>JARJCM010000004.1:0-1200000 GCA_029233265.1 Mycena alexandri
CCTTGATGCGTGTATTCGCCTAGTGTAACGCTTGTAAACCGCGCCTAGCACTATAACTCGTACTACAGCCAGCAGCCGGAGCTCACTCTGACTCTCCTTTGTACCACCGAACAGAGTTCTCATTGCTAGTTTGTAGCCCTGAGAAGCTAGTAATGTACTTAATAGAAGCTAGCAGACTTCGTCATGCGCTAGCTCTAAAAAGCGCAAAATGTAGCTAGATGGCAGCACATTGCAAACGCGCCGTTTCAGCGGACCAAACGCAAGAGTCGTCGGGTTGTGGAGAGCGAGGGGGAGGACGAGATGGAGGTCGACCAGCAACCGGAGCGGGAGTCCGCAACCCCGGAGCGACAGCAGTCCGCTCCGAGGGCACCATCCGCTGTTCCGCAAACCCCAGCGGTGACCCCGGGGCCTGACGCGGTACGGGAGGTAACCGCGACTGGGCCCAGGGTTGGGCGCTCGGAGCGCCTTGCTCCGCCAAACTGGGAAGCCCACCATTGGCCGAAGGTGGAGCCCGTGGACGCTCCCATCCCTGGGGGATCGGGTGCGTCCATGCGGAGCATCGTCGGGGCGGACCAGGTCGCAAGGGACCTGTTTCCCGGGACACCGGAGCGCGGGACTTCGACGCGGGCAGACGGCGGAGTGGCAGGGTCGACGGAGGGAGGATCGGGAGCTCCGCCTGCAGAGTTGAAGGCGGAGCCGTTGGAGGGCGAGATACCCGGTGGGAGTTCGGATGTTCCGCCGTTTGATTTAGAGGCGGAACAGGAGGTAATTGCGGGGGAGATGAGAATGGTCTGGGTATTGGAGGATGACGACGATATGGACGTCGAGTAGATATTTCTTTGTTGTTTTTTTCTTGAAAAATTGTAAATAATGATCTGAACATAAACGGAGTGAATTGGAAACGGATCGGAGTGAATTAAAACGGAACGGGATGAACTCCGAAGCCTCGGACCGATGCTCAATCGGGTCCGGGCTTGTCGGGATAACGGAGGTGGAAATTCTCCAAATGTTCCGGAGCGTCGATGTCTTTAGAACCAACCCAGCTGTAGTTGGCCACTTTTCGCCCCCATCACGTGCCGACAAATTGGGCAATTCGCGTGTCATGTTTGTTTTGCGCCAAATGAGGTATCTTTATCGTGAACTGGTTCGCGACGTTGTGAACCACCATTGTTCTTAACAATGTGCCGTTACAGAGGAATGAGACAAATCCCCAGAGTCAAAGTTTTCTGTCGCATTTTTTCAAGCAATAATCAGGGATATTTGGAATAAGTGATTTATTCAAAGGGTAACACACCCAATAAGGCAAAATCTCCCCATATGGGAAAAGTGTATCCAAATGTATATAATTCAGAACAACAAAAAAATAAATGAATTTGAAGTCTTTTGGCTGTGGTGGAAAGAGGCAACTGAGGTACTGTAAATCCAAGGCACTTTTCAATGGTTGTGAGTTTGTTGTAAATCTGCACAAGCTGAAATGGTGCGTGAAATAGTCACTTTCAGTTGTGCTTTCACCTGCATTGTCTTTCTTTTCTTTCAGCGGAAGTCAGCTGAAAGAAAGGAAACAAACAACAGACTTCCTTTCTTTTCAGCTGACTTCCAGTGAAACAAAGGAAATCCAATGCAGGTGAAAGCATCACTGAAAAAGATTCTTTCAGCCACCCTTTCAGCTCAGGTTGATTTACAACAAATTCAAAAGCCACTGAAAGTGCTTCTGATTTACAGTACTTCAGTTGGCTCATTCTGCTTTAGCTGAAAGACTTTGATTTCTTTTTGCAATTTTTGCTACTGATACATTTAGATTTGGATACCTTTTTCCCATATGGGGAGATTTTGCCTCATTGGGTGTGTAAGCAACGTATGGACGATCGGCGGCGTTGTAATTGTCTATCTGCAAGACAGAACTCGCAGGGGGGTGGGGGACATGCCATGCCACCGTGATGCACCTGCGATGCGCAAGGCAAATCATGCCGCCGCGACGCGTCATGCGTCAAGGTGCGTCGCGCAACGGCTGAAATCCGAATCGATGCGCGAGGTGTACGCGAGCCTACGTATGTAGGTGGCATAAATCCATATCCACGTGAAACTGGTGGATGTGTCGGTCAGAGGCCTTGATGTCGCGCCAACATGCATACAGACTGAGACCTTAGGGTCCACTATAGTGGCATAGAGGAATTCAACATGGTGGTGCAGGAGATCGTGGTGGTAGAGAGAAGAGCGCCGTTGTTTGTCGCGCAAACACGAGACGAGCTGTTCAGCTCAAACGGGCGATAGAACAAACATGACACGCGAATTGCCCGATTTGTCGGCACGTGATGGGGGCGAAATCTCAAAAACTGCTGTATTGGTCGTCGGTGTTTTCATAACCGAGCCACTCAACATAATAGCGGAGTTTGTCCGTCTTGAACCTCCGATCGTACTTGGAGTCGACGATTTGCTTGATTTCGTAATGCTCGTCGCCGTCCACGATCTCCACTGCCGCCGGAGGAGGTTCCTCGCGGCCGGGGAATGGATTCGGATGATGGGGTTCAAGTTGGGAGACATGGAACACCGGGTGTACCTGCGCGAGTGACTTCGGCAGGCGGATGGTGTAAGACGCAGCGGAAGGCTTTCCGATGACTTCGTATGGTCCGAGGAAGTTCTCAGAGAACTTGCGCGTCGGACGAGTCGTTCGGAGGAACTTAGCGGAGACGAAAACTTGATCACCAATCTCGAGTTTGGGGTCCGGAGAGCGTACGCGGTCTCCGGTCTCCTTATACCGAGTCTGGGCGTAGGTGATTTGTTCTCGGAGGAACTCGTGAAGTTCCTGCAAGTCCACGACATAGTTCCGGGCATAGACGTTCGCGACATCAACCTCCGGATGGACGGTGATCGCGGGGTCATAGCCTTTGTTAGCGAAAAACGGAGAGATGCCGGTAGAAGCGTTCGGAGCATTGTTGAGAGCAAACTCGCATAGCGGAAGGAGTTTGTCCCAGTCGTCCTGCTGATAGGAGCAGAAGATCCGAATGTACTGTTCCACCGTCTGGTTCATCCGCTCGGTTTGTCCGTCGGCCGAGGGGTGATAACCGGATGTATAGTGCATCTTCATGTTGAGTAATTCGCCAAGCGAACGGAAGAAAGCGGAGATGAATTCCTTGCCCCGATCGCACGTAACATGCGACGGAACTCCGTGTTTAGAGAAAACATGGATAAGGAAGAGTTGGGCGAGTTGGACCGAGGTGATATAGATATCGCAGGGAATGAGAATAACCTGTTTTGACGCACGGTCCACGATAACCAAGATGGCATCGTATTCGCCAGATAACGGAAGTTGCTCGATGAAGTCCATAGAGATTGAATCCCACGGACGGAGCGGTACCGGAAGAGGTTTGAGAAGTCCGTACGGTCGGTGTCGCGGAGCCTTGTTCCGTTTGCATAGGATACACGAACGACAGTAGTCCCGAACGAATGTTCGGAGCTCCGGCCAAGTGTACTCGCGGCGAACAAGCGCAAGAGTTCTGTTCTGTCCAAAGTGACCGGCCAGGACATGGTCATGCAGATACTGCAGGACACGCACGCGGAGTTGGTCCGGAGCGTCGCCTGGTACTGCAGGAACCCAAATGCGGGTGTCGTAGCGGAGCATACCGGAGTCGTCGAGTGTCCAGCGTGAGGGCTCCGGAGAGGTAGCGGAGTCGAGGCCAGCCGCTCCGATGGGATCAAGAGGTACGTTGGTCTTGATATCGGAATGAAGCTGGTCAACGTCCATGACAACCGATGCGCGTAGGACAATTTCTTCCAGGAATGTCGCTCGGAGTGACGCTCCAAGTTGATCTTGGGTGAAAATGGGGCGAAAATTGTGAGGATTTAATTGCGTGTAACGCGTATCCCCCTCTTTTGGGTAGACGTCCCATCGTCTAGTTAAAGCGTCAGGTTTCCCTCCGAGTCGACCCGGCCTAAACCGGATCACCATATTGAAATGGCAGAGGTACTCCGACCACCGGACTTGGCGCCGAGTAAGTACTTTAGTCGTCGCGAAGTATTCCAGATTTTTGTGGTCGGTGACAACGTCAACGGGGAGGTCCGGGCCTTCGAGATAGTGCCGCCACTGGGTGAAGGCGTCGAAGATGGCCAGGAGCTCTTTATCGTGAGTGTCGTAGTTGAGTTCCGCGCCTCCGAGGGTCCGTGACCGGAACGAGACGGGGTGGATTTCTCCGTCGTCTCCAGTGATGGACAGGATAGAGGCGATGGCGTAGTCGGAAGCGTCGGTTTCGACAGTGATCTGTCGACCCGGGATCCAGTGCGACAGCACCGGAGCTTCCATAAACTTTGCCTTGAGTGTCTCGAACGCGGTCTGACAGGCGTCGGACCACTCCCAACGGGAGCTGGCCCGAGTTAGACGCGTGAGAGGTATCGTGATGTCGGAGTAATAAGGGATGAAACGTTGATAGAAGTTACAGAACCTGAGGAAAGACTGCACGTCTTTAACCTTCCGCGGTACCGGCCAGTCGACGACGGCCGATATCTTGTCCGGGGACATCCGAAACCCGTCGGGGGAGAGGATGTAACCGAGATATTCGCAGGTTGTGACTCCGAACTCGCATTTCGGAAGTTTACAGAACAAACCGTGCTTCCGCAGGCGGCGGAGCACTTCGCGGACATGGTTTCGTGATCGGCGGGATCGTCGGAGTAAATGAGGATGTCGTCCAAATATACGATGACAGTCACGTCGAGTAAATCAGCGAAGACCGAGTTCAAGAAGCGCTGGAACGCCGCCGGAGCGTTCGCAAGGCCTTCCGGAACGACTTTGAAGTCGTAGGAGCCGTAGCGGGTGCGAAAAGCCGTCTTCCACTCGTCGCCCGGAGCGATGCGGAGCAGATGGTAGGCATGTCGGAGGTCGAGTTTCGTGTAAATTCTAGCCCTACCGGGAGCGTCGAGAAGGTCCGAGATGAGGGGAAGAGGATACCGATCTTTCTTGGTGATCTTGTTCAACCCCCGATAGTCGACGCAAAGCCGGAGACTGCCGTCCTTCTTCTTGGCAAACAATATCGGAGCTCCGTGACTCGACGTAGAAGGGTATATGAACCCCGCTTTAAGGTTTTCGTCGAGGAAGTTGCGGAGCGCTGATAACTCCTTTTCGGACAAGGAGTAGACGTGGCCAATAGGAGGAACCTCTCCGTCGAGAATTTCGATTTTGAGGTCGTATTCTCGGTGAGGGGGAAGCTGATATGCGTCCCTCTCCGAGAAGACGTCAGCGAAGTCCTGGTACTGAGCGGGCAATCCAGAGAGGTCCGGATCGGAGGCGGAAGCGCCGCGCGCCTGAGCCTCATCGGACGGAGTGGTACGGAGAGTATATTGACACGTATCCTTGTCCTTGATGAGGACCCGATATGCCGCTGCAGACACCAGTGATATGGGCGGAGGTTTAAGGAAGGGACGAGGCTCTGCGGCCTCAGAGGTACTCCGTCGAGGTCCGTTGGTTTTCGGAGCTCGAGCGGGGCGTTCCATAGAAGGAGCTGGATTGGGAACGTCCATCGGAGGACCTTGATTGCCCATAGAAGGACCTCGGACCGGCGTTTTCGACCCGATCGGTGTAGACGGAACGGAGGGATAAACCGCAACCGGAACCGTCTTGTCCGTAACCGGAGCTACCGAAACAGAGTCTGGAGTAGTATCCAGAGGTGTCGATGGGGATCTAACCTCGGAGACAGTGGGACGGAATGAGATATTGGCGTCGGACCAGTTAATCAACGGATTAAAGCGGTAGAGCCAATTGTATCCCAGAACCATGTCGCAAGGCGGATCAAGACGGGTGACGAAAAAGTCCTGTTGATGGACTGTGCCGGAAGGAAACCGGATGAGTAGCCGAAGCTTCCGGTTGATGATGGATGATGATCCGTCGAGGTATCGGAGTCTTACGGGGGGAACCGAGTACGGAACAAAACCATTGGATTACGGAACAAAACCATTGGATTCTACTATTTTAGTTGATATAAAACAGTGAGATGATCCGGAGTCGATAAGAGTACGTAACACGGAGTTGAATCCCACAGCGAGACTTGATACAACCGACGGAGGAATGGTTGAACATTCGTCCGGAACGGTGATAGGTGATGATGAATTGATGACGGAAGGTGATAGATCGACGTAAAGGGCATTAGGTGAAAGAGCGGACGCGTTGAGACAAACCTCAGGGAGATCCCCGGAGTCAACGCAACTCGGATAGGGATCGGAGGTATGATCCGAGTTGCTGTCTAATTTTTTGACTGCTCGGGGGATTCCTGAGGAGCGGAAGAAGACTCCGCGCGCGCAGCGCGCCCGGAGGGGGCGTTGGCGCGTTTCTTGCAGTCCTCCGCTTTGTGTCCCGAACCTCCGCAGTACATACAGAGGTTGTTGCGGCGCCGGCGCTCACGCTCCGCCTCCTTGATATGTCCTTCGGGGGTAAGGTTCTCGACGTAGGCCGGAGTCTTAGGTTTAGACCCTGAAGCCTTGCCGCCTTTCCCGTTGGCATTCCCCGCTCCGGCGCGTTGATTACCGGAGTTCTGAGGAGGAGGGTTCGCATTATTGCCGCCAGAAGGTTTGGAGGGCTGGCCGCCCTTCTTATCCTTCTGTTTGCCCGACGATTTCCCGGAACGATCACCGGAGCGGTCTCCGGAGTCCCCTGAGGGACCGGAGCCAGGTCCGCGACCGGGATCGCGTTCCCGCTGACGCGCCTTCTCGGCCTCGCGCTTGTGGTAACGGCTGTCGATGAGCCGGGCCACCTGCTTGACACCGGACAAGGTGTTCAAGTAAGCGTGATGCATCATTTCGTTTTTGATGCGGTCCGGAAGTCCTTCATAGAAGGCGTGTCGCAGCGCAGAGTCTCCCCATGTGGTTAGGGAGGTGAGAGTGTTGAATGCCAAGACGTAGGTCGCGATCCGATCGCCGTGTTTCATGCGGCAAGTGCGGATGCGATCCTCCGCATCTCCAACCGGATCGTGTGGTCCGAAATTGAGCGTAAGCTCGCTGATGAACACCGGGAAGTTCCCGTCCCAGGCCGGAATGGCCGTGGGGTCATACATATTCGGAGCAAACCACTGCTGAGCGATGCCGCGGAGATACGAGATCATGTAAAGGATCTTGTCATCGTCCTCCGGGAAATCCTGGGAGCGCTCGGCAAAGTGGAGATAACACTGGGTGAGGAATGGATGGAGTTTAGCGGGGTCCGTGCCGTCGAACGTGTCCGGGTTCCGGAGGTTCGACTTGCTCGACCGAGGTGCCGTGGTCTGATTGTTGTACCGATCCAAGGTAGTGGCGAATTTGGTGAGAGTGTCGATGAGGATTCGTTCTCCTCTGCTCTCAATATCAGGGGCAGCCGGCCTCGGAGGGACGACTGGCCCAGGAGGAACTGCAGGCCCCGGAGGGGGACCTCCACCTCCACCACCACCACCACCTCCGCCTCCGCCTCTGCCTCCGCCTCCTCCTCCGCGACGTCCACGGTCAGGACTGCCGTCGGAGCGTCGAGGCGGAGGAGTAGGGGCGCGACTTCCGTCGCTGTCACTTCCCGGTCCGCTTCCACCTCCGTTGCCACCTGGCGGAGCGGAGTGAGAGCGGCTGCGAGATTCCCGATGCTCCGAATGTTCAGAGCGAACGGACGGAGCCACCTCCGGTATGTTGGGAAGTGGGGTCCGAGTTAGGACTGGAAACGTGCCTCCGATGGGTCCAGAGTCGGGACCGGCAGTGTCGGAGTCAAACTGGGGGCCCGGAATGGGAGACCCAGCGTCTAGGATGTGTCCGGGAGTGTGGCGAGATGGATAAGGTGAACGGGGATAAATGACGGGGTTCTCCGGAGTCTGGGGCTGTGAGACCAGACCCGGAGCATTAAGCGGAGAGACCATAGGTCGGGTAGCAGAGGGCCGACGCATAGTGATATTCGGCGGGAGAGGAGTGGAACGGTATGGACCAGGACCAAAAGACTGGGCATAGGAACCAGCCATAGCCTGTTGCGGTGAGGGAAGCGTAACTATGTTGCCATAGAGTCGGGATCTACGTCGATTTGGATCACTGCCTTCGGGATACTGTTCTCCCGAAGGGTTGTTGAGGTCGCCATAGTGAGACATGAGATCCAAGAGGTAGGTGAGATTTATTATACTGTTATATCCGAGCTACGGATAAGAGGGCCGACCGACCAGTCGGACAGAGTTCCAAGATACCGGAGTGCGGAGTCGGAACGGAGCGGAGTGACGGAGTCGGGGGGAAAGGGTGACCGGAGGATCGGATGACGCTACACCACTAGAGAGCAGGATGAGTGTTACTACCCTTGGCCTCGGAGTACGGGATAGACGAGACGGAGCTCCGAGTGAAGTTCCAGAGCGTTAACTCAGATTACTTGCAGGGAGTGCGAAGCAACGTTAATAATAAATCTGAAGTACAGTGCTGTAGTCTAAGTGATTAAATACTAAAGGGTCTTATTGTAATACGGAAAGGAGATATGTAAGGTTCCATGCGGAAGTAACAATAAGGTTATATCCGAAAGGGGTGGAAGAAGTCAGGTGACTTGGAAGAAGTAGTTTGGACAATAAGTAAGAAGTCTTGAGCGAGGCGGACAATAAGGATGTCGCCTTATGGCGCGATACGGACTTCTGAAGGAAGTTCGCCGCGCTCCGTCGTTCCGTCTCCGCTCCGACGGAGCGGAGCCCGGAGTTAACGGAGCGATTCAGCCATCCTCGGACCTATGTCCGAAGGATCGGAACATGGATATAACACCGGCCAGGGAAGGATGTGCGAGGAGGCGCTCCAGAATTTGAGCGGACAGAACTTTGGACATGGTGGATCAAAGAGAAAGCAAGACAAAACATTGAATTCAGTGAATATTCAAAGGGATTCGCTTCAGGTAAAGTGTATGCGCATTGGGTTAGGCTATTTGGTGAGGACATTTATGTGTGCGCATTTGCGGAGTGTTTCACTGCAGATGTTTGCCAGAAGATAGGGGCGAGCAGAGAAGTTCGCGCATTTCGGTCATTTATGTGTGCGCATTTGCGGAGTGTTTCACTGCAGATGTTTGCCAGAAGATAGGGGCGAGCAGAGAAGTTCGCGCATTTCGGTCAGCTGTTCAGCGCAACATAAGGCCGTGATAGTTAAGTGGATTATCCTGACTAGAGTGTTTATTTGCGAGGAATGACAGGAGTGGATTGGTACACCTAATGTCTGCAGGGAAAGTCTAGAGCAAAACGCTGCGGCGATCTCCGCCGGACACTCTGCCGGAGTCCGGTCTCCGCCATCATACCCATAACTTGTTCATTTTGGGTGATGGTGAGTGCATTTGGGAACGAGGAGACCCCAGCGCTAAAGTTTCCGATCAGGTAACGAGATTTCGGTGACCGCGGCGGGTCTGGTCACAGACCTGGGTGACCGCATTGAGACCCAGAATACATAGGGGGATTTCCATATTTGCTTTTGCTCTCTTTCATTACCAGTGTAATTTCTTTGCTACTTCTCTACAACACCCTCGCCGCGCTACCCTCGCCGCCGAATGCATATCTCCGATGCCGTTATCGATCCGGCGCTTCGAGAAGTGAGCGACAGGCCGAGTCCCACGACCGATGGGGCTATTGCTTCTTTGAGTACCGCACCGGCGCCGCATCCACCATCTCATCCACGAACTCGCCAATTCAGCAAGGAAGAAATCGATTCATGGGGTGCCTGCAACTACGCCCCTCGGCGCCATGCTAACGAGTCCCGCACCGAGTACGAGCAGCGACTGTATGTGTATCTCTACCTCCACGCTGTGCTGCTTTCTCACTTGTTTTATAGAACACTCGTAACGCGCAAGGCCCCTCTGTCCGAGTCATGCGGCAGGCTCTCTGTCAAGATACCCAAAAGTGCAAACCTTGAGAGGCTTCGCAGCGAGCTCGCCAACTATTGGTTCGTCGTCGGGAACCGTTTTTATGTGAATATTCTAACACCCTCATCTCTAGGTTTACACAGGCCTGCAGCCGCCCGAACGCCACATCCCATTCTCATACCTCCTCTGCACCCTCTCGCCAGCATCCAGCCGATGCGCTGAACTTCTACCCCCCTGCTGAGCCGCTGTTCTTTGCACCGCCGAGCGGAATCTTGCCCACCCCGTCGTCCACTACCCGCGGAGAGTTTCAAGGAGCGGTCCCTCTATTCCACGTCGCTAACGCGACCAAGACCTCGACACGCACGTCCCAGGACGCTGCCAGCAACCCTAGGTCCAGCAGTGACAGCGGAAGGCGAACACAATGGCGAAGGCAGCCTTCTAACGACGAGGTTGCTGCACCTCAATTCAGACCTCGCACATCGGGCGCTGCCCCCTCGCGTCCCTCTCGCCTGTCGGCCTCCGTTCCAGTCGTCCCCATAGCGGCCCCCTCACGCTCATCCCCTCCTCCAGTCCATTCAGAGTCCACTACGCCGCGCCCATCAACTTCCGTCCTGGATCCGCCCATCGCAGGCCCTTCACGCTTGTCCTCGTCCTCGGCCCCACCACGGCGCAGGTCCCGCGCGCACATCTTACGTGTTGCATCCAACAGCGAAGATGACGAGGAACACAATGAGGAGGATGCAGAGAGCGACGCCGAAGAACTCATTAAGCAATATGGCGTTGAAGGAGCTGACGAGATCCTCGGCTACGATGATGAAGACGACGAGGGTGAAAGCGACGATGAGAAGGACGGTGCAACTGCCAGCGACGAAGAGGTAGCACATGCGGCATTCAAGCGGACAACTCGTGTGCAGGCCGTTCGTCGTGCTGGGGGGATCAAAACGCAGAAGGCGGTGGTAAAGGACTTTAACGTGAGAGAGCTTTCCTTTGCTACTCATATTCGCCGAGGCCTCACAACATTTTAACGCAGGAATGGCAGGCCATGGCGCTTGAGCAGGGTGAGATTAAGGACAGGATCATTGATGAGCACACGATCCTGCTCTACATCGAGTACTCGGCGTGTTATATCTGAGCCGAGGGGTTTAGGATATGGGCCAACCGAACGATCAGACACCTTCCGAACCGGAGCTGAGGGCCGGACAGAACGGAACCAGAGACCGGGGTCGAATGATGAAGATCGGCGGGCTGGATGACACAACGCGACAGGTCATGCGCGAGCGTACTGCCTTAGTCTTCGGAGATAGACAGAGAGATGAAGGGAGTGGTCCGGACCAGAAGTGTGATGGGTCCGATGGGTCCGGGCTCCGGATCGGAGTGATCGGAGCGACGGAGCGTCGGAGTGCAGAGCGCCGGAGTGACGGAGCGCAGGGCACAGAGAACTGGGGGACCGGAGTAGCGCTACACAACAAGGAGACGTAGTGTGAGCATACTTCCCTTCGTCCGGATGGACAGGAGTAAGCGGGTGAGGTCCGCAGTGAGATTCCAGACAGAGACTCAGATTACTTCACGAGGAACGGGGTGAAGCAACTTTAATAATCAAACTGAAGTACAGGGAGTAGACTAAGAGATTAAATAGTAAACAGGCTAATTGTAATGCATAAAGGAGATAGGGAGTGAAGCATGTGGATGTAACAATAAAGGTAAGTAGAAGATGTGGACGCAACAATAAAGTTGAGTACCAAAAGTGTAATCCTGCGGCTTACTTACATCATCTCCATCACTCATCATCACTTACATGGCACTGCCAAACATACGTACAGGAGACTAGTCTTCTTCCCGACTCTCATCTCGCTCTACGTATACCTTCTTGCTACAACGAATACACCCCCACAAAAGGGACTTGATATTATCTTGGCTTCTTCTTTTCTCCTTTCTTCCTCTTGGTGAATCGTGGTGAGCACGATTCCATTTTTTTAATATCACTTTTTCTTTTTTGCACCGATACCGAAACTCGCCGGACGATACTCGTTGTACGGGATCGCCCGTGGACCGTTACCGACCCCTACCGTCCATACCGACCTAACGCCCGCCTTTAGGCAACGTTAGCAACCGTTTTTTTTTCCTGCCGTTCCCACCGCCACGTCATCAGCACTGGCGCGATCTCTGCCGTCCACCCCGCACTCCCTTACCACCCGCCACCAAGCGGCAACACACCGCCTCTCGCCCGTTCTCGAACGACCGATAACAGCGTCGTCCTCGCTGACTTCGCTCGACTCGACTCCGCCGAACGACCTCTCGCCAGCTGCCTCTGTGGCTGCGTCACCGATTGCGTCACCGGTTGCGTCACCAGCCGCGTCACCAAAGTCACCACCGTCTCTCGTTCTCTCTCTTCCTCCCACGCCCACGCACTGCCACGTCAACGACTCAGACTCCTCAACAGACTCGTTTATACTCCCTTCCGCACGCACCCACTACGCGACCATGTCAACAACGTACACAACCCTTGAGGAGCAGGGCTCTAAAGCTCCCGTCGTCACCGCCGGCGACCTCACACAGAAAACACTCCGCGAGTTCGAGATCTCGTTCGAAAACTACGCCGCTCGCAAGAGTCTTACGGATAAAGAGTGTTATATCCGAGTCGTCCAGAAGATGGTACGGAGGGATATAGGGCCAGTCGAACTAACAACAGGTACGAAGCGGAGCGACGGGCCGGGCAGAACGGAACCGGAGTCCGGAGTCGGAGCTGGTGATAGGCGGACTGGATGACGCTACGCCACAGAGGGGATAATTGGACGAGCGTTACTGCAGGATATCGTCGGAGGGAAAGAGATGACAGAAGCGGAGTGACGGAGCGGAACGACCAGACTACTTCACGAGGAACAGGGTGAAGCAACGTTTATCATAAAACTGAAGTACAGGAGGATGTAGGACAAGATTAAATACTAGAGCTCCTTATTGTAATAGGTAAAGGAGATATGTTAGAAACCATGCGGACATAACAATAAAGGTAAGTCCGAAAGGGGAGAAAGAAGTCAGGTGACAAAAGGAACGATGTTGAAACAATAAGTAAGAAGTCGGAGGACTTAGGATAATAAGGAATGTGTGGGATGGCGTCTTGCCAAGGTGTCAGATGGTGGGAGATCGTTCCGATGTTTTGTCGGAGCTCCGGTCGTTCCGTTACTCCGGCGGTCCGATGCGCTCCGAGGAGACGGAGCGCGATCGGAGCCGGAGGGACCGATCGGAGTGGTTTGTCGGAGGTCGTGGTGCATGGATATAACAGTATCCCCCTCTAGGGTTCGACTCCCTAGGCGAACTTCCGGTGGTAGAAGTCCGTTGGGAGAATTCGGAGGATAACTGTCGGAGTCGTGAATAACGGATCGTAAGGCATAAAAATTGGTCTTTGGATTTTTTTGAATATAATTTTGGATTTTCTCGGCTCCGCTCGTTCCGAGTACGGGACTGTATAGTCACGTGACGTGATGCCGTAAGTTTGAGTCAACAAACTTTTTCTCTCCGCAACCACCACCAACTCAGCTCACCACACACCGGACCAGCAAGCAAAATGTCGAACGCCAGCAACACCAACAATGGCGCCGCCGGATCGACCAGTGGAGCGGGTGGTAAGCGCGCGGGGAGCAGTGGTGGAGATGGCGGCGAGAGGCGCCAGGACAAGGGCAAGGGACGGGCGACCTCAGCGCAGGTGCGTGCCGAGAACGAGGAGCGGGAGGCGGAGAAGGTCCGCGCCGAGAGCAGGGAGCGGGAGGACCGCCGTGTGGCGCTTGCGCGGCAAATACGGGCAGCGGCGGAGGCGGACGAAGAAAATATCGCGCATCGCGGCGCTCATTGCTGAGAGCGAGGCGATTCCCGTGGACGAGGTGGAGCAATATCGTGAGCTCCAGGCCCGCCACCTGGACTTGGTACCGCCGGTGGCGACGGTGTCCGGGGAGCGGAAGCGGAAGCGGGCGGAGACGGAGGGTGGCGCGTCAGACGGAGACGATGAGTCGGAGAGCGACGTACCGCTCCGACGCAACGTCATCGTTGTGAAGCGCGCTCCGGCAGTCGAGCAGATGCTCGAGTTGGAGGATGAGGATCGTAAGTCCTCGTCCTTGATTTTTTATTTATTTATTTTTTCTAGAATTCTTTATTGATAATTTTCTCAGGTTGTGACCGCTGTGCGGAGACCGCTTCGAAGTGCGTCGTTCCGGCGCAGATTCGGCAAGGTCGGTACCGGACTTGCGCCCGCTGCTCGCGGCGCAAGATCAAGTGCTCCTTCAACCCCAACAACAACCGTCGGAACGGCCGCGACGGCGAGCGCGCGACGGGGTCGAAGAAGGCGAGCGGGAGCAAGAGGAGACGGTCTGAGAAGTCGGAGGGACACCCGGGGACGGAGTCGGAGGCGCGCCCCAAGAAGCGCCTTCGCTCCGGTCGTCGGGGCCCAGGCGACTATACGGGGGACGGGCCCAAGACCCGTCTCGGGGACCTGCGCGAGGAGTTCGAGGAACTCCGTCGCGAGGTTCTTGAGATGCGGGACGGAGCAGGGGCTCCGAGGGTGCAAGGTCGGGAATGCGCCGCGGGCGGATCGGCCGCAGCGGTGTCGGAGTGGGAGGATAGGCTCGAGGCGGTGCGCGCGATGGCGCATCGCTGGGCGGACCACAACTCCGCGGAGGTGACCCGTCTCCGCAAGGAGTTGGGTCAGGAGCGGCGGCGGGTGCGTCATCTCCGTACGGAGACGGCGCGACTGCGCAGCCACCTCCAGGACCTCCTGGACGAGATGTCCGTGGAGGGTCCCATCCGTCGCGGGGACATCATCAAGGTCGCCGAGGAGGTGTTCGCGTCGACACCCAACTGGGGATGGGGTCGAAACAGGTGGTTCGGGAGCGATGTGTGGACGACCGACGAGGAGGCGCCGAGTCCGAGACGGGAGGCCGAGGCGGAACGGAGCGAGGAGGAGAGCGACGGGATGGTGGAGGATAAAGTGGGAACTCCGGGTGCGGAGAACGTCGGGACTACGGCGTCGAGTCCGGGTGGGCCTAGGGAGGCCACTTGGACTCCCGAAGCGACGCCGCGTCTTGATGAGCACGCGCGGAGTGGGGACGACGGAGAGAATGCCCCGGGGGCCCTCTCGGAGCCCGTTCCGCAGGAACGCGGGACTCCGGAGAGGGCTCTCGGGGATGGCGTGCCGCAGCGCGCGGTGACGCCAACCGCCGTCGTAGAGATGGACGTGGATGCGCTGAGTAGCGCGGGTCCGAGGGAGGAGAGCGGAGCGGAGGAGCCTAGGGCTCCGACACCGGTTGCGGAACCGGTGGTGGTGGCCGCAGAGGCCAGCCAGCCGGTGGCTAGTGGGAGTCGGAATTGGCCGGGGCTCGACATAGGCGACCGCTACCGCCTTATCCGCCCGACGGAGAGGACCGACGAGACGGAGACGGAGGAAACGGCGAAGGTGAAGGAGGAGGAGACCGAGGCGCAGTTGGCGTCTCGGGTGTCATCGATCGTCGTTCCGGCGATCGAAGACCTGCACATATCTCGTGTGCAGCTCCGTGATGCGAGTGGAGTGCCGATGGTGGATTCGGCGGGGAATCCTATCACCGGGGAGGTGATCGAGCTGGACTCGGACTAAAATGTATATAGATTTTTCTTGATTTTCTTGACTTTTAGTGCTTGTAGATGTGTATATAGGGGTATGAATGCGAAAAGTATCGGTCCGGCGACAGCGGAGTGAACCGCAACGAGCTCCGACGGACTCGGAACGAGTGATAAGTTGAATGGAAGTCCAGAAAGTCGTGAGAACCAGATTAGCAGTGGCCTAATTGGTTCAACGTGTCAAGAACAATAGAACAATTGAATCGGAGAGAACTCAGCGGCGTTATTTTGTGCTAGCCAATGAGCTCCGAAATGTCGTAGAACATCCATGGTTAGGAATCGGATGAATGGAACACATTTTTAGCGCAGACCATTGGCTCCGATGCTGTCGGAACGAGGTCCGGTGGAGCGGAGCGCAACGGCCATGCGAAATGTCGATTCAAGCGATGATTAACAGACCAATGGAGTTGTTAGACATGATCATGTTACTGATTAGTCGATGATGTTGACTTGAAACCGGACAAGCCGCATATTGGTGAATTGTCGGAGCTCCGAAGACGCAGGACAGCATATTCGGAGTCGGAGACAACTCTAGCGCGGATTCTGAAGGGAATAAAATAGGCAATGGTTCCGGAGTTCGGTAGGAGTGGTTCCGAGGATGATTTTCGCTCGCTGAACCCTGTCCGAACTCGACGGTGCCAATTAATTGTATGCCGGATGATGCCGATAATAAAATAGAAGTCGGCTAGTGTTATATCCATGCACCACGACCTCCGACAAACCACTCCGATCGGTCCCTCCGGCTCCGATCGCGCTCCGTCTCCTCGGAGCGCATCGGACCGCCGGAGTAACGGAACGACCGGAGCTCCGACAAAACATCGGAACGATCTCCCACCATCTGACACCTTGGCAAGACGCCATCCCACACATTCCTTATTATCCTAAGTCCTCCGACTTCTTACTTATTGTTTCAACATCGTTCCTTTTGTCACCTGACTTCTTTCTCCCCTTTCGGACTTACCTTTATTGTTATGTCCGCATGGTTTCTAACATATCTCCTTTACCTATTACAATAAGGAGCTCTAGTATTTAATCTTGTCCTACATCCTCCTGTACTTCAGTTTTATGATAAACGTTGCTTCACCCTGTTCCTCGTGAAGTAGTCTGGTCGTTCCGCTCCGTCACTCCGCCGGAGCTCCGCTTCTGTCATCTCTTTCCCTCTGACGATATCCTGCAGTAACGCTCGTCCAATTATCCCCTCTGTGGCGTAGCGTCATCCAGTCCGCCTTTCACCAGCTCCGACTCCGGACTCCGGTTCCGTTCTGCCCGGCCCGCCGCTCCGCTTCGTACCTGTTGTTAGTTCGACTGGCCCTATATCCCTCCGTACCATCTTCTGGACGACTCGGATATAACACATACCCAGTTCCTCGGGGGAGATCTCCCGCGGCTCTGTTTCAACAAATGCCTGGAGGTGCGAAGAGCCCTCGCGCCGAACCGGATTCGGCATGTCAAAATCGAGGTCCTCAGCAATATCGGCGCTGTCATGGATACGGAGGAAGTTGTGAAGAGCGGCAATCGCGCAAACCATCATTGCTTGAGTTTCGATTGGAAATTCAGGCGCATGAGTAAAGAGAGACCAGCGGCGTTTAATAATGCCGAAAATACGCTCGATAACGTTGCGTGCTTGGGCGTGGCGAAGATTGAAGAGTTCTTCGCGATTTTTAGGCCTCATGAGACGACATTCAGTTAAGATCAACATGATACATAGAAACTTAGAACTTACCGCTGCCGAACATTGCCCCACTCTTTCAAATGGTACCGCACTGAACGATAGGGCGTCAACAGAACATCGCAGAGCGGAAATCCAGCATCGGCAAGATAGTATCTGCCGGCCGGAACGGCAAAATCCCGCTCGCGTGCATACTGAAAGACGTGTGAATCCGACGCGCTGCCCTCCCACCCGCTCAGGACATAGACAAAAAGCGTGGCAAAATTGCATGCTGCAAGGACATTCTGGCCAATGAACCCCTTCCGATTACGATAACGTGCCATGGCGGCTGATAGAACCCAAGCATGGAAGTGGGATCCATCAATTGCACCGCGGCAGTTGCGAAAATAGGGATAGAATTTTGGGTTATCCTTGATTTCGGGGGGTGTTTCGTCGGGTGGGAGATGAAGATATTTCTTGTAGAAGGGCCCGACAAGGAGGTGCAGAACAGTATATAGAGAACTAGGATTCAAATTAATGGTCCGAATTTTGGCATCTAAATCCAAAGCGGGGACTCACCGATGAATAGTATCTGCGCTCCGCTGAAAGCGCTCCTGTAGGACACGTGTACTGCATCCAGTACGCGCAAAATGGAGGAAAGTCGTGAGTTTTTCGTCTGCTGAGACGAATTTAGTGCTGACGAGACCGGAGTATTTTTGTAGCTCGAAGGACAGGCCCTGGAATGCATGCTTGGCCATGCCGAGCTGGTCCCGAAAACGGTCCGGGTGCCCCGCAAGAAGCTCGTTGAGCCAGAGTTGGCCAGTGAGCATAGATGTATGCATTGCCATTGGATCCAGCGTATCGATGGTCAATGCCGCCCCAAAAGTGACGACGGTACACAAAGCCACCGTGAGCAGCTGTATCTTGCGGCGGCGTTCGAGTTCCTGCTGTTTCTTCTTGCGCTGACGCGCTTCAGCCATTGCCTTGAAGGTATTTCGACCCCTCGACGTGTTATTGGAGGGCATAGTGCCCAGAAGATGCGAGGGGAGACGTGAAAGGTTTGCGCAAGATGTTATTGACAGCTATTTACAGTAGTGACTGATGTGACGAGACGCGCCAAACCTGTGGGAATCTGGCTCGGGTTATTTCCGGAGCCGAAGCCAAGCCATCTGGGTAGATCAGCCCGTGCACCCGATCAGGCCCTTAGAGAAGTAGTCAGGTCCGGGCAGTTGAAGTCACCCGCGAATAGGGATGAGTTCGGCCAGTACACTCGGGATTTCCAGCGGATTGCAGACTTCCTGAAGGCAAAGGGAAAAATATCTGACAGAGAGGTCAACGAGTACTTTATGAAGGGTATTCACCCGGACTTCCGTCTCAGAGTGTTAGGAAGACTCCAAGTCGTACGGAGCGCGCAGCCCAGCGATGAACCATATCCCATGGTGGACGTAATTGAGGCCGCTGTGATGCGGACTGCGGTTCCGTGAGATGTCTGACCAGGTGAATTGGTTTCAGGCAAGTACACGAAGGTGATTCGTCCTCTAGAGGGAAATTACTCTGTCGCGGAGAAACGTAGCTACTCGTACGCTACGGAAGGTTTATATAATTGTGGTGGTGGTGGTGAGATGGTACAATCCGTTTCCGTGAGGATTAGGATGTGAGCGCTAGGTTCCTCGAGGTTTTTAGTTCCTCGTTGGGGGCTAGCCTTCCAGGAAAGCCGTGGTTGGAGGTCGCTCTACACTTGCGCGAAGGAATAGAGCTTCGCAATGCGAGCGTCGATCCGAGCCGGGAGACCTGGGTGATATGGGGGTTTCTCTTTTCTCCCTGCCTCGTATTACTCGGGCAAGCAGTGTCTTTTAAAACGTGGGTTTTAACACAGCGCGAGCGGGCTATAGCTCTTTTCCTCCGTAGCCCGTTTTCTTCCTGTGCTTGTGTGAACGCGCAACGGATGAGGTTCCGTGACGAGTGTGGTGAAGTTGTGTATAGA
Organism: Mycena alexandri; assembly: GCA_029233265.1. Taxonomy (NCBI): domain Eukaryota; kingdom Fungi; phylum Basidiomycota; class Agaricomycetes; order Agaricales; family Mycenaceae; genus Mycena; species Mycena alexandri. The sequence continues at coordinate 19,069 of JARJCM010000004.1, forward strand.
ATGAAATGGTGGAGTGGTTATAGTCTTCACGGATAAGCCTTCCGTGAAGATGGGGAGTGGTGCCCTGCGCACGGATCTGCGTTTGAGCCTCCAATACAACAGTTGCACGCAGCTAAGTAGGGGCTGCTGGCTGTTTAGAAGTACGCGCTTTTCATCGACTGCGCCGTGACCAACACCTTTGTATTCAACAATTTCCTCTCGACCCGTTTTACGGAGTCGAAGGGACCTTTAGAAAGGGTTCCTTGGTGAACCTTCAATCCAAGTGACCTATTTAGCTAGCCCCACGGAAGACGGCGTAGCCTGAGCTATTATGTGTATATGAGAAAGACAACTCCGCCCCGTAAGGCTGGGGGGAGGGTAGCTTAGGTGTGAGCAGTGGGGGATAACAAGATGAGATTCCTTGGTAAATACATCTGGCTTTTATACGTATTCCCGCCCGATTACCGCGCGTGAACTTCTCCGTGAAGCCTCCGCTGTATTGCCCTTCCTGTGGATCCTCACATGCCCTCCGCGAAGTTCGACTCCCATGTTCTCCGTTTAAGTTGACGGACGCGCCTTCCGTTAGGCTCGACGGAAACCTGCCCCCACAACCTTTACGTTTGCCCGATCCCGTCGCTTCGCATGTCCCTGTAGCGATCCGTAAGTCGTCCGTGAATATGTCCGTGTGGCACTCCTTGATATTTGCTGGTTGTTCGAGGTATAGGCCTGGTGGCGTAACGGTAACGCGCGCATTTGCAGTCGACTCTCCTTGATATTACAATTGCGAGTCCCTCGTTCGATTCGAGGTCAAGCCGTGTTCGCTTTTTCCCACGCTCCGTAGGTGTATTTTTCCGTCACGGAGAGAGCGTGCGCAAGTATTCAACCGTGAGTGATTCTGTGGGTTTGGCAGTATAGGCCCGGTGGCGTAACTGGTAACGCGCGCATTGTCGGTTCTTCGCAATATTGCACTATCTGCGAGTCCCTCGTTCGATTCGAGGTCGGGCCTTTATTCGCTTTTTCCCGCTTTTTCCCACGCTCCGTAGGTGTATTTTTCCGTCATGGAGAGAGCGTGCGCAAGTATTCGACCGTGAGTGACTCCGTGGGTTTGGCAGTATAGGCCCGGTGGCGTAACTGGTAACGCGCGCATTTGTAGTACTTCTCTTCACAATATTGCGTAATTGCGAGTCCCTCGTTCGATTCGAGGTCGGGCCTTTGCAATTTTGCTGCCCTTTTTCCGCGAGCGTTCCGCAGTCGTGTTCCGTAGTGCGTGTGTTCCGTTGCAGCGTGTTACCTTTCCGTCCGCGCAGGGAGCGTCCGCCAGGTCAGTTTTCAACCGTGGGAAAAACCTCCGTGACAGCCGTAGCATGCCGCGTAGTCTCTGAGGCTTATCGTGATTTCCTCCGTGAGTCGTTTCGTTACTGATTTCCGCCGCGCTTGAGCGTATCACAAAGTGATAGCTCACACCGCGGAATGGGCTATCAACGGTGTTCCTGGCGCGCTGTACAAAGAATCAGACGAAGACAGCACATACATTATTGCAATTTGCAAAAATAATGGCCGGCCCCCTTTTTGAAAATAAAAAGTTTTAGTTTCGGGCGCTTCGGACCGTACGGTGTCAGAGCGCTCACGTCACTCGCGCGGCTTCTTCCTCAACCTTTCTTGAGCTGCTATCACCTCTTTCAGCCTTTTTTTTCTGCTACACAGCACAACAATAGCAATGGGACTGCCCCAGAGTGCATGTAATTTGTGTACGACTAGGTAGAAGAAAAATAAATCAATGTAATGCGAGCGGCTACGTGATGTCATCGCTCTGACATGGGCGGTCCGAAGCGCCCGAAACCAAAACTTTTTATTTTCAAAAAGGGGGCCGGCCATTATTTTTGCAAATTGCAATAAAAAGGAGATGGTGGAGCTCACAACAGCCATGCGCGACATGAACCAGACATTTACGGCTCAGATACAGTCGCTCTCCAGGAAAATTGAAACAGGGCCGCCACGGACCAACGATCCTCCACGGAATCGTGCCCCTGCGTACCAGAATCAAGTACAAACCGCGCCAGGTTGGAACCGAGAGGCTGCGCCACCGTTGCCTGCGCAGAACCAGGCCTATCAGGACGCGCAGAGAACGGGACCAGGGAATAATCCTGGGGGAGGCTTTCCGCAGGGAAAATGCGGAGGCTGCGGCAAAGCGGGGCATTATTTGAGGGAGTGCCCGAAGATTGAAGAGTACATTCGGTCTGGGAAGTGCAAAAAGAACGAGGAGAACCGTATAGTGCTACCTGGAGGGAATTATATTCCATGGTACATCACGGGGAACTCGTTTGTCTAAAGAATCAACAAATGGCACGCACAGCAGCAAACTCCTGCTCAAGTCAACCTTTATACTCGGGACTCCCCACCTCACATGCTATACATGGCTACCTCGTCGAACGCGGAAGAAGTAGACGAACGGGAAGCCACGGAAACTCTTGCGTACCAGGTTGGCAAAATCTCGATCAACGAACTAGAGAACGAGGATATCGAGGCCTTTCTCGAAACGCGCAAGCGTACGGAGCGGGCCAAGCCCAAGGAGGTGTTCAATGGAGTACTTTTGCCTCCTAAACCTCCACCGGCGCCGAAAAAGAAAGTTGCTTTCACGCCCGATACGGTACCACCTCCTCAGCCGAAATCCGTGCCCAAAAACTCCGTAGTCATCAGACCAGCAGCCATGTTGGAGGAACCTACGTTCAGCATAAACCCTTCAAAGCCATTCATTCAAAGATACAGGGCACCGATTGAAGACTTTATCAATACGGGGGAAATGGTTATCCGTGCGATGGCGACCAAATCCGAGATTACTCCGCAGGAGTTCTTTGCGATATTCCCGGAAGGTAGGAAGTACATGAAAGATTTACTAACTGCCAAAAAGGTACCAACAGTGGGCGTGACTTACTCAGAGGCGGCGAGGGAAACCCAATACGTTCTACGATACGAGGAGAACGGATGGCGAAGTCCGTGAAGATAAACTCACTTCATCAGAAATCGACGCGCTGAGGGTCGTTGACCCTTTCCTAGACGACACGCTTCAGGTTGAGGCGGTGTTGGACCAGGGCTCGGAGATAATTGCCATGAATAAAGATTTGTGGCTCAAGCTCGGCGTTGGGTTGGACCCGCAGAAGATATTGAACATGCAGTCGGCGAACTCCCAATCGAACGCTACGGCAGGCGTTATATCAGACTATAAAATCACCATTGGGGGACTGGACTTACGCTTCCAAGTTCACGTTGTCCAAGGAGCACCATTCGATTTACTCCTGGGTCGGCCGTTCTTCCGGTTCACGGGTTGCGTAACCACGGACGATACGGACGGGAGCCAGCAAATTACGCTCACTTGCCCAAACACGGGCAAGAGGGTCACTATCCCTACGCGCAAGAAGACGAATAAAAGCCGTAACCCGTTCAGGCAGGAGATACCTGCGGACCTGGGTTTTCAAGGCGCGGGGCAGTCCCAATAAGTGCTGTCTCCGCGGAAGAAATCCAGTCCAGGTTCGACCAAGTCTCCACGGGCTCCATGCATTTGAAATACCGACCAGTACCTCCGTACGCTTCCCGACAATGGAAGCGCGCGCATATCCAACAAACCATACCATCATTTAATTTAACTCGACTCTCTTCTCCACTTATATTATACGCCCCCGAAGGAACGAACACACACCACGTCCGTGCCGTAGAAATCACGGACACGGAACAGGTCTGGGAGATATCTCCCGTATACATGCAATACTGCTTGATGCAGAGTTACGAATATGATGAAACAATACACGCCTTCACCGTGAAGGTCACGGAAGGTGAGGCTACGGAACAACCAGAGAAGAAGGAAAAGAAGAAGAAGAAGAAGTATAAACCAGCGGCAAAGAAAGTGCATTTCGTGGCGGCTAGCCTGCCGGAAGAGTTTAGGGTCGTACGGAAATACCCGTCAGATCCCTTGAAAAATATGCCTCCTCTAAATCCCAACCCGCCTCCGTTCACGCCAGGAAAAAGGCTTACGCAGGAAAGACTGGATGCCATGAACCTAAACCCAGTGTAATCCTGCCGGCTTACCACGGAACGATCACGGCTTATGTACAGGAGTTTTTACCTTGTCGTCTACCCTCGTGTCCTCTGTAGCTCGCCCTTGCGTCGCTTGTCGTCGAATCATACCGTGGTCTTGTTGACATCGGTGTGATCTTTTCCTCAGTGTTGTCTGTCTGGCCGACAGTCTTCCACCCAGACGGGTTCTTGTGGCCGGAAGAGGAACGACTAGTGATAGACGTTCTCAAAAATCACGAAATGGCCTTCGCTTGGGACGATTCCGAGCGAGGATGTTTCAGGGAGGATTATTTTGAACCAGTAAAACTCCCTGTACTGGCACACACCCCCTGGCAACAGAAAAACATACCCATTCCGCCCGGGATACGCGACCAGGTGGTCAAAATACTCAAAGCTAAAATCGCATCCGGCGTATACGAACCTTCCTCGTCCTCCTACCGATCTAGCTGGTTCTGCGTACCAAAAGCAGAGAAAGGAGCGCTACGGATAGTTCACAATCTCCAACCGTTGAACGCCGTGACCATAAAAGACGCAGGATGCCCGCCAATTCTGGAGTTATATGCGGAGTCATTCGGCGGGCGAGTCATCTACGGAATGTTCGACTTATTTGTCGGGTTTGACCACAGGGTGCTCGATATTGCTTCAAGGGACTTTACCACCTTCCAGTCGCCATTGGGAACGCTACGGCTCACCAGGCTTCCGCAAGGCTACACGAACGCTGTACAAATTCAGCAAGGAGACGTAGCGTTCATTCTAAGGGAGGAAATTCCGCATGTCACTCAACCCTTCGTCGACGACACTCCAGTAAAGGGTGGAGATGACTATTACATACAGGAGGATGGAAGTTACGAGACGATAGAGCCAAATCCTGGCATACGGAGATTCGTTTGGGAACACATGGAGAATACGAATCGCCTACTTCAGCGTATGGGGCACGCAGAAGGGACCTTCAACGCCAAGAAAACAAGCATGGCGGTCGCGCGAATCAGGGTGGTCGGGCACGTCTGCTCGTACTTAGGCCGTACGCCAGACGAGTCCAAAGTACAGGTCATACGGGACTGGCCGAACTGCGAGTCGCTCACGGAAGTCCGTGCATTCCTGGGCACGCTAGGGTTGATGCGAATATTTATGAAGGATTTCGCTCTACACGCCCGCCCTCTGGTCAGGCTCACAAAGAAAGAAGTGGAATTCACGTTCGGACCCGACGAGAAATATTCGATGGAGATATTGAAGAAGATCCTCATAGAATGCCCAGCTATTCGACAAATCGACTACGGGTGCGGTCGCCTCATTATTCTTTCCGTGGACGCGACGTATATTGCAGCGGGATTTATCCTGCTCCAAGTAGGCGAGGACGGAAAGGAATATCCATCGCGCTTCGGCTCCATAACCTGGAACGAGAGAGAGTCGCGTTATTCTCAGGCGAAAATCGAGCTGTACGGATTGTTCCGTGCCCTTCGTGCTTACAGAATATATCTGGTCGGAGCTCCCCAACTCCTGGTCCGCACGGACGCAAAGTACATTAAAGGCATGCTCAACAACCCGGACATTCAGCCTAACGCTGCCATGAACCGATGGATAGCGGCCATCCTGCTGTTCGACTTTGCGATCGAGCATACTCCGGGCATTTCTCACGCGCCAGACGGGTTATCAAGGAGGCCGGGCGCGCCAGAGGATCCCGTAGACGACGAAGACCCGGAAGACTGGATAGACAGGGCTTGCGGATTCTCGATTATCGCAGCAAATTGGAATAACAGTGCGCACAAAGCAGTCTGCGCCTCCATTTCCACCACGGAGAATCCATACACGGGTGTAAAGAGGAAAGAGGAGTACGTCTCTGTCTTCTCAAATCATACCAGCACGTACGTGGGCAGGGGTGAGGAAGTGCGCGAAGTCGATACGGTATGGGTGTTGGCAAATATCACAGCCACGGAAGATGGTGGAATCCCGCGCTCGGAGCGAGCACGGGAGGCCGACAGGGATATAGAGAGAGTATTCAAATACCTCGACGACCTACAGCACCCTCCCGGATTTGATTCACAGAGGCACAAGCGTTTCCTGAAGAAAGTACGAGGGTTCTTCCGTACGGAAGAAAAGCTGTGGAAACGCGATCCGCGCGGCGAACACAAGCTCTATCTGGCTGAGAAGAAACGAATGGACATTCTGAAACAAATGCACAATGATTTAGGACACAAAGCGCACCTAATCACGAGCAAACGTCTCACAGACAGGTTCTGGTGGCCAATGATGGATCAGGACCTACGCTGGTTCCTGAACACTTGCCACGAATGCCAGATACGCTCCACGGAGAAGATTCTACTACCACCCACGGTCGCGATGCCCTTGCCCCTGTTTCACAAAGTGTACGCAGACACTATGTTCCTGTAATCCTGCCAGATTACGACTATCTCGAAGTCCTTATATAGGCGCGCGGTTGATTAGAAACATCTAATCAATTATCTACCTTTTGGTGTAACGGTCTTGTTAATTGATTAGATAATCCTGACAGAGGGCAGTCAGGTTCGAACCCGCCCGCGGTCACCCATTTAATTTCCCACAGAAAAATGGCACCCGGTCACCGGATCACCGAGCCCCTGTCCTTGGGAGTCAGGATCAAGGCTCATAACCTTGGGGTCGATTTGTAAGACCTGGAACCCCTGAAGGAACCCATAACAACCCTGGTAATGTCGAGAACCCAGGAAGGGAAACAGTTCTTCAGTCAGGGGAAGGGTGTAATCCTGCCAGATTACGACTATCTCGAAGTCCTTATATAGGCGCGCGGTTGATTAGAAACATCTAATCAATTATCTACCTTTTGGTGTAACGGTCTTGAACGCGTCTCTGACCTGCTTACAGTTCCTGCCGCGGCATAACAGATTCCGCACGGTAGCGCACGCTCGCTGCTCGGTATCTAGTTGGCCGGAATGGAGGATGATGGTGAACGAGGACGCGTTTACCCTCGGGTCCTTCTTATTCGAGGAAATACTCTGCTGATGGGGCGCCATCGTCGAAGTCTCCACGGACAACGGAAAACCTTGGATAAAAGCCGTAGATTGGCTGGCCAAGAAGTACGGAATCCATCACATACGGATATCAGGCTACAATTCTCAAGCTCAGGGAGTAATCGAGCGAAGGCACCACCCTGTCCGCGAGGCACTGGTGAAAGCGTGCGAGGGCGACATGACGCAGTGGACGCAAAGAATATTCTACGTCTTCTGGGCGGAAAGAGTGTCGATCAGCAAAGTAACTGGCAGATCTCCGTACTGGATGGTGCACGGAGTGGAACCGTTATTTCCCTTCGACATAGTTGAGGCAACCTATATGAGCCCAATTATCGACACGGAAATCTCTACGGAGGACCTGATCGCGCGCAGAGCCCGGCATCTCATGAAGAGAGAAGAAGATTTGGAGGTGCTCCGTTCAAAGATATACGAGGATCGAGTGAAGTCGATACGGCAGTGGGAAAAAGATAACGCCAACAGGATCTACGACTTCAAATTCGAGGCAGGAGAACTGGTGATTATTCGAAACTCGAAGATCGAGAGCGACCTCTCAAAGAAAAGCAAACCACGGTACTTTGGGCCCATGATCGTGGTCCGGCGCACCACGGGGGGCTCATACATCATCGCGGAACTTGACGGCGCGGTTTTGCTGGATTCCGTAGCAGCCTTTAGGCTGTTGCCGTACTACCCGCGGTCGAAGGTCCGCGTGCCCGTAACAAAGTTGGTGGAACGGTACGAGAAGTTGGTGGAGAAACAGGGGAAGTCGCCAGAATGGGGGGACGACGGGTTACGCGACTGGGAAGAACAATCGGGACCACAAATCTAATTATTCTCGACTTAACGGACTAAAAAGACTGGAGCGGCGTACGCATAGAACGCGAAACGTCACGATAAAAAGCACCAAGCGCACGGAAATTAGCAAAAAGTGGGGAGGAACGGGCAGTGACTTGATACAAGATCTACCTATAAACCTCCCTACGTTTCCCGAAATAAAAAGCGGTTTCACAATGAAAGAAATGCCCTCCGTGAAGAAACGCGACTCAAGAAACCTCGTCATGCCATTATCACCCCTATCCAGATCCGGAACACTTCCACCATCACTATCGCATCACCCTTTTTTTAGGAAAGAAGCACAGCAAAATGGTATTCAGCAAAATAAATTACACAAGTACAGAAAAATAAAGCAAAAAGACTACGGAGCATCGATAGCAATATACAAATAACCCCGTACGGGGACAGTCCGACAATGCAGCATAGATCAAAACAAGAAAAAGGGGGCGCGGAGAGGACTAGTCCGCGGTCTCCCCCGCACCCGAAATGTCCATCGTCTCCAGCGACCCTTCGTCCTCCTCCCAGACGCCACCATCCAAGTAGGGGGTCACCGAACGCTCCCCGTCCTCGGTCTTCACGGAGAACGGCGGCTGGCGAGGTGAGCGGTCGGAATCGTCCATCAGCGAACTAGACCGCAGCTCCGCGGTGAGACTGGTGGCGCACCCGTCTGACTCGTACGGAATCTCATCTTGCGTGGGGCGAACGGCAGGCGGAGGAGTTGAGAGAGGCGGCGGCGTCGGCGGCATGTACGAAAGCGGGAGACCTCCGCCGAGGACAGGTCCTGGGTTGCCAAAGAGTACACGTCGAAGGGCGAGCTGCGCCCACGGATTGTCATGTCTCGGCGCGGCAGAACGCAGAGCCTCGCGCAAGCGCTCGGAGTCGATGGAAGCACGGCCTGCGAGACGCGCGTGCGGAGTGGACTCCCTGCTCGCATGCGGCAACAACAAAGGAATGTCAGGCGTGTTGCCACGCACGGGAGTTGCTCGGTCTTCGAGGTCCGCGTGGAGACCCGCCGGGAAGGAACAACTGCGAGAAGAATTAGTCAAGAAGAACGCGGGGGAAAAGATAAAACATCAAGACGTACCGAGGAAGGGTCCTCGTCGAGGCGAGCCTCGACCAGCTCCCTCTTCACCTGCGCCTCTTGCTTCGCGAGGAAGCCCCACAAGTTTGCCGTGTCCCAGTTGGACGGCAAACTCGACAGCACCTCACGCCCCTCTCCACGGAGAATCCTACCCTCCGTTGAAACGGGTGCTCAGTGTCTAGGGCTGAAGTGCGAAATGATATGGGATCCGACGGACTGAATGCAAGTGCTAGTGATGCTAAACAACAACACTAAAACCCACAACAACCAACCAAAACCCTACAATCCACAAGTCGGTGCTAGCGCTAGATCCCTCTGACGAGGTCGGGTCATATTGAACACAAGTGTAGGTTCAAGGGAACCAGAAGTTGAAGTTCTTTGTCGGGAAGTGCGCACTTCGTATTCTCGTCCGAGCAAGAATAGGAAAGGTACAAGTGTGCTTTGGAGAATAAGTGTTCTTTGGAAAGATCCCAAAGACGCGCTGATTCGTGTGGTAGATATAAGTTTCTCAACTATAAACAAGTAACGACTCGTGGCCGATGTGGTGGTTTGGTTTGTAGGTGCCGTGTTCTGTAAGTCCGGTGTTCTGGTGCCGTGTTCTGGGTGCCGTGTTCTCACTAGAAGTATGGTGCCGTGTTCTCACTAGAAGTATTTCCGTATCCGTAACTTGTAAAATTGAACCAAACTCCAATCCTGAAGTAAGCTCTAGGTGACAAGTCCCAAACCCACCGACGTAGCACCTATCACAGAGATAGACAACTACTAGCTAGGGCGAGATTCAGTACCGTACATGCTAGAACCGTCCTCCTTATATACTCCTCTATCATAGCTTACACTACGATGATTACTTGACTTCGGGTAAAGTAGGTAGGTATGTAGTCAAATATCTGTTATCACATGCGTCCGTAACTATATTGTTTTCGGAAAGACTCGGGTTCGTCTGGCGTTTGACAGCCTCCTGGTTGCGAATTAATCCCCTTAACAATTGATACCCCTCTGAGGAGTTGACTACACAACTCTCCAGACAAGCCTCAAGTGCTACGTTGCTCTCCTTCCGATAACGTCTTTGGATTCGTCTTGTGGCTGCTTCCAGCTCTTGATAGACACCCTGATCTCCATATATGGGTTCCTGGTTCGAGTACTGATGAGATATCAATACGAACTTCTTCTTCCGGCAAGATGTGATCTCGGACCGCCTGCTCGGCAAATCCCGATTATCGGCATCTCATCCTCGACTCGTCTTGCCCGAAGTGCCGAGTGGTCATGTGATACAACACGTCGCGAGCTCTGACATAAATAAAGGACAACAGTCGTAAGTTCTGTACTTGTTCATGTGTTTGAGGCTAAACTCAGATTCCCCAGAGTGGATCTCCTAAGTCCTTTGATGCGTGGCATATTGCAAGAGAGGCGTTCCTATAATATAGTACTTGCTGGTCCCATGAAAGCTGTTTGATCGACTTGCGGCAGTATGTACTTTCCGCCACATAGTCCAGCTGGCTCCCAATTAGCCATTGCAACCTGAAGTGCCCAAAATGCTACACAGCCAGGACTGCTGTTAGCGTTCCGATGCGCGTGTCTGAAGTTGTAACTTGTGAAAAATTGCGTTTTCACTAGTGTTCATTTGCACGGCTTATCATCTCCCCCATTTTTAGCTTTTGACCGTCCCCGGTCAATGATATTTCTCTGGTTCATAAGAGTACTATTAATTTTCATAATAGGCCACTTGCGTTTCTCCGCTGCCCTTCCTTTCAGAAGTACTCTTTCCGCTTTAAGACGGTCCAAGCGACCTCCGTCGTCTTTGTTGGCGCCGCGGCCTATGTCAGGAACATTCCCACAGCAATGTGGGTCCGCCCATCAGGCTGTGCCTCCGCTTCCGCCTCGAGTCACCTCGGTTATTTCCGCCAAGTCTCGGCATCAATAATCCGATCAAATCACTTGATGACCGCTTTTGGGTAGGAGTTTGAACCCAGAGCCCCTGTCCCTTTACAGAGTCAGACTCTCCTCGCCATTTGCTCCTCGTCGATACCCAACTTGCTATCACACTCGCCGATGCTTTCCGCAGGGACTCCAAATTTTGAACTTGAGGACAACTCAAGTTCTAATTTTGGTATGTTTTAAACTTTATTGCAAGAAGCCTTCCCACCACGCCTTCCGTAGGTACCGACGACCCTGCGCGGAAGCGTGATTTCTCGACTAAACCGCAGCAGCCCTTGGGTATATATACCACAAGGCCGGGCGCTTGGTCGATCCCTCTCAACTTTTCCCCCAACCTCTCGTCTCTCACTATGGCAGCCCGCCCTCTTCCCGACCGACCGCCTACGCTCTCTCCTCCACCCGACGTCGTCCCTAATATATGGTCCTACTCATCATCATCAAAAGTAAATATCAATTGCCGGTTATTGCACCCAGTATACGGAATTCTTGAACCAAATTTCATGTCTGTGTTCAGGGACATATAAATCACATTTGTATGGACCACCATCGTACCAAACTTCGGCATGCTGTTGATAAATTGATCAAATTGTTGATGTGTGATTTTGTTTGGATTTTGTTCAAAATGCTTGAATCCAAGGTTCACGACATTGTGCCACTGTACGCAGAGGGTCCTGAAAGGTGTCTAGACATTGTGAGAATATGCCAGATGGGTTTGAGGTGCTCAATGTTGCTGAATATGTGGGGACAAGGCCTGGACTTTTGGTGTTGGATCAGGCCACATTCTGCTCATGACTGATTGGGCTCGTCTACGTGAATTTGATGCCCCATTGAAGTCAAAGTTGTTGGGCCACCTCCGTAGATGCACATTCCATTACCTGAAGTTGATAATTGGTGCCTTGCCCACCCAAAACTGACCCTATTCTACTGTTTAGCACATCATGTGTGTTTTTGATGCCGAGGGCTCAGATTGATTATTCTGTGGTATATTGCACAATATGAGCCTTGTCAGAGCTAGAGGGGATCTGTGAGTGCCTACTAAAGATTGATTTGAGGGTGGAATGGCTTCCTGTATTTTCTTTCCAGCACTTTTGGTCAGCCAATTGATGTTTGTCTTGATCTTGGGCCGCACAGCCGATGTTGCAGTGGCTCTGGACCACCCAAGGCAATGATTCTCATGGGGAGCCTTTAGTATGTCATAGCCAATACGCCAGGGCATATGGTGGTCAAATCTATTTGAGATTGGCCCATGGGTTCCAAAGGAATGAGCGGATTGGTATTTACTTTTGATGATGACGAGTACTTCGGCCATCCCAACGTCGCCGCTCTCTCCTGGTACCTCATCAAGGGTCAACCGTTCAACTCCGACGATACCAGCCGCTACTTGCACGCCATTGCCAAAGGTTTCACCGTGATGGTAAGTCCGTTGGGAATCGACCATAAAATACTCCAGCTAACTTCCGTCAGCAATACGCCCTCCGAAGCTTGTCGTTCGACTCAGTCCCCAAACAATTCTGGCTGATATGGGACCGCTACCGCTTGTTGTTGGAGTTCCTCGGGAGGTGCCAGCGGTGTTCTTATCTTTGCTTCGAGCCCCGGTACCGTCGTCCAAGGTAAGCAGCTAATTGTTCCCTAATAACCAGACCTGACTTCAGGTCTAGATAGTTATTGGCCCGGACTTCGCAATTCCTGCTGCGCCCGATCCTTTGTTCCCGGAAGAGTTCAACTTCGCGTATCGCGTTCCCCTCAACAACTTCTGTGTCGTCCCCAAGGCCACCATCGAGGATTCCAGCGCAAGTTCTAGTAAACCCCGCCCCCGTGCAGTCATGGTAAGTTCTTTTGGACATTTTTCTGGTCGTCGTACGGAGTACTGAATTTGCCCTTCGTGGTTTAAACAGCAGGCCACACCCGCAGGTCGCGAACTTCGTCCGCGCGACAAACCTTCCAGCACAGCGTCAACTCCGGAAACTCTGCCGGCAAAGCGCAAACGCGATCCTTCGCCCGAGGAATATTCTTCCGGTACAGAAGACGAGTCCCCCTCAAAAGCTCCCAAGGCAAAGAAGGGTAAGCCCTTCATTGGTTTGCTTGGTCACTTCTGATTATTTATGTCCCCTTCTAGTCGTCGTGATAAAGGAGCCGTAAGTTCCTTTACAACCTAATGTTCTCCTTCTTTTCGACTTCTGGCTTCTTTTCTAGGGCGGACAAGGGCAAAGGCAGAGCCAAGTCCAAGCCAGTTCTTGTCAAAGAGGAGCCCGAGGCCGAGGAGACCGTAAGTCTAGCCAACAGTTCTTCCGTTTTCTTTACTGACAAGTTCCCTGCAGCCATCTGCATCCGAGGCCGAGACCGAGGGAAGCAAGCCCGCCAACAAGCGGCGTCGTCTTGACCCTTCGCCTTCTCCTTCCAACAATCGCCCGGAGGTGAAGAGGGAGCTCAAAGAGGTAAGTCCGCTACATTTCATTGTGCCGACTCCTCATTGATAACTTCCTTCAGCCCAAACTCCAGCGCATCTCCGATATCAACATCAACAAGGCAACCGACGCCTTCAAGAAAGCGCTGACCGCCAAAATCGTGTTGCACAAGGACAACGGCCGTAAGTTCTTGTTTAACTTTCCACAAGTTGCCCTTCTTATTAACTCATCCTTCACTAGCCCAAGCGTTCCACATTAACTTGGATCTGGGGGAGGAATCCCCGTTTGTCGCGATCATCCGAAAGGAGGCGTCGTACACGGGGGAGTTCTTTTCGCAGCTCGCGCCGGAAGAACTCATGCACCCGAACCCTGACGAGCCTTACACCACCTCTTGCGATCCATTCCCCTTGATCCCCACGGAACAGGTCACCGCCATGGACTGGCCCAACGCTGGTATCGTAAGTTCAAAGTTCCTTCTGTGTACGTTGTCCCTTGCTGACTCCTTATTTCAGCCTGCCTTCAGTTGTTTACTGTGTTTGTTCCTCAACCGCAAGTGCATTCCCACTGGTTTCGGTGGTCCCTGCGGAACTTGTGTGCGGTTCCGATTCCGCCGCTGCGAGCATCGCAAGACCCTCGAAGCGATGACCTCCATGTTCGCGGAGTTGTCGTCGCTTTATTCGGCTGCATCCGACGGTAAGCCGCAAGTTCTCGTTTTAAACTTGTCCGCTTCCGCCTTCAACATTATACTGACTTCTGGTCTGTCCCACAGTCACTAGTTCCGTCATCCAGCAGGCCGCCGCGTCGTTCGTCAGGTCTCGTTGTGCTCGCATCGCCTATGACTTCGCGCAGAAGGAGGCGCATGAGTGGTTCCGCCACCTCATGTCACATGTGTTCCACTGCATCGAGGTCCTTGGGGTGTCTGCGTTCCAGGAGCGCTTCATCTCTGAGGCGGGGGAACCTGTGGTCACCGAGGCTCTCCAAGTCATAATCGACCGCTACAACTTGTGGGTCCAGAAGTTCCCGGACGCCGCCGAACGAATCGAGAAGCTGCCCGTCTCCGAGAAGGACTTGGGGTCTTTCTCCCCTCTCCGTCCCTTGTTCACGATGGGAGGGGTTCTTCGAGAGATCACGGAGTTCATGGAGAACGCCCTTGGTGACGACGACCCGAGGGATGCCAACGAAGAGCCCTCCGCGCCCGAGGCTTAGCGGGTACTTCTGGCTTGGTGCCTTTTTCTTGAACTCTTTTTCTATTCTCTGCGCGCATATTTGGACTCATCGACTTCGGTTATTACTACGTACTATTCGTTACTTTTAGCCACATTTGGACTTATAGTAATTCGAAATATTCATAGTATAGTCATGATTACGGTTTCCTGACTCGCCCCAAAGTGGGCCAATATATACTTGTGACTTCCGAGATTCCTTTGTGTGAAATTTCGTTAAGTCGGATAACTGAAGTTAAACTTGAGCATCTTTCAACCCAACTCGGATAAGTCCGGCGGATCAAAAGTCTGATCAACTTCCGAGGAGGAGACAACCATTTTTCTCTATCGAAAGTGGTTGACTTCTCCTAAGCTCAAGTATGTCAGCATGATTTAAGACACTTCCGGCAGAAGACTTTGCTCCCACTTTTCATGCCTACCACCATCCGCTTCCATTCTCATGAGGCAGAGTTTGCGTCATACATACTTGAGGATTGAAAAGTAAGCCCCAAAGAGACAGTGATCAATTCTATATTGAACGCCGGTCCCCTTAGCCATACTTTATTTGCACTATATGTGCCGAGAACAATCGTGATTGTCGCTTCTTGGCGTGGGGCCGGAGCTGCTAGTCATGTGAAGACAAACTAGTTTTCACATGCACTTATCGCATTCAGATAGAATGGAATATGTTCCTGGCTTCTCCTGGCTTCAGGGAATCAGGCACGTAGCCAACACCTTCCTGAAACTCCTTTTTCTAATAATCAGGACTTGCGGCAGACCGCAAGTTCGGTCGTGATCAATTTAGTGTAGCCCATCTCACGCCATGGTTTACCAAAGCTTTTGAGGACAACCTAGGCGTTGCTCAACATCGTCTCGAATTGGTTCGTCGGCGCTTCGCCGAGATGGAGGATAAAGAGGAGATCCGACAACTATTGAACAAGTGGTCCTCTGAGGGTTACTCGTTCCTAGTTATTGAATACTTGCAGGAGCGCTTCTTGACCCCTCCTCCTTACTCTACTCGTGTCACTTTCGAGCGTTGAGCCGGCCTTTGAATACATATAAATCGTGGCTCCTTTTCGTAAGGCCCCTTTCGCTTTAATATATTTGAAGCACAACTTCCGGATTCTCAACAAACGCCCTCCCCTCTTGGTTATCCATGGCAAATCACTCCTAGTCCTCTTCCGTCCTAGAGCGCCCCGCGTCTCTGACACCGGAAATCGCCCTATCCGTCGAACTCATGCTGAAAGACCGCAAGGTGCGTAGTCCTATGACTATTCTGGTTGGACTCGACTGTTTAACCCACCCTTGCCAGCCACTTTCGGCTTGCAACAACTGCATCCGCCTCGACCGTGCTTGTACATCCCTTCGTCTGGGAATACCTTGCAAGGAGTGCACTCTTACCCTGCACGTCGGATGCGAGTTTGCAACCCTCTCCTTCTGGTCTCTTAAGGACGAGATCGACCGTACCATGTTGAATCGGGAGTTAGGTGCGTAAAACGCCACTTTCGGGTCTTCCGAAGCGCTAAACACAGTACTTCCAGCTACCGATCCTTCCAAGGCCCAGAAACTCGCGAACTGGAACAACTTGGCTCCATTCGTGCCTTTCTTTATCTCCGAGACTGCTTTCTACGATTTTCACAAAACCGCCACTTCCATTACCAACGTCCTGAAGACTTGCGACGTTGCCACCCTCAAACTCCTGGTTCCAGTTCTGGAGGCCAAGGCGCCTGTCGGGTCGACTCTCCCGTCTGTAGCGAGGCACGTTTTGTGTTGGAAGGAGTACACCAGTTCCCAAGAGCGCTTGGCTGATTCCACCAAGGCCCAGGCTGTGGCTATCCTCAACCGTATGGGTGAAGCTTATTCGCGTATGATCGGCGTGGACCTTAGCGCTTTGGGCATCCCATCCGAGATTGTGGACGATACTATCTTTGACATGGAAATTTAGAATAGTACAGTTGCCTGTAGTTGCCGTTCTAAATTCCACCTCGCACCCCCTACTCCGTAACTTCGTACTTCTGGCTCACGCGAGTTCAAGTGTCCCACTTTGAACTCCTGAACCTGCACGAACTTCCTTGTTCGATTGCCGACTTCTCAAGTCAGGGCCCGCATTTTGATGAGATCGGATCATTGTATGGAACTTCCGACATTCGGAGTTGAATCCTCGGCTTTACAGCCTAAACTGTTGCCCGTGGGCTAGCACATGCGAATCTATGTCACCGCTCGCTTGATCAGCAGCTGGATGTACACCCTAAGCCGCGCTTTAGGTTGGATATAGTCTCAGCGAAACTCGGCTTTTACACGTTGTATCCCCAGTCATATTCTTCCCCAACAGAACGACTTTCTCTAAAGGAGTCATTTTGAAGTCCTAGTCCTAAACCTCCCTCTTTGCTCCCCCTAGCCCTAAACCTATCTTGCGTAGCGCCGCAAGTGTTCCAGGCGCCAAGTCGATTGTTCGAAAAACACATGAATTGTCTAATACAATCCCTGAGTTCTTTTTAAGTACGATCACAGGATCTTGAGGGACCGATCTGATATTGCACAGGAGCGTAAAATCGAAATTTTAGCCGCCTTTGTATACCCCTTCCTCCCCCATTTTTCGAATCTCAGCTGTCCCCAGCTGATCCCCTAATTTGTTGAATGTATAAAGTGTACCAGCACTTCTCCCAGTTTCGTTCACTGTTCGAAGACTACCCACTCTTGGCACTCGCCTCACACGCTCCTTCTATCGTTATGCCCTCGGTGCCTTCCGGTCCTTTGTCTGCTGGGGCCAAGTCCACTCTCGTTAAACCTTTTGTTCCTCCGACCGAAATCAAGCATCTTTATGATGACTTCGACGACAAGGTCTCTCTTCTCATGGCTTGCAACTTCGCCAAGAACCCGGATCGTCAAATCCGCATGTTTGTCGAAACTGCTGTAGTCATGATGTGTTGAATATGTTATCCACATCCAAAGTTCTTCAACTTACGGAACCCGTTACATTTTTAGCTGATGCTCCGTCCTTTTGGACAGGTCATCGCTCACGTCTCTGAGATCTTCGAGATGTTCTCAGGTTTCTGTAACAAATTCCGCCAGTTCTGGGCTGCTCGCCCCGGAGCTTACCCCAAGGAGGTTCGCGAAGTCATTACTTTCACCGAGGATTTGTGCAAAATGCGAACCCGGTCTTCCGCTACCCGTGACTCCAGTCGTGAGGCCGGTCTTGAGAAAGCGCGCGCTGACAAGGAGGCCGCCCTGGCTGAGGCCCAGGCTAAAGCGCAGAAGGTGAGTCGCGAGTCCCTTTAGATCCCGTAATTTGACTCATCCTTCCTTTCCAGCCCCCGCGCCGTAAAGGTCCTATTATGCCGGCCTTCGTTGTGACCGACGACGATGAGTCCGACGAGGATGTCCGCGATGAAGACACCGTCATGGCTGATGTTGAGCCCAAATCCGTAAGTCCTCGTTCCCCGTGTTCCACATGTCATTTATATGTCTCCCAGAAACGCCTTTCTTCGTCCGACCTCTTGATGCTCGAGGATGCAGAGTTGGACGCCATGATCTTTGGACCCGACGACCCTGCTCCCTCCGCTACAACGGTCCCTCCCGTCAAGCCTCTTCCGACTGGCCCCAAAGCTCAATCTTTGGTTCGTCGTTATTAACCTGACTTACCCTGGAAGTACCCTTATAACGTTACTTTTGCAGCCTGGTTTCAACAAGTTCAAACCTGGCCGCCCCGAGACTGTACGGATTCCTTACGCTCGCATCCAGCGAATTGATAAAACAACTTCTGCTTATATCAAGGCTCAAAGTCTTCTCCTCAAGACCGACAAGTACGAGTCTATCAAGGTAGCTGCCGAGCCCGACGGCCCTTCCGTTCGGAAACGCCCTCGTCGGTCCTCTCTCTACGAATTTGAAGAAGCTCAACCTCCTTTGCAGGGTATGTTGGACATCCTCAAGGAGATGTACAGTTTCTCACCACGCGCGTACCTAGAGTCTATCGGAGAACTTCCGGCTTTTCGGGTCCCGACGACGGCTAAGTTCACGCACTCCGACTCCAATCGCGCCTCTACTTCGGCTTCCGCAATTGTCTCTGCCCCAGGACAGGGGATTCCTACTTCCCGTGCCTTGGCGTTGCAGGAATTCGACACACGCTCCAACATCTCTCTCACTGTCCATCGTCTCGCTTATCAGCTCACGCTTCACGAGGTCTTGGTGGCCGAGCACGAGCGTTTGCTCAAGGAGATGAAGAAACGCGACGTGACTGTCCTTGAAAAGGACGAAGCCCAATTGTACGTCCCTTTTCTCACATAGAGTTATATTTCAACTTATAATGAAACATTTCTCAGGGTTGAGTGTCTCCTCCACACTTCCACCAGCCAGGGTTCCCCTGCTTGCCCTTCGAAGAACAAGTCCTCCAAATAGACCCGTCTCCAGGTTTCTCAAGTCCGGTCTTTGCCAGAAGTCTTCTTTTCGCACCGGAAATTCCAGTCTAAACTCAGATTCCCCAGAGTGGATCTCCTAAGTCCTTTGATGCGTGGCATATTGCAAGAGAGGCGTTCCTATAATATAGTACTTGCTGGTCCCATGAAAGCTGTTTGATCGACTTGCGGCAGTATGTACTTTCCGCCACATAGTCCAGCTGGCTCCCAATTAGCCATTGCAACCTGAAGTGCCCAAAATGCTACACAGCCAGGACTGCTGTTAGCGTTCCGATGCGCGTGTCTGAAGTTGTAACTTGTGAAAAATTGCGTTTTCACTAGTGTTCATTTGCACGGCTTATCACCGTATCCGCGTCCATCGCTGCGCGTGCGTGCTCCAACGTTTGCGTAAACGAGCGCGCCTTGTACAGCGCCATCGAATGCCATTCCGCGTCGTTGGTGAGCTCGGGACGGGGCACGGGTACGGAACGTTTCCGTAAACGATGGGGAGCGACAGGTACTCGGAGGGGAAGTCGACGGAGGGGGAAGAGTCGCGCACCAGCGCCGCCATAAATTCGCGTCCAGCCGTGTAAATCGCCATGCGATCCATCTCGGCGGCCCAGTGGAGGATCCAGCTGCGCCGAGCATGGTACCGTGGCACGGAAACCTCCAGCGGATATTCCTCTTGCAGGATGTTCCACGGACGAAGCTTGCCAAAGCAAGAATCGGGCGGAACGACAAGAGAAAAGTCATCCCGGGCACGGAGGTTGCGCTCGGCGTAGGTGGCGTGTGGCGGCACGTGGCCAGAGGAACCGCCCAGAAGGGTGGCGGCGGTGAAGGTGAACTCGGCGGGCGGAAGCGGCGCGTCCTCCAACCGTACGCATAACGATGAAGCCACGGGCGGGCGCGAAGAAGGCACAGCGGCTGGAGCGGGCGCTGAAGCTCCCTGAGCCGTTTTCGAAGCGCCAGTGGAGGCACGAGCTGAGGACCGTGTCGGGCTCTTCGACGAGCCAGACAGGGTGGCGATAGGAGGCGCTGCGTCGTCCACCTCCATCGCGTCCTCCTCCTCTTCCTTCTCGTCTTCGTCCTCGGCCTCGCTCCTCGCGTCACCCGAGCCCACGGAATCCACCGCGCCGCCCTTGGCGGCATCGGCCTTCGAGAACAGGAAAGGAATTCCCTTTCTCTTCTCGGCGCGCGTACGGTAGTCGAAGTGGGGCGGGTACCACTTGTTAAATCGAACGGCGCGGCGAAGGCGGGGTCGAGGTGGCCACGGACGGGGTCGAAGTGGGATGCGTACGCATGCTGGTACGCCAAAAACGCATCTAAGAGCGGGGGAGAATGAGAACCAAAGGTCAACAAAAGGGGATTCAAAAGAGGGAAAAGGGAAGGAGGACTAACCGATGTGCACGGAGGTGTTCGAGCCGGAGGGGACACATTTCATCTTCCCCACGACGCAGGTCGTGCAGCTCACTTGCGTCCTCTCGGGGTCCGTGAAACAGGGACACCCAGTCTTGGAGCACGGGGCGCACGGCTTGGGAAACTTTACGGCCTTCCGGGTCCCGTAGCGTAGGAGAAGGCGCGCCACTCGCAGATATCTCTGGAGGAACGCCAGCCACGAATCCGCGAGCTCCTCCAGCGAGGATACCACTCTGGCGCGTTCTTCATCGTACGCGGCCAAGTCGTCCAGATGGGCGACATTTTCGTTCTCCCAGTATTCCTGCAGACGGTCCTGCTCGGCCCAGAACGCGGCCTTGTGCTCCCGCTGCACGCGCTCGCAAGTGGCGCGGTAGTTATCGCGCAAGGCCTTGCGCTCGTCGAATTGTGCCTGGCGTTTTCGCGAGAACTCCGCGAGTTCCTCCTCCGCGGCTTCGTCCAGCTCGTCCGTAGGGTTATGGGGTGCGTCGGAATCCGGGATGAGAGGAGGAAGGACGGGTGGCGAAGGAAGAGGAGCAGGGGGCACCGCGGTGGCACGGACAGGACGTGAGCGAAGGTCGGCGAGGGTCGGGGGATTCTCGTCCAGCTCGGCCAGTCGGTCCGCCAGACTTTCAGCGACCATCTGCATATGACCCAGCGTGTTCTGAACGTCGAGCAGGTTGAGGAAACGAGGGTGGTCCACGTCGGATCGAAGCTTGAAGAGGGACACGATCTCGCGCCCGGTGTAGTTTGCTTGCAGAAATGCTGTGTTTACGTTCACGGGCTCAGCCCCGACGCGAAGTCGAGGGGCAGCGGGGGACGCGAAGTCACCCGTAGCTGGAAGAACGGTCGACAGGGTGGCGGGCGATTTCTGGGGCAAGCTGCGAGTGGCACGGGAAGAAGTCTGGCGGCTCTACGGAACAAGTATCAGCGTGCGGTCTTTAAAGCTACGGAAGGTACTTACAGAGGAGGGGCCTGCGTTGGAGGACATGGCGTCGAATTTGGTGTTGAGTTGAGTGCGGCGGAGCGTACGGAGGGAGGAAGAAGAGCGCGTCAGTGCGTAGCTTGATCCCATCACGGGAGCAAATTATCGAACAATTCCGTGGACATCGCCACACCGGGCCGCAGATGATGACTCCCACGAGCCAGGAACGCAGCAGGGAAGCCGCAGATAAAAATAATTTGGTCGGCTTCTTGGCGCGTGGAAAATATAGCAGTGGGAAAGCACGCGTAACTACGGGGTTAGCCCCTATGGATTTCAAGACCAAGGAACAAGACGCGCACAGACGCAAAAAAGCCCACGGAGGCAAGCAGTATTCAGGTCGAAGTAACAAGCTATTTCTGGGCGTGTTCGAAGAAACGCGCCGAAACGTCGAACTTAGTATATAGGAACGGAATACCGGACGTGGTAAACCAAATTTTCGAACTCAGCATTTTTGGACTTAGTATTTTCGGGAACATCGGCATACAAGAACTTAGGGCTATACGGAGCGCGCAGAAAATGTATTTGAAGGAGTGCACTAATGGTTCTTAGGTCTGATCAACCACACGGAACTACGGTGTAACACATTCAAAGAGAAACCCATCGAATAACGATATAGTGCCTTTCCGTGGCCACGGCAAGACACAACGAAGCTTAATAAACCAAGAAAAATAATAATTCAGTACTTCGTAGGCGGGAAACTCGAAGCACTCCAGAACTCCTGACCGAGCGGCGCATCGATATATGGCCCAGGACTGAAAACGGACATCGCTCCTCCCACCAGATGCGCGGAGTCTGAAAAATAGGAGGGGAACAGCGGTTAGGGGAGAAAGAATCCGCGCGCGCGAACTGGGAGGAAAACCCATACCTGTGTATCCCATGGGAAAAGGGGACGTATGAAAAGACGACGGGGAGAAGAAGTCGTTAGGCGAAAAACCATGCACGGAGCTAGCTTGGGCGAATAACTGGCTGCCCGGTTCGAGACGGCCCCGACTGTCGTATTCGGGGTAGTCACTCTGGCTCCCAGAAAGCATGAGCTCGCGCGTGGAAAGGTCAATCATGGGATACAAGATGGGAAAATCGAGGTCGTCCAGGAAGCGCAAAGGGGTGGTGAAGCCGACGAAATTGCAGAGGAAGATCGATAGCTTGAACATTTGGAAAGCCTTGGCAGGAACGCGGAACGAATAGCTGGCCCAGGATAAATCTCCTGCGGAGATTCTCTCCGTACGGTGCTTCAGCGTCCGGCTCACTAGGCGCTGGAGTAATGGGTTCCGCGGATCAGCAACACGATAAAAACCTGCTACGGAACTCACGAAATGTGTCATCAGAATTTCGATCCAAGCACGCAGTTTCTGGTGTTCAGGAGGAGGGAACACGGGAAGGGAAGTGAAATGTGTGAAGTCGTGTGTTATGGCGCGCATAAGCGTATGGACGAAGACACGCATCCGGAACTGAAGAAAATTCTCGAGGCCGTCTTCTGGGAAGAAGAATTTCGCGTGAAAAGTTTCCGCGGGGAGCGAGAGGGAATACAGACGAGGAAGAGCGGTTTCAATGGTATACGTTGGGCCGCGCATTTTTTTTTTAAAAAAAGCAGGAAGGTGCAACAAGGAGGACGGAATCGGATACCCTGGTCAAGCATTTTATAAAAGAAATGCGCGGTACGCTACGGACGGCCATGCGTTCCGTGACAGGCGCACGGGCAAACGACAAAGGGGATCAAGTACGAGTGGCCTTAGCCGGTACATTCAATGTACGGCTACGGAGACCTCGTCAGGGCAGATCAGGCCACGGATTGTCGCCAAACCGATGGAGGAGGTGCCCGTGGTCAAGAATTTCGCGGATTTGCCGTTCCTTGATGCGGGTACCAACGCCGTAGAAGAACAGGTCGGCCTGCGCGGAAGAATATCCAGGCGCCTCAACAGGCGTAGTCGCGTAGTCGGGATGGATAACCATTGCGTGCTGAAGGAGGGCAACCGCACGGAAAATACCCTCACGGCTGGGAACGTCCTCATCGCCCTCGTATCCGCACAGAACCACGAACTGCTCGGCCATGGCGAACATCATCGCCCCAAATCCGGGAACATAGTACTGGGAGGGATTCGAAGGATCACTCTCGACGCTGATCTTCGTGGCCCCAATTGAAATCTACGCGGCCCGAAGACATTAACACATTGCCCTGGGCACGGAAGGCAGCGTGCATACGATATTGGACAACAGAATTTTTACGGCAACACGGAGCTCGTTACGAAGAGGCGCAGGGAATTCAGTAAAAATCCGCCCACCCATAGTCTCATGGATTCCTTGGCACAAGTTGCGAACCTGCGAGACCCAGAGCGCGCGCACACTAGGCTCCATCCTCGACCCGGTGGCGGGAGGAAGGATGGAGTGGAGTTTGGCCAACAGGTCAGAGGTCTGCGTCAAGGGGACTGAAGACATGAGGAAAAACCGAACGCGCGGCTGGCCATTTTATAGCAGTTCTGGTACGGCAAAAATACGTATACGGGATTGGCTGGTACGCACGGGATAACAGCGCTACGGAAGCGAATTCGCGGAGGCTACATACGTCCCGCAGGGTACCATTCCGCACCAGCGACGTCGGACAGCACATCGCTGAGCTCCTTGCCTGCGCGATTGCAAGCTTCGACACGCTCGCGCAACCAGTACTTTTCGGCTACCCAGGCGTCCTTGGCCTCCTCCTCCTGAAGGACGGCTATCTCCTCCACAGTCCACGAAGGAACGCACGGAACGTGGGCAAGGTCGCGGGGAGGACGAATATCGATAGGATCCGTGTGGCTCAGGCGGCGTTGCCGAGCGGACCCGACCATTAGCTTCACCCATCCCAGCATGATTGTCTCGAGTCCAGGGCCGAGCTCGTACGCAGGATTATCGAGGATTTCGTGAAACTTCTGCATCAAGCACAGCGTACGGATGCTCTCGCACGGGAACAGCATGGGTGGTCCGTAGTTCGAGACCACTTCCAAAGCAATCACATACGCGATACCCTGGGCGTATTTATCAGCCACGGATGCGTAAAAGGAGAAGGCTGCGAGCGATGCGCACCAGGAAACGAAGCAGCTCGCCGACATGAGGAGTCAGAAACTCTATAGACTCTGCACGGAGTTGGTGTTTCGCGAGCGCGCGAGTAGGGAAAGCCTTGTCAATAAGTTGCGCGTAGGGGCCGACAACTTCCTCGAAGTATCGAAGGACACCGTGGGGGTCCTCTCCGTATAAACGACTATCGGGAAGGCGAGAACGGTACGGAGCTAGGAGGAGCTGCAGGGCTTCGGGGATACGAGTCAATTCCTCCGTGGTGCGGGGTTCAACAGAATTCTCGTCGCCTTCGATAATAGCAGAAAGATCCATGACGGGAAGGAGTGGTTGGACAAACAGCGGCGGTTCCACGCTCTTTTAAAGGGAAAGGGGACGACAGAGGCAAAAAGAATCCGTGAATATCGCTTAAGGATTCCGGCATCACGAACCGGCAATAACAACTGCCTATTTTGGGAACTCCGTACAGGCGGCTGTCTACGCTACAAGTACGCAACGGGTTCACCCTCCGTGGAGCAGGGAACGGGATCAACGGACGAGGAAACTGCGTCCGGTTCATGGTCGAGGTTCGTGACGCGTACGGAAAGCAGAGGCGATGAAGAAAGAACCCCGCCAGGGGGGGCCATCTGAATTTCGGAAAGCGTGGCGACATATTGAGGGGGGACGTCAGCTAGACGGGCGGCCACGGCGAAAATCGTTTCATGCGCATGATTGAATACGATTAAAAGATCGTCTTTGGCGCACTCAGCAATAGTGGCGATATCGTCTCCCGCGAAGCCGAAGCGACGAATAAGGCGCATCATGTACAAAAGGCTCGCCACCGACGGGGTCGGCACGCGTTTTCCGACGATGCCGTGTACATCTGGAACAATAGCGCGGCGAATGTACGCCTACGGAATGTCAGGAAGAGTTCATCGGGAGCGCTGCCATGGAATAACGACTCACAAGATAATGCATGTACACCAAAGTCTGGTGGCGGATCCACGGGGAATCGCGAGCCGCGGGGGGCGAGCCACGGAATCGATCTCGAACGAGCATGACCTGGTCACGAAGAGGGACGAGAATTTGCTGCGAGAAGTTGGTGACTTCAGGACGGCGCAAATAGCGCACGAGCTCCTCTTCCGTATCAAGATCTATGAAGAAGACCTCGAATTGCGAGCGTGTACGGAAGGAGGCGGGCGCGCCGCGCTGATAATCACGCAACAGGGCAAACCGGAGTGCCATTTCTTGCGCAAAGCAGAGAAGAGGGTATGGAGGAAACAAGCGAGCACAAAGACACGGATTTATATGGCAGCAAACTGCCGTACGCAAAGGAGTCACACCAATCGATTATACATCAGAAGATTTCAACGATAAACTCTACTCCGTAGGCTTGCCGTCGTTGCCAGAGGCGGTGAACGTGCTGGAACCGTCCATGTTGTACTCGGGAAATTCCTTGAGCTGCGCGGTGGCTGCTCGCATATAGCTGGCAGTGGTATCGAAGGCCTCGAACGCGCGCAGGACCGAGACCTGTAAACCTCCGTGCTGGCCCTCCTCGTTGAGCTCGAACCCGTATTCAGCAAGAAGAATCCGCATGATGCGAAACATGTTCGAGCTTTCCCCGGGTACGAGCAATTCGTCGCGATGAACACGAGCGCCGTGAGCACGGGCAAGCCTGGCAAAATGAGGCCGCGAAGCATAAATTACCCTCTACGGGGAGGTTCGAATATCAGCACTAGGCCACGGGCTGGAGTACGGAGGCAATCGTACCAGTTGCTCGAGGACGCGACCGAGCGCCGTACGGACTGCTGCACGATCATCCACGGAGAGCGCAGGTAGCGGCACGGAAAGGCGAAATTCCGGATCAACAGCGAGCTGGACAAAGAAGATCTGGGCACGGATGAAGTAGCGAAGTAGGTCTTTCATGGAGTGGCGCGGGCGGTAAAACCCATCGGCGTGCTTCCAGGAGGGGATTTCGACTCTCGCGCGTACCTAACAGCGCGGCCCAGCAGGTGGCCACGCGTTTTAAATGTTCGAGCGCAGCGCTCATATGCGCACCGCCTTCGCTATTTTCCCCTTCGAAACCATAAATTTCGACCATATGATCGAGGATTTCGAACTGGCCCATCGATAAATCAGACACCGGTGGTTCTTCCGGGATCAGATGCACCGCGGAGATGCCATCCCACAGGGCAACATAGGATGGATATTCGGGGTCCGTGAGCGAAATCAGGTGCTAAAAGAGTTCGCAAAAAAGGGGGCAGAATTAGGCTCGACTTCCGCACGGAGGAGACGATGAGCATACCACTAGCTCCATCATTTTCCGCAGGGTAGCCTGGACGACACGGGTCGTGGTGTACGGAAATTGAAAGCTGCCATATCTCGTGCGATGGAAGGAAGGATCCAGCGCTTGCTGAAGGACAAATACAGCGGGACGGAGAACCTGGTGCAGTATGTTGGAAATGGGGATCGGTGGACGCCAGTTCGAGCCAAGGGCGTATTCCGTGTCGCTAATCTCGAGCGGCCGAATGAGTGCGCAGGCTTGCTCCACTTTCACTGCGAGGGCACGCCCTGCAGGGCTCCCAATGACTCTGAGGAGGTCGCTGCGTGGAGAATCGGGCGGAGACGGGGTCTGCGCCATGGACACAAGAATAGCGAAAATCGATGATGGGACGCGACCCGTATTTATGCTCTTAGCGCAAGCGGACAAGCGTACGGAGCACGCGTCTACGGAAACATCCGCGGAGAACACATCATATTAACCGACAAATCGACCGCTAAAGTCCCAGCACAATATCTTCCGGGCTACCAGTAATAAAGGCCGTGAAGTCCTCCACGGGTTCAACGAGGTGCCATGCTCGTGCCAGCAGTATGGCACGGCTCAGATTAAGCGAGACCGCCGAAGGAGCGAGCCGTGTAGAAGACTCGGGCAGATAAACTGCGTGCAT
The DNA here is from genome assembly GCA_029233265.1 of Mycena alexandri. Lineage (NCBI taxonomy): Eukaryota > Fungi > Basidiomycota > Agaricomycetes > Agaricales > Mycenaceae > Mycena > Mycena alexandri. The sequence goes on from JARJCM010000004.1 coordinate 46,333, forward strand.
TTCGTTAAGCCTATCCAATCCACGGAGGCAGGTGCCACGGAACGCTACGTAGCAACGAAACCCTTCCTGTGCGTTCCCGATATGTTCGTCACTGGGAAAGTGGCCGCCTTCTTCGAGCAGATGAAACTGCAGGAGCTATACTAAGCACGGAACAAGAACGGAAGACTCGCCAGAATGCCCATTATATTCGCCAGCGCGTCGTGAACAAAGATTAACTCCAGCATGGTCAGTTCATACGGCGCCAGCCAGCCACGATTCGCGGGCCATAGAGCGCAATCCAGCAGATAAATCGACGGGCGAACGATGCACTCCATAACGTCGTCCAGCTGTTCGCACTCGGGATGTCCTGGGCTAAACCGCACGCCCGTGGCGAGCGAATGTTCAATAATCAACTCGCACGCATCCACAATTCCGTAGAAGTCTGCACTTAGGCGCACGTGGGGGGGCATGGGTAAAGACATAACGCGAGGACATACATGCGACTACGGCGAGCCTTTTATACGGGAAATGTTAAGTGATCCGAGCGCATGGATCTCAGCTCCGAAGAGGACAGCATCACAATACTCCATTCCGTGGCTTCTCGTCCACAGGTTTCTTCATCCGTGCACAAAGTAGGGCAAGGGCTTCCGGGTATAATGCCTGGAGGTCCTCCTTGCAAACAGTCAGCGGTATGGGACCTCGCCGGCGGAGACTGTACCATGTCTGCCAGCAAACCCTCCACACTCTCTCTCTGGACCCCGATTACCTTTCCATCTCTATCCGTTTCGACAACAAGCGCTCCCTCCACGCGAGAAAGCGCCAGCAAAGTGGCTTCAATAACTCGCTGCGCGTCCGTCCAGAGGGGGGTAGTGGCCTTCACGGAAAAATCAAGCACGGGGTTGTCGTTGATAGGAATACGTTTGTAATTCCGTGGGGGCTGCCGAGAAGGAAACACCACCTCGATAGTACGGAGCGGGTCGTACTCCTCGTACTCAAGGAATATTGGGTCCTTGGTGTTGGTAAAATGGCTGAACCAGGAATCGAACCTGGGACCTTCTCAGTTCATGTGAGATGCTCTAACCCGAAGGTTAACCACTGAGCTATTCTGCCGATAGTGTGAAAGGAACAAATCCATACTTCAACACTTGGAGATACGAAAGAGCACAACAGATTCTGCGCACTCCTTCAAAAAGAACTCCACTTGCGAAATCGCTAGGCCGAATACACTGACTCCGTGGATGTCAGGCGCATCGTCTCCGTCAAAACCAACCGCGTAAAGGAGTACGGAGATCAAGTAAAACATCCACGTCGATTGAGGCGGGGTGTTATGGCGACTGAAGTTGGACCGCAGCTCATTCTGGCGAAGCCGTGCGGCATAATACTAGGAAGCAACAGTTAAACACCATCGCCTGAATATCTGGACAACTTCGCCTACCATGTGGTTGTTATATCCGAGTCGTCCAGAAGATGGTACGGAGGGATATAGGGCCAGTCGAACTAACAACAGATACGAAGCGGAGCGGCGGGCCAGACAGAACGGAACCGGGGTCCGGAGTCGGAGCTGGTGAAAGGCGGACTGGATGACGCTACGCCACAGAGGGGATAATTGGACGAGCGTTACTGCAGGGTATCGTCGGAGGGAGAGAGATGACAGAAGCGGAGTGACGGAGCGGAACGACCAGACTACTTCACGAGGAACAGGGTGAAGCAACGTTTATCATAAAACTGAAGTACAGGAGGATGTAGGACAAGATTAAATACTAGAGCTCCTTATTGTAATAGGTAAAGAAGATATGTTAGAAACCATGCGGACATAACAATAAAGGTAAGTCCGAAAGGGGAGAAAGAAGTCAGGTGACAAAAGGAACGATGTTGAAACAATAAGTAAGAAGTCGGAGGACTTAGGATAATAAGGAATGTGTGGGATGGCGTCTTGCCAAGGTGTCAGATGGTGGGAGATCGTTCCGATGTTTTGTCGGAGCTCCGGTCGTTCCGTTACTCCGGCGGTCCGATGCGCTCCGAGGAGACGGAGCGCGATCGGAGCCGGAGGGACCGATCGGAGTGGTTTGTCGGAGGTCGTGGTGCATGGATATAACAGTATCCCCCTCTAGGGTTCGACTCCCTAGGCGAACGTCCGGTGGTGGAGGTCCGATGGAAGAATTCGGAGGATAACTGTCGGATTCGTGAATAATGGATTGTAAGGCATAAAAAATGGTCTTTGGATTTTTTGAATATAATTTCGAATTTTTCTCGGCTCCGCTCGTTCCGTGGACGGGACTGTATAGTCACGTGACACGATGCCATAAGTTTGAGTCAACAAAATTTTTCTCTCCGCAACCACCACCTACCCAACTCACCACACACCGGACCAACCACCACAAATGTCAAACGCCAACAACACCAATGCAGGTGCCGCCGGATCGAACAGTGGAGCGGGAGACAAGCGCGTGGGGAGCAGTGGTGGAGATGGTGGAGCGGGACGCCAGGACAAGGGCAAGGGACGGGCGACGTCGGCGCAGGTGCGCACCGAGAACGAGGAGCGAGAGGCGGAGAAGGTCCGAGAAGTCGGAGGGCCAGCCGGGGACGGAGTCGGAGGCGCGCCCGAAGAAGCGCCTTCGCTCCGGTCGTCGGGGCCCGGGCGACTATACAGGGGATGGGCCCAAGGCCAGGACAAGGGCAAGGGACGGGCGACGTCGGCGCAGGTGCGCACCGAGAACGAGGAGCGAGAGGCGGAGAAGGTCCGAGAAGTCGGAGGGCCAGCCGGGGACGGAGTCGGAGGCGCGCCCGAAGAAGCGCCTTCGCTCCGGTCGTCGGGGCCCGGGCGACTATACGGGGGATGGGCCCAAGACCCGTCTCGGGGACCTGCGCGAGGAGTTCGAGGAACTCCGTCGCGAGGTTCTTGAGATGCGGGACGGAGCAGGGGCTCCGAGGGTGCAAGGTCGGGAGCGCGCCGTGGGCGGAACAGCCGCAGCGGGATCGGAGTGGGAGGAGAGGCTCGAGGCGGTGCGCGCCATGGCGCATCGCCGAGCGGACCACAACTCCGCGGAGGTGACCCGTCTCCGCAAGGAGTTGGGTCAGGAGCGGCGGCGCGTGCGTCGTCTCCGTTCGGAGACGGCGCGACTGCGCAGCCACCTCCAGGACCTCCTGGACGAGATGTCCGTGGAGGGTCCCATCCGTCGCGGGGACATCATCAAGCTCGCCGAGGAGGTGTTCGAGTCGACACCCAACTGGGGATGGGGTCGAAACGGTTGGTTCAGGAGCGATGTGTGGACGACCGACGAGGAGGCCCCGAGTCCGAAACGGGAGGCCGAGGCGGAGCGGAGCGAGGAGGAGAGCGACGGAATGGTGGAGGACAAGGTGGGATCTCCGGGTGCGGGGGATGTCGGGACTACGGCGTCGAGTCCGGGTGGGCCTAGGGAGGCCACTTGGACTCCCGAAGCGACGCCGCGTCTCAATGAGCACACGCGGAGTGGGGACGACGGAGAGGATGCCCCGGGGGCCCCCTCGGAGCCCGTTCCGCAGGAACGCGGGACTCCGGAGAGGGCTCTCGGAGATGGCGTGCCGCAGCGCGCGGTGACGCCAACCGCCGTCGTTGAGATGGACGTGGATGCGCCGAGTAGCGCGGGTCCGAGGGAGGAGAGCGGAGCGGAGGAGCCTAGGGCTCCGACACCGGTCGCGGAACCGGTGGTGGTGGCCACGGAGGCCAGCCAGCCGGTGGCGAGTGGTAGTCGGAATTGGCCGGGGCTCAACATCGGCGACCGCTACCGCCTCATCCGTCCGACGGAAGGGGTTGACGAGACGGGAACGGAGGAGACGGCGAAGGTGAAGGAGGAGGAGACCGAGGCGCAGTTGGCGTCTCGGGTGTCATCGATCGTCGTTCCGGCGATCGAAGACCTGCACATCTCTCGTGTGCAGCTCCGTGATGCGAACGGGGTGCCGATGGTGGATTCGGCGGGGAACCCGGTCACCGGAGAGGTGATCGAGTTGGATTCGGACTAAATGTATATATCGTTTTGTTCTTCTTGATTTTCTTGCTTTTTTAGTGCTTGTAGATGTGTAAATAGGGGTTTGAATGCGAATTGTATCGGTCCGGCGACAGCGGAGTGAGGCGGAGTGAGGCGGAGTGAACCGCAACGAGCTCCGACAGACTCGGAGTGACCGGAACGATTGATAAGTTGAATGGAAGTCCAGAAAGTCGTGAGAACCAGATTAGCAGTGGCCTAATTGGTCCAACGTGCCAAGAACAATAGAACAATTGAATCGGAGAGAACTCAGCGGCGTTATTTTGTACTAGCCGATGAGCTCCGAAATGTCGGAGAACATCCATGGTTAAGAATCGGACGAATGGAACACATTTTTTAGCGCAGACCATTGGCTCCGATGCTGTCGGAACGAGGTCCGGTGGAGCGGAGCGCAACGGCCATGCCAAGTGTCGATTCGAGCGATGATTAACAGACCAATGGAGTCGTTAGACATGGTCATGTTACCGATTGGTCGATGATATTGACTTGTAACCGGACAAGCCGCATATTGGTGAATTGTCGGAGCTCCGAAGACGCAGGACAGCATTTTCGGAGTCGAAGACAACTCAAGCGCGGATTCTGAAGGGAATAGAATAGGCAATGGTCCCGGAGTTCGGTAGGAGTGGTTCCGAGGATGGTTTTCGCTCGCGGAACTCCGTCTGAACTCGACGGTGCCAATTAATTGTATGCCGGATGATGCTGATAATAAAACAGAAGTCGGCTGGAGTGGATGGATGGACGAACAACGCGTATGCATGAAGTCGTGATCCAGGCGCTAGTGAGGACATGGGATTCGACTGCTTGGAACATGTTGATCCGATAGAACTGGAAGATATGGTCGTAATATATCACACATAATAGTCGTATGTGAGCCTTGTTGGGTCATTGCGGGGTCCGAAGCGTTCCGAGACGAACCGGAGGTCAACGGAGGTCGACACGGAGGCTACAGTGGAAGTTAAGTCGTTAGACGTTTCCAGTGAGTTCTTATCCGTGAGTTCGAGTCCGAAATGACGCGCGGTACGGGTCGGAGTGAACGGAGTATGCAAATGGACGCTAGGCAGACGTATGGGATACAGTGTTATCGTTCCGTGAATTCCGTGTTGCTCAATCGGTATCCGGACGATGATCTGTCGATCCGGAGCGGAGAGTAACGTTCGGATATGTCACAAAGCGAGTCGATGTCAAGCGCGGATGTGTGTCGTGATGGATAGGAGAGTCCGGAGATAGAACTCGATCCTTGGAAGAGTCCGGTGATAGAACTCATTCCGTATACGACTGGACAGATGGGTAGTCGATTCCGATACTATGGAATGGACTAGTGGAATTTGTAGGGTTTTTCAGCGAGGTAATGTTATTTGAGCAATTCCTGCTGGAGAAAATCGGAATTTTGATGATTTTGATGAATAGTCGTATGGTGTATCCCCCTCTTAGGGTAGTTTGCCCACAGACTACCCATAACCCCGATTTCCCTAACAACTCGATTGTGGGAACAGATTTCGCCACCGGGCGACGGGAGGAGATAGTGCAGACCTCGAAGAACGCTCGGAGAGCGGAGATCCGGGATCACACATCTCTCCTCGTGGTCCGGAACGGTCGGAGCGAGGTACTCAAGCTCCGAAGGTTGTTTTGTGACGAAGTCCGAAGAGGGGCGTTCCGACGGAACACGCCCAGGGTATCCGCTGACAATAGTGTCCCAAGGCGGAAGAGTGGGTAGGAGGTGAGAACACGGCGTAAGTGACCGCGTGTCTCAGCTCCGACGGATACCAGGTCGAAAAGTCGTTTTGTTGAATCCGAGGGTCGAAGAACACAGCCTGGAGAGCGCCAGGGGTTCCAAGACCAAGTGTCGAGGTCCGGTACGACCGGAGCGATCCAGCAGAGAAGCGAAGTCGAAACGGAGGCTCGGTGGAAGTGATGTGGGTTAGACGTTTTCCGTTGAGCTCTTACCCGCTTGTCGAAGAACGCAGGTCCGGAGAACAGCGCCCGACCGAGGCGGAAAAGGACGGAGTGAACGCGGAGATTAAGAAGTACTCGGGACGAGGGCTTGGCGGGAATGATGTGGGTTAGACATTTCCCTATAAGCTCTTACACACCAGTCGAGGGTCGAAAAACTCCACAAGTTGTAGAACAATCAACGTGGTATAGGATGAACTGGGGATAGGGAGGCATGACAACCGGACATGGTCCAGCGCCATTGGGAGTAAAGCGGAGTGCTTCGGGGTACTGCCGGAGGCCGAGGGAAGGGGCCAGTCTTCGTAACGACGATCCGGAGTGGTGTTTACTCGAAGGACGGGGCGTAAGCCAAGGTCCCTGAACGAGTCTAGGAATGTCCCGAAAGACGGGGAATGTTCCGGAGAACTGCTGGCAGGTCCAGAGCGATGCCGGAGTGCGAGCGATTGAGACCTAAAGCCTCGGAGGAACGTTCCGCAGAACGAACGTTGGCGCAAGGCCCGAGAAACGCAAGCGGAGTGAACCGGAGCGTTATTTGGTGAAGGTGTCAGAATTGGGTGGTGTAGACGTAGACGTCCATCCATAGTTGGAACAACCACAGCAATATCCGGCTTAATTGCCGGTCGTGCGCGCACTTGAAACCCAGAGAATACTGGTCGGATTAGTTTTGGTGCTACTTCGGTCGCTCAACGGAGCGAAGTGGAGTGCCGCCAAGGTTCCAGGATCCAGATCAAAGAAGAGTCGAGAAGACGTTGACACAGTTTCCATGGCAGATAGCCATATCGGAATGACAACACCAAGTTGGATGGAGACAGATGGACTGCCGATTAATGAAGTCGAGAATTGCCGAAGGTACCGGAGTGAACTGAAGCTCAGCCGGAGTTCCCGCAACGGAGGTTTCAAACCTTAGATTTCGCAAATAAGTACAAGTAAATTTATTCTGAGACAAGGAGAAAAAGATCTGATACGTAGCGGGAGTTGAATCCCGAGGCAATCTCTAGGATTGATATAGATTTGTTGGAAATCATGAAGCCCGGCTCCGAAGAGCGGGTAGTCGTTAACGGAGTGAATGGAGGCGATGTTGGTATATATCGTGATGCGTGTGTCGTGTGAGGTGAGGCGAGGGATCCCAAGATGAACTCCGGAGCGACGCGGAGTCGCGGACGGAGTTGCGGAGTGCTATTTGTCGTTAAATCAAAGGTCCGAAGGTCCGGAGACCTGACCGGAGGAATTTCCGCTGCTGCTGATGACCTTGTACAGCGGAGCCGACGAGGATCCGCGGTGATCAGCAACGGTACGAACTAGACGAGGACAACCGCCGATGTGGTGAAGCGGAGAACCGCAATACCGGCAGAGGTCCAACTCCCGACATCTCAGAGCTTCGCTCTTGCGGAGACGTCCCGCACGACCGCCTTCCTGCACAAGGAGGCCCGCAACAGATGCGGAGCGCTTGCGTTCTCGACGAACCTCTATCGGAACCGCGACTTGGTATACGCACGGGGGTCCGGAGGAGATCGGAGAGAGCGGAGTGGGCGTGTCGTGGTGGATCGGTAGCGACACGAGAGACGGCATGTCGGAGGAAGTGTCAGAGTGAGTAGGGTTAGGTTCGGCAACGACTGGTGGCTCCGGAGTGCCGGAGAACAGCAGATCGTTGGCAGCAGGGGTTTCAGAGCCTGCAGGAGCACTGAGAGGCGTTCCGAAGAACCCGCGAGCACAGTCGGCCCAATTCCCTTGCTCCGGAGTGCCGAGAAGAAGCTCCGGAGTCGCGCTTCCGGCCAGAAGTACTGCCTGCCAGTGTTTGGCATCGAGCCGAATCACTAGTGAGCGGAGTCCGGCGTAGCTGGACGGATACGTGATGAGATCGTTGAGCTGCATGGTGATACGGAGTGGAAGAGCGGAATAGAGAGCGTGGGAGACTGCGGAGTCATTCCAGGCCATGAACGGAGTGAGAGCCTCAAACTCCTCGAGAAATGGCCCAATTGAATCTCCGTGTTTCATCCGAAGGCGTCGGAGTTTGTAGTCCGCGTCAGCGTGACGACTCCGACGTCCGAACACATCCAGGAATTCCCCGATGAACGTGGAAAAGTTTCCATGCCAGGAAAACTCTTTGACACGGCCCGATTCGTTGAAAAGCTCAGCCGCCTGCCCCTTTAGGAAGTGGAGCATGAAGGCGATCTTATCATCGTCCGAGGCGTAGGTCCGAGGACGCCCGGAGAAGTGCGCGAAGCACTGGGTGATGAACGAATCGATTTTCAACGGATTGGTGCCGTCGAAAAATTCCGGGTGCGGGATGTGGAGTGGTCCGAGGTCATGGTACAAGGCCTGGGAACCAGGGACTGGTGGATGAGGAGGAGAATGGATGGGAGAGCAATACTGATCGATGTGCTGGTATTCACCGTCGAGGCCGCGGTCCGAGGGACTCGGAGTAAGCGCGGGCTCAGACGGAGTGAGTGTGGTGGATTCCGGAAGGGTGGATGGATCGCTGAATGTCGGGATCCAGGTGCCCGAAGACGCCAGCTCTTCCCGAGCAGCCTGCCGGTCCCCGAAGATCGACTCGGAGTCGGATCTCGACGGAGAGGGTGGTGCCGGAGAAGTATAAGTGGTGAAGCTGGTGCAGACAGACCCAGTTTCCGGAGGACCGAACGGAGTGGTAATCACCGAGATGGGGTAGTGACTAGCATCCGTAGCGACGAGATCAGATGAGCATTTATCGTCGGTAGGCTCGGAGTTGATTTGTGCGGAGGAATACAACTCGGCCCTGCGCCGCATTGATGTCGGCGACAGGAGGAACCAAGGTGTAGTATGGAGCGATGATGATGACATAGCAAACAATACCGAGCAGGTGAGTTTTATGATACTGTTATATCTGAAGTCGTCCAGTAGATGGTACAGAGGGATATAGGGCCACTCGAACTAACAACAGATACGGAGCGGAGCGACGGGCCGGGCAGAACGGAACCGGAGTCCGGAGTCGGAGCTGGTGATAGGCGGACTGGATGACGCTACGCCACAGAGGGGATAATTGGACGAGCGTTACTGCAGGATATCGTCGGAGGGAAAGAGATGACAGAAGCGGAGCTCCGGCGGAGTGACGGAGCGGAACGACCAGACTACTTGACGAGGAACAGGGTGAAGCAACGTTTTTATCATAAAACTGAAGTACAGGAGGATGTAGGACAAGATTAAATACTAGAGCTCCTTATTGTAATAGGTAAAGGAGATATGTTAGAAACCATGCGGACATAACAATAAAGGTAAGTCCGAAAGGGGAGAAAGAAGTCAGGTGACAAAAGGAACGATGTTGAAACAATAAGTAAGAAGTCGGAGGACTTAGGATAATAAGGAATGTGTGGGATGGCGTCTTGCCAAGGTGTCAGATGGTGGGAGTTCGTTCCGATGTTTTGTCGGAGCTCCGATCGTTCCGTTACTCCGGCGGTCCGATGCGCTCTGAGAAGACGGAGCGCGATCGGAGCCGGAGGGACCGATCAGAGTAGTTTGTCGGAGGTCATAGTGCATGGATATAACACCACCACTTGTAGGCTTGTGTCTGTGCTTCATCCAATATGAAGGCAGCTGGAGGGCCGTTAATTCTGGCTCATCCACGTCAAGCGCACTTGTTATGTCCGTGCAAATCAGTCTTTCATTTTTTCCCATTTATCGGTTCTGGTCGCATTCAATCCAACTCTGTTCGTGCTCCTGTCATCTCCGGACACACAATCACGCACTACATCATACCCTGCGCCACTCCGATAATACTCCAGCACCACTCCAGCTCACTCCAGTCGATTAACGGTTCACCTGTTCCCGGACCTATCCTGGAATACATAGCTCTCGTCCAATCATGGATTGCTGAGTACTTCCTCCTTATCATCCACTTCGCTTTCATTACCTTACCTTCTTGGCCACCTCCGGCCTCACGCCTCACCTTGTTCACCCTCCGGTCAACCCGGTTAATCCCGGAACCTCTGGACTAGTCATCCAGCCCTGACCGGTTCTCTGCGGTTCATCCATATCGCCCCGGAACATTCTACCTGAACATTCCACCTGTACTTCGCACTGGTCCATCACTGTGATACAGGCTGTGGCATCTCCGCACTCCTTGGTACATTCCGGACTGTGATTATGTAATCACTCCGAACTCCGGTCCTCCACATTCCTTGGTTCAGCTCCACTTCACCCACGTCGTCTCGGACCTCTGCCCCTATGCATTGGAACTCTCCTAAAGGACTGCCAACGTCCTCCAGAATGATTCCTTGCAACTGTGTCCACTCCGGCGACCCGGAGCTCCCAAAACCACCAACACTCAACCCCAGTACCTTGGAACTCGTTCATCTCGACTACCAACATACCAGTTCAACATCTGGTACAATTATGCGCTATTCCATCTATGCCCCATCACTCTTGCTCTCGTTCCAGTCGCTCCGGACATATCTCCGGAATCCGGAGTTACCCGGAGTCACCGGAGTCACCAGACTCTTCCCCGGAACGTTCGCTATTATGCCTTATCAACTCCCACTCCATTTATGCATCCCTTATCACTTCTCATCTATTGTTTCAACGCTCTCATCACTTCTCCTTGTTATCTTTTCATATGCTTCACGCTTCCATCACATTCCCATCATTCCCCATCGCTTCTTCATCTGCCTCAAGGCAGATGTCATAGCACTTACATCTTATCACTCTTCTATCCATCCGTTCATCTATCAAACCATATGCTCACCTTTCCTCTTTATTTACTTCCCATTTATTCCTTACTCTCACTTCATATCTTCTGCCGCATGGTAATGTCTTCTTCCATGTGGTTCACTTCATTTCATGTTGCTTCACATTGCCTCATGTTACTTATTCCCTTTCGTACTAATTACTTGTCCCCAGTATAAATACCGGTACTTTACATCTTGTACAGTATCTGAAAAATAAAAGTTATCCATGCTTCCTTCTCATGGACTGTTGCCAATCGTCTCTTGAGGTTCTGGTCATTGCCTCTCGACGTCTCCCTCTCTATGGCCTTGCTCCCGTCTTCCTCTGGTTCCCTCCTGTGACTCCGGTTTCCGGTCACAACTCCGGAGTCCTCGCTCGGCCATACCAACAACTGCGGTTCAACTCCGGGTTGTCTCCCGTGTCTTGGATATGCCTCTAGTTCGCTCCGGTGCACCGCCTTTGCTCCATCTTCATGTCAACCATTCTGGTTCACACCGGAACTGCGCTGGACAACTACCCAACAAACACCGGTTATGCTCTTGTGTCTCTGGTCCAGGCTATCCCTGTCCCGTCGCCATCTTCGAGCTCGTATGACTCGGACCTTGGCATAGGACACTTCCCCATCTCGCAGCCCGAGGCCAGTCAGTCGGTCACCCTAGCTGAGTTGTGGTGTTCCGAGAAGTGGCTGATCTAGACATCTGTTCATCTCCGGTTCGCGGCTTAGCCCGGCTCCGGTCATATGATCGGATACTCCTTCCCTCTTGGCTCAGCGATATAACAGCACTGAGCGTGAGACGGGGGTAGATCTCCCGCTGCCGTTCCCTGAATTTCTCGAGCTTGAGGTTCAGGGTGTCGTGCAGCATGGTGATGCTCTCCCAGGTCTCCTGTAGCGGATGCTCCCGATGATTTTTCAGGAGCGCGATCGTGAGGACCCTGCATCGTCAGGGGGTTAGCCTCATGCATATTCACGTTAGACCAGACTAAACACTCACTGGGTACGTTCAATGCTCATACCATCATGGATCCACTGTGCCACCGGCATTCCCGCATTGTGCCCATCATTGTGTCTCGATTCTTGCTCTGCAGCGACCATGGTGGCAAGGACATTCTCCACAGTCAGTGCTAAACGTGTTTCAGCTCGAGGGGTTCGTCCAAAGTCAATGTAAGCATGCATACCTTGAGTCGACTTGTGCTGATAAACACTCTTGATTTTGCCACCCACTGACTGCTTTGGGGAACGAGAAAGCTGCGACCAAGCACCGACCTCCGTGGCATGCTGCCTGGCAGTGCCTGCTCAGGTCTTCGAGGACAGCCATATGAAGCTCAAACAACCACAGCGCGTCGAGTCACTCAGCCGCCAAAAGCTCCGTTGCAAAAACATAAGCACAGTCAGCTAAGAATCAAATTAAGGCGAGACGACCTTACCTTGATGAAATAGCTTTAACGTATTCCATGGATGCATGACAAAATTAATAATATCGTGCCGCGAAGTGCCAGTCATTTGACGCGTTGAAGACCCGAGGGGATTCAGAAATGCCCACAGCACTTCTGCCATCTCCCCGTGGAAGTGCGCCTGCAGGGAAAGTAGACCACTGTGAGCTATCACTTTGTGATACGCTCGAGCGCGGTGGAAATCAGTAACGAAACGACTCACAGAGGAAATCACGATAAGCCTCAGAGACTACACAGCATGCTACGGCTGTCACGGAGGTTTTTCCCACGGTTGAAAACTGACCTGGCGGACGCTCTCTGTGCGGACGGAAAGGTAACACACTGCAACGGAACACACGCACTACGGAACACGACTACGGAACGCTCGCGGAAAAAGGGTAGCAAAATTGCGAATAAAGGCCCGACCTCGAATCGAACGAGGGACTCGCAATTACGCAATATTGTGAGGAGAAACCGACAATGCGCGCGTTACCAGTTACCACCTCAGTAGGCCACTTTTTCGCGAAACATATCGGGTTATGCCGTAGAACGTTTTGCGAAATGTTTCGGGATACCTTGTAAAAGGATTAAAAGAGGGGGATTCGAACCCACGAATGCAAAACAGAATGGATTACATCATCAACCAAGAAGGCAGCGCTGTAACCAAGTGAGCCAAGAGAGCATGAAGGCTTGCTCAGATGATGGCCACACATCATATGTTTTTTAAGCACAGAATCAGCATTTAGTGAAGAAACTAGGTTGTCCACCTCACACAGGTTAGGGTTGGGTGGTTAAGGTGTGGGTTATGGTGAGGGTTGGTTAAGGTTTGGGTTAGGTTAGGGTTGGTTAGAGTCAGGGTCCCCAGGGATATTGTTTTTGTAGTTTTGGAGATTTGTTATCCCTACTCAGGGGTAGTCATAAAGGCAATCAAAAAAGCAGAAGGGAACAGCAATGATAGCCTAGGTGGTTATAGTGCTACCCACTGATGTGACTTGGATTATGCAATCAACGCCGTCCATGTCTCCGGTTCAATCCTTGCTTTTGCCACTCTTTTCTGGTGGCTTAATATTTCCTTAAATGGCTTGCCGAAACATTTCGCAAAACGTTCTACGGCATAACCCAATATGTTTCGCGAAATCGTAACTTAATGAGCTGCAGTTACACCAGCGGGCCTATACTGCAAACAGTCATGAAACAACAATCGACACCCACAGAATCACTCACAGTCGAATACTTGCGCACGCTCTCTCCGTGACGGAAAAAAAAACACCTACAGAGCGTGGGAAAAAGCGAACACGGCCTGACCTCGAATCGAACGAGGGACTCGCAATTGTAATAACGAGGAGAGTCGACTGCAAATGCGCGCGTTACAGTTACGCCACCAGGCCTATACCTCGAACAACCAGCAAATATCAAGGAGTGCCACACGGACATATTCACGGACGACTTACGGATCGCTACGGGACATGCGAAGCGACGGGATCGGGCAAACGTAAAGGTCGTGGGGGCAGGTTTCCGTCGGGCCTAACGGAAGGCGTGTGCGTCAACTTAACGGAGAACATGGGAGTCGAACTTCACGGAGGGCATGTGAGGATCCACAGGAAGGACAATACAACGGAGGCTTCACGGAGAAGTTCACGCGCGGTAATCGGGCGGGAATACGTATAAAAGCCAGATGTATTTACCAAGGAATCATCTTGTGATCCCCCACTGCTCACACCTAAGCTACCCTCCCCCCAGCCTTACGGGGCGGAGTTGTCTCTCTCATATACACATATTAGCTCAGGCTACGCTGTCCTCCGTGGGGCTAGCTAAATAGGTCACTTGGATTGAAGGTTCACCAAGGAACCCTTTCTAAAGGTCCCTTCGACTCCGTAAAAACGGGTCGGGAGGAAATTGTTGAATACAAAGGCGTTGGTCACAGCGCAGTCGATGAAAAGCGCGTACTTCTAAACAGTCAGCAGCCCCTACTTAGCTGCGTGCAACTGTTGTATTGGAGGCTCAAACGCAGATCTGTGCGCAGGGCACCACTCCCCATCTTCACGGAAGGCTTATCAGTGAAGATTATAACCACTCCACCATTTCATTCGAAACACAACTTCGCCACGCTCGTCACGGAACCTCATCCGTTGCGCGTTCACACAAGCACAGAAAGAAAACGGGCTACGGAGGAAAAGAGCTATAGCCCGCTCGCGCTGTGTTGAAACCCACGTTTTGAAGACACTGCTTGCCCGAGTAATACAAGGCAGGGAGAAAAGAGAAACCCCCACATCACCCAGGTCTCCCGGCTCGGATCGATGCTCGCATTGCAAAGCTCTATTCCTTCGCGCAAGTGTAGAGCGACCTCCAACCGCAGCTTTCCTGGAAGGCTAGCTGTTATATCCATGCAACCACACCCCTGGACAATGGTCTTCGTCACCCAAGACCACTCCGGTCCTCTATAGGCACTCCGGTCCACTCCGGTGTTTCCGGAGTCAACCGGAAACTGGGTATTAGTATTGGAATGACTTCTCGCGGTCAGTCGTGGCTGGTATCAAGTGGTAACAACCTCTCCACATGTTCCCTCTTGCCTTCCATCGCCTCATGGCAGATTTCATCACCTCATGTTTCATTTCCCAAGATCAATACTGATACAGGTCGAACTTCTCTTACTGCTTATGGACTTCCTATTCTTTCAACCATATGCTCGTCCACATGTTACTCCTTATCTCCTTTACACTAAATTAGGATCCTACACTATTTAATCAGCTAGCATACTCCCTGTTCTTCAGTAGTTTAATAAACGTCGCTTCCCCCCTTCCGGAGTGGTTGTTATATCCGAGCCGAGGGGTTTAGGATATGGGCCAACCGAACGATCAGACACCTTCCGAACCGGAGCTGAGGGCCGGTGTTATATCCATGCACCACGACCTCCGACAAACCACTCCGATCGGACCGCCGGAGTAACGGAACGACCGGAGCTCCGACAAAACATCGGAACGATCTCCCACCATCTGACACCTTGGCAAGACGCCATCCCACACATTCCTTATTATCCTAAGTCCTCCGACTTCTTACTTATTGTTTCAACATCGTTCCTTTTGTCACCTGACTTCTTTCTCCCCTTTCGGACTTACCTTTATTGTTATGTCCGCATGGTTTCTAACTGTTATATCCGAGTCGTCCAGAAGATGGTACGGAGGGATATAGGGCCAGTCGAACTAACAACAGATACGAAGCGGAGCGGCGGGCCGGACAGAACGGAACCGGAGTCCGGAGTCGGAGCTGGTGAAAGGCGGACTGGATGACGCTACGCCACAGAGGGGATAATTGGACGAGCGTTACTGCAGGATATCGTCGGAGGGAGAGAGATGACAGAAGCGGAGCTCCGGCGGAGTGACGGAGCGGAACGACCAGACTACTTCACGAGGAACAGGGTGAAGCAACGTTTATCATAAAACTGAAGTACAGGAGGATGTAGGACAAGATTAAATACTAGAGCTCCTTATTGTAATAGGTAAAGGAGATATGTTAGAAACCATGCGGACATAACAATAAAGGTAAGTCCGAAAGGGGAGAAAGAAGTCAGGTGACAAAAAGAACGATGTTGAAACAATAAGTAAGAAGTCGGAGGACTTAGGATAATAAGGAATGTGTGGGATGGCGTCTTGCCAAGGTGTCAGATGGTGGCAGATCGTTCCGATGTTTTGTCGGAGCTCCGGTCGTTCCGTTACTCCGGCGGTCCGATGCGCTCCGAGGAGACGGAGCGCGATCGGAGCCGGAGGGACTGATCGGAGTGGTTTGTCGGAGGTCGTGGTGCATGGATATAACAGTATCCCCCTCTAGGGTTCGACTCCCTAGGCGAACTTCCGGTGGTAGAAGTCCGTTGGGAGAATTCGGAGGATAACTGTCGGAGTCGTGAATAATGGATCGTAAGGCATAGAAAATGGTCTTTGGATTTTTTGAATATAATTTCGAATTTTCTCGGCTCCGCTCGTTCCGAGTACGGGACTGTATAGTCACGTGACGTGATGCCGTAAGTTTGAGTCAACAAACTTTTTCTCTCCGCAACCACCACCAACTCAGCTCACCACACACCGGAACACCCAGCAAAATGTCGAACACCAACAACACCAACGCAGGTGGAGCCGGGTCGAACAACGGAGCGGGGGACAAGCGCGCGGGAAGCAGTGGTGGAGGTGGTGGAGCGGGACGCCAGGACAAGGGCAAGGGACGGGCGACGTCGGCGCAGGTGCGCGCCGAGAACGAGGAGCGAGAGGCGGAGAAGGTCCGCGCGGAACACAGGGAGCGGGAGGACCGCCGCGTGGCGCTTGCGCGGCAAATACGGGCAGCGGCGGAGGAGGACGAGGAAAACATCGCGCGCATCGCGGCGCTCATTGCCGAGAGCGAGGCGATCCCCGAGGACGAGGTGGAGCGATACCGCGAGCTCCAGGCCCGCCACCTGGACTTGGTACCGCCGGTGGCGACGGTGTCCGGGGAGCGGAAGCGGAAGCGGGCGGAGACGGAGGGTGGCGCGTCGGACGGAGACGATGAGTCGGAGAGCGACGTACCGCTCCGACGCAACGTCATCGTCGTGAAGCGCGCTCCGGTGACGGAGGGCATGGTCGAATTGGAGGATGGGGAGCGTAAGTCCCCATTTCATTCCATTATTTTTATTTTTTCTGGATTTTTTATTGATGATTTTTCAGGTTGTGACCGTTGCGCGGAGACGGGGTCCAAGTGCGTCGTTCCGGCGCTAAGTCGTCAAGGACGCTACCGGACCTGCGCACGGTGCGCCCGCCGCAAGATCAAGTGCTCCCTCAACCCCCACAGCGCACGACGGGGCGGGCGCGATGGCGAACGAGCGTCGGGGTCGAAGAAGGCGAGCGGGAGCAAGGGACGGAGGACCGAGAAGTCGGAAGGCCAGCCGGGGACGGAGTCGGAGGCGCGCCCGAAGAAGCGCCTTCGCTCCGGTCGTCGGGGCCCGGGCGACTATACGGGGGATGGGCCCAAGACCCGTCTCGGGGACCTACGCGAGGAGTTCGAGGAACTCCGTCGCGAGGTTCTCGAGATGCGGGACGGAGCAGGGGCCCCGAGGGTGCAGGGTCGGGAGCGCGCCGCGGGCGGAACAGCCGCAGCGGGATCGGAGTGGGAGGAGAGGCTCGAGGCGGTGCGCGCCATGGCGCATCGCCGGGCGGACCACAACTCCGCGGAGGTGACCCGTCTCCGCAAGGAGTTGGGTCAGGAGCGGCGGCGGGTGCGTCGTCTCCGAACGGAGACGGCGCGACTGCGCAGCCACCTCCAGGACCTCCTGGACGAGATGTCCGTGGAGGGTCCCATCCGTCGCGCGGACATCATCAAGCTCGCCGACGAGGTGTTCGAGTCGACACCCAACTGGGGATGGGGTCGAAACGGCTGGTTTGGGAGCGACGTGTGGTCGACCGACGAGGAGGCCCCAAGTCCGAAGCGGGAGGCCGAGGCGGAACGGAGCGAGGAGGAGAGCGACGGGATGGTGGAGGATAAGGTGGGAACTCCGGGTGCGGAGAACGTCGGGACGACGGCGTCGAGTCCGGGTGGGCCTAGGGAGGCCACTTGGACTCCCGAAGCGACGCCTCGTCTCGATGAGCACGCACGGAGTGGGGATGATGGGCAGGGTGCCCCGGGGGCCCTCTCGGAGCCCGTTCCGCAGGAACGCGGGACTTCGGAGAGGGCTCTCGGGGATGGCGTGCCGCAGCGCGCGGTGACGCCAACCGCCGTTGTAGAGATGGACGTGGATGCGCCGAGTAGCGCGGGTCCGAGGGAGGAGAGCGGAGCGGAGGAGCCTAGGGCTCCGACACCGGTCGCGGAACCGGTGGTGGTGGCCACGGAGGCCAGCCAGCCGGTGGCGAGTGGGAGTCGGAATTGGCCGGGGCTCGACA
This sequence comes from Mycena alexandri, assembly GCA_029233265.1. NCBI lineage: Eukaryota > Fungi > Basidiomycota > Agaricomycetes > Agaricales > Mycenaceae > Mycena > Mycena alexandri. The sequence goes on from JARJCM010000004.1 coordinate 64,310, forward strand.
TAGGCGACCGCTACCGCCTTATCCGCCCGACGGAGGGGACCGACGAGACGGAGACGGAGGGAAAGCCGAGGGTGAAGGAGGAGGAGACCGAGGCGCAGTTGGCGTCTCGGGTGTCGTCGATCGTCGTTCCGGCGATCGAAGACCTGCACATCTCTCGAGTGCAGCTCCGTGATGCGAGTGGAGTGCCGATGGTGGATTCGGCGGGGAACCCGGTCACCGGAGAGGTGATCGAGTTGGACTCGGACTAATTGTATATACTGTTTTGTTGATTTTTCTTGATTTTTTAGTGCTTGTAGATGTGTATATAGGGGTTCGAATGTGAAAAGTATCGGTCCGGCGACAGCGGAGTGAGACGGAGTGAGGCGGAATGAACCGCAACGAGCTCCGACGGACTCGGAGTGACCAGAACGAGTGATAAGTTGAATGGAAGTCCAGAAAGTCATGAGGACCAGATTAGCAGTGGCCTAATTGGTTCAACGTGTCAAGAACAATAGAGCAATTGAATCGAAGAGAACTCAGCGGCGTTATTTTGTGCTAGCCGATGAGCTCCGAAATGTCGGAGAACATCCATGGTTAAGAATCAGGCGAACGGAACGTGTCTTAGCGTAAACCATCGGCTCCGATGCTGTCGGAACGAGGTCCGGTGGAGCGGAGCACAGCGGCCATGCCAAGTGTCGATTCGAGCGATGATTTAACAGACAATGGAGTCGTTAGACATGGTCATGTTACTGATTGGTCGATAACGTTGACTTGAAACCGGACAAGCCGCAAATTGGTGAATTGTCGGGGCTCCGAAGATGCAGGACAGCATATTCGGAGTCGGAGACAACTCAATCGCGGATTCTGAAGGAAATAGAATAGTCAATGGTTCCGGAGTTCGGTAGGAGTGGTTCCGAGGATGATTTTCGCTTGCGGAACTCCGTCCGAACTCGACGGTGCCAGTTAATTGTATGCCGGATGATGCCGATAATAGAATAGAAGTCGGCTGGAGTGGATGGATGGACGAACAATGCGTATGCACGAAGTCGTGATCCAGGCGCTAGTGAGGACATGGGATTCGACTGCTTGGAACATGTTGATCCGATAGAACTGGAAGATATGGTCGTGATATATCGCGCATAATAGCCGTATGTGAGCCTTGTTGGGTCCTTGCGGGGTCCGAAGCGTCCCGAGATGAACTGGAGGTCAACGGAGGTCGATACGGGGGCTACTGTGGAAGTTAAGTCGTTAGACGTTTCCGGTGAGCTCTTATCCGTGAGTTCGAGTCCGAAATGACGCGCGGTACGGATCGGAGTGAACGGAGTATGCAAAAGGACGCTAGGCAGACGTATGGGATATAGTGTTATCGTTCCGTGAATTCCGTGTTGCTCAATCGGCATCCGGACGATGATTTGTCGGTCCGGAGCGGAGAGGACGGTTCGGATATGTCACAAAGCGAGTCGATGTCAAGCGCGGATGTGTGTCGTGATGGGTAGGAGAGTCCGGAGATAGATCTCGATCCTTGGAAGAGTCCGGTGATAGAACTCATTCCTTATACGACTGGACAGATGGATAGTCGATTCCGATCCGATGGAATGGACTAGGGGAATTTGTAGGGTTTTTCAGCGAGGTAATGGTTATTTGATCAATTCCTGCTGGAGAAAATCGGAATTTTGATGATTTCGATGAATAGTCGTATGGCGTATCCCCCTCTTAGGGTAGTTTGCCCACAGACTACCCATAACCCCGATTTCCCTAACAACTCGATTGTGGGAACAGATTTCGTCACGGGGCGACGGAAGAAGACAGTGCCGGCCTCGGAGAACGCTCGGAGAGCGGACATCCGAGGCCACAGATCTCCCGTCCTGCTCCGGAACGGTCGGAGCGAGGTACTCAAGCTCCGAACCAGGTCCGAAACGTTAGGTTGATTCCTGACGAAGTCCGATGTGAGGAGCGTTCCGACAGAACATACTCAGGGTATCCGCCGACGATAGTGTCCGAAGGCGGAAGAGTGGGTAGGAGGTGAGAACACGGCGTGAGTGACCGCGTGTCTCAGCTCCGACGGATACCAGGTCGAAAAGTCGTTTTGTTGGGTCCGAAGGTCGAAGAACATAGCCTGGAGAGCGCGCCAGGGGTTCCAAGACCTAGTGTCGAGGTCCGGTACGACCGGAGCGATCCAGCGGAGAAGCGAAGTCGAAACGGAGGCTCGGTGGAAGTGATGTGGGTTAGACGTTTTCCGTTGAGCTCTTACCCGCTTGTCGAAGAACGCAGGTCCGAGGAACAGCGCCCGACCGAGGCGGAAAAGGACGGAGTGAACGCGGAGATTATGAAGTACTCGGGACGAGGGCTTGGCAGGAATGATGTGGGTTACACATTTCCCTATAAACTCTTACACGCCAGTCGAGCGTCGAAAACTCCACGAGTTGTAGAACAATCAACGTGGTATAGGATGAACTGGGGATAGTGAGGTATGACAACCGGACATGGTCCAGCGCCATTGGGAGTGAAGCGGAGTGCTTCAAGGTACTGCCGGAGGTCGAGGGAAGGGGCCAGTCTTCGTAACGACGATCCGGAGTGGTGTTTTCTCGAAGGACGGGGCGTAAGCCAAGGTCCCTGAACGAGTCTAGGACTGTCCCGAAGGACGGGGAATGTTCCGAAGAACTGCTGGCAGGTCCGGAGCGATGCCGGAGTGCGAGCGATTGAGACCTAAAGCCTCGGAGGAACGTTCCGCAGAACGAACGTTGGCGCAAGGCCCGAGAAACGCAAGCGGAGTGAACCGGAGCGTTATTTGGTGAAGGTGTCAGAATTGGGTGGTGTAGACGTAGACGTCCGTCCATAGTTGGAACAACCACAGCAATATCCGGCTTAGTTGCCGGTCGTGCGCGCACTTGAAACCCAGAGAATACTGGTCGGATTAGTTTTGGTGCTACTTCGGTCGCTCAACGGAGCGAAGTGGAGTGCCGCCAAGGTTCCAGGATCCAGATCAAAGAAGAGTCGAGAAGACGTTGACACAGTTTCCATGGCAGATAGCCATATCGGAATGACAACACCAAGTTGGATGGAGACAGATGGACTGCCGATTAATGAAGTCGAGAATTGCCGAAGGTACCGGAGTGAACTGAAGCTCAGCCGGAGTTCCCGCAACGGAGGTTTCAAACCTTAGATTTCGCAAATAAGTACAAGTACATTTATTCCGAGACAAGGAGAAAAAGATCCGATACGTAGCGGGAGTTGAATCCCGAGGCAATCTCTAGGATTGATGTAGATATGTTGGAAATCATGAAGCCCGGCTCCGAAGAGCGGGTAGTCGTTAACGGAGCGAATAGAGGCGATGTTGGTATATATCGTGATGCGTGTGACGTGTGAGGTGAGGCGAGGGATCCCAAGATGAACTCCGGAGCAACGCGGAGTCGCGGACGGAGTTGCGGAGTGCTATTTGTCGTTAAATCAAAGGTCCGAAGGTCCGGAGACCTGACCGGAGGAATTTCCGCTGCTGCTGATGACCTTGTACAGCGGAGCCGACGAGGATCCGCGGTGATCAGCAACGGTACGCACTAGACGAGGACAACCGCCGATGTGGTGAAGCGGAGAACCGCAATACCGGCAGAGGTCCAACTCCCGACGTCTCAGAGCTTCGCTCTTGCGGAGACGTCCCGCACGACCGCCTTCCTGCACAAGGAGGCCCGCAACTGATGCGGAGCGCTTGCGTTCTCGACGAATCTCCATCGGAACCGCGACTTGGTATACGCGCGGGGGTCCGGAGGAGATCGGAGAGAGTGGAGTGGGCGTGTCGTGGTGGATCGGTAGCGACACGAGAGACGGCATGTCGGAGGAAGTGTCAGAGTGAGTAGGGTTAGGTTCGGCAACGATTGGTGGCTCCGGGGTGACGGAGAACAGCAGATCGTTGGCAGCGGGGGTTTCGGAGCCTGCAGGAGCACTGAGAGGCGTTCCGAAGAACCCGCGAGCACAGTCGGCCCAATTCCCTTGCTCCGGAGTGCCGAGAAGCAGCTCCGGAGTCGCGCTTCCGGCCAGAATTACCGCCTGCCAGTGCTTGGCATCGAGCCGAATCACTAGTGAGCGGAGTCCGGCGTAGCTGGACGGATACGTAATGAGATCGTCGAGCTGCATGGTGATACGGAGTGGAAGAGCGGAGTAGAGGGCGTGGGAGACTGCAGAGTCATTCCAGGCCATGAACGGAGTGAGAGCCTCAAACTCCTCGAGGAATGGCCCAATTCGATCTCCGTGTTTCATCCGAAGGCGTCGGAGTTCGTAGTCCGCGTCGGCGTGACGACTCCGACGTCCAAACACATCCAGGAATTCCCCGATGAACGTGGAAAAGTTTCCATGCCAGGAAAACTCTTCGACACGGCCCGATTCGTTGAAAAGCTCAGCCGCCTGCCCCTTTAGGAAGTGGAGCATGAAGGCGATCTTATCATCGTCCGAGGCGTAGGTCCGAGGACGCCCGGAGAAGTGCGCGAAGCTCTGGGTGATGAACGAATCGATTTTCAACGGATTGGTTCCGTCGAAAAATTCCGGGTACGGGATGTGGAGTGGTCCGAGGTCATGGTACGAGGCCTGGGAACCAGGGACTGGTGGATGAGGAGGAGAATGGATGGGAGAGCAATACTGATCGATGTGCTGGTATTCACCGTCGAGGCCGCGGTCCGAAGGACTCGGAGAAGGCGCGGGCTCCGACGGAGTGAGTGTGGTGGATTCCGGAAGGGTGGATGGATCACTGAATGTCGGGATCCAGGTGCCCGAAGACGCCAGCTCTTCCCGAGCAGCCTGCCGGTCCCCGAAGATCGACTCGGAGTCGGATCTCGACGGAGAGGGCGGTGCCGGAGAAGTATAAGTGGTGAAGCTGGTGCGGACAGACCCAGTTTCCGGAGGACCGAACGGAGTGGTAATCACCGAGATGGGGTAGTGACTAGCATCCGTAGCGACGAGATCAGATGAGCACTTATCGTCGGTAGGCTCAGAGTTGATTTGTGCGGAGGAATACAACTCGGCCCTGCGCCGCATGGATGTCGGCGACAGGAGGAACCAAGGTGTAGTACGGAGCGATGATGACGACATAGCAAACGATACCGAGCAGGTGAGTTTTATGATACTGTTATATCCGAGTCGTCCAGAAGATGGTACGGAGGGATATAGGGCCAGTCGAACTAACAACAGATACGAAGCGGAGCGGCGGGCCGGACAGAACGGAACCGGAGTCCGGAGTCGGAGCTGGTGAAAGGCGGACTGGATGACGCTACGCCACAGAGGGGATAATTGGACGAGCGTTACTGCAGGATATCGTCGGAGGGAGAGAGATGACAGAAGCGGAGCTCCGGCGGAGTGACGGAGCGGAACGACCAGACTACTTCACGAGGAACAGGGTGAAGCAACGTTTATCATAAAACTGAAGTACAGGAGGATGTAGGACAAGATTAAATACTAGAGCTCCTTATTGTAATAGGTAAAGGAGATATGTTAGAAACCATGCGGACATAACAATAAAGGTAAGTCCGAAAGGGGAGAAAGAAGTCAGGTGACAAAAAGAACGATGTTGAAACAATAAGTAAGAAGTCGGAGGACTTAGGATAATAAGGAATGTGTGGGATGGCGTCTTGCCAAGGTGTCAGATGGTGGCAGATCGTTCCGATGTTTTGTCGGAGCTCCGGTCGTTCCGTTACTCCGGCGGTCCGATGCGCTCCGAGGAGACGGAGCGCGATCGGAGCCGGAGGGACCGATCGGAGTGGTTTGTCGGAGGTCGTGGTGCATGGATATAACACTAACATATCTCCTTTACCTATTACAATAAGGAGCTCTAGTATTTAATCTTGTCCTACATCCTCCTGTACTTCAGTTTTATGATAAACGTTGCTTCACCCTGTTCCTCGTGAAGTAGTCTGGTCGTTCCGCTCCGTCACTCCGCCGGAGCTCCGCTTCTGTCATCTCTTTCCCTCCGACGATATCCTGCAGTAACGCTCGTCCAATTATCCCCTCTGTGGCGTAGCGTCATCCAGTCCGCCTATCACCAGCTCCGACTCCGGACTCCGGTTCCGTTCTGCCCGGCCCGTCGCTCCGCTTCGTACCTGTTGTTAGTTCGACTGTGTTATATCCGAGCCGAGGGGTTTAGGATATGGGCCAACCGAACGATCAGACACCATCCGAACCGGAGCTGAGGGCCGGACAGAACGGAACCAGAGACCGGAGTCGAATGATGAAGATCGGCGGGCTGGATGACACAACGCGACAGGTCATGCGCGAGCGTACTGCCTTAGTCTTCGGAGATAGACAGAGGGATGAAGGGAGTGGTCCGGACCAGAGGTGTGATGGGTTCGATGGGTCCGGACTCCGGATCGGAGTGATCGGAGTGACGGAGCGTCGGAGCGTCGGAGTGCGGAGTGCCGGAGTGTCGGAGCGCGGGGCACAGAGAACTGGGGGACCGGAGTAGCGCTACACAACAGGGAGACATAGTGTGAGCATACTTCCCTTCGTCCGGATGGACAGGAGTAAGCGGGTGAGGTCCGCAGTGGATTCCGGACAGAGACTCAGATTACTTCACGAGGAACGGGGTGAAGCAACTTTAATAATCAAACTGAAGTACAGGAAGTAGACTAAGAGATTAAATAGTAAACAGGCTAATTGTAATGCATAAAGGAGATAGGGAGTGAAGCATGTGGAAGTAACAATAAAGGTGAGTAGAAGATATGGACGCAACAATAAAGTTGAGTACCAAAAGGAGGAGAAGAAGTCATGTGACAGATAAGAAATACTGGAACAATAAGTAAGAAGACAGGAACATGTCGGGCCATTGTTAAACGAGTTGGATGGTGCCATAGCACGGAATCCAAACCCGCGTGGTTACTCCTGACAGCTCCGTGATGCGGAGCGGAGCGTGACCGGAGACGGAGCGTGACCAGAGTGTGACAGCAGGATCGGAGTGCGAGTCCCATGCGTGATATATCACAGGAGACACAGGACATGGTGTATGGTGTGCAATCCGACTCGGAATGATGTTCGGGATGAATTGGGTAATCCGGAGTCGGAGTTCAACCGGAGTGATTGGTCAGCTCGGAGCAAGGTCCGAAGCAGGTCCGAAGCATCAAGGCATGGATGTGCTGACTCCGACAATACTCCGAAAACTCGGGAGTGAATCTCGGAACGGAGTCATTGGGCCGCACTCGGACCTTCGTCCGAGTTATCCGTGCATGGATGTAACAGACTGGCCCTATATCCCTCCGTACCATCTTCTGGACGACTCGGATATAACAGTATCATAAAACTCACCTGCTCGGTATCGTTTGCTATGTCGTCATCATCGCTCCGTACTACACCTTGGTTCCTCCTGTCGCCGACATCCATGCGGCGCAGGGCCGAGTTGTATTCCTCCGCACAAATCAACTCTGAGCCTACCGACGATAAGTGCTCATCTGATCTCGTCGCTACGGATGCTAGTCACTACCCCATCTCGGTGATTACTACTCCGTTCGGTCCTCCGGAAACTGGGTCTGTCCGCACCAGCTTCACCACTTATACTTCTCCGGCACCGCCCTCTCCGTCGAGATCCGACTCCGAGTCAATCTTCGGGGACCGGCAGGCTGCTCGGGAAGAGCTGGCGTCTTCGGGCACCTGGATCCCGACATTCAGCGATCCATCCACTCTTCCGGAATCCACCACACTCACTCCGTCCGAGCCCGCGCTTACTCCGAGTCCCTCGGACCACGGCCTCGACGGTGAATACCAGCACATCGATCAGTATTGCTCTCCCATCCATTCTCCTCCTCATCCACCAGTCCCTGGTTCCCAGGCCTCGTACCATGACCTCGGACCACTCCACATCCCGTACCCGGAATTTTTCGACGGCACCAATCCGTTGAAAATCGATTCGTTCATCACCCAGTGCTTCGAGCACTTCTCCGGGCGTCCTCGGACCTACGCCTCGGACGATGATAAGATCGCCTTCATGCTCCACTTCCTAAAGGGGCAGGCGGCTGAGCTTTTCAACGAATCGGGCCGTGTCGAAGAGTTTTCCTGGCATGGAAACTTTTCCACGTTCATCGGGGAATTCCTGGATGTGTTTGGACGTCGGAGTCGTCACGCCGACGCGGACTACGAACTCCGACGCCTTCGGATGAAACACGGAGATCGAATTGGGCCATTCCACGAGGAGTTTGAGGCTCTCACTCCGTTCATGGCCTGGAATGACTCTGCAGTCTCCCACGCTCTCTACTCCGCTCTTCCACTCCGTATCACCATGCAGCTTGACGATCTCATTACGTATCCGTCCAGCTACGCCGGACTCCGCTCACTAGTGATTCGGCTCGATGCCAAACACTGGCAGGCGGTACTTCTGGCCGGAAGCGCGACTCCGGAGCTGCTTCTCGGGACTCCGGAGCAAGGGAATTGGGCCGACTGTGCTCGCGGGTTCTTCGGAACGCCTCTCAGCGCTCCTGCAGGCTCCGAAACCCCCGCTGCCAACGATCTGCTGTTCTCCGTCACCCCGGAGCCACCAATCGTTGCCGAACCTAACCCTACTCACTCTGACACTTCCTCCGACATGCCGTCTCTCGTGTCGCTACCGATCCACCACGACACGCCCACTCCGCTCTCTCCGATCTCCTCCGGACCCCCGCGCGTATACCAAGTCGCGGTTCCGATGGAGATTCATCGAGAACGCAAGCGCTCCGCATCAGTTGCGGGCCTCCTTGTGCAGGAAGGCGGTCGTGCGGGACGTCTCCGCAAGAGCGAAGCTCTGAGACGTCGGGAGTTGGACCTCTGCCGGTATTGCGGTTCTCCGCTTCACCACATCGGCGGTTGTCCTCGTCTAGTGCGTACCGTTGCTGATCACCGCGGATCCTCGTCGGCTCCGCTGTACAAAGTCATCAGCAGCAGCGGAAATTCCTCCGGTCAGGTCTCCGGACCTTCGGACCTTTGATTTAATGACAAATAGCACTCCGCGTTGCTCCGGAGCTCATCTTGGGATCCCTCGCCTCACTTCACACGTCACACGCATCACGATATATACCAACATCGCCTCCATTCGCTCCGTTAACGACTACCCGCTCTTCGGAGCCGGGCTTCATGATTTCCAACAAATCTACATCAATCCTAGAGATTGCCTCGGGATTCAACTCCCGCTACGTATCGGATCTTTTTCTCCTTGTCTCGGAATAAATGTACTTGTACTTATTTGCGAAATCTAAGGTTTGAAACCTCCGTTGCGGGAACTCCGGCTGAGCTTCAGTTCACTCCGGCACCTTCGGCAATTCTCGACTTCATTAATCGGCAGTCCATCTGTCTCCATCCAACTTGGTGTTGTCATTCCGATATGGCTATCTGCCATGGAAACTGTGTCAACGTCTTCTCGACTCTTCTTTGATCTGGATCCTGGAACCTTGGCGGCACTCCACTTCGCTCCGTTGAGCGACCGAAGTAGCACCAAAACTAATCCGACCAGTATTCTCTGGGTTTCAAGTGCGCGCACGACCGGCAACTAAGCCGGATATTGCTGTGGTTGTTCCAACTATGGACGGACGTCTACGTCTACACCACCCAATTCTGACACCTTCACCAAATAACGCTCCGGTTCACTCCGCTTGCGTTTCTCGGGCCTTGCGCCAACGTTCGTTCTGCGGAACGTTCCTCCGAGGCTTTAGGTCTCAATCGCTCGCACTCCGGCATCGCTCCGGACCTGCCAGCAGTTCTTCGGAACATTCCCCGTTCTTCGGGACAGTCCTAGGCTCGTTCAGGGACCTTGGCTTACGCCCCGTCCTTCGAGTAAATACCACTCCGGATCGCCGTTACGAAGACTGGCCCCTTCCCTCGACCTCCGGCAGTTCCCTGAAGCACTCCGCTTCACTCCCAATGGCGCTGGACCATGTCCGGTTGTCATACCTCCCTATCCCCAGTTCATTCTATACCACGTTGATTGTTGTACAACTCGTGGAGTTTTCGACCCTCGACTGGCGTGTAAGAGCTTATAGGGAAATGTCTAACCCACATCATTCCCGTCAAGCCCTCGTCCCAAGTACTTCATAATCTCCGCGTTCATTCCGTCCTGTTCCGCCTCGGTCGGGCGCTGTTCTTCGGACCTGCGTTCTTCGACAAGCGGGTAAGAGCTCAACGGAAAACGTCTAACCCACATCACTTCCACCGAGCCTCCGTATCGACTTCGCTTCTCCGCTGGATCGCTCCGGTCGTTCTGGATCTCGACACTTGGTCTTGGAACCCCTGGCGCGCTCTCCAGGCTGTGTTCTTCGACCTTTGGACCCAACAAAACGACTTTTCAACCTGGTATCCGTCGGAGCTGAGATACGCGGTCACATGCACCGTGTTCTCACCTCCTACCCACTCTTCCGCCTTCGGACACTATCGTCGGTGGATACCCTGGGCGTGTTCCGTCGGAACGCCCCTCACTTCGGACTTCGTCAGGAATCAACCTAACGTTTCGGACCGGGTTCGGAGCTTGAGTACCTCGCTCCGACCGTTCCGGAGCACGACGGGAGATCTGTGCCCCCGGATCTCCGCTCTCCGAGCGTTCTTCGAGGTCTGCACTATCTCCTCCCGTCGCCCGGTGGCGAAATCTGTTCCCACAATCGAGTTGTTAGGGAAATCGGGGTTATGGGTAGTCTGTGGGCAAACTACCCTAAGAGGGGGATACGCCATACGACTATTCATCGAAATCATCAAAATTCCGATTTTCTCCACCAGGAATTGATCAAATAACCATTACCCTCGCTGAAAAACCCTACAAATTCCCCTAGTCCATTCCATTGGATCGGAATCGACTACCCATCTGTCCAGTCGTATAAGGAATGAGTTCTATCACCGGACTCTTCCAAGGATCGAGTTCTATCTCCGGACTCTCCTACCCATCACGACACACATCCGCGCTTGACATCGACTCGCTTTGTGACATATCCGAACGTTACTCTCCGCTCCGGATCGACAGATCATCGTCTGGATACCGATTGAGCAACCCGGAATTCACGGAACGATAACACTATATCCCATACGTCTGCCTAGCGTCCTTTTGCATACTCTGTTCACTCCAATCCGTACCGCGCGTCATTTCGGACTCGAACTCACGGATAAGAGCTCACCGGAAACGTCTAACGACTTAACTTCCACAGTAGCCCCGTGTCGACCTCCGTTGACCTCCGGTTCATCTCGGAACGCCTCGGACCCCGCAAGGACCCAACAAGGCTCACATACGACTATTATGCGCGATATATCACGACCATATCTTCCAGTTCTATCGGATCAACATATTCCAAGCAGTCGAATCCCATGTCCTCGCTAGCGCCTGGATCACGACTTCGTGCATACGCGTTGTTCGTCCATCCATCCACTCTAGCCGACTTCTATTTTATTATCGGCATCATCCGGCATACAATTAATTGGCACCGTCGAGTTCGGACAGGGTTCAGCGAGCCACCTCATATAGGGGGGACTTTGCAAAGTGCTATGGCCTAACCCACAAGCCACTTTGCAAAGTTGTCTGGCTCTCCTAAAAGGGTACATCAGCAAACCCTGGGCCCACTCTAGAGTACTACAGAGCACTCTATAGTGCTGTAGTGTCTGTAGTGTCTGTAGTGAAGGTCCATGTCTATAGAGTGCTCCATAGTAGGCCCAGGACTATAGAGTACTCCATAGTAGGCCCCAGGACTATAGAGTGCTCTGTAGTGCAGGGCTCAAAACCCAAGAAAAGTAACCTTACCTTGCCATTCAAGCCCTTCTTTCAACCAAGTTTGAAGTTAACTGGAACGGAAATGAGTCTAAATTACAGGAGGTACTTCGGATTGAACAGAGATATGTAATGTAATTAAAGTGTTTCCTGACAGGATCGAACTCGCGACCGCATGCATTCGAGCAAAATACAGGACTAGGTGCACTACCAACTGAGCTAAGAGACCATATAGAATTGAAGTACCTACTGTGATAGGTGGGTACCGTCTGGTCTCCAGGTCAGTTTACTTCCTGACAAGTAACTCTTCAGGTTCTTGCCTACCGTTAACGTGTTCAACGGTCACTCCCATCTCCTTTGCTGAAAAATGCATATTCTGGAAATTTCTCGAAGGTATATGGGATAAAATATTTGCCAGACTAAAAATAGACCCAGAACGAAAGTTGTAGAGTTCGAAAAGAGCTATAAGTGTTGTCTAGCACAGATTTTCCTTAGATAGCTTCGTTGAGGCAAAAAACGCGAAATACTTTCTCAGACGCGGCGGTTTTGAAAGCCAGAACAAAAAAAGGACTTTCAGCGACTTGAAGGACAAACAGTACTTTGTTCATACAATATGAATCATACCTACTCATTCAGAATGGATTTTGACAGATTATAAGCAGCCACAGTCATGTGAGCTCGAATCAAGTTGACCCCCAACGTTCGGGAAGGTGGCAAATGAAAAGTCAAGAGGAAGAAAACATAAGTTGAATGTTCACTACAGAGTACTACAGAGCACTCTGTAGTAGGGGCCTTGCTACAAAGTGCTCTGTAGTAGGGGCCTTGCTACAGAGTGCTCTGTAGTAGGGCCCCTCCTATGGAGTACTACAGAGTGCTCTGTAGTAAGGCCGCTACTACAGAGTACTCCATAGTAGGGGCCTAACTACAGAGGACTCCATAGTAGGGAGCCCAACTACAGAGTCCTCTGTAGTACGGGCCTTACTACAGAGTCCTCTGTAGTACTCCATAGGAAGGGCCCTACTATAGAGCACTCTGTAGTAAGGCCCCTACTACAGAGTGCTCTGTAGTACTCTGTAGTTGGGCCTCTACTACAGGCCACTACAGGCCACTACCGGCCACTACCGGGAAAATCAGGGTTTGCTGATGTAGCCGCGGGCCCTGTTTGTATCGCAGGGGTATGCTCGGCCCCACCGGCATCCCTGTGAAAATACAGCGCCGTCGGCAGCGTTCTGATAACAAATTCCCACGCCTCGGCCTGAGCGGCACACAGTCTCAAAAAGTGGAATAAACCGCAATAAAAGCACAGAAAAATCGTAATAAAAGCAGAACATTTGAATTAAAGGTACAGAAATCAAAACCACCCAAAATCGGCATAAAATCACGCAAGAAATCACGGAAAATATAAAATAAAAGAACAAAATATGGAATAAAAGAATGCGCGCCTGCTGGGCTAGTACACATCTTCATCGCCGCCCAGCAGGTGCTCCTCGTCGCTGTGCACGTCCCCCCTCTCATCCTTGCTGTCCTTCTCCTCACCGCCGCCCAAATCACGCGAAAAAATCACGGAAAATAAAAATAAAAGAACAGAATATGGAATAAAAGAATGTGCGCCCGCTGGGCTAGTACACATCTTCATCGCCACCCAGCAGGTGCTCCTCGTCGCTGTGCACGTCCCCCCTCTCATCCTCGCTGCCCTCTTCCTCACCACCGCCGTCGTCGTCGTCCGGCGCCCCGCCCCCCTCCTCCCCCTCATCGGTCCTCCTTGAGCACGCCACCCGCTTCCGACCGCGCCCACGGTGAACCTCCGACCAAGCTACCTTCACACACTCTGCCAGCGCGCGGAACATATCCGCCTTGCGAATAGCATACGCAATTGCGCCCTCCGCCTGCTCTACCGGGATCGTCCCCACTTGCACTGCCCTCGCCCGCTCCTCCCAGACCCGCGCCTCATACTCGAAAGACACGAGCACGCGTCTATACTCCTCCTCCAGTAGCAAAACCTCCTCCTTCCACCGCCGGCTCCGCACTCGCGCCTTCGCCCACTCTATCCTCAGCGCCTCCTCCAGCTCTGCATCCGATCCCGTCGCCCCCGCTACCGTCCAGATCCAGGAAACCTCCCTTTGGTTCTCAGTGGGGTTCCGTACGCGCTCGTCGTCGTTGTCGTTCGCGTCAGTGGCACCTGTTTCCTCCTCCTCCTCACTAACCATAACCCCCCCGTCATCCCCCTCATCCCGCATCCTTCGCAGCCGCTCCCGCCGCCGCTCCTCACTCTTTTTCTTCTTCGCCTCCCGCCTCGACAATTCCTCCGGATCCTCCATCATCCTGATATCCTCCCTCCTCAACTTGCGGAAGCCGACCTTCGCTGCGTCGCCACCTCTCAGCAAACGTATCGCATCCCACGCCTTCTGGTATTTCTCGGAATGGAGCCGAATTTTACTCTCGTTCCGAGCGACCAGCGTCCGAGACCGCGTATTTGCCGCTTGATGGCGTGCATTGTTTTTCTTGTAAACCATAAATCGTGACTTGATATGAAGCTGATTCCGGAGGCGAATCAGCGCCGCTGCGCATTGCGCGTCGCGCGCCAGACCTTCGAGAGCATCCACGCCTTCCACGCATCCCTTCTCACGCTCCCTCAGCGGCATCGCCGACGGTAACATCAGAGGCGTGTCCTCGGGGAGCTCGTCCGGCTTGTCTGGCAGACGCGCCAGCAGCTGCAGGGCGCCGGGCGTATATGTAGCCTGCAGCGTCCTGAAGCGAACGATGGCGCGGCTGAGCTTGGTGCGAAGGGCCAGTACATCGATCTTCTGCGCGGTCGTCCCTGCCTTCTTCAATTCGACCTGAATACGTGTACGGCGTCTATTAAATCAATGAGCGCCTGCAGCCTGTATTGATATAAGAAACCGTTAAACTTACTGTTGGTCCTCCAGCTCCAACCCTGCATAAACGAATCCGCTGGGGCTAACGTCGTGAAGGGGCAGCATTTTTTTCGCATTTGCAGCCTCCTCCTGCTGGAACTCGTAGCGGACGTCGGCCTCCGTTTTCCCTAGGTAAGAAACCGTCAGTAACTACGCAAACTCTTTGCTCAACGCGCAGTTTACGTACCGCGCGCTGTGACCTTGTACGGGTTCTCATCCTTGTATTTCTCCGGGTCGCTCTCCCAGTTCTCCACCATTCTACGCCAGCCCTCAACGCGATCCGCCTGCTCAGCGGTGAATGCTTCAAACGCCTCCGTCTGCGCGTCGCGCTCCCGCACTGCATTGTCGTAGCGCCGACGGAGGAGAGCCCCTGTCCGGGCTCATGTTAGATCTACCGCAAACCCGTTAAGCGCGCCGACGTACCTATCGTGATGAGCTTCGTCCAGTTCCAGTAGCTCCAGTGTTCGATAGGGTTCCTGCTCTACAAAATAGGCCCACCCGGTTCCGAGCCCCGGGTCGCGCAAATCACTGGACACCATCCGCCGCTTCAGTCGAAAGCAGGCGTCGAGTGCCAAGAACAACGTATATAAAAACCTGTGTCCCATCAGCGGCTATGTGGAAAAGAGGGCAACTTCACGTACTTTAGTTCCGGAGGCCCGTTGTGCCAGTCATTCGGAAGGTTTACCCGGGGGCGCGGACACGCTGGACATTCGATTGCGAGGGAGCCCGCTTGCGTTGCATTGACCCCGCCCGCCCCGGACGAGCATCTTCAGATGCCGATATTGGCGCACCATGCGCAGGAATTCGGCGTAGCGGTTCAGCGACGACCCGCCGGTCCCGTCTGTAAGCCTTTCCAGCGCCGTGTAGAAGTCATACATTGTGGTCTTCGCTTGTAACGTCTTTGCTAGAAAGAAATCGAGGCAGTCGAAGGTTGCGGCGGTCCTGGGGAATTCGTGGGTTGCGGGGTACCACCGTCCTCGCAGTAGCTGCGTGCGCAAGGGACCTCTCTTGAACGCCTGCGTACAGCCGCAGTAAGAAATGTTGACCACATGGACCGCGCCTACATCCAGGACGACAAAGTCATCGACTAGGTGAGGGCGGATGCAATCAGCATGGCCGAACTCGATGCGAAGGCCAAGCTTCGTTAGTGAGGTGTATTTGAAGCAGCGCCCGTCCCATTCCTGGAGAGAGAAATCTGTCAATATATCTTTGTCCACAGCGTCAAATGAACGGCCGACCTCGACGACGTGCAAAGGGTTTTCTTTGTGAATCTCCACGGCGCAGGGGCCACAATAAAGTTGCCGTCCATGGCACCTCTTGCAGCGAATGACACCCGATGCCTTCAGACATTTCGCGCACGACGAGTCGCCAAAGTCTCCGCACCCATGGTGGCGGAGCAGCTCTGCAGCGTATTCATCACGATGTTGTCGCCACTCGAACATCGATTTATCCTAACAATAATCGTTAGGATACGTGGGACCAACACAAAAAAGAACAAAAAAACTGACCAAAGGTTTCACCGATTTGCTGGCGGTGGCCGCTTGATTTCGAGCCCGGCCCCGAAGACGTGCCCGACGCGACCGAAGACGATGATTTGTCGCCCGAGGACAGGGAGGCAAAGGCGAAGGCCATTACGGACACAGAGGTGGTAAGTTAGGAGTAGGACGCGGTTAGGAGGAATACGAGGGCTCACCGGCGCGTAGAAAATCAAACGGTGGTTCAGTTATCGGTTGCACAAGAACGGCGCGCTCAGCAAAGGAAATCTGTTTGGGAAATGGATCAAGCAGATCCAAGGCGGGGATCTGCGCCGCCCAAAACGCCTGCAAGACTGGCAGGTATATATGCAAGACGAAGAAAAGAATCAGGCGATCAACACCTTTTCCGAGAGCGGGAGCCGACGTTGGCGAAAGAGCGCAACACCATTAAATATAGGGCACAGATTGCGCGCGAGCTTTGGGAGGACGAGCCGGAAGAGGTCAAGGCGGAGTTCCGTGAGCAGGCGCAGGAAGAATTTGATGACGCGATGGCCGAGTACGAGAAGAAGTGCAAAAATAAAGCGGCCCCCAGCGAATTGGACGATGACGAGAGGGCGGAAGCTCGGCGGCGGGTTGTCCCGACGCTGCAGCCGCTCCTTGACGCGCTCGAGGCGATGACGGGGTACCATTTTACGTTGCTCATGGGGAGCGCGACTGGGGGGCAATTTGATATTCGATCGTAGGTGTTTCCGTCCTTGGTGTGAGCACAAAGTATCTGACAACATGTTAGCGCACATTCAAAGGGTACCAAGACCGTCGACTTTACCAAGTGGGATCCGGTAGCATACAAAAGCAAGGTCATATCCCATTTCATGACATACCTCGCCAGCATCGACGCAGAAGGCGTGATGATAGCGCCAGCAACTGGTGCTGCGTCGGGTAGCGGGAGCGATGTAGGTGTTCCCAATGCTGCGTCCGGTAGCGGGGGGACCGGCGGCGGTGTGGGCGATGCCGAGGCTGGGTCGGGTAGTGGAGATGCACCCGCCGCCTCCACCCCGTCGCGTGATACTCAGCCGCCCGCTACCCCCGCCGCCCCAGGCCCTTGAGAGACGACGATCCTCGGCCCCTCCTGCATCCACGCCCAAGGCCGTTGACAACGGCAGCGATGACCCCATGGATAACGGCGGGGGCGATGGAGGCGAGCGGGGCGGCGACGACGACATCGGAGATGAGTTTGCAGGTGTCGAGGGGATTGAATCCCCGCTGCGCAGAGAGGTTGCAGCCTTGTCGGGCGAGGCGCGGCGCGCACGCATCTGGGAGTTGAGCAGAGCAGGGTCGTATGAAAAGGTCCGCCAGTCCAATATGGCGCGAAATCGGGAGCTGTTGGCCGGGATTGGGGTTAGCGACGAAGTCCGCCAGTTGGTCGAGGAGATGCGGGCCGCTACGAAACGCAAGAACACCGCCGGAGGTGGTGGCAAGAAGGGGAAGAAGCGCGCACGGAAAGACGATGATGAGTTCGAAGAGGGAGAAGAAGATGACAATGGCGGCGACGAGTCTGGAGATGACAACAACGAGGGTGCAGAGCGCGAGGGAACGCCGACCCCACAGCCGCGTACGACGCGCTCGGGCGGGGGTGGACGCGGAGGGAAGGGTAGGGGAGGGAAGGGCAAGGGCAAAGGGCGGGAGTCGCAAAATGCCTTGATAGACGGGGTGCCTAAGTGGGCGGTGGACGGGCGCAAGACGCTGCTGGAGGGATCCGGCGGGGCAGCATGGGAGAACATGGTCGAGACGTGGTGGAAGCATGAGAAGTTGGCGTCGTTCGAGGGCCCCGCAAAAGGTCTGCTGCCGAGCCGCCGCCCAGCACAGGTAACAACCTGGATTGGACGGGGGCGCGAGGGCGAGCCCAACCCCCCGATTGTTGACGTCTACGCGTTTGCGTCGACTTGGTGGTCGTGGTGGTGCGCAATCAATCCTGAGTGGCGGAAGCGTGTCGGATTCAGGATGGAGAGGAGCGGAGAGGGGGACTGGGGAAGCACGGGGGCTACGGGGCCAAACGGCTTTTTGAACGTGATGATTTGCCTGCGGTGGTGGAGGGACGCGTTGAGGGATGATTTGAGAGGCTGGGACGAAGCGGTGGCCGATGTAGACTGAATAACGTCGAAGGACTGAGGTGGTAAGGAGTAAAAGCAGTGCTTTCTTGAGTTATCTTGGTGATGTATGTAGTGCTGGCAACGAACAGCGGCCGCATGTATCTAGATTTGGTATGTTCTGCCCCTATCAGCGAGATCAATGACTGTCAGATTGCTCAAAGATCCCAAGTTTTCGGAGGTAAAGAGGTGGAGTTTGGAGCCGCAAAAGCAAGATATACTGCTGGAATAGTGGATTGAATAGTACCACCAGGGACCAGGCTTTTTTATCGCTTTTATTGTGTTTTTTCTGTATGTTTTTACCCCTATCTCTGATTCGGTATGTTTTCCGGGCACAGGAGCATGGGGGCACAAGCAGAAAGCAGAAGAAACATACCTTAAGCAAGCACTAACATAGATTGAGACCTGCAGGGGTGTGCGGGCTTTTTTATTGCATTTATTGCTTTTTTCTATATGTTTTTACCCCTATCTCTGATTGGGTATGTTCTCCGAGGACGGGAGCATGGTGGCGCAAGCAGAAAGCAGAAGAAACATAGCTTAAGCAAGTGCTGACATGTATTGAGGCCTGCAGGGGTGCACAGGCTTTTTTATTGCATTTATTTATTTCTTTTGGTATGTTTTGATGGCCATCAGGTACATCGGCATGATGTGGGGGCCGATACCATCAAAATCAATGGCCGCCAGATGTGCCGAAATGCCATCAGCCGCCTGCTAAAGGTGCCGCTCCCGCTGCAGAAGGTGGTGGGAGAGCCCACATGACTTTGCAAAACAGCCTGTGGCTCTCGCCACTCTACTTTGCAAAGTATGGACTATATGGACTGCTCGCCCCCCGTGCCCCGCGGCCCTCCAGCCCCCGTTACCGCGCAGGAGCGTCGAACCAAACCCGTGGGCAAACGGGTTAGCCTAGAACAGCGCCTCCACAAGCGCGAACGCGATCGTCGCATTCGGCGGGAGCACCGCGAGGACAGGCAGGTCAAATCCGGGTCGGCCCTCAAGGGGATCACCCAGCTTCGTGTCCGTAGCACCACCGCGCTCCGCCTGGAACTCCGCGTCGAGGATTACCCTCTGCCCGTCGCCTCCTCCGGGTGGATGGGCAAACGGCAGGTTGAGCCCGAACTACGGGAATACACCCTCGACGAGGCCCGCGTGATCGACTCTGAGTTTGAAGTCTACGAGTGGGACGGGTAAGTGGGATTCGCACACGTTGTACCTGAGCCCCAACTGATCAGCCGCCCGCAATCCAGTGTTCCCCAACCCGTCATCGATCGCGACGGCCGCGTGCTCCTCGTCCTCGGCGGTTTCCCACCCAACGCGCCCGACTGGCAAGAGGCGGTCGTGGCACCGGCCGCGCGCGCGATGGAGGCCGTGGCGCAGGAGATCTATCACGGTCCGAAGCGGAAGAAGAAGGCGAAAGCTGATGCCGCAAATCCCCCTCGCCGCGGCACGCATGCGGCGGAGAGCGTGGGGGCGTCCATGGGCGGCGGGCAACCGTACCCTATGATGCTCCACCATTCCATCGCCAACCTCGCCATCTTCGCAGGCCTCTTTGGGCTCAAATGTTTTGAGCGCATTTCCGGCTGGACTAACGGTACGTAAACCAGCGCCCCACGCCCCGTTCTCGTGTAACATCCGCCCTAGTCCTCTTCATGGCCTTCGCACCCGACCTCCACGAATACTACCGCACCACCATCAACGGCCTCTATGAGTGGGACGCCAACCAGCAGCGCGCGAAGGACCTCAAGCGCAATTTTCGCGCCGCCTTTTCGGTCTTCACGACCGCCACCTTCAATTTCGGCCCCATCACCGTCACGCTCCCCCACATCGACTTCGGCAACCTTGCGTGGGGGTGGTGCGTTATCACCGCCCTTGGGTGGTTCGACCCCGACTGCGGTGGCCATCTCATCCTCTGGGACCTCAAACTCATTATCCGTTTCCCCCCGGGCTCCAGCATCCTCATACCCTCCGCCATCCTCCGCCACTCCAACGTCAAGATTCAACCCGGGGAGCGCTGCTACTCCTTCACCCAGTTTACACCCGCGGGTATCTTCCGTTGGGTGTACAACGGCTTCCGTACCGACCAGGACATCAACACCTCGGCGTCGACCACCCCACAGGAGCGTGCGCAGCGCCAAGCGGATCGCGCGGCGCGTTGGCAGGAAGGTGTAAAGATGTACAAAATTTGGCAGGCGGCGGGCGGTGATTGAAATGGGACTCACGTCTTGCGTATATACATTTTGCGACCCATCCATACCCTTGTCATGCACATAGGAATTGAAATTGCAATCAGCTTTTTTTGAAATTCGTGACAAATCGTCCATAATTATATTGGGCTTTGGTGACGTTGTAGGGCTTCCTTTTCGAGCGCATAGTGAACTTGTTACGCTATGGCGAACACACCACTAGCCGGGCGCCACGGACAGCAAGCTAGCGCCCGCCCACTCGCTCTCCTGGCCACCGACTCGCGGACGACTATCAATCTTCTACCGGTGCGGACCTATCTGAATTTTCCCCCATTTTTCGTGAACTTTGGGGAGTTCAATGAATATTCAGCGCAGCAAACCGATTCAAGGCCGAGTTTGGGCCCAAACCATGACCATCGGTGGCCGACTTTTCCGACTCGACGCCTCACACTCCCTTCACTTCTACCCTTCGCAGACCACTGAACTCACCTACGCTGAGGATAACCATTCACGAGGCTTGGCGCCGGCGCAATGAAGCGAAAAGTCACCAGTGCTCAGCGAGCCGCCAGTTTGCGGTATCGTGATGATGAAATCATTATATTTATACTAGTGCTCAGGCCATTTATGGCCTATGTGACTAGTTAGCTACGGTATCTACGACTATGTACGCCAGAAGGTATCTAAGTAATTAAAGGTACGTAGAATGTAGCAATGAGGACGATGCTTGGTATGTAAAAGTCCGTGTGTAGTAAAATGTATGTACGTGGAGAGGGGTGGGGGGCGGCGTGCTCCCGAGAAGGGTGCCGGGAAGGGACGATGGTGGGTCCCGATGGTGAGGCCGAGGTAAGAGCCAGGGCAGGAAAGAGTGAGGAAAGCATATGAAATAAAATGGGGGACATAAGGCCGCGCAGCGGCGGGGGGGGAGGGGACGGGGTTTCCGCCTTTATGGGGTAGTTGGTGTGTATCGCGGGAAGCGTCCCGTCGCAGCAACGTACGCCAGCAACGCCGATTTGTTATTGGGCTTGCCCAGTAGCGATTTCTTGGAGAGAGGTTGGCGTCCGTCCGCGAAGAGGGCGCGCCGGAGGATGTCGCGCTGCTGCGTGAACCGGCGGCACGTTAGGAGGAAGTGGTTGACTGTTTCGGGCTCGCGGCACGTCTGACATAGGGGTGAGTCGACTACGGCGAGGCGCGCGAGATACGCGTTGAGGCCGATGTGGCCGGTGCGCAGCTGGGTGATGATGCTACACTGGCCGCGTGGCATGCCGTCGTACCATCGAAGGGTGCGTTGGCTCGGCGGGGTCTTGTCGAAGTCTGCGAAGCGGGCACCGACGCGGGACTTGGACCACGCATCGTTCCATTCGTGCGCGACCCGTTTCTTGCGCGTGGCCTTGAGGGCGGCAATGCTAATGGGGAGGTCGTGCAAGGCGCGTAGGTTGCGAGGAAGCTCAGACGACTCGCCTTGTGCAGCGCTCTTTGCCTCTATGTCCACCGCCTCATTTCCCTCAACATCCTTGTGGCCAGGAATCCACGCGATGTGAAGTTTGAAAGTGCGTCTCTTCCGTTTAAGGTCACCGAGAGTCTTGTGGAAGAGCCGGACGAGGTGCTGGCCGGGCTGAGGGCGGGGTTTGGTGACCGCTCGGATGGCTGCTTGGTTGTCGATGAGCGCGGTGGCAGAGGTGAGTCGGGGGGTGTTAGCAATCAGAAGTAAACACATTATTAAGCCGACAAGCTCAGCTTCAAACACCGTGTGTTGCTTCAGCGACCCGAGGTGGACGCGGCACGTCTCAAACTCGCCGTCTGCTCTTTTGACGACCGCCGCCCCGCCAACACCCCCTTCAAAGCCGGAACCGTCTCCGTACACGCAGGTGCCGTCCGTGAAAGGTGCGCCGGTTGCTTCATTTTATGGGCCTATCTCACTCACGCCTAACGACCAGGAACAAAACAGAGCTGCAGAGGAAGGCGCGTGAGCGCATGGCGAGGCGTCGCGCTGAGTTGAAGAAGTCGGACGAGGCTTGGGCCTCCTACCGCGCCAAGGCTCAAGAAGACGCCGCGCGATACCGCGCCCAACATGCGGAGGATCTTGCGCTCAACCAATGCAGCTACCGCAGCAGGTGCGTCGTGGTCCAAGCTCCCAGAAGGTCGACTGCATATGTTGCGCAGAAAATCCATCGCGAAGATTGGCTTCAAAGCATGGCATGAAGGCTATCTCAAGCGCCATCCTATAGTTCCACGCGAGGAGGAGGAGGACCTGCCCGAATGGCCGTCCGATTCGGATTCCGAGCACGGCCCCTTGCCAGGGGATTCAAATTCCGAACGCGACGCGCATGACGACACCCGCGACGTCCCGCCGCGGCCGCCCGACTCTGCGCCCTACGAGGACCTGCTCAACTATTTTCTCGACTACGAGGACCCAACCACGGCACCCGACTATGTGCCTAAGCCCGGGGAGCAACCCTTCTTCCAGCGCGGCAAACGGCGCTGGGCTTGACCTTTCTTGTATTCGTTCACGCACATGCTAGTCAAATAAATCTTTTTTTTTGGGTTCAAAATGGTGGGCGATTAATTTCAAGGACAATTCCGACTACCGGTGCTACTGAACGCCTGAAAACCCTGAACCAAGAAAATCGCACGCTGGCGATGTACCCGAATCGGCGCGCTGGCGAGGCGGGGAGGTCAGACGGCAACGTGAAGGCGAACGGAGCGACCTCAACCCACCTAGTCAAGGTGGTACTGGCAACGGCGCTCGGGACGAAGACGCTGCACCACCTCCTGGATGTGTTCCAGCGCGAGCTCAGCCTCCTCGACAGAATACGGCCCGGGGGCGTTGCGGTGGCCTTCGCCGCCCTCGATCTCCTCCGAGTCGTTCCCTCCGACGCCTGCACTGTCGGCCGTGTACGCGTGTTTGAGCGCCCTGATGCTCGTGTCGTCGGTGGAACTGGGATCGTACGCCCAGGCGTGCTCGGCCTCACCGGACCCCTCTTGGAAAGCCGAGGCGCGGCCGCGAGCGATGGCCGCCTTGGCATCGAAAGCGCTGTTTTCGGTGCAGAGCAGGGGTGGGGTTTGCATCTCGGAGTTTTGGAGGTTGTTCCAGGTGGAATTGATCATGGCGAGGGAGTATTTGTTGGGCGCCTGCAAATGACGCTGAACGGCGTACTCGTGGATTTTTTGACGCCGACCAATGCGCTCGAAATAATTGTTCGCAAGGAGCAGGTCCTCCTCCGCCTCCTTCGCAGCGTTATTTTGGGCGGTGGTGAGGCTGCTATTCGTTATGATCAGCTAAGGTTTCCTCACGACAAAGACACCACTAACGACTTTGTGTTCAAGCGGGTGGACATTGGTAAGACGCGATCCGCTGCTCGAAATCCATTGCTGACTTAAAAGTATGTACAGTTCCATGTGACTACTGACCACCCGCCGCCGCCACCGACCCTCCGTTAAAATGTGCCGACGGCTCGTGGGTTCAAGCGTTCGAAGTTCGTGTAATAGACGTACCAATAATGCAATACACCCTGCACTGACAGCAAATGACATTACATTATTGGCAGTGACCTACAGCCAGTGATATCGTCAATAATGCAATGTCCCGGGGTATTCGGAGCCATTCACTATATTCATTTTCTTTGAATTATGAAAGGGGTAACAACCTCGAAATCATTGATGAGTGATTCTGCTCCGATCAAAACCGATCTCATCACTCAATGATAGGAATCTCCAACACACCATCAATCATTATGATATATTTTCTTCCCTATTCATCCCGCCACTGTTCCGCGGCTTCCCGCAATCAATTCTCGGGGATCCCCGATAAAAGATTTGTTTATTTATTCTGCTTCATCCGGCCCGCACCCCCGCAATCAATTCTCGGGGATCCCCGATAAAAGATTTGTTTATTAACTCCGATTCATCCCGACCCCGTTCCGCGTACCCCCGCAATCAATTCTCGGGGATCCCGGATAAAAGATTTGTTTATTTATTCTGCTTCATCCGGCCCGCACCCCCGCAATCAATTCTCGGGGATCCCCGATAAAAGATTTGTTTATTAACTCCGATTCATCCCGACCCCGTTCCGCGTACCCCCGCAATCAATTCTCGGGGATCCCCGATAAAAGATTTGTTTTTTTACTCCGCTTCATCCGGCCCGCACCACCGCAATCAATTCTCGGGACTCCCCGATAAAAGGTTTGTATATTTATTCCGTTTCATCCCGACCCCGTTCCGCGTACCCCCGCAATCAATTCTCGGGGATCCCCGATAAAAGATTTGTTTGTTTATTCCGCTTCATCCGGCCCGCACCACCGCAATCAATTCTCGGGACTCCCCGATAAAAGGTTTGTATATTTATTCCGATTCATCCCGACCCCGTTCCGCGTACCCCCGCAATCAATTCTCGGGGATCCCCGATAAAAAATTTGTTTGTTTATTCCGCTTCATCCGGCCCGCACCACCGCAATCAATTCTCGGGACTCCCCGATAAAATGTTTGTTATTTATTCCGATTATCCCGACCCAATTCCGCGTACCCCCGCAATCAATTCTCGGGGATCCCCGATAAAAGATTTGTTTGTTTATTTCGCTCCATCCAGCCTGCACTCCCGCAATCAATTCTCGGGAATCCACGATAAAATGTTTGTTTATTATTCCGATTCATCCCGACCCCTTTCCCCGTACCCCCGTAATCAATTCTCTCCTCTCGGGGATCCCCGTTTTTCCTTTATTCTGATTCATCCGGCAAGCACTCCTGCAATTAATTCTCAGGAATCCCCAATAAAATACTTGTTTATTTCTTCTGATTCATCTCGACCATCTTCTGTGTACCCCCGCCCTCAATTCTCGGGGATCCCTGATAAACATATTTATCTATTTATTCCGATCTACGCCGACTTGATCCTGTGGATCCCCGCAACCAGTACTGTTTGCTCCTATTTGGATCTCCTGTCAATAGCTCCTCCGTTTCGAATGCCACTGCATCCAACCTGGTACATGCAGAACTGAAGAGCCTCTAATTCTCCCCTGTACCAACAAAGTATGTAGTTCATCTGGTCAAATGCAAAGCTAACTGTGTTTTTGTAGATTAAGTACTAGCGCCGCGGCACCGTCTCTCCCAGCCTTACTAGGCACACTTAGCAAGGATATTGAGTACTCTAGACTTGGATACTATTTCTTGTGCCTTGGCAAATTTTTGTACTTCTACCCAACTCGTTTCATTTGCAAAGTTAAATTCGTAAAGTCAGAATGCGGTCACGTGAGCAGCAACTTCTCCGCACCAACTCCCTAAGTAAAATCTACCTAGAAGCCTTACCATATGCCGGTCGAGGCTTGGGACGAGTGCTCGTGCCCACACTAATGTATGTGTCAGATTACTACCAAGTTAAAATAGAGTCCGCACAAACCTTTTCGCCGAAGAACGAGTTTTTCTCCCGTCGCCCGCCGTATCTCCACGAAGCCTTTTGGAAGACCTGCTCCCCTCTTCACCCTCCCCCTCCCCCTGCTTTCGCTTGCGTTTCTGCGGCGGTAGAGCGTTTTTCTTGCCTCCTGGCTTGCCTGGTGGCAGTCTAAAAACGGCGCAATCAGCTTCCTCCGTCTCGACACTGTGTATTACTCACGTCGCTTCTCCCGACTGAATCACACCCGTAAGTATGCATTCCACGTCCGTCACCGCCTCAAGCCACGCTGTCTTCTCCCCGTCACCTTTCATTGCTAGCCCCCACCAAAGCAAACTCGCCATCACCTGCATGAAGCCATTCCTCCCATGCAGCTTCGTCAATTTTCCCCACGACAACTTTGCTGGGAACGACATCATCCCCGTCTCCTCGATCAGAACCCTCTCGACGGGCTGCAGCGACCTCCACCACACCCACCAATTCTCCGCATATGATCCCATCTCCCCCACCGCCCCGACGTTCGCGATCCTCGGCGGTGAGAACCATTTCCTCCCTCGGCTTATCCACTTGCCGACCTCCTCAGGCTTCTTCTCCCCACCAATGCGCGGACCATCCTCCTGGTACCCGCACGCACCTTCGAACTCCAAGTACCTCGTCACCAGCTCCGACCACTCCTTGCCCCACTCGATCCCCATAGCAAATGCTGCATGAGCCCGTCGTAGCTCCTCCGGCCATTCATGCATGTCCCCCCCGCCTCCACGACTCGGGAAGGGGCTCTGGCGATGCCAACTCGCGTGGAGGCGGAGGTGCGGGAGATTCACACGGAGGCAGAGGTGGAGGAGAGTCACGAGGAGGCAGAGGTGGAGGAGACTCGCGCGGAGGCGGGGGTGGAGGTGAGTCACGTGCACGTGAAGGTGGAGCAGAGTCGGGCGATGGTGGAGGAGAGTTGCGCGGAGGCAAAGGTGGAGGCGAGCTGCCCGGAGGGGGAGGAGGAAGAGCCGGCTCCTCTGGCCTGGCCCTCCCCGACCCCCCCGACCCTGCGGCAGTCCCGGGCAGCGCGCGCCGCTTGCACTCTTGGGCGTCTGGATGCCGTTTCAATCGACTAATCATCCCAACAGACATTAAACTCACCGAAGCAATTCTCAGAAAACAGAATCATTGACTTCTCGGCCTCGCGATACCCAATCGTCTCCGCATCATACCATTTTTCCGGATTCACGCCCAAGGTACGCCCAGCATGCACGCTGATAACATATGTGAGTGTCATTCCCAAGTACTCGCCCTTTTACATACCTTCGCACTTGAATCGCACCTCCCCGGTCGCCAATTGGGCCACAAAGTAGAATCGACGCATTCATCTGAAACTTAGCGGCAATGACATCGACCAGCGGCTGTAGTACGCCTGCGGCGTTGTTTAGGGCTCTGCATTAACGGTCAGTGATTAGCTTATTTAG
Source organism: Mycena alexandri (assembly GCA_029233265.1). NCBI lineage: Eukaryota > Fungi > Basidiomycota > Agaricomycetes > Agaricales > Mycenaceae > Mycena > Mycena alexandri. The sequence continues at coordinate 91,517 of JARJCM010000004.1, forward strand.
CTTTATTCCACAGTCACTTACATGCTGAGTTCCTCCGGGCTTTTCAATACCTCCTCGCTGCGGCCGATCTCCCATGCGCGCAACTTCAGCTTGTATTCACGCTCCATCTCCGCCAGCACCTCCATCTTGAAATCCTCGTCTTCCTCATCCCATGCCTGCCTCGTCACCCGACCCCGAACTGCGATTGCACTCGGCTCCTCCAGTTCCAGGTCCAAGCACCGCTGGACCTCTATCTTCCACGCCGTCTCGAAGCGCGGCTTGACACGTTCCTCGTAGTGCAGTTTCGAGTAGAACTGCCATGCCTGCGCCTTGCTCGGCTTGCCCCAGCCGACCTCGAGCCCCCCCAGGAGCAACTCCTGCACCCTGCTTTTATCCCCTTGTTCCACCCCCCCTCCGTAGTGTAAACGATACCACTGCCCGATTCGCTGTCAAAGATACTGTGAGCAACCCAAATTATTCGCGCAAAAGAATTTCACTTACCAATCGCACCTTGTCGAAGATTTTAGTACGACGGCTAGCCTCCTCCTCGTTGAGCTCCAGCGCGTCAGCGTCGTGTACTTTCGGGTCGGGATCCGGTATGTCCTCCTCAAGATCTTGACCGTCCTCCAGATCGTAGCCATACTTCTGCAGGTAGAGGTTCGTGATGGCATTGTAGAAATGGGCGGTTTTGGTGCTCCCACCCTCCTGGGCGGCTTTCCATTCCTTCGCGCGCTTGGTGAAGAACACCAATTTCGTCCCATGGACCCAAGATTTCTTCCCTGGTTTCAGGCCTTCATGCTTTCGATCACGCTTCTTGGTTTGGTTGCCTCGAGCGGCGGTAGTAGCAGTACTTGTACGAGCCATGAGCGCGGTTGTGGTAAGTGCGTTTAGGTGCGTTACGCTCGACAAACAAACAGATACAATGCCTCACGTGCAGAGAGGACATTCATTCTAGACTCAGAAGTCTCAAATAATATTGTACGCTCTTTAATACAAGAATCGAAAGCCACAGAAATTCGGAAGACCGTCCAGGACCCTCCACTATAAATAATTCAACCCCAAACCGGGTCCCTCGATCTATACCAACATAGAATGCTCTTTCAAAAGACCGTCAGTGTCCTACACACATTCCAGAACAATACAAAATAATCCTCACCCATTTGAGCCGCCGTATCAGTTCCACTCGTTCCGCCTCTGAAGCCGACATCCACAAGACATCATCCTCGAGATCCAGCGAGATGCGCCACGGATCCGTAAGACGACTAACACCAAAGCGGTTGATATATTTCTCGCAGACCGTACGCAAAAACGACTGGACTCGATGAGTCTCCAACGCCGAACAATATTCTGGCCAGTGCCAACTCAAGAATCTCTTCTTCGTCGAATCAATCCTTGGAATTGGCATTCGGGAGGTATCTGGCTCTAGATTTGCCAAGTCAGCTATCTTTCAAAACAATACACTGGACAGAGAGAGAATCATTTACCTCAAGTGTTCTTATCTCTTGTCGCACTCGAGTCGTACAAGTCCTAGTCCGTATGTTTGGCAACGTCACCTTGCTTGAGACTGTTGCCAAACACTAAATATTCGACGCAAAAAAAAGATAAATTGAGGCGCAGTAACAAGAAATAGAGGGTGAGTACGCTAACATATCTACAGGTCGAGCTCCATTCCCGTAGAAGCTGCGCGTGAGGCTTGGGCAACAAATTCACCTCGACGCCTCTCTGCGACCTCACTTCCATAGCGCACCGCCTCGTCCCAGCCAGCAACGACGCGCAGTGGGCCTTTGTCAACGTCCGCAAAGGCTGCCTGGCTTGAATGGTGGATGAACCCATGTGCGCTGACAAAGAATGTGTCGGTCACCGCAGGAGCCTTCCCTGCCCTGGCCCTTGTCGTCGTGGGCCTTGATGCGCTAGATTCCATGTCGGGCTCTACACGCGCCCGCCCCTTCCCCTTCTCTAGCGCAACCGGCCCAAGTGTGGAGTGTGAGCCCGCTGAGAGGGAGGACACGGAGCTCACGGATGGCGACATGTCAGGGGCGGCAGCTACAGACGCGGCAGATGTTGCAGGGTGCACCGCGGAGGCCGGAGGTGTGTCGGGATCGAAAAGCGGGGCACCTCCAGGGGTCACCACGTCCGAGTCCGAGTCGTCCTTGCTCGCCGGTGCGGGTGTGTAGGAGGGAGGAGGACGGGCTCGAGGGGCTCGGCGCTTTATCACAATGGTGCTGCCCGCCACACCTTTATTGCGCTTGGGCTGTATGTTGGCGCCCGCGGTGTTGTCCTCAGTCTCACGCTTGATGCGCGGTTTGACGTCAGTCGGTCCTCCCTCTGCTCGCGGTGCCCAGGGAAGATCACTTCCTTGGTCGGGGTGCGATGGGCAGAGCGCCCCATCTGTACCGCATGTTCCAGGGTGAACAGCACACTTTCGGTGGTTGTGGAAGCAGTGCTTTTTCCACAGAGGCAAAACCTCAGCCCATGTCCCAACGTCGCCAACGTAACGACTGTTCTCGAAACCGCTCCGGTTGGCACTGTTTGCGTCCAACCTGCACTTGTTGTAAGTTTGGCCAGCCTATCTTGTATCGAAATACTTACTTGTAACTGTACATTCCGTCCGCGTTCTCGCGCGACGCCCAGAAAACCATCCAATATGTTTTGTTGTGCTTTGAAGAGTATTCGGTGTGGTCGGTGAAGTTGCGGCCAAGATGGTCGCGCACAGGGCAGGGGATGAATTGTGCGGGGGGATCCTGCAGGATTTCGAGTTGACGAGGGATCGGCATATGGCGGTACAGACTGAGCGGTTTGTCACAAGTGTGACACCCAACTGGTTTTGCGCTTCCACCTGAGTTAAATGTAAGTGCCTGTTTCCTAAAAATCTACGACATTCAGGCTACTTAATACCACAGAATTTATGCATTCATCCCCTCTGAATTCCGACGCAGTTGCTGCTCGGGTAATTGTTGCCAATCGAGTCGCCTCCTACATTGCTGAAGCCGAGGCTGAGTACATACGCCGACAGGAGCACTGGGCTTTCGCGAAGGGCATGGCAATTCAAGGAAACTTTGGCTTCCCATTGGCTCTTATCCCCACAACTTACATCCCATCAGCACTGCGACAATACCATCGCGAGCGCATCCCAAAGATTGAGAGAGCAAATACCCGGCGTGCAAACCGCCTGCAATATCTCAGTCGCTGCCCAGAGTACAATCAGCAACGGGAGCAGCAGAAACGTAAATTGGAACAGGCTCAGGCTCTCGAACGGGCCCTCGATGCGGTGGTGCGTACACCTACCCGCACAGTCCATCTCTTGACAGGTTCCATAGTTTGGCGTCCCTAGTGACCACTTTCACAAGCCCCCATTGCATCGGGAATGGGGTACCGCAGCAGGCTCAGGCTGGGAAGGTCCTGGCTGGGGTTCTGACCATGACCCTGCGACGTTTGATCCTGGGTTCCATCTGCAGCCTGAAGATGACAACCCATCCCCCATACTCATTCCCCGACCTCTTCCTCTGTACCTTTTGTAAAAGTCTTGCGGTTGTTGGTTGATTAAATTTCATTTGATTCTTTCTCGATTCACTGAGAGCAACATACGTCTATAGCCAAAACAGAATGGACAGATAACATCAAGGCTCTACTCTCGCCTCAACCTCCATCAGCTGTTTCTCTGCAGCGCGCTTTGCAATACGCTCGCGGCGTCCCTCCAACCTGGCAAAGTCGTCAGGCATGGCCATTCGAATCGGGAATACATACAACTGCGCCTTTCTTGCTGCAAGCTCACGTTCTTTCCGTGCCTGCGCCCGAGCCTCTCGAGCCTCCTTGGCGAGACGCCATGAATGTCTACATGCACATAGTGTCAGTAATAACCTTCAAACAAATCCAGCGTAGCATACTTCTCGCGATACTTGCGTGAGGATTCACGGCGAGCTTCCTTGCGAGCCTCTTGTTCTGCGAGGGGAAGTAGATGCTCACGCGCCCGCAAATCTGCCATACGAGCGCGTGTTTTTGCATTGCGTTCTTCACGGTGCCTGTCTGAGCATTAAGTGGCGGCAGTGTAGAATGGACTAGGCATACCGGGCGTGGTACTGTGAGGAGTTGAAGCTCTGCATAAAGCGACGATCCTCGTCCGAGTTCTTGTTGGCTTTGGCGTGCATAAGCAAGAGATTATGTGGGTAGGCAAATGCGAAAGGAGGAAGCAGTAAGCGTCCGGCAATGTCCGCACCTGCCAAATTTGGGTTCAAGGCGAAAGTTTTTGGTATTTTTCTCGCAAGCCACATGCATCGTGGACCCAGTATCTCGGGAGCATTATTTCTGGATTTATCTCAATTTTTTGGATGCCTACTTGTTAATTAAGAATTTTTGAAAAATGTGAAGTTACAGAATGCTCAAACCTGGTACACGGCACGTACGTCCAGTTTCGAAGAGGTTGTGTCAGATGTAGTTCCATACACTGAAAATTATTTCCGAGTCTTTACGTTTGGATACAGATTCAGATTTTTCTCTGAATTTGCGTGAATTTCTCGTTCACTCTGGGCCTTTAAAAAGTATAATTTCTGATTGACTTGAGCAAATTCGGGCTTGCACTCGGTCGACGTCCGAGAGCCACATACATGCCTATTATGCCTTCGGATGATTCACAAAGGTATCTATACTACTTGTTCTACATGCCCAATTTTTGTGAAAGTGAAAGGTGGTCTAAGCCTGTTGCCAGAGGGGCCGCAAGTTCGATGCATCAAACTTGCAATATCCGTGGTGAGTGCACCACTCACGCATAACGAGTGCACCACTCCTCGGCTGAATCCAGCTTGCACCGCAATCTTCATCTCGACCTCCATCGTCATGGCCAAATCCCAAATGCCTAAATCTGAGCTATACCGACCCTCGGGCGCCTATTGGCAGGAGAAACGTCGCCTTCGCGCACTTTTTGAGCAGCGCCGCCGCCTGGCGCAAGGGCTTCCTGCTCACCAAGGACAAATTTGGGTCCTACCCGCCCCCAAGCGCGGGCAGCCAAGTGCAGCCATTCCTGCAAGGCGCTTGGGCCCTTCGGAGGCTGATATTCGGTCCGCACGCGAGGACGAGCACCTGCTCGCTAGGCTCGAAGCGTCGAAGAGGGCTCGAGAGGAGAAGGAGAAGGCAGCCCTTGACAAAAGCGACAAAAAGCCCTCCTTGCTTGCAAGGCTCAGGGCGTCAGATCCTGTGTACGCACCAGCTCATTTTTAAGTATTTCAGGCACTAATTTTTGAAAATGCAGTCTTTGACCAAAGTCGACAAAGTCTAGCATTTACGATCCACCCATTCCATCTCCATTGAATAAAGTCGCTCGTTACGGTGTCAAATTGAGTACAGCCCGATCGGACATTAAGATTTCGATATTTCAAGACGTACAACGAAGAAAACACTGTAGAGTTTCAAAAGGACATAGTAGAATTGAATTAATCGACGATAAAGTAACGATCTACTCCATCTGGCTCTCAAAAGTCTTGGTCTTGGCATTCCAAACCTGAAACATTTTCAAACCGTTTTCCCAACGTTGTGCACGATTGTTCTCGCGAGCGCGGAGCTCGGCAGAGGTGGCGTTGAGGAAAAAATCCTTGTCCGAGCAGTTTCCGTTATCCACCCAACGGAAGAGCCCACCGGCGGTAAATTGCGTGAAGGAATAGCGAGTTTCGCCTTGTTGGATCGCGACGTTAGAGTGTCGAAGAAGAGCCGATGGTATCATGATTGTTGAGCCAGGTGGAAACCGAATGGCCAACCGCAGATCCCATAAGATGAGATGGCCGCCGAGGTCTGGGTTGAATTTCCCGAAGGCGGTGATGCAACACCAGCCCCAGACCAAGTTGGCTGCGTCGACGTGCGGGAGGGTGACGGTGCTCGGCCCGAAGTTGAACGTACAGGCGGCGAAGACAGTGAGGATCTCAGGGAGGATGGGGATGAGGTAGCGAGCAGAACGCCGGAGGAGACGTGTTTGCCTGCGATAAAATCCATGAAGATTGGGCGCATAGCTAGAAAACATGCCTGGATGTTCGGTTAGGACAGCCATGAATACATAAAGTTAAATAGTACGTACTATTAGAAAACCCGATAATCCTGTGGAATGCCCAGGTCGCAAGCATCGCTGCACAGATTGTGGTGTTGACTTTGTTGTTGAGGAGCACGCCGGGGCGCTAAGCAAAGGTTAGTTGGTGTTGAGGAAGGGAAGTCGGAGGAGGAGAAGGCATACCTGTTGTCCACCGCCGTAGGAGATACCAACCGAGACTGCAGAAAATGCTCCTCGACGTCCATCCCCTGTAGCCAAGGCCGAGTTGAGAACAAAGAGGCGGGTGGCCTCAGCCACGGCATATTGGTAGGTGTCGTTCCCGTTGGAGTCGGGAGCGGGGCGGCCACCGAGGAGCGCGAAGAGGCGGTTCTGCGAGTCAATGATTGGCCGACAGACCCTATTGAGGAAAATGTTAGTGAGTGTTTCGTAGAATTTTTGAATGCTTACCATCCATCCCAGTTGAGGAACGTCATGTTGAGTGCAGGATCATGAAGAGCCTCGAGCGAGTGACGACGGTCCGGGGGACCCGAACACCAAGCCATGCAGTGGTGGTGTGGTCGAGGTCGGAGATATCGATGTCTTTGAAGATGGGGCTGCTGTGCTTGATGTGGCGAGTGACTCGGTTTTTGCGACGGGGGTCCGTGCTGTTGCACCGAGCCTCTTCGCGAGCATCGCGACGACTCCGTTTATGGTATTTACCCTTGCGAATTTGCGCTGCTGTCTGTGGAACAGTCCGTGGAATAACGATCAACGGGACGACGATGGGGATGGATGGATCTGGGACGGCGGGGGCAACGCGGGCGAGGGCAGCGGTGGACGTGGGTCGTTTGGTCGACGATGATGTGTGGCGCGGGATGATGATTTTCGGTCCAGAGGGCATGGAGGCGGGCGCCGGCAGCTTGGCCGAGGTAGAGGTGGACGGTGCTGGAGATCGGATGCGGGGGGACAGTTTTGCAGCACGAGCGGCCGCTGCTGAGAGTGTTGCACGCCGCTTGTTGACGGGGGAAGCGACGCGGATGGCAGGTACAGAGGGAAGAAAATCTAAGTCAAGGTTGAGGTCAATGGCAATGGGCTCGAGCTCAACGAGCTCCTCGTCCATGACCCGCGTCTCAATTTCCTCCTCTTCACGGCGCATGAAGTCGGCAATGTCGACATTAGCCACAGCATACGGGGAGAAGGTAGCCCCGCTCCGCGTTGAACGCGGCCTGGGTGCTAAGAAGAACACAAAAAACAGTTAGTGAGACATAGGAAAAATAAAACGCAGACAGGAGCTCGAGAGAAAAAATTAAACGGGGCGTTCGGACTCGCAGGCCAGCTCCAGGGTCGGCTCCACCCGTTGAGTCCGAGTGCAAAGAAAAAATTAAATGGGGCGCTCGAACTCGCAGGCCAGCTCCAGGGTCGGCTCCACCCGTTGAGTCCGAGCGCAATAGGAATAAAATTTTTTAAAAGCAAGAATGGCTCACCAAAGGCAGCACCTATGAACGGAAGCATGGGGGGGGAAAGGGAGGAATGAGTTGACCGAGGTGCAGATAAAAGAATGAACGCCATAAGATTACGACACAAGATTACGACACATCATGGTGAGAAATCGTGATCTTGATGAAGAACCCATCAGCGATCATCACGAGAAATCGTGATGTTGATGCAAGAATGCAACGAAAAGGTGTGCTTTTGATAAAAGAAGATGCTAGCGAGGTCTAATGAGTTCGGGGACATTGTTATTTTATTTGAGAACAGAAGTTCAGCAATCAAGAAAATTCAACATTTGTGGATTTTCAACGTCATAGTTTTCCGGAATACGAGAAAGGATCAGGCGCCAAGATAAAACATAGCTTTGATCAACCTTCCCATCTGTCCACCTGATGCCGTGCCACGATGTTCGTTCCCATGGCCCAATTCACGCTATCCCAACTGCCAGCTCCTCCTCCTCCCGGGGGACCTGCTCCTCCCCATCCAGCGGTAATTGCGGCGGCTGGGTCCCAATTACCCTCGGGCCATTCATCATCGGCCCACTCGACAACCGGTGTTGGCACATTGAACTGCCAAGCCTGCGCGGCATCCGCTAAGGATCACGGAAATCAGCAAACATTCCGGAAAAACGGAAACACTGACCCCAACCTTGTGCAGCAACGGCTAAACGGAACAGAGCCGAATCAGCTGCATTTCGGAAAACACACGGAACTGTGCTTACCGGGAATAAGTCCAAGCGCGGCCCGTTGGCGCCGATATACATCATGAATGTACATCCAATATCTGGCTGAAATTTATTGATTGGAGGCGGCTACAAAGAAAGAAAACAAAAATTGCTTACAGTCACGATGGCCTGCACGGGCCTTGGCCTTGCAACCTCTGGGTTTGCGCGGGGAGCTACGAACGTTCTGGGTCTTGTGGCATTTGCACATGGTGGTCGGTGGCAAGTTACACGCGGTGATCTGCACAGTTGTGATGCGGGAGGTTGCGGACATCCGGAAATTCCGGGACCGGTTTGGATCATGAAGCCTTGAGGTGTTGAGTAAGTCTTAGCACCGTTGGGTGTTGTTGAGGAACGAGCAAGCGAGAACGAACGTGAATGACAAGAGATGTCAAGCAGGTTCGGTTGAAGTGGTGACGTGATTTCGGAACCGCATCGGACCGGATTGCTCCCGAGTTCTTGATTGCAGATCCCGGCCTTTCAACGATTGAGTGCACCTTTGAATTCTCAGTCAACCTACCATCCTTGAAGCTTGAAGGCCACAAAATGCGAGTCTGGTGCTTAATTTTTTTCCGCACTGATTTATCCCTTAACCCGCAAGTTCGGCTGAAGTGGTGACGTGATTTCCGAACCGAATCGGACCGGATTGCTCCCGAGTTCTTGATTGCGGATCCCAGGCGTTCAACGATCAAGCGCACCTTTGAATTCTCAGTCATTGGCCAACCCACCATCCTTGAAGCTTGAAGGCCATATTGCTGCAACAAAGTGCGGTGAGTCTGGCTTAATCTAAAAAAATTCCGCGCTGATATATTATCCCTTAGCGCGTCGATCACGGTAAACATACCTGAAAATACACCAAAGATCAATGGTGTCGATGCGGATGATAATTGGCTATGTTTTTTTTTTTTTTTGTGGGCATCTCACAAGCTTTGAGTTCATTGTGGTAGACTAGAGAAAAAATTGAAGTATTTTATTTTATACGAGCATTCAGTACTAATTTTGTGTGAGGACGGCTATGAAATATTTTGTTCTACATCTACTCCGGGAAGATGAGTCCCTGCCATGAATATTCAACGCTTGTGACGGTAACGAATGCGGGATATTCTTCAGCAAGGGCTTCCTCCTCAGCAAAATGGCGGTGGGGCGGGAAATTCATGACGGTATTGCAGCCAAGAGTAGGGCATTTCCAGCTTTCTTCAAGATGAAGACGAACACATGCGTAGCAATGACTATGCCCACACAAATATCTGTAGAAGTGCATGATTAATAAAATATAGGCAAAGTATATTAAAATGGGCCCACGAGACCGGGTGCGCCTTGACGCTATGGCAAATCGAACACCTTTGTGACGGACGACTGGGAGACAAAGGAGGGGGAAGGACACCTCCAACATATAGGTCGGCCATAGTCAGAGGGGTTTCTCTGTGGGTACGAGCACCGGCGCGAAGGTGTGTAGGTCGGCCTTGCAAGTGTGTACTGGCATGGGAGATTGGGGAAAGAGAACGTTGTCGTCGGCCGCTATTACCCAAGAGGATGCGTGCGCGCGCGTGTTGCTCGGCGGTCATAGTAGCATAAGTAAGGGGGGTTCGAGAGCCTCCTAGAGGAGGAGAGTGGGTGAGAGGATGGTAGAGAAGGATAGAAAAAAACGTACTAGCACGCATGGTGGACGAAATGGGTGTCTTTGCTTGTTTACCTTTGATTTATTCCCAAAGTTCTCGGAATCACATCAGTTGCGCCAAATCATGTCAGCCCGCACGAGGAAAAGGGGGAACCCAGCCCAGGTGGAGGGCATGTATATCCACCAGACAAATGTGGCAACAACTTATGAGCTCTCTGCTGACGGACGACGCGTCAATCCACGCACCAGTTTGATTGACACGAGTACTCGTGCAGCGGAGCATCAAGGAGACGATGTGCGGACAGAGCAGTGGCTTGAGGGTCCAAATTTCTCGTACCTGGGGGAAGAGGATCCTACCTGGGCAGAGGATAATTTGGCATGGTGGGAGCCGCCCTCAGCAGAGCAGCAGCCGGGGTTGGATGCGGATGGAATCACATTCCGCATACCTGAGCCTGACGGCGAGGGCATGGTACACTTTGAGCGCTGGGCGAACGCAGTAAGTCACTGGATAATTTTAGCACACAAAGTATTTCCTGAAGATGCACAGGATACACCAATGCAGGTCTTCGTACGCAACCACCGCGACGAAACGTTGGACGAGATGTTGAGGGCAGAAGGTCGAGGGGGGGCCTTCATTTCATTCACATTGTGCAGAATGCAAGAGGGAGGAGCCACTCTTTCGGTGTGCAAAGCAGACGTGTATTGGGCCTGGCATTTATTGCGAGCCGTGCATTGTGAAGCTTCACCGTCAACTGCCAACGCACATGGTCGAGGTACGATTGACGCGATGGGGTTCTTATAATGCGCTGAATAATTGAATGGACAGAAATGGAACGGGGAGTTCTTCGTGCCGATGATGCAGAAAAACCTCAATGTTGAAGCCCGGATTCAACTGGGCCATATCCCGGGGACTTTCTGCGGGCGCGCGCGCCCAGCACACAAAGATTTTGTGGTCATTGACGTGCTGGGAATTCGGGTCGTGAAGCTGAATTTTTGTGGCTGCGACTCGACAGTCGAGCATCGGCAGCAGCTGATGCGGGCTGGCCTGTGGCCGGCGACGTCGATCGACCCTCAGACGTGTGCGACATTCAATGCGATAAAATTATTTGAGGTGCAGAATTGTTTGGGGAAAATTTCCGCATACGATTTTGTTCGATCGCTGGAGATGCTGTCGAACAATGATGGGCTGGAGGTGGTAGAGACTGGGATCGATGAAAAGGGGAAGCCGTATGAGAGGGGGCAGCCGGTATGTTTTGTTGACGGTGGTGAAATCATTTTATTGATTTATTTCCCAGGATCGGCGGCGTGCATTTCGAGCTATTGTGCGGCAGTATCGTATGATGGAGATGTTCAAGAGGGCCGGGCGCGGGCAAGCTAATTCGGGAGTTGGGGGAACTGCGCAGGGTGAATTAGCAGAGCCAAACTGTCGGATGTGTCCCGTTCCAGACGTAAATATCCCAGAGGGCTATGACAAGATCAAGTGGGACGAAATGGAGGAGGACCAGCGGTAAGAAATCACATAATTCCGAGGAACGTCAGCTCATTTTCAAATTTGCAGCTACAAATACTTCTTGGAATTGTCGCAGGACGCAAACTTCAAGTTGATCAATAGAAATGTTTCCACGGAGGAGCGGGACCCGATCGTCGACGATGGCGCAGGGTTCTTTTGCAACCGTGCGGAGTACACGGAACACATTCGAAAGAACGTTGATGAGGAGGAAATTTCGAACTGCTCGGGCTTCCAGGCCATGTTCTTGGCAAACGCGAAGCGGATAAAGGGTTTAAGGGTGACGGGAATAGGAGGAGTTACATGTGCTCGGCATAACATGTGGCGACCAAACGGGATTGGTGACCTTCAGGCCGGCGAGCGGTAAGTCTTTCCTCGTTGTCTGTGATGATATAGCGCTGAAGGATAATTGAGATACTGCAACATGGATTTCTTATTCTTTTCGTCGATATTGGGCTTTGTTTTGACATACCTGGTGCTGTCGTACGACATTGCATGCCAGTTTTCGAAGAATATCTGGACGCGAATGGAGTCGCTCCCAGAAAAGTTCCATCTCAAGATCGACAGGGCGAACGTTCGATGGATGGTACCGAACTTCCACCTACCACCCCACAAAACTGGATGCCACTCCGCCTTTTCGTTCCATTGGTTGTGGGGTGCGGGGCGCACGCACGGCGAGACAGTAGAACAGAATTGGGAGTTTTTGAACGGAATAGCAGCATCGACAAAGCTGATGGGGCTCGGGGCGCGGGCAACAGCTCTAGAAGGCCTCTTCAGCTTTCATAATTGGCGGCGGCTGGTCGCGCATCGTATGCACCACATTTATTGAGGACTATATTGAATGCTGACTCAGATTTTTGATCCAGGTCGTCTACTGAAACAGAGAATGGCGGAAGGAATTAAAGATGGGAAGGTACACAAGGAGGCGTTCGAGGCGTTCCACGAGGGACTTGCACAGCTGGAGGAGGTAGATGTGGAATCTTGGCGAGCATGGGTTGACAAGTGGGAGAAGGAGCGGCACACCGAGAATGAGAAGGGATCACCGTACGAGATGGTGGAAGATGGTGAGCACTTGCCTTTTTAGGAAATTCATCGGCTAATTGACGTAGGTATGACATTGAAGGAGATACGGATAATGCTGGCAGCGGAAGAATACTTGAAAACGGGCGATGGAACAGAGGTCGAGCGGGAGGACACACCCAGCACATTCATCACGATGGGGATGGAGCTGGAAGAGATGCAGTACGTCGAATGACTAAATACCGCTGCCAGCGGGCTGATTAGCGGCGGTAGGAGACAGCTTGCAGTTGCTATCAAGGCAAATGGGCCTAATCCAACACCAACGCAGGCGTTGGAGATCCTGAAGCGCCGAACGGCTGTGCGTACAAGAGTGCAAGCGTTCCGGAAGCTTCAGGGATCGTACATGCCGAGACTGCGTCGTTATTTGTCACCTTCTCAAAAGAAAGTGTGGGATGAAGATGACCAGCAGCCAGAGGCCACCCGGCTCTTCATGCCATCTGACATTTCCGCGGCGTCGAGGAAGAAGGCATGTGCTCCAGGGCTGGACGGGGTGGAAGCGAGGCTCCGAACAGGGGAGGCGTCAGATGCATTGGGGCAGCTGCGTCAAGGGTTACGGACACGCACGATGACAAATCGCTTCAAGATTCGGAACTGGACTGGGCAACGCGCTCTCACACGGGGGCAGGGCATATTGCGGCAAATTAATATCAGAATACACGCAGCTAAGCTACGTTACCGGCATGCTCGGCAGGCACTGCTGAGGCTGAAGGGCCATGGTAAGTGGGAGAGCCAGTTCCGTATTTTGGAGGAAGATGATGTGCGCGCGCTGAATGACCGGTCACTGCGAGAGGAGGAGCAGGCGCACGATGAGTTCCTTGGCACGCTGGGGATGGCAGATGGACTGGCGGCAACGGGAGTAGTGGTGATGGGGGAGGGTCACCGGACTCTGTCCTGGATCTGGTACTCAGCGTCAGGAACAAGTGAGGCGGGCGATAAAAAACTTCACGAAGGTTTGTCAGCATTTTTGACGGAGATGAATGCCCACTGACACTGGGATAGCGCTTCGAGTCGAATGGTGCAAAGCATATTCTCGGGCAAATCGTTGGCGGGAAGAGCTGGTGTTGGTGGAGGAAGAAATGCGGCGAATGATTGAGTATGGGCGATTTGAAGAACGGCGGTGGACGGCGAGGTCTACGGCACGGACAACCATGCTAGGGAAACCCGAGGTACCAGTGGACCCCGTGGTATTGGAAGGAGCACGGGCCTACGCGTTGGAGCAGGCAGATCGTGAGAGGCGCACATTCAAGAAGCTCGAGGCAGACTGGGCACCAATTCGGGCGAAGGCGGCAGCCTACTTGAAGGGGGAGGATATCAGTTCGGGGCCTGCAGTTGTGGTGGACATAGAGGGTGACGAGTTACGGTGGTCAGAGGCGAGGATGCAAGCAGCGGAGGAAGGCGAGAATGACATGTATCAATAATGGAGCTATGATTAGATTTCTGATTACGGCTCCTCTCTGGGTGTTAATAAATACATCATGGGGGCGGCGGTTGACTAGTCAACACTGGGTGCTTACCTTAATGGTTAATGCCAGGGAGACAGATTTCGGCTGATGCCGACCAGGTCGTGTGTTCGAGTCTGGTCACTGGAGTTTTTTAAGATATTTTATCGGTCTCATTTTTTTTCGGGGAAAGATCAGGGGTATAGCCCCCCCCGTATTTATCCCTGTATATTACCCTCTTGAGGTACTGAATGCTTGTGGTTATCTATGGGAGGTGGGTTTTTGAACAGAAGCTCGGAGACAAGTGTGGGAATCCGGGTACACCGGTTCAGCACCTACCCGGGTGTCGTCGGATATTTTATTGGTCTCAAATTTTTTCGAAAAAAATCAGGGGTGTACCCCCCGCATTTATCCCTGTATGTTATATCCCTGGTACTGAATGCTTGTGGTTATCAGGGGGAGGTGGGTTTTTGAATAGAAGCTCGGAGACAAGTGTGGGAATCCGGGTACACCGGTTCAGCACCTACCCGGGTGTCGTCGGGGTTATGGGGTCGAAACGGACATGACATATCATTTTGTGGTGATGGGAACACCCTTGTAATGATTGCCACTAGCGGCGGTCAGTTTTGAGTAAAAAAAGTGATCCCATCAGGTTTGGTATCTTCATTTGGAAAGGCCGGGATGGCCGGGGCAGCTAAGAGGAGCATGCCGAGGTGCCAGGACATTTAGCGAGGTGTAAGGTAATTACCCCGGGACATTACAATACAGTACTATTTTGCTGTCTGTCAATGAAAGGCAATAATGTAATGTGGTTTGCTGTCAGTGGTGGGATAATGCATTATTGACACTGCCATTGGTGGAAGTTCAAGCAACACGATGGTCAATCAAGATTTTCCCAAAATTTGGTATAGACTAGGTGTGGCTCGACCTCCCTCTCAACCTACCCCCCGACGACCGCGACGCGCACCTGCCCTGGTGTTCGGCCCGCGCTTTTGCATGAGCACGCCTGGGTGGACCCGCTGAATTAGATACGTAAATGAATGCGGGAGGGACGTACTCTGCGGCGGCGCGTGCATGGAACCTACGCAGGAGGTCGTCCTCGGCCGTGGGTTTCGCCGGACGGGCGGCCTTAGCATGCGGCGTGGTTGAGTTGCGACCTCGAGTGCTAGACGACGCGGCAGCATTGGACGACGCGCTCGCGGTCGAGGGTTTGCGTTTGCTTATAGCCGGCTGCGCCCGCTCTGCGGCGCTTTTGACGGGCGGGGTCGTTTGGATGGCGATGGGGTTGTAGGACCGCACAAGGGAGCCGTCATTTTGGACCAGGGAGTACACTGGCGCCGCACGGTTGGGGATGAAGGTGACGATGGGCTGGGGCGTCGCGACCGCTCCGAAGGTAAGAAACCTCTGGGTGTTGGGTCCTCGCTCGAGGCGTTGTGCTCGCTGACGGTGAAAATCGTGCCAATACGCGGCGGAGCGAGGGGCTTGTTGGGCGGGCATGGCTGCGAAAAGGAGAGCAATTAAAGGGCAGCAATTAAAACGTAAGTCACCTCACCGTCTTTTCGGGCGCGGCTCTTACGAATCCGAAGGACCAGTGCCTTCTTCTCCTCCCGCTATGTCGACGGTCATGCAGTCCCCGTCACCATTCCCCCTGGAGTGCCGCCCCATTCTCTCTGCGCTGCGCCGCGCTACAACGTTCAATGAAGACTCGGTGCCCAACTATTTCTACTTCTCTGAGATTGGTGCGCCATCCTTCCCTGACGCACGGAACACAGGCTTCGCCGCGTTCCACGAATCCCTCGGGTTGCTTGGCCCTTTTGCTCGAGAGTATCCCCTCGGGCAGCGTACTCAGGTTCGGGACACCGCCGATTTTTTGCGCGCTCGAGCACGCCTTCTCGCCTCCCTCGGTAGGCTTTCTCTACCTCTACTGGCCTTTGACGCTCACGCGCTGCAGCGGCCATCTACGCTGTTGCCGGGTTTCGGGACCGCATCCGCCTGGCTGCCGTCAAGGCCGCGCGCGCTGATGTCGACGCTGGTGAGTTTCATGGGCCCTAGCGGAGCAATTCTTTTGAAATCACGCTAGCCTTGGAGTTGATGACCGATGAGTTCGTGGACGCATGGGGCCCCTCTCGCGTTCGCGGGGCGCGTGCTCGCCGCCAACAGGCGCTCATGGTCGTAGCCCGGCGAGAAGACCGTGCCGCTGCTCAGCAAGCGTATTGGGCCACCCGGCTAGCGGCGGTGGAGGCCCCGGTTCCCGCGCTGTCCGCCGACGATGGTGACGATGTCGCGGCTGGGACCTCAAATAACGCGACCGTCGGGACGGGTACAACGACAACCGTCGGGATGGGGTGGGGGACGGACACGATGACGAACACGTGGGGGACGGGCTGGGGGACGGGCTGGGGCTGGGGCTGGGTACCTCATCGACGGCAGCGACGCGCACCCCGTGTGTGGCCTCTGCGTTCGTGGAGTAGGCACATGGGGCGCACGGCACGCCCCCCTGCGCGATATGGCCCACGGCGTCGCCGAATGCGCGTCGGCCCGCCCACCTTCGACGAGCCCTTCATGCGCCGGTTGACCGCCCTCCTGGCCCGACTGGGGCGGCGTGTTCTGGCTCGCAGTCTGGTTGAATGAGCTGCATGGCGCTCTTTGGGGACTTGGCGCGACTGTCGCGACCTTTTTTGCAATGCAATTGTTTATTTCAATAGCTCGAACTTGACTTCAATTTTTATTCGCCTTTTCTGCCCCGCGTTCTTTCACGCCCATAATTCACAATTCAAATCACAAGAAAACATCAAACACAATGGTTTCGGTATCGACTGTGGGCCCTCGATTCCATTCCGTCGGTGGGCCTAATAAATTCCGATTTTTCTTCAAGAGATCACACTGGAGGATGGCACGTGCAAGTTTGTATTCAATTCAGTATTCAGTATTACAGGGCCTTGCGCAGACTATCTCGTATTTTACATAAGCGCCGCTGTCGAGTCGGATGTCAGATTCTATTGTACATACGTGGTTAGACAATTGCAAGCAAAAAGCAAAAAAGCAAGTAACAAAACAAAACAAAACGCCGCCCGATCACCCGGCGTGCACAGAAGACGAGGTCGACGGCTTGGGCGCGGAATAGAACGAGGTGGCGGGCACGGCAGAGGACGACGCTGCGGGCGCGGAAGACGAAGCCTTGGGTGGCGCGGAAGACGAAGTCGCGGCGGACGCGGAAAAAGACGCGTTGGTCGCGCGAGCCGCGGGCGCAGAGGAGGAAGACGTGATGGGCCCGTTGGTCGCGCGAGAGGACGACGCGGCGGGCGCAGAGGAGGAAGATGCGATGGGCCCGCAGGCCTGGAAAGGGTCCCCGCCGTCCAGCTGGACGTTGCCAACGCGCGCGCGAGGTTTGTGTGGCTTCGCCTTGCGTGCCTTGTTGATCGCCTGTAGGCGCAACTTTTGAGCGTGGGCGAGGTTGTCGGCAAGTTGCATCGTGAGGCGGGTTCCGTCCGGACCGTTGCGCGCCAACCTCTCGGCTTCGACTCTGGTAAGTATCGAGTCAGCATACGAGGGGGGAAAAAAAAGAGGGGAAGGGACCTACGGGTCGAGTTCCAACTGCCCGTCGGAAAGGAGGAACCAAGGTCCGTCAACAGGGGGAGACGACGTGGCACGCACAGCAGAGGTCGACGCCGTCGACGCTGCGGGCCCGGAATAGGTGGACGAAGTTGCGATGGGCGCGGAAGACGACGCCGCCGAGGCGCCCAACGCCGCCTTGTACGTGAGTAAGGTCTGGAAGAGGGGGTCGGCGCGTGGGAGGCGGGCATTGTCGACGGGCGGGGGAGCGTGGTAGGTCAGCATGGGCTTGAATTTCGACGCGGGCGCGGGCGAGGCTTCCGTGTAGTAGTCGCACGGGAAGAGCTTGCCCATCCGGCAATGCTCACGGGAGAGCTGCAAGCGCTCATCCTGACGGGAAGGGTCTTGGAAAACCAGTCGGTGGAGCGCTTGCTCCGGCACCGTTTGAATCGCGTTCCATTTCTCGACGTGGGTCGTGCGGTGACGGTGGCGCGTTACGCAGAACTCGTAATGGGCATGCGCGAGCTCGAGAATTTTTTTGAACTTGACGACCTTCTCGGCGTCGTTGAGGTCATCGATGGTGAAGTCGGGATCGTCGAGATTGGCGAGGTAATATTTTAGAGAGCTTCTGCGAGGCTGTTAGTAGGATTCTTACGCAGGACGGAAACGGAGCGGCGCACAGGTCTGTAAATGCAGCAGAGTCGGTCGGGTGCTTCAGGTAGATCCAGTGTGAGCGGCCATCGGTTTCATGGATGTCGACAGTTTTGAAGGCCGAGTGGGTGTAGAGTGGAAGGGCGCAAGCGAAGGAGCCGTCGTTATCGGCGCTGAGCGGGCGAGAGGGGTAGACCATACCCGTGTGGTTCGACATGAGCGTTGAAGGAAGAGAGGGTGCTGCGTGCTGCGGTCGACGTGTTCGTACAAAAAAAAAATGCGGTTTGTTGTTGTTGATCTGATGTGCTGCGATCTCCGCTGCGCGTCGCGTCACAACGTGACACGCTCACTCTCTTTCCTCATAATACACTCATGACCAGGTCCTTTGTACACACCCACACGGGCGTCGCCTATCCTTCTCGTCCCCCCCAGGCGCCCAACTATGGCGCGTTTGCCTGCTCTGTTCCACTATATACTCATCCCGACTTCAAAGGCCTGAACGGTCCTTGCCTGCCCTCCTCAGCCATATTCACGTCGAATTGACAGGTCTCGTACCGCACAACGAACACGGTCGACGTAGCTGGCACCTCCTCAAGCATCCCACAAAAGCTGCCGTGTTTAGTGATCTGTGCGTCCTCGACATACAATTCCCAAGGGCGTACTAACTATCTAACGCATAGAAACTCTCTTAAAGGATATCTCAAGACGCTCGACGATCCCGCCTTCGATTCTACAGCCCTAGACGACCCCGCCAAGACCGACCACTATTCCGACGCGTTGAAACTTGCCCACGGCCTGTATAAATGGTGTACCACGCACCATGCTCACCCCACCACGCCCGAGCAGAGGTGGAACATCCAACGCATAGTGCCCCCGACCAACCTGGACGACCTTTTGTTTTATGACGCGAAAGGCGAACACGCACGCCTCAAGCTCTCGCGAATGCACCCGCGAACCGGTCCCCTCTTCCCTGCCCCCACGCTTTTTAAAGAGCCCTCCGTCGAGCCACGGGACGCGCGTGACACCCATAAACGCGCGCGCTCAGAGTCCCCTGATGTCCCTCTGGCACTCCAGAGCAAGAAGCGCCGCAGCAATCCGGACGACAACTGCGCCCACACCCACGCCGTCGACTCCGCCCTCCACGCGCACACCCACAGCCACCTCGTGTACCGGGAGGCGGTCGCGACCCAGTCCACGCGCTCTGCTGGTTTGCCGCCTGCGCCCACCCCCACCACACGCACGGCCCCGTCCGAAAATGTAGAAGGCGTCGCCCAATCCTCGCCGCCGAGTCGCGCACCTGCTCCGAAATCTTCGCCCTGCACACCTGCAGCAACCATCAAGCCCGTGGGCTCAGTGCTCCCCAACGCGGCGCCCGCCCCCGTTGCAAAGTCCGAGGCCGTGGCAGCCGCCGGCGCACGCCCCCGCCCCTATTACTATTTCAGCGATGGGCGTGTTCATCGTACCATGTAAGTCTCTTTTCTTCCTCGCTACACCTCATTGGACCAATTTCTTTCGTTTAGAGAGGAGGCTGACAAGGCATTCGAAGAACGTCCGGCGGCGATGACGATCGTGGGCTCGCTCGCCGAGGTGGAGCAGTTGTTCTGGGCGGGGCGGGTGGGGCCGTAAGTTTCTACTGCGTTGCTGAATACACATACAAGTCTCCTATACAGTGCTCATCCCTGTGTTATCCAAGTGAAATAACTGTCATGTACAAAAAATAATTGTTGTGTACACTCCTGATATCAAAATTGAAAATTGTTCACCCGGTGCCCTGAAAGGAAATGCCCCATCGGGCTCGCGATAAATGATCACTGGCACGTGCGTTGAGTGATGAGACGGAGATAGGGGGTTGCGCCTGTTGGTGTGATCGGCATTCTGTTGACTCGCCTGGCGATGGCGCGCTCGCAACGCAGGCGCGCCGAGGCGAACGCGCCCTCAACTTCAGCTGGTCACCACCACCACTCCTTCTCTTTCGCTGTCCACGCTCTCGACGAGGTCGTCCACCCCGAAGATGAACCTGTTTCCGCCTTCGTCCATCGCGTCTCCGGCGACAACCGGCGGGTCTATGTATCTGAGCACAACGTGGAGCCGCCATCGCCTTTAAAGAAGATGCGATTGGACGCGGCCGCACTGGCGCCGACACGGGACCCACAGGACTCGCCAATGGATGAGGACCCTTTCGCGGATTTCTCTTCCTTCACCCTGAACGAGGAACGCTACGAACTCCGGATCCTGGATGAAGGCGAGCAACCACGACCTCCATCGCCTGCCGCGGGTAGCACGCGACCCGTCAAGCCCGCGGTACGCGTGTTTTTTCCCTCTTCCACCCCTGGATGTCCACTGACGGCGATCTTCAGGACGTTTCGCTAGATAATTGGCGTCACAAGCGCGACGCATACCTTTCCACCCTCGTGCGCGCACACGGTCCCGCGGGTGCAAGTTTGTCTGTTTGCCCCGGCTGCCAAGGCCTCAGTAAATCATTGCCTCAATTCCGTTGCCGCGACTGCTTCGGCGGCGTCATTTATTGCCAGGAGTGTATCGTGAAAAAGCACGCTGAGAACCCTCTACACCGACTCGAGGTTAGGACGAACCACTCGATATGAAGGTTACATCGCATACCTAACGCTCCGCCGCATAGTACTGGAACACCAGGTTTTTTGTCAAGTGTTCGTTGGCGGCGCTGGGCCTCCGCGTGCAGATGGGCCATCCCCCGGACTCGCCGTGCACCGCGCCGGATGCTGGGCCCAAGGGCTTCGTGGTGCTGCATACGAACGGCATTCACGAGGTCGCGGTCGATTTCTGCGGCTGCGAGGGCGCGTTGAGCGCCGGATCGCATGAGATCCAGCTGCTCCGTGCGGGTTGGTATCCAGCGACGCACGAACGTCCTCAGACGTGCGCCACGGTTGTTCTGCTTGAAAGGTCCGTCGTCTCGCCCAGGTTCCGCTCAGGGGCAGGGCTCATTAAGGCCTCAGATTCCACGTCGAGGCCCTCGAGTCCAAGACGACGCTGTATCATGAGTATTCCGCGCTCGAAAAATTGACCGACAATACGGGGAATAAGCCGCCGGATCGGTACCACGAGTTCATTCGGATGTGCCGCCAGTGGTTCCACCTGATTCTGCTCAAGCACGGCGCGCGCGCGATTGCGTATTCGCCGTCCGGAGTAGAGGGTACGGCGGAGGGTGAGCTCGCCGTGTTGTGCCCGGGATGCCCGCGGCCAGGCGTGAACTTGCCGGAGGGGTGGGAGGGAGCGACGCCCGAACACAGGTTCGCTTTCTTATGGTCTCCCTCCCTCGTACCTAAGCCCTCTTCTCTCAGATTTTTGTACACGCTTTTTATTGCGCTGGATGCGTGCTTCCGGCTGAAACGCCGGCTCGTCTCGAATGAGCTCCGAGACCCAGACCTGGGTTCGGGTTGGGCGTACATGGTCGAAACCACCAAATACCGCGAGTATCTGCGGGGCGTCACCGATCAGAAGGAGGTTTGTCCTTGTATCGACGACTGCGTTCCCCGCTGACCTCGACTGGGTTAGATGAACACCTGCAGTGGTCTCGCCGCGTTGGATTACGCCAACACGAAGTTTTCGCGAGGGTACAGCACAACAGGCGTTGGAATGGGCGTTTGTGGACGCCACGAATTCGTACAGCCGAATGGCGTGGGCGATCTCCAAAAGGGTGAAAGGTACGGCGGTGGATGCAGTCGAAGAGGGCCGATATTGACTCACGCGCCTGCTTCAGATTCGCCAATATGGACTACGTTTTTGCTGCGATCATGCAACACTGGCGCAAAATCAAGTGGTCCCTGATTACCTACGACATAGTGTGCATTTGGAAGAAGCAGCTTCCCCAACGTCTAAAAGATCTCCCTTCGCACGTCCGATTTCACCTCGTTGGGATTATTATGCGATTCGCCATCCCAAAGATGCACATTCACTCCCATACCCTCATCTGTCAACTACTCTTCTCGCTCAACCTGCTTCTGGGATGCGCGCAGCTGGAGGGTGAGGGAATTGAGCGCGCTTGGTCCAGTCTCGGCGCCGTTGCCGCTTGCACCAGGGACGCGGGTCCTGGCGCTCGCCACGATATGGTGGACGCCCAGATTGCAGGCTGGAACTGGGGGAAGATGGTGTCCTTCGGTAAGTGAAGGCGACTCGTCCGCGTCCGTGTACTTACCTGAATGCAGTGGAGCTGTTGCGCAAGCGCTTCGATCGCGCGACCCAAGAACTCGCCGATCAGACGGCGGCGTTCGACGAATTCTCAGCTCAGCAGGCTGCTCGTGTCCCGGAATGGCGGCAGCAGGTCCTCGATTTCGAGCAAGATGATCAGAAGCCGAACCCGTACGAGATCGTCGTCCAAGGTGGGTAGCATTCCGCGATTGATTCTGGGCGGCTACTGATGGCCGGCGTCGTAGGTCTGACGGAGGCGGAGGTGCGAAGGGAATTTGCGAGGCAGGAGGAGGAGGATGCGAAGGAGGGGCTACCCGCGGTGCACGAGGTCGGCGCGAGCGCGTTCTTAGCGTCGGGTTTGGATTTGGAGGCGGAACAGTGCGTATTCCCCGTCTCTCCTTCACGCGCCGCGATAGAGTCTGATTCCCCCGGAACAGGCGCCGCGTGCGCGTTCAGGCCGAGCTGAAGCGCGCCCTGACGGCCGACATGGAAATCGACTTAGGAGGGATGCGTGCTAAACTGAATCGAGCCATTTCTCGGTTCCGCAAGATCCAGCAAAGCTACATGCCCGCGGCGGTCAACGCACTCGGGGAGATGAACCTTCCGGCAAATGTTCTCGCGGAGGACGTACCGCTCCTGTTGCCTTCGGCGCTGACGCAGGCCCAACGCGAACGGTGCATCCCTGGTCTTCCCGACATCGAGTTGGTCATGCGCGACGCACAGTGCCGTACGGGGCTCGTGCGCCTGCGCAACCAGCTCCACGTGAAGTCCCGCCTGCTCGTCTACAAGAGGGGACATGTTCGCCATCAGGCCATGAACACCAGGTCGAGGACGATCGTCACGCGGAACGAAACAAAAGTGCGGCTACACTCTGAAAAATACCAGACGGCGTGGGAGGCGATACGCCTCTTGAACGGCGGCAACGCGTCGATGGTGGGATGGAACGTGCTGAAGCGTGATGATATCCGGTGCATGGCGGATGCGGAGGACTTGAGGAGGAAGGCAAAGAGGATGAAGTCGACGATGAAGAGGCGGAAGAAGCAGGCGAGGGAATTGAGGGAGGCTGGGATTTTACCGACGGAGGAAGACCACGGCGAGCAGGACGAGGACGAGGAGATGTTTTGGGAGGATGACGATAGCCAGGTGGAGCGTGGGCCGGAGAACCAACGCCAGGTGTCGTGGATTTGGACTTCCGCGGGTATAGACGGCACGGATGCTGGTTTAGAGAAAGGTATGCACCGCGTCGCGGGACTGAGGGGGTATACGACTGATATATGGGTTTAGCGCTTCGTGTGGAGTGGTGCAAGGCGTTTGCGCGAACAAGACGGTGGGGCGAGGAGGTGCGGCTGCTTGAGGAGGAATACCGGCGAGTCGGCGTCTCTCTGGAGTATGAAGCCTCCAAGTGGGATGCGCGTGCGGCGGCGGTGCCGAAGGAGGCGCTCGATTCGCAGGAGGCGGAGGGGGCAGTCGCATACGCGCTTCGCCAGGCGGAAATGTACCGCGATTTGAGGGTTTGCGGGGACAAGGTCTGGGGCGCGCCGCGGCTGGCGCGAGGGAAAAAGGCTCCCCGACATGTTCCAAAGGTCGTCGAGGAGATGCTGGTGGAGGTCGGAGGGGTAGCAAGCGGCGAGGGTCCGTCTGAGAGCACCGGGGAGGAGGAGGTTGAGATGGACCTCGTAGATCGAGGGGACGTCGTCGAGGAGGACGAGGAGGGTTGGGGCGGCCTATAATTGACCTGCTTCCTACCTCAATTTGATGGGTCTTTTTTGACCTGTTTCCTACCTCTCTCCGTTATTTTATTGTCCTTTTTCCAATTTGATGGGTCTTTTTTGGGCCGTTTTGGTCGCAGGCTTGACGCCATCAACAATGACGCGCAACGGCGAGGCGGCAGCGCTCGACGACGACGGAGGCAAGGCCGCCGATGTGCCAACGGTGATGTAGAGACGGCCGCGGTGATGTAGAGATGGCCGGGATACCTAAGATATGACACATTACGCTGTTGCACCACAAAGGTAACATAACTAGTTATTCTGAGCTCATTATCTGGCTCCTCCGCTCCGCTCTCCTCCCTCGGACCCGCGCTACTCGGCGCATCCACGTCCATCTCTACGACGGCGGTTGGCGTCACCGCGCGCTGCGGCACGCCATCCCCGAGAGCCCTCTCCGGAGTCCCGCGTTCCTGCGGAACGGGCTCCGAGAGGGCCCCCGGGGCATTCTCTCCGTCGTCCCCACTCCGCGCGTGCTCATCAAGACGCGGCGTCGCTTCGGGAGTCCAAGTGGCCTCCCTAGGCCCACCCGGACTCGACGCCGTAGTCCCGACGTTCTCCGCACCCGGAGTTCCCACTTTATCCTCCACCATCCCGTCGCTCTCCTCCTCGCTCCGTTCCGCCTCGGCCTCCCGTCTCGGACTCGGTGCCTCCTCGTCGGTCGTCCACACATCGCTCCCGAACCACCCGTTTCGACCCCATCCCCAGTTGGGTGTCGACGCGAACACCTCCTCGGCGACCTTGATGATGTCCCCACGACGGATGGGACCCTCCACGGACATCTCGTCCAGGAGGTCCTGGAGGTGGCTGCGCAGTCGCGCCGTCTCCGTACGGAGATGACGCACCCGCCGCCGCTCCTGACCCAACTCCTTGCGGAGACGGGTCACCTCCGCGGAGTTGTGGTCCGCCCGGCGATGCGCCATCGCGCGCACCGCCTCGAGCCTCTCCTCCCACTCCGATCCCGCTGCGGCTGTTCCGCCCGCGGCGCGCTCCCGACCTTGCACCCTCGGAGCCCCTGCTCCGTCCCGCATCTCAAGAACCTCGCGACGGAGTTCCTCGAACTCCTCGCGCAGGTCCCCGAGACGGGTCTTGGGCCCATCCCCCGTATAGTCGCCCGGGCCCCGACGACCGGAGCGAAGGCGCTTCTTCGGGCGCGCCTCCGACTCCGTCCCCGGCTGGCCCTCCGACTTCTCGGTCCTCCGCCTCTTGTTCCCGATGGCCTTCTTCGACCCCGACGATCGTTCGCCGTCGCACCTCATGTGCCATGAATAACCTGTTAAGTTGGCTTTGTACGCCAAGGGCATAATGCGTTACAATGCGGGTAGCCATATAAGAAAGGAGGTTTAAAAGAATGACCGCACCAGGGTTTGAACACAAAACCTTTTGGGTTCAGGTCAAATCCTAAAGACACACCACAACCAACTGAGCCAAGAAGACCTTTAGAAGCTGTAAGTGTGATATGCACACACTCTACTACAAACCAGGTTTCTAAGCTCATAAGGGACTGTGTGATGCCTACACAGGTTAGGGTTTGGGTTAGGTAGGGCTGTTAGGGTGTGGGTTAGGGTGTGGGTTGGTTAAGGTCTGGGTTAGGTTAGGGTTAGTTAGAGTCATGGTTGGGGAATATTGTTGTCATGTTTTGGAGATTTGTTATTCATTTTTGTCAGATAGTCATATGGTGCAATCAAAACCAGGGAAGGGAACAGCAATGATGGCCCAGATGGTTATGGTGCTTCCGCTATGACCTAGCCCTGGTTAGGTAATCCATGAGCCTCAGACCTCTGGTTCAATCCTCCCTTTTGGCATTCTTTTCTTCAATTTGTCATTGGTGTTCCCCTGTTATAACGCATTATGCCCTTGGCGTACTGCCCATGTTATAACTTGTTAATTGAACTGACTGAGCTGCGATGGGACGTCTACCCAAAAGAGGGGGATACGCGTTACACGCAATTAAATCCTCACAATTTTCGCCCCATTTTCACCCAAGATCAACTTGGAGCGTCACTCCGAGCGACATTCCTGGAAGAAATTGTCCTACGCGCATCGGTTGTCATGGACGTTGACCAGCTTCATTCCGATATCAAGACCAACGTACCTCTTGACCCCATCGGAGTGGCTGGCCTCGACTCCGCTACCTCTCCGGAGCCCTCACGCTGGACACTCGACGACTCCGGTATGCTCCGCTACGACACCCGCATTTGGGTTCCTGCAGTACCAGGCAACGCTCCGGACCAACTCCGTGTGCGTGTCCTGCAGTATCTGCACGACCATGTCCTGGCCGGTCACTTCGGACAGAACAGAACGCTTGCGCTTGTCCGCCGCGAGTACACTTGGCCGGAGCTCCGAACATTCGTTCGAGACTACTGTCGTTCGTGTATCCTATGCAAACGGAACAAGGCTCCGCGACACCGACCGTACGGACTTCTCAAACCTCTTCCGGTACCGCTCCGTCCGTGGGATTCAATCTCTATGGACTTCATCGAGCAGCTTCCGTTATCTGGCGAATACGATGCCATCTTGGTTATCGTGGACCGTGCGTCAAAACAGGTTATTCTCATTCCCTGCGATATCTATATCACCTCGGTCCAACTCGCCCAACTCTTCCTTATCCATGTTTTCTCTAAACACGGAGTTCCGTCGCATGTTACGTGTGATCGGGGCAAGGAATTCATCTCCGCTTTCTTCCGTTCGCTTGGCGAATTACTCAACATGAAGATGCACTATACATCCGGTTATCACCCCTCGGCCGACGGACAGACCGAGCGGATGAACCAGACGGTGGAACAGTACATTCGGATCTTCTGCTCCTATCAGCAGGACGACTGGGACAAACTCCTTCCGCTATGCGAGTTTGCTCTCAACAATGCTCCGAACGCTTCTACCGGCATCTCTCCGTTTTTCGCTAACAAAGGCTATGACCCCGCGATCACCGTCCATCCGGAGGTTGATGTCGCGAATGTCTATGCCCGGAACTATGTCGTGGACTTGCAGGAACTTCACGAGTTCCTCCGAGAACAAATCACCTACGCCCAGACTCGGTATAAGGAGACCGGAGACCGCGTACACTCTCCGGACCCCAAACTCGAGATTGGTGATCAAGTTTTCGTCTCCGCTAAGTTCCTCCGAACGACTCGTCCGACGCGCAAGTTCTCCGAGAACTTCCTCGGACCATACGAAGTCATCGGAAAGCCTTCCGCTGCGTCTTACACCATCCGCCTGCCGAAGTCACTCGCGCAGGTACACCCGGTGTTCCATGTCTCCCAACTTGAACCCCATCATCCGAATCCATTCCCCGGCCGCGAGGAACCTCCTCCGGCGGCAGTGGAGATCGTGGACGGCGACGAGCATTACGAAATCAAGCAAATCGTCGACTCCAAGTACGATCGGAGGTTCAAGACGGACAAACTCCGCTATTATGTTGAGTGGCTCGGTTATGAAAACACCGACGACCAATACAGCTGGGTTGGTTCTAAAGACATTGACGCTCCGGAACATTTGGAGAATTTCCACCTCCGTTATCCCGACAAGCCCGGACCCGATTGAGCATCGGTCCGTGGCTTCGGAGTTCACCCCGTTCCGTTTTATTTCACTCCGATCCGTTTCTAATTCACTCCGTTTATGTTCTGATTATTATATACAATTTTCAAGAAAAAACAACAAATCCATGCAAAAAAAATATCTATTCGACGTCCATATTGTCGTCATCATCATCCAAAACCCAGACCATTCTCATCTCCCCCGCAATCACCTCCTGTTCCGCCTCTAAATCGAACGGCGGAACATCCGCATTCCCACCGGGTATCTCGCCCTCCAACGGCTCCGCCTTCAACTCTGCAGGCGGAGCTCCCGATACTCCCTCCGTCGAACCTGCCACTCCGCCATCTGCCCGCGTCGAAGTCCCGCGCTCCGGTGTCCCGGGAAACAGCTCCCTTGCGACCTGGTCCGCCCCGACGACGCTCCGCATGGACGCAACCGATCCCCCTGGGATGGGAGCGTCCACGGGCTCCACCTTCGGCCAATGGTGGGCTTCCCAGTTTGGCGGAGCCAGGCGCTCCGAGCGCCCAACCCTGGGCCCAGTCGCGGTTACCTCCCGTACCGCGTCAGGCCCCGGGGTCACCGCTGGGGTTTGCGGAACAGCGGATGGTGCCCTCGGAGCGGACTGCTGTTGCTCCGGGGTTGCGGACTCCCACTCCGGTTGCTGGTCGACCTCCATCTCATCCTCCTCCTCGCTCTCTACCACCCGACGGCTCTTGCGCCTTGACCGCTCGACCCGAGACCGCTGGAGGTCTTCAAGTGACCTCAGCTTCGCCTCCGCGATGTCGGGATGGTCTTCTTCGTTGTCCACCGCTCCCCGGCGCTCCAGCAAGTCGTCCAGGCGAGCAAGCTCCCGTCGAACGACAGCAACTTGCTCCCGGAGCGCTGCGTCGGCACCGCGGTTGACGGTTCCCACTCTGGACCCCAAACCAGGCCGCGGGGACGCTGCGCGCCGACTCCGAAGTCGTCGGACCGGCCGCGCACTTGTCTCCGCCGCCGGTTGCTTCACCGCCCTCTTCCTCTTCTTCCCCTGTCCCGACTTTCCCGCTCCGCTCGCCTGTTTCTTGGCCCGAGGGACCGTGCGCGTGGTGGTCGGGTTCAGGGAGCACGAGATGTGCCCCCGCTGACAACGCGGACACGTCCGCCATCCATCGGGCTTGGTGGGCGTGTAACACGCGTGGTCGTGTAGGCGGCACTCCAAACACCCTGCAAAATCAGATTAGAGGAATAAAATAAAATGAACCGTTTGCGGTACTTACGGTCGTCCCCAACCAAGCGCTCCATACCCGGAGTCCGCTGGTCCACCTCCGTATCCTCCGCCTCGTACCCCGCGTCCGAGTCCGAGCTCGGCGTCCGCTCCGCCCGCCCCGAGACGCGACGCCGTGTCGGTCCCACGATGACTCGCTCCACCGGAGGAAGCGAGAGCCTCCTCGCGATGGTTGCGAGCTCGTCGTCCTCGACGACATCCCCCATCGCCTCCAACTCCCTCGCCGCCTTGGCCTCACGCGCCTGCTGCAACGCAGCCAGCTGGGCCTGCAAACGCTTCGAGTGTGCAGACCGCGCTGCCTGCGCCTCGGCCGTGGCCCGCTGGCGCTCTTCCTCGCTCGCCACCTTCTCCTTCCCCGTTCCGTCTCGACCTCCTCCGTTCCCCTTCGCTCCACTTCCGTTTCCCTCGTTCCCTCCTCCGGCTGCTCCTGCCTGGGTGCTGGTGGTGTTCGACATGGGTTGGTGGCTGCGGAGTGGTTGGTGGTGGTGGTAGGAGGAGAAGTGAAAAAGATTGCTGTCAACAACTTACGGCATCGGACACGTGATCGTGCATGTGATCACTTGGCGACTCAGAAGAAATTTGGCGAATTTCCACATCATCAATTTTTAAATTATCCACAATCCATTTCACGATCATTCACGCAGTATTCTTCCGGACCCTTGAGGTTCGCCTAGGGAGTCGAACCCAAGAGGGGGATACTGTTATATCCATGTTCCGATCCTTCGGACATAGGTCCGAGGATGGCCGAATCGCTCCGTTAACTCCGGGCTCCGCTCCGTCGGAGCGGAGACGGAACGACAGAGCGCGGCGGACTTCCTTCAGAAGTCCGTATCGCGCCATAAGGCGACATCCTTATTGTCCGCCTCGCTCAAGACTTCTTACTTATTGTCCAAACTACTTCTTCCAAGTCACCTGACTTCTTCCACCCCTTTCGGATATAACCTTATTGTTACTTCTGCATGGAACCTTACATATCTCCTTTCCGTATTACAATAAGACTAGTGTATGACACGGGTTTGGACAAACCCGCGGTATTATGGGTACGGGTGCCACGGGTACGGGTACGGTAGCTGCTTTTCTTAACACCGTGAATACCGCAACCCGCGGGACCCGTAACCCGTAATATACCGCAGTAATTTAACCGTGACCGAAAAAGAGAGTCCTGCCAGATTTGAACACAGAACCTCCAGAAAGCAGCCCAGATATTGGCTCAGAGAGTAGTACAGTTACACTAAGGAGACGTTCTACAGAGCTCAGATAACCAGGATAGCTACAAGTACACCTCAGACAAAATCATTTTTGAGTCATGTCCTCCTCAATCAACAGGGAGTGAAGCTGAGAGTCTGCTCTTTTCTAGAAAATTGACTTCACTTGTCTTGTGAGACAGCAGATGAGATGTCTCAAGATTGAATCATCCCATGATTCCCAAGAAACAAGTTTAAATCAGCTAGTTGAACCACAGGATTCCTTTTTGGGATGACAGGTAAACACTGATAAACAACACTTGATTTGACTGGTTCTCCACCACTACAGCACCCACAAATCTAGGGAAATTTTGAGAGGTGTGACCCTAGTGCTGGGGCATGGTGAGCACCAATCCCGAGCCCTAATACAGCTGCAGTACATTATATTTAGAGAACATTAGGTTTTTCCAATAAAAATGACAGAAAACAGAATCTGTGGGGTCATTTCTCTTATGAAAATAGCTGTGTCAGGGTCTCTAACTCTCATAGGACTTGGTTTGCTAATACTAGCACCAAAAACAACTATTTCTTCACCCGGAAACCAGTTTCCGGTCACATGATTAAAAGCACCAGTATTTCTCCGGTGGTTCTCTAGTATAATACAAAGTACTTCACCTTACTGTGCCTGTCTGGGCAGTTTCCCATGTTCCCTTGGTGTGAAATCAATAGAACAAGTGAAATACTGCAATTAAATACCCCGGTAATTGAACCGCGGGTGTTATGTAAATACCGCGGGTTCATACCCGTAATACCGTACCCGTGGGAAAACGGGTGCGGTATCACGGGTCACGGGTACGGTATGACATCGTGACACCCGCGGTATCACCCGTGTCATTCCCTAAATAAGACCCTTTAGTATTTAATCACTTAGACTACAGCACTGTACTTCAGATTTATTATTAACGTTGCTTCGCACTCCCTGCAAGTAATCTGAGTTAACGCTCCGGAACTTCACTCGGAGCTCCGTCTCGTCTATCCCGTACTCCGAGGCCAAGGGTAGTAACGCTCATCCTGCTCTCTAGTGGTGTAGCGTCATCCGATCCTCCGGTCACCCTTTCCCCCCGACTCCGTCACTCCGCTCCGTTCCGACTCCGCACTCCGGTATCTCGGAACTCCGCCCGACTGGTCGGTCGGCCCTCTTATCCGTAGCTCGGATATAACAGACTTTTATTGATGATTTTTTCAGGTTGCGACCGATGCGCGGAGACGGGCTCGAAGTGCCTCGTTCCGGCGCAAAGTCGTCAAGGTCGTTATCGGACCTGCGCCCGGTGCGCACGGCGCAAAATCAAGTGTTCCCTCAACCCCAACAGCGCACGACGGAGCGGACGCGACGGCCAGCTCAGTCAGTTCAATTAACAAGTTATAACATGGGCAGTACGCCAAGGGCATAATGCGTTATAAAGGTCTTCTTGGCTCAGTTGGTTGTGGTGTGTCTTTAGGATTTGACCTGAACCCAAAAGGTTTTGTGTTCAAACCCTGGTGCGGTCATTCTTTTAAACCTCCTTTCTTATATGGCTACCCGCATTGTAACGCATTATGCCCTTGGCGTACAAAGCCAACTTAACAGGTTATTCATGGCACATGAGGTGCCCATCGTCTAGTTAAAGCGTCAGGTTTCCCTCCGAGTCGACCCGGCCTAAACCGGATCACCATATTAAAATGGCAGAGGTACTCCGACCACCGGACTTGGCGCCGAGTAAGTACTTTAGTCGTCGCGAAGTATTCCAGATTTTTGTGGTCGGTGACAACGTCAACGGGGAGGTCCGGGCCTTCGAGATAATGCCGCCACTGCGTGAAGGCGTCGAAGATGGCCAGGAGCTCTTTATCGTGAGTGTCGTAGTTGAGTTCCGCGCCTCCGAGGGTCCGTGACCGGAACAAGACGGGGTGGATTTCTCCGTCGTCTCCGGTGATGGACAGGATAGAGGCGATGGCATAGTCGGAAGCGTCGGTTTCGACAGTGATTTGTCGGCCCGGGATCCAGTGCGACAGCACCGGAGCTTCCATAAATTTTGCCTTGAGGGTCTCGAACGCGGTCTGACAGGCGTCGGACCACTCCCAACGGAAGCTGGCCCGAGTTAGACGCGTGAGAGGTATCGTGATGTCGGAGTAATAGGGGATGAAACGTCGATAGAAGTTACAGAACCCGAGGAAAGACTGCACGTCTTTAACCTTCCGAGGTACCGGCCAGTCGACGACGGCCGATATCTTGTCCGGGGACATCTGAAACCCGTCGGGGGAGAGGATGTAACCGAGATATTCGCAGGTTGTGACTCCGAACTCGCATTTCGGAAGTTTACAGAACAAACCGTGCTTCCGCAGGCGGCGGAGCACTTCGCGGACATGGTTTTCATGATCGGCGGGATCGTTGGAGTAAATGAGGATGTCGTCCAAATATACGATGACAGTCACGTCGAGTAAATCAGCGAAGACCGAGTTCAAGAAGCGCTGGAACGCCGCCGGAGCGTTCGCAAGGCCTTCCGGAACGACTTTAAAGTCGTAGGAGCCGTAGCGGGTGCGAAAAGCCGTCTTCCACTCGTCGCCCGGAGCGATGCGGAGCAGATGGTAGGCATGTCGGAGGTCGAGTTTCGTGTAAATTCTAGCCCTACCGGGAGCGTCGAGAAGGTCCGAGATGAGGGGAAGAGGATACCGATCTTTCTTGGTGATCTTGTTCAACCCCCGATAGTCGACGCAAAGCCGGAGACTGCCGTCCTTCTTCTTGGCGAACAATATCGGAGCTCCGTGACTCGACGTAGAAGGGTATATGAACCCCGCTTTAAGGTTTTCGTCAAGGAAGTTGCGGAGCGCCGATAACTCCTTTTCGGACAAGGAGTAGACGTGGCCAATAGGAGGAACCTCTCCGTCGAGAATTTCGATTTTGAGGTCGTATTCTCGGTGAGGGGGAAGCTGATATGCGTCCCTCTCTGAGAAGACGTCAGCGAAGTCCTGGTACTGAGCGGGCAATCCAGAGAGGTCCGGATCGGAGGCGGACGCGCCGCGCGCCTGAGCCTCATCGGACGGAGTGGTACGGAGAGTATATTGACACGTATCCTTGTCCTTGATGAGGACCCGATATGCCGCTGCAGACACCAGTGATATGGGCGGAGGTTTAAGGAAGGGACGAGGCTCTGCGGCCTCAGAGGTACTCCGTCGAGGTCCGTTGGTTTTCGGAGCTCGAGCGGGGCGTTCCATAGAAGGAGCTGGATTGGGAACGTCCATCGGAGGACCTAGATTGCCCATAGAAGGACCTCGGACCGGCGTTTTCGACCCGATCGGTGTAGACGGAACGGAGGGATAAACCGCAACCGGAACCGTCTTGTCCGTAACCGGAGCTACCGAAACAGAGTCTGGAGTAGTATCCAGAGGTGTCGACGGGGATCCAACCTCAGAGACAGTGGGACGGAATGAGATATTGGCGTCGGACCAGTTAATCAACGGATTAAAGCGGTAGAGCCAATTGTATCCCAGAACCATGTCGCAAGGCGGATCAAGACGGGTGACAAAAAAGTCCTGTTGATGGACTGTGCCGGAAGGAAACCGGATGAGTAGCCGAAGCTTCCGGTTGATGATGGATGATGATCCGTCGAGGTATCGGAGTCTTACGGGGGGAACCGAGTACGGAACAAAACCATTGGATTCTACTATTTTAGTTGATATAAAACAGTGAGATGATCCGGAGTCGATAAGAGTACGTAACACGGAGTTGAATCCCACAGCGAGACTTGATACAACCGACGGAGGAATGGTTGAACATTCGTCCGGAACGGTGATAGGTGATGATGAATTGATGACGGAAGGTGATAGATCGACGTAAAGGGCATTAGGTGAAAGAGCGGACGCGTTGAGACGAACCTCAGGGAGATCCCCGGAGTCAACGCAACTCGGATAGGGATCGGAGGTATGATCCGAGTTGCTGTCTAATTTTTTGACTGCTCGGGGGATTCCTGAGGAGCGGAAGAAGACTCCGCGCGCGCAGCGCGCCCGGAGGGGGCGTTGGCGCGTTTCTTGCAGTCCTCCGCTTTGTGTCCCGAACCTCCGCAGTACATACAGAGGTTGTTGCGGCGCCGGCGCTCACGCTCCGCCTCCTTGATATGTCCTTCGGGGGTAAGGTTCTCGACGTAGGCCGGAGTCTTAGGTTTGGACCCCGAAGCCTTGCCGCCTTTCCCGTTGGCATTCCCCGCTCCGGCGCGTTGATTACCGGAGTTCTGAGGAGGAGGGTTCGCATTATTGCCGCCAGAAGGTTTGGAGGGCTGACCGCCCTTCTTGTCCTTCTGTTTGCCCGACGATTTCCCGGAACGATCACCGGAGCGGTCTCCGGAGTCCCCTGAGGGACCGGAGCCAGGTCCGCGACCGGGATCGCGTTCCCGCTGACGCGCCTTCTCGGCCTCGCGCTTGTGGTAACAGCTGTCGATGAGCCGGGCCACCTGCTTGACACCGGACAAGGTGTTCAAGTAAGCGTGATGCATCATTTCGTTTTTGATGCGGTCCGGAAGTCCTTCATAGAAGGCGTGTCGCAGCGCAGAGTCTCCCCATGTGGTTAGGGAAGCGAGAGTGTCGAATGCCAAGACATAGGTCGCGATCCGATCGCCATGTTTCATGCGGCAAGTGCGGATGCGATCCTCCGCATCTCCAACCGGATCGTGTGGTCCGAAATTGAGCGTAAGCTCGCTGATGAACACCGGGAAGTTCCCGTCCCAGGCCGGAATGGCCGTGGGGTCATACATATTCGGAGCAAACCACTGCTGAGCGATGCCGCGGAGATACGAGATCATGTAAAGGTGTAAACCCGCTGACGCACCTTTACTTACATGACAGTCACATCGTAGTCACATTATTCTTTTCTTGTTCCTTACCACCACTTGTACCCCGCTCGAGCCTCCGAAATACACTCCGATTCAAGATCTCTTTGTGTGATTCTCTTCTCTAGTGTTTCTCATCTTGTCTCTCTCTCTGGGCACAAGGTGTGTTTCCACTTTTTTTGATCTTTCCATCGTTGTGTCGACAAGCGAGAGATCCACGGGGATCCTCGTTTGCTTCCGTCGCCCTCGCAAACCCCTTTAGGGACGCGAACGACATATCCCACCCACCCACAACCTCAGACGACGGGCCTCGAGCTCACCACCGTCTTCCTTAGGCGCCACGTCACCCGTGCACCGCCACCCACCCACCGCCCATCCTGTCCCGCAAGCCCTCCACCCCCGTTCCGCTGCTGACACGCAGTGCAGCACACACCGCACCACCCGCCACCAACACGGCGTCCTCGCCGTTATCGCCCTTGACTGAAGAGGCCCCGTCACCACGCGTCTCGCCCCACCCTTCACCTCCTCGCTCGGCAAACCCCACGCCGCACCCTTCGCCCCCGTCTAGACCCCGCCAGCCCTCCGATTCCTCTGCCTCATCCGACTCATTCCCCATGGCACCATCCGCACCCGAAGGCTATGCCTGGGTCGAAAAGCATACAAACAAATTCCCCACACTCCACGCCGGAAAACTCACCGCCGTAGTTCTTGACAACTTTGACCTCGCGTGCTCCCACATTTTCGACGCTAAAGACACCGCACCAGAGAAACGTGTCTCCGTCATACTTGCCTGCTTCCAGGAGCAGAAAATTATCAATTGGTACCGCCCGACGAAGAACCGCGAACGTCTGATTAAACTTTCCTACCCCGAATTCCTCACCGAACTCCGCACCAAGTTTCTTGACCCCGACTGGCAGACCGAACTCCGTGCGAAGATCATGGGGATGCGCCAAACCGACGACGGTACCTTCGATGACTATGCTACAAAACTCATCGGTCACGCCTCCCTGCTCGTCGACGAACCCATCGACGACACCCACCTCCGCCACCATCTCGAGGCTGGGATGAGCGACGATCTGCGTTACACCTACATGCGCGACAAAGACATCAAGGCTCTCGTCGCCGCTGATGACCTCGATATCGACATCTGGGTCCGTGAGGTTAACAAACTCGACGATGATCGCCGCCGTGCTCTCGAACAGCAGCGCCGCCTGATCCTCGAACATAACAAAGAAAACAAACGGAAAACGAAGGATTCGTACGACACCGACGACGATCGCGCGTCGAAGAAGCACCAGAACGGCAAGGGCACCGCGTCCAAGCCTCCTTCCACTGCATCGTCGTCGTCGGCCAAGAACCCCTACCCACCGAAGCTCAGCGAGACAGAGCGCGAGTTGCTGAACGCGAACGAGGGCTGCACAAAATGTCGCAAGCCGTTCGCGGGGCACACTTGGCGCGATTGTCCCTCGCCCGCCACCGCGACCGACTACACCGTCGTCACCGAGAAGGTCGTTGCCGACGCCCGCCGCGCCAGATCCAAAGGCGCATCGACTTCGGCTACCTCGTCTCACGCCAAAACCGTCGCCGCCATCGTCCCGCCCGTTATCAACGAGGACGACAGCAGTGATGAAAGTGGCGACGAGTCCGATGACCTCGGGGCCCGTAGTGACGATGTGAGTATCCCATCGCCCATCCCACCCCCTTCCGATCCCGACCGCCATCTCGTCTGGCCCTGCATGATAGAGGGCCCGATGAGCAATCTCCCCATCGATGTTACCGCCTTAATTGACAACGGCTCGTTTCTAGTGATGATACATGAAGACCTCGTGGATCGTTTGCAACTTCGCCGTCGTAAATTACTTGAACCGCAGCAGATAGACCTCGCTATAACTGATACTTCTGCACCTGCACCCGCACCTACGCTTCTGACAGAATATGTTAAACTACGAACCATTTCCATGGACCAAGCTTGGACCTCGAATACCGTACGCGCCATCGTTGCGCCCAACCTTTGTGCACCTATTATTTTGGGCCTACCGTGGTTACGAAAGAATCAAATTGTAATTGACCACCACGCCCGAACGGCAGTTGACAAACGTGTCGGGTACGATCTATTTAACCCTCCCGAGCCCAAACCAGCCCCGAAACCGCGCATGAAACTTCGCGAGAAACTCAAAAAGACGAACAAGGACCACAAAGCTATGGTCAAAGAGCTGAACGCCGTATGTGAAAAACGTCGCACCACCCTGGAAAGCAAGAACCTTTTTGAAAAAGTCAAGCCCGTGGACGTCATCGCTGCGGTACGCGAACGCATTGAAATCCTCGCCGAGTTGGAAGAACTCAACAGACGTGGGGAGAAACTGAAAAGTGACTATTCCAAAATCTTTGACCAAATGCCGCATGTGGATGAACTCCCGACCGATGTCTACTGCGAAATCAAACTCAAGAACGCAGATGTCCAATTCCAAACCCGTTCGTACCAAAGTCCCCGGAAGTATAAAGACGCATGGGCTACTCTCATCCAAACGCACCTCGACGCAGGTCGCATACGCCCGTCGTCTTCGCCTCATGCCTGCCCCGCCTTTCTCATCCCAAAATCAAATAAGCTTGTCTTGCCCCGTTGGGTGAATGACTACAGACCACTGAATGCCGCCACGGAACGTGACTCCTTCCCCCTACGCCGCATAGACGACATTCTTGCAGACTGCGCCAAGGGAAAAATTTGGAGCACGATCGACTTTACAGACAGCTTTTTCCAAACACGAATGCATCCCGACTCCATCAAATACACCGCGGTAAATACCCCGCTAGGGCTCTATGAGTGGCTCGTTATGCCGCAAGGACTGCGCAACGCCCCTGCAGTGCAGCAACGACGTGTCACCGCCGCACTCCGCGACCTTATTGGCAAAATCTGTCACGTCTACCTCGACGATATTGTAATATGGTCTCAAAACACCGATGAACATGAAAAACATTTACGCATGGTTTTCGACGCACTGAAAAAGGCATCCCTGTACTGCAACCCCGCGAAAACTAAACTGTTCCAGTACGAGATCGATTTTCTTGGTCACCGCATTTCTATGCGTGGCGTTGAAGCAGATCCGAGGAAAGTTGAGCGCATCGCGAACTGGCCTACGCCTCAATCCTCCACGAACGTCCGCGCCTTCTTGGGCCTAGTGCGATACCTCGCCTTCCTGCTCCCGAACCTGGCTGAACACACCCAAATCCTTGAGAAA
Organism: Mycena alexandri; assembly: GCA_029233265.1. Classification (NCBI taxonomy): domain Eukaryota; kingdom Fungi; phylum Basidiomycota; class Agaricomycetes; order Agaricales; family Mycenaceae; genus Mycena; species Mycena alexandri. Next base: position 129,569 of record JARJCM010000004.1, read on the forward strand.
CTTACTCATAAGCAGTGCGACAAGTCCTTCCCACCTTGGGAATCTCATCATCAAAAAGCTTTTGACACAATAAAGCAGATTGTGCTCAGCGCCGACTGTGTCACCACTATAGACCCCGAGAACCCAGAAGACAACAAGATTTTCGTCACTTGCGATGCCAGCGACAAGCGTTCCGGGGGAATTCTCTCTTGGGGCCCGACTTGGGAAACCGCTCGGCCGGTTGCGTTTGATTCCATGTCCTTCAAGGGCGCCGAACTTAATTATCCTGTTCATGAAAAAGAGATGCTCGCGATCATCCGCGCATTACAGCGCTGGCGCGTCGACCTTCTCGGGTCCGAATTCCTTGTGTACACCGACCACAGGACTCTTGAGAACTTTAATACCCAAAAAGATTTGTCCCGTCGTCAAGCACGCTGGATGGAATTCCTGTCCCAATATGATTGCAAAATTATATATGTCAAAGGCGAGGATAACACCGTCGCCGATGCCCTTTCACGAACTGAATTTAATGACTCTGGATCTGCTGAGGCCGCCGCATCTGACGCACCTTGGCTCCTCGACGTCGACGTGAACCCCGTCGCCATTGCATCAATAATGCACTTGAATGCCCCATCTCCTTTCCTCTCCGCACGCGGCTTGGCATCGACACAGCCTGCGCCTAAGGCGGATCCAATCTCTCGCCTCCCAATTGCTTCCGTCCTCAAAGTCTCCGCGGATGCAAAATTACTGAAATCGATCCGCAATGGCTATGCCAAAGACGAATGGTGTGCCAAACTTACCTCGGTATCTCAAGGCATGCCTGGGATAGTGGAACGCGATGGACTGTGGTTCGTAGGTGAACGCCTGGTGATCCCGCGGGTTGACAACCTACGTGAAGTTCTATTCCAACTCGCCCACGACAACCTCGGCCACTTCGGCTTTGACAAATCCTACAAACCCCTCCGTGATGCTTATTACTGGCCCAACATGCGCAGCGACCTCGAAAAATCCTACATCCCTGGATGCCCCGATTGCCAGCGCAACAAGGCTAGGACAGCCAAGAAGACGGCGGGCCCTCTCCACCCGCTGCCGATCCCCGAGCAACGCGGCGATTCGGTCGCAATTGACTTCATCGGACCCCTTCCCTTGGACCAAGGGTTCAATTGCATTGTCACTTTCACATGCCGTCTTGGCTCAGACATCCAAATTATCCCAACGACGACAAAGTTGACCGCGCCAGAACTCGCTGTGCTATTTTTTAACCACTGGTACTGTGATAACGGTCTCCCGCTTGACTTGGTCTCGGACCGCGACAAGTTATTCGTATCGACATTCTGGAAGGCTTTGCACAAGCTGACTGGCGTGAAACTCAAAATGTCCACTGCCTTTCACCCACAAACTGACGGTGCCAGCGAACGCACCAACAAGACGGTTAACCAGGCCCTCCGCTACCACGTCACCAGGAATCAGAAGGGATGGGTCCGCGCACTACCTCGCGTCCGCTTTGACATGATGAATACCGTGAACGCGTCAACTGGTTATTCTGGGTTCCAGATCCGCATGGGCCGGTCTCCTCGAATTATCCCTCCTTTGATATCCCCCCCCTCGCGCGACATGCCCTCTGAAGAAAAGCTCGCGGCCGAAATAATTGAACGACTTGCTCTTGATGTTGCAGAAGCACAGGATAACCTGCTCACTGCAAAAATTACTCAAGCTGAGCAGGCTAACAAGCACAGACGGCCGGAACATACTCTCAAGGTTGGAGATCGTGTCCGCCTCTCGACTAAGAACCGCCGTTCAAAATACAAGCACAAGAAAGATGGCCGTGTCGCTAAGTTCATGCCCCGCGCGGACGGCCCTTACACAATACTCGAAGCTCATCCTGAATCTTCGACATATAAGCTTGATGTCGCTGACCAGCCCGGAATTTTCCCCGTCTTCCACGCCTCTGAAATTGAGCCTTACATTGAAAACGACAACGACAAATTTCCTTCTAGAAAGAACGACGAGCCCCCTCCGATCCTCGTAGACGGCGAGGAGGAGTGGCACGTCGACTCCATCATCGACCAACGCAAGCGCGGTAAAGGTTTACAATACCTTGTTCGTTTCACCGGCTACGGACCCGAAGGTGACCGATGGCTCCCGGGTCGCCAGCTTGCCGACAACGAGGCCCTTGACCGTTGGTTAGCGCGCTCAGGTGATGATTCTTAGATTTTTCTCCTTCTTAATTTTTTTTCTTTCCCTTTCTCTTTCCTATCCCATACAGTTCTTCAGGGAGGGGAGGAGTGTAAACCCGCTGACGCACCTTTACTTACATGACAGTCACATCGTAGTCACATTATTCTTTTCTTGTTCCTTACCACCACTTGTACCCCGCTCGAGCCTCCGAAATACACTCCGATTCAAGATCTCTTTGTGTGATTCTCTTCTCTAGTGTTTCTCATCTTGTCTCTCCCTCTGGGCACAAGGTGTGTTTCCAAAAGGATCTTGTCATCGTCCTCCGGGAAGTCCTGGGAGCGCTCGGCAAAGTGGAGATAACACTGGGTGAGGAATGGATGGAGTTTAGCGGGGTCCGTGCCGTCGAACGTGTCCGGGTTCCGGAGGTTCGACTTGCTCGACCGAGGTGCCGTGGTCTGATTGTTGTACCGATCCAAGGTAGTGGCAAATTTGGTGAGAGTGTCGATGAGGATTCGTTCTCCTCTGCTCTCAATATCAGGGGCAGCCGGCCTCGGAGGGACGACTGGCCCGGGAGGAACTGCAGGCCCCGGAGGGGGACCTCCACCTCCACCACCACCACCACCTCCTCCGCCTCCGCCTCCGCCTCCACCTGCTCCGTCACCCCCGCCTCCTCCTCCGCAACGTCCACGGTCAGGACTGCCGTCGGAGCGTCGAGGCGGAGGAGTAGGGGCGCGACTTCCGTCACCATCACTTCCCGGCCCGCTTCCACCTCCGTTGCCACCTGGCGGAGCGGAGTGAGAGCGGCTGCGAGATTCCCGATGCTCCGAATGTTCAGAGCGAACGGACGGAGCCACCTCCGGTATGTTGGGAAGTGGGGTCCGAGTTAGGACTGGGAACGTGCCTCCGATGGGTCCAGAGTCGGGACCGGCAGTGTCGGAGTCAAACTGGGGGCCCGGAATGGGAGACCCAGTGTCTAGGATGTGTCCGGGAGTGTGGCGAGTTGGATAAGGTGAACGGGGATAAACGACGGGGTTCTCCGGAGTCTGGGGCTGTGAGACCAGACCCGGAGCATTAAGCGGAGAGACCATAGGTCGGGTAGCAGAAGGCCGACGCATAGTGATATTCGGCGGGAGAGGAGTGGAACGGTATGGACCAGGAGCAAAGGACTGGGCATAGGAGCCAGCCATAGCCTGTTGCGGTGAGGGAAGCGTAACTATGTTGCCATAGAGTCGGGATCTACGTCGATTTGGATCACTGCCTTCGGGATACTGTTCTCCCGAAGGGTTGTTGAGGTCGCCATAGTGAGACATGAAATCCAAGAGGTAGGTGAGATTTATTATACTGTTATATCCGAGCTACGGATAAGAGGGCCGACCGACCAGTCGGGCGGAGTTCCGAGATACCGGAGTGCGGAGTCGGAACGGAGCGGAGTGACGGAGTCGGGGGGAAAGGGTGACCGGAGGATCGGATGACGCTACACCACTAGAGAGCAGGATGAGCGTTACTACCCTTGGCCTCGGAGTACGGGATAGACGAGACGGAGCTCCGAGTGAAGTTCCGGAGCGTTAACTCAGATTACTTGCAGGGAGTGCGAAGCAACGTTAATAATAAATCTGAAGTACAGTGCTGTAGTCTAAGTGATTAAATACTAAAGGGTCTTATTGTAATACGGAAAGGAGATATGTAAGGTTCCATGCGGAAGTAACAATAAGGTTATATCCGAAAGGGGTGGAAGAAGTCAGGTGACTTGGAAGAAGTAGTTTGGACAATAAGTAAGAAGTCTTGAGCGAGGCGGACAATAAGGATGTCGCCTTATGGCGCGATACGGACTTCTGAAGGAAGTCCGCCGCGCTCCGTCGTTCCGTCTCCGCTCCGACGGAGCGGAGCCCGGAGTTAACGGAGCGATTCGGCCATCCTCGGACCTATGTCCGAAGGATCGGAACATGGATATAACAAAGTCCAGAAAAAACAAATAAAATGTGATGGAATAGGGACTTACGCTCCCCATCCTCCAAGTCAATCATCCCCTCCGTCGCCGGAGCGCGCTTCACGACGATGACGTTGCGTCGGAGCGGTACGTCGCTCTCCGACTCGTCGTCTCCGTCCGACGCGCCACCCTCCGTCTCTGCCCGCTTCCGCTTCCGCTCCCCGGACACCGTCGCCACCGGCGGCACCAAGTCCAGGTGGCGGGCCTGGAGCTCGCGGTATCGCTCCACCTCGTCCTCGGGAATCGCCTCGCTCTCGGCAATGAGCGCCGCGATGCGCGCGATGTTTTCTTCATCCGCCTCCGCCGCTGCCCGTATCTGCCGCGCAAGCGCCACGCGGCGGTCCTCCCGCTCCCTGTACTCCGCGCGGACCATCTCCGCCTCCCGTTCCTCGTTCTCGGCACGCACCTGCGCTGAGGTCGCCCGTCCCTTGCCTTTGTCCTGGCGCCCCTCACCGCCGTCTCCACCACTGCTTCCCGCACGCTTGTCACCCGCTCCATTGCTCGATCCGACGGCACCTCCACTGGTGTTGTTGGTGTTGGCCATTTTGGTTGCTGGTCCGGTGTGTGGTGAGCTGAGTTGGTGGTGGTTGCGGAGAGAAAATGTTTGTTGACTCAAACTTACGGCATCACGTCACGTGACTATACAGTCCCGTTCTCGGAACGAGCGGAGCCGAGAAAATTCGAAATTATATTCAAAAAATCCAAAGACCATTTCTTATGCCTTACGATCCATTATTCACGACTCCGACAGTTATCCTCCGAATTCTCCCATCGGACCTCCACCACCGGACGTTCGCCTAGGGAGTCGAACCCTAGAGGGGGATACTGTTATATCCATGCACCTCTGACAAACTACTCCGATCGGTCCCTCCGGCTCTGATCGCGCTCCGTCTCCTCGGAGCGCATCGGACCGCCGGAGTAACGGAACGATCGGAGCTCCAACAAAACATCGGAACGATCTCCTATCATCTGACACCTTGGCAAGACGCCATCCCACACATTCCTTATTATCCTAAGTCCTCCGACTTCTTACTTATTGTTTCAACATCGTTCTTTTTGTCACCTGACTTCTTTCTCCCCTTTCGGACTTACCTTTATTGTTATGTCCGCATGGTTTCTAACATATCTCCTTTACCTATTACAATAAGGAGCTCTAGTATTTAATCTTGTCCTACATCCTCCTGTACTTCAGTTTTATGATAAATGTTGCTTCACCCTGTTCCTCGTGAAGTAGTCTGGTCGTTCCGCTCCGTCACTCCGCCGGAGCTCCGCTTCTGTCATCTCTCTCCCTCCGACGATATCCTGCAGTAACGCTCGTCCAATTATCCCCTCTGTGGCGTAGCGTCATCCAGTCCGCCTTTCACCAGCTCCGACTCCGGGCTCCGGTTCCGTTCTGTCCGGCCCGCCGCTCACCCGTAGTGGTAGGAGAAAGGCTTCCTGTGTGGCTCTAGCCATAACATAAGATGTCTTCCTGCACGGCTGTAGCCAGCCACCTAGTTGGCCAAATGAATTAAATAAATGGCAAGGCTGGGATTCGAACCCAAAACCTTAAGCCAATCTAGATTATCATATCAACCTAGATCAGACACCATAACCTCCTGCTAGGTGCGAAGTCGGAACACAAGCCCGTTCTGAGTTTCGTCCGCGACACCGAGCGACTGCCGCGCTACGCGCTGTAGGCGAGTGTTTACCTTACTATATCTCTCTTTCCTTTCTCTCTCTCTCTCCCATCTCTCTTTCTCTCTCTTTCATACATACTGCCTCTGCCGTGACACCTTGCCGTAGTTTACCAAACCACCTACCCTCACCCTCAGCGACCGCATTGCACACTCCAACCCTCCCGTCGCCTCCCCACCCACCTTACTTCACCTATAGGCCAGCTAGCGTACCGAACTGTATTACGTATAGTGCTACATGGGCCCCAAGGGGCCCGCGCGCACTCTAATGGAATCTGAATTGAATTGAATTGAATTGAAGACACCATAACCAACTGAGCCAAGAGGCCATTGACAACAGCCACTGATATAAGAACAGATTAGGTCCAGCCAAGCACACATTTTAGCTGTAAACCAACCCATTATGGCCCGCATAGGGCCACTGGTTAGGGTTTGGGGTTAGGGTTCTGGTTAGAGGTTAGGGTTAGGGTTGGTTAAAGTCAGGGTCCCCAGGGATATATGATGTCTTATTGGTTAAGGTTTGTGTGGTTAGGTTGGTTAGGGTTTTTGGTTAGAAGGTGAGGGTTTAAAACATTGCCAAGCACATAATAGTCTTGAAGGAAAAGGTTTCATTTATGGCCCTTTTAGTGTAGTGGTTAGTAGCATGCAGGTGAAAAAAGATCTGAATCCAATAGGTCTGCGGTTCAATCCAGTGAGCAGCCACTCTCTTTTTCCTTTCTGAATGCCAGGATCACTGTTTCCTGGCTGCAGCCACCCCCCTGGCTAGGTCCGGGCAGGAAGACAACCTACGTTATGGCTACAGCCAGGCCAATTAGACTATATATTACATCTACGGCTCCGCCGCTCCGCTTCGTATCTGTTGTTAGTTCGACTGGCCCTATATCCCTCCGTACCATCTTCTGGACGACTCGGATATAACAGGGTAGGACTCCGCACTCCGGTCGTCACCGGAATCCGGGGCCTCATCCTCGTCCTCCTTCTCCTTCTCATCCTCATCCCTCTCCGTCTCTCCCTCGTCCTCGTCGTCTGCATCGTCCTCGGCACCTGTAGCACCACCGGGAGCGACCTTGGAGTCGTCCGGCTGCGCCACGGGTCCCGGAGTGTCGCGACGGGGTTTGGTGAGCGACTTCACCAAATCCACAACGCTGACATGGGGACCGAGCGCATCGAGCTCTTCTCGTACAACAAGAAGACGTCGAGCGCTCTCGTCCGCCTCCGACCGCGATTCCGGCCTCGGCGCCCGGAGCAGAGCTCTGAGCTGACGCTGCAGCTCAGACCTCCGCTCGTTGAGCTGCTGCTGCTCCATGGCAGCCTCCTGCACCTCGTCATCCTGGATCTGGCGTGCGGTCGCCTTTCCCTTCCCCTTGCCTCCTCCGACGTTTTCGCCACCGATCCGCCCCGCTCCTTGCCCAGCATCACCTCCACCACTCCCTGCACCTCCGTTCGTGTTGCTGTTGGTTGCGGACATGTTGCTAGTGTTGTGGTTGGGTTCCGGGTGGTAGTAGGAAGCAAAAGAGTTGTTGACGTGTCAACTTACGGCACCGAAAACGTGACTCAGCGCACGGGCCGGGCACGTGATCAGCTTGGACTTTTCCGTCCTCAACAAAAAAATTTCAAAATCTTCATCAAAAAATTCGTTGACGAATTTCCTCAACTTTCAAATCATTCGGCCTTGGTTATAAACCCATATCGGTATCCCTTTGGATTTCTCTTGCTAACCATTTCCGACTCCGGTTGGAATGTTTGGCATGAGAGCCAAACCCAAGAGGGGGATACTGTTATATCCATGCAACCACACCCCTGGACAATGGTCTTCGTCACCCAAGACCACTCCGGTCCTCTATAGGCACTCCGGTCCACTCCGGTGTTTCCGGAGTCAACCGGAAACCCGGAGCCAACCGGAAACTGGGTATCAGTATTGGAATGACTTCTCGCGGTCTGTTGTGGCTGGTATCAAGTGGTAACAACCTCTCCACATGTTCCCTCTTGCCTTCCATCGCCTCATGGCAGATTTCATCACCTCATGTTTCATTTCCCAAGATCAATACTGATACAGGTCGAACTTCTCTTACCGCTTATGGACTTCCTATTCTTTCAACCATATGCTCGTCCACATGTTACTCCTTATCTCCTTTACACTAAATTAGGATCCTACACTATTTAATCAGCTAGCATACTCCCTGTTCTTCAGTAGTTTAATAAACGTCACTTCCCCCCTTCCGGAGTGGTGCCAGTCGCTCCTCTCTTCCCCCAGACCCTTCCTCTTCCTCTAGACGATACCTGGCAGTACACGCTCACCCTGCACCTCAGTGGTGTTGTGTCAAGCAGCTCCGCCGATCCCCTCTGTCGACTCCGGTTACTCCGGCCTACTCTCCGGCACCCCGGTTATCCTGGAGTACCTTGTACGACTCCGGCCGACTGTTCCACTATCCCTTAACCCTGCGGCTTGGCTCGTAACACTAGCCCCCAACGAGGAACTAAAAACCTCGAGGAACCTAGCGCTCACATCCTAATCCTCACGGAAACGGATTGTACCATCTCACCACCACCACCACAATTATATAAACCTTCTGTAGCGTACAAGTAGCTACGTTTCTCCGCGACAGAGTAATTTCCCTCTAGAGGACGAATCACCTTCGTGTACTTGCTTGCCTGAAACCAATTCACTGGTCAGACATCTCACGGAACCGCAGTCCGCATCACACCGTGCATGGATGTAACAAACTCCGACAGCCCAACAGTGCCCTTCGGCGCCGCCATGCAGAGCACGGTGGCTGTGCGGCAAGAGCCCATTCATAACACCTTACATGCCTGGACGACACCCCCGAAAATAACCGGTTATTCTGACCGAAGCAGCTGGGAGGGACTGATCGGAGTGGTATGTCGGAGGTCATGATGCATGGATATTCCAGTTGGCTCCAGGTTTCCGGTGTGCACCGGAAACACCAGAGTGAACTGGAATGGTCTAGAGTGATGGATACAATGTTCTGGGGTGTTGTTGCATGGATATATGTTAAAGCTGTGCCCAAATATTACAGCAGTTCCAACTGGGCCAAAAGACCACTGTCATCGGTTGAGGCTGATTACTACTGCCTTTGGACTATATATAGTTGATTACACCCTTCTTGGCACGGATGTAACAATATAACACATCCTTATACAGCCCTTCTTGCGACCCGAACCCCAAACTCACCATCTTCCCATTATGAATAGATTTTAAACAATTTGGTGGAATTTTTGCGCAACTGTAAAGCAGAACGACTTCATTCGGAGCTCGGGCTTTCTTTGGATCAAGCTTGTCTGCAGACAAACCTTGACCTATTGTAATATGGATCTACTGTAATGTTATCCAAATTAAATAAAAAAGCCGACACCTGTGCGATTCAAACACAAAAATAGAACGTAGTGAAATTTTTGCTCTACACCTCCAAGAATGTCCGGCCCAAAAATGGCTTATATAAGTTTAACCGGCTCGGGCCAAAAAGTACCCGAAAAAATCAACCAAAAATATTTTTCACCTTCGTGCGAGGGGATCGCGCCGACCGAGGAACGAGGTCGGGCGCGACACCCGAGCCAAACCTCTGGTTCTATTTTTGCCCCGCCGCTTGCCGGCTCTACTAATCATCCAAATTAAATAAAAAAGCCGACACCTGTGCGATTCGAACACACGCGGAGAAACTCCAATGCCTGACATAATAGCAGGGCATCGCCTTAACCACTCGGCCAAAGTGTCAACATGAAGTGTTGTTCTCCTCAACCTAAAGTGAAAATTGCGTAACAATGGCACTTGCTCAGGTACATGCAACTGGTACGATTTCACGGATTTGGGTGGATTTCACAGCCAAAGATCAAAATCCAGTCGAAACCGGGCTCAAAATCGAGTTGAAATCCAGCACTGTGATATTTTCTTTTTATCTGGGACGGTGCGAGGAAATCCTGGTTTGGAATAAATAGGGACGGTGCACGTTGTTTCGTAGCTAGTGGGGCTCGTTCTTTGTCGTTGTAGATTTGGGGTATTAATAAAGGTAAGGTATATGGAGAGAGAGAGTGAGAAGAGAGTGAGAAAACAGAGAAGAGGAGGGATGAGGAACTGATGAGGGAGATAGACCGTGACGTGCGAGCTCGAATGGGAGAAAGGAATAAGAATTCAAAGAAATATTTGAGACGCATCGTGTTAATAAACGTCCCGAGGCTTGAATAAATTTCCCGTCGCCTTAGGATTTCCGGCTCGGCCAGGGGCGTTGCGAGATGAAGCGGGCCAAAGTGGCGACGGGACTAAGCATCAATTGTAGTCATGTGAACGCGTTATTTGCCGATGACTTGGGATCCAAACACAACCCGGCTTTCACGCAGAAAATTTACTCGTCTCAATGCCCGATGCTTTCTTCGCCTCTTCGAAGCCCAGAAAACGCAAGCGATCTGATGTATCATCCGCTGGGCCATCCAACAAGAAATTCGCACGCAAAGATGCTTCAGGGGGTAAAAAACCGTTGAATGGCGCGCTGAAGCGGAATGGGAAGAGGCCCGTCGACGAGGAGCTCGATTCCGACCAGACCGACGACGAAGGCGGAGATATAGATAACCTGGACCTAACTGCGGACGTTGATGTGGACCCTGGGGCAAGTGGAGACGAGGACGACGAGGAGACGCCTGCTGAGAAACGTCTGCGGCTAGCCAAGCTCTATCTGGAGAGCGTCAAGGAAGGACTGGGTAATTCCTTGTTTCAGACTTGAAGAGTTGCCTCATTATTGTTCCTCAGCGGATGGAGAGTTCGATGCGGCTGAAATCGACAAAGAGCTGATTTCAGCGCGACTGAAGCAGGATGTCATGGAGCACTCGGGGAAGATGCATATTTTTATTGCGGACACAGTGCGGTCACCCATTCTATCTGTCTATCCCTTTTCCTTGACCAAAATATTTGTAGATCGACTTCGCACCGGCTCCGACTTGTATTCTACGCACGCGGGGACACAGATTTTCTGTAACATCTGCTGTCGCGTCGGAGTCCGGAAAATTCCTTTTCACCTCTGGGAAGGAGGGTTCTATCATTAAATGGGACCTTGCGTCCGGCAAAAAGCTTGCGACTTTTCCAAAAGTTCGGCCGCTCCAAACCACGTCAAAAAAAGGCAAAGCAAAAGGATTTGGGGACCCCGCAGTGCAGGGTCACACGGACGAGGTGCTTGCACTAGCGCTCAGTGGGGACGGCAAGTATCTTGCGAGTGCGGGCAAAGACCGGCGACTAGGCGTTTGGGATGCGGAAGCGGGGGTGTGGCTCAAGGGCTTCGTCGGGCAGATGGGTCACAAGGATATGATTTCCGTGTGTCTTGCCTCCGCCTTCTCTCCTCCTTGCACTAACCGACTCGTAGGCGTTGGCCTTCCGCAAGGGCACCCATCAGCTGTATACTGGCTCGTATGACCGAACCCTCAAGGTGTACGACCTGACGCCCGGGGTGATGGGCTATGTCGAAACACTGTTTGGACATCAAGACCATGTCCTAGCGCTGGATGCTCTACGCGGCGAAACCTGCGTGAGCGTCGGCGGCCGCGACAAAACCGTTCGGTACTGGAAGATCGTGGACGAGACGCAACTAGTATTTCGCGGGGGTGGACGGAGTCGGGTCAGAGAGGTGTTGGAGGGTGGGTTGCGCGACGGGGATGAAGGGGATGAAGCTGAAGAAGATGGCGCGGAGTCGAGTGTGAAGGCTAAGGGAAAGGAACGAGAGAAGGTCGCCAAATTCGTTGAGGGTAGCATGGAGTGCGTAGCCATGATCGACGAGACCACATTCGTCAGCGGAGGAGATAGTGGGTGAGTGGACGGAAATTTTCATAACCCTGACACTAAGGCATAACAGCTCGTTATGTCTTTGGACAACACAAAAAAAGAAGCCTGTATTTACGCAAGCGCTTTCGCATGGCTTCAATGAAGCCCAGTCTGCTACCGAGGGCATTATTCAAACGCCGCGGTGGGTCACGGCGGTCGCGAGCCTACGGTATTCGGATCTCATAGCTTCTGGTATGTGAGCCTTCATTATCTACATTTGTGATATGCTTATGAAGAGTAGGCTCTTGGGAGGGTGACATTCGAATATGGAAGCTCGACGCCAAGTTGAGGTCGTTCGCTCTCGTCGGCACGGTTCCAGCGCCAGGCGTCGTGAATTCACTTCAGTTCCTCTCTCCGCCCAAAGAGTTCTTTTCAGATGCCCAGTGGACACGACCTGCCGAATCAACTGCGAAACGGAGAGCAGGTGGCACAGTGTTGGTTGCAGGTCTCGGTCAAGAGCATCGGCTGGGGCGGTGGTTAAACCTTAAAGATGGCGTAGTCAATGGGGCACTGGTAGTAGCCTTTTCTCCAAGGACATTGTCGTAGCGTACAATAATACTAACTAATCGCTGCAGCTGCGAGACGAAGGACTTATAACAATAGTTTACAAAAATTGCGACAGGTACTCTTTCGACAATCCTACCGCCTCGTCAACTCTATTCACGTCAGTCCCAACACCTTGTGCACTGTCGTCTTTCCCCCCGGCCTGCACATAAAGTGAGATGGAAATCTAGGGACTACTTATGAACTGACCTTTCCCCCAAGCACTTCGCTAACTTTGGTTGCCCAGGCGCGTGCATCAGCTCCTTTGGCCTTCATCGAGGGAGGAACATAATTGACGTGCGCGACCTTGCTGCCGTCATTGTCGGCACTGAACACGTAGACGGCTTTCCCTAATTTCTTTCCTTGAGAAGCGACGTTTTGCAGAATCTGAGACAGCGGTGAGAATTTTTACTAAAAAAAATTGGAACGTGTGATACCTTCGCGTTCGCGTCGACGTTGAGGATAGCAATGTACGCTTCTGAGCTTTCATCGTCTTTGAAGTGTTGCTGGACCTTGTCGACGGCCTGCAATTGAAATCAGCACAGAGTATTGAAAACAGTGCGAACCACCAACCTCCTTGTTGACCGCAGCTTCCTTTTCCTTGTTCTGCTTGTCGAATGTTTTGCGTACGACCGCCAAGCGTTCCTTGAGTTCTGATTTATGGACTACTGAGATGTCTGCCTGGCCAAGTTCCTGCACAATGTTTATATCGAGTGCCCGGAAGGGAATGGAAGTAATACATACGACACCGAGAGTCTTTAAAGCGGAATCCTTCTCTTGGCCAGTTAACAGCTCCAATTGATCAAGCCGGGTTTTCAGGGCCTGAGCCACGCGGGTAACGTCTTGTGCCTCGTGTCCAGTTACTGCAGTAATACGGCGGATACCTTTGGCAATGCCAGATTCCTCGACAATGACAAAGTCCTTGATGTCACCAGTCTTGGCGACATGGCTTAAACGAAGTCAGCAGCGTTTACACACGGAAGGAAAACCCAACAGACGTTCCACCACAAAACTCGACGCTCGTGTTACGCCATTTGGGGTTAGATATGTCACTGGCAATTTCGTCGATATCATACTCGAGGGTAACGACCCGAACGGGGTCGGGGTATGATTCGCCGAAGACCGCCCTTAAGCCAGGGATCTTTTGAGCGGTCTCTAAGTCGAGCTCTTTACTGTGCACCTTGACGTTTTTTCGGATCCAATCGATGCTCATCGACTCGATCTTCGCGATTTCGGGCAAGCTAATCTGTGCCTTGTGCGAAAAGTCGAACCGGAGTTTAGTTGGCGCGACAAGAGAACCCTTCTGGTCGATGTGGTCTCCAAGAACCTCCCGCAGACAGAAGTTGAGGATGTGGGTCGCCGTGTGGTTGTTCCGTAATGGCCACCGGCGAAGCTACCAACAAAATGAATGAGCTTGTGATGTGAAGAGAGTAGATATATGACCTCACCTCGTCGTACGATGACACGACTTCGCTCCCAATCGCGAGGTGGCCGTATTTGAGGTGGCCGACGTGTAAAACATAGCCGTTGTAAACTTGAACACTGGTGACCTCAAAGTCGGCAACACCATCAATGACAATATTCCCTGTGTCGTATTCTTGGCCGCCAGACTCGGCGTAGAAACTTGTCTTGTCGAGAAGCAGGCCGAAAGAGGTGTTTTCTGGGATCTCGGTGGTGGACTCCACAAAGGTTTTGTTGTAAAATATCGACTTCACGGTGGCCGTCGTATTACCAAGAGCTGACGTGTGTGGTCCAATGAGAACGATGACGAGGAAATGTATCTGCATAATTACCGAATTTAGGCGTATCATCGGTCTTGGGTACGCTGCTGTTCTTTTCCAGCGCAGCGATGTCGTGGACGTCGAGTTTAACAGTACCGGTGGTATCCCGTTTGAGGGAAGCCTTACTGGCCTCTTTTGACCATGCTTGAGCGGCCTCAAACTCCGCGTCGTTGATCCCCAAACCCAACTCTTCGGCCATTAAACGCGTCAAATCCACGGGGAACCCAAAAGTGTCATATAAACGCCACACATCCTTCCCGCTGAGTTCCTTTAAATTTTGCTCCTGGGCGCGAGTTGCAAACTGATCAAATAATTTCTCTCCGCGGTCGAGCGTTCGTGAGAAGGATTCTTCCTCCTCATTTAGAATCTCTTTGATTTCGTCGACTTTCTTCGTGATCTCCGGGAAGATGTCGCCCTGAGCGAAAGAAAGTTGAATACTATACAAGAGACAACGAATCAAACGAACTGACCATAGTTTCGACGAGAACGGGCATGAGAGAAGAAAAGAAAGTGCCGATGGTGACCCCAAGTTTCTTACGCGCATATCGGGCGCCTCGCCGTAATATACGGCGCAGGACGTAGCCACGGCCGACGTTGTTTGGCACTCCTCCGTCGCTCAACGCAAAAGTCAGAGTGCGGACATGGTCCGCAACGACGCGGTATGCAGTGTCGATGCCATCGACATCGTCAGCGCCAAAGCGACCTTCATAGGGCCGTACTCCAGTCAGTTCCTGGATTTTGCCAAAGATGGGGGCGAAGACATCGGTATCGTAATTTGATCTTTTGTCTTGTACGATGGAGACCAATCGCTCGAAGCCCATTCCCGTATCGACGTGTTTGGATGGTAAAGACTTTAAGGAGCCATCGTCCTCGCGGTTGAACTGAATAAACACATTGTTCCAAATCTCTAGCACGTCGGGGTCGTCTTGGTTGACGAGGGGAGCAGCATTACGACCGCCGATACGATCAAAATGGATTTCACTATTTGTAAAGTTGAGGGACATGGAAATAAGCTGCGTCAGGACTAACCTGCAAGGACCGCATGGTCCAGTGGCGCCCATTTCTGGGGAGATGTTAAAACATGTTGCGAACAGACTGGAGCAGCAAAACCTCACCCCAAAAGTTATCCTTGGCGTTGCCTGGAAGAATATGGTCCTCGGCCACGCCTTGTGCGAGCCAATACTCCTTGGCCTCCAGATCAGGATCCAACTTGTTCTTCGCGTCGCCTTCGAAATATGTGACATATAGACGCTCCTTTGGCAATTTGTAAACCTCCGTTAAGAGTTCCCATGAGTATGCGATTGCCTCTTTCTGAGTATTTGGACGAGATTAGCGAGTGGACCGCGAATAACCCGAATCTGACCTTGAAGTAATCGCCAAACGACCAGTTGCCCAGCATCTCGAAGAAGGTATGGTGGTACGAGTCTTTGCCGACATCGTCGAGATCTGGGACATCGATGAGAGGGATAGCGGGACGCCGAGGTTTGCCAGTTACCGTTGTGCTTTCCACCCGCTCGGATGCACTTCTGGGTGTTGAAGGCGCGCTTCAGCTTGGACATATCCGAGTGAGGGTCGACTGTGCCGAGAAAGATCGATTTATACTGGGAGAATATGATACATCTGGGGGGCACAGGGGTGGGAGAGGCATGCCTGGTTCATCCCAGCATTCGCAAAGAGCAAGGTGGGGTCGTCGTAGGGGATTGTGGGGGACGAGGGGACATATGTGTGGCCTTTTGACTTGAAAAAGGTGAAGAATTCCTGGCGGATCTTTGAGGCGGGCCAGTGGGCGGTGGCCATGGATGTGAGTCTAAGTGAACGAAGAGTTTGCATCCATTTATGACTCGGCTATAAACGTGACCTCCACTTCTTGAACGTGAATTCCATGCCGCGAATACCCCGTCCACTGCTGCAGCTCCTCGCCCGTCCCCCGCCGCTCCCAAACGCCATTGCACCGCGCGCGATCCTCGCCGGCACCGTCCTCCAACACACCCCGTTGCGTCTCGCGCGCCCCCAGTTTTTGCCGCTTTTTGTGCCTGCAGTTTGCACCCCATCCCCAGTTCTCGCATCGCTCCAACAACTTCGCTATGCCAAGATGGGCCATGAATTCCAGCCCTCGCAGCGAGTGAGGAAGCGCAGACACGGCTTTCTTGCCCGCAAAAAATCCCTCGGAGGCAGAAAAATTATTGCCCGCCGACGCGCCAAAGGTCGGAAATATCTCACATATTGACGGTAGCGTGTTCCGCTCATTTTTCTTTCTATGATACTTACTGGACACAGGGCATGGCATATTAGTTGCTCTACATAAATGAGCAGGGTAGAAGAAGGAACGCGTCCAATGTCACTTGTTAATAGCTACATCTCCCAGCGCCCGACGCGCTTCGAGGCGTCGGATCCCCTCAACGGGTTTGTCAACAGTTTCGTTTAACTCCTCGTCCCGCTGCTCAGAGCTCTCCCACATCGGAAAGGGAATCGCCAAATTTGCAGATCCAATGTATGATTGAGGTGGGGAGAGAGGTGCCGACGGCGTAAATAGGAAACCACGCTCGATGGAGAGTAAAAGCTCCGAGATGGGTGTCTTGCTTGATGCAATACTGCTTTTTTCGGCCTTAGGAGTCGACGGGCTAGAAGAACCTGAAGGACTGCCCGTAACGGTTATTTGTGCTTCTTCGGACTTGTCCTCTGATTTTGCGATCTCCTCCGTCTCTATTAGAGGCGTTTCTGGTGACGACGAGCGGATGTCTGCTCCGCTAAGGGGCCTACTCTCTTCCTCAGCTTCCTCGTCCACCTCCTTGCTAACCGGGACCTCTTGCTTAGCACCGGCCGACGATGTGCTGGCAGAAGAGGCGGGGCGTCCCTGTGGAACTGGTTTCGCAGCCTGTTTCCCCTTGTTGCTAGGAAGGGGTGCCTTGCGTGGCACAGTTTTACCTGGCGGAGGCTTTGAGACCGCAGGAACCGGCACTCGACGCTCGGTGGTCTTCGCCCGAGACATCTGGGACAAGGTGGGCCGCGTCCAGCTATTCTTTGTTGGCTCCTTGGCCTTTGGTTTCACAACAGCGGATGCGCCGTCTTTATCGGGTCGAGCGAACTTTGACACAGGAGGTTGCGAACCCCCGGCAGGCGGTGGAGGTACGGGAATGGAAATTTGTCGCATCGCTGGTGTAGAGGCTGAGTTATCAATACGGGGACGGGCTCGAGTCGCCTTTTCGGCGTCGAGCTTTAACTGAACTTCGGAAATGGGGACTCTTCGTGCGACGACAGTGGTTGTTGGCGCAGCCTGAGGGGCGCCGTCGACACGAGTAGGGGGATTACTCGAAACAGGAATTGGCCGCGCTTGCTCTCCAGATTTGCTCGTGGGTAAAACTGGTCGAACTGCAGCGCACATGGAAACAATGCGTTTCCGGTCAATTGCTGGTCGCGCCACGGCGGGCTGCCGAGACGGCTGGGCGGCTTCGGGAAGCTTTGGTGGTCCCATGTCCCCCTTTGCCCGGCTTCGGGGCTGACGCTCGTCCGGAACGACGGCGTCAAGCGCAACAGCGGGAGAGGAAGCCGAGCGGGTGTGAATGGGAGGGCGGCGAGACGACGGAGCCCGCATAGCCGAGGTTGACGAGGAAAGGTGGTTGGCTTTGGAAGGAGGAGGAAGATGTGAATGCGACGCTTTTAGTTTATCAGCAGCCTTGTTCTGGATATCCAAGTACTTTCGCGTCGTCGGCGTGAGGGGAGCTGCGAAGCTAGGATTTGCGTTAACCAAAGTCAACAGCGCCCTCAAATCAAGTGTGCTCACCTTTCTAGCCTGCTGGGAAGGAGCAATTTATACGCCTCGAAAACCTTCTTGCTGACCTTCCTCACATCCGCATTCGCGTCTCTGGCCGTTCCCCGTATGATGCCTTCGATGTCTTTTGCTCGGGCATCCTTCTCCAGGTCCGGAGGGTTGAAGCAGTTCATGCACGCCAACGTGGATTCCACAATAGTCAGTCGTAATGAAACAGACTTGTCGGTGACCGACTGCATCAAGTACGGCAGAATAGATGGTAAATGCGTTGCGTCGATGACGGCGAGGATGCAAGTGCGGGCGCGAGCGACTGTAACTTTGCTGGTACGGCTGGAAAGAGTAAGGAGGACGGGGAAGAAATGGGCAAGAAGTGGCTCGAATGCCACCCCGAGACACGAAGCTACAACCGCAATGAGGTCAATTGCGACACCAGACAAACGACCCCGTTCAGAGTTCATGGCACTAATTAGTGGACGAGAGCTCGACCGCATCGCGACCAGAAGCTCTGCAGCAGTGTACGAGTCTGTGTCGCTGCAAGCGGCGGTCAGTGCAGTGACACCGCGTGCGATGGCGTCCCAGGTTTCCTCTGTCTCGGGGAGAAAGAGCTGAGGGCGAATAGTTTCGAATTTTTGTTCAAAGACGGAAGCCGAAGCCATGTTAATCTGGAAGCGATGAGAAACGGACAATTGGTGCAGCGGTGAACGCACCTTCTTCGTCGATGCCATGGTTAGTGTAGAAGACTAGGTAGGGCAAGACTCGAGAGTCAGAGTGAGACCGTGTTCGCGTTTAAAATGATCACGTTGATATCACGTGATAGGTCGTGCGCTCGCAGCCGAACCGGAAGTGAAGGTAAAGCGCTCTCTTACCATAAACCATGTCAGACTTGGAGGACGCCGCGTACGGACACGAGGACTCTCCGGACGATGCCTATCCCCAGGAGCAGTCCTCGGCCGACGCCCGCAGCAGCAAACCCCGCAACGATGAGGAGGAGGAGGAGGAAGATCGTGAGGAAGATGACGAACGGGACGAGGAAGAGGAGGAGGAGGAGGACGAGTCACCCCGCAAAAAACGAAAGGTTTGGGCCACTACAAGGCGTTTCAAGAAGTGATTAATTATTGGTTTGCGTTACTTACAGCGCCGACACAAGAAGGGAGCTGAAAAGTTCCTTGACTTGTTTGCCGTGAGCGACGACGAGGAGGATGAAGAAGACGACGTCGACGATGATGGAGCAGGTTGGACCATACATTTTTTGCCTTAATTGCCTAACCTCTGTGCAAAGACGGTTTCATTGACGCCGAAGACGCTGACGAGACTTCTCGCCGTCCTTTCGGCCAACTACCCACTGCACGCAAATTCGACGAGACTGATGGCCAAAGTCCGGAGCAAATCGCGAGCGCCCTGAATCGTCGATACCGCGATAGTCACGTCGCTCGGTACACTGGAGATATGAATGAGATTCCCCAGCGACTCCTTATGCCCTCTGTTCATGATGCCAGCTTGTGGCAGGTCCGAGTCAAGGCTAGTCTCTTTCATTTTGGTCGTTTGCCCTGCTAATTTACTCCCAGGTTGGACGAGAAAGAGATCTTGTTTTTAGTCTCATGCGCAAGGCCATCGATGTGGAGTACAGCGCCAAACCTCTTCATATCCTCTCCGCGTTCCAGCGCGACTCGCTTCCCGGAATGATATACGTCGAAGCTCGCAGCTCCCAGCAGGTCAGCCAGGCTTGCAACGGCTTGATTGGGGTTTACGTCTCCCGTGGAATCCAACTGGTGCCTATCGAGGAAATGGCGACTTTGCTGCAAATAAAAAAGCAAGACTTGACAGTCACTCCTGGCAGCTGGGTACGCATCAAGCGGGGGACGTACCAGGGTGATTTGGCTCAGGTGGTGGACATCACGGAGACGGGCGAATATGTCGGCGTCAAATTCATCCCAAGAATCGATCTTAACCCGCGCGATGATGGTTCGCTCGAGGGTCCCAGCGGGAAAAAAAGGAAAAAGACAAACGTCGCCGCTGGGACCACGCGGCCACCACAGAGACTTTTCAACTACGAGGAAGTGGTAGGTGCATGGGGCCGGAAGAACGTCGTCAAACGGAATCAGGTGTATGTGTTCCAAAACGAGACCTATAAAGACGGATTCATCGAGAAGGATCTCAAGTTGAGCCAACTGATGCTAGAGGACGTCAATCCGACTTTGGACGAGATCACCCAGTTTGCTCGGGGACAAGAAGGCGAAAGTGGAGAAAATCCGTTCGATCTTTCCATCATCGCTGAAGCGTCGAGAAAGGCGGCAGTTTCGGTCTTACAGCCCGGTGACCACGTCGAAGTCTTTGAAGGAGAGCAAAGTGGAGTGCATGGAGTCGTCGAGGAAATCAATCAAGACGTCGTAACGATAACCGCCGTTGGTGTCGATTTTGACGGTCAAAAAGTCGACCTCCCTGCTAGGAGCGTCCGGAAACGTTTCAAGGCGGGCGACCATGTCAAAGTGATGACGGGGCAGAATGCCGATGAGACTGGACTAGTGGTCTCAGTCTCAGACAATGTCGTGACCTTCCTATCCGATATGTCCATGCAGGAGGTCCCTATTTCTTACTCTTGTGGTTGATCTTTATTCACCCTTGTCCAGGTCTCCGTCTTTTCAAAAGATCTTCGCGAAGCTGCGGAAGTTGGCTCGGGGACCAATATTGTCGGGAATTACGAGCTGCATGATCTTGTTCAACTCGAGTATGTCGCTCATCCTGTTTATGTCTCTGCCACTAATATTTTCTCTCAGTCTTCAGACCGTCGGAGTGATTTTCAAGACGGAGCGAGATTCATTTCGCGTCCTCGATCAGAATGGTCAAATTCGTCTCGTTCAACCGCATCAGATATCAATGCGTCGGGATTCCCATCGTGCTGTTGCGACGGACTCGGCGGGCCATGAGCTGCACGTTAACGATAATATGAAGGAAACGGATGGAGAGGTAGAGCACGACTTGACGAATCGTGCCCCGCTTGCTCACGTATTCTGTAGGGCAGGAAAGGTCTCGTCCTCCACATACATCAAGCCTCTTGGGTCTTCCTACACAATCGCGACATTGTCGAGAATGGTGGCGTTTTTGTGACGCGCGCGCGTTCTTTGGTCTCTCTTGCTCCCAAGGGCAATCTTGCCAAAGCCCCTGGTGCATCTATGGATCTGTCCAAAATGAATCCTGCGTTAGTTCAGCCGCAGGGCGGGATGGTCGGCTCTGGTAATATGGGACGCGGTCCGAGGGACAGACTTATTGGAGTCACCGTGACGGTTGTCAAGGGTCCGTATAAAGGCTATGTTGGAGCCATCAAGGATACTAACGGGCCAATTGCCCGGGTGGAGTTGCATACCGGAAACAAGGTTGTTGCAGTCGACAAGGAGAAGTTGAAGCGGCGCCTGTGAGTATCCGCATGCTGTCGGTGTTTCTGTCGCTCAACTTTTACACAGGGACAGCGGGAAACTCGTCGATTTGGAAAGCTATCACACCGGTGGTGGGTTTGGGGGCAACCGTGACAAATTCGGAACTCCGCAATCCCGATTCTCACCAGAATTTGGAGCCGCAAGTGGACCGACCCCCGCTTGGAACGGCGGGCGTACGCCGGGTTGGGACTCGGGACGTACACCTGCGTGGAATACTTCACGAACCCCAAATCCATACGGCCAAGGAGCAGATGGGAAGACTCCCGCATGGAACACGAGCTCCAAAACACCGAACCCGTATGCAGCTGGCGGCCGAACCCCGGCCTGGAATGCTAATTCCTCGAGCACGCCGAACCCCTACGTTACAGGTGATTCTGGTACCAATACCTGGGGCGGGGCAACTCCTGGGCGGCCAGCTAGCTGGGGTGGAACGACTCCAGGAAGATCTCTTGCCCCTGTAAGACCCGAACCCAGTTGGGCATCGCCTGCTCGCCATTGGGGTGAAGCCAATGCTTGGGTGCGTATCCCCCTTTTCTGATATTTGGGTGGCTCATAATAATCGGTTTAGAACGCACCCACACCCGCCGCGGCTGCCGCTACTCCTGGCTTCAACGGCGCCCCAACACCAACCGCTGCAGCCACTCCTGGAGCTTATCTCGCCGCTAGCACTCCGGCCGGCGCATTTTCTCTCGCTTATGGGGGCATGTCGGCGCCTACACCAGGCGCCATGTCGGCACCCACTCCAGGCGCCTCTTACCCGTCATACAACCAATTCCAGATGCCCATTGAATATGGTAATGCTCTCGACGTCAACTATGTTTTCCTTCACTCATCGAGAAATAGAACCTCCGGAAAATTGGCTTATGGACCCCGCCTATCGAATGTATATTAATCGCATCAAAGTACGGGTCCAAGGCACACGCCTGGTGCATCCACAATATCTCGAGGGTGAATTGGAGGGTCAAGAAGCACATGTAGTCGCCGCCACCCCCAGCGCTCCGCAATTCGACCAGACAGCGATGTTGATGTTCGAGAACGGCACTACGCGGACAGGATTCCTGGTCAAATATCTGCTGCCAGTGGAACCGCGCTTTGAGAACGAGGAAGCGCTCGTGCTCGATGATCCGAAGCACAAGGGAATTGTGGTGAAGCTGCGAGAGGCACCAGATGCAGACTCGAGGCGACCTGTGACTGTTTCGCCTCTAAAGAGCACCGACGTTTTCGAGCTGATGCGGGACCGACTGGCGTCGCTGAAGCTGCAAGAGTAGAAGAGTATTTTATCTGAGCTTGTAATATTACGCTGAACGAAATAAAAACAATGTCATATGCAATCCTCTTCTCTCTTCCATGAGCAAAGCTTGCATGCCATCTTCAACACGCGAATATCTGCTGCAGGCTTCGAGAATACCTTGACTATGAGCTATCCCCGTTGGTCTTTGTCGTTGAGCAACCGCGCCGACGCATATTGCTTCAAGTACGCCAGCCCCTGCAAGCTCGAGCTCCCTGTCGCTGCCCTCGGAGCCGACAGCGGCGCCCTTCTTCTCAGTATAACGCAGCCTCTGCCCGAGGACGGCTTGTTCGTGGTGGAGGTGCCGCTGCATGTGCGGTACGGCAAGATGGCTATGGTGGAGTCCCCGTTCACGCTCACGCAGCTCTCATGGCCCGACGTATTCGTCAATCTCGTCAGCAATGTCTGCACAGCAGAGCGCTGAACGAGCGAACAGTTTCCGATTGTATGGCTGCAGCCGCTACGAGGTACAGTACCCGTTGCGCTTCTACGCACTCCTCTAGATCTGGGAGATTCAGCGGACGTAGGGCGCGTTGAGCCCGGGACTGCGGCGGTCGTCCTCGCCGCGTTCATTTACCTGATGCTGGCCACACATCGGACGGTCACGCGAATGAATGCGAGATACCGCAAGTCATAGCTTGTAATTTAAAAGTAGTCGTACATAACAGATACATGGAGTTGTTATTTCGTTCCTTCGTATTACTGTCCGTCCACCGTGTCCGTCATCCACATTAACATCTGTTCTAAAAAGCCACCGCAGGCGCGCGCGCTCAAACGTCGACATACAAGCCCGCGTCTTTTCTAATCTTCGTCATGGCTATGATGGAGTCAAACTGGGGCTTGTGCAAGCGTGAAAGTAAGTATACCTGCGATGATCGCGCTCCCGACGCCGCTCCCGTCTTCGGCGTGGTGTGTGATGATATTTCTGCGGGTATGCTCATCAGTTGTGTTGGAGAAGGCGTAAGGGAGGGAAAGACATACCGCCCCTTCTCTCCAAACACATCCACCAACCCCTCGTGCACACGCTCCGCAAACCCGGGGTATTTCTTTCATCGCTTGGTTAGCGGCGTTTCGGGAAGCCATAGTCAATGAAGACGCACGTTATACAGCGAACCATCTGCCCCGACCGCGCACCCCTCCTCCAGATACCCCATCTTACCCACAATCGCGGCAATCCCACACGCACTGAGTCGTGCTGCTCTCCTCCCAATGAGCTTAGCCAGGGCCTTGAAGAACTGGCGTTCGGCGAGCGTCGTCTCGAGCGCAAAAAAGTGGGTGAAGATGCCAATGATCATGAGGAGTTCGTCCGTGGGGTCACTCTCCATCAGCGAGAGGAAGGCCGTGTCGAAAACGTAAGGAGCTTCGAGCTTGTAAGTATTCTGGCCCAGAAAGAGCACGCCCTCGTCGATGAGCTCGCAGATGACGAGACGCAGAATCTCGCCGAGATAGCGACCAGAGATGAGTTTCTACTTGAACATTAGTACATTTGTTTACACGGGAAAGGGAGGAAACACCTCAAAAGCCTGCTCCCCGGGCTTGTTGGACGTCTCGTCCACGATCGAGTCGTACTTTGTCCGTGGCAAGTGCTCGTGCTCGAACGAGTCAAAGGCGCCCTGTTTGCATCTTCGCCAAAGCATCCAGAAACAGGGTGGAGTTGACGCACCCACTCGCAATTGATCCCCATCTCCGCCTCGTCGTCAATCCCGAGGTTCTTGATTTTGGGAATACTTCCGACGCGTTCCATGTACGCGGCGTTGCACCCTGTACCGAAGATAACCGCGATTTTGGTCCTGGGGTTGACATAGTGTGACGCGATGAGGGTTCCCGTCGTGTCATTGATGAGCGCGGTGAGCTCGATAGGGAGGGCCTGTAATAATGGCGCGTCAATAAATTTGATAAGGTAGGACGAGGAGCTGATTCACAAATTTCGCCAGCGATGTTCGGAACATGGCCGCAACGTCGTGACCCTCCGTGTTCGCGGCACCAAACCCTTTCGTCCAGCGGATGAGCTCGCCGTGGTCGATGCGCTCTTGCGAGCATGGGTAGGAGAACTAACCGATCAGCATTGGACAGCGGAGTCTACTCGGATCCACGCACTGTAAAGCCCAGTGGTAGCTTCTCCCCCTCCTTTAACCGCAGCCCGCTGGCCTCGTCGGCGAGGTTCGTGTCGACGAACGTCTTGAGGCATTCGGCGCAAAAGTCAAACAGTTTCTGGCCCTCCTCCTGCTTTTGTTCTTCAGTGAGGCGGTATTTGGTCTGCGTAATCTCGAATTTGCCTTCGCCCTGAAGGGTGACGAGGCAAACGCGGAGGTTGGTGCCGCCTGCGCGAATAATTACCATCACATATATTTGCGCACGCGCAAGGCAACGCACCGAGGTCGACGGCGAGAAAGTCGCCTGTTTCTTGCCCGGTTGGCCAGCCAAAGACGTAGGTCGGTATCATGGGCTGTACAATGCATAATGGGCGGCATTCGCAGAAAGAAAAGAATACATACCACTACCTGCTTTGGTTTCGAGAGTCCCAGTTCGAGTGTGTCCTTGAACGCCTCGACGATCATCCGCATGCGCTGGGGTGTCAAGGTAAATCTGTGGGCCATTAGACGCTATCCCAGGGACATGATTGCACCTACAGACTGTCGAACTTGCGCAGATGGTCGGCCATCGTCCTGACGCGGTGAGATTGTATCCAGAGGTAAGAAAACGGACATACTTTTTGGTGGCGTGAGGAAGGCCCTCCTCGTCCTGGGTACGAGTATGCATGGCCATCGTTTGGCCCGTAGGCAGCACGATGCTTCCGCTGCCGCGGCGAGATGCAGGCATTGAGTTGCTTGGCTGTCTTTGGTTCTGGGCGGGAGAAGAGTGTGGGGTAATGGTCACGTCGGGTAACAGCGTGACTCCGCTCACCGACACGATGATTGGGCTCAAGGGAACCCTCAATGTACGCGTTTTTCCTTGGATTCATTTGAAAAAAGACGGCGAACCTTTAGGTAGATTATAGACAACTCGGGTGCCCTGGTCGCAGAGTGCGTCAATGTGCTGAAGCAAAAAGTGAACAACGGATGGGGCTCTGTCGGCGACGAGATTGTCGTCGTGGTCCAGCGTGCGCGCCCCGTCACCGCCGCTTCTGCAGCCTCTGTCACCGCCGTCAAGGTCCGCAGAGGCGACGTCCGCCGTGCTGTTATTGTCCGCACGCGCAAACCCGTCCGCCGCCCCGACGGTCGCATGATACGGTTCGACGACAACGCGGCGGTGCTGCTGAACAACAAGCGCGAGATGCTGGGGACCCGGATTGGTGGTGTGGTGAGTGCGGACCTGCGCATGAAGGGCTGGGGCAAGATTGCCAGTCTGGCCCCAAAAGTAAGTGCGGCTGAGCCAGATGTAACTCGATTCTTAACGCGATTTAGGTCATATAGATGGCGCTGCGAACGAAATTGCCTTTGCCTAGATGGTTGGCCCTGTAAATGGCAATCGCAGGCCCATTTCTTGCCTGCTTCACCTCTAATTCCCCACCAGCGCCCAAAATGCGTGACCTGCTGTCCTGCGTCCAGATTGCCCGGCACGACGTCTGCGAAACGGTTTTTACAGTACTAAAATTGTATTTCTCTCTTTTTTTGAATGCACACGACGCCTTGAGCCATGCAACGTTCACGCATTCCTTGTAATATTTTTGAGTGCTGATTACGTGAGCGAGCGAAACACGTCAATAACTTTTGGATCTCTCCATCATGGTGGGTATGGCCTTGCTGCACCGTTCTGTATCTCATTCCTTTGCAGCCTTCCGCCGTGGCGTCAGAGTCGGTGCCCATTGAGACTGCGCATGAGGACATGATTGTGCGTCGTCCCATTCTCCTCGCATTCTCTCTTCCAACCCCGGTCTAGCACGACGCGCAGCTCGACTACTACGGGAAACGCCTGGCGACGTGCTCCTCCGACCGCACCGTAAAGGTCTTTGACGTCGTCGACGGCGACACCCAAAAGGTCGGCAAGTCATTGACTGGGTAGGCGACACCGGATTCCGCGCTCGCTGGCTGCTAACGAATACAATATAGCCACACCGGGCCCGTCTGGCAGGTTGCGTGGGCACACCCCAAGTTCGGGCACATCCTCGCGTCTTGCTCGTACGACGGCAAGGTCCTCATCTGGAAAGAACAGCAGTCCCCGTCTTCCGCCGCCAACACCAACAACTGGGCCAAGATACGCGAGCACACCCTCCACACCGCGTCTGTCAACTCCGTCTCGTGGGCCCCGCACGAGCTCGGCGCCATCCTCGCCTGCGCATCGTCCGACGGCAAGCTTTCTGTCCTCACCTTCAAAAGTGCGTCTTTCCATAATTACCGTGTTTGTTTTCGGGCCCCTGATTTCAAGCACAGACGACGACCAATGGCTCGCCGACATCTTCCCGGGTCACGCCATCGGCTGCAACGCCGTATCCTGGGCCCCCGCCGCGCCCCCAGGCAGCCTCATCACCCCCGCCGCGCACCACCTCCAATCCATCCCGTCGGCCCTGCCCCCCGCCCCGTCGCCCCCCGCCAAGCGCTTCGCCAGCGCAGGCTGCGACAACCTCGTCCGCATCTGGGGCTACCGCGAGGACCAACAGGCGTGGGTCGAGGAGGACGTGCTCGAGGGCCACACAGACTGGGTGCGCGACGTCGCCTGGGCGCCCAGCGTCGGCCTCACTCGCAGCTACATCGCGACCGCGTCCCAGGACCGCACGGTCTGTGTCTGGGTGCGCGATGCGCCGGGCGGGCAGTGGGTGCGGAGCGTGCTCGACCCGTCTTCGGCCGGCGGAGAGGGCGCTGCTGCTGGCGGCAAATTCCCCGACGTTGTTTGGCGCGTTTCGTGGAGCCTCGCGGGCAATCTCCTCGCCGTCAGCTGCGGCGATGGAAAGGTGACGCTTTGGAAAGAGAACTTGAGAGGTGTATGGGAGTGCGTCAGCGATATGAACAGCTAAACGCAATGTTTTATGTATTCGTGGTTGTACGAGGATACCACGCAAATAATATTTCATCTCTAGAAAGTCCCCAAGCGAAAGCACCGTCTGTATATCACACATCATACATCCCGAGCCTCTAACACACGAATGTCCTCCGCAAATTTGGCAAGGATGCCCCGCACCTCGGCGGCTCTGAAGCTGCCCGTCGTGTACACAACCTTGCTGACTTGAAAGCCATTAAACATGCTCGCGGCGCACACCGTGTAGGCGCCCATGTTGGGGAAGCCGAGCCAGTCGCCGACGCGGAGCGCGCGCGGCAGCTGGGCCATCGGACACACGCAGTCGATCGAGTCGCACGTCGGGCCCCAGACGCTGCTCGTGTGCAGCGGCTCCCCGGCGGCAATGTGGAACGAGCCGCCCATCGACAGGACGTATGGGTGCACGACCTGGTGGTCGAAGAGGATGCAGTTGAACGCGCCGTACACGCCGTCGTTGATATAGTCTGCGGAAAGCTCAGCGGCCGGTGCCAGAAAAAAAGAAAAAAGTACGCACACATAACAGCGGGCTGGTCAGCCGCGCCGTCTACGGCGGCGTCGGTCAACGGCGCGCGCCGGGCGATGATATTGGTCGCAAGGTTAAACGCCTTTGAGACATAAAATCTGCCTGGCTCGGCGATTATTTTTATTTCGCCGCGATCGGGAAAGTGCATGTCGATCGCGTCGGAGAGGAAGGACGCAGCCTGCTCAAAGTGCGTGTCTTCGAAGCCGCCGCCGACGTCGAGGAGGGTGAAGCGGTAGCCCGCGTCGGCGCCCATGTCAAATGCCATGCGCGCGCGGGCGATGGCGTCGGTGTATACGGACGGGTCATAGCACCCGCTGCCGACATGGAAGCTGACGCCGACGACGGCGAGGCCGAGCTCGCTGGCCTTTGCGAGGAGGCCGGGGACCGTGGCAAGGGGCGCGCCAAACTTGATGCCGAGCTGGCAGAGACTCTTGGTATCGTCCGTGAGGATACGGATCACGAGTTGGGCGCGCGGGTGGGCGCGCGCGATTTTGTAGAGCTCGTCAGCGTTATCAAAGGTCATCAGGTCGACGCGCTGCCTTGCGGCGTTGCGGACAAACGAGACGGCCTTGCAGGGGTTGGCGAAGATGATCCGGGACGGGTCGATGCCGCCGACGGCGAGCACCTGGGATATCTCGCCGTTGGAGGCGCAGTCGAAGCCGGTGCCGAGAGCGGCGAGGAGGCGCAGGACGTACGGGTCCGGGTTGCACTTGACGGCTGGGGGCGTGTGAGACGCGCGAAGCGGGGACCGCAGGCTGCTCACCATAAAAAGGCTGGATCTGGGGGAGACAGGCGCGCCAGCGGAGGTGCTGGGCGTAGACCTGGCTGAGATCGGCGACAAAGAAGGCGGGCTCTGCGTCGGGGTCTGCGAGAGCATGGCCGGCGAGAATTCCGTCACGCAGATGGACGTCCGGATGGCCGTGGCGGAGGGGCGGGAGGTCGGGGAAGATGGATTCGTTCAGGCCATCGTCGTAAAAGTCCAGGGGGGGATCTGGGCGCGAAAGCGGCGCTGTAAAGGCAATTGGGGCGGGTTGGAGGTCGACTAGTGACATTCGTTTGCGCAAAGTCCCTTGATGGGGAGGGGCAGGGTCGGGGGCAGGATCCAGTGGTACCCAATTACCGAGCCTACCGCCAGGTGGGGGAACCGGGCGGAGAGGGACGGCAAGGGCAAGAGCGGTCAGTCGAGGGGGCCTCGCTGCGGGGAGCGAGGGGAGATGGCGAGATGGCGGAAGGAAGCAAGAGCGGTGTCCACCATGCGGCCCCTCGTGACTCGCTTACTTGCCTGCAAAACTGGATACTCTCATAGACGACGCATAGGCCCGACGCATACTGTAGGCCCTCCCCAGCACCTTTTTTTCCTCGCAAAATGCACTGGGTGAAAATTTTCAACTTTCGCCGAGGTTGCTCCTGCGGACCCAGCGGGTTGCCATCGCACACGCAGACTCGTTCAGCGCAGGTCACAGCTACAACGGCGGTGGTTGGTCACTTTTGCGGCGTTATCGCGCTGTTGCGCCAACCGGTGTGTTTGACGAGCGCAGACTTGGGCGCCAAAATTAAAATTTAAAATATGGTTCATGTACAGGCGAAGGAAACAGAATCAAGTAGAAGCCGAGATATTTGCACACTGGAGGGATTGTGTAAATATGTGACCATAGCTTCAACGAAATCAAGAGAACCAAGTGGCCCGTGCACCGGGAACTGCCGTAATTGATTGATCTCACTACACCTCTCTCCGCCTCTCTCAAGCCCGCCCCGCCGCCGACGGTATGCTGCTCTCTCTGCGCCCGCGTGTTGCCCGGTGTCTGCCGTTGTTCTCCAACTTGAACGGACTCGCTGCGTGCATTTTGGGCTGGATGCGGGTCGCCGTCGTTGGATGACGCTGACTTTGTTTTTCTGACTTGTAGCACCCGCTATGTCGCTCGTTGTCCCCGAGGCCCACCAGCAATTCCAGGTCCGTCCCTTGCGTGGTGCATTATCGCCCACTAAACACCCCGCAGCACATTCTGCGTCTGCTGAACACCAATGTCGACGGAAAGCGGAAAATCATGTACGCCCTCACCGAGATCAAGGGTGTCGGTCGCCGGTACTCCAACCTCGTCTGCAAAAAGGCTGACGTCGACCTCAACAAGCGGTGCGTGTCTCTCTTTTCTATATCACTCCCAACTCACACCGCCCAGCGCCGGCGACCTCAACTCGGACGAGCTCGAGCGCATCGTCACCATCATCCAGAACCCCACCCAGTTCAAGATCCCCACCTGGTTCCTGAACAGACAAAAGGACATTGTCGACGGCAAAAACTCGCAGATCCTCTCCAACGGCGTCGACTCCAAGCTCCGTGACGATCTCGAGCGTCTCAAGAAAATCCGCGCCCACCGTGGTCTAAGGCACTACTGGGGCCTCCGTGTCCGTGGTCAGCACACAAAGACCACCGGTGCGTTTCCCTCTATTCTTCTACCTTCTTTCGTCCTGACTTGTTGCAGGCCGCCGCGGCAAGACCGTCGGTGTGTCCAAGAAGCGCGGTTAGATACATACTCCATTGTCGTCTCTATATGCAATAATGCCTATGTCCATGCTGCGAGAATTCACGGCTGCTGCAAGTTGTGTTCATCGCCTTCCACGTTCTTTCAAAGTTTCTTAGTCCGTATGATGCATTACCTGGAACTTGTCCTCAGACCCGAATTCACTCTCGGCTTCTCGAAATGTCTCGAAATTCGGTCACGTGACCTGGCGTTTATAGCGCGCCTACACTGCTTGAACCCGACCATAATGTTGTCAGTGTGCCATCCGTGGTTCAACATGCCCAACGCAAAACGCAAACAGCCCGCCTCCGTCTCCGACTCGTCCGCGCGCTCCCCCAAGCGCCGCCGCTCTGGCACTCTCGAACGCGGCTTTGCCAACCTCACCCTCGACGCCCCCATGCTCCCCATCGTCGTCGAACCCCCATCCATGCCTCGGCCCACCACTCCCTCCGTGCCCGAAATCACCATGAAGCTCTCGTCGTGGTACGAGCCAGAACCAGACCGTGTGTGCCGCTCTTCCGGTAAATTTACACATGCTCACAATACCCCCGCAGGAATCGTCATTACCGACCTGACCTCCTTTTCCGAAGAGGACGCGGACACGGACGCGCCCGACGCGCCGACGCTTATTTCCCCCGCACTGATCGAACGTCTCAAACGCCCGCTCGCGTCACCGCTCCCCGCGCAGCCTCCCACCCAGGCCCTCGTCCTCTTCCGCCCGCTCCAGATTCCCACTCTCACAAAACCCACTGACGACGCGAAACCTCAGACATCCGACGCGCCCGACGACGCGATGGACGTGGAACCATAACGATAGCATACAGAATACATATTTACACGCACGAAAAGAAAAGAAAACAGACACACTACGAGCCCGACGGGCCGGCCCCAAACTGAATCATCTCTTCCGTTCTGCGATGCATCTCTGCATCAGGGTTCGCATACATGTCCTGCTCAAAGGTCAAGTGACGGTGCCGCGCGTGGGCGTGGGGATGCGGAACGTGGTGCATCTGCATCGACGCGGCGTATGGCGAGCTCAGCGTGATGGGGCTCGGCCCGTGCGAGTGCGATGGTGGCTGCTGCTGCTGAGGCGCAAACAGCGGCGCGTGCTGCTGGTGCAGCGGCTGGTGACGCTGGTGTCCGTGTTGCGGCTGGTGCTGCTGCTGGGCCTGCTGGTGTTGTTGTTGTTGTGGCGGCTGCGAGAGTTGCTGCATCGGATAAGCAGCCATGTTCATCATCGCGGTAGAATCAGCGTGAAAGTTGAAGCTCTCGGGCTGCATTGCCATGGGCTGGATCGTCTCGGGGTCGTCGTCCTCCATCTCCTCGTCGTGCTCAGCGACCGTCGATCCGCCGGCCTCGTCGCCAGTGGGCGATCGTTGTGCCGCGATCTCTTCTGCAGTGAGGAACCGGCCCCCGGGACCGCGCGGGCGGCGCATAGCATGTTTGTGACGCGATTCGTGAAGATACGGCTGCGCGGGGTAAGTCAAGGCCACTCGGACGCGGTGAAAGCGAACCTTGCGTTGGCGCGAGAGGCGGTGAAGTTCCTCGAGACGCGCGCGAGCGACGCGGCGCTTGAGGATGCGGAAATACTGCTTTGCGTTTACATAGAGCGGCTCCTCGTCGACGTGGGGGATGAAGAGGTCGTCGTTCTGAAAGTAGTAGGGCTGATAGCTCGGCGAAAGATCAGTCTGGTTTTGCATTGTGATTGGAGGAGAGAGCGTTTGAAGGGGGTCCCGCCGAGGCGCTTGTAAGGGGGTCGGCCGCTTATCCCCGACGCCTTTTATCTTATTTTTTTCTTTTATTTTCTCCCGCATGAGTATATACCTCGTTTCTTGTGTCTAGTTCCCTTGTATACCCCTCGTTTTTAGTTCACAAAGAATTTTTTCAACTTCAACTTGGTTCAATTTCGCACCCACGTGATCATTTCCGGTTCAATTTACGCCATGGAGGCCAAACTCAAGACTCTCAAGGTCGCGGACCTCAAGGACATCCTCACAAAGGCCCAGCAGCCTCCGCCCGCAAAGGCCACCAAGGGCGATCTCATAGCCCGCATAATAGCCTCCAAGGAAGCCACAGAGGCCTACAATGCAAAATTCGCTCCGAAAGACGACCTCCTCGCGCCGCCAGAAGAGTTGGTCCATCTCCAACCGTTTATTCCACTGCCTAACCATTCTGCAGCCTGGACTGGGACGTCGACCAGGTGAACGCACCCGACACACCCGTCGAGGCACCGGTAAGTCGCGTCGCACGACCCGAATCAGCGCTGAGACGCGTTCAGAAACCCCCCTCTGCCGCAAAGCTCGCAGCAGCCAAGCCTGCACCGATACCCACACCCGCACCCGCGCCTGCAACACAGGCAGCAGCACCCACACCAGCGTCCACCACAACAGGGGACCCCGAAGCAGAGAAGCGCCGGAAGCGTGCAGAGCGCTTCGGCTTGCCCGTCGTCGAGCCGCAACCGCCCGCAGCCAAAAAGGCCACCGTCGCTGCCGCCCCCAAGCAGCCAAAGCAGCCCGACGTGCGTCCCTCCACACTAACCCAGTAACCGCCGCTGACGCGCCACAACAGGTCCCGGAGAAGCTGAGTGCGCGCGCGGCGCGGTTCGGGACGGGCCAGAAGCGGCCTGCGCCCGTCGACGAGGTGGTGGACGCGGAGGAGCAGGAGAAGCGGAAAAAGCGTGCAGAGCGGTTCGGGACAGGTGCCGCAAAGGAGGCCTAGTGCACCCTGGTCAGACTACCCCTTGCATAAATCGAATCGAATCTTGTACCTCTTCTCCACATTCACATATCTACCATGCCCATCACGGTCTATGGCGCGACTTATACTGTCCTCGAAGAGCCGCAGGTATCGACTGAGCTTGCCCGCTGCGCGAACGCTCAAACAATCGAGAGCACATCGGTGGTATCGATTCAGCCCTGCACCACGTATTCGGAGCGCTCGCAGGACCGCTTCGTCGTCGCAGACTGGCCATTGGCCGATGGGACCTGGAAGTTCCGAGCTGTATTTGACGGGCACGCGGGGCATGACACCGTCGACCACATCGCTGCGACTCTGCCCTCCGCCATACACGATGCCCTCGCTCAAGGTCTCACCGCGGGGCCCTTAGCCGCACCCGACGTATCAGAGCTGCTGCGCAAGGTGATCGCGGATGTAGATGAAGGGATAGGCAAAGCGATGCTGGGCCTGTTTCCCGGAGGCGTCGACGAGCTGGCGCAGCTCAGCGATGAGGACGTCGCGGCGCGAATTAATGACGGCGGTGTCAATTCAGCCAAGGTGCTGCGGTGCATGCGAGGATCCACGGTTCTCGTCGCGCTCATCGGACCCGCCCTTGACGTCTGGGTGGCG
This sequence comes from Mycena alexandri, assembly GCA_029233265.1. Taxonomy (NCBI): domain Eukaryota; kingdom Fungi; phylum Basidiomycota; class Agaricomycetes; order Agaricales; family Mycenaceae; genus Mycena; species Mycena alexandri. Next base: position 163,380 of record JARJCM010000004.1, read on the forward strand.
AGTCTCGGCGACTGCCAGGCTGGTGCGCGTTTCTTCGCGCGCGTGTTGCTCGATTATTGAATTTACTGCAGTACTTGGACTGAAGCAGGCGACGGGCGCGTGGGACGCGCAGCTGCTCAGCGTTAACCACAACGGCACCGACGCGGGCGAAGTCGCGCGCATCCGCAGCGAGCACCCCGGAGAGGACGAGTGCGTGCTGCGCGACCGCGTCCTCGGCGCCATCGCAGTCACTCGCGGTGTGTATAATCCAACGACTGTATTACATGCTCATTGAATAATGCCTTTGCAGCCGTCGGCGACTTTCTATTCAAGCTACCCCCCGTCTACACCAGCCGCGTCTTCCTCAACGCAAAGCCTGGCTTCCAGATCTCCTCCAAGATCGCAGACTTTCTCGGCCGCAACCTCACTCCGCCGTACCTCTCCGCGCAGAGCGACGTCCAGCACGTTCATGTCCCGTCCCTGGGGGCAACCGAAGCCTTCCTCGTCCTTGCGTCTGACGGGCTCATCGACCTATCTGGCGACACGTACGGGTTGGACCATCGCGAGCCTGCAATCTGCAGCAAGAAGTGGGTGGAAATTCTAAGTCGCGCAGATCGTCCGACCGCGGAGAACGCGGCGTTGTATCTGCTGCGGGACGCGATGGGGTGGACAGCGGACGCGGTGTCGTCGCAGCTGACGGTCGAGTCGAAGGAGCGGTGGATGGACGACACGACGATTGTATTTACTCCCGTTGTCTAACCGGCGGTTCCGTCGGCTTCATTTGTATTAGTCACAATTATTTTCTTGCTCTCGACCACCATGTCCGCGCCTGAACTCTTCACTTGTCTATCATGCGCGATAGCATTCCTCTCCGCAGAGGAACAACGTCCGTTGCTTGCCTTGCTCAGAGTGCTGTATTGACATTTTCCAGGCGCTCACTACCGCTCCGACCACCATAGATATAATATGAAGCGTCGCGTTGCGTCTCTGCCCCCGGTCAGCGCCGAGCTCTTCAACCAAAAGGTTCTCGACCGCCGCCTCGAAACGGCTGTTATGTCCTCGGTGAAGGGAGCTTATTGTGAACCGTGCAAGTACGTCCGCATTTCGTTAAAAAATCTGCCCCTTCCCAACACTTTACTCAGCAAAACATACACGACCGAGAATGCTTACCGTTCGCACATCAACTCGAAGAAGCACAAGGAGGCAGAGCTCAAGGCATCGCTCGCCCCTCCACGGGTCGTGGCAGAGGAACTTGTTTCTGACGAAGTACCGTCCGCGCCCATGGAGGTAGAGACCGTCGAGGTAGTCCCCGAGCCCAAAGTCGTCTCTCTGGTCGTCGACGGCGACGCATCCGATACCGAAATCACCCAAACCATCGACGAAAAGATCGCCGCCGCCCGCGCTCGCCTATCCTCCAACAGCTGCCTCTTTTGCCCGCACGAGAGCACTGTCATCGACGACAACCTCACCCACATGTCCACCGCGCACTCGTTCTTCATCCCCGACGCCGAGTACCTTATTGACATCCCCGGCCTCATCTCGTATCTCGGCGAGAAGATCGCGGTGGGCAACGTTTGCATTTACTGCAACGGCAAGGGGAAGGAGTTCCGCACCCTCGAGGCGACGCGGAAACACATGCTTGACAAGAGCCACTGCAAAATTGCGTACGACTCGGAGGACGACCGCCTCGAGATCTCAGACTTTTACGACTTTACAAGCTCGTACCCGACCGAGACAAAAAAATCCAAGAAGTCATCAACAGTGGCGTCGAGCGTGGACGAGGAGTGGGAAGAGGTGGACGACGATGGCGAGGACGCGGACGAGGTTATCGAGGAGGAGGGCGACGACGAATCCGACGAAGACTCGGACTCGGACGACCTCCCCGAGAACCCAATCACCTATGGCGACTCCAATCTCGAACTCATCCTGCCCTCGGGTGCACGGATAGGGCACCGTAATCTCCGGCGATTCTACCCTCAAACGTTCCCTGGTAGACGCGGTAAACAGGAGGACCCCGAATCGGGCGCCGCCCAGGTCCGCCGCCTGCTCGCCGACAAGAACTCAGCCTTGGTTCCCCGCAAAGGAGGCTATGGAGCATTCGGTTCCGGGACGGAAGTCGTCAAGGCTCGGAATCGTGGCGAGGCCCGGGAAGCCGGCCGCCATGTTCGCGAGTTCAGGGATCAGAAGCGGCGCGAGGACTTCAAGACCAAGGTCGGCTTCATCCACAACTCGCAGAAACATTTCCGGGATCCTCGTGAGTTTTGCGCATCTTGCTGTTCCTTGCTTGTTCTCACCATACGATCTTCAGTGCTACAATAGAGTTGTTTTGCACAAACATGATACATTTTCTAACTTATGTGCAACATTATTGTGTCATCAAGTGGTCGTGCAATGCTAGTAGTAGATATGAGATTAAGGGTATGACAAGGTATATGGCGTGCAGTGCAGGAGAAATGCAAAAACAAAGGGAACAGATATAACATTAGAACAGATACGCTGCCGGAACGACGCCCTCCTTCCCCGTCTTAACGTCCCGCGCATACCACCATCTGAAAAAATTGTCAGCCGAAAGAAAAGCACACACGGAAGTAAAAACGCACGCAGGATCCCGGTCATCTAGGACCTCTATGGCGGACCCAGCGGATAGAGCTAGTTCACCGTCTCCAGTGCCATCGAACGAGTATCGTGCCTGCGCAGGCCGGCTCGCCTCTTCGGTCATGATACCGCCAATGGCATCCGATGGTGTCTCAGCGCGCATGTAATTACTTGCGTCTGGCCCAAACGGATCTTGTTCTGGTGTTGGTGAACGAGTGTCCATGTGTTTATCTTCATCCTTCGCCCCATAGTTGGCGAAAGGACTCGCTCCAATGATCGTCGTTCGCGTCGCGGCGTTGATGTGCTCGAGAAGTGACGACGGACGGTGGTGCGTCGAATCATCGTCCTCCTCCTCAGCAGCATCAAACTTGTTCAGCTTGTCATCCCGACGGGAGAATAACGTCCATAGGATTCCAATCAGGGCCAAAAGGAACACTACCCCTGCAGCTATTGCGATGGATATCAGGATGACGATCCCCGTCGCCAAGAATTCTGCGAGTCGTTATTTAGCCGAGTGAGAGCGCAAAAAATGACCAGACGTACTGTGCTGCGTGAAGCTGAAAGTCGAGAAGGAGCGGAATAGCGAAGACACAGTCCCCGGCGATCCGGTGGAAGAAGTCGAGACAATGTACGGGAAGAAACTCTGCCCGTCGAATAGAGCAGAGGACGCGTTACCAAAAGACGAATCGGCTAGCGATCCAGAGATCATCAACATTCTATCGGATTGTATTATGCTGGTGGCAGCATGGGTATCTTGAAGAGGAACCATAGTAAGCTGGGAAACGGTCGTGTTGCTTTCCAGCGTGGAGCCTACTCAAGTAAGGACAGGAAGGAATTTAAAAGGAAACGAAACGTACTAAGGGCAGTCCATGTAGCGCCGTTCCAGAAGGACAAGAACGAGGACGACGCATCGCTCGATCTACAGTCATGTTAGCCAGGACAAACTAGACGATACGCAGTCCACAAACCTCCCCGCTGCGAAAATGCTACTGGCGTTTCCGGCGTTGACTTCCACCGCGGTAACGGGACCAGGAAGATCAGAGCCTGACCCAACAGATGCCCAAGTAGCATTTGCGAATGAGAACTGCGCCACATTAGCGGCAGTATTGTCGGATAATGCGATAGAGCCGGCGGTGATAAGATAATCCTGGTTGCTCTGCGAGTCGTGGCATTAAAATCGCGGACCTGATAAACAAAATAAAATAAACTCACCCCGGCGTATGCTACGGAAGCGACATCTCCTTGAATACCACTCCCAAGCGCATTCCACTGCTTCGAAGTGGTGTCGAAGCTACAAACCGCCTGACATCGCAGTGATCCAGCTTGCGCAAAGGACCCCGCGATGATGATAGTGTCTGGCTTGGCCGACGATACGGTAATCGACCGAACGACAACGGCCGCGCCCGAGCTGCCCTGCAACGGCTGGATGGTGGTGGTGTCCCATTGTTGAGTGGAGAGGTCGTAGACCGCGAACCCATTGGCGCTCATGCCGGCGATCGTGAACTGGCCGCCGACGTAGAGAACATCCCCCACCACCAACAAGGCGCGGACGGTCCCGTTGATTTGGGTGCCTTTTAAAGCCGTGCTGGTGGCGGTAGCAGGGTTATACAGGGCGACACCTTGTGCCTCTGTGGAAGCGGCTGTCGACGGGAAGAAAGAGAAGTTGCCTCCGACGACAGCGACTTGGGCGGACGACGAACTATTTGTCCAGAAAGTGCCAGCGAGGACAGCGGGAGCGGGAGCCGGAAGGGGTGCCGGAAGAGGTGCAATGGTGCTGCTGCTAGTGCTCTGTCGCGCGAAGAGAGAGGGAAGTTTATGCGAGAACCATGCTGCAGCACGGGGAAGATGGTGCGATCTCCTGCGTGTGGACGGGGTAGAATTTTGGCTACTACCAGCGGCAACATCGGCTTGCAACGAAACACCAAGGGGGGTGATCGTAGGGACGTCGCTGTGGCTGTTTTGGAGCATGACGAGCCCGGAAGCGCCAAACTTCTCGGCGGCCTCGACGTTCCCGGCGACAAACTGCACGCTAGAGGTGCCGTTGACGACCATCGTCATATGTCCAACGATAAAGCCGCCAGTGTTGACCCACTCCGCGCTTGTAACATTCCACGCGGCAAACCCAGCGACGGCGGACCCGGGGGCACCAGACGCAGTAAACAGTTTGGTGAAATTCCCCGCCACCTGAATCTGACCGTCGACCAGACTGAGACTCGAGACCGATCCATCCACACCGCCGGCGAGCGACGCCCACTGATTCGTCGCAACATTGTACGCCGCGATACCGCGGAGGTTGCCGTTGGACGCGGATTTAGTGTCGCTGAAGGATCCTCCAACGAACAGGAGGTCGCCGTCCAAGACCATCGAGGTTACGGGTCCGTTGAGCCCGTTACTACTCAAGGTCGTCAACGCTCCAGCCTTGAACGATACGATATTCCCCGAGCTCGCCGCACTCCCGGACGCCAGCGTAAAGTTACCTCCCAAAAAGATCGCGGAAGGGTGATGAGCGACAGCGACGACAGCCGTGGTCGGAGTCGACGTGAGAGACGTGCTTCCGCCCACCGCGGTGAACAGATCAAACCCTATGTTATCCAACGCGGTCTCGGTGGAGTTTGTCAGTGTGGTCGTCCCATCGATGCTGGACGTGGACGCAAGGGGCCACTCGAAAAATCCGAACCCTTGCCGCGTAGCACCGGTCCCCGTCGACGTACCATTCCCAGAAGTGTTACTAGTCGCGTTGACTGAATTGAGCACGAGCTCGATCCTATCCGCAACCAGTTCCCACTTGCCCCCCTGGCCTTGACCCACAGGTTTGCTCGCCAGGGTCATGGTGATGGTAGTGACGAAATTTGGGGCAGTGGGGAGGATTGGACCGGAATATATTTGCTTCACGATATCCTCGGTGTTTTGTTGCGAAATGGTGGTGACGAACGGATCCACGTTGTGGCCGGGGAAAACGGTGACCTCGACGGAAGTACGCAGAGCGCAATCCTCGAAATTTGTGCAGCCCGGGACGAGCATGTTCATGGTGTAGTCCCCGGATGCAGAGACATACGGATTCCAGGTGAATGTGGGTCCATTCTGCTGCGTGGTGCCTACATCGACAGTAGATACGAGAACGTTTTGGACAGTTCCCGCGATCCCCGTGACGGTCTGTTTCGGCCGCCAATCGCCAGTAAATGTGGTGTTGGACGGACTGGGCGAAAAGCAGGATGGGCCGTTTTCAGCGGCGATGGCGGATGCAAAGGCGCCGGCAGAAAGTAGTTGTAGAATGTGCAGACCTGGACCCGTCCCGGTAAACGTTGTGAGCTGAACCTGGACACCCGTTATCGACTTGGGGCCGTCGAATAAAAAGTCCTGGTAAAGGATGGTGGGGTCGGTGAGGAGAGGGCAGGGGTTCGAGCAAGTGCGGTTTTGGTGCGTGGTCGGATCCACGAATGACAAGGTCTGAACCGTATTGTCCGGAATGGTCGTTACGCTGAACGAAACGAGTTTAAGAAAAGCGGAAACTCGATGAGACAAAATACACGAACAAGAATCCAGTCGTTCCGTGATTAGGTTGGAAAGTGTTTCCAAGACGGACCCCGCTGGCCGAGATGAAGGTGTGCGTGTTTATTGAGATCACGGCAGTGGACCCGGCGGGACCAAACCAACTGTTCCCGGCGCCGTCTGGTCCGGTAGGACAGAGGATGCTCGATATGTTGCCGAACGGGTCTGAGCTCGCGGATGGCTGCTGTATGGCGGAGGCAGGAATGGGTATGGGGACGAGGGAAGAGGAGAACGGCGTCGCTCCTGCGGAGGCGGGCACGTTGGGGTTATTTGAGCTGTTGAGTGCCGCAGAACCGTTGCCGACAAATGAGGTGATGAACGAGCCTGCAAAGAACAGACTGCTGTCGGACGAGTTGGTTGTGATGGATAAGACCCGTCCCTCTCCGCCGACGAGGCCCTTGAACGGGGGTGCGGACCAGGAGGACGCCTTGGGATCCCATATGGCGACGGAGGTCCCCGGGGTTGTGAAGCTGCCCCCAACCCAAAGCTTGTTGTTCTTGGCGTCGCAGAACACGGAATCGATCACGCCATTTGGACCGTTCGACCCGAGCGCAGCGAATGCGCCGGAAGACGGTGTATATGATGCGATGTTGGTGGCAGGGGTGTTTGCGATGGAGGAGAAAGAGCCGCCAAAGTAAAAGACGTCGTTCAGGGCACAACCAGCAGAGATGCGACCACCAGAGTTGGAGGATGCGAGACGGTCGAGGGAACCGTTTGCGGCGCGGACGAAAAGCGTGGAGGAGGTTGGATCAAAGGCGACAGATTGGTTCGCGAAGAGATCGAGGCCTGCAAACGCGCCTGCCAGGCCGACCTGGCCCATTCGGTCAAAGTCGACGAGGGGGAGAGCGGCATGGACGAGGACGGGGAGGAGAAGAAGGAGAGGAGGCAGCACCATAGCGCGATGAAGGACGTGGGGTACAAGTCCACAACTTGTTGAATCAAAAAGGAACCAAACGTTGACAAGCAATTCAATTCAATTCATGTTTGAAGAAATATTATTATTTCACACTTCTTTTTTCGCCGCCCTCCTCGCCCTGCGCTTACGCCGAGGGTCGTTTGCCTTATTACGCCAAATGTCGTCTGCAAAAGCTCTACCTGTCGGAGTAACACCAGTAGGCTCATTCCACTGGACGTCCATTCCAACCGGGTTCCCGTACGGCGAGATGTGGTTAAAGTCCCTGTAGCAATTTAATTAGCAACGTTTCGGCAGCTTAAATGACGAACGATCGCACTCGGGGTTGCGTGTGCGGTAGATGGGCGGGCGAACCGCGGTCCTGACTAGCTGTCTTGACTCCACGAGGGCCTTCTCTGCAGCGGCGCGGGTCGAGGCGATCTCGAGGTCTCTTTCTGCTGGTAGGTTGACCAAGGGGACCCACGGCAGGTCGCCGTCTGCGGGGGCGCCGAGGAACTCGTAAAACACCGCAGCGCCAAGGGTGAGGGCGAGGGTCTTGCGCCAGATGGGGCCGGTGAATCCTGCGAGAGGTCAAGCAAACGAATGAATGACAACGCAAAGCGACCCGCCTTCCTTGGGGTAGACGGTGTCATCCTGCTCGTGGTGGTCGTGGTGTGCGTCGTGGGCCGCAGCGGACGACGAGGGCCTGCTCTGCGCGACGAGTTGCGGACGGCGCGCTAATCGAGTGGCCGTCCTAAGCATCATGTTTATTTGGCTGTACCATCTAAACATAACTTTGACCTTGCGCATCCAGCTCTCATCCACAACCTCCATCTACGCGTCTACAGCCTCGCAGTAAATCCCAGTGCCCATACACGACCCAGTCAACCCACATCCGTGCCCATCGTCGCCCCAACGCGCGTCAGAAACCCGAAATCGAGCCATCCCCTCATGCCGCATCTCCAAGTACACGTCCCTGTCTCGCCGCTGCTGCCCGAACTCGCAAGCCCAGCGTCCCGCAACAAGCCCCTGCCCCGCCTGCCCACCACCGTGCCCGCATACGCCGCCGCGTCTCTTCTTTCGCTCCTCGATGCCGCCGATGCAGAACTGGTGTTGCACGTCTCACGGGTTCACGCTGTAATTCGGGAGGCCAGAGGGTCGTTGGAGGCGTATAGAAAGGAAAAAGCTGGATCGCCGTGACATCATTCAGTCACCCCTGTATTCTCCGTTAATTACCTTTGACCTGTAACTACCATCATCACAAATGTGTATGCCGTGTATTATTCGTCTGCCCGCGCCCTCACCGACCCACAGCGACCCGTCCAAACCACCCCCGTCAGTCTTCGATCGACCAGACGGCCCAGCAGCTCGAAGGCAAGCTCGCTCAGAGACCCAAAAAGGACGAGCTCGTTGAGCGCAACATCCTCAAGGGCATGTTGCGCACTCATTCTCTTGCAAAACACATCTCACTCCCGTGCAGACGACAAGGGCGTTGCCCCATCGCTCGTTGCCGCCAAGGAGAAGCTGCAGAGATCCCAGCTCGAGGTTCACCTTTCTCCATGAGCGCCATATACCCGCTAATGAACTGACTCCAGGACCAGCTGGCCACCGCGATCGCGAAGCGCCCTCCCCGCGAGGAGTTGGAGGAAAAGGGCATCCTGAAAGGTCGCGTAGTCAAGATCCGCTTCGCCCATCTCGTCCTGACGATCCTTTGCAGACACCCGAGAAGAAGTCGCAGACCCTGCCTCCGGTTGATTACTTGTAAATTGCAGTGTGTATACTATGAGCGTGGAAATTCGTGTACTTTTGGATCAGTCCCCGCGCGGTGCCCTGTTCTTCCCGCTCCTCAGTCTCTCGCGCATATGGGTCGCGGCGCGAACCGTCCCCGCTCCCCCGGCCCATCCCCTCTGCCGCAGCCAGCCGACCAGCGTCGGGGTCAGATACGCCGTCAGCCCCACGCGTACGGGCAGAAAGAGGGTCTTGTGCACCGTATACGCCAGCAGCAGCATCGCATACAAGCCCTCGTGGCCCCCACGCGACGGTGCCTGTTCCATCTCGTCTAAACCGGGCTCGGGCGGTTTTGTGTTGACCATGCCGAGCACGAGCTGTTTTGCGGACGTTGTGAGGCGCTCGACGTATTCGGCGCCGATGATATTTATGAGACCGAATGCGACGCCAAAGTCGAGGACGGAGAGGCAGATGTACATGCCCAGGGCATACCATCCGTACGACTTGAAGAGATGCTTGAGACGCTGGTATCTGGTAGCGCCTGGGGGGAGCGAGGGCGCATCCGGGGGCGGGGAGGCAGTGAGACGGGCGGGGAAATGGGTGAAGAGGCGCGAGTTGGGGGTGGCTCGAGGGGTGTGGGCGGGCCTGGTGAGTGGGCGGAAAGTGGGGAGAATGGCAGGGCCGCGCAGGGAGCGGAGGAGGGGCATGCGGGCGAGAAAGCGTCGGACCATCATCGTCCAACGAAAAGACACTTTTATTTACGTCAGTTGTGATCCGCCAAGTTCACTTTCCGCCTTGATGGCTTCCCCGTTTGAAGGCCCTGAAAAACTCCTCGAAATCTGGTTTGCCCCTTCGCCAGCAGACCTCGCCGACGCGGCGTCCCCCAGATGCGGTCTCCGCACCGTCCACTCTTCCGTCTGGGAAGAGATGCTCGACATCGTCAAGTGCAAGGTTCTGAGCGTCGTCCACGGCGATGAAATGGATGCATACCTCTTGAGGTCTGCGCTTTCCCCCAACAAACTCCGGTAGATCTCACTAGATCTCCAGCGAATCCTCGTTCTTCGTCTCCCCCCATCGCCTCATCCTCAAGACGTGCGGAACAACACTGAACCTCTTGGGTCTCCCGCGTATCCTCGAAATCGCCGCGACGCAGGCGAATCTACCCCGCGTTCACCGCTGCTTCTATTCGCGAAAGTCCTTCATGTTTCCAGAGCGCCAACTCGGCCCTCATCGCGATTGGAAGCATGAAGTCGAGTTTCTAGACAACATCTTTCCCAACGGCGCGGCATACACCGTTGGAAAAGTTAACGGAGACCACTGGCTGCTCTACATGTCCGGCCCTCCGGACTCGGAGTCCATCCCCGCCTCCCCCGCCTCCCCTTCGAGCAGCGGCAGTCTGCTTCCTGATTACACCATCGAAATTTTAATGAGCGATCTCGCTCCAGCTGCGCGACAATCCTTCTTCCCGGCGTCCAACCAAATAGACTCACCATCCATCGACGCCCAAGCACTATCCACTTCTCTGGGTATCTCCGAAATCTTTCCCTCCCATTTGACGACTTTGGATGCTTATTCATTCACTCCATGCGGATACTCCGCGAACGCGCTCATCAAATGGGGAACCGACCCAGTCTCGAAAATTAACTACGCGGTCGGGGAAGGCTATTACACTATTCATGTGACACCAGAGGAGGGCTGGTCTTACGCCAGCTTCGAGTGTAATGTTCCCCTCCCTCCCTCCCGACCAGCGCCGCAGGATTCAAAGACAATCCCTGATCTTCTCTCCCTCATCCGACGCGTCGTCTCGATATTCCAGCCGGGTCGTCTCAGTCTTACCCTCTTCATCTCGAGCGAGGACAACGAGAATGATCAAGGCGAGAGCGCCGTCGAGACTGCCCAGCGAGCCTTCAAGGCTGCTTTATTCCCCCCACTCGCCGGCGACGCGGTTCCAACTGGACTGTCCGAGTACAAACGCACTGACAAGATCAACTACGAGTTTGGAGGATATGACTTGGCTTTCGCGAGTTTCGAGTTGAAGCGGTGACTACAAAATTCGGTATAGAAAGAAAGTACTGCTCATGTGTACGAGGAATTCCATATTTGAACTTTCAACGCTGCGGGCGTCTATGTTCGATCACCACGCAGCATCACTGTTCAATTGTGATTCCATCGATGCATAAGTAGGGTTAGGTCGGTCTTTGAGCTGTCCCCGTATCGATTGCAAGCTCACAATATTCTTTTTCTAGACTTTGATGCATGCTTTCCTCGAGGACACTCGAGGGTGGGCCGCTCAATTCTGAATGATAGAAGTCGTTTTGACAAAGATTCTACCTCGGCCACATTCCTCTCCGAGCCCGCCACAACACTTTCGTTAGTTCTTTTACTGATGGACCTCCTTCATCATAGCCATTCGAATGCCGCTCCATACGTCTCGTACGTTCCCTGTCATTTCTCTCCCCTTGGTTACAACGTGCTTTTGATTACATCAGCTTCAGATTTTCCGACTGGTTGGCGAGCGCGGTACATGCCGTCCAACTTGCCCTTTAATATCCAGTATGCAGCCTCTAGGTTCTTACCTTTCTGATGCGCCCCAATGTTGTCGTCTCCCTACCTGCGGCAAGCTCCACAGAGCACCTCCAGGCGCTTTCTGAAGTGAATCATTTTGCAACAACCGACATGGGTCATCCTGGGGAAGGACCATGGACATTTCGGATGTTGCCGGAACCATTCCTCACTGCGGAATTAAAGCGCATCGCACGCCCACAGTCTAACCACAGTCGCAAGGTCGATAGCCTGACCTTTCAACCATGTTCCCCTCATATATACCAGAACCAAGACCGCTTCGTTGTAGAGGAGTGGAGTTTTCCTGGGGGGACTTGGCAATTCAACAGCATCTTCGACGGTAATTGCTCGCGTTTCTGCGTTGTTAGTTGTCGTTGTAATCCTTTTCAGGACATGTGAATCACTACACAGTTGATTACGTTGCGGAAAATCTCCCGCGAAATCTCAAGAACAATCTCGGTACTGCTCTTCGAGCGGCGGGCAACCGTCAGCTTTCACCTGAACGTATCAGCCAAATATTGCGCGACTCCATCGTCCAGCTGGACGACTCTATTTCCTCTAACTTTCTAGATATCTTCCCTCAAGATTTACGACGTCTGAGCCAAATGCCGGACGGGGCGGTCCAAAATATCTTTGAACGAGATGCCAGTGGTCGATTCAGCAGAGCGACAGCCCGCTGCCTCGGGGGAGCGACGGTGGTGCTTAGGTACTCCTTACTCCCATTTTATAGTGGCCTAAATAAACAAAACGCTAGCTTAACTGATCCGAACGAAAAAAATCTATGGGTAGCGAATCTCGGAGGTAAGTTCTTGTTCGCCTTTAGAGGACAGCCAATAATACATTCTAGGTGCTGTTCCGTCTTTTCTACTAGTCATTGATTTAACTTTATACTCTATTCTTGAAAAGATTGCCACGCAGGTCAAATTCTTACCGTCGACGTTCGTCCCAGTAGCTCATATCCATATCTAGTGTTAGGGCTTCGACATCATAGCGGAGCATGGAATGGGACGCTCGTGAACCACCTTCATGCTGGCCATGATCACCGAGAAGCGCAACGAATACGAGCTGAGCATCCTCGGGAACCGGACTCAGTCAAACACGGTCGAGTTCTAGGCTTTTTGGAACCTACCAGAGGTGTTTATGCTTCATATTTCGGTAATGTCAGTCTGATATTATCCAGCTATCGGCGACACCTGGCTTAAAATTCCCTCTCTTTACACCTCCCGCGTTTTCGCCAACTTCGACCAGGACTGGATATCGCAAGGAACCCTAAGGCAATGTGCATCTCGCATATCTACCGTTCGTTGTTGTGTTTGTTTCCACGTGTGGAGATCATTTGGCCGACCCTCTGACTAGCCTCCATACGTGTCGAATATTCCGGACGTCTATCATCGCGACCTTCCAAACCGGCCTTGGTTTCTACTCCTCTGTTCCGACGGCCTGTCTTCCGCTGAGACATATGACGGCATGGATACTTCCACCATGACCAGAAGCTGGACGGAACTCGTCGGCCACATCCTAGACTCCCGGCCGCCTGGTGTAAATACCGCCCTCTCTCTCCTCCGAGCTGCAATAGGCGGCCAGGATGAACATAAGGTCTCGCGAAGTCTGACTGTGGAGATGGATGAACGGTGGATGGACGATGTAAGCATCTCGATCCAACGTTTTCACCAGCGTCGGTCGTAGGAATAGAACGTTTGCAATCTATTTAATCCATGCCGCGACCGAACGTTCCTCCTGCTCACATTGTTCAATGCTTCGTAGGACCCAGGTCTGCTGTCCGTGGGAAACCGTAAGTTAATGTAACCCTCCAAGCTATTTACGAGCCCTCATGCGTAATTCGCACTATTCCATCATCCTGTTTCTGCTGTCCGCTGCGTAGCGTGCATTGGCCCTTTCAAGTACTTTTCAATTTAAAAGTTCGTCACGGTCAGTACTATTTTTAACCCAACCACTTCTTTGCTTCCGTCGCTCATGAGACCTGATGGCAAGAGACCCTCATATGCCCAATCCAGCGCGGTCCTCCACATGCCTGAATTTATATTCGGACCGTGACGTTCCCTAGGAAAGGCATATAAACGGAAATGGATAAATGCCAGCTCGACATGCAGTGGCTCTGCGTGAACTGGCCTCCCTGACCTAGCTCTCACAATCTACGCGACTCTTGGCCACCATGTTCATCTCTCCCGTCTTGCTGCTTGCCCAATTGACCGTCGCGTTTGCTGTTCCCCACAATAAACGTGCGGTGGCCTTTGTCAACCCCAATCTCGCTGGCGGATCCATGCTCGACGATGGTTTGTCCCGCTCACAGATATCGAATTCTCCTTCATTTGAGTTCCGATAGCAAGTGGTGGTAGCAACCCTGCTGACTTGGGGGAGCCCCTCAACGTAAGTTGACTTGCTCGTTTTCAGTAACTCCGCCAAATATTCCTTCAAGGTCATCATCTCTGGACTGAGCTCTCCTGCTGTCCTCACTGACGCTGGGTTCCTAAATTTCGCAAAAGCAATCGGATTGTAAGGACCCAGTCCACTTATTTAATTGTTACTTGGCTCAATCACTGGACCCAGTTCAACGGAATGCCTTGGACTTCATTTGGGTACGTGCTATTTGTCCTCCTCCTCCAAATAAACCTCATGTAGAATCCTAGGCGGTCCCCAGAGCGCAAATCTGGGGGATGGAAACGGCTACGTATGTTCTTCTTTGAGGCTGAATATATATCATCCTAACGCTACCTTTCAAGGTCAACCAAACCGTGTGTTGAATTTTCCTTTTGGGCTGAATATACATGTCATCATGATGCTTCCAAGGTTGAACTGAGACAAGACTATGGCGACTCAGTCCTAGGAACCTGCCTCGAGAGCTTGATTGGCGGAAACCACCTCCGAGTATACCGCCAGAACGGCCCTCAAGCAAACACCGGCGCGCTGTTCTTGGCGTAAATGTTTACCTTGTCGCGTTATTCATTCCAACTGACCGAGCGTCTTTTATCAGTGTTTCCAAGGAGGAAGTACGTCGTTCCGTTGTTTTCCATGCGAGCAATGATGTTGATCAAAGACGAAATAGAATGTAGCAGAGGGGCACACCATCGTTGCCAATGGCTACAACATTGGCCGCGACGAGCTCGTCGCAAACGCAACTAACGGAACCCCCTCCTTCGGCGGCGTAGCTTATATCGCGACGCTTCAAAGTCTAACTGGCCTTCTTCCTGCTGGATCTGCTGGGTGAGTTCTGGGCGCATCGATAGATCCTGTCCGAAACTCAAACTCCTTTTTAGTGTCAACCACGGTAAGCGACACTGTCAACTCCTACACTTACATTGCTCATGTTTCGGCCCAAGGAATTGCGACCGACGGTGTCACGCAACTTCTCACTGTCACCATACTTTAAACGGAACGCCGCACACTACTTGTATCTTAACGCTCTTTCCACTTGTCTGTGGCACGGCAACGAGAAAACGCGTTCACTTTTTTCTTCCACCGAACATCAAGAAATGTGTTTGTGTGTATGAAATACAATTGAGAGTCGGATGCTGAATAGTCTGTACGTTGTGTTATGAATCTAAGTCCACCAATGCGCCGTCGAACATGTCGTAGTCGGTCTGCGGACTATCCTGACTCTGCGCCTCAGGCTCATCCTCGTCCTCGTCGCCGCTGTGGTGTTCAGCACACGAACGCTCCCAGTCCAACTGCTTCTGGTTGGACTCTTCGACGGTGAAACGCTCCACGCGCGCGAGAACATAGTCCAGCTGCAGGAAATTACCGTCGTCGAGCGCGAACTTGCGATGCTTCCGGCCAGCGATGTGCTGCATTTGTTTGGTCAGGCAAGTCGCGCACTGAGAGATAACGAAAGTAAAACAAACCGCTGTAAAGTCGTCAAACTTCATTCGACAACATTCGCAGTACCCAGGCTTGCTGCCTTCGTCTCTCTTGGGAAGCCTCATCGTGTTCGTGCTGCGACTCTTCTTGAGCATAGGCCGCCTCTCTGGGACTGCGCTAGGCGGACCCATCTCAACGTTCTTGACCTGAGCGGTGGGGAATTTACGCGACGTGATGACCTCGGGACGTCCGCGCAAAGACGGCGGGAGCGTGGAAGTTTTGAACGAGAAGCCAGCGGTGGACGTCGTGCCGGTCGTCGAGGTGATGCCGACGCTGTTGCCAGAAGCAGCGACGTAGCCTCTGGGGAGATACCCCGACGCGTTGGTCGAGTCCGCTACATCGCCATCCAGATCAATCAATTGCTCCTCGAGCTTGACGCGGCGATGCATGTTGTTCATCGAGACCGAGCGTCGCAGGTCGCCCGTCTGGTTGGAAGCCTGCAGATGCGCCTCGGCCTTGCGCTTCATCGCCTCCACCCGTGCCACCTTGTCCTGCTGCTTCTCGCGCTCGCCCGCCTGCTGTAGCTCCAGCCGCTGCGTCTTTTCCCACCGTTTCTTTTCCTTTTCATCAAACGGCATAAACGGGCCTCGCGCATGTGGATGGCAATGCAGAACCGGCCAGGGAACGCGCGCATTCGCGTCGCGTCCCTTTGGGATAATGTACTCCTGGACAGCGACGGTCGCCAGCTGGCTGCGCAGGTCCTCTACCATCATAAAGTAGGTTCCACGGCCGAAGTACTTGTAGTCATGCCTCTTCTGGGTCGGGTCGCGTTCACTCGTTCCATTGATCCGCTCGGATTGCAAGAGCCGGGAAAGGGAGCGTTGAGCGGGAGCAGGAGGAGCGACAGCTGCAGGTGCCGGTGGGTTATCAATACAACGCTCGAGGACGCTCTGGAGTTTAGCCATGCTCCATATTTTTGCGTTCTCGAGGGTCTTTGTCTTTGAGACGAGATCGTATAAAGCCACTGTGGTGTCCTCGCCAGCGCTGGAGGCAGTGGTAAGTAGCGAACTTTGCCCAATGCCCACACAAACTTACGGTCCCTTGAGCTTTATTGGGCTCTTTAGCCTGGACCGAGGCGCGTCGTTCTCCTTGTCCGCGGAGGGTATTGCCGGTGGATCGGGCGGGACAGGCTGGTCTGTAATGAGATGGGTGATACTGTTGGAGAAGAACAGCTCGACAGTCTGGAGTAGCATGAGTGGCGAATAGGACGCGTGAATACAGGGACGTACGGCGCCGAGTTTGCGTATCCGGGTCTGGGCAAGCTTGATGGCGGAGAGGTTGTCGGGATGGATGTTGTCCATGTCAAAGTAGAACCTCCAACCAGGGAACGCTTTGCGGTACTTTTCACGGAACTCGACCCTCTGCTGGTCGCGCTCCGCTTTGCGAGTTTTGTCCCTGTCGAGGTCCTTGTCGCGGTGGCCGGGGCCAGCTGAAGCGGCAGCTTTGAGGCGTTTTGGAACGACCTCGAGGGACTGGTCGGGGGAGCGAGGGCGTTTTGAGCCGGACACAGACCGAGCCTGCCTGAGAGGCGGCTGGGCGCGGCGGAGGGTAGCCATGGCGGGGTCAAGAAAGAGCTAGCGGAGTTCAACAAAAACCACCTGATCGTGTTCTCATCAACGATAAATATGTCAACACAACGCGGTGAACAATATCAATGCACTTGCAGAATTAGCAAACTTGTGCATTTGTGGAGGTCCGCTACAGTACAGAGATGCAATGCTAGAAATTCCCTAACGCGACTTTGAAATCGACAAGGAATTTACCAATAAACTGAAGAAAAACGCGTACGACGTCGCGTCTAAACATGTACAGTTGAAACCAAAACCGCCTGGGTTTTATTTACCCTTGAAGAACGCGAGAAAGTCGCTCCAAGGACGCGCTCTATCGAAAGCAAGTTAAATACCCAGACGGTGCTGGTAAACAGACGTCAATAGACGCTTCTTCCCGCCATGTCCAACTACGGGACCACAACGCGGCACCATCCCGCCGCTGCGGCGGTCAAGGATCGCGGGACCGACTACCACACAACTCTCTTCCGCCGTCTCAGCTGGGAGGGCACCGTTCCCCTCGAAATTCGCGTCGACCCAAACGAGCTGCCCGCAAACTCGGACCGCGGCCTCGAATGCTACTTCATCCAGGCCCCCCGCGTCAGCTACCTCCCCCTCCTTATGCCAGAGATCCGCCGCTTCCTCATGGATGTCGTCTTTGACGAGGCAGCTGCAAAGGTCCTCAAGGAGGAGGAATGGTGGTTCGAGTGCGACGACGGCACGCTGCTCAAGTGGTTGGTTTGATATCTTTGTTCAACGAACCCTAGCCCATTCTTGCTAGGCACTGGCCCATCGGACTCATCTATGACAACCACTCCATCCTCGCGACCATTCGACCAGGCTCATCCGCTGCGTCGACCATGGCGACTCCGCTCCGCCTTATTCTCCATCTCGCGTCTCCCCCAACCGATAAACTCCTGCTCTCTCCCAGCGCAGAGTCTTGCAAACAGGCATTCATGGGCCAGCTCAAGGAGGCCGACTTTATCCGCTGGGGCAACACTAAACGGATAACAGGCCTCCGTAAAGTCGACCAGGACGGCTTGTGGGAGGGCATTAAAGAACGTAAGCTCCTCGTGCTGCCTCCTGCCGCGCTGCGCGGCTAAAGCTTGTCCGGGGTACAGACAACTTTGACGACTATTGGCGCGTCGCCGCCAAAGTGACGCCGACAACAAGTCCAGGCAACCGCCCCCACTCCCCGGGGCCTCCTCCTTCCTCCGTCTCGATGCACGGTCGCCCTCCTTCCGCCGATGCTGCAGGCCCGACAGAACGCGACGGCGCGTACAACGTCCGAAGCGTGCCCGTCCGAATCTACCTCCCCGACGG
Source organism: Mycena alexandri (assembly GCA_029233265.1). NCBI lineage: Eukaryota > Fungi > Basidiomycota > Agaricomycetes > Agaricales > Mycenaceae > Mycena > Mycena alexandri. Next base: position 181,431 of record JARJCM010000004.1, read on the forward strand.
ACCTGTTATCCAAGACCTCGTTCCCCCCATCCTGGAGGATGGTACGTCGTCTGCAGTGCTGCCATGCCGTGACTTACCCACCGCAGGCACACCACATACCCTTTCCCACTTTTTATCTACTCACGTCCCCCTGCTCTTTCCCCCTCGACCGCCCGCTCCGCCTCCTTCACGGAGTAACCCCCGCCCACAAGCGCCATCCGTCGCCGAACTCGCATATGCCCTCGTCCAAGGTGTTCTAACGCCGCCCGATTCGGAAATGGCCTGGCTAGGTGCTTGTCTTGCGGGTGCAGACGGATGGCTGAATGTCTGCGTGGGTATCAGCAGAAAGTAGTGTATTCGTCGCGATTGTGTTGCTATAATATATTTTTCGGATTTTAGTTGCTCAGAATTGGACTGTCATTCGCCTCCAGCAATTCAGAATTAAACCTATACAGCTGCAAAGGTGCTTATATATACCTAAGGATGGTTCAGAGTAGAGACAGACGGGCCAAAAAAGTAACTCACAAAAATAATCCACGCTCACCACACTGCAGCAGGCTGCGGACTGCCTGGAGGCGGGCTAGAAATTGGTGCCGGCGCACTCCTCGCCGGTGGTGTTTCGTCCTCCTTCCTCCACTCGATCTTCTCGACGCGCACTTCACCCTCTATGAGCTGGTAAACATACGTGACGACAACCGGTCCCTGTATGTCCATCAACGCAAAAGACGGCGTTGGGTCCCTGAAATTATGGTCAGCGCCGCGCGCAACGCGCGCAACACATCGCATACCCATTGAAGGCGCCCGTCCACGCGCCTGTGGCCGACCCCGGATTAACGAAGAACTTATTATCGTGCTCGCGGGCTTGGAAGCTGCGCAATACGTCGTCAGCCCTGCGCAGCACAAGCGAACTAGAGCGCGCATTTACGTGTGTGTGTGGCCGGAGATGAGCACGTCGACGTCCATTTGGCGCGCAAGGGCGCTGAGCGAGTCGAGGTCGCCCACAGGAACGCTCTGGTGCCCGTGAATGACGCCGATCTTGATTGGGGTATGCACGACCGTTATTGAGGACGGGAACGTCGAGGTCTGGTGTGTTGGGGGTTGGTTCACGCCAGTGCATGGCCACGAAGTCGCGCACCTCATCGAAGTCGCCTTTAACGACGTTTACGTCGGGCGAAATGGTGCGCAGATACTCATAGGTCTCCTTGTCGCATACGTTCCCGGTGCAGAGGATTTGTTGTATTTTGCCCGGGACTAACAGCTTCTTGAACTTTGCGGGGAGATCATGGGTCCTGTGCGGGATGTGGAGGTCGCCAATTATCAGGACGAGGACCATCTGAAGGTAGTAGGATTGATAGAGAGCCGTCAGCCAAACAACTTGCTTCTTATACCCAACATGAATGCTGCAAAATATTCGACTCTTCCTGACATCGTCCGTGGCTTCTGTGGTCCATTTCAATCGCTAAAATACCCTCCAGGATACCGCACAGGATGTCTACGAGACAGAGGACCCAGTCCCGTCGGCTCTTAATGCAGGTTTCACAACACACAAAGCATCTGCTGCCATTTAACCATGCTCCCAGAAACCCGACGCAGGCAGCGACGACGAGGCGGCCCCGTCGCGCTCAGCGATAAGAGGGTCCCGTTCAGCAGATGTGGCCGCGTCCAAGGAGGAGCTCGACTCGACCAATCTCATGCAACTTGACGAGGCAAGCAAAAAGTTCCGCAAGGCAGAGAAGCGACGAGGTTTGCCACCCTCTATTCCCCATGCGCAATCTAACCCACCCCAAAAGACCGACCACGAACGCACTATGCTTACCCGCCATCGCCAACCGATCCCACCTCCCCAGTCGAGCCCTCCACCTCGCGCCCAATACCACTCTCCCAGCGCCTTCGCGCGCTTCAGGCCGAATTGATGTCTCTCGAGACTGAGCTCGCTGACCCCGCGAACCCACTGCTATTCAAGGAACGCGAGGAGGACAGTGTGGACCCGGGAGAGCTGATACGCGGATTGGTGGACGTGCGCGGCAGACTGGACAAGATTCGCAAAGGGAAGGAAGGGCGCGGGAGGTTGGTCGGTGTAATTCTGGGTCAGGACGACGAGAAGGAGCCTAGCGTGAATCCCAAGTCCACCGTCCCTACCGCGGCCGACGATAATGGAAAGCCAAACGTTCGCAGTATTGTGGAGATGGACCGGCGGGTGGGAGAGCTTGAAAAGCTGGTCGGATCGTCTACCGCCACCCTTGACGAGGTACGCACGCCTGAATAATCTTCTTCCAGGTGAACTAAATGCCGAAATTCTTAGTCCTCACCCTTAACGCCGCCTCTGCTACCTCTCGTCACCCGCCTAAATGCACAACTGACGCTGTTAACTCAACCCCGACACATCGATTCTATTTCGCGGCGCCTAAAGCTGCTGCTCTCCGATCTAGATCGCGCTTCCGCTTCTCAACACTCTCATCGCCGGCATCCTTCGCAGTCCAACGGCGCTCCTCCTTCTCAAATACAAGAACAAGTACTCCCGCTCCTTTCACGACTCGGGCCATCCCTCCCCCACATTCCCCACATTCTCACCCGCCTGCGGACATTATCTGCGCTTCATACCTCGGCCGCCCAATTCGAAAGCACCTTGGAAGGGCTCGAAGAGGACCACCGCAAGATGCGGGAGGCGCTCGGTGAACTCGATGGCGCAGTCAAAACCATCGAGAAGAGCCTGGAGGAGAACCGCGCTGTGGTGAAGGGCAATGTTGGCGGATTAGAGGGACGGGTAGATAATCTGCTCAAACGAGTTGACGAACTCGGCCGGTCGACGTAGAGAGTTACGATAATCATTGCAATTCACATTCGATTCACGACACATATCTGCGGTATAGCTCTTCATTCCCGATAATCAAAGTGCGTTGCGGTCCTTCAAGTATTCGCGAGCGAGTTTTTTCGCTTCCTCAGAAACTTGAGGATCTGCTGGGTGTGAATAATACATTTAGATGTTCAGGAAAGGGCAAGCATACTAGTAAGCGCGGCCTTGTAGCCGTCCAGCACGCGAGCTTCATTTTCTTCGTCTTTGGCGTCCTCGTCGGTAAACGTGTATCCCGCGGCTTCCATGATCTCTCGGGCGTGCGCCACCGATTTGTCGGAAGGGACGTCGACTGAAAGATGAATGAGAAATTAGCCGATGAAACGGATGAGAAAAGAGGATAAGAAAAGGGACGTACCAGACGCATTGTTGTCCGACTTGGAGGATTGACTGTCTAAGGCGCCCATTTCCTTGAGGCGCTCTTCGGCGTGCATCTTTGCTTCGTCAGAAACATTGTCGCGGGCGAGGGCGGATTTGAGGCCTGCTACGACACGGGATGGGTCTTTGTTGTCTGCCATTTGAAAGAGGTGTGTTGACTTGAAGGTTTCCCTCGAACGCAGCGTTCTTATAGCGAAAAATTGCGGTGACTTCATCGCAACGCTGACGGAGACTATGAATCATGTTTATCCTCTATGTCATTTTGTCGCCGCGCTGAGCAGGGTTGGGTTCAAAGAAGCGTCGCAATCAATTTTAAACTCGCGATCAAATCTTGGTCACATGACCGCGACTCTGTTTTCAAAACGCGTCGCGTCTCGCTATATTCGCCGAGAAAATTGTGCAATTAGAGGTACGTCCACCTATTCTTGTAGCAGCCCTTCAGCCGGTCTCGCGGCAGGCCGTAAGAGGGTCGAGCTTACGAGGAAGACAACCTCGACGATACTTGAGTAACCTTGATGGAATTACCGAAGGGCTAGTCGGAACACTGCTCGCTATCATGATTTGTTGACAGTGGATTCAAGTGAGGGAGGAGCAGCAAGGCTGATAAAATCGGCTTTGTTGCTAGAGGAGAAAGTGAGGCTCAGGCTTGTGTGTGTGTTTGCGGGGGGTCCGGCCATCCCGGCCGACTGCTTTGCAAGGCCGCGAAACGTCTGCGGAGCCCGAGTCGGGAAGAAGCGGAAACCTGCGGAAACGAGGGCGAGGCCGAACCCGGACGCAGCGGGCACTTCAGGACTGAAGCCCAAGGCAACCCGAGCGCAAGAAAATAACAAAGAGGATGGGTGGGTGGGGTAAAAGAGCTGTTGGGGAGCTGAGGTGAAGAAAAAACTTGCTGTTTTGCTGGTGAGAGCGGAAGTCAAGTGGCAGTGCCTACATGATCTAATCTAATCTTTTCGGCACTACGGCGGAAAGAGGAAACTTCAATTCGAACCAAACTCAAACTCGAACTACACAATACTGCTTCGCCCCGCCGCACCGTTGTTTCGCTCTCAGATATCCCTAAGCTACGCATCCGTATGGCTCTTCACTCGTGTACGCCTCGACATAGAGAAGAACCCCTCGACGAATACAGGCTCGGTGGATATCATCCCATAACTTGAAGGCTTGGGGAGGTTGTGAACAGCCGGTACGAATCTATACGCAAACTGGGGCGGGGTGGGGGTGAATACTCCACGGTATCCTAGTTGCATGGGAAATGCAATATAATACATACAGGTTGGCGATGATACTTCGACGTGTGCCCTACCAATTTGCCTGAGGTCTCAAAAGCAGTAACATCTTATTAACATTACCTGACGGCGCAATTCTGCCCACGACACCAACAATCCCAACTGCTGAAGTGATGACTTTCACGGTGAAGATGATTGATTTAGGCGTTGGTATGTACATGATCGATTTTCTTTCTGCGGCGTGTATTTCTTTGGAATAACAGCCTGCTGGACCGACCGCGTGGAAGAACATTATTGCTGATCTCATTCAGAGCCCTGTGCTTCGCGCACCGGAAGTCATCGTCGGTGCAGTTTGGGGCAAGCCTGCAGATATCTGGAGCCTCCGTTGTCTCGTTTGTATCCCTCCTGAACTTGAATTTGCATTTAAATTGACACCATTGCAGGTGTACGAGCTGGCTATGGGAGAATTCCTTATAAGCCATACCGTGGATGAGATGTCCGTTCCGTATCTTCGTGCCATATTTCTCGGACCACATCCCCGCACTTTGAAGAAGGACGGCAAGTGTAGCCACATGTTCTTCAAAGACGATGGTATGTCTGTTCCCGTTTGACCTGAGAAAAATGATCAGTGGTTCACTTGTGTTAGGTTCGCAGTTGCACCCGCAGAGTGAGCGGTATCCGCTGGCCGATACGATCAGACGACGATGGCCTCCTGGAGATAGCGACACGGAGGGGCTTGTGCAGTTCCTTGACTTCATGTTGCGCTTGGATTCAGGAGAGCGAGCTACTCTTCAGACACTTCTGGAGCAGGGCCGTAGCTTGCGCCAGATTAAAGACCAGACAATACTATTCGAGGCGCATTAATCATCGCGACTGCTGAAGGACCCGGACTCCCACTTTTGACCGAGCTATGATGCTCAACAGTTCCTTGCGTCAGGCCGACCGTGTGGCAAACGGGATTCAAAAAACTCGATTCGACTCTAACCAAGAAAACTCTGGTCTGGTTGTTTGTACAATAAGTTAATACATTTCTATGTTAGAGTCCATTATCTCAGAGCGCGTTATGTTCTTTCAAATATTCGCGTGCGTGTTCCTTGGCTGCTTCCGAGACGCGAGGGTCTGTAAATAATGACGCGTGAGACAGACAACAACGTAAGAAATACAAACGTACTGTGGAGCGCAGCCTTGTATCCTGCCAAAACGCGCACTTGATGCTCGTCGGTGTTCGCGTGTTCCTCGGAGACGGTGTACCCAGCGGCCTCCAGAATTTCACGCGCATGAGCCTTGGCTTTGTCGGAAGTCGCTTCGTCTAGCAGAGGAATATATCAGAATTGTGCACGTATCGTCGTACGCGAACACGGACTGCTTAAAGTGGCCTTGTATCCGCCTGAAAAGAGTGTAAGCGATGCAGTCTGGAAGCCGAAGAAAAAAGTCAGCATACCGATGGCATGACTGTTGAGACCTGCGGGCTGGTCGTCGTGGGTCGTTGCGCCCATGTGGTCGAGGCGCTCCTGGGCGCTCAACTTGGCCGCGTCGGAGACGTCGTCGCGGGCAATGGTGGCTTTGAGGCCGGCTGCGACGCGGGTGGGGTTCTTATCGCTCGACATGAGTGGTGTTAATTGAGTTGAGAGGTTGAGTTGTGATGGGTGAGTTGAGTTGCTGCTGTTGTTGACCAGCTTTTATGGCCGGGCCAGCAATGACTTCATTGGAGCGCTGACGCGACATGAATACATTTGCTTCCACAATTACGATGTGCGCCGCTCATGGCGCTTGCGGTTTGAAAAAGAACCTCGCCAATCAACTCCGATGCAAAACAGGTTTTCGCCCCGGATCAACCACTGATCTAACCCGCATCAAAACCCCTGATCTGGCCTACCACCGAAAGTCCTGACTTGCCCAGTAATATACCCGCAGGTCACCCGGTGGTCGGCAGTCGGCGGCCCGCAGCGGCGGCCGCCGGCAAATCGGTTCCAACATTGATTTTTGATGACTGCCGTACAACAGCCGCCCAGAGTCAGCGCTAGTCGCTGACTCGTGTTGACTTTTCTGAAACGCACTAAGCCGCCGAATGTCGGCGACTTTTGAGGAAGGAAAAGTCGCCGACCGTCGGCGGCCTTTGGGCTTCTCTAAGGTCGCCGACTGTCAATGACTTTGGTTTTTTTTTTCATAAGTCGCCGACAGTCAATGACTTTTTTCAAAACTTGAAAGTCGTCGACAGTCAACAAATGTCGCTGTTTTTCTGTGCTGCTTTTCAACTTAAAGTGTTGTTTAAAACGGTGTGGTACATCTTCTAGCCATCATTGTCAACATCCATATCCCCGACACCATTTACCTCGTCCCAGAACTCCTCCGTCAGCTCCTTCTTTTTCTCCATCACTCTTTTCTCGACGTTCTCACCGTAGATCATCATCAATACATGGATGAAAAAGTCGTAGTTGACTTCAGTCATCTGCCGGAGTTGAGACTCAAAGCCGTTGAGCCACGAGTTCAGCTGTTCCGCGGTTTCGGTGTTAAATGCGCGTGTTTGGTGAGTTACGCCATTATCGTCTTGCACAGTGAGCACCAAGTCCGGCTGGGTCCCATCAGCCGGGGCCGGATTACATCTCGTCCTGCAGAGAATGTCAGTTGCGCGGTGGCCGATGTAATGCCATGCATCGACAACAAATTTCGTCGTCTGAAGCCACAAATCATTTGGGTTTTGCGTCACGATATGCCGGAGAAGATCGCAGGCTTTGTCGTACACCATGAAGCTGGGTCTAGTCCCGGGATTGCCTTTCCAGATCTCGTTCAGGATGCCTAAGACCTGGGGTGTGCTTTCCGAACGATAACACTTCCCCCACCCGATCGGCATCCCGCAGGCCCACTGCACTGTTTGAAGGCAGTAAATAGACTTGGCTTTGAATGTATGCACCACTTGTTCACCGGGGGTGTCGTCCAGAGCCTGCAGCTGCACTTGCAAGGATGGACCGCGTGTCCCAGGAACTCCGTCTTCTCCATTTTGGCGGCGAATAACCCTTTGGACACCGGGAAACGAAAGTCGGTGGAAACGATCTTCGTACTGCTTATGCCAGTCGATGTGGGTCTGATTATTGCATGTAAGTGCACCCGGTGAATGGACGGGGCGGCCGCATGGAATTATTCCGCAGATATCCCGCATGTGGAGGTGGGTCTCACAAAACCGACCATTCTTATAATTCACAAGGGGTCCACGACAATCATCCAGTGCACATTTCTATCAACAAGATAAGTTTGACGATCATGATTAACTACTCTATTCCTAGTGAACGCACCCGATATTTTAAGGACTTTCCATCCATGACGGCAAGTCTTATATGGCCTCTTGGAGCTCCATCAGCCGGCGCCTCCTGTTGAGCCAGCGCCGGAGGCAGGTTTGCGGGTAGGGGTTGCTGCTCAAGTGCCGTTGGATCAACCTAGAATATCAGGTAAATACAGATATCTCTGGGGCGCAAAGAAAAATATTAACCCCGTCTGCTGGGCCCGCCTCCGAGCCCACAATTTCAGCATCTCCAGTGAGGATTGCCCCCTCCCGCACAAGATCGGACTTGTACCGCTTCACATGTGTGCAGTCCATGCAGCCATGCGACATTGCAGCAGGAATCACTCCGCCGTTTTCGCCAATAGCTTTCCGCACGGCAGCTGCTAGCGAGTCGGCCGGCGCATGAGCTTCGCAGGTAAAGTCGGCATCCTCTTCGTGAGCGACAAGCAGACGTCGGGCGAAGTGCTCCAAGAAGAGGCGTTTAGATTGCCTATAAGTGATTTTTATGTTTATGTCGTTGGTCGAGTCATTGACCCAGTCGCCAAAATTTGACCAGCCCGAATGAAATCGATGCAAGGCCTTCTCCTGAGCGACGGTGATTTTTCTGTGAACCCAAATCCCGCTTTTTGACACTCGAAGGTATTCCGCGTCATATTCAAGCACCTGGGAACGATGGGAGCTCCCAGGCGCCTCTTTGAGGGTGATTATATCGGGATAATAGTCTGCCTTGCATCTTCCGCAATGTGCGACAACTAGATCTGCAGACACCCATTGGAAGGTCGCGTCTAAGAGCCAGACCTTTTGGGCACCGTCGTTCTTCCTGCGGCTTTTCCTGCGACGAAGTGAAGGTACCAGATTGCGATCCCCCTGAGGACAGAATTTACAATCCAGTCTCCTTGTAGTAAGGATGGGACGCGGGCGACGAAAGAGAAAGGATGAGAGGTCATCTGGGCTGGCATTGAAGAGGCCCAACTGTGTGTACAATGTATCAATATCGGTGCAGATGTATTCTGTGTAGTCCTGTGCCAAGCTGATACCCGTTGTCCATGCCTCGACATTGTCTGCCTCGTCCCCAAAAGCCCTGGTCAGAAGAGTTTTGATTGTTCTCTTCCAGCCAGTGAGAGGGGATTGACGACGAGCTTCATTGAGCTGATTGGAATGGAGTCGGAACAACGGGTACAGCGATATGAGAACACCCAAGACATAGATGGCCTGCTGGACTGCTAATTCCGGAGGGAAAAAGAGCTGAAGAATCAAGATGAGCTGCCGCACAGACGCCGGCATGAGGAACGAGGTTGAGAAATTTAAAGGCAATGAATTCTAATATTAACAAAGCATAATACAAGGTATTGCGGCATGGACCGCCAAATGTCGTGTATTGCACCTGGGATTGCAGGCTGAGGGACATCTCAGGGAAGTTCTAGGTGTGAATTCAAGCAGGAACTAGAGAACTGGGTTAGATAAAGTCGGTGTTGTGAAATGTCAGTAAAATCACATACCCCGGGATCGGCGGCACGATGCCGGCGCGTATGGTGTTCAGCTGACACAGGGCCTCGATGCTGTGTTAGAGGATGTCCTAGAGAAGGGTCAGGTCAAAGAAACTGAATGATTCAAACTAGAAATGGGTGAGTTAAAGCACCGTTGGTAACATCACACACACATCCGTGCCGGCGCGTTTCGCGATTCGTCGGGTTTAGATCATTGATATTGTGTTGTGGGGCATCCTATATATGCCTTAGATCGAAGGGAGCTAAGGATTGGAGGTAGAATTGCATGAGATAAAGTGAGATTGCTAAAATGACAAGGAAATCACATACCCGGACATAGGGCGCCACGACGCCGATGCATTTCGTGTTCGTTCAGTCCAAATCGTTGATATTAGGTTGGGGGACATCCTGAGGTAGCCGTACGTCGAAAGGACCGAAGGATTTTGATTAGAATTGGATGAGATTGAGTAAAAGTGGGAAAATGACAGGAAAATGACATGCCCGGACATAGGGCGCCACGACGCCGACACATTTTGTGTTCGGTCGGTCCAAATCGTTGATATTAGGTTGGAGGACATCCTGAGGTAGCCGTACGTCGAAAGGACCGAAGGATTTTGATTAGAATTGGATGAGATTGAGTAAAAGTGGGAAAATGACAGGAAAATGACATGCCCGGACATAGGGCGCCACGACGCCGACACATTTTGTGTTCGTTCGGTCCAAATCGTTGCTATTATGTTGGAGGGCATCCTGAAGCAGCCATACGTCGAAAGGACTGAAGGATTGGGGCTAGAATTGGATGAGATTGAGTAAAAGTAGGAAAATGACAGGAAAATGACATACCTGGACATGGTGCCCACGACGTCGACGCGTTTCGCGTTCATCGGGTTCAGGGCATCTATATTATGTTGGAGGAGGACATCCTGAGGCAGCCGTATGTCGAAAGGACTGAAGGATTCGAGCCACAACTGAGGGCGATAAAAAGTCGAATTTGTGAACCCCATGAGTGCGCGCCGCGGCGCCAATGCCTTTTACGTTTTTGGGGCCCAAACTATCAAGGAGATTCTTGAGTGCATCCAATAGATGCGGTATCTCGAAGGTGTGGAAGGGTATGAAGCAGAACTGACCCGGTCAGAGTGAGGTTTGTAAAATGCAAAGAAAACAAAGTGCCGATCTCGTGAGGTGTCCAGGCCTCCTGCCGCACTTCTTTCAATGTTCAAGTGGACTCTGGGGGAAGGTCTAGGAATGGTCAGACTTCGCGCAATGCCAATTGAGCTGCCACAGGTCTTTGCAAGCAAGGTTAATTTCTCTCGGACGTAATCCCGGCTCGCAGTTCAAACTTCCAGTGCCTTTTAAAGAAAAGTCAAAGTGCTGACAATTAGATGCAAGAGGGAGAGGTCGGAGGTGATTCGTCGTTGGCTGGTTGTGGGTCCCAGAGGCAAACGCTGATGATTTCCTTTTTGGGACATCAACTCGCTTTCTCTTCCCACAACACCACATCGACGCGTCTTGTTGACTCTGCGCGGGAAAATAACAAGGCGCGTTGAGTGTGACTCGACGCGAAAGCCGGACGTCCGTCAGATTTAGGCGCCCAAGCTCTCGCGCCCTGTGGCCGATTCTGTGTCCGCTTGTTCCTGCCAGACAATGGATGGGTCAGTCGTCGCGACACGTCCTGATTTCGCCAGGTCTGTGCAATTTTTTATCCTCTGTGCAGCTCTCAACAGCGTCTAGAAGGCGTACCGTATTCATCCCGACGATGTTCCCTTCGTCGGACGACACCCATGCAAGCTGGTCGCATTCACAGGGATCGCACCCGGTGCGTAGGCCTGTGGTCTTATTGCTGGCAAGCATACTAATGACTGCTTGCAGGCCCAACAAATTACTGAGTGTAATGTCGACCCGGGCCTTGATTGTATCTTCACACACTTTGGAGTTGAATCCACATTTATTGGTTAGAGCAAAGTAACGCTGAGTTAAGTCTACGATACCAGCGATATTCATTTAAAGTTCACGATGACGAGCTCTACTCGCGACGACGAGTATGACGTCGCTCAGAAGTGTGGTGCTTGTTGCCAGAATCACTCTGCTCGTCGTTGGAATCATCGTCCAAATTCACCGACGTCTGGCGCCTCTTTCCCTCTTTCTTCTTTCTCTTCCTGTCCTCGTCGCTCTCCACATCACGGGACCTGGACCTTCTGCGCTTTGTCGTCCGAGAAGAGCTTGCCTTCGAAGAGCTTCCCTTGCTCTTCGACTTGGAACTCTTCGTCAGCTTCTCTCCAAACTGTTCATCATATTCCTCCTTCACCAGAGTTTGGAACTCATGTAGCCGCATGGATTCGAAGGGTGACTGGTCTTCGAGGGCGTCAGAGTCGTCATCGTCGTCTCGAAGAGGAGGGAGAGGAGACTTGACCCAGTCGCTAACGCTCCCTGGGATTTTCCGAGCCTTCTTGAACAGACTCATGTTGGTGCGTGTGGAGGTGCTGGCACGTTCAGCCGCCTCAATAATGAGCAATTGAGTAAAGGTACAGTTTCGATACTGCTCCCATCCGTTAACGGTGACCCAGGACGGAGCAATGAAATCTATTGGCAGTAGAGTGAGTACCTATGGTTTGTGCGTTATGATTGATAACTCACTAGCGGGAATATGATAACCAGCGCCGGTGCTAAAGACCTTGAACTTGTTGAAGAACGGCATAAATTGCGCATTCGATCTGCGTGCTTGTCCTGCGGTCTTGTTACGCTCGGTGGCAAGCCCACCATCTTGTTGCGCAAACTGGCGGAGGAAAGCCAAGAAATGAGGTGTGCTGTTTTGCGCTCGCTTGGGGAGGATGCTCTGATCTTGAACTTGGACTTCACGTCGCGCTTGGGCAATCTCTAGAGGCAGGTCACTTCCCGCTCCTGTGAGATTGGTCAACGGAGCGGGAGCCCCAGTCTGAAACGAAGATTAGGGTTTGTGCGGACCATTCCTATTTAATAACTTACCAAAGCCGACATTGATTGAGTGGTCAACACGGTGGGAACGGTCGTCGAGGGAGCCGAGGGAGCCGTCGCGGGAGGTTGCATCTTGTAATATGGTCAGTGATTATAATGATCAGAAAAGGGCCAACTCACAGACGGCTGGAAGAACAGTTCGCAACCAAATACATCGCCGAGGTCGACGAGAGTGACCCTATTCCCGGTTTGAAAAGACAAGTTGGGCAACTTCTCTGCGGTGCCTTCCAGATGTTGAGCAACCGTGCCCACAGACATGACATCCCCAGGATGATGGACGCCAGGTCGACTGAATCGCCCGGCTCGATCAGCTGATATCCACTCCTTAGTTTTGTTTTTTGTTGCAGTCAACAACGCTACCTTTCATGGGAGAGCTATTCTCGAGCGCCTTGGGAAGCAGCTTAGTGAGCTCCACTTGATGTTTGATGGTTCCATCGGAGGATGTGGTCTTAATGATACTGGCGTTGTTGACGGCCACTTGCTGAGCTGGTTGATGTGTGTCTATGGGGTGGCTGAAACGCAGCAAGACTGTAAAGGCGATAAATATCCAGGCTGAAGAAAAATCATACACGAAGACTTACTTGTAGAGCCCGCCTTTTGACCTGGCGGCGTGCCCGGGACCTCTTGTTTGTCGTCGGCTCCTACAGGCATGGCTGGGGCTTCTAGTCCGGGTTTTTCTGCCTCCTCAGGCTCACTAATTGACGGGAGCGGGGATGATCCTTCGCTCGGCGATGATCCTCCGCTATTAGCATCCTGCTCATTAGGAGCTGGGGTTTATCTCAGCAGCAACCAAGGTATGGATGGCATTGAAAATCATACACGGGATATTCTGGCCCTGAGTTTTCAGGGACAGTGGCTGGAAGCTGGGGCGAGGATCGGTTGTATTCCCTTGCTGGAAAAGGGTGAGATTGGCGCTAGAAGAAATAATTTAGTTGGAAAGACATGACAGGAAAACTGTTTGAATAATACCCAGTCAGAGGCTCTGCCGGCTTTGTGGCGTCTTTCGAATCCTCGGCAGCCTTGGATGCGCTGTTTTTTACCTTATGGCCTCTTGTTTTATTGCGAGCATCATAGAGGCCTATGAACCTCAGGTCATCTCGGAACGTCGAGGGAAAGTTGTCCATGCTGGTGTTGATATAACTGATAAGGACCGCCTTTTTCTTTTTAACATCTTCCATCCCCATGTCTCCAGCAATGTCTTGGAGGGTTTTCTTATCCATCTTGTCCAGCTTTCCTTTGTATCGGACAGGAGGAGGGACTTGAGGGGGAGCTGACATGGTGGCGACCGACAACGACTGACGACGATCACGCCATTATTAATATTTGAAATTCTCCTCGACCAGCAAAGTCAGTGAAAGTCGTCGACAGTCAATAGGGGCTCCAAATCAATTGTCCAACAGATAAGGATGAGTACAAAAGTCAGCGGCAATCGCCGACCGGTGTTATCTTGTGTTATCTAATCACGTCTGACGCCGACAGCCCTCGGCCGTCGATAATCGTCGACAGTCAGCGGCGACTGTCAACGACCGGGTCAACAACGGGTATATAACTCGACTTGCCCCGGTTTTTAACTGCCAATCCGCCCGCCGCCCAACCATAACCCTGACCTATTTGTACCATGAACTGGGCCTGAAAGCAACTCTAAACAGACCGCGAACCAACCACTGACCTGGCCGGGGTTTAACCCCTGACTTGACCCGCCTTTTAGTATTTTTAACTACTGACTTGCCCCGACTTTCGGTATTTTCAACTACTGATTTGACCCGACTTTTACTGTTTTCAACCCCTGATTTGACCCGGTTTTTAAATTCCAACTCTCGATCTGCAGCTTTTTCACCTTTCAGATGTTTTAAGTCTGGGTCAACTTGAGATCGACACAATATATCAACTTAATAGTACGACACACTACGAGACTTGGTTTTTATTCCGCCCGCTTCGGCGAGGCAAGATGGGTTCTGCATCGACTTCCGGGAATGACACAATCGAGGTCAACGGTGATCTACACCAAATGTTATTCATTTCTCCCCACAGGGAGGTGGTGGCTTACAATGGATTTTCCGTCTGAGGACTAGGCATAATGGGACTTGGGGAATTTGTTCAGATCTGCATGCAACTCCGATGCGCATAAATTACTGAGGGGATGATGCCTCTATTTCGGACTCGTCTTCTGACACCACAGGACTGCATTACGAAGTAAGGCCACTGTCAGACAGAGCGGGTAAATACGGTGCTCACACTATGATCTCCCAATCTGAGTCATTGATAATTTCCTCGTTGTCTTCAGGCTCAATCGGCGTGGTTGGGAGCTTCATGATATGGCCGAAGAAAACGTACCGGAACTTTTGCACACTTTCTGGGGTAATGACTTCGTTCAGTTCCCGGATATTGGTGGTCTGTCGTGCAGCAACACACGACATCAGGAAACAAGTATGTGGTCCATAATCCAGGGTGTTGACTTGATATGGCTGATTCTAAGACAAATTTAACACGGCGACCGACGTAGATGTGAAGCAACTTACCGCGGGACAAGGATCAACATGCCATTCTGTCCAGTCAATTGCATTTTCGAGACTGAGAAATAAATGTTGGAACAATTCCATAAGCAACTAGAGTTAGCAGTTAGTGAAAGCTCAGGGGGTAGTATTTCAGCGTACACGGAATATATATGCATGTTCACTCTGTTCCCAGTCGCCGTCCGGTACTGGCTCCCGCTTCCAGGAATCAAATACAGCCAAATACTTATGATCGAAATCCACGAAGGCACAGATCCAATAATCCGGCAATGCATTCGATCGCCTAAGTGTCATGTCTTCCGGAGAAGGTAAGGTGTAAGGTGATATGATACCGACTTTGAAAAAAAGGTGTGCTAGATTAGCAGTAAAAACCGGGTCAGATCAGGGGTTGAAAACACTAAAAGTCGGGTCAAGTCAGTGGTTAAAAATACTGAAAGTCGGGGCAGGTCAGTGGTTGAAAATACTAAAAGGCGGGTCAAGTCAGGGGTTAAAACTGGGGTCAGGTCAGCGGTTGGTTCGTGGTCCGTTCAGAGTCGCTTTCAGGCCCAGTTAATGGTACAAATAGGGTAGGTTCATGGTTGGGCGGCGGGCGGATTGACAGTTAAAAGGCGGGGCAAGTCAGGACATTTGGTGGCAGGGCAAGTCAGGGGTTTTGATGCGGGCTAGATCAGTGGTTGATCCGGGGCGAAAACATATTTTGGAACTCCGATCGACTCGTCAGATGATCGACGGCACGTGATCGCGGCACACTTGCACTCACCGCTCACTGCGCAGTGCACTCGCGCGCTCGCCTGAGCTCTTTCACAGTCAACATGGATGCGGAGAAGCTTTCGTCCATGATAAATTCCCTTTCCGACCTACAATCACGTCTACACAACCTCAGAAATGTCCCTCCGCTCTTGCTCAAGTCGTCCTTGCCGTTTTCATCCCTTTCTATTCGCAACGACTTTCAGCAGCTAAAAGAACTAGCCGATACCATACGCTCGGATCCCGTCCAGCAAGCTCTGCTTGCAGCTGCCCATAGCGAAAAGGCGGACAAGTCTGATCTGAATAGGAACGGTCGACGAGAAATGCGCAAACGAAGGCGCGCACGCTCTCTTTGTACTTGATGTCCGTTTCTAAGCCCTTGCCAGACGCCCTCCATCTCCGCCGTCTCCCCAACCATACATCCCGTATGATAAGCGAGGGAGTTCACTGTTTCCGCCGACGACTGACGATCCTCCGCCTCTGCGGGCCGATGAGCTGCCCAATTACATTCGAGAATTTAATCAAACAGGTTCCTGCAAGCTCCATATCTGGACGCGGATTCGTGGCGCGACGCAGCTGAGCAATCCCGTCATCGTCCGCTTCACCATCCGGGACGTTTTGGTGTGCTATATCACTATGGCGTACACTTCAGCAGAACCGATTCTGCTCACAGAGAGCGTAACGGCCTTTGGACCGCGAGAAAAAGTGTGTTCTGTACAATCTTGGCGAGCCTTCCCTCATGGCCATTGCAGAAATCACCCCATTCTCAATCCGATTTTCTCGTGTATCAAAGTCTTTCGCAACAAATCGCCAAAATGCTTCAGTCGCATCCTCGCGTTTCGTTCCAAAGTTTAATGGTATGTTCTCCGCCTTTCTGCGCATTTCCGATTCAGACGGCACCTCAGAACTTGATGTCAGCATATGAGGGGATATTTATTGATCGATGCACCAGTTGCGAACGGGTTCTCTCCGCCGAGGGACACGTTCCCCCCGTCGTGCGCGTGTGGATAGACACCACTAGAGCGAGTGAAAAAGGTCAATGGCAGCCCAGACACGCATCCTGCCCTCAAACATGATAGTTAGCGCTGTATTTCTTGTGTTGAATTTCTTGGATGGCGACTTCCCAATGTGGTTATATACTAAAACGCCGATCAGGCACCTACAACTTTCTTGCTTCTGCCTGTTGGGCACGCTCTCAGGCGATACAGTTGTCCAATCGCGAAGAGGGGGCCGGCGGTAAGCAGTGCTCCGATATCAAGGCAATCAACAATTGGGACGATCGGGCCTTGACAATGCGGCCTAAAAAGGCAACCAAGAAGAGGCGTATATGTTACCGTCAAAAAAAGTTGGAAATTCAGATTGGCACTTGTTGGGAACGATGAAGTGGGCTAGCGCGTCGCTGCTTTGTTCTGTCTTTACTCCGACGTCCTCCGTATTCCGCGCCATAGGAGAAGCGGCTATCGATCGAGAATGCGGGAACAACAGCGTCAGCCACCTTTGTGCTCGATCTCCATACTTCGGACCCAAATCGCAGCAAAGTTCTAAATCCGCCGTTCTTGCTTAACCACCTTGGTCCTCTCTTCCGTCCTCCCACTTGCTGCGGCTCGTTTCTCGACTCGAGAACAGGCCTCGCTCATTCTCTGGTAGGTTTCACGCACTCGCGCAACAGTCCTTTTATTCATCCCTCGACGCGTAGTCCCGCCCAGTGCATTACTACCGGTACATCTCTACAATGACTTCCCCGAGTCACATCCCGCCGATGCTGGAGCCAGACCACTTTACTACCACGACGGCGCCAGACCCCGCCATGTTCCCGCCGCTCGGCGACCCATTTCCTCCGCTCGCGGTCGCTGGCCCACGCATGATCCAGGTTCTCGACTGCAACCCCAATGAAGGAGAGGAAGGTGCCCCCATCACCGTGCGGATTCACTTCCACAGCGAGTCCACAGAACCGATCCACGTCCGTCTCGTCGTCGGTAACAAAGCAGTGTCCACTGCAGTGCGAGAACTTGACGGGATTGACTATGGCAGATGGCAATTAGACGCCGCCGCTCCCGCCCTTGATCTTCTATCCACGGCCGACAACAAGGTCCTCATCACCGTCCAGGCGCTGAATGCCGAAAATACCGTCCTGGATTCAGTTCCCGTCGGCGAGTTCTCGTACTGGGAATTCGGCGAGGTGTCCCAAAAGCCGATCCAGGATATCATGGATAATTCTCCCGCCCTCGGACGTCGCCGCGCCGCCACCCACCTTCCTACACCCAGCCCACACTATTCTATGCCTTCTCCTTCCCTTTCAGACCGCGTCCCCCGGTCGAAAACTCGCTCACGGAGGAGAGAAGGCCCCGCGAAATCCATACAAGATCAATCCTTGATGCGCGCGCGCCAGCTCGCACCTGGAGAAGTCGACGAAAACTTGCACGCTCATACTCCCGTGCTCGAGATGATCACCCCGCTAGACTCTATATGCAGCGGATGGGATGAGGCGGAGCTTCAGGCCGGCCGACGCCTGGTCCGTTTCCACAAAATACAGGACGGTCGTCGCGTCATTTTGACCTGCGAGCCGATTAGGCAGGAGGAGTATTGCGAGACCGACAGTGTAATCTCGTGTATTTACCGCGAAGAGGCCGAAACGTGCTACGTTACTTCCGTCGACATCATCCACCTCTTGGAGCGACTCACAAACGACGAATTCCCTGTGGAGGAGAAGAATCGTATTCGGCGCAATCTCGAGGGTCTTCGGCCGACAACAGTGTCTAAGCATAAGCCGGCGTCGGAGCCATTTTTCCAGCGTATCATGGACTTCCCCGACCCAAAACCCCGCAACATCGAGAAAGATCTGAAGGTTTTTGAGTGGATCCTTTTGGGTCAGGCGTTGGAAAAAATCATGTCAAAATACGTGAGTGCCTCGAGTTGCCTTGAGTTTCCTTCCTTTAACTTTTTTGTCTATTCACGTCTTCCCGCAGTCCATTTATACCTCGTCTCCCACCGATTCTTCGTCTTCTCTTCCTGCTGAATCGGACGTGCTTCAGTCCCAAACACATGTTCCGTCTCACGTTGAGCCGACCTTCGCGAACAACAAATCCTTGCCCGAAGGTCTTCTTTTCATATCCGCGGACAACTACGAGACCCATTCCCCATCATCTCCTGCGCTCTCTCTCTTTCCCTACGGTGGCGGAGTAAAGCAGGAGAGCGATTCGAGTTCGGGGAGTTGGGTTTCAGATCATTCTTTCTCTCTGCAAGATCCCGAGCCGGCGTTTGACATTCCCGGGTACGAGGGTAGTTCCAACGACTACGATGGGTACGACGGGTACTCGAGAGATGAAGGGATGATAGCATTTTGAGTTCGATTTCTTCGGGTTACCGCATTACCTACTCCACCTATCCTTATCCACATTCGATACTGTAACACTATCTGTAGAATTTGTACACATGCATAGAGACTCCGGAGTTGATAACGAACAACAATGCGAACTAATTACGGGATATGAGGGAAACTACATCAGGCTCTACAAAAGAAAATCCACCAACGTATATCAGAAAACATAGTAGATAACATTATGAAGTGGTTGCGCCGCGCCGACCAAAATTCAGGCTACCGAATCGCGAAAATCGTCCCTTCAGTGAGCCAAACGAGGTGAAACTTTTCGAGGTTGCAACAGAGGCGCCCGACATCTTCGCGCCGGGAACGGCGTGCACCCCGTTCCCAACGTTGACGAATGAGTTATGAGGAGACTCGGCAGATAGTGAATCGCTTCCGCCAGTGTCCCCAGGGGCCGAGGACACCCCGTTTATGCCGTGTCGAGCCAAGTGGGCGAGATGTCGTTGTAACGGTGTTTGTTTGGCAGGAGGCTGCGCATCTGGAGGGCTGGTCGGCGATCGCGGTGACATCGGTGGTGGACTCGTGACTGGTCCACCGAGCTGCAGCGGAGGTATGAAGAATGGAACACGAGCACGAGTCGTGGAAACAGTCGACGTTAGGCTTTGCTTCACCGACTGCTCGTACGCCGAGGGAGGGTATTGGGACGCCTGACGCGGTCCAAGGGAGGGGGAAATTGGATCTGACGCTTCCAGTCCCAGGCGCCGGATCTCATCGCGGAAGTTCTTCTTGAAGAACTTTTCGAGCGTTTCATGGAAAGGTATGAACTCTGGTGGGCACAGATGTCCATGCAGTTTCATGCAATGGTCGATAACAACGACCTGAGCTGACGTCAGCATTGTCCGGCAAGTAAAGGGAAAGCCGTACTTGTTCGTCGATGGCAGCTTTCAGCTTCTCAACCAGCTCTGCCCTCTCGGGATTGCGGGAAATGTACTCGGGATCGAAGAAAGACTGCCGATATGCAGACACGCCAGTATTTATGGGCGCATCAACCGCACTATTTAAACACATCGCCAGTGCGTTGGTGGAAACAGGCTGCGCAGTCTTGGCAAGGGCCTGGTACTTGAGATTCAAAGCAGCGAGCTCCTTGGTCTTCAATTCCACCTCGCTGAGAGCATTCTCGACTGGAGATATTTCCACTATTTCGGCGCCGACGACCTCAGAACGTCGAAGAACAGTGGGGAAAGCCTCTTCTGTCGTGAAGTAGGTTTTTTCAAGCCATATCTCTTCCTGACCAGAACGAGTGATCTTTTTTATCTGGCGAGATGAGCTGAACAGATTGATGGCACTAGATCACCGCACCGTTAAGTAAAGATGATGCTTGGCGAAGAGCAGAGAAAAAAACTCACCTGTGCTCGTAGTACGTCCGCACGGGGAGAGGAACATCGGGATTCGTGAAAATAGGCAGCGCACGGTTCGGTTCTGGAGTAACGGCAGTGCATTGAATGTACTGATCGTGGCCGAATCGGATGTCCACGGGAGCTTCGCCCGGGGTCTTGAGTAGTTGAGCGCCTGGATGCTTGCTGAGCATCCTCTCACAAAACGCTCCAAACTTTTCCCATTCGTATCCTCGGTACTGTGGACACATTAAGCTCGACGACACGAGAAGAACAATTGGACGTACAATGAACCGTTTGTCTCGGATGGCGGCGGGGAAATTGCCATAGAAAGTTACTCTATAGTAATCTGAATAATATCGTTGGTCCGTGACGATATGCTCCAGAAGGGCTGCTTGATGTCGGAGAATTTCCGAAAGTCGACCACTGAGGATGAATTAGGTGGGAGCGACATGATGTCTTCTGGTCGAACTTACTAGTTAAAGGTGACCTCAGAATGCTGAAAGGCCAGTTCCTTGCAAATATCGATGGCGCTTTCCCATGCCTTCCCTTTGCCTGGAGAAAACCGCGAGTAAGTATTTAAGCGATCCGCTTACGTGAGCAATTACCCAAATAGTCCAGAATCAACAAACAAAGAGTCTCTTTCCGGTGGAACTGGGATTGCTGAGGTAAACCCAGGTCTTCCATCGGGGGAACGAACGAGTTGAGATCCCATTCATGCAGATCGGAGTGAAGCTTCAGCGTCAGCGCAGCTTCGACGTAATTCTGAGACTGCAGGTGCATCTGCGTTTGTGTGTTAGTTCGCAAACGCTCCTGATATACCTTGCAAGGCACTTACATTGACAAGTTGGTGGACATATTTAATGTATATCTCATCTCGGCCTATTCTCCGGATGAAATTCATCAAACGAAGCTGAGAAAGAGTCAGATAAAAGGGTACGTCAATCAAGAAGAAACGTACAGTAGCAATGACCCGATCATCCGCATATTCGTCGCCTTCTGGCAGCGCGCGCACACTGAGCAAGAGCTCAAGGAAGAGATCGACAGAATCGAGGAAGATTGATACCCTCTCCCTCAAACTTTCGTCGACATCGGAAGAGTAAAATAGATGGCGAAGATGTCCGATGAAGAAGGCCCGAGAGATATCGTCTCCCTTGCTGTCCGACATAAACAGCGAGTCCAGACGCGTCACTAATTCAGTTTCGATCTCATCGAAGTGCTGTGATTGGTGGTATTCAGATACAATCATGCTGTAAAGCATCTGAACCGCGTTGTTCCGTAGCTGGTCGTGGTGGCTCAAGCACAGGTTAACTACTTGTCCAACCAGGGAATGAAGGTAGACCTGGTAGCCCTAAGATATATTGTGAGCAAACCAAGATGAAAAGAGGTCGAAAGATGTACCCCATATCGTGTCGCCGGCTCCCCAGTGGTCGTCGGATGCTCAGCCCAGCCAAGGGCTTGCCATAACGTCAGCAAGATGGAGGCGCCGTCACCGCGAATATCGCCTGCTAAGCGCCAAACAGCACGGCATTTCTATTCCGGTCATCAGCCAATTTATTCACGCTGCGAACAAGAAAACGAACCTGAGGAGTAAACTCTTCAATGACAAGCTGGTCGGAAGATAACAGCTTGAGGAACATGTAAAAGCCCTCTCTCCAAAGATGAGAATTGAACTGGCCCTGAGCCTCTTGCGGCGGAATAAATTCCTTCTCCATAATGGACGCGATGGGCTCCATTATTTTGATCAACACCTTGTGCGCGAGGACATTGATATTG
This sequence comes from Mycena alexandri, assembly GCA_029233265.1. NCBI lineage: Eukaryota > Fungi > Basidiomycota > Agaricomycetes > Agaricales > Mycenaceae > Mycena > Mycena alexandri. Next base: position 203,372 of record JARJCM010000004.1, read on the forward strand.
AGCCACGTTTTGGGGAACGCGTCGTTCTCTAGGATCGAGGTAGCAACCTTGAAGAACTGGGAGAGAAGTGCGACAAATCGATCTCGGCCCTCGATGTCGAGACTGAGTTCCAAGAAATTCAAGATGTGTTTGGTCGGAGACGACAGGATCAGAACCAAGAAAACGGTTGCGGTTTCACCCAGGCCGGGGTTGAAAATATTGTCGGCGTCGGGGGCACCTGGTGTACCGGGATTTCGGGGGCCATCGGGAAGCTGGGCGACAAGCGAAAACGGATACGACTCGGGGAATGTGACAGGGACGGCGGTCTTGACAGGGAGAGATGATCGTGTACGGTCCATGGCCTTCCGAGAGGCGGCGCCTTGAAACTCTCGATACGAATCCAGTAACCTATGATCGACGGTCAATATCAGACGCGTCCTATTTTTAAACGACAAACCTCGGGATCAGCGGCAGCAAGTTTTCCACGTTATCTTGCTCCTTGCGGAACGCATTCCGATCAGCAACGATGGCAGGATTCACCAAGTTCTGCTGCAGCTTGTCGAGCATCACAGCGACAATGGTGACGCAGAGTCTGATGCTCTCGAGCCAGCTTACCCGCGCCGCATCCTTGACACTTTCCGACTCGTTAGTGTGATATTCGTCGTAGCGTCCAAAGTGGGGCTTGATCCAGATCACAACAGCCTCGACCAACAGCGGACGCGACTCCGAATTGTCAAAGAGGAAACCTTTGACAATCTGGAGGTACATGATCAGCTTCCATATTACAATCTTCCCCTTGCCCACGGTCACGGCGTTGGCAAAGCTAGTGGCGATGGAGACGAGTTCGACGGTGGAAAAGATCTTGGACAACTCGGGGAGGATGGAGGTGAAGTGTTGAAGAGCGATGGTTTGCGTTCCAATGATGGACGGCGGAGAAGTCGAGGCCATCATGCGAGTGACCTCTGCAAGATGAGACCGCAATTCCCGCTTAAACGTCGTTTCAAGATGATCTGCAGTAGCACCGCCGCCCATTCCGATTTCCTTCGCCTTCTGCAGGTCCCGAGACCGCGCGATGAACTTGAAAATGTAGTGCCAAACTTTGAGTGCCGCGCGCAGGGGCGAAGCACTCTCAGTCGACGTCGGGTTAGCAAGGAGTCGGGTCATCGAGTGTATCATGTGCGACGAGGCGGCCGCGCAGTTGAAATGTTGTTCGATATAGACGTCCAACACGGGCTGGAAATTGCTGAATCGGCGATCCTGGACTATGCCGAGGACAGTGACAAGCGCGTTAAAGACCAGCTCATCCATTTCGCCAGACTGGTTATTTTGCGAGACCAGTATTCCGAAAAGTGAATCGAAAATATCCCGGAGGAACTTGACAATCTCCCCTTCGCCAACAAACGTAAACTTGGTCAGTACGGTGGAAAGTAGCTCGCGGTCCGCTAGCCTTTCCCAGCTGAGTAAACTGAGCAGCACAGGATTCTGCGTGAACTTGGTGGAACACAAGGACGAGCGGAGGGTTAGTGTGTCTCGGATTGGCGGCGTAACACGCATCATTTCGGGGTGTACGATGAGCTGTTCGGGCCTTTGATTTGCCGCCAACCAGGATGGCGCAGTAAGGTAGATATCCGGCGTTATGTTCGCCATCTTCTCCGCGCGATACAGAATCAGTGTATGACTCCCATCCTCCACAAACGCGCGCTTATCGGGGAAAAGCGGCTGGAACGCAAATGCAAAGGGCCGCTCGGAATTGTCCGTGCTGGCCCGCGCGTTATTGCCGCGTTCCCGTCCCGAACGATTCCGGAAGGTGAAGAAGAGGTGCCACTCTGGAATGCCTTGCGGCGGCAGCTGCACCTTGATCAGTTCCCCGTACGTAGGTTCGTTGCACCGCTGGAAGACGGTGGAATGGAACTGCGTCATGAGGGGCTCGCCGCTACCCTGCGAGATAACCGACTCGACCGCTCGCCCATCCTGATCGCGGACCTCTACGGTCACTTGGACATTGTTGGACGCCCCAGTCATCTGGCCTCGAGCGAACTGGGCCATACTCATGCGTCCACCGCCCGTAGTGGGTGGGGAGAACTCGCCAGACCACAGCTTGATATACAGCTCGTTCCGAACGTCGCCCGGGAAGACGACGTCGGGGAAGCCGAGCCGAAGGGTGTGCGGCGTGTCTTGGAGGAGAGACGTGTTTTCACGGACGATGGTAGGAGCGTCGCCACGGAAAATCTTCATCGTAACCGCCAGCATGTCTGCCCTGTTGAAATCAATAAATACCGACGATCAAGTGGGGGAGAGAAAAACTCACTTCGGTGACTTCTCGTACTCCTTCACATTCTTGCTGATAATGTTCTGGTGTATCATGGAGAAGGTTGCTTCGTTCGTCGGGGTGAAGATGGGCATTTGATGTTCACGCGCAGGGGTGACGTCCGCCTCCTCTGCGGCCATCCGCGCAAGATGGGTGAGCTCGAGGACGGCGCAGCCGAAGGGCCGCCGGAAGTTAATTGGAACGTCGTTCGTGCCGGCCGGGCGTGGACTATTCGGCGTCCCGTCCCAGCCCGGCTCGGAGCGACCAACGAAGCCCTCGGAACCACGCCGGCCAGACTCGAGGCCACTATTTGGCTTCAGCGCACCGCTGCGTACGATTCGACACACTAAATATATGGGGTCCTGCACATCGGAGAGCGCGAGATCAGTAAACAACGTCCGGATGCGCTTGGTGGGGTCGCGCGCGAGGACGCCGTTGTGGTTGAGAATCGCGCAGAAATCTTCCGTGACAAACTGCCCGGACCGCTTGTACAGGGAGAAAAAGAGCTCGGCAGTTTCGCCCGGGGCACACGGCGACGCGACGAATGCGCGAAGATCCAAGAAAATGTGGAAGAATTTGGCGGTGGCAGGTCGGTTAGAGTCGTTCGTGCTGCCGAGGGACAGAGAGCGGGGTTTGTGGTAGGAGGATTCAGGGAAGGCAGAATGTGCTGGCGTCGGAAGCGGGCCAGCTGTCATATAGTCGGGCGTCGACCCGATGGTGTAGTTTAGTGTTTCGGGGTGCGAGATGTTGAGATATGCGAGCGCTGTTTGCATAGAATACATCCGGACAGCGCTGACCCAGCTCCGGGGCTCTATTTCGCCTTCGACGTCGACGGTGACCAGACCGCCCCAGGTCGGATGTCGGACAATAACGTCGAGCCCCTGGACGATGTTACCGCTCACTAGGCGTGTTACGCAGTCCCGCCGCATGTTGATGGTTTCCTCTGCATTGAGGGTCTGGGCCAGTAGCTGCCGTCGACCGAGATGCAGGGCCTCTATGTGCTCACGGACGATGTGAAAGAGTTTGTAGTCGCGTCGTGCGAGGTACTGAAACATGAAAGAGTGCCATTCGCGCAGGGCCGAGGCAATTTCGTCGATGATTGGCTGCGCAGCGCCGGACGCGGTCTCGTCGCCAGATTTGAGAGACGGGCGTGGGGGTAGCGGCTTCATGACCTGGGAGTCTGCCGGGGACGAGGAACGGACGGAAGACGAGTTGAGACTCGCGGGGTATACACCGGAGAAGCCTCCGGGAATGCCTGTCCGAAGCGACTTTGCAAGGTCCGGTAGCGGGCCTGTGCGAAAAGACTTTCGGGAAGCGGAAAGATCTGCATCCTCGTCCTCCTCCTTAAGACTGCCCATGGTTGACCCGGGCTTGTTGTTGCCGTTCCAATGAACGAAAGAGCTGCCGGGGCTGGCGGTGCCATGGGAGGCATGGCCGGACGCCCATCCATTACTGGACGAGACGTAGCCGTTGGCGGCCCCATTGAGGGTGATTGCGAGGTCCGGAAGACGACCTTCTGCGTCCGAAAACTCGTCGCGGACGTAGATGTGGGAGGCAGGAAAGATGCCGATGAACACCTGGTGTGGCTCTTCGGTCTTTGCGGGCGGCTTTATAACGGCCGACGAGGAAGGGTCCGAGGCAAGTGACCAGGTAACTGGTGGCCGTCGGGTGGTGCAGACGACATAGCTGCATCGCTGAGTTGGAAACGGACCAAAAATAATACAGCAGAGAAACGCACCCTCTGTACCAGATGCCCTCGACCTCCTTTGCGCGCGGGGTGTACTTTTCAAAGGCGTAGACCTCGTCGCCGACCTCGAGCGAGACAACATCGCGGTGGACGAGGTTCTCTTCCGTAGAAGACTCGGTGACGGTCGAAAGACGGTTGCGGGCGGAGAAGCGGGTGTCGCGGCGGGACGGCGAAAGCGGATGGACCGCGTAGCCATACACAATTAGCGGTAGAGGCTCCCTGTTGCATATATTAAGGCGAACGAAATATTGAGTTTGACTGAAGCTGACCACATATTTGCAGTCCCTCAGGCTGCTGATTCACCGGGTCCTCTGCGGCGCCGTCGACCAGGAAACACGTCAACTAACGACTATGCGCGCACAGAGACGAATTGGCTGTTGCTCGACGAGACGGCAGTATTAACGTTGGACGCTTATGCAAAGTCACTAATCGTCACTGTCACGCTCACAGTCGCTTGTCGCTCTTTGAACCCAGTCGCGACTCGCGCCTCGCGCACTGGCAACCCAGCGAATAAAAATCCGCAAGTAACTCAGGCGAAGGTCTTTGATTTATTGGAAGGGAATTTATATCCCTCGATCTTGTTACGAATTTATTGCATTGCATATGTGCTGCGCTGTAACTTGTTCGAGATCGAGACGAGGGCTAATTTCTTCGCATTAGCGCCTTGGCCGTCCTCATATTGCAGCATCGCAGAACCTTCGGATTTAATCGGACTTGCAATGTTGGCCCTTGACCGCCTCGCCGCGCACACTCAGGCGATACACGCCGCCGCGTCTTGCGCGCCACCCCCAGGCCCGTTTACGCGCGCCGTCCTCAACACCACTCTCGGCGACCTCATCCGCGAAATCGAGCCTGCCGAGCTCGGTCTCTTCACCCCCCAGCTCGCGCGCGCCGAATTCCATGGCCCAGCGCCCCGCAGAAAGCAGGACCCTGAGGTCTATGCCCAGGCCGCATTCAACTACATCGACCGCTACAACACCGTCCGGCCCATGCCCCGCGCCTACGCCCAGGTCGTCGCCCTCCTCGATCAGCTCACCGCCACCCGCGAGAACATCCGCGCATTGACCACCGCCCTCGAGCAGAGCCAGCCCTCGGAGCTCAAGCCGCTCGCGGACCAGGAGGAGCAGCGCGTGCAGGAGCTGCAGGCGAAACTCGCCGACCTTAAACAACGCGTCCGCCGTCTATTTCACTGTTCTTCGTCATGCGCTCACTTGTTTCCCAGAAAGCCGCCGCCGCGGTCCAGCCCAAGCCGCGCAAACGGCCCAAGCCAGCGGCACCCCCGCCGCCCGCCACCCCTGTGTCGTCCAAGCTCGACGACTCATTCCACACGCCTGCGCGCACTCTGCGCTTTACAGACAACCTGATGGATGAGTACGTCGATCTTGCCGACGTCTCCATCACCTCTCCCGTCGCGCCGCGTATTCAGGAACGCGCGAGTCCTGCAGACGCGTCGCAGGAGGAGAGCCGGGAGGAAACCATGGACGAGTCCGTAGCAGAGTCTGCAGCGGAGGAGGAAACCGTGGAAGAGTCCGTGGCAGAGTCTGCCGCGGGAGAGGAGGATACCATTGTCCTCCCTAAGCCCGTCGTGATCCCATCTCCCCCGCCGTCACCCGTTCAGCCGTCTACGGCTGACACCCCGAGGAAGGGCAAGCTACGCATCAACACTGAAGTCGAGCGCATCGTGGTATGTGTTGCTCTAACCGCTGAAGTTCGTCTGACAGTAGCGCAGGCGAAAATATGGTCGTCCGCGGGAGACCTGATTATGCCTGGGCATCCATTCGACACCTCCGGCACTGGCGCGGGGAACAAGCCTCCGCGCGCAAAGGAAACGATGCAAGTTCTCTCGTGCTTTTTATCCGGTCAACTAATATACCTCGCAGCGCGCATCTGCAAAGCGTCGCCGCCCTTGTACCTACTCCAGCGTCGCCCTCCACGAGCATCTCTTCACTAACCGCGCCCGTTCCGGCAGCGCCTACGCCGCAGCAAATACTTACCGCTCACTTGCTCCTCGCGCTCCTCAACACGGGCCCGCAGTTTGCGATGCCGCTGAACAAGGTAAAGGAGGCGTTGGCGGCCAAGGCGAGCACTAGCGGCGGGGCGGGTCTCGTGCTTGGGGGACAGAGTACGACGCGTGTTCTCTCGCACGTTCTTTACGGTTGTGTCGCGAAGCGGCTGGTGAAGATTGAGCGAGGGGGCAGGGAGCAGGTAGTCAAGTTTGATGTGTAGGTTGGCATGTTTTACTTATATGAGCCACAGGGCGGTATGTTGCCCGAAGTAGAAGAGGAAAAAGTAAGAACTGCGGTTGAAGAGACCAAAAAGGCAGGTGAAAGAAAAGCGAGGCAAATCTTCAACTGCGAAGCAAACTCGTGTTCTGATATAAGTGCGAAATGTCGCTTGGACCGGATTACGTAGTCGTGATATGTTCCCAATTTGGAAGTCACGCCTAGCAACGAACTCCAAACGAACTCTGTTCACGACTTGACTGAAAAAAAACCGTTAAACCCTCGACTGCGCTGTCGCCCACACTCCTTTGCTCGCAGCCTGTGCCCAGATGCACATCCAGGCTGTCCTCTTCCTGTTGCACTTTGCCCTCTTCGCCAACGCTGGTGTCTATGTGAGTTTCAACCGGCATACAAACGCCGCATGCTTATTCGAGGCGCCAGTTTATTCAGCCCGCGACTGGCTCCTCCTGTGCTGCTGGACGCGGCTGCGTTCTGTCGTGGTTAGACGACGGCGATGCACCGTTCATCACCGACATCGGCGTTGTCTCTGCCGGCCTTTACCACGGAAAACAGCAACTTGTGCAGGCCATTCCCCCGCTGAACGTCGCCAACCTCCATTCCATTGAATTCAACGTAAGCTATGTCGCTGCCTGCCTTCTAGCACCTCACCGAGATTATCCAGCCCAATGCGCAGGCAGGGCCCAATTCAGACTCATAGTGCGTTTGTCCGGGCTGCTGTTTTCAATATTCAATTCTTATACTACGCTGGCAGTTATATTGCCTTCATCTCTACAAATGACAAGGTCAATGGAACCCAGTACGCCGCGTTCTCGCCCTTTTTCACGCACGTCGTTTTCGTTTTGTGCATGCATGGCGGCAACTCATGTTCAAATTGCAGCCTCACCGGAATGTCTGGCTCATTCTCGGCGCCTCTCGCTTCTGCGACGGACACCTTCTCTGTCCCGACCTCCCTCTTTAGCACAGGCAGCTTGTCAGATGTTACAATCACCGTCGGCAATGTGGACACCTCGCTGCCTCCCATATCTACCCCGACGCCATCCGCCCCTCCGTCGTCCGCCGCCTCGTCCAAATCTCAGATACCCTCGTCCTCGACGCCCGCATCCACTCCGACAAGCTCGTCGGCCTCGACGATATCCTCGACATCCTCACGATTCACAGTCTCGACTCTCCCTCCATCTTCCCCCTCAGAGTCCGCGTCACCCTCTGCCGACAACAGCCCTGGTCCCTCGACCTCGGGCGCGCTGCCATCCCAGCCGCTCTCCCTGCCAATTCTGGCTGTCCTGTCTCTATGCGCCGTAATGTTCTCCTAGACTTTGTACTTGTACGTGTTCTTAGATATCCGCGCGCGCGCACCCATTCTATGTACCCCGCATTTTTTGGTATATCTTTATTACCAGTTTACGCACTGTAGGTGCCCCTCGCGATACCTCACCCTTGCAATTGAATTCTGATTCAATGATGCGCTTGGCCGACATTGGCATCAATCAATATGATTTCCTAAAAAATGCCAGTCACCTCCTCATCATCCCAACCACCATGGCTTCTCGGGTCTGGCAAAGACATCCCCGTTACTCACTGTTCCTCTTCGTCGTCCTTGCGTCGACGTTCTATCTGCTGGGACCGTACCAAGGGCCAGCCCCGCCGTCCGACTCGTCCCTGCGCAACTTGATTGCGAACGACCTCCCTAGTCGCCTCGCACGCTCGGAGCGGATATACAACAAGCTGCTGGCCGACCGCAAGGGCCTTATCAAGAAGTTTGGTCCAACCCCCAAGGATATTGCGCTGTGAGTGTGTCTGGCGCTATCGCACTATTCGTCAACAAGCGCTTGTTTAGGTTCCCCCCTAACGTGAGCCCTTGGCCAGCATACACCGTCTGTAAGCCATATTCTCTCTTTGGATACACGAATTTGAGATGACCGGCTTGCATTCCAGGGGATTTCTTCCCGGCAGCATTCAACTGCCCGCACGAGGTTCAGCGATTGGGCGCGCTCGGTGGTGAGTTTCTGTGGTTTGTGAGCACCGAATTTCGCTAACCAATGCCCGCTTCTTCCAACTTGCGCCATTGCCCTCTATCTGTTATTCCCGCCTTCTCCAATCACAAGATGGTTAGCTTTGCGTTTTCGCCAGCGAATTTAGTTGACTCCGCTCGTAGGTGGGAAATGGTTCTGCGGTTTATCGCGGGTAGAGCACAAGCCAGACTGCATCGTCTACTCCGTCGGTACGCCGGACTTGCTGCATGTTTCCACGAACGAGCCGCTCAATTTTGACCAGGCATAAATTACGAGTCGTCGTTCGAGTCTGAGATCCTCGCCAACACTGAAGGGTGTGAGATATGGGGCTATGACTTTACCGTTAACTCCTTTGGCCCGCAAATCCCAAAGTCCCAGGCGAGCCGCACGCACTTCCAGCCGTATGGACTCGCAGGCAAGGACGCACACGGACCCGACGACTCTCCTAAGATGTATACCCTCCAGAGCCTCATGAAGATGAACGGTGCGTTGTTTGGCTTGTTCCTACTTCTTGCTCACGACAAGGCAGGTCACACGCACATCGACATTCTCAAGGTTTGTTTTTCAAATTTGATATCCGATTTCTCATTCATCCCCTTTTAAGATCGACATTGAGCGCTGGGAATTTGAGACGCTGGCTGCACTCATCAAGCCGTATCTCGCCTCGGGCCGCCCCTTACCCTTCGGACAACTCCAACTTGAAATCCACATCTGGAACATGTCCTTCGAGGAGTACATCACCTGGTGGGAAATGCTGGAGGCTGCAGGCCTGCGGCCTTTCTGGACCGAGGCGTGTTTTATCTATCTTTATATTGAACTCGCCAATAACTAAATCCTTTTCGTTTCTTTCCAGCCCAATCTGGTGTACCAAAACTACAACCGCGACGGCTCCACGGACTTGGCTGAGGTAATTTACACATTCTGCTTCCCCGCACAAATTTAAACCCCCCTGCTCACACACGGCGCAGTATTCCTTCTTGAATATCAAGGGCTCAAACATCTTCATCAAGGACGCGGACAATCATGCAAATCACCACCACGATTAGATGAGGTTACCCAACTCACGCGGGATAATAGAGACACGGGCGACGAAGGGCCAGACCAAGAGTCGCGAGGAGCGTGTTTCGGCCTTGCTGCGTCCCTTAGTGGCACCAAGGGATTTAAAACTGGGTTCGATACCCACATATAACGGATGTACCGGTCTTGCTAAGACCATTAAATACTTACTTATTGCAAAGGCTTGCTTTCGAACGCTGGGGTCCTCGATGTTTTTCCTCCACAGTGATCCCGGCCGATTGAATAAGTAATTGAAAGAATCTCGTGAAAAGGAAAAGAATGCCAAAACCATTATGGAGAATTACAATTGTCCATATTACGGTGATTATATCTTGGGTTGCATCATTGGTTGACTTCCCATAAGAATAAAAACATTTTTTCGAATATCTTTAACATTTCCGGCAGCGATGCCGAGGCACCTGTCAGGACCCCATCGGCCGTAGATCTCGCTTAAACGTCGTTTTCCCGTCGAATAAACTGTAAATTTAATCTAGTCTGGAGAGGGGGTACCCCCCCCTCTCCAGAATATAATAGAGGAGAATAAACTTGGAATAAACACTTTGGCAGCTCTCCGCCTCGGTTAAGCGACGTGTCACTACCCTTGCAAGCCATCAATCTCATGCCGCCGCTCCCGATACGAGTGCTGGTGCAGCACCAGCATAAGGACCAAAGTTCCTCCTGGCACCTTTCGGCTTTACACTCCTCGGTTGAGCCGTGTGCACTTGTCCCAGTCCAGATCATGCCCCGTCGCGCAATAGAGCCCCCACAAGCCAAACTTCCTCATTCATTTCATCTTAATCCATCAATTCTAGCTGCTGCCGACAAGCGAACACGTCAAGCTGTGATGGATAGCGCGTCGACGCGTTGTTGGGTGCTATTTGGGGATTGCGGCACAACGGCTCGGTCAACTTTCTGATCTATTCTACGTCTCTATTCAAAATATTCTTATGGGAACTGGGAAAATAGATCTCTGGATTAAACACCTCATGCCGACATCCCTGGCACCCCTCGGAAATTCCAAGAAAAAGAAAAATTCTTATGGGAAGTCAACCATTGCCAGAGTTGCCTTTGCCCCGTTATATGTAGCAATTGTTTTGATGTTCGAGTAATTCGCAGTGCGCCCATCACGTACTCGAACGGAGTTGCATGGCCGCTGGACATGTAAGCACTGTCGACCACTTCGCTTCAACCACCACTGCCTCTAGTCATGCTGTATGGTATGCCTGCAATTATGCACCCCTATGCGTGCAATATAGCGACCTCTCGAGGACTAAACACTCGCGGGCGGCGATACGACGACTCTTGTAATGGATTGATTCTGTCCTGCGGTTCCATTTTCTGTCTGTTCCTGCGGTCCCGGTTCCTCCGTGTGCTTGGTTCACACCGGAGTCGACGAGGAACTTCCGACCCAGCCTTGCTTTCCTTGGTCAGCATGCAAACGGCATCTTTCCGTGAGATCTGGACGAATGTGAAATCTACCGCTCCGACCGTCACTTGACTGCGTGAATATTAGCTGCTAGGTTTCAAATAATGCCGTGGTTTCTTCCACTTGCTCGACTCCAGTGGGCTATTCGAATACTTTTTCTGGGGAACCGGGAGGACCACGGTATGCTCGACCGGAATATGTTTGGGAAGACAAGATACTAGAAGAATTTCGCAACGCCGCTGACTCTTGGCAAAGTCGTGTAGTATTCCTTCAAGTTTAATTTAACGGCCAGCCTGTTGATCGAATTTTGACCACCCAGATGATTGTTACACGTCTTCAACTTCGCCGCAAGTTGGGTGAGCTGCCTTATCAAAAGGACGCGCTGGGACTCAGTCAACGCGCATTGGAGGAAAGAATTGTGATCTGATCGACGGTGATCAACATCATGAAGATCCAGCGGTGATCACTGGTGATCAACATTCAAATTTGAAACTCCGTCCTGCCCTGTTTTTGACACTCTCCTCAAACCTCGTCCCTTTCCCCCTCCCCTCACCGGCAGTCCTTGCCTCCCACACTCACTTTACCACCACGCTCTCTACCAGCAGCCATATCCCAATGTTCTCTCTATCACCTGTCGTCGTTGTCCTCGCTGTGGCTTCGTCGACCTACGCTGCGCTCTCCGTCAGTGGACCTGTTTCTGAGACTTGTTAACCCAAATCTCATACTACGACCTCTAGTTCACTTCCCCCACTCAAGCCATCAGCTTCGCTGGTGGTCAGCAAGCCAACATTACATGGATTGACGATGGTTAACTAGTCTCTCTTGATAGACACCAACACTCATAACCTCGTTCCACAGGTGCCGCACCCGCGCTGGCCCAGTTTGGGCTTGCGAAGGCGTCTATCTACGCCGGCAACAGCATTTCCCAGACGAGCCTCCTAACCATCTCTGAAAGCATCGATGTGACGAATCCGATGTTCCTTGTCTTCACCCCCGACGCGTCGATCGGGCCAAATTCCGACCAATAGTCAGTCCCCTTCTCCCTTCAGCTGCACAAACTGAGTTTTCGTGCAGCTTCATTCGCTTCGAGTCTCTTGCCCTTAAAGACGCCGCCAACCCCGCCATCCCCGCTCTCGCCTTCTCCCATACATTCACGTCGGTCGCCATATTCCTGTGCGATGTTTTCTCTGACTTGCCAGCAGTATGTCTGCAATGACGGGAGTTTTCGACGCCGAAGTACTGTCGGAGATCGCCGGACAGTCTACCGCTCCTATTGGAGGCACTGGCGCCGCCGCCGCCGCTGCGCCCAGTACTGCGCCCAGTACTCCCGCCGCCGGGGCTAGCACCAAGTCTGCGGCCTCCACCGCCAAGTCAGCAGCCCCTTCTACTTCTGGAAGCAAGTCCGCCAAGAGCGCTGCCGCTTCCGGAACGAGTGCTGCGGGTCATTCCTTTGTTGCTGGCCCAAAGCTTTGGCTTGGAATTGCAACGGGTGTGTTTGGTGCTTTGATGGGTGCTGCTGTTCTATAACTCGTTGAATCTGGCTCTTTCCTCTTGACTAGTAGGTTTTCATCTCGGTTAGAATTAACTGCTCTTGCCGCATGGTTTCATGCAATACTATTGGCACATTTTGACTTCGTATAATGTTTGGAGTGTTGTATGCGGAAGGCATCAGTCCGGAACGGAACGCGACCACTTACTTACAAGTCTAAGTGTGGGAATTCACGTGTCGATCGAATCTGTTTGTGAAATTAAGCGCGCTCTCAATTGGCCGGAGTGTCTTCCTCTCAACTCGCAGCCTTATAATGTGTCTCTGACGAACGACTTCCTCAATCCCACCCCCGAAACCAATGCCCTCTCCCTCTCCGTCCAGATTACTTTTCACGATTCGACCACCGAAAACTTACCCCAGTGTTCTGCCAGCCCCACTCACACGAGCAGTTTTATCAACTTCAAACGTCCCACACCGGTCGGTATCGACGCAGTCGCCAATGAACACAGGCCTTCCTCCGCGTACAACTCCCCCTTTTTCTGTCTCGCCCGTGCCGAAGAATCCGTTAGGGGAAGGGAGATACATTCGTACCGCGGCTGCCCTCATCATCGGGCAAGCTCCATCTACAAACCCGGAGACTTCAACAATCTGACCGCCACCATTCTTCAGTGACGAGATTCTGAATGGCAAGACTCACGACATGAATTCGAACTACTTCAGCAAATATTGCTTCGAACATGGCATTGATTTGTATGTCGCTGGCTCCACCACAATTTTCCGTTGACGGACATTTTTGAAACGTAGAAAACGCATAGAAGTCATTGCAGACGACGAAGATCAAATGTGTGTAGACGACTGGCCGCGCCCCATTCCAACAGACGCTGATTAAATCCAGCATTGAGGCTAGCAGGCGGATGGCCAAGAATTATGTAAATATCCCTACACTCAGTTTACACTCGGATTGAATTATCGCAGGACTTTGTTGTTACTAGCGGAGGAATTGGCCCTACACATGGTAGGCCTTCACTCCAAATTCAGATTGGGCCTTGTTAAATATCCACAGACGGTACATATTATTGAGAGTCTCAGTGCAGTTGCCCTAACAAACTTTCACATTGCCAAGATATCACCTATGCCTCACTAGCTAAAGCTTTCTCCCAGTCGCTTGCACATCATCCGGAGACCCTGGCGCGCATGGCCCAAATGATTAAGCACAGGTCATGGATATCTGCTCAAACCCCACAGCAAAGAGCTGCGACTGAAAGAATGGCGCTGTTCCCGGAGCGCGGGGAGATACTGTTCGTTGCCGAGGATATCTGGGTGGTCAGTAGCGTGTGTTTACGAAATTATCCAACGAGTCACAATCTCTTTAGCCGGTCGTTCGCCTCGAAGGCAAACTGTGCATCTTTCCCGGAATTCCGTCGCTTTTCCAAAAGATGCTCACCGCGCTAACGCCGCTACTCCCGCTGCCACCTCGTAGCGAGCGGCCTTTGAGGATTCAGGTGTTCACCGAGTAAGTCATGGTTAATCTTACTCCCTTGATTGCAGTTGATATAAAAAACGGCCAGACGTCCCGAGTCCATGATCGCACCATACCTCACAAAACTACAAAGCCGTCTAAGGCCGCATGGAATCCAGGTGGGATCGTATCCTGTGTTGGGGCAAGGGGTTTTTGTAAGCCTCATTGGCCGTGAACGGGCTTTGACGACCACCACGACGATGGGGGCAGCACAGAACCCTGAGGTTGGCGTCGAGGATGACCGCATGAGCGAGGGTCCACCTCGGATATGGCTTGCTGAAGTTGCGCGCGAAGTAGAACAGGAAGTTGGCGGCGAAATAGTCAGTGAAGAGGAGGTAGCAAAGAGAAAGGGACAGTGCAAGCGCCTGGCCGCTCCTGTCGAGATAGCTGCGAGTATGGGAGTTCAACCAGAGAGCCCAAGTCATGAGATGAACGATATCAAGGCGAAGTATTAAACGCTAGTGTATTTCCGTGTGCTGTACTTGTATTCCGGTGTACAAATCTACGTGTAGAGACAACCGACATTATTGACGTTCAAAGCAAAGCGGGGAGGAAGTATCAGTGCATAGTACATAGAGTGGAAGGGTTTGAACGTCGGACACAAAACATCTGCCCGATCATTCTGAGAACGACAAGTTGCGAGTTGGTGGCTGTCGGTGGGTTGAGCAACCAGTAATAGAACTGCCAGTTGAAACATTTGTCGCCAGATAGCAGATAGAATACTTATATATAGACATTTTGGTGCTGCTGCAGGGATTGTTGAATGTGGGGCGGGAGAAAACTACAATGCATAACGGTGATAATGACTCAGTTTAACATTCGGTCTCGGCGGCGCGCCGGCCGCCTGCCCGACCCATCGCAATTTGATCCCATCACACCTGAATCCGGATGCCGTCTTCAACTTGAACCTCATCATCAATTAATCGCAGAAAGATACATATGCACCGCTGGTCAGGCTCTGCTGACATGCCGACGTCCAACTCAATTTTGTCTCGGATGCATCGCGCAGTTAGATGCTTGTCACTCGTGCTTGCTTCACCCAAGTTGGCTTAATCAATTCAAAGAACAACTGCCACGCAAAGTACTTTTAGATATCTCCCACGTCAAGATTTCTTCGACGAAAAATAGATTGGTCCACCTGCAAACCCGTGGCTGAAAGGTAACCACTGGCCGTAATGAATCAGCGCCCGACTGTCTTTCTGTCGACAGTGGCAGATTTTCTGGGAGAGCGCCGGTAATATCTAAAGTCGAGCATCCGATGTACACCCCACTTCACCACCTCCGACCATACCGATGAACAACCTGCTGAAAAAGATTAGCAGGAAGAATCTTCGCTCGCGCTCGAGCGACGTTCGTTCGCGCTCTAGCGACGAGTCTGAACCTACGGAGCGCAACGTTCCACCACTTCCTCCTTCCAACTTCAATAATTATGGTGATGGATCGTATGGCTTCCCATCCTCCCCTTCCCCTTTCAACAGCGCCAGATCGTCTCCCACAAGTTCGCCACGACCACGACTCACCGAATTCGAGAGGTCTCCCTCCGATTTCGGACAGTACGAAATGCCCTCCAACAATTTTGTCCGCGACTTTCATGGTCGGGAGCCCTCAGTGTCTGGCTACGTCGACCATCTACCATCGCGGCGTCCATCTCAACCAGAGTACTCAACTTCGCATATGAGCCCGGTCAAAAGAGCGGGAGGCTATCAGGACGGGTCCCCCCCACCTCCTCACAGCGCTCCACAGGCATACTCAAGATCGAGAACCATTTCCAGTGTCTCCAGACAAGGCGGCGTATACGACAACGCCCAAATTAATGGCCATGGAGATCCACATTCGCAGCGCGGAAGACCGAATTTCGTGTCTTCACCCTCCCAGCTCTCACATTCTCGCGTAGATCCTGGATACACCTTGCGCGCAGAGCAGGATCCGTCTCCTAATTGGGCGCTTGCGCCGGCCCCTCAAGGCTCTTCACATTCCCATGCTGAACTCGCATATGCCTCGCATCCGGAGCAGGATCGGTCTCCTAGCCAAGCACCTGTACTGCCGCAAGGAAACGTTCCACCTGAGGACGAGTTTTCTAAAAATCTGGCGGACGCTTGGGGAAAAGCCACAACAGCGCCAAAGGTTTCCAAAGTTGACAAGGCGCTGATACTGATAGGTGCTGCTCTCCTCTTCTCGACCACTCAGCAAAAATTAACTTGGACTCGTGTGCAGAAACTAGTATGGCGGGGGCCCAAGCGAAGCAAGGGACGGCCAACGCCGTCGTTGATGGCATCACAAAGGGTCTTGAGGCTGTCGGTGGCCTTGAGGCTATAGAACAGGGCCTCAATAAATTCATGGAAGGCATGCCGGTTTTAATGAACGCCCTTGATGAGGTAACACTTTATTTTTCTTCTTTGGAGCGTTCCTAATAATGCATCTCAGGTAGCGAAACTGCATCCCTTTATCGGAGGTATGTGGCCGCTTTCGTCCGACATTTTTCTCTCCTTACGTTCGAATTTCAGTTGCAGTCATGGCTTTCAAGGTATGTCGGTTACAAACGCTCTTTGCCGTCGTTGATTTTGCGCGCAGGCCGTGTGGGCCCTGGAGCAGAAGCGACGGGACAACGACCGCAAAATACTCGCGCTTCATATGGAAATGAAGGAGATGATGGGTGTCCTCACGCAGTAGGGTGACGCGTTAAACTCAACCCTTTTACTTGTTCATCTCTTTCCCAGATTAAAAAATGTTAAAGACGCGGATGAGGTAGCACCTGACGGAAGTACCATCAAAGGAAGGATGCAGGAAATTGTGAAGCACACCGCGGACGACATAAAGGCCTGTGCCAATGTAGGTCATTTCCGTCGAGAAACTTCTCGCGTTGATCTCTCTTTTGCCAGGCATGCGATGCTTACAGCAAAAAGAAGTTGGTCACCAAGATCCTCAAGGGGCCTGTATGGGAAGGGAAATTAGTTGCCTTTGCAGGGGCCTTCGTTAAAAGGCGAGAAGAATTCACCTTTGCGCTTTCGATACATACTGCGTTGGGCGTCGACGCGGCCAACCAAACCCTCGGTTCCGTCGACAAGACCACACAGGAAATGAACCTGAAGATGGATATGATGATGAAAATGTTCCAGCAATTTGTCGCACCTGAACAGAAGGAGATGATGCGGTAATTATTCCGCCAAGAGCCCTTCCGTCAAAATCTTAATCATCTCATTAGCCTCGTCGAGCAAAAGGGTGGGCTACAGGCGTGCCAAGAGAACGACAAGATCCTGAAGGAGCTGAGCGACCTCGAGGCAAAGTCGTCCAGTTCTATGGGAGGTGCCCCGCAATCTACGAAAGCGGCGGGAAAGACCTCTGCATTGGAGGACCTTAAAGACGATCTAATGGTCGATCCGGAGGTCGCGATGGAGAAGAATTTAACCGTCTTCTCACGCAAGTTCGAAGTCCAAAAGCGCCAGATTGTGTACGTGCGCTTCCGATGGGATGCGCCCACCCACTGATTGGCAATATCTAGGGATGAGCTGACCAAGGTTATTGAACGTGAAGGAGACCGCGTCATCAGGTATTTGGACCTGCAAGAAAAATAAGGAAACAACATGCTTACAGTCATTTTCAGTGCTGTGACCGCGGGACCACACGACAAGATAATTGACCCTGTGAGTGCTTCATTCCAGGTGTAAGCTCATTTCTGACCCATTCTTTGTATGTAGGACGTCCACAAAATATGGAAAGAAATGGTATGAGGGTTTTTTCTCTTGAAAATGTTTCATTTGTATTCAGCTGTGTCTCATCCAGGGTTGGAGGGGCAGTGTCAAGTCGCGGCATTTTGTCATGGCTCTGCGTGATTATTATCAAGAAAACGCGGAGGAATCTGAGGGAGCTTCCGGTCAAAAGCGGAGTCCAGACGACTGGGCTCTCGCGTATCTCAACGTCTCGAGACTTCAGCCGATATCGGAGGCTTGGGATGATGATGCGTCCGGATTTGTGACGACGGGCGAGGCGAACACATTTACCACATCCCGACCTTTAGAGTGGTCGTACGTCTCCACATTCAGTTCTTCTTTCTGAGTTGACCGTGCCCTTGCCCTTCCATTTAGTCTCACCCATTGGGCCGCCTTCTGGGCTATTGGATTCCACCAATCAATGTCGCTCTATGCTGTCAAAATCCGCGAACTTGTGGCCAAAATGTTCACCGTCCGCACTCTCGTTCTGCCGGCCAACAGAACCGCCGTCAACTCCTATCTGGAGGCGATTTATCAGGGAGTCACCTCGCTGGAATCTGGCCTCGCACCATGCTACGTGAATGAAGCGCTGCAAGAGAAATTCAGCAGCTACGTCGAAGCCGAGGAAGCCAGGCTGCGCGGCAACTTGGAGGCGGTCGATTATGATTTGGACGCAGCGAACACCCTTACCCTTGTCACGGGGCCGGGTCGCATTGAGAGATTTATCTTCCCAATGATCTACCTATTGTTGAAGCGCGACTTTGAGATCTTCAGGATCTGCCAGAAGAAGGTCATTCATCCGGACGAACTTTGGGATGCCGCCGACACGCTTGGCTGGGTAGTCTCTGCTGCGCAAGAACGGGTAGATCTTTTAGAAGGTTGGTCATCATCTATATTTCGCGTCGCAATGGTGCTAAACAGGATCTATCACAGCGACTTTCCAACAGCAAAAAATGGATGTGGCTCAGGAATTCAAGACGTACGCTCATGGCATCGTGAGTGTTGTGCTGTCTCTTTTAAGTCAAATACTAATTCCATCCTTCTAGTTCCAGTACATGAACGATCCCAGTGGCCTTTGGGATGCGAAGGTTGTGTTGAGTCAAGAGTTCCCAGATTATCCATACGACGAGGCTCTGGAGGCGAAAGACATCGATTTGGCGCGCGTCTTGAATTACCCGCTTGGCCTGGATAAACTCGATTTTGCGGCTTATAACGAAGAGCCGGTAAGCCGTAAATCGAGTGCCACGAGCGGCTCGCCGTCATCCGCGCTCAAAGCTATCCTGGGCTCCTGGAACGGTTTCACTTACGCCCCTGCATCCTCTCTCGTCCCCTCCTCGGGCATGATTTCAATGGAACTCACCGGCAATGGAAAGCGTCGGTTCGAGGCGTCGTCCCGTTCCAACATGTCCGATTTCTCCATTGCGGGCGAGTGCAGCGGGGAGAGTGCGGAAGTAGTCAAAATTTCGTTTAAACGATCATTTCCGACTCGCTTTTCGCCCGAATACTTTTCTGGTCAATGGTCGCGAGCTCAACAGTCCCTGTCCGGAACGTGGGGCGCCGAGGCCGACCCTCGCACCCACGATGGCGTCTTCGTCTTCAAGCGCATACTTGCTGAAGATTTCAGCTTCTACCCGGCCCCGGCGGTCATGATGGCCAACAAGCCTCGGTCTTTATGGACGTTCGCCATATCGGCTGTTAGATACAGAATACGCAAAGAACAGTGGTCATGGGCATTCTTCAAGCAAAGGACCGAAAACCGGAAGCGCTTCATCGAACTTTATATTCGCGCAACGAAATTTGGAAAACCGCTAAATGCCTTAGAGGAGGTATGTGCTTACCTTCGTCTGGGAATATCACTAATCCGCGTTGCAGGAGGAGCTGGGGCTGATCAAAAAGTATTTTATACCGACGCAAAGACTTGGATCATTTGCTGACAAATTGTTAGATCCTTCACGACGGCGGATTCGAGGTTCTACCACTCTATAGGTATGTTATTCGTATTCATTTCAAGGCGCACACTTGACATGTTTTTAGCTGAAAATCAGATTCGCGTGACGACCGGACATGAGTAAGTTGTACCTGGTTCAGTCGTCCCTGTCATAAACTCACATATCGCTCCAGTGTGCGGTGCGATTGCTGTACTGGCCCAATAGGTGGCGCGCGGATCACTTGCTTGACCTGTCGATTGGAGGATACCTTTGATACGGTACGTTTGTTCCCATCTAGTTTTCGCCGCCGGGGTTGATAGTAGGTTGTAGGTCGACTTTTGTGACACGCACAGCTGCACCTCGGTGAAAGTCGTGCCAACAGGGATGCATCGGCCTCACTTGCCTACACACGATCTTGTCAAGTTGAGACGGGTGGTCCACATGCGCGAATTTTCAAAAACCTATCGGCAGGCCAAACGCGCTCTTGTCAGGGCCAGGCAGTTGTTCCCGCCCCCCGTCGAGGACGAAGCAGATATCCTCTCCGAGTATCATTCTTCCGAGTACCACTCCGAGTATCATTCAACTCCGACGTCGACCGCTCCTAAATGTGCCGCATGCGACATTCCTGTCACACAACCTTGCTTTTTCTGCGTCCAGTGCGAAGGTTCGGAGAATGTTATGGCACTTTTATCTGACTGACTCGCGGTTTAGAGCCCAGCTTCATCTGCATCAGTTGCGACTCGGACCCTAAAAAGAAAATCGCCTTTGGATATCATGACGTCTATTCTCATGACCTTGTCCGGGTTCAGGAATTTGTGGAAGAAGTCGAGGTTACTCTTGAAGACCGGCTCGCAGACTTGGAGCGGCGGTTCATCCAACACGAGGCTAACATGGACCAACGACTGGGCAGCTTGGAGGCCAAGGTCGATGATCGTCTACTCAACGTTGACGACCGCCTGGTCCAGGTGGAAAAACTGCTCCAGCGAGTGCTTTTCGCGCTGGAGCAGCCTTTTTCGCGATAGATCACACTACTGTATTTTAATCACACTACAAGTAATACCACAAACACACCTGCATCGTTTTCTGTCGTGGATACCGAGAGGTCGAATGGAAAAGAGTTGAATTACGAGTATTTTTGATGCAATCAAAATCTCGTTCTTTTACCAAACAAAAGGGGGGTCAAAATGCAACTTTTTTTCCCTTGCGGCAAAAAATTTGGAAGGCGCGATAGTGGCTGTGTTGAATAACATTTAGTGGCAGTGCTCCATATGGTTTCAACCGTTGTTACCCCAATAGTGGCTGTCCCTTTGTTTACATCGCCGGCAAAGCCTTACCCGAGTGCCCGATCTTTGGTTTTGGTTTGTTCCAGCTTGGCTCGGTTTGTGCTTCGGCAACTCTTCGGCCAAAATCGGTATTTTCCGCAGTAATATGCCCGCAGGGCACATGATTGCTCGGGCCCGCGTCGGCATTGGACATCGGCATCCACCGATGACTAACAACACACAACAACGCGTCCAACGCGTCGCGTCAAATACCAGTGATGTCCACCCAAGCCCAACAGCTTCAGACAATAACCACTAGCTTTAAGACTTCCAAAAGCTGGTGGTTGCCAGCCGATGTCCTCCCCCCTTTGAGACTTCAGTGCTTTAACTTGGTGCTCAAATTTATCATCACTTGACCATCAGACTCTGCTGGCCTTTCGTCATTTGCAACAGTTGAACAATGTATCCACCTTGCTTGGTAACATCTAATTCAATTTTGTGATCCTCCCTTGCTGGAATCCAATGGCTTTTGCCCAAGTCAAAAGCCACCTACAACCGGTCATACCCATCAAAAGCCAATGGCCCTAACTGGGTACTAACTATTCCATAGAGTGGTGTCACAACTCCAATTTAAAGTTTGGGCCAAAAAAACTGTTGCCTTCCATCAGCTTTCGTGATTTGCCTTTGTGATACACTAAATTCACCCACATCCATTGGAAATAAAATCCCAGGTGCGGGGAAAGCCAACGACAACCAGCGGAAGCCAATGAACTGCAGTTAGGGGGCTAAGGAGATCCATCGAAACACATGCAAAGCCTATGGAAATCACCGGAATCTGTTATGAAAGGTCCGGCTCCGAGTGTACGGAGGCAAGGCGAAGAATGTGGCGGAAGTTCTACTGCTAGAATTTATTGTTTTGGTGCGGGATTACGATGTCGGACTTATTCAGGGTATTTGGGCTCTATTTGGTTTGTACAGATCTCGGCTAGTTTTGACGAGCAACGAACTACTAGTATTTGGCCGGTATTTGGTTCGCGATTTCGATGTCGGACGTAATCAGATTATTTGGGTCTTATTTGGTTGATGCAGATTTCGGCTAGTTTCGACGAGCAACGAACTGCTAGTATTTGGGTCATGTTTGGTTTCCACATACTGTGTGGACAGAGTCAAGGGTTCGGCAGAGGGAGTTTGTTCTTATTTGTTCAGTGCAGAATCCGGCAGGGTAATTGTGACGGAGGGGGACCTTAGCTAAAGCAAGGTGATCTAATCTTGGTTGCTGGCAGACTCCTCTGGCCATTGACGACCGCCGGTAACCACCAGTGACCATAGGCCATCCGGGTATATAACTCAGTGACCATAGGCCATCCGGGTATATAACTCATTTTTCGTTAATGTGCATAATCAGCCTGCAGCTCTGACTTGTCACTAGTTTGATGGATCCCTCCCTTCTTCTCCTCAGCTATCATATTGCCTTTTACGCCATCTGTCGCTAGCTTTTGAATATATCCTTTCTTCATTTCTGCATTTCCAAACCTACCTTAGACTCCTTAGTGAGGACTACAAGAAGACGGTGAACAGGCTCATGATGGAATGGTTGCAGGAGTCCATCAACTCATCGGAAAAGCCTTACCTACTTCACGGATGGCTCGAACCTCAAAAGGATAAACCACCAGCTTTATCGAAACAAGCACTCTGACTGCTGGATTTCAATTTGGATTGTTGTTGAGCTCGACCCTGAGAATTGTTTCAAGGTCCGCTGGTTTCATTTGAATCATTCTTGATCCCTGAGAATTGTCCCAAGGTCCGTGCGGTTTTGCTTGACTCAATATTCCCCGGGCTGAATAAACACATGGACTCATGCAAATCCCATCTGTTCACCATCTTGTGGCTATCCAAAAGGAAGGTTTTCGCATCTGGGATGCATGTGATCGAAAGGAGGTGGTTTCTCAACTGTTCCTTTTGATGGAGACAGTGGACGTGCCAAGAATGAAGACTTTGAATGGCCTGGTCGGCCACCATGGCTTTCATGGGTGTTGACTCTATTGTCTGTTGAAAGGGTGACACAAAGACGGCAAGCCTCACTATTATCCGCACCAACAACTACGCAGTTTCTGGCTGCAGCCATCCTGATGCTCTCTAGAGGCGTGAGCAGTGGGAGGTAATAAGATGCATTCTTCTACAAACATTCCTGCTTTTATACTAATTCTTTTCTGACCCCTGCGCACAACCTTATTACTCTTCCGTCCACAGAACCCCTTCCACACTGCCCTCCTTGCCTTACGGCGTGGATCTCCATGCTGTTCCGTGTGCTGAAGGAGATACCTAGCTCACGGATAGTTATGTCTTTGTCTGTGGCATCCAATTTCTGTACTCCATAGCTTGGCTAAATCCTTGCCTCCTCCCACGGCTTCCTGATCCTTGGGATAGTTATGTCTTTGTCTGTGGTGCCTAATTTCCGTACTCCGTAGCTTGGCAAAATCCTTGCCTCTTCTTGCGGCTTCCTGGTACCTTGATTACTCATGGGCCGATAGTTGTATTCTTGCAGGTTACACTGCGAAGAATGAGAGCTTTTACTATGAGCTGAATCGAACAAGATTGGTCTTGGGTCTTTTGTATTTATTGTGTTGATTGTTGGTTTCCGTGAAAACCATAGCCATTGGCAGGGTTTGTAGTTGGTGGCATACTGTAGAGTTTCGTTCAATTCGGACGTCACAGGTCACAGCCGTTTTCCCGGGACCCCGCCAATAATTTTCTTTCGATTTTAGCAGATTTTGGAGATTTGTCGGAAAAACTTTTCAATCACGTGCCGTCCGAATTGAACAAAACTCTACAGTACTGTACTATTTCATTCAATTCGAATGTCACGCATCACACCCGATTTCTGAGGACCCCCGGGAATAATTTTCTTTCGATTTAAGCGGAATTTGGAGATTTGTCGGAAAAACTTTTGGTCACGTGCAGAGCAAAATAGTACAGTAACTGGTAACACCCGTATTTACTGTAGGAGGGATGACCCGTAATCTTTAAATGCGAGACCCTCGTTCGATTTGAGGTCGGGCCATGTGCTCTTTAGCTTCTTTTTCCATGTGTTCTGTAATGTATTTGCCTTCTTCAGCCACAGAGGGAGCATATCACAAAGTGATAGCTCACAATGCGCCACTTGCAATACTACTCCATATCCACAGAACACAAAGATCTATTGACCTCTCCGACTCACTGCCAAACTGCATTGAGCCGCTCGGTAGTGCCAACTCAAAACAGATAACAAACGACCCGAGCGGGGAGAAGCTGGTTGCTACGGATGACACATGTCTCTGCACTCGAGAAATTTGTGCGCAAATGCAGGACCCCAACGGTCCCTAAAACGTTACAGAACCTTCAAGGTCAAAAACAGACGAAAGCCAACTCTTCAGCTTCTCTCTTACCCAGAACATGCACCAACTACACCAACTTTTCCGCCTTCGAAACTGCGCTTCTCAAGCTTCACACCACCTTCGCCCCAGGCCCCTCCACAGATTCACCACTACCGCTGTGTACCTCACCTTCCTCATGACACACTTCACCCTCTGCGCCATCCTATTTCTCCCGTGCAGGGCCGGCATCACCAAAACAGCCCCAACCGATACGCTCACCACAACCACTCTTGTCACTCTTTCGCATTCGCGCAGCTCAAGATGCTGGAGCATTTCTTCGCATTGGATATGAGCAAAACCGACCCCACCACTCATGCTCCCGTACTTCATAAGCCTGTTCACTGATCGCCTCAGTCATGCAACTCTTCTCGATAATCGTGGTCACTGCA
The DNA here is from genome assembly GCA_029233265.1 of Mycena alexandri. Classification (NCBI taxonomy): domain Eukaryota; kingdom Fungi; phylum Basidiomycota; class Agaricomycetes; order Agaricales; family Mycenaceae; genus Mycena; species Mycena alexandri. Next base: position 227,847 of record JARJCM010000004.1, read on the forward strand.
GCTGGACACCCTTCACTGACATAAGGCTGCTCAACATTTCCTGCACTCCAAATCCCCCTCCCCACAAACACAGACACCCGTGCTACACTTCGTGATTTATTTCTCACATTCTGCGAGTTTCACAAACAGGAACGAAGTGACGGTTTGTGCTCAGAGGACCGAAATGTCGCCAACAATTGCACGTGCCGGTGCACAAAAACATGACCACTTGTGTGAGTCATTTTTGCTGACAACGATGACGGTACCTTCCGAATCGGAGTTCAACTCGAGCATGGAAAACAGACGGAGCAACGTCAAATTAAGACCAGCCCACCTTTATCTTCCTCCTGCCTTGTTTGATGATTTTTTCAGCCCAAACTTTGACCAAGTATCATAATCTGCGAGGAATGACTTCAGGGTTGAGGATAATGCATTTTTGTACATCGCACAATGCCCGCGAGATGTTTGAGAGAACCGAGAGAAACGAACTCTCGGGTGCTCTCGGTTTCTTAGTCTTCTGTGGTTGAAGTGGAATATTGCAAGTTGAACTTGCTCAAATAACAACCATTTTTTAATCATAATTCCACTGGTGCCTTTTCAGTCTTACCCTAGAAACAAACCCTGTTTGTGCCCGCCGCTTGCTGGCCACCTACAATCATCCAGCTCGAGTTTCCCTGTCAATTTTTTTTTTCGTCCGAACGAACAGTCACGTGACTCACACCGGAAGAACTCGCGGGAAAAAAAAACCCAAAAATACGAGGACTGCCGGGCACCGCCACGGCCCATACCCCCAAGTCTGGCAATCACGATGAACTGGAAGCCTGAGGCAAACAACGGCAACTTACCCCATGTCACTCGATACTCGGAGGACCGCGCGCCAGGATACCTTCGACCTGCGGGACCAGATCCACGCGGACGACGGCCGCGTCCATGCCCATGCAGAGGCAGCCAACTACACCAGCACCGACGACGAGGAGCACTCGGTCCTCGAGGACGACTCGGACGGCGAAGAACATGAAGAGTACATGGACGAGGACGACGACGGCTCCTCCTCGCTGTCCATTCCCAACGAGTCCATCGACTTTGACCTCGTCTACTCTCTTCACAGCTTTGCTGCGACCGTGGAAGGCCAGGCGAACGTCGTCAAAGGTGACAGTCTCTTTTTGATGGACGATAGCAACAGCTACTGGTGGCTGGTCCGCGTCCTCAAGACCCAGGAGGTCGGCTATATTCCTGCGGAGAATATCGAGACACCTTTCGAACGGCTTGCACGCCTCAACAAGCACCGCAACGTCGATGTACGCTAATCCTGTCTTGTGCCGAGCTGCAACTACTAACTAGGAACTAGCTAGCATCTGCGACGCAGTCCGAGCTGCAGTCCGACCTCAGCATTGCTGCTCATCGCTTCCGTCAGACAAACTCCGCCTCCCCGCTGCCTCCTGCAAATGCACCCCGCACAGGCAACACGGTTCCCAATCCTCTGAGCCAGCGCCGCGGCCTCGCCTTCTCCCCCGCACTTAGTGTACACCGATACCCCCCGGCCGTGTGGAACGAGGAGGAGTGGTTGATTGAGCGCGAGGAACGTCGCGCCGCAGAACGCGAACAAAACGGTGACTACTCGGAATACGACGACGCAGAGTATGGCGACGACGAGGACCCAGAGGAGGGTGAGTGGGAGGTCGGCGGCTACGAGGCGGAGGATCGAGAGCTCGCCGATGAGATGATCATGATGCGCCGCATGTCCGAGGCGGCTGTGGCCAAGGACGCCCAACCGACGAGGGACGTGAGCCCTTCCGCGCCTCCGCCGCCACAGCCGCAGCCGCCGAAATTGGCGCCGCCCATGGAACCTGACGATGGGATGCCTTGGGAGGATAGCGCTGCTGCACGGCAGCAGCCGTCTGCGGGCGCGCCTAGCCCTCCCATTGCGCGTCCTGGTCCCGAGCAGGTTGCGGCGCCCCAACAACAGCCGCCGCTCAGAACGGCCCGATCGGCGGAACGCCTCGTCGCAGACCCTGCCGAGGCGACAGAGACACGAAAAATGTCAGTAACACCGTCCATCGCGCGGGATTCTGCCGTCCTTTCTCCAACTTCGGCCGATCAGGAGAGAGAACGCGAGCGCGAAAGAAAACGTTTGAGGGAGGAGGAGGAAGAGGCGGCACGGAAACGCGCAAAACCCAAGGCCGCCGAAACCAAGAACGCAGCGCCTATGGCGGCTCCTGTCAGTTCTGCAAGCATAGCCAAAGTGGCCCCTGCTCCCAATGGCGGCGGTAGCAAGCTGCGCAAGGAAGCACCTGCAGGCTCGGCTGAGGACGACAAGGACGGCAAGAAGAAAAAGAGCGGCGGGTTCTTCAATAGCTTGCTTAACCGCAAGAGTAGCAAGGAGAAGGAGAAGGGCAAGAATCTATCGATTGGTTCTGAGAGCGACTTCAACGCGAGGAGTTCTGAGGAATCTGGTCGCCGCCCGTCGAATGGCAGCAGTAATGCAGCGACGGCGGACGGACTCATGTCGCCCACCACCGCCGTGGCCATGCAGCAGCAGCAACAGACCCAAGCGACCAATTTGCGCAACTCGACGGATCCGAAGCGGATACAGCAAATGCAGCAGCAGCAGCAGCGCGAGCGCGATCAGCAGAGAGAACAGCAGGGCACGCCCCTGGCGGCCGCCACTCAGCTCCGCCAGCGCGATCAGCAACAGCAGGCGCTGTATCAGCAGTATCTCAACCGTTCACCCTCGTCGCCGCCAGAGGCGCAGCCGTCGTACGGTCTCCAATCTGCGTCTGCGTACATTGGCAGCAGCGGCGCGCCGCCCAGCGCGTTCCACAGCCCTCCGCCGAGCGCGCGGCAACGTCCCGGATCTCTCATTCTGACGCCGTCGTCCGCCGGCGACGGCGTTGGCGTTCCGGAGCTCAGCGTCATCCGTGTGTTCGCAGGACAGAACTTGGAGACGGAGGCGACCTTCAAGACCGTCTTGTTGAATGCCTCGACCACTTCCTCCGACCTCGTAAAGCAGGCAATACAGCGATTCCGACTGGAGGACTCGGACGCGAGCGAATACTTCCTCACTGTGAAGCAGGTCGAGGGGTCGAGCGCCGTTTTGCGCGATTCGGAGCGCCCGCTCGGGGTGTTTGAGGGTTTGGTGGAGAGCGCGCCGCGGGTCAAGCGCAGCAGTGTGGGCAGCATTAATTCCGTGGCCAGCAATCTCTCGATGCATCCCGCTATTAAGAAGCTCGAGATGAATGATTTCACCGACGATTCGGCGGTCAAGTTTTACCTTAACCGACGCGGCGCGGACGATAATGGAAACGTGAGCGGCGACGGCGCGGACGACACGCTCATCGCCGAGACTGTTGAAGGCGAGGCGGACCCGGCGACTGGCGGCGGAGGTCAGAGGTTCTTGACGGTGTCCACGCAAGGTGGCGCTAACGTCCCGCCAGAGCGATTTACGTCGCCCTCATTTAGGTTCCCGTTGCAGCTCGTCATTTATCCTGACGACCTGCCGGACGACATGGTGCTTGACCCGCTCACGGAGGCAATCGTGTTCAAGGATACGCTGCGGGAGCGGGGGCGGCCGTCTGTTACGTCCCCCGGAATCTCACAGACGTTGCGGCGGAAGGTGTTTGTGTTCCCAAAGAACGTTACGGTGGCGGAGGTCATTGAGATTGCTCTCGAACGGTTTGGGATCGAGGAGGGCGTCGTGGATGGCGGGGACGAGGTGGAGGATAAACTGTCCAAGCGGCGGAGTGCAGTGCGGGTACGATACGGTCTCGCAGTTGATACGGGCACTGGCCAGGGTGAGTTTCTTGTCTTTGCTATGATCCTCTGATGCTTAGTTTCTTCCAGAACGCGAGCTCTCTCCTTCAAGCAGGGTTATTGACGCCTTCCTACGTCCTCCGACGTATCGCACGGCCCAAACCCAATTTCCGAACAAACGGCGTTCAGTCGACTCGGCGCAGATTTTGGGCACGATGGACGACGTCAACCCCGATGACCCCACGTTTATCCTCCGCCGCGCCACATCGTACCGCAGCTCGGCAAACGCGCGCCACCGCGTATCTGCTGGACTCGACGAAATCGCATTGCAGAAATTACACAAATTACATCGCGATTCCGCTTCCAGTACCGCCTCTAATCAACCTGCCGCAGAGGAAGCAAAACCTCGCTCGCCGCCGGCCAACTCACCATTGTCGCGCCAGGAGATTATCGCGGCTCAGCGGGCCGCTCAACGGGCCAATCAGCGCGCCATTCTCTCTGCGTCGAGCAACTCGCAGCGTGGGCTGGATGTCGTTCTTCCTAACAATGGTATGATCCGCAGCGCGCGCTACAACACGGACGACAAGATGCGCTACTCGTATGTTCAACCGGATGGAGAGACTTACGACATAAGCGACATTGTCGAGGAGGAATGGCGAGACAGCGATGATAATAAGAATGACGTGCTTCAGGGGGTGCTGGGCGGGAACAAGGACCGCGTCGGCGAGAAGCTTGACCGGGTTCTGAGCAAAATCCAGAGCGGGGGACGGCAGCAACAAGCTACCAACCCGACCCCGGCTTCATTACGCTCGGAATCACCCGAGTCGCAATATTCTTTGGATGATGCACGCTCGCGATCCGTAACCCCCGGCTCAGCAGGTTTCGGCCGCATTCCGATACCTGCACGCGACATTGCCTCGCAAGCAGCGTCAACTGGGCGATCATCTCCAGCCGTTGGTGGTCGACCAGGTACCACAACGCCTACAGCGGCGGCGAAAGCTGGTCCAATGTTCCCCGGCTTGGCTGACCGTCGCAATCCCTCGGTCGGGTCTGTTATGTCGGACCCTGACGATGTCTCGGGCTACGCCACCCCCATGGCTCCTTCATCGCCCGAGAGTCCCTTGCGAACTCCCACCCCCAAGGCACAGCAAAAGCGACTCATGATACCCAAAGATGATTTCGGTGTTTCTCATATGATGGCGGTCATTGAGGTACGGGGGTCTGCGCCTCGCAAGACATTACCGCCGCTGGATCCAGTAGACGAGTTATTGTTTGGACGACCCATAGATATGAGCTCGCTGCATCCGAAGATTAGAGACGTCTATGCAGACGCCTTTAAGCAAATGGATGATGTTGACAAGGTGAGCCGCTCGCATTCTATTCGTCAGTTGCCTGCCCGTCTGAACTCGCATCCAGATGCTGGACGACTATCTACAGAAAACTGCGCGGCCCTGACGGCCGGTATTTATGACTGGTATTTATCACGGGCTTGTTAGCCTACTACTTGCTTTGAAAGTAATTAATTGTTTTCCCGCCTCCCGCATCGGAGAAAACTGTTTATTTATTTTTAGCGGCTAATGCTTTCTTGTACGCGTTTTCAAGCTCCATTTGCAGATGCGGCAGCGCAGGCGCGTGCAGCTAGGCGAAGGCGTGAAAAAACTCGGCATTTGCGCTGGCTAAATACACATACCTTGTATTCCATGCTGAATTCGCCTTTCCCTTGAGTCGATCCTCTTAGTTGATTAGAATAGCCGAACATGTCGTTGAGAGCAACATCGGCGATAGCTGTAAACTCGTCGTCGCGCACTTCGCTATCCACGATTGTACCCCGGCGGGTATTTAATCCGCTGATAACATTGCCTGCCGCAAGAATCAGTTTCGGTCAGGAAACGAAAGTGGCTGCCTTACTTTGGAACTCCCCGGGGGCCACGACCTCAACTTTCATGATGGGTTCTAGCACGATAGCACTAGCCGCCCTGAAAGCCTCACGGAAGGCACCGATTGTGGCGTTTCTGAACGCCAATTCGGACGAATCGACGATATGGTATCCACCATCCTTCAAAACGAACCGCACACCGCTGATAGGGTTACCCGTTAAGGTACCTTTCTCCAGAGCTTCATAGAAACCCTACAATGCATCTCAGTATTAGCACACATGGATACTGAATGCCGTCCACACCTTTTCGATGGCCGGGATGTAATTGCTTGGGATGGTACCTCCCATGATTACATTCTCGAACATGACGTCTTTACCGGTCTCGGGGTCCATTTCCATGGGCTCGATATAGCCAGCGACCTTGGCGTATTGACCCGCGCCTCCAGTTTGTTTCTTGTGGACATATGTAAAGTCTGCCCGCTTGGAAATCGTTTCCCGGAAAGCGACGCGAGGCTTGCCGGTGGCACAATCGACGTTGTACTCTCGCCGCATACGCTCGACGTAAATTTCAAGGTGCAGTTCGCCCATACCGGATATGATGGTCTGCGGGACATTGGTGAGAGGAGACAATAAGTCGACGCGCTCAAGGTACCTCCTTACTTTCCTGGTCCAGGTGGACTCGGAAAGTGGGATCCTCTTTCTGGAAACGATTGAGGGCACGAGAAAAGTTGGGTGTTTCAATCCCATTTGCTTTGATGGCGAGTGAGATGACGGGTTCGGGGACGAACATGGAAGTCTAGTGGAAGAAAAATTTCAACTGAGGTACATTCAAACGGCTCATTTGCGTACCATGGAGAAACTGGTGGATCCGTCAGTGAAGGTATCGCCCGAGGAACATTCGACACCAAAAATGGCGCAGATTTCGCCGGGACCAATGGATTCGATATCCTCCATCTCGTTGCTGTGCATACGAACGAGACGGGGCACTTTGACCTTCTTTCCGGTGCGAGCATTGTAGATAAGGTTAGATTTCTTCAAGCTGCCTTGATATACGCGCATATAAGTCAGTTGACCGAAACGACCTTCCTCGAGCTTGAAGGCGAGACCGACGAGCGGCGCGGCTGCCGCAGGAGAGAGGGGGACCGGATCGGCTGTTACAGGGAGGGTGGTGTCGTGAGCAACGACATCCAGTTCGGAGGGATTCGGCAGGTACGCGCAAACGCCGTCGAGAAGCGGCTGAACTGCCGTATTTTTAATTGCGGAGCCCAGGAAAACCGGCGAGAACTTGAGGCCGATGGTGGACCGTCGGATAGCAGCAGCAATTTGATCATTGGAGGGTTGTTCGTCCATTAGGAATAACTCTCCAATCTCCTCGTCGACTTCTGCGAGTTGCTCGATCAGTTCTGTGCGCTTCTCCTTGGCGAGTTCCAAAACGTCCGCTGGAATTTCCTCCGAAACTACAACGTCGATGCTGATTTCAAGTCAGATATTTCCGCGGACAGTATATAGAGTTGCGCACCCCTTCTGGCCCTCGTTGTATATCGCTCTCCAGTACACAAGGTCGACGACGCCTTTGAAGCCGTCCTCAACACCAATAGGAACTTGAACCGCTGCAGCTGGTATTCGCAGCTTGGAGCGGATCTGGCTCACGATACGCCATGGGTTGGCACCGGGTCTGTCGGACATTATATGGCGAAAGAATCAACGAGGACGTGCGCCGAACCTATCCATTTTATTCACAAATGAAATGCGAGGGACTCCGTAACGTCTCATTTGGCGGTCTACGGTCGTGGTTTGACTCTGTCCAAGTGTCAGTGCGCCAGCTTGCTCTTGGGCACTACAAACGTACTTGCACCCCTGCGACAGCGCAAAGGACCAAGATTGCCCCGTCGAGCACCCGCAGCGCGCGTTCTACTTCTATCGTGAAATCGACGTGTCCTGGGACGATATGAGGGTACAGAGCATCACAGGTTGTCGTTGAGACTGACCGGGTGTGTCTATAATATTGATGGCATATTTGTGTTTTGAGCCATCCGCCGGGCTGGTCGTCTCCCAATCACAGAACGTAGCCGCGCTCTGGATGGTGATTCCCTTTTCTCGCTCCAGATCCATGCTGTCCATTTTTGCGCCAACCGAGTCGCGGCCGCGGACCTGGCGCAGGATTAGAACTCATCGCAGGGTGCTGGATCGTCGAAGAGGAACCTCGACGCGTCGCACACCTCATGAATGTCCCGAATACGGCCGGTGTAGAATAATATGCGCTCAGTGAGCGTGGTTTTGCCGGAATCTATGTGTGCAGAGACGCCGATGTTGCGCTGGAACGCGAGCCGCTTGAGGTCGGTGTCGGTCAGTTGGTGTTTTGGCGGCGGCGGGACGTCGTCGGGAATGGCCACTGCGGCGGCGGCAGACGCGGCACGGCGCCAACGATGAGGGCGCCATGGGGAGAGCAGCGGCGTGAACCTGCTGCAGCCGCGACTGAGCATCTTGCAGAAATTCTGAAGAAAATTGATCGACGCGTCACGGCGTGACTGCCATTTTAGGAAGGCGTCGATCGCGTCAGAAAAAATAAAAGTCGCGTTGCAGTGTCTACTCTATGAAGGTTTGGGTTTCTCGTCACCCTTGGCCGCACCCTCCGTCGTCTCCGGTTTGCTCTCCTCGTCCTTTGTGCCTTTCTCTTCCTTTTTCTCTTCCTTCCCCTTTTCTTCCGACTTCTTGCCCTTCTCATCGTCCCCGCCCTCTTCCAGTTCCGCCCGCCCTACCGTTGCCTTGTTGTCGACGAGTGCATGTAATGCAATAACCGCCCGCAACAGACTGCTCAGATACACGACGAGCAACGCGTCGTTCGTGCTGGCCGCAAAGCTCTCGCGCACTGTCCGATCGCCGAGGTCGGGCAGCAGATTGAATGCATCCTGCAGGTGGTATACGATTTTGTGGTCAACCGGCATCACGCCTTGCGCCACATCGACCAGGTATTTCTGAATATCGGACAGTCGTGATTGGAGGCCGCGGAGGGACGCGAGCTGCTCCGCGACGCGCGTGGCGAGTGTGGTCGTCGTGCTGTCTTTGATATCGCGCAGCAGATGTTCCACGCCGATTTCCTCGGCTTCTTCGCCTTCGATCGCTGAAGGGACATGGACGAATGTTTTGAGGGTTTCTGTGCCATCCTGCACGCGTAATTAGACGACAACTCGGCATCAAGACGATACGACACACGTCTTTGATCTCGTCGACAGCAAAGTAGGCGTCTGTGGGGATGCCGACCGTCTGAGGGCGCACATCGACGATCACCATCAAGGGTCGCGCAACAAAGCGCTTGAAGAGGTCGTTTATTTCCTGGTCAGAGGCGCGCAGCTTTGGACCGGTGTGGTACCACCCGATGAGGCGCTCCTTGGCTAGCGGGAGGTTGAGGGGACGCGGGACGGGAAGCGAGAACAGCGACGCACCGTTTACCTTGCGGAACATGTCGTACATTTCCTGGACATAGTTGTGGTCGAGGAACCAGCTCTTGCTGTCCTTGTCGTCCTCCTCGAAGGGAATGCCGAACGAGTTTGCGACATTTATTATTTTGCCGTTGTCCTGGCCGAGCAAAGCACCAATGACGCGCTTGTGGGAGGTGCGGGAGACGGAGCGGGCGTGGTGGTCGGCGACGGAGAGAAGGACGAGGGGGTGGACGACGACGGTGACGGTCTGCAGGGTGGCGAGTTGTTCTGTGGTGGTGGCTGGCATTGGGACGCGTAAGACGCGTGTGAGGGCGATGGACAACACGGACAAGCAAGCACGGCCAACAACTTATGCAGCGACCCACTCCCCGCCGCAGCGCAATCCCGACCCCTGGCCGGTCGCGTTCCGCGTCGAGCGCAGGCGGCGCCGTCCCCGTCCCCGACGTCGAGTACATGTCCCGCGCGTTTGCAGACGCAATAAAGGCCAACGATCCCGCTCTCCATCGCACATCCCGCATCAGCGACTTTTCCTCCGCCTCCCTCTCGCCCCAGGCCACCTCCTTTGCCCCCCGTTCGTCCTCCGTCGCGTCTTCCTCTTCCTTCAAGCAGCCCGAACGCGCAAAAACACCCACCACTCGCCCTGCCAGCCGCCAATCAGATCCTTTTGGCAGGAGCAGCAGTCGCGCCGGTCCGCGCGCCTTTGAGCTCGGCGACAACGTCAGAATCGAGTCGTTGGGCTTTGAGGGTGTGCTAAGGTTCTCCGGAAGGTATGGACGCGTCTCTTTCAACCTCTGTTCGCTCGCTGGACCGTCTTTTCAGCATCGACGGCAAGCCAGGCCTTTGGGCCGGCGTCGAACTTAGCGGTGGCTTCGCAGGCAAAGGGAAGAATAATGGCAGCGTGAGCGGGTCAGTCGTCGTTCTGCACGCGTCTGCGCCTTCAAGTCTCATCTACCTGCCAGAAAGCAGTATTTTTCATGTCCGCCCAATTGCGGTGTGTTCGTCGCAACCACAAAGCTATCTGCTCCGACAGTCGGCCCTGGCGCCGTCAGTCGACCTTCGTCGGTAGCCTCTTCCCGAGGCGGCCGCACAACGCCCTCTATATCTGGCCGAGTCACCCCATCGACGTCTGGCATGTCCTTTAGCACGAGCTCGCGAATGACGCCCTCTGCGTCCCGCATATCCACCGGTCGCACGACGCCTTCAAACGGCGGACGCATCACACCGTCGTATGCTGGACGCGCAACGCCTGGAACAACACCAGCAGCGCGCGCCCGGACGCGAGCCCTCGCCAAGCCCGCTGCCGCTGCTAGTCCCGCGGCCGCGCTGAGCGGGAAACTCACAGCTGGATCACGAGCATCCAAGTATGTCTCCATGACCGCTAAACAGCTTAGCTCACGCGATGCTGGTACACCATCCCGGCGTCTCGAGCCACCCGCAAGTCCTGCTCGGTCAACCCTCCCCTCCCCTTCACTCAGCTCCCGTTCCACCTCATCACCAACTCGGCCTCCACCCTCCCCCTTTAGCACACCTAAGCCGAGCCTGGGCGGTCGGGTCTCCGCGGGGTCTTCCGCCATGGGGCGACCGTCTATCAGCACACCCCGCGCGCGTATCCCGAGCGCAGTCGCAATGCCCCCGCCTGCCTCCCCCGTCACCCGTTCCATTTCCGCCAACGAGGAAGCCGTTTCGCTCTCAGCGTGGACTTCACCTCGTCCGGAATCCGCTTCTTCGAGCCGGTCCATGCTCAACGACCAACTGCAATCTCGGATTCAAGCGTTGGAATACGAGAATGAGCGGCTGCGAGCCACCTCGGTGCCTCCTGATGCGGATCAGGACGCGTCGGCGCAATTAAGCGCATTGCAACTTGAATATGAGGAGGCTCAGAGTCGCGCATCAGCACTCGAGGCCAAACTTGCAGCGGCCGAACAATCTCTTGAGGAGCGAGCCATACATATTCAAGAGCTGGAAGATGCTCGCACACAAGTACTCACCAGTCTGGACGAAGAGAAGGCGCAGGGCGAGAGTCGCCTCCAAACACTGGAGCAGCAACTCGAGGAGAGCCAGCTTTTGTCCGCCACTCTGAAGGAGGCAATCGCCGCCAAGGAGAGCGCAGAGCGGGAGGGTGAAGGGAAATTGAAGGCGAAGCAAGCCGAAATAGCTTCTTTGGAACTCCAGTTGAAGCGAACTCAAACCGAGCTCGACGAAGACCGATTAGAGCTCAATGGTCAGGTGGATGAGCTGCGACAGGCTGGCCAGGTGAGCGTTTCTTTTCTGTGGCATGCCCTCTCTATCTAATTGGATGGTGCAGGAAACCATTGCTTTATATGAAGAGCGCCTTAGCGCGGCCGATCGGGAGAGGTACGATTTGGAGGCTCGGATTGCCTCGCTTGAGGCTGGAGCTCGCGCGACGGAGCGAACTCCCTCGCCGACGGCCCCGGCAAAGGTGGCTTCGTCGGCTACCGAGATTGACAATGAGACGCTCCGCGAGCAGGTTGTCCATCTTACGAAGAAGGTGGCCAAATTGGAGGACGCTATCGAAGATGCGCACGCGACGTCGGAGAGGGACGAGGCTGCGCTTGCGGACCGCATGCGACGGTTGAAGGAGAAGGAAGAGGCAATGAAGAAGGAGCTGGGCGAGGGTCGCAAGGAGGTGGAGCGGATGATCAAGTCGGAGGCTATTGCCCGGAGACGCGTCGAGGAGGTGGAGGAAGCCCTTCAAGAAAGCACCGTTGCGTTGGAAGATGCCAGAGCCGAGGTTGAAGGGCTGCGTGCCGAGCTGACGGTGAGAAAATATCGCCTTGTTGTAATATTTAACTAACAACACATAGAACCTGGACGGCTTGGTTGCAGGCGACGGCGAGTCGGGCGACCTGTCGTCGCGAGTGGCCGAAGTCGCCAACCGTGCCGCTACTGACCGGGTGCGGTTTACGGAGGAAATCGCTAAACTGCAGGACCTCCTGGAAGAAGCACGGAGAGGCGAGTCAGAGGCGGCGGAGGAAGTGGACCGGTTGCGCGAATCGTTAGCCGCTCAAGCGGCAGAGGTTGAATCTTTGAAAAAGAAGGCTAACCGCGACATCGCGCTCAACAACGGGATACAACAACCTCCACAATCTCCCGCTGTCTCCAAACACGATCTATCCGCTGCGAAAGAAGAGATTACTGGTCTCAAGTGCGTAATCGGGTGCATACCTGGGTTTGGTTGCTAAATCTAGACAGGCATATCGTTCAAGAGCTCCAGAAAGAGAGTCTTGCGGCCACCCAACGCACGAAACTTTTAGAATCGGAGAACCAGCTCCTTCTCTCCGAGGCTGAACAGCTTCGCCAGGTAGGGAGGCCCCATTTGACAGACTTCATTCTCTTACCATTGCCGCCATAGGAGGTCCAAATACTCGAGGAAAACCTTGACAACAGTCTGGTTCACGAGACAAAGGCACTCGAGGAAGGGCCACCCGGAGACGCGGCATCGCTTCAACGCCTGAAGATCAAGCTCGAGGTGAGGATCGCGTGGACTCGGCTGTGTTCATCGGCTGACGATTACAGGCGGAGACGGAGCAGCTGCGCAAGCGGTTGGCGGACTCTGAGATGAAGAGCGCTCGGGTGGTGCATGATGTTTGTTTGCGTTTTCCCGTATCTTGGAGTGAGCTCACAATTGCGCGCGTAGTTGAACAAGGAAATCAGTGAGCTCGAGGCGCTGATCGAGTCAAAGGTGGGAGGTATTCCGCGCACACTTGGTGACATTCTAACTTGCGGACAGATCTACCGCGAGGACGAGCTCGAGGAAGAGCTTGAACGGACGAAAGATAAGCTGGCGCGGCAACGCAAATCCTCCAAAGGAAGCAGTGAAGTCTCCGACACACGACGCCGGCCTGGGAGCATCGCCAGCTCCGAGATTTCGGATACTGAAGGTGTTTGCGAGATATGCGAAAAGCCAGGCCATGATATCTTTTCGTGTTCGCTTTTAGCAGCAGGGGCGCCGGTGAGCCGTTTGTCGTCCTCCATTCATTGTGATTGCTGACTCGCTTTTTCAGGACGACGCGCCAAGCAGTGCAGAATTGTTTTGCGAGGATTGCGAGAGCCATGGCCATGTCGCGGCTGACTGCCCACATTCACTTGATGTCTTTTAATGTTAGTTTAATGTTAGGATTAGTTATAATGTTATATACCAGTTTGCGAGGATGTCAGACTTGCCCTTCAGAACCTACCTTTCCCTGAAGCCTGAGCTCATCTCCACCATTCCACCCAAGTGCATAGTCTCTCTCTCACGAAAAGTATCCGATCATTTGGAATTGATGGCAACCTACTTACCTTTCACGAGCCCCCTCAGCCAGTTCTTCTCTTGATTTATGCTCTAATGGCAGTCCAGTACATCCCCACGTAGCTTCCACGACTCGAAATTTTTGTAGAATTCACCGCCCGTTTCACTCAACAGTTTTATCGGTCGGCCGAAAGCTCATTTTAGCACTTTTCTTCTCACTACATTCTCATTAATCGCTTAGTTTTTTGCGCTGCGCCTTTGTCAGAAGCGTAGTTTCATGCTAGAAAGGTTGCGAGGTCAGTGTATCATACCGATATTTTATTTTTCTAAAAAGCAAGCGTGATGCATCAAAGTGACCTTTCGTGTCCCCTCCCTCAACCAATTCTTATCCGTTTCGACTGAAATTTCGTCCACGTCATACAAGGACATCTATGACTTAGCGGGCCGGTACAGTTCGCCTCGGAAGTTTGATTTCTTCGAATAAAGTATTCGGCTCATCATAGTTGCTGTAGCCCAAATCTCGTCGGATTCGCTTCATCGTTACGCGTTAAGACTAGGGCATACTCCGGACAGAGCTACAGCCTGAGAGTGTTTTCAAAGGCGTTTTGCCCTGGGAATACTGAAAAAGACGGCTGCAACTGCTCTGATATCGATCTGAGATATTGCCAAAAGCAAAACAACTGCCCCCGAGAGGCTCGAACTCTCGATCTCACGATATGCTACTGGTATAACAGTCGTGCGCCTTAACCAACTGGGCCAGGGGGCATTAAGAATATTAAGGTCCTGGATTACAGCTCGATTTTAAACCCGATTTCGTGAGATCCAAATCCGCGAAATCGGGTCACTGTGCGCGTTCGTGAGTGTACACGCGATAGAGTTTACCGAGCCAAGCGGGGTGGGCTCGAGTCGGAGTCGGGTCGTGTTCCAGTACGCAGCCATGAAAGTGCGCGATGACGGGGTCTCGTTTGAGGCGCCCTATTAGCTCCATCGCACATCGCTGTCCTCGCACATTGAGTACATTTGGAAAGGAGTGATTTTCTCTCCGTTTCCGTATTTGCTCTTGTTAGTCGACAAACTTTCTTCCGTCTCCGTCCATGTCATGCAAGCCCGCCTGCGGCCGGTTGCGGCTCGCTTTTCTGCAGGGCTCTCCCTGTATCGACATCCATGCTCTGCTAGTCGTTTGACGCGCCCGCGCGATTTCGCAACAAAGCGCAGGGCGGAGGCCAAGGTTTTGGAGGAGGAAGAGGAAGCAAAGTGGATTCCGACGGACGGGCCCGTCGCGGATGTGGTTGTTGATGACGCGGAGCTGAGCAAAGCACTAGCCACCCTAGAGAACCTTAAAACGGGGATTTTCGAAAACACCCAGCGACAAAATATTATTTTTAAGAAACTCGAAGGCATTGTGAGTTCGCGCCGATTGCCTGCGAGCTGAACCTGATGGTTTAAAGATCCCAACAGACAGTCCTGACGCCGTCGATAGGATGAAAGCAGATTTGTTTGAACTGCAGAAATCGCGAGCCAGTATTTCGACAGAATGTCGGCGTGCACAGAGGGCGATAAGGAGGCTGAAGCGACGAAGTGCTGGCAAAGAGCCGGATGTCGTCGATGCCCCGGTAACTGGAGCGAGCAAGGAAAGTCTGGCGGAAAAACTTCGAATCGCAAACGAGCGAAAGTACCTTCCGCGCATTCATGTTTTGGAGGAAATAATACAAGACATGAAGGCTACGATTCGAGGACTAGAGAAGAAGAGCGACGCTGTTCCTTCAGAGGCCATCACGAGCGCACCTCCGACGAGCGCGACACTGACTGCGATATTGATGAAGCAGCGGCCGATCCAGCCAATGGCACCGCACGGTACTGTCACCCGCCCAGCGCGTGCCCAGTTTCCCGGTGAAGGACGCACACCCCCGTTGAAAACCCCGGTTCCTCCGCCAACTGTTCCTTCGCCGCCGAGGACATCTGTCTCCCTCTCTGGGCTTCCACCATTCGTGACCCTCTCTGATCTGGGTCGTATCTCGTTGTACGCGGGAGCGTCGGCGACAGATGTATTGGGTTTCCACTTGTGGGTGAAACGCGCATCAGATGACGACCTGGAGGCCTCCTTCAGAAAAGCACACAGGTGGAATCTAGGTGCAGTGAGTGCTCTGTCCTTCTCATTCTGGTTGTCCCTCGAACTAACTAAGCTTCCAGTCAATCCACTTCCGTTCCGAAGAATCTGCGCGTCAGTTCATCGAGAAACCGCTTCTCCTCCAGGTCAGACGCCCGGACCCGGCATCGCTCCGCTCCACCCTGCCCACAGTGGATGTCTTCACCTTGCCAGTTGAGGCGGACATGCTGGAACTCCAAAGGCTGCACGCACGCACGCCGCAGTGGAATTGGGAGGAATTCAATAATCCGACCCGTGTTGCCTCCCGTTTCCCAGAACACCCTAGTCTCCCAGATGAACAGGACCTGCCCTACGGCGAGTCGGCGAGCATCGAGCACAGGATGGCGCTGACTTCGTTGTGGGATCGGCTTCATGCGACTGCTGAGCCAAGGAATGTGCAAGCTGACGCACTCTCTTCTCCTGATCTTGCCAAAGGCAAGGAATGGGCAGCGTCTGTCGATTTGGAGCCACCGTTGAGCACAGTGGAGCAGAGCTCGGAGCAAGAGCCGTCTCTCGAAACCCCCACCGTCTTCGAGGTGGATGCAACATCGTCTACTGTTCAGAGGGAGGGCGAGGAACGACCGGAGGTAATCGATGCCGAAGCAGACTCTAGCACATCGACGAACAAAGCCCCTCCCGCGGACACGCTGCTTGGGACTGAGGTCGGCGCCGGCGAAGGGCTCGACGCATCGCCTTCCTCCACCGCAAGTGCAACCTCAACGACTGACCTCGAAACAGACGAAAAGGGGTTTGCATCGGACGAGGAGCCCAATGCAGAACCGAGTGAAAAATCGACCTCCAATGCGGCCTCGAAGACGCTCAGCGTAAGTGAATCCCCTGAATCTACGGAGGACGGAGTGGGTGAACTGTCGGCGGTGGAGCCGAAGGAAGTCTCGCGTGTCCTGAAGTCGGTGTTTGGGCCAACGCCGGACACAGCGCCACCACATCGCGACCACGTGGAGCCAGAAAATGGATGGAAACCACTGGACGTTCTTGCGCGTGAATCCCAGGAGGCTGAATCTACAGAGGACGGAGTGGGTGAGCTGTCGGCGGTGGAGCCGGAGAATGAGCAGAAGGAAGTCTCGCGTGTCCTTAAGTTAATGTTTGGACCAACACCGGACACAGCGCCACCACATCGCGACCACGTGGAGCCAGAAACTGAACGGAAACCACTGGACGTTATTGCGCGCAAATTTGGTGATCTAACCTTCAGCTCTAGGCACTCCCGCGCCCCAGACCCGGTAACCCGCGACAGTGATTACGCGCCTGAGCAGACAAGCACACCCACGGAACCGATGATCATCTCCGTCCACGTTGAACCAATCGTTAACAGTCACCCCATTGACCGCCTCCGTCCGACCACCACGCGCTGGCTCACTTTACGCGTTCCGGGTTCGGGCGTCCGCGTCTTCGCACCGCGCAACACGGAAGACGCGCACACTTTGGACGAGGCCGAGACGGAGGTAGAACCGGAGCACGAAGACGAGGCGGCGGCAGCATACGCGCGTGCGCTGCGTAAGGCGCTTGCCCGCGAACGCGAACTCGAGGCCGTGCTGAGTCGCCAAAGTGCTGGTGAACAGGAGCGCGCACTAGAGCTGGCGCGCATGACGGCGGAAGCGCATGTGCGAGCGGACTTTGGTGCATTCGGGGCGCTCGAAGGTGTGTGGGTGCGTGAGGTGCGCGTGCCTCCGGAGCGCGAGTCAAGCCCCTCTACCTTATCGGACAAAGACTACTCCGAGCAGTTGGAAGAGACCGTGGAGACGGCGACCGCAGACGAGGATGTGTACGAGTTGCATGCGCTGGTGGCGTTTGGCGACGTTCATGCGGCGGCGCGCGCGCTCACGATAATACCCGTGCAGATCCCCGCGTACGCCGAGTCGGGCGTGCGCTTTGTGGAGCTGCCGTGGCGCGAGGCGAGGGATTGGCGGCACCATTCAATATCACCGATGAGCTCGTCTCAAACTGGATGGGAAGATACCGACGGCGCGCGCGCGGGGTGGGCGAGGCGCCTGGAGCGGGAGCACCGCGCAGAGGCGCTGATGCGCGAGCGTGAGAAGGAGCGCGAGCGACAGCGTGGCGCAGCGGAGGGGACCTGGGGAAAGGAGAGACTCGACGAGATTCGGGAACGGCTAAGGCGGATTCAGCGTCGTGAAGAGCGAGAGAGAGAAACCGCGGAGGTAGCGCGAAGGACTAGGTATGAGAAGCGGCAAGCGCGCACGGCAGGAGCAATCGCAGCGGGGTTGACGGAGATCATGTCGACCAGCATCGATCCTGTTCCTTCGAAGGACTCGGACTCGGACTCGGATTCTACTTCGCCGTCCTCGAATTCAGAGTCGACCAGCATCGATCCTGTTCCTTCGAATGACTCGGACTCGGACTCGGATTCTACCTCGCCGTCCTCGAATTCAGAGTCGACCAGCATCGATCCTGTTCCTTCGAATGACTCGGACTCGGACTCGGACTCGGATTCTACCTCGCCGTCCTCGAATTCAGAGTCGACCAGCATCAATCCTGTTCCTTCGAATGACTCGGACTCGGACTCGGATTCTACCTCGCCGTCCTCGAATTCAGACTCGTCTTCGTCCTCTTCCAGCTCGAGTTCGAGCTCAGAAACAGAAACAGATTCGGATTCGGATTCGGACTTGGTGGAGTATAATCCCAGGGTTGAATCATTGTCGGATTTGAAAGCGAGGCTTAGCCCAAACTCGGTCATACGCGTTTCCTCGCCACCCTCGTCCTCGTCTAGGTCACTCAGTTCCGATTGGGAGTCTGGTTCCGATTCGGACTCTGGTTGGAATTCGGACTCTCCTTGGGGGGAGCGTCCGACCCAGTATTTGTTTTCGAGCGAGTCGGAAAGCGACTGTGAGAAAGACAGAACGCGTTCTGGCGCCTAGGTCTACGCGACCTGTGTGGGAGCGCGGCAAAAGTATCATAACTCGCATGTATTTACTACTTATGACGAGGCCAAGTCTCCAAGAAAAGATGAAGATGACATAAGCAATGACGTCAGGACTGGTACTTAAACGTTGAAAAGACGAGTGGTTGTTCAGAAATGCCCACCTCGTACGCCGACGCCGCATCCTCGAGCACACCCATCTCCCTCCAGCCCCAACCAGACCAGGCCCTCCTCAACACCACCCCGCCCTCCGACGCCCCCTACGACCCCACAAAGAAAGTAAACGTCGTTGCCCACGATCCCATGGCCAGCAGCAACAACAACTTCAACGACGTTCCCCGTCCCGCGGGCCGCTCCGGCCGCGCTCACAGACGCTTCGACGAGGCAGAGGCAGAGGGCATCTACCTCTGGGAATCCGCAAAACACTATCTCTTCAGACCCGGCGTCGCTGGTGGTCTCCTCGGCTTATGTACGCGTCTCGCCTCGCTCCAGACTACCAAAACTCACCATCTGCGCAGTGAACATCGGCCTCTTGGCGGGAGCAGCTCGCGCCTTCTATGCGCAGCCTGAGTACCGTCGCGACACCAAAGTCATCTCCACCGCCGTCGCCGCGACCCTCGCCCTGTTGTCCGCAGAGGGTTACGCCGCCGAAGCCTACCGCAAGACTGCCGCCGGCCAGCAGGAGGAGCGCAGGGCCAAGGAGGAGGGCGCCGTCATCTACAGACACCTCAGAGAACAGATCCTGCGTCCTGGAACCCTTGGCGGTTTAGTTGGCGTCGTAAGTCGTTGCTGTCTTGCTGTACTGCTATTCTAACGCGTTTTCGCAGATAAATCTCGCCATCCTTGGGACCGTGGGCTACTTTAGCTACGAGAACTGGAATCGCGCCTGGGACCGCCGTGTGGTGTCCGCCATCTCCGCCGGCCTCCTCACTCTCTCCGTTGGCGAAGGGTGATTATATTTCTTGACCGTTGCATACGCAGACGCTGACTGGCGTGTAGATTCCTCGCAGAAAAGTATCGTGAACAGCGCAGGTACTAGTAAAGGTTGATGTGCGAAAGTGGACTTTTTGTCATAAAGAATTACGAATATTGTACTGTGTTTGAAACTAAAGCCCTTGGATACCTTTCGCTGAAACGATTTAACGGAAACGATTTTCCAAAACGATTTTCGGCAATTCTGAGCGTTCCGTATCACTGCATGGCCGCGTACGACTTGGAATTCGTTGGACATGTAATTCACTTTCTGACCTCAAATTGGCATTGTTTGGAACACCTGCCATCAGCTTCCGTCCTGCACTTGACCGACGCGCCTGCTTTGACGCTGCGCAGCCAGCAGCGGCTTGTAATTCTGCCTTTCGATCCCTCTAGTTGATGTCGGATAGTATCCGACTCAAAAATCTCAAATACACCCCACTACCCGACCAAGACGATACTACGCCAAACCCGGACCGCTCAATGCGCGCTGGAGTCCGTGCTGCTGCAACGGCCTCGGCCTCGCGCATAGCTCACCACGGTGGCAGACGGCAGGACCGCTATACTGACGACCCGGAGGAGGAGGCGGGCTTGCTCGCTGACCAGGCAGCATACGAGGAGGAGCAGGCGTATGAGGAGCAGGAGCACAGATTCGAGGCCGAGATTGAGACTGTGTGTGGCCATCTCTCTTCCAGCTCTCCCCATTAACCCCAGATAGCAAACCCGGCGGAGTGGGTTTCTCAGTCGTCGACCCAAGGCGCCAAAGGATTTATCCCGAACGATCCCATTTCGACCGCCAGGTACGTTAGCCGTCCAGGTCGTCTCTTGCTCACCATTCATTCGGTGCAGACAAATTTCAGGCGCGCTACCCGCCCAACATCGTCCGCAACCAAAAATACAACGTATTCACCTTCCTTCCCCTCGTATTCTACGAACAGTTCAAGTTCTTCTTCAACCTCTACTTCCTTCTCGTCGCCCTCTCCCAATTCGTCCCCGCCCTCAAAATCGGGTTCATACTCACCTACATCGCACCCCTCGCCTTTGTACTATGCGTCACCATGGGCAAGGAGGCGTATGACGACTACAAACGCAACCTCCGTGATCGCGAAGCCAACTCGGCAAAATACCTCATCCTCGACCCGCCAGCCGCGGGGGAGAACTCCTCCGCGCTGGACAGTGCCTATGTTAACACGCACGCCAACACACGCGCGGTGCCTTCGTCGTCGTTGCGCGTTGGTGACCTCATCCGTCTCGAGAAGAACCAACGCGTGCCTGCGGACCTCGTCCTGTTGCACACATCGGACGCTACGGGGACGTGCTTCATCCGAACAGACCAGCTTGATGGTGAAACTGACTGGAAGCTACGCGTCGCCGTCCCCGAATGCCAGAAGCTCGAGGAGGGCCAGCTCATAACGCTTGACGCCGAGGTTTACGGTGGGTCGAAATTTGTCCTACCCAAGCCTTCGACTTATTTCCGCCACTAGCCGACGCGCCGATTAAAGATATCCACACCTTCGTCGGCACCTTCACGCTCAACACCCCCGCACCTGCGCAGCCGATGCAGAGCATGGAGTCCGTCCCGATGAACCACATCCCGTCGGTCGCGCCCCTGACCGCCGAGAACGTTCTATGGTCCAACACTGTCCTCGCAGCGGGCTCCGCTGTCGGGCTTGTCGTGTACACTGGGCCCGAAACACGCGCAGTCATGAATACGAGCCATCCGGAGACCAAGGTCGGGCTGCTTGATCTTGAGATCAACAACCTCGCAAAGGTGGGCATGAACAAACCCATCGTGGGTGTGCCCAATGTTAATTTGAGTGCAATAGATCTTGTGCGCGGTCACGTTCGTACTCTCCGTGGTGCTCGTCGCGCTGAATGGCTTCCGTGGGCCTGCGTACATTTACATCGTCCGCTTCCTCATCCTCTTCTCGTCCATTATTCCCATCAGGTACCAATTCCCTCCTTTTCTTAGCTACGCTGACTGACCCCCCCGTCCTTCTAGTCTGCGCGTCAATCTCGACATGGGTAAGACGGTGTACGCACACCAAATTATGAACGACTCTGAGATTCCCGAGACGATCGTGCGAACAAGCACACTCCCTGAGGAACTCGGGCGGATTGAATATCTGCTAAGCGACAAGACTGGCACACTCACCCAAAATGGTGCGCCATTCTCTGTAAAATAGTCACACAAGCTAAGATATCTCCAGAGATGGAGATGAAGAAGCTGCATATGGGGACCATGTCTTACGGGTTCGACTCCATGGATGAGGTTGCCCATCAGCTGGCGGTTGCGTTCGGCGCTGAGAAGAGTAAGCCCAGATCTGTCCATATTATCGAATCCAATGTAAACTTTTCTTCAAGCACATCAAAGAAGAGGATCACTCGCTACCGGCGCACAGCTTGCCACTCGCGGGAGAAGAGACATGTCCTCTCGCGTGCGGGATGTTGTTCTGAGTCTCGCGCTCTGCCACAACGTGCGATTCCTGAGTCTTTTATATATATCGGGTACTCAGCGCGTACATAGGTCACACCGGTAACAAACGACGACGGCTCGGTAACGTATCAGGCTTCTTCACCCGACGAGGTCGCAATCGTTACCTGGACGGAATCCATCGGTCTCACCCTCGTGTTCCGCGACCGCACGCGCATCGAGCTGCAGACCCCCTCCGGCGCGCGCATCTCCTTCGACGTGCTCGAGCTCTTCCCGTTTACCTCCGAATCGAAGCGCATGGGCATCGTCGTGCGCGACGTGAAAAGCGGCGAGATCACCTTCCTGCAAAAGGGCGCGGACGTGGTCATGGCACGCATCGTGCAGCGGAACGACTGGCTCGAGGAGGAGACGGCGAACATGGCGCGCGAGGGGCTGCGGACGCTCGTTATGGCGCGGAAACGCGTCTCGGCGCAGATGTATGCGGACTTTAAGGAGCGGTTCCATGCAGCGAGTGTGCGACTCGACGGGCGCAATGAGGCGATGGCGCGTGTCGTTGCTGAGTGCTTGGAGCATGATCTGGAGCTGCTTGGTCTTACAGGTGTCGAAGACAAGCTGCAGGATGAGGTCAAGTCGACGCTTGAGCTGCTTAGGAATGCGGGGATTAAGATTTGGATGCTTACCGGAGATAAAATCGAGACGGCGCGGTGCATTGCTATCTCGACCAAGCTCGTCGCGCGGAATCAGTACATCCACGAAGTTGCTAGATGTGTGTGTTTTCTTTCATGTATTGAACGGCACTGAACGGCCCGCACAGTAAAAACCGCAGACCAAGTACGAAACGAGCTCGAATTCCTTCAGTCGAAACTCGACTGTTGTCTCGTTATTGATGGCGAGTCCTTGCAGGTACGTCGTTTCGAAAGCAGTTCTTGCAGTTGACCGACCGCTGTTGTAGCTATGCCTGGACCTGTTCAAAAACGAGTTCATTGAAATCGCCACCAAGCTTTCCGCCGTTGTTGCCTGTCGGTGTTCCCCGACACAAAAGGCCGATGTGGCTCGCCTCATTCGCAAACATACGAAGAAGCGCGTTTGCTGCATTGGTGATGGCGGAAATGATGTCAGCATGATTCAGGCTGCCGACGTCGGGGTGGGGATTGTTGGCAAAGAGGGCAGGCAGGCATCCCTGGCGGCGGACTTTTCCGTGACGCAGTTCAGCTTCCTTACGAAACTACTGCTCTGGCACGGGCGCAACTCATACCGGCGCTCGGCGAAGCTCGCCCAGTTCGTTATTCACCGCGGGCTGATTATTTCCGTGATGCAGGCCGTGTTCTCGGCTATATTTTTCTTTGCGCCGATTGCGCTCTACCAGGGGTGGTTAATGGTAGGGTATGCGACGATTTATACCATGGCCCCGGTGTTCTCGCTCGTCCTCGACCGGGATGTTAGCGAGGATCTAGCAATTTTATACCCAGAGCTGTACAAGGAGACGACCAAGGTCAGTTTTCTGTTGGTGGGGGCAGACGTATGCTGACACCGGGCAGGGTCGAGCTCTGTCGTACAAGACGTTCTTTGAATGGCTCATGATCAGTGTCTATCAAGGTTGGCTCCGCCTCTGCCTATGTTTTCGCGTATTCACATTTCTTGAGGCGCGGCGATTATGATTATGTCGCTCGTCCTGTTCGAGACAGAATTCCTGCACATTGTGTCGATTTCGTTCACTGCGCTGATTCTGAACGAGCTGATCATGGTTGCGCTCGAGATCACCACATGGTAGCTTCCACCGTGGTTCGCAAGAGAGCCGCTTACTGACTATTCGCGACTAGGCATATGTACATGGTGATCTCTGAGATTGTGACCCTCTTTTTCTACGTGATCAGTATAGCGTTCCTACCAGAATACTTTGGTGCGTCGTTCGTTCTCGACGCAATAACGTGACTAATCCTTCTCTGCGCAGATCTAACGTTCGTGGTGACGGTCGGATTTGCGTGGAAGGTTGCTGTGATTGTAGCACTTAGTGCGCTTCCGCTATACATTATCAAGCTGATCAGGAGCAGAATTGCGCCGGCAGCGTCTAGTAAACTGCTGTAGCTGTAGAATAATATGTTTAATTTAGGATTGACCCTCTGTCACTTACGCGATTGGGACGCGACGCGACGCGTTTGGCTAAGAATAGTCCCATCGAACGCGGACCCGGCCGATATCAGCTGGTCTCGGGGCGGAATCGATCTATTCCGCTTCCCTCAACTTGAGCAGAAACTACCTTGCCATCGCGAGTCACCGTCGCGCTCAAATGCCGTCCTCATCCCGCTCGCGTCTCATCCCTGGCCGGTATCCTCCACCAGGTGAATCTCCAATCGCCGACAAAATCCGCGAACGGCGCGGTGCTCGCGGTCTCACTCCTCTCGACGGCGCCTTGCTGCATGTGCCTCCAGTTGCGGAGGGCTGGAATTCGCTACTGGGCGCAATCCGCACCAAAGGATCTCTTCCCGGGGACATGCGCGAACTTATGATTCTCCGTGTCGCTGCCCGCAACCACGCCGCCTTTGAATGGATGCACCACGAGCATGTCGGTCGTTCGCACGGACTCACCACAATCCAGCTTTGGGCAATCCGCGATACATCTTCGCTGCCTCCGTCTTCCGTTCTCTCGCCTCTTCAGGCAGCTGCTCTCGCTTTCGCAGACCAGAGTACCGCTGCCGTGCGGGTACCCGCAGATGTCACTTCCACCCTGCAGGAGCAGCTCAAAATTGTTGCTGAGTCGAATCACCTCGATGCGGACGATCTGCTCGTCGAAGCAGCTGCTGTGGTCGCGTCGTACAACATGGTCTCGCGCTTCCTGGTCTCCCTTGATGTCGCTGGAATGTCCGACAATCCCGTCGACTGGCCTGTCGACCGGGTCGAAGTGCGGTTCTTACTCTACCAATCTACTACTCACTGAGACCACCTCCAGCACAAGGTTCCCATCGGCTCCGACTACCTCCATGCTGTGACCCTTGTAACGCACCCTGACGCGCCATGGATCGTCTTTGCTAATTCTCTCTTGACCGACGAGAGTATGTGGGATTGGCTCATTCCCCAAGTTCTAGCTCCCTCTGGCTCTACAACGTGGCCCTTTAGGGGCACGAATAATATTCTCTTGCACGCTCAGCGAGGCCACGGCCGTTCATCCACCCCTGCCTCGTGCACTATCCCAATTCTCGCCAACGATATTGCGTTGCTCATCTCTACCCTTGTTCCCAGCGGCAAGGTCAAGAGTGTGGTTGGTGTTTCCCAAGGCGGCGCCGCGACCCTTGCCTTTGCCGCTCTTCACCCTTCCCTGACTGCAAGCATCGTTGCGTGTGATACTAGTGCACGGACCGCCCCAGGCAACGCCGAAGCCTGGCAGGAACGCATTGCTCTCGCCAAGTCGGAGGGCATCGCCGCCCTTGCGACCGTCACCGCAGACCGCTGGTTCCCCGTCCCGTCCAAGTGCGGAAAGGGGGGCGAGCGTAGCTCACGCACTGAGGCCATTAAGAGCATGATCGAAGCGACGAGCATTCCGGGCTTTGAACTTGGTGCCCGGGCGCTCTCCGCGTACGACCTCATCAAGCCGCTTGCCGAGGATGGAGTCGATCTGTTAAATACAGGAGGACACATTAAAACGCTCCTTGTAGCGGGTGAGTTGGACGCTGGAGGCAAGGTCGGAGCTGGCATGAAAGGACTGCGCGACAAATGGAATGAGGCGACACCGGCGGCGAAAATTGAATATGTCGAAATCCCTGGTGCTGGTCATCTGCCGATGGTGGACGAGACGGAGCAATTCTGGGCTGTTGTGGGTGGGTTTTTGAACGGCGTTTGAAATACTGTATAATTTACAAAGATGTACTTTAAATGGGGCATATCGTCAGATGCGGCGATGCAATACCTCAGAAAACATAAGCACTTTGCGGTTTGGTTTTTAGACGAAACTCACCGTGCAAAAAGAGACG
This sequence comes from Mycena alexandri, assembly GCA_029233265.1. Taxonomy (NCBI): domain Eukaryota; kingdom Fungi; phylum Basidiomycota; class Agaricomycetes; order Agaricales; family Mycenaceae; genus Mycena; species Mycena alexandri. The sequence goes on from JARJCM010000004.1 coordinate 253,557, forward strand.
CTTCCGCACCGGATCGTGTACCACGGAGGTGGTCCCTGAGGCGAGTGTGCCATCGTCCTCAAACACCTTGGTCACTTTGAATTTTTCACCATAGAACGAGCCGGGACCAGTGTTCCGCGCAATGGAGTGCGCTGACACGGGGGATACCACGGACGGGTCAGCAATGTGCTTTATAATCGACGTGAAGTATGGGAATCCTGAATTACCACATGTTAGCGGGCACGAGGATTGAGTGGTCAAAACAAAGTACCTGGTCCCCAAAGTACACCGTCCATATCCATCGAGAGATTGTCGATACCTCGATCTAGTAAAACATAAGAAGAAGATGCGGCAATACGTGCGCCGAAGAACGCACCTGTCGGTATGGTGTGGGTCTTGAGAAGTGCGTTGTCGGTCTGCCGTTCGAGAACGGCAATGCCACCAAACACCGAGTTCGAAACTGCATGAATTATTACTAGATGTTCTTTTAGATTTTAGAATAGTATCACCATAGAATGATTCATTATTGGGAGCCCGCACGATTCCGTTCGCGCCGTGAATGTTTTTAATGGCGAACTTGCAGCCTGATTGGACATGGCAGTATCCGACTGAGCCCGATTCTAGGCCTAGAACCGACAAATATCGCATCTATCTCAAGTTCGTATCGCGCGTCGCAAAACAGGAGAATTGGGCGCGCTTACCGGACTGGTCTTTGAGGAGTGATCGTTGGTGAAGAAGAATGAGTCGCCGTCAGGACTGCCAACAATGTCGTTTGGGGTAAGGATAACTGGGTCTTGCAGGGTGCGCAGATGCTTCAGGGTGGTGCTCCCAACCGTTGTCTTGAAAATCTCGATGGTGGAGTCTGCGCCGGTCATAGAAGCGGTGTGGCGGTCTTCAGGCTTGCGGTGATTGACGGCGTAAATGAAAAGCTCGGAGGAATTCGAGGTTGATGGAACGACATCCATACCATGTACCGAAAGCCCCGGGAACGACGGCTGCAGGCGGGCGACGGTGCTGGTGAGAGGATCATAGGTTGCTAGGTAATCAACGTCCGGTCCCGACGCGTTGAGCTGAACAAGTGCGGGGGTCCAATGAGCTCTGCTCGCAGGAGACGAGCAAGCGAGATAGAGCACGCCCGTGGGGGCGTGGAGAACGATTTTTTCGCATGCAGACAGGGCAGGGACGGTAGTGCAGCCTGTGGTTCCCAGCGACTCAATTACACGTCCTTGGCCGAATATGATGAGAGTGGGTTGGATCCAGAGTCTGTACGCTGAGGCAATAAATACAAGTGCAGTTGAAAGGATGATGAGTTTTGAAGGCATAGAAGATGTGGGGGTTTCGCCGTGGCCATCAACTCTCGGTTGATTCCCGGGTCCGGACCGTGTATCCATGCTATCACCACATGTCGCGTTTCTCAGCTATATCAGCTATCTCTTCCGCTCTAGTGTGTCGAGGCTCTCTCTCTCATTGTATAAGAACGACTACCTTCCCGGTCGTCCCAAGCATACTACATGGGATCTGCTCCTTCCAAGCCTGAGCCCGCCGCCTCCGGCGACTGGGAGAAAGTTGAACGCGACCTTGAAGAGGCCACAGTTTCATTGGCCGCCCTAGCACCCGTCTCGGCCGATGGCTCTCTCTCGCGCGCCAATATAAAGAAGTGGGAGTTGGAGATTGCAGCAAAGTCCAAGACACAGCTGGCCCGCACCATACTGGCACACTCGGACATCTCCACCGCATTGACCTCTCGCGCCGCTCGTATTTCCGACATCCATGTTTTTAATAATCAGATCGACTTCAAAACGGGACCCATCACCTCCCAGAAGTCGTCCGGACGTATGAGTGCTATCCCAAACTCTAAATTTAGCTTACCATCGCTTCAGGCTGCTGGCTCTTTGCTTCCACTAATGTGATGCGATATGACGTTATGCGAAAGTTGAAGTTGGATGACTTCCAGCTTTCTCAGGTACTATCTCCTCTCGAGCGCGTATGCCGGGGGTGCATTGATAACACTGAATAACAGTCATACCTTTTTTTCTGGGACAAACTCAGCAAAGCCAACTTCTACTTGGAGTCCTCTATTGAGCTTGCGGATCGCCCAGTGTGTTGATATCTATGCCTCCGGCTGTCTTTACTTACATTTTCTAGATCGATGATCGAGTCGTCAATTTCCTGGCCAGCGACCTCATCAGTGACGGAGGCCAGTGGGACATGGTCGTGAATTTAGTTGAGAATTATGGCGTTGTCCCCCAATCGGTGTTCCCAGAAACAACCCACTCTTCCCTATCAGGCCCGCTGAACAGTCTACTCAAAACCAAACTTCGAGAACATGCTCTCATCTTACGTCGTGCTCATGCGAAGCTTTCTGCTACCCAGCGTTTCTCTGCGGAGGCCATCACTCTTGCCCTGCGGCTCAAGAAGGAAGAGGTTCGTGGATTCATTCCATTGCCCTAGGATATGTTTGAAACCTTGTCCAAAGCTCATGAAGGAGGTTTATTCCATCATGACAGCGACCCTCGGCGTGCCACCCGGTCCCGACGATAAGTTCGTCTGGGATTATTATGACGCTGATGGCAAAGCCGGTCACTGGGAGGGAACCGCCAAGGAGTACTTCAAGGCCTTTGTTTCGAAACCGTACTCGCCGATAACTTCTTTCTCCCTTATCAACGATCCTCGCAACGAATATTCGAAGCTGTACACAGTTGATAAACTGGGCAATGTTTTCGGGGGCCGTCCGGTTTTATGTGAGCTTTCTCTGTCTTGGGTTTTGGCCTAGCATATGAATGTTCTGGTCAGATGTGAACACGCAAATTGAAAACATGAAGTCCACTGTGATCAAGATGATCAAAGCTGGTGTTCCTGTCTTCTTTGGCTGCGACGTCGGTGAGTTGAAGGTGGATGCACCGCTTAAAACGCCGCTGAATTCCGCGAATAGGGAAATTCTCCTCGCGAGTTGAAGGCATCATGGACCCTGCTTTTTTCGAATACGAGGTTGACCGATCGTCCCAAGCATTCATAAATATATTAATCTCTCGTAGAATGCCTTTGACATCACCCTTGGGCTCACCAAAGCCGAGCGACTTCAGGTGGCCGAATCCGGTGCGCGGTTTCCATTTCTGTCAATAGCCCTCCTCATCCCAAATTCACAGCCATGACCCACGCGATGGTAATTAGCGCAGTACACCTCGATGGTAAGGATCTACTTCGTGCGGAAGTTGAGGAGATTGAAGTGTCTTTTCTTAGCGGCCGGCAATCCCGTTCGTTTCAAAGTTGAGAACTCTTGGGGCCCCGACGTCGGCGAAAAGGGCTACTTTGTCATGACCTCTGCGTGGTTCGACGAGTGCGTACTAGCTACTTTTTTCTTGTCCAGTCCCAAGCTGACCGGTTGCGTAGGTTCGTATATCAGGTTGTTGTTCCGAGGGCTCTTGCGCCGAGAGATCTCGTCAAAGTTTACGACGCGGGTAATGCCGTGGTGCTCCCGTGCTACGACCCGATGGGTGCGCTGGCTTGAATGTTCGCGGGTTGTACGTACTAAATTGTATGAGTGTATTGACTTTATGTTTTTATTTAATGTACCCTTTCACACTACTGAGTACTTGTCACTGAGTACTTGCCACTTGGAGACTGACAGGCACGGTTGCGGTGATCCATGATCACCGCTCTCTCGCATCGCTCTCTCGTATCGAAACTGATGGCTTTAGCGAATCTCTTTCTCTTTCTCCCTCCCTCTCCTTCAGTTCTCTTTCAGAATGCCAGAACGGACTGGTCCCGGTTTTAGTCTTAGTTTTGGGGGCGTCCTTGCGAGTGTTATGGTCGCACTCAAGTTGAAGGAAAGTTACGATGATTGCAAGTATTTCTGCGCTATTTCTGCCTACGGCGCGAATTGACCACCCCTCCCAGACAATCAGGTCTCCATGGACGAAGAGGGACGCGTCGCACTCAATGAAGAGCCTCCCGTATACCGCGATCACCAGGACCTTGAAGGCACCGATGCCGAGGCGATTAGCCTCATCAACACCGACATTACCGTCACTCGGCCCAAACGCAAACGCGCAAAATGCTGCATGTGCTGTGGACTCGAGTAGGTTGGCCCTAACTGTTCCTGCCAAGCCTAACCTTTTCTTGTAGCTGCAGCTTGTTCTGGAAGGCGTTTGGCATTGTGTGTGATCCCGCACTTTGTAGGTCCAGTTCGCTGATGCCGATATACATAGGCGGTGGCCCTCTTTGCTGTCTGGAATGCCTACAAGCTCATCAGATGGGCGACAACCGTATGTTTATCGAGAAAGGATGTGGGTCGAACACTTATTGTCGACGATAGTCCCGCCCGACAGGTCTCGAAGAGATGCCCGTGTTCAGCACCTCCCTTGGATGTGTTGACGCCCCTTATATCTACTCGGGTGTGCCGACAACGTTCGACGTTCCCGTTGGTGTTGAAGACGACCATGGCTTCGATACTCGCGGCGGTGCCGTTGGAACCGTCACCGTGCTCGAGGGCGCGCCGACCGCGACCAAGGTCAAGTATGAGGTGACTCTGCGCTCCAACGACAAGTCCTTACTTGATGGCCTCATCCTGGACCACCCTGTGGACCAGGACGTAGCTGTCAAAGACAGCCATCTCCTCATCGTCACCACTCACCCCAGCGAGACTACATGCATTCGATACGACGTCAAGATGTTCGTCCCGCCCAATCTCAAGAAGCTCCACCTCGCTTCGCACTCTGTCGCTCACGTTCAATTCGATCCGGAATCACACATCCAGCTGGACGACTTTTTCGTCACCCTCTTTTCTCCCAAGAGAACCAACATGGTTTTGCCCCACGACAACCTCCACTCGAACAAGATGTCGCTCGAGATCTTCGATGGTTGGCTCGTCGGAGACGTTTCAATTGATTCCCTCACCAAGCTCACGACTCAGCGCGGGAGGGGTGTTATGAATGTTCGCGTCCATCCCACTCCTGCCAGCGACCCTGCATCTCCCCAGGTCGCGACCCTTCGGACGACCAGCGGCTCCGGCCGCACCGATGTGTTCTACATCGAGCACGATGCTCATGTTCACCGACCCATGTCCAACGTCCATATGTCGTCCATGAACGCCGATATGTATTTGACTTATCGCGACAGCCACTATAGCGGTTTGGTTGAGCTGTCCGCCAAATCGTATACCGCGGTCAACCTCCAGAAAGTAACCGCCGAACCCGACCCCGATCAGAAGTGGACGCACTGGGCGGGAGCCGAGCAGGGCAAGGACGAACTCCATGTCAACTCCAGAGGTTGGGCCGGTCTTTATTTCTAAATTTTGTTTGGGTCTCGTCGGTTGTATTACATCTCCTATAGTTGGATTTCCAGCATAAAATACTATAGTTACTCCTGTACTTTTCAGATAATCACGACGGTTCTGATTCTGCGAGGCGTGGATCCTCGACCGGCGCGCTCTTAGATGACTTGTGCGGCGGCGCGTCCTTTCGCGGCCGCAGAAGCACGTCCTCAACAAACGCGCGACGCGCCGTGGCGCTTTGAATGACGAAACAAAACGCGGCCTATTATCTCATGAACACACAGCTGGGGAGAACAGGCAGCAAGCAAGCGCACGAAAATGACCCCTGCGACAATTATCCGGTCCTTCCAGCTGTCGTCCGACAGTTGCGGGCCAGAATACAGATTCCTGCTTCGCTTGTACATCGCGCGCGCTGCTGGCGTCGGTGCAGTCGCCCGGTCGTGTCCAGACGCCGCATTGCCGCCCCGGAGGGCGTTGTACGCTGTGGTGATGGCCTGAAAGCGCGCGCGGGCAACGCCGTCGGGTATAGATGGATCCACCTTGTCGGGGTGGTATATACGGACGAGGTCAAAGTCTATCTTTGCGTTAGGCAGCGTCCAGGTCTTCCAAAGATATTTTGAGTAAACTGCGGCCGTCCTACGCACATCGGGCCTTCACGTCGGATTGATGCGCGCTCCATGGAAGGTGGAAAATCTCGTGAGGCGTCGGGTTCGGAGTCTTAGGGAACGGGAACAAAGAGGGCGACTCTCGTCTCTGGATGGGCTTGTTCGCAACATATCTGGCTTGCGGAATCGAGACGCGTTTAAAGACGTTGCGAGAGCGGGAAGAGAGCATCAAAGTCACTGCGTAGCTGTTTAGATGTGGTGACTGTTCACTTCAAACTGAAAACGATGAATCCGTGACATTGTACAGGCTATAGTAATACATTGTATGCAATTAGCAGAAAATAGAATGAATGTAATATGCGTGGGTGATTGCAAGTGGTGTGTATACTTCTAAGTATCTATAGATGCTGAATAAATCAACGGGTCGTAATATCGTGAGGTGTTGCGTGCGACAACACGGACGCGGAAATCGAGTGGTTGGTGTGGGAAGTGTTATCCGCTGAACCACTGGCACGCGAAGGAGACCGGGAATGACTAGCATTCTCGGGCTGGGAATCTATGGGACTGAGATCCCCCTTTTCTAGCATAGATACGTCCGCGGAACCTTGTCGAGAAGGACTGCGGACAGAGTTGCGTCGCCACAACCGGTTGACCCCAGCGTGGAGGAAAATATTAATCGCAAGCACGATGACGCCGACGGAAAATATAACGGCCATAACGGCGCCGATGACGACGCGGGGAATTGCGGCCACGCTGATAGACTCGACGAAGGCGAACATTAAGCCGGTGCAGACGAGTCGCACGATGGCCAAATAGGTCGAAAAGACGTCGCCTCCTCTGCTGCCGTATGGCTTGAGCAAAACATGGGCAACTACTGTGGCCAGTTCGACGATGAGGAAGACCACGACCTGTGCCATCCCGCTACCCTGGCCGGCGGCAATGACAACGGCTTTAACGAAGGTGGCGACGAGAAGGGGGAGGAAGAAGTAGTAGCGAGGAGTGCGGTACTGAGCAAACAGCGGCCCGTGGGCTGCCAGATGCTCGAGATTGGATTCTAGTGCCTCGGGGGATTCGCGACGAACGAGGCGGAGTGTGAGGTACACAGGATAAAGGATCAACGCCGAGATGGCGAGGAGGGTGACGACGGAAAGCAAGACGGAGAGCCACGAATCCTTCAATGACCATTGGTAGAACGCAAAGATCAAGATGGGGGACAATGCGACGAGACCCTAGGTACACGATAAGAATATTAGCAGCAGAAAGGGGGTTTAAACATACCAATCGAAGTGCCCACGCCCGGATATAGTCGGGATATGACGATGTCAGTTTGTGACGCGTTTCCTCGCTCCCCCAACCGAAGCGATGCGCCGCATACAACGCTCCATAAAGGAGTCCGGCAATGGCCAGGGCGATGGCCACCATGATGAGGCCGATGAGAAAGGCGGTCATGAATGCATTGGCCGTCGCAATGTGGATCGAGTTGACATAAATCGGGACGCCGGCCTGGAGGATGTTCGACGAGTCGCCTGTGACCGTTTGAACTTGTCCCGCTGAGGAGTCAAGCTGCTGGAATCCGCCGACCGCCAATCGCGAAAAAGTACCATTCGCAAGGGCGGCTAACCTCGAGAAAGTTCCGTTGCCCGGGACAGTCAACGCAACCAATGGCTCGGCCAAAACGGACTGTGATGAGAAAGACGAGGTTGGTAATTGCAATCTTGTATTGAACGGACTTAGTCGGCGATCCACCAGGCCGACTGCGGCATCGGATGTAGAGTTGGCTAGCTTTCCGCCAGTGAGCGCGCGCATTGTGTCGATCGAGTGTTGGAGTTTGGAGTTTGGCGACGAAATGAGGCCCATTGCCCAAGCAAAATTAATCGCAAAGGCGCGATATAGGGTAGGATAGTTTAGGCTAAGGAACGCCGTGGCGGCGATGGTTTGATAGAATTGCAGCAGATCCAAAAGGCGGTAAGGGAGAACTGCGTGGGAGCGAGCGGAATGCCAGGCCGCCGCGAGAAACGCGAAAAGGGCGAGGGCTGCTGTGGCCCACTCGACAGCTGACTGTCGCGTGGACCAGCCGTTTGAGAGTGTGGACTGAACACTGAGAACATGAGTCGAGGACAATGACTGGATTGAGATTACATACCACGCTTTAACCTCGCCGGTGGCGATGTCGGTGAGGGTAAGTTGGGCGAAAGCCTCGAGGTCGGGGATGCGGAAAGCAATATCTGGGATTTTCTTGGAAACGCCAAGGTTCTCGGGGAGCGAAATGGACTGCGAGTCATTGAAGCCGAACATGGGCAGTGGACATAGTACACCTCCGAGAATGGTGCAGAGGTCTATAGTGACATTCACGAGCGACAGCCCATATACGCTGACGAAGATGTTTGCTGAAACGCTAGAGTTGGAGTCCTAACGATGAGTGGATGAGTGCGGAGCAGCAGGAAGGAGCGAAACACGTACGACCGACTCTGCAGCAATGTCGAAGGTTATCCTGCCAAGGAGTGGGTAAGTGTGGAGCAACAGGAAAGAGCGAGAAACGCGTACGACTGGTTCTGTGCGAAGTATTTGAGGTCGAACTGCTGGATGAGGAGCGTGTCTGGTGGCTCGCAGTACGTTACAGAAGAGGTGAAGAGGACGCCGGAATTCCCTGGGTTTGCGGCGAAGACTGGAAGAAGGAAGGCGAAGAAAAGGGGTCGCAGCCTGCTAGCGAGCATTGGAGGGGGGAAGGGGGAGTGAGGGAGCAGGAAGAGGCTGGAGCAGGGTCAGTGGAGAGCTTAGGAAGAGAATGATTGGGGCTTTTGTAGGTATTGTACTTTGTGAACAATACAAAGGTACAATGCCAATATTAATGGGGCCCGTTGACAACGCGTTGATGACGAAGGGCGGCCCGGCAAGCCGTGTCACAATCAGCGAGCGCGTTACGCGTGACAGTTATAACTTTGCCTTTGAAATGCTCGCCGCAAGGAAGGTCGTTCTCGCGCCGGGGTTGGGCCAGCGCGCCGCCTCCGCCATCGCCTCCAAATACTCCAGCGCCGTCTACGGCGCCGCCCTTGCAAAGTCCCCCCAGGTCCTCAACAAGGTCCACGCAGACCTCGCCGCCGTGTCATCCACCATCGCCGCAGACAGCGGTCTCAACACCTTCATCCACAACCCCACCCTCTCCGCCAACGAGCGCAAGGCCGGCCTCGCAACTCTCTACTCCCGCCTCGAGGCCGCCGCACCCAAGAAGGAGCCCGTATCGGAGATCACAAAAAATCTCCTCGGCGTTCTCTCAGAGAATGGACGGCTCGGAGAGACACAAGGCGTCATAGAAGGCTTCAACGAGCTCGTGGAACAGTACCGGGGAGAACTCACCGTCGTCGTCACTTCCGCCGCACCCCTTCCAAGAGACGTTCTCTCTCGCCTGGAGACCGCTCTTAAGCAGTCTCAGGCCGGCCAGAAGGCAAAGGTTCTCAAGGTTACCAACAAGGTCCGCCGCCTTTCCTTTTTCTTCGCGTCCGCCCTCACCTTCCGCACCCCCAGGTCAACCCCACCGTCCTCGGCGGCCTTGTGGTCGACTTTGGCGACAAGACCATCGATCTCAGTGTCCAGTCGCGCGTCACCAAGCTCAATACTGTCCTGCAGCGTATGTGTTTCGTCCCCTACGCGTCCTCCAGTGCGCTCAACTCGTCACAGAATCAATTTAGAGCGTGGCCGTTGCGTACAAAGTTGACTAGATAATCGGTGTATTTGCTCCAGTCGCCCCCCGCAATTGAAAAGTCATCTTGGCTGCCGGTCAGACCTACTCCGAGGACAGCGGATTTCATCCTAGTGATAAGGCTCGCTTCTTCCATTCGTACGCTGATCGCCCGAAGGTTGAAGCGGTACTCTTCTTTTCCGCGCAATCCGGGGTGCTCTGCCAGAACCCAGCCGGCCCACTGGGCGTCAGAGTGCGCAGCATGCCCAGGTACGGTAGCCCGAAGCACCGGACGACGCCTCAGGTGAGCCAGGTCCCCAGCGCGTGCCGTCGAGCAGCGAGACTCTTGAGGTCATTCCCGCCAAACGGTAGCTCGTCTACCGCAACCGATGCGAGGCCCTTGAGTGGTTGCTTCCAACGCGCGGATATGAATGGCCATCAGCGTCGATATCGACTTGAACTGAATCTACGGATATAAACCTTGTTCACGGAATGAGTATGGATATGTGGTGCGCCGCCGAGCGGGGACAGGAAGCAACTCTGAACCAACCTAATACAGGTCTCCAGCGGTCCCGCAGGAACGGTCAGAACAGTATTGTGGTGCGTGATAGACCTTTGCGAGGACTTCGGAAACGATCTGCGTAACCATATAATGTCCATACCCGCGCGCTATCTTTTCGCTAACCTGTCCTCGGTCCTACCATGTCCTGGATGAAAATTCCATGCATTCTCTACGCTATGCTCGGTTTTCAGATCGCTGTAACTCCCCCTCAGCCTCCGCCGCCACTTGGAGAGCAACTCGCCTCGACGCCCTTCGAGGTCGTGCTAAAGCAACGATCGGGGCCTGTAATAGTTAAAGTTCGTGTCCTTTCATTCATTGAGAACTGAGCTGAGTTTCAAACGCATCAGTTCCTCTGTTGGGCTATAGCTCTCGTTGAAGTGACCGTCATTGCCGCTAATCAATTGCCCGATTGGTCGTGTTCCCGAAAAATCATTTCTCTGTTCGTTATGAATGATAGCGCTGACCGTATTCATATGTCTCCGCTGTTCGTGCTCGTCTTTCTCGCGCTGAAAATATCTGACCCCGATACGTTGCAGGTTTATTCTTGGCATCTTTTTGACGCTGCTGGGGGCGTCAATAAGATATTGGTAAAGATGCTCTGTCGCCAATGCGTGACCGGTTCTGACTCCTCAAGGTGTTATCGCGAGCTCGGCTGCATGTTTACGTTCGAAGTAAGCATCCTCGCCGACCACAAATTGGTTCAAACCGGACCCTATCACTTCGCCCGACATCCCGGGTACTTGGGAGGTGAATCTGACTGAACTCCTCGAGGTCCTGCAAATGTTTTATTAATTATCTCCAGTGCTTCTTACTGTGGCTGGCGTCTTTTGTTGGAATGCTTGTCCTGTCAGCATTTATTCATCCGCGTACCAATTCCCGACGCTGACGCCCCGTACTCACAGGGATCGTGGCTGCGAGAGTGTGGCGCACTTCACACCGCCGCTGGAATGTCCGCGGTCATCTTCTGCAGCGCACTGGTGATTTGTATCACGGGTGGCTTGCTGTTGCGGATATCAAAGGAGGACGAAGCGCTAAAAAAGCGTTTTGGTGAAGATTGGGTTCATTGGAGTATGCAAGTGCCGTACAAACTTATTCCTGGTTTATTCTGAATCTTTGGTTTGTTGGCTGTTGCACTATTAGTATGTGTATGTACATTCCACCGTCTGGATAGGAAGGAAAAAAAACACGAATATCCTGGGACGCGACTCTAATGCATTAGAACTAGTGCAGAGTGAATCCTCTCCTTTTGGGACGGTGTTGAAATTTTCAAACGCGTTGTGAGCCAATCTCGTGAGGTGACAGCGTGACACAGCTCTCTCTCGTTCCAAGTCCTCCGATCCCCCGAGATGTCGCTTGGTGCGTATGGTACAGCTCCTTCTTAATGATTCTAAGTTCTCTTAGTTACATGGTAAGACGATGCCACTGCTATACTGGCAGCTCTGACTCGAGCTGATTCAACTTTGAAGTCCGATATGCTCGCAGAAGGTTCAATCCATTAGAATTAATAGTCATATCGACGCGGGCTGCTCCGAGCCCGATTCAACTCCCCCTAACCACCCCCCATCTTCTTCAGCCGCTTCGTCGAGTAACTCTATCTCCCCTGCGACTCAGAAGTCGTCCAAGAAATCCGCAAGCCAAAAGTCAGACCGGCGAGCGAATATCGCGCCTATATTCAATATGCAAAAACCCAAAGCGCCGGACTCTCCACCTCCTTTTGTGAAACGCGAAGCAGATAATGCCGAGGAAGGTTCACCGCGGAAGCGACGCAAGATCAATTTACAGGAAGCTGCTCCGCTCGCAGAAAAGCTCCGTCCCACTACCTTGTCCGATGTTGTTGGGCATGAATCGGTAGTGAGCCTTATTGCCAGCGGGTCTTGCGGATCGCTCATCCTATGGGGCCCGAGCGGGTGAGTCTATCGTGATTCGTGAGTTCTGCATGTGGACGTAATCGGTGTAGATGCGGGAAAACCACTCTGGCCAGGTTGATGGCGACTGAGACGGACGCGGTGTTCAAAGAACTCAGTGCAACAGCCGCCGGAATCAACGATGTCCGTGCCGTTGTTGAAGCGGCCAAATCGACCCTTGCGTTGACAGGACGGTATGTTTTTGACTCGTTTGATTTTCCGATCATTAATCTTGTGACAGCAAAACCATCTTGTTCTTGGATGAAAGTGCGTGGCTTCACGATTATTCTGTTTATATCTATGGCTGATATTCCCCATCAAGTTCATCGCTTCAATAAAGGACAACAGGTGAGCTCGAGAAAACTACACAGTCCGCTTGTTGTCTGCGCTGACGAATTTATGTAGGACATCTTTCTGCCGTTTCTCGAACGTGGTTATATTCAGGTTCGCTCTCTTTGATTTCCTTTCCAACCCTCAACTTCGAGCAGTTGATCGGTGCTACCACCGAAAATCCCTCCTTCAAGTTGATCGGAGCACTGCTCAGCAGATGCCGGTAAATGCGCACCACTAACTGTTTGTCTCGCGATTTCACAATTCTTAGAGTCTTTTCATTAGAGCGGCTCCAAGATGAAGATATCAGGACAATCCTGAATAAAGCCTTGAATCGTTTATATCCTTCCCCCTCCACAACTGAAACCGTCCCCTCCACTGAATCCTCATCCTCGCCCCCGGACCTTGAATCCCCCTTAGCTCTTGAGAAGCCTGTCCGTGAATTGACGGACAAAATTATTACGACGATCGTTTCCATGTCCGCGGGTGATGCTCGCATTGCTATTTCTCTTCTCGAGTTGTCTGTCAAGGCGCCGCCTGAATACGATGAAACGAAAGTTCTGACCCTCCTCCGTCGTTCCGCAGTGACTTCGTATGATACAGCCGAAGATCATTATAATATGATATCCGCACTGCACAAGAGTGTTCGTGGTTCTCAACCAAGCGCAGCGTTGTACTGGCTGGCTCGGATGCTGACTGGAGGCGAAGATCCGCTGTACATTTGCCGCCGAATGGTCGTTTGTGCAAGCGAGGATATCGGCCTAGCCGACAATCAAGCTCTACCTCTGGTGAGTTCTGGGAGTCCATGTTGCTGTTCTATTCCCTCATGCGCTCGTAGGCGGTGGCAACTCTGCAGGCTTGTCAAAACATCGGGATGCCAGAGTGCCGAATCTCACTCGCGCACCTTGTCTCGTATTTGAGTGAGGCCCCAAAGTCCACCCGCGCATACGAAGCATACAAACGCGCTGAAGAGGCGGCCTTGGCGGCCCCATCGCTTCCCGTCCCTCTAGAAATGAGAAATGCTCCAACAGCTCTAATGAAGGAAGTTGGTTATGGGAAATCGTACATGTATAATCCAGAATTTGCGTAAGGGAGTTACTCCGAAACGCACGGTCTTGAATGCTGACACTGGTCTCCAGGCATCCAGTTCATAATACTTATCTTCCGGCTCAATTCCGGGATATGACATTTCTGAAAGCGGCGGGTGACACCACTGGTAAGGCATGGGACGAAGAGGCGCTTGTTCTGTGGGAGAAAACCGAGAACGGCGGGGAACGATGGGAGGGAAGAGACACGGTCGATGTTAATCAAACTGATACAAAGGAGGAGGAATAATACATATATGATATGTGGAGCACACCCTTGTCGCGTAGCAGACCCCCCCTCGAAAGGCCCAAACACTTCATGGTCAAAGCGAGAATTCCCATCACCATTTGTCCCAGCTTGGCAAACAGGGTGACAGTAAATCGACGAAAATAGATGACACCATCGTCGCGCGACTCTCGCGTCGCGACGCGGTTATCAGCTGTAGATCTACAAACTCTCTGCCTTCCATGTCGACGAACATTACTTTTCACCCAGGTCTGGGTTTCATTGCACCAGCCCGCGATCAACTAACTCTCTGGATCATAGGCTCGGTCGATGGCGAAGAGCGCATTGCGCTCACCGGTCAGCGAGGGGTCACAATTTGGCTGACTGGCCTCAGCGCGAGTGGAAAGGTCAGTTTAAATTCTCCGCCAATCCGAGATTGCTTCATCCACAGTCCTAGTCGACCATCGCTTGTGCCCTGGAACAACACTTGCTGCATCTGCACCGATTTGTTTACCGACTAGACGGTGATAATATTCGATTTGGCCTCAACAAGGACCTGGGCTTCGACGAGAAATCAAGGAATGAGAATATTCGCAGAATAAGCGAGGTAACCCATTTTTAATCAGCGCGATCGGTTTAACGTTAGTTGCAGGTATCTAAACTGTTTACGGACTCCTCCTGCATAACAATCACCGCGTTCATTTCTCCATACCGCGCGGATCGCGACCTCGCCCGTGAGCTGCACCAAAAGGCGTTGTTGCCTTTTCTCGAAGTTTTCGTCGATGCTCCACTTGCTGTCCTCGAGGAACGGGACCCCAAGGGATTGTACAAGAAAGCAAGGGCAGGGGAGATCAAAGGTAAACCGATCCTCCAGGGACAAACCTTGATCAAGTGTCCTGCAGATTTCACCGGGATTTCCGCTCCATACGAGGCACCAGAGACCCCCGAAATCCACATCAAGACGGACGAAACAAGCGTTGAGGGAAGTGTCCGCATAATAACTGATTATCTTGCAAAGAACGGTTATGTAGCGTCGTAGATTGAGCATCGCTTCTTGGAGCCTTAGGCGAAATTCATCCTGTTGAGGCCACAGGCTGCCGTCCAGAGCGATCGAAAGCACTCTGTCCCCCGCTGTCTGAAGACTGCTCGAAGTAAGGTGCATCGTCTTCTAGATCAGTCAACGACCCTTCCTGCTCTTCCGCGATAGTGCTTGCGTAGGTCATGTCTAGCATGTTCCCGAGCCCGTTCTCCACAATAGACAACCATTGCGAGAGATCATCGATGGTGCGCGCGAGTTCGTTATGCGTGCTCTCGCTGGTGATCAAGGCGGCATAATCAAGTGGCCGGATTGTAGGACCAACAGACGAGATGGATGAGATGGAAGCCAAAGACGATGACTGGCGATGTGACCGGGAATATGCCGCATGATGTGGGGGCTCCGTCACATGGCGGGATTCAAAGGGCGGAGGGGAACTTGTTCTGGGCAGACCAAGCGAAAATGACCCAAGGGGTGCTGAAATCGCCTCTCTGAAAGCCGCCGGATATTGTTGCGCGCTGCGTTCAGGATTTGGAGAAATAGTGGAAGTGCCAAGCTGACTGGCAGACGGGATAAAAGTGCGAGGACTATAGCCCACCGCTGAAGGAGATGGAGGCAAAAGGTCTGAAATGCCGAGATGATGCTCGGACGTAAGGGAGGGAATCTACAACAAGTCGTGTTAGCGATGAGCATGTAGGATGAAATGAATTTCTGTCAACCTTGAGTACGTCCTTTAAGCCCGGCGTGCCCAGACCCGGGGTATAACTCGTGTTACTTGAATCGCTTCCACTTCGCTCTCTTCCCGATCGAGCAAATGGTGGGACCGGAGGAGGCGGCAGAGGTAGATTATCGGCTAGGATGTTTGTCTGCCGATTGGACGAGATCGGTTTGGTAACGGCAGTTTCTGGGAGCGCCGTTGCGGACCGAGTTCTCGTCATGCTTGGAGCGGCAAAACGCCGAGCAGAGGCCGAGGTGTCGAGTGAATAAGTAGCTTGATGTGCGCCTGGTGAAAGTGGAAGAGTTGAAGTACTACTGTGGGTGGGCGAGGTCCGGTTATGGTGCGATTTCTGCAACTGTAATGGAAGGATAGAGGGGATGGAAGGGGAAAGAATTTTCTGCGTAGGGGGAAATTGGAAGGCCGCTGGGGAGGCAAGGTCCAAATCCCGTTTAGCAGCGAGGACCGGGGTTAAACCTTCCGCACTGCTCTGTGATCGTTTGCGGTTCATGGGCGGCCTTGAGCTGGTGATATTGGGCGACGACGTCGATACGGTAGTCGGTATGTGGGTCGGACTAGCAAGGTCAAATGAAAGATGTTCAGCCTCTGAGGACGAAGGAATCTCGATATGTGGTGGACCTCTGGTTCGGTAGCTATTCCGAGCTCCGTTAGATGTCGGTTCCTCCGCTCCAAACTCAGCAGGGGGTGGTAATAGATCAGGGGATTCCTCATCAGAGTTCGGGACGCTCGTCGCCAAATTCGAGCGCGAACGGCCAACTCCACGAGGCGGGAAGGCAAAGGCACCCTGTTTCGCAGTCAAATCATCGCCAATGCCATCAACCATTACTCCTCTCTTTAATCCCATCCTAACAGGTGATACAGCGGATGTGGTAGGTTGAGAGCTGGGAGGACTGGGGGTATTCCTTTGAGACGGAATATGGAATTGGGGTACGCGGAACGATTCCTGAAGAGGCGCTGCTTCATCTGCGAAAAGAGCGCGAAGTGATGATGGTAGCGGCGCAGCGGGAGGACGGATGGTCGCCTGGGTTTGGAAAGAATCGCTCTTTGAAAGACCCGAGACATCCAGGTCCGGGTAAAAGGCGCTATTCCCCCTCACGGTGTCAAATTCCCAGGGATTTTCATCTTCTACATTCACGCCTAGTTGTCGGAGCCTAAGGCAAACAAGATTGACATTAGTACAACTTCGGGGATGGGAAGTTGGAGACGTACTCTCGTTCTTCGTCAGCTTCCCAATCCAACGGCTCGGCGAGACTTGCTCGCCGCCCGGCCTGTTCTAGGCGACGAACCACGTCCTGAAGAATCGATGTGCCCACTTTAGAAATTGATTTGATCCATTTCGTCTTTGCGAGCTCCTCAGCCGGAAGACGCTAGGCAGTCACATTTGTCAGGCAAGCGTATCAAAAACGGGATGGATATATTACTTCACTTGGGGATTCCTTGAGACAGTTGGCCATAAAGTCCCGCATATCTTTGGATCCTTCAGTTTCCTGCAATCGCGGCGGCTTGACCCTCGGAATCAGGTCCATGACCTTGAAAGGCTCCAGGTTGGAATGAGGAGGGCTCCCTTTGATCATCTCGTATATCATTATGCCCAAGCTCCAGATGTCCGCTTTGGTGTCGTATGCAGGAACAGTTTGAACCACCTCTGGAGCCATCCAATACGGCGTGCCTAGTGGCGACGAATGAGACCGAAACCCAAGACCGTACACATTATGCGGCGCACCTGTCATGGTATTTCTCTTGCTTCCCGCAGTCGTCAACAGCGCAGAAACGCCAAAATCGCATATCATGACCTTGCCTGTCGCTGCGACGAGAACGTTTGCTGCCTTTATATCCCGGTGGATGACTGGTACTTTGTGCAGGTAAGCCAGGGCGACGAGCACCTCTCGTATCATGACATTGACGTATTTCTCCTCCAAACAACCGTCCTTCGACGCCTTCATGAGGGCAAGTGCGCTTCCACCTTCAGCAAACTCCATGACTATCCACACGCGCGGGCCATCCATATAGCAACCATAGTATTGTGTGATGTTGGGTGCATCCCGTAGCTGCGTTAGAAGAGCAACTTCACGTTGTATGTCGCCGACATCATCGCTCTCGATGTCGAGGTTGATAATTTTGAGACCAACGATGTTGCCTGCACGGTCGACACCCTTGTGAACGCTGCCATATGCACCCTTGCCCACTGTCTCAAGCCGTCTATATAGCTGGTGGACGGATGGAACGGCTTGGGACATGTTGCGGTTGAGTTCACAGCGGTCGGCAAAGTCCGATGTGTCCCATCACTCAATCATCTCGAGTCACGGATTTAGAATTCCTTCTTGAACGCGACTTGAGATGCTTGAGATGGACATCCCGCTGGAGCTTGTGCCTCCCGAATTCCTTGCAGTTCTCCTTGCGGGATTTGGCAACGAGTGCGCGGGTACTAGCCTTTGGTTCCTCTCTAATATCTATCTGCAGGCTTTCCCCACTCACAAGCGACCACGGCGACGACCCATGTCTCAAGGCATTGCTTCCTGTCGCCAATACTCCGATCTTGGACTACCCTCTTGCTTGGCTAGAAAATTCAGGCATAAAAGGTCGGCTTGTATCGCGTCACTGGACCCCAAACTCATCTCTTCAAGATGTACTTCTTATATGCCCTGCAATTCACCGACCCGCAATTTCTCACCACATCCATTCCCATCCATATGCTTCATTGCATATCGACATTCAGGCCTATGAAGAGACAGCTGAAAGCGGCGTAGGAACGTGTACCCTCCTGCGGCATTTTGCCAGTCGGATCCCCAGGGACTTTGTTCTTCTGCCCTGCGACTTTATTCCGCCGCCCTCCCTGCCGCTCGCTGTGCTTCTCAACAAATTCAGAACCGATACTGTCTCAGATGGATTAATCGCGACGACTTGTTGGTTCACAGTTTCAAAACCGGAGAAGAACACGACCCCAGATGAATGGGGCCATATCGCGCCCCCAGTTTCCATTGTATGGGACAAACCCTCAGCAACGCTGCTGTACGTCGATACCCCGGACGACCTCGACCGTAATTCAGAGGAAGTGGAGTTGCGAATGTCGATGCTTTCTCGGTAATTCTTTCCAATTGAGTCAGGGATTGCTATCTGTTTGTTGAAGCTACTTAGGTATCCGAGAGTGGCCCTATCCTCCAATCTTCAAGATTCTCATGTATACGTCTGCAAGAGATCTGTGTTGGATGTTTTACAAGAAAAGCGTCATTTCGACTCTTTTCGCGAGGAATTCTTGCCTTGGCTATGCAAAGTCCAGTATCAGCGAACAAAGCGCGATAGATACGAACCGAGTACGGTGTCATTCGTTTCTATTCGACTTTGTTTTTTCACCTCGAACCAGTTCTCAATACGATGGCGAACACATCACAAGCTCTCGCCCTGAAACATTCAACCCTTTTATCAAAATCCCGACAACAAATCAGACATGAACCAAAGAGCAAAAGCACCGCGACATCTGCTCCTCAGTCACCTGTGCCAGCAGATCCCAACATAGATGCGTCACCCAGCTTAAGAGTTGGGTTGCACATCCATCGACCTGAAAATGGCGTTATCGCGCGTGTCAACAACGTTCACACATTCATGGAAATGAATCGACATGTAAGTTGGTTCTGACTCCTTCTATTCTCGTTCAACTCTTTGCCTGTAGTTCCTGGCAACAGCGACCTATGCCCTCCCCACGGACCCTAACGAGCGGGCTCTCATTGACCAGAAGGCTCAGATTTCAAGTGACACGATAATCGGCGATTCAACCAAGGTCGACGAGCGAACAAGCATTAAGAAGTCTGTGATCGGTCGACATTGTACGATTGGAAAGATGGCCAAGATCGTTGGATGTGTCCTTCTTGATCACTGTATCGTCGAGGATGGGTGATTTACTTAAATGCACTCTCAAAAAACTCCGGTGCTCACCAGATTTTAGTGCTAAACTAGACGGATGTATACTAGGGAAAAACACAAAAGTCGGGGCCAAGGCGGAGCTTGTACGTTGTGTTACTCAAGCGGGGTACGAGGTGGACGCCGGCGGTGTGTACATTCGATATCCGACGTCTTTTGAAACTAACAAACAACATTATTTCACAGAGAGCATAAAAAACGAAAAGCTCGAGATCTCAGATTGGACGGCAGGCGTGTCCGGCGACTCTGAAGAGGAAGACGACTAGATAGTACCATAGATGTACACACTGACGCAGAATAAACAATGTAGAAACCTTATCCTGTCCTTGAGGGCATTTCGTTGCCCAGACCTTGAGCAAACCTCGCCCCACGTCCACGCGCGCCACCTGAGACGAAATAAGCGGCGAGAAAGGCAAGAATAACAAGCATACCTCGGGTGCCGCGAGTTCTCTCGCCCCGTCCGCGGCGTTCTTGAGTCTGCTCACCGCGTTTCTCACCCTTGTTGCCGTCCGCTCTGTCGCCCCACCCGCCAGTTCCACCCATCTTGATGTCGAGGGCCTTTTCATTTTGCTCGAGCATCGCACCAACCTTGTCCGCGATCGTCTGCGCCAATTGTTGGGCCCGTGATAACTCGATCCGGTGGAAGACAACGACGCCACCGGATTGGTCAAGCGATGCGGACAGCTCCTCGTTCCAGATCATTTTAGAAACAATCGAGGTCACGGCACGTAGCGGTAAAGAGAACGTCCGAGAGAGCAGGGAAAGGGAAAGGGTGCTGTAATGGGGCGCATATGTGAAGAGATAAGTACGCAGACCCTGCTCTTGGATACGCCTGAAAGAATACTGTCACTACAATAGAAAAGGAATGGACAACTTGGACGTACTTGGCAAGCATTTCCTTCACCGCCGCCGCCTCCGGCATTAAACTCCAAATTTTAATGCTTTGGATAAGATCGCGGCATTGCTCCCATTCACCGTCCTGAAGAGCCTTGCTAGCCTGCATGATGTGATCCCTGGTGCTCTCTGGGGGTCCAGTAAACACCTGACGATCAGCGAAATCGAGTAAGCGACGGAAAGGCTTCGAGATGGCTTTGCGCTTCAACTCGTCGGAATCGATACTGGCCAGTAACGGAATCTCGACGAGCATGCTGCATACGAGGAACGCGGCCTCGAGCAGTTCCGTGTTGATATGCATGTGAAATGGGAGTTGGCGCTGCTTCTCCGCCTTCTCCTGCTCGGGAGTCAAAACCTGGAACCGCTGCTGGTGGACACCTTGTGCGAGGAGCTCCTTGACTCGCTGGGTGGTGAAAATATCCAGCAACGTCGCCTGGGCTTCCTTGATCAAGCCACACCGGAATGCACACAGGCCGAGCTGCACCACGGTGCGATTGTACAGAATTTGTGTTGCAACGTCAGCGGAGTGAATGGATTCTTGGAGATGCGACATCAGGAGCATGTCACGAGCGGTGTGGAAGTCGTTGTGAAGGGCATGATGGTAAATATGGCTGAGCATTGCCCGGGTGCGCAGGAGGGAGTTGCCGGATTTGTAAAGGTAAACGCACAGGGCGTGAATGAGACCCGAGGTAGTACCCTGGCTGGCGAGGCGCATGCTGGGTTTAATGTCGGAGGCTTCCACCGCGGATTCGAGCGCCTGAACAACGGCATCCGGCTGTGAAGATATTAACATCAATACACACGCGTTTCAAAAGGCAAGGAACGCAAACCTTGGAGTAGATGTGCTCCAGCCTGCGCATGATGACGCGGCCCAAAGGCTCGTCTTGGTTAGTATTTTCGTAAAACGCTTGCGCGCGGCAGATGGTGCAGTAGAGAACCTTCTCGTCCTTCAGCCGGTCGATGTATTCTGTTCCATGCGGGTCAATATTTTGTAAACTCTTGGTGAATTCATCATCCAAGCGGTCAACGAAGCTGATAATGCTGCCTCGGATACGGACGATACCGTCCTTCTCTTCGGGATCCTCTGGGAAACGTTCTTTCAACTCGTCGTAATCCTCCGTTATTTCCTGGATTGCATATGTAGGATTGGCCGCAACAATGGCGACGAGTTGATCGACTTCGCGCTGCGCGGACAGCCAAAGCTCGATTGGCATGTGCGTTGCAACTGAGGAGTTGTAGTCAAAGCGAGAGGATACCAGGGCAAGCAGCACCCGGATCCGTTGGTAGGAGGTGACCGCGACCTCGAGCAGTTTCTCGAGAATGCGGATTTGTTCCGCCCGGTCGGTGTTCTTGATTGTTTCGTGAAAAACAGGCCACACGAGTTCAGCTACGCAAACTCACTTTTTTGCCTCGGGCTTCCTGCACCGCTTGGAGATTTTTTAGGATTCCTTCCGCAGAGAACTGCATCGATTTGCCGCCTTTTATAACGGTTGAAAATTCGCCGTTTTGGTCCTCATCATCCGCACCCGCACCAGGGACAGCAGCGCGTGGGGCGGGTGCAGCAGGCGCTTCCCGAACAACCAGGGCGATGTACTCTCGTTCAAACGCCTCAGGATCCTGGAGTAAAATTTAGCTTGAAAACCGATGCCCAACATGAAGTACTGACAGCATTAAACTTGTTGACGTCCACCTCGTACTCCTTCACGGACTTTTTGACCTTTTGCTTCATCGCTGTCAGGGCTTTCGCGTTGGTCGCGTTGGTTTTTTTCTTGGCCTCCTTTTCCTTGGCCAGTGCATTATTGACGGAACTTTCGAGGCTGATGAGCGTTCGGACATAGAAGGGAGGTATGGGCTCGGAAACGTTGTGTTGGCGTTGAATCATCCGAACGAGTTTGTCAAACTCTGCGACGAAATTCACAACATGGAAGAGAATGATAGTGGTCCAACATACCGTTGGATATCGCGACCCAGTCATTGATTTTGAGAGCATTTTCCATCACTTTGCCGGTCGCCTCCATTTCTACGAGACGCTTCTCTTGGGCACTCATGATGCGGATGGCCTGCTGAGGCTCTTCCTCATTGCCGTCTTCGCCGTCTGAATCATCACTGTCGTCGGAGTCTGACGAGTCGCTGTCGGAGGAGGAGTCTCCTCCCTTCAAAAAGCGGTCCATATTCATCTTCGCTGCCGGGGCGGCGGGCTTGGCGACGGGCGCCTCGTCATCGCTGGACAAGAGCTCCTCCTCGCCGTCGGAGGATTCGGAAGAGTCTGAATCGCCAGCATTTCTGAAGAATCGAGACATGGTGAACGTATGCAATCCGGGAAAATTGGGAAACCAAAGGTGCAAGACAATAGACGACAACAGTGACCTGACTCGGCTTACGCTGCCGAATTCCGCTACTTATAATACTTAGAAAATAATCACAGCCTCAGCATACTGACTTGAACTCAGAGTCAAAAGAACGTCGAACGAAATGTAAATAGAGCTTCAATGGTTTCCGCCCAATATTTCGCATATTTACAAGAGCGAATAGTTCAGGAAAGTTCATAGAAGGCATATGCATTGCATGGGTAATGTAGCATACTCGGCGTGGCGACGGATTTATTTCTGTGCGAACCGAAGTTAGCAAAAGCGTTCAAGTAGACGGAGAGAGAAAGCACGAACAAGAATGATACCGTCGAACCGCTGCTTGAACCATGCCATCGTATCCTCCTTTTTGATACGGTGCTGGAAGCCAATGCGTGCCTTCTGCTGCCTCCGCCTGGCGACGCGAGCACCCGGACGACCCATTACAACGAAAAAGTCCATCCCAAAGATACCAATGCCGGGGTCGTACCGGGCACCGAGATCGATGTGCTCTTGGATGCCGAATCCAAAGTTGCCCGTCTCGGAGAAGTTACGGCGGCGGAGCTCATACTCCTTGACCTTGAGACCACGCTCGAGGATTTCCTCCGCCTTGGGCCCGCGGATGGTGACGTGCACTGCGATTTTCTCATTGCGACGGATACCGAACGTCCGCACAGTGTAGCGGGCTTTTGAGGTGACGGGCGTCTGCCCGGTGAGCTGCTCCAAGACTTTGGATGCACGGGTGAGACGATCACCAGACTCGCCCACGGAAATGTCTGTCTCTGGGTCAATACCACACCACGGCGCGTAAATTTTTCGACACACTGATGACGAGCTTGTCGATTTTGGGCTCCTTCATGGGGTTGGTCGGGGTCGTCTTCTGGTCGGCCTACGCATTGCTGAGTATCGACCTCACACATTACCTCGACGAGCTCACCATTTTGTCGAGGATTTGAGGAATGAGTGTGACTGTTACTGTGACATCTTTTGATCAAGCTGTATAGTCTATGCACGGGACTCTGTCTTGGTCATCCGGCCCGCGGCCCGGTTGGTTCCGGCAAAGCCGGTGCCACAAAATAGCCAACACATCTACTTAGCGCAACGCTGGTCACGGTCAACCATTTATGTGCCTGGTTGAATTGTCTACCATATTGGTTTCTCGCACCGGAAGTTTCTCGAGCGCGTCTATTATAGTAATTTCCAGCAGTGGTAGACATCAAGGACCGGGGTGTAAAAACAGACCGGGGTGTAAAAACTTGAAGGACGCTCGACTACGCCCTATGTTTGCATTATGCTTCAGGCACTTTCAATATTTCTTTCGTGATTTAACCGAGATTATCATTTTAGCCTTAACGGGAAGGGAGGACGAGCTGTCCATAAAAGGGCACGTCAGACAAAAGACAAAAGCTTCCGCTGATGCGATCACAGCTGGTAGCTGGAGGGCATCCAACGAGGCTAGTACGGTTGTTCATCGACAAGCAATCCGAATTTGTTGTCGAGTTTTCATTCGGATCGGCATTTGTGCTAGAAATACACTATAATTATACATAACAAGATATCAAGACACTTGCTCAGCGCTCGCTCTACCAACAAATACCGGTGTCTATCTCAGTTAGCCGTTTCGATGATCTTTACACTGAACACAACACAGCACCAACACAGCACTCCTGAGATCCCTGCTCCAGGAACTCCGAACAATAGCTTGATCGTCTTGATCGGCGTCACGCCGTTACTGTTACCTAGCTTCGCCAGTGCTTCGCCACCAACTACGTTCATTTGGACACAGCACTCATTCACTCGTCGTCGCTGAGTTAACAGCGGCATAGAGGGTGAGACCTACACCAGCGTTCCCGGCCACACCCCACCGCCACAGAATTGACCATGTCGTTGCCTACGAATGTGAAACTCTCAGTCCAAGGCCACTCACGCCCAGGAGACACATCCCACTCGATGCCGAAACAGGCGATGATTGTCAGGATGACAGAAGAGACCCTCGATGCGCTCCAAGCGTCTCCCCGCATGGAATTCACCTTTGGTCCCGAACCAGTCCGTTTCCTTCATTCTCATCAGCATATCCCCTGATTCCCTCTCCCAGGGAATATCCATTGGCGGGACCTTCTTTGCGATGCGTCCATCCAAGGAGAATTCCCCGCACGACTTGTACCTTCGGGCCTCATCTGCCTCGAAGCCCATGGCTCCCCTTAAACTTTACGCCAATATCACTGGAAAGTTCACCGTACTGCAGACTCTCGACAAGATCCAGGATAAGATGCGGACGACTACTCATAACGCGGACCGGATCCGCAAGGAAAGCCGCGTTATCATGGTAGACGAACCTCCTGCGGACCTTTCTTCCGCCCAGCCTGGCAAGAAAAGGAAAGCGACCACTAGTTCGACGATGTTCAGAAAAGCAATACCCCAGCCTCGCCCTTCCACGTCCGCTCGTGCTCCATCCCCTTTGCCTCCTCTGCCCTCCGCCGCACCTTCGCCTCTGCGCACCGCCGTAGTAAAGGCGTTAGCAGTGAAGGAGAGATCCCTCGATGAACTTCTCCACCTGTCTCCCGGTGGAGATAATGATGTCGAAAAGCGAAGGCGGAAATTGGTTGAGCTGCTAAATCAAGTGCGCATTTCCCTCGCTTGCCCCGTTTAATGTCTAACACTCCCTCAGATCGCTGAACCCGGCAAGCCATCGTCTTTGTGGCGCCTCAAACCTAGCAGTTGGGTTGAGGTTCGGCCGTACGAATGGAGTGATCTCTCAGAGCAAGAAAGGACAAGCATGGCGCGAACTGGTCGGCTCACATTCAGCAACCTGAACATCCCGGAGACCGATCCGGTGTGGGCACATGTCCTTTATCGAAAAGGCCCAGAAAGCGCGATGGTAGCTTCTGGCTCAGGGTCGAAGGCATCTCCTGCTAATCGCGCTGCTGCCAAACCAGAGGCGCCGAAGCGGGGGTTGACCTCGAAGGAGGCGAAAGAAAAGAAAATGAAACCCAAGCCGGAGATTTCCGCGAGAGACGAGGCCAAACCTGCACCTAGGCCTAGCAACACTAGCGCCTCCAAGGGCAAAGAAACAGACGATGGAACCAGCTCTTCGAGCCGGGCCACGACTGCCCGCAAAGGTCCCCCCGGGTCCGGCTTCAGAATATCCAAAGTCCCGAGTCCCGACACCCAGCCTCCCCCTACCGCTCCTTCTCCTGTCCCGAGTTCTTCCAACCAGGGCTCCCGAGGGAGGCCAGTCGATGTTCGCATGAAGGATAGAGAGCCTCCGCGTGCGTCCTTACCCGCCAAACCCGTGCCACCGATCGCCCCACCTGTACAAGAAAAGAAAGCACCTGCGCCTCGGATCAAAAAGACGAAGGATGCTGGTGCGGATCGGGAAAGAGAGCGGGTCGAGGTTACTGTGAAGGAGCCGCTGAAGCGCAAAAAACCTTTGCAAGATGTAGACGATTCGGACGTATTGTCAGGTTCGGTTGCGAAGAGACGCAAAACGGACGGGGTGGTTCCTGCGTCGACCCCGAGAGACCTCTCTCTTCCCAAGAAGCCGGAGACTTTGCCCGTGACGTCGCGGTCGGCTCCGTCGAAGGCGATAAAGAGGGAGTCGTCTCCTCAGTCTTCTGCCCCACGCCTACCGCAGAAGTCAAAAAGCGAGGCCTCTTTACTTCCTCCTCCTCCCCGATCTTCGCTGCCTACTCGGCCTGTGGCTTCGACATCTTCTAATCATGCCCGTGCCGAATCCAACTCGAGTAAAAACTCCAGGGATACGCAGCGGTCAAATGCGTCTTCCTCGAAGCGCCGCGAACGCCGATCTCCCATATATACGTCGTCCGAGGATGAAGGCGAGATCCGACCTTCTACCCGACGCGAACCGGCGCCGCTTCCTACTCCTCCGGCGACCTCAGTCCATCCGTCCAATCGCTCTCGTGGCCAGCAATCCTCTAGCGTTAGCCGCCCGCTTCCCACAGACCGTGAAGGCCTGCGTGTGAGGTACAATGCTACGTACCGCAAGTATCTGGCCAGCTACTCCCAGCTCTTTGCCCAGCAGAGTAAACTGGAAAGCCTCCTCAACAACAGAGATAGAGACGGCAGCACCGTCTCTGATTCGGATGGAGATGTCGAGATACTGAGCCCGGAGGATACGATCAAGCTTAAGGCTGAATACAAGCGATGGGAGAAGGAGTTGGAGAGCATTCGTAGCATGTCTGCTACCATCGAGCGAAGTGATTCTAAATCTGACTGAGGGTAAATACGTGTACAATTATCTAGACGAGTTGATCGCGATCAGACAATTTCGGCGTGAATGTCAGCCACTTCCACTGGAAAGTCGGTGTTATGTCTTCTGGTCGCTCCCACCACACCAAGAACATGATCCGCGCGCAGTCGAGTTCCAACGACTTGCAGAGGACGCCCAAACCTCAACCTGGATCTCCACCGCAAGACTTGGTTGCCGACAGTCAACATCGCGCCGCCGGAGTTCCACTGTCGATGGACACTATAACGACATTGGATTACGAGTTCGACAGTCTCGCCACGACGGTCCTTCGCGCAAGTCAAGTCACTCTCCAGCCAGAATCCACCGGCGCTCCGATTTCCAGTCCCACTTCAAGCAGCTCGCATATGTCGGATCGAGAACTCGCCTTCATTATAACTGCCGCAATCTTCGGGGCGGGAGTGCTGCTGCTTGTGGCAGGGATCATGTATATGTTGCGGAGAAGAGGACGCGGAAGATTAACGACCTCCCCACCTGGCGCAGATGCACAGGAGCAAGGCCTCGGCGTACCAAGAGACTTTGACGATTCGACGTGGGGCACGCCTCGCATAGATGACAAGCGTCATAGGTTTCAAGAGTGTTTGGCCCATTCCCCCTGCGTCCCGACTCCATCCTCCTTGACTCCACGTCTTTCCCATCCTTCGGTTCTTTTAGACGAGCCTCCAGTCCTCTTGGACGAAACCCCAGTTCTCTTGGACGAGATTCCAACACCAAGCACGGAATTTACCAGCATCCTCGAGCAATTCGAGCAGCGCCTCTACCAGGAAGAAAAAGACATCGCACTCGCCCTGGACATTGCGTTTGGAGACGACAAGCGCCACTGCGCTCCATTCTTTGCGGGTTCCGAGGACGACGTGACCACAATGCTGTCGCTTCAAGCTGGGATGGAGAGCGTTGGGAAACGGGCGGGCGGGATCAGAAACCGAGCAAGACAGGGCTCCGACGCGTCTTCCTCGTCTCAATCAACGACCGTCACTGTCGAGCCATTCTCATCGCACAGCTCGTCCGCCTCGTCACTCACGTCACTTGAGAGCATGGTGAGCGACATCGACGAGAGCGCAGAGGAGGCAGAGGAGGATGTGGTGTACGAGGTCAAGCGGGCCCAGACGCACAGCATGGAGATTCAGAAGGGAAAGCTGATTACATGGCAGCCCGGGGGACTGCGCTTGATGGTGACCGGTCCCAGCACGACGACACTGGGCACATTGAGTAGCGTGTCGGTGGACCTCGACGACTTCCCCTCGCCTCCTATCGACGAACTTCCTATTTCTACATGATGGACGCGTCACACCGCGATTAGATGGTGTTGTATCCAACAGTGTATTACTATCCACATTGTACTATCTCGCCTACTCTTTACAAGTTTTAAATTTTTTTGTTACTCCACACGTGATCGCGTTTGAACCCGATCTCTGTCAGTCTCACCCTATTGTGCCAACTTGTTATTATACTCGGTGGGTACGCGCCTCTTCTTTCCGTCGACCATGTCCCTGATTCTATATGTTCTATCGCCCTTTCTGGCCGTTTTTCTCTATATCTTCTATCAGCTCGTCGTTGCCCCACGTTTCAACGTACTCCGCAAGTTGCCCGGTCCACCTGTCCCGACATGGTTCGGGAACCACCTCCAACATGTCCTCAAGTGCGTCCTTCTGAGCTGCCAATCTCCGTGTTGCTCATTTTCACAGTCCCACGGTGACACCGAAAGTCTACGACATCTTTGTGAAGCGGTATGGACGATCCGTAAGAATTCGCGGACTGGGTCCGGTGCGCGTCCATAGTTTGATCTTGATTCCCTTTGCTCACGTGTTTCTAGTGGGATGAGCGCCTCCTCACTCTCGACCCTGTTTCCCTCACGCACATCGTCAAAAACACCGCAGTATACGAAAAGCCATGGCAGTCGCGCGCGCTCATTACAAGTCTCATCGGCTGCGGGATGCTTTCCGCTGAAGGCCAAGTGCACAAACGACAACGGCGCGTCGCCTTGCCGGCCTTTTCGGGCCAGAATATGCGCAGCCTCGTCGACATTGCATTCAAGAAGGGTATCGAGCTTCGAGACGCTTGGGTGGATTTACTTCCTGCCGCCGGAAGTGAAACGACTTCCGCCGCCAGAATCGATGTCTGCCAATTTCTGAGTCGCGTCACATTCGACGTTGTGGGTCTAGCTGGTGTGTTTCGTCTGCCTCCGTCCTTTCTTACACTGATGTTTGGCCACAGGCTTTGATTACAGCTTCAACTCGATCCGGGACGAGACTAATGAGCTTTTCGTCGCCTACCGAGACATGTTTGAGGTGGCCATCTCTCAAGGCAGCGCATTCCGCACCCTTCTCTCGATATACCTCCCACGTATCAACAGGCTTTTCGTGAGTACAAATATGTGTGCCTACTGCGACATCCTAAATCTCCACGCTAGCCTGACAAAACGGTTCGAACCCTGGACCGATGCCGAGAAGTAATTCATCGCGTCGCTGGGAGCCTGATCCAGGACAAAAAGCAGAAGATTGCAGAGGGCGAGAAGAGTGGAGACCCATACGACGGGAAAGACCTATTAACGTTATTATGTATGACATTCCGTCGTCCTCTTTCTTTACTTGACGGTCATCCCAGTGAAATCCAACACAGCGACCGACCTACCTCCCGAGCACCGCATATCCGACGATGATATTTTAAACAACATCAACACCTTCATGTTTGCAGGCTCCGACACCTCGTCGCTCTCCATGACATGGACTCTATTCCTCCTTGCACAACATCCCGAGATCCAAGATCGCCTGCGCGCAGAGCTCCTCTCCGTCGCACCCGAGGGAATTCGAGATTTATCTGAATTAACGGAGGACCAAGTCCAATCTCTCCACAACGCGCTCTCGGCGCTGCCATTACTACACAACGTAACGCGCGAATCTCTGCGCCTAATCCCGCCGCTGCACTCTACTCTGCGGGTAGCAACGCAAGACGACGAGGTCCCGACGCTGTACCCGGTACATAATCGCGACGGGACGGTGAACGAAGGAAAGCACAGTTTCACCGTGCCGAGAGGCACCTTTGTACATCTTTCTGTCGAGGCATTCAACCTAGACAAGGCTGTCTGGGGCGAAGACGCCTGGGAGTTCAAGTACGTGTGTCTTCTCAGCCCTTGCCCTTCCCCTCAATCTTACGTCGCCCCAGCCCGGATCGGTGGGATAACCTCCCCGAAGCCGCACAACGCTACCCATGGCATTTCTCCAGCATCCTAAGCTTCTCCGCAGGCCCACGCGTACGTCTCTGCGCAAAATAAACAAATATTTTTTATACTCACTTTCCTTTCTCTAGGCCTGCCCCGGCCTCCGATTCGCCCTAATCGAGATCAAGACCATCTACTACATCCTCCTCACCAACTTTGTATTCCGGCAAACCGAGGACGAGATCACTCGACACAATGTGTGAGTTTCTCCGCCTTTCTCGCTGCGATCGTCTGTTGAATTGAATATCTGCAGGGTCTTGACTCGGCCGTATTTAAGGGGGAAATTCAAGGATGGGACACAGTGTCCTTTGCTCGTTTCGCGGTTTACCCCGTCATGAGTAGATATTTGGTTCTAATCTGGAATATATTTTCCTGTACTCTTAAATGCACTTCGTCGACACGCCCCATTGAACCCATATAAACTCGTACATAGTGGTACAATCCAAGTATTACTTTTAGGGACCAGCCACATGAATTACATACACAACGAGAAGAAAAAAAAATCAAACCCAGACTATAAATCAAGCAAGCAACCACTCCCCCTCCGTCTAATGCTTTTTCCCGGCAAGCGCCTTCCCCCACCCAATAAACCCACTACTCGCGCGCGAAAGCAGGCGCTTGACGCGATCACGGTGCACGCGCGCGGTCGACTCGCGCTGCACGATCTTCTCCGGCGTGAGGTCGATGAACGAGCGCGGCGCGACGCGCGGGACGTTGTTCGGCTGGCTGCGCGCGGCGCGGTGGTGCGTGAACGAGGGGCCTAGCGGCGCGTTCGTGGCTGCGTCTGTGCCGGCAGGGAGCCCGAGGCCCATGAGCGGGACGGAGAGGTTGGGGCGGTGGTGCGGCTTCTGGCGGCCTGCGCGCGCGAGGGACGGCGGGGGGAGGTCCTGGAAGCGGAGGGTGCCGCGCGGCGGGGCGGAGACGGACGTGGGGAGCGGCGGTGGAGGCGCGTCGAGGAGCTGTGGAGTCGCCGGCGCGGCCATGCTCGCGGCTCTGCGCAGCACGGGGACCTGGCGCGCTGGGCGGAGGGGCGCGACGCTGTACGCGCTCTCACTGCTCATCTGGAGCCAATTGTTGTCCCTGCGCGTGCCTGCAGCAGGCGCTTGTATGAGCTGCTCGCCCGCGAGCTCAAGGGCGATGTCGTTGGCTGGCGCATCGACGTCGCACTCTGCGTCCCAGGAGTAGTCCGAGAGCGGGGACTGTTCGGCGGGGGGCTTGGGCGCCATGGCCATTGCTTGGGTGCCCCAGCGCTTGCGGAGAAAGTCACGCACGGCGTCGGTCTCTTGCGGCGTGAACAGCGGGGAGCTCTGCATGCGACGGAGGGCGGGGCTGGCCGGGGGCTGGGGGAACTCGAGCTCGAGGTGCTGGTACCACGACGACGCGTCTGAATCTGTCTCTGCGTAGGTGGACTGTGGCGTCGAGCCAGCGCTGCTCGCGTTGTCGTAGCGATACATGGGGAGCGGCGGGGGACGCGGGGCCGCACGGTGGGCGAGGCCAAAGTCTGTGCAGTAGCGGCGGGACTTGCGGGGGTCGACAGGGGGCCGTCTTAGTTCTGGGGATGGCGGGACAGGGGGGCTGGGCCTGATCGAAGGGGTCGCCGAGGCGGGACGACTGTGGTAATAGGGCAGCAGCGTGGAATGGAGCGAGTCGGGGGAGCGGGTAGGGGGACTGGGCATAGGGGGCGGCGCGGGCAGGATGCAGCCGACGCGGCGGCGGGCACGCGAGGTCGGGGACGTGCGGGGCGTTGAGCGGGACATGGGCGAGACGCGCAAACGGACGCAGGGCTCACGGTGGTTGAGGACAAGACGCGGCAAGAGCGCGAACGTATTTAACGTGACCGCGATCGGACGCGTGATCAGTATGATGTGAAATGGCAAGTACGCTGGCTAAATCTTGTTAGATAGTACCGAATGTTACGCAGGCGATTCACAGGGCGGACAATGAATTCTTCAGACTCAAGCCTCAACACGCCAGAAAAGAGTTACCAAAAGAGGTATTTTATTGGCAAAGAATAACAACGGGACCTAGTACGCCTTCTTTGCGGAGAGCTGGAGGTGGCCGCTGTGCTCGTCGTAGGGCAGCTTGGAGACAGGGATCTCGCGCCACAGATCGGGTGTGAGGAACGAGTATGTTTTTGTGATCTGGAAAAAAAAGTCAGTTAAGATTGGGTTAAAAAGAGAGAAAGGGCGCGCACGGCAGCAAAGGTGGCTTTGAGGAAGTTGCCCATGGTCGCGGTGGAGCCCTTTGATTGGGTGTAGACGTCCTCGACGCCGGCGAGCTGGAGGAGACGCTTGGAGGCGGGTGCGGCGACGATGCCGGTTCCACGGGGGGCGGGGATGAGGCGACACATGACGGAGCCGACCTTGCCGCTGACCTTTGAGGGGACAGTGTGGGGTTCACCGAGGGCGGCGCCCCAGTAGCCGCGACGGACGGGGATGACGGAGAGCTTTGCGAGGATGATGGCGCCGCGGATTGCGGTTGCGACCTCCTTTGCGCACTTTACGCCGAGACCGACGTGGCCCTCAAAGTCGCCGATGGCGACAAAGGCCTTGAAGCGGGTGCGCTGGCCGGCCTGGGTCTGCTTCTGGACGGGCATGATCTTCATGACCTCGTCCTTGAGCTTGGGGAGGAAGAAGTCGATGATCTGGTACTCCTTGACGGGGAGGGAGAAGAGATAGATTTCCTCCATCGACTTGATCTTGCCGTCCTTGACCAGCCGCCCGAGCTTGGTCACCGGCTGCCACTCCTTCTCCTCGTCCTTGCGCCCCCCACGCCGCGGGCCCCGCCGCCCTCGTCCCCGGTCCCCGCGTCCCCGTCCGAATCCACCACGGCCGCGTGCAGAGTCCGCCATTGCTGTTCTATCAAATTTCAAAATCAGCGACATCCACAACTGCAATCCCACATCCAGCCCAAAAATGGGCCATAGCGATCCAAATTCAAGACCAGACGTACAGAGGGTTAAGAGGTGTGTTGAGTGTTGAGGCTGAGCTCGTCGTCCGCAGTCTTGAAGGCTGAGCTCGTCGTCCGGAGTGCAAACTTTCTTGATGTGATCAGGTAAGCAAGTCGAGTGCAGTCATCAATATTGATCGCCATGTTTTTGCTTACGTCCACTGTCTACAATCCAATCTAACTGTCTCTATTTGCCACAATTCTTTCTCATACACCGCCTCCGCCTTCCTATCCAGCTCGTCCAGCTCTGCCTCGTCCTCCAACTCGGCAGCCAGCTCGTCAACGTCCATCTCAGTGGGCAACAACCCCGCATCCGACTCGTCTGCTCTCACGAAAAGCGGAGCGAGCTCCCGATGTGATGCAATATGGTGAAACTCGGGTTGCGCGAGCCGCTCCTCGAGGCTCTTTCTGCGGCGTTCGGCGTCGTCTGCTCCCCCGTCGTCCGAGGACACTGTCGGGAGGTTTCGAGTCTTGAAGCCATGCATCTGCAAAGCGTCTTTTACATTCTGGTCGTTTATCTACCCAAGTCAGCCATGTCACCATTAGCATTAGCGGAAGGGAATACCTCGTTTTCATTGAGCAGCCGCCACACTGAGATGTTCCGCTTCAAAGCAAGCTCTTGCTCGCGCATCGATATTGCCTGGTGCACGACGGTGGTCGCAAATTCGAGCAGGATTTCACGCAGGACGCTGAGAGTGCCGAACGAGACAGTGGAAGCAATCCTATCTCCGGCGTGCGCACTGAAATAGAGAATGAGCAAGGCGACAACAAGAGACTGGCGGTTCTCACCCCATCAATTTGCTCAGCCCAGTCAGATCGAACACATCGACTCCCGACTCTGTAAGAGTGGTTGCAGTAATGCCCTGTGCTTCGAGGGCGTGCTGGACTTTGCTTTGCGCTTCCGTCCCGCCATCGTCAGACAGCTCTGGCTGCGGCGTTTCGTCAACTTCCCCTTCCACCTTTTTCGCCTTGCGAGGCTTGTATCTGGTTCTAGGCTTTTTGACGTCCGCTTTTCTTTTTTTGGGACCACGGCGCAGATAGGTGGTTGGATCCAGGTCGGGCTGCCAGTCCTTCGCCTCTGAGCGTCTCTGGCGCATGCGGAGCTTGTTGGCCAAGCGGTGACGGGAGCCTGGGCTGAGATCTCTAAAAGGTTGGTTGGCAGGAGGGGGTGTGCTAGGAGGTGTGCCGTTGTCCTCAGCCGTAGTATCCTCTGCATCTCGCGCGATTTTCGTCAACATTCGGAGGTGCAAATCGTCGAGCTGGCCCAGCGTGTCCTGCTGTTTCCACAGGCGCTGCTGTTCGTCTTTCCAACCCCAGTATGCGGAGTCGTCTTGGAACCGACTAGCTAACAACTCGGCGCGTCTATGCGCCTCTGTTTCTTCTCCCCACTCAGTCTCTAATTCCACCACCGCCCTCGCTTGTCCTTCCTCGTAATCGACCCAAGCCTCGGAGACCTCCATAGCGCCCTCTAAAGTAGATCTGAGAGAAGGCTGGGCAGCGGCAGCTCGATCCAGCGCGTCGATATATGCACACACATCGAGAGGGGTTTTGGATTTGACTGCGTCTGCGATGAGGTCTGGCCGCAGACGCGAGTGCACGGCGAGGGCATGGAAAAACAGTGCCTTTTCGCGCGACGTCCAATAACCTGCGGGGGGCACGAAAGACGACGGGAGAGATGGGCCTATGTCTCCGGACAGGTGCGCCTTGAGCTGCGTCAAGTGGCGCTCATAATCCGACAGGTACTGTTCGGACATGGCATGTCGTGAGGTATCGTCGCGTTGGGCGTGCTATGAGCGACTTGAACAAAAGCAAGGAAGGAATGCCGAAAGTTCGCGCTCCTCGGAGTGCTTAGGGCCAGATAATTGAGCTCGTGCACGGACGACGCGTCGACCAGACCGGAGCCAAAGGTTGAGGTTGAAGGAAGAGTAATAAAGCATCTGTTTGCTTGTGTTACCGCAGGTTACCGCGAGCTCTCATGGCGATCAATCCGTCGCATATTCTCATTGCGCGCAACTCTCGCGGCCCAAATAATCCCTCCGCCTCTCTATCCAGCCCTACAGAGACCCACGCCGCCGCGTCTGGAATTTTCCGCTCGTCTGGTTCCCCGCCATGGCTTCTCGAAGAATGCGAAACGGATGATATTGTATCAGAACTGAGCATTGAGGACGACGACGAGGCCATCGAGCTCGACGAGACCTTCTCCAAGAACAGCGCCTTCCCCGGCACCGTCAAGATCGTCGTCGAGAGCACCACCTTCTGGTCAGTTCCCGTCGCGTCGCGTCCCGGGATGCCACTCATCAAGCAAACGTCTCGCCAGGGCTCACAAAGAAGTCTTATTCTTCGCCTCTCCGTTCTTCGAAGCTGCGCTCAGCGGCAACTGGGCAGAAACAGGGCGCCCGCTGTCCATGTCCTCTATCATCACTATCTCCCAACCACCGTCCAATCCCGGGGATCGAAGTAATCACGAAGCACCGACGGAAATGACCTTTGCTCCAATGGACGAGTCGCCCGACGATAACGACTCTTTGAAGGAAGGAGTAGACAGCGCCCCTGCTAGCGAGAGCGAAGGGACCGACCCCGACCCCGAGACCGAGACAGCCAAGCAGGACGCAAAGGCGCAGGCCATAGACGAAAGCTTGGCTAAATTACAGAGCCTGTCCAGAAGTTCAAGTACAACCGATACCAATCGCGTCAAAGTGGCCACCATTAAACGACGCGTCAAAAGCGGCCCCGACGCTGTTATCGTCCTGAAAGAAGAACGGGTGCGTCGGCCACGTTCTATGTATCGCACCATTTGACGCGCAGCCCAGGCCAGCACCTTCCACGACTTCCTCAAATTTGTATACCCACAGTACGTTCCGCCCTACTGAATTCTGAACTCGCCTCTGAGTCTCATTCCACCAGCCTCGAATGCACGATCACGTGGAACAACGCCGAAAGCCTCTTCAACATCGCCAATAAGCTCTGTGTCCCGTCTCTCCAGCGCGAATGCCTCAAATTCCTCCTCACCCACGCCGCCGGAAGGCCAATAAAGGCGCTCCGCATCGCCGAGATATTCGAGGAGGAGGAATTATACCGCGAGTCCAGCCGATTCGTACTCGACAATCCGGGAGGTTGGACGGAACAAGAGTTGGATACTCTCAGTCGAGATACGTTGCTCAAGCTCGAAAAGCGGTGCGGCTCGGCCCCTTCCGTTTACCTGTTAACCTCTGAGTTTGAGCACTTAGGCGAAATTGGTTCTTGGAACGGGTATTAAAGCTCGGTCTCACCATGGTAGCCAAAGAATATCAATGCGTGCGTCGTTCGTTCTCTTAACACCGTCTACCCCCGCTCACCCTTCCTTCCCAGTGTGCAACATGCCCCGACTCGGCCAACTGTGCCCGATTACTCGAAGAAAAATGGAAGCAAGCATACCACGCCATCTTTCGATTCGGTTCGTTGCCTCTCCTGCCCGAGCTTATTATTTATTGACCTCCCTCCAATACAGGACCCCCACAGCCTTCCATGGTCTTCCGATATCTCCGAATGCTAGAAGGCGTGAGCCCGCCTCTCTCCCTAACCCACCTGAGCTGCCAAACAACCGCCAAAGCCTTTGTCGCTACGCGTTCGTCCACCTACCTCTTTACATTTCTCGCACTAATTTACATCCTTTAGTTTTCGACCGAATGTTCTCGCTGGGCGTCCGAGGAAGTGGCACCGACGCCGCCCCTCTCAACGCCCGCGTGTCCGCCGCGACAGTAGCAGGCGCAGCAACCGCCGGCACACGGCGCCACTTCCTCTACTGCTCCCTGAAACCCGAAATACAGCCCCAGGTGAAGCGTTCTCGCGAGGTCGTCCGTAGCGAATGAATCGAATAAATTGTTTGATGAAATAATTGTAGCGATTGAATGAATATATAACACATGCATAGGTCCGTTCTAAGTAGGAGCTGAGAGAAATCTACCATACATCCGCCGTTGAGGTCCCGAACGAGCAGGGTATTTAGTGTAAAGTAAGATGCGAGCAGAGAATAATTATGACATCGATACAAACCATAAAAGTACACCAGGTGGAGAGGAGGGAGGAGAGGACACGAGGCGATGATCATGACTCGGGCCAGATGTTTTGGGCGTTCTCTACGAACCACTCAATACTCAAGGCCTTGCCGGCCATGTCGCTGAATTCGGCTCCCGGATCCCGAGAACGCATCAGGGTCGCTAAAGCAATAGTCAGTACCGTTTTCTTTGAACAATGCAAGATGAAATCTACGTACGGCCAAACACAACGCCTAGATTGCGGGCGGTCATCAGATTTTTCTCGCATCGTTCATGTACGCTGCAATTATAAGCAATCAGCCACGGTCTTCAGTAAGAGGTGGGGCACGTACTGGTTGAGATGCACCATAAGCCTGCGTAGTGTGTAATAGTGCTCAGCCGGCAACTTATTCACCAGGTCGAGTAGCGTCTGATTTTTCGTCGATGGGTCTCGGATCTGCACGGCCGACATAAAGTGGTCGTGCAGATCAAAGGTAAGCAACGGAACGGGAAGAGAGCGGAAGTAGGTCTTGAGGACAGATGTAACACTGCAAATGTCGTTGAAACGATCAGAGTCGCAGAGATCAAACGCTGCGTAGTCGCCGCGTTCAAACAGCTGCGTGATCGCTTTCGATTGGCCAGAGCCACCACTCTTGCGATATATTCCCTCGTATTCCAGTGCTGGGGCGATATTAGTCTGCGTTTAAATGCGCCACTGAATATCTTACCAAGAGTCTCGACGGCGTCGATGCACTTTTCTACGATCACAGGGATCTGTCGGTCCCCGCCCCGAGCATCCGCCTGCACCTGTTCCGTCAAATCACGACCGAACATAGAGGGCGCTGTTATCCGCGATGGGTCAGATACGGTCTGAAAATACCAGAAAAAAAAATGAAACTCACGCAGCTCCTCCTCCTGGGCGGATCCCGAATGCTGCTGACACGAAACCTGAACGTGATTGACACAACGAACATGTACGGATATGCTGCAGGCTGGAAGCAAAATCAGAGGGGTGAATCAAGCCAAAACTCGCGCTCAAGGACGTACTGGTACACCGCAATTGAGACCCCCACATCTTGTCCGCGCAGTGGTCGCATCGCGTGAAGCGGAGAACACTGAGCTGCTGGAAGTTGTGCGCGACGGTGGGCTTCTGTCGCGGCTCGGGCGTAGATGCGGCGGGAGGTGGGGGCAAAGGCGCTTGCTGTGCGGGTGTCGGTGCCGGTGCAGGTTCTTTCGTCCGTGATCCCGGCCACTTGATAAATTTGCCTTTCGAGGGAGTCGGCGCGTCCATCCTAAGCCTCGAGTCATGCGTATCGTCGCTAGCAGAGGATGAGCCGCTGGCAGATGGGGTAAGCATATTGAGGTGTTGCGACTGCTGGGCAGAATGTTGGCCCCGCATTGGCGTGGCGTGCTGCTGCTGCTGCTGATTCTTTTGCGGAGTTTCTGGAATTGGGACCATTCGGCGAGCGTACTGGGCGCTTAGCTGAGCCAGCTCCTCGTTGCGGGCGTTTAGAACAGTTGTTTCCTCCAGGAAAACATCTCGGACGCCCTTCAACTCGGCAACTTCTCGCACCAAATTCTCGCGCTCTTCCCTGAGGGGGATAAGGTCCCTTTGATACTGTTTTTTAATTGTGTCGAGGCGCGTTGTTAAGGAGCGACCGAGGTTAGCAGGAGGGACCTCCACGGCAGACCTGCAAGAAGGAAATTCAGTGGCTGAGAGTGCGGGAAAAAATAAAGTCTCACCTCTTGGTGGCGGAAAGCTCTTCCACTTCAGCCAAAGCCATGTCGCGCTCGACCCTGAGCTTCGATAGATCGTGCTCTAAACCAGACATATTTTCGTTAAGCTCCTTCGACATCTGCTCGCGCAACTCTTGGCGTCTGGTGTCTCCCGACAACGTCGTAAGCCGGGCAGCCTGGCCGGAGAGCAACACCCGTAGTCGGGTCACCTCAGCCTCAGCATCCCGTCTAGCCTTCAACTCGCTGTCGTACTCGGTCTGAGCCACCGTCAATCCGTCAATATACTGCTTGCTTGCCCTCTGCACAAAAAAAAGTCAAACGGCGAATGAAAAAATATGAAACCCAACCAACCTTGACGCCGTCGAATTTACTCTTCAGACTTGTATACTCCGAGTCCCGCGATTCCATTGCACCGAGGATTGCCTCGATAAAGCCCCGATCGAGCTTCAATTGTTGTGCGCCCCGCGACTGCGCGTCCGCCAACGCCTCCTGCAACCGAAGCATCACCATGCTCGCCTGGTCATTATTCAAGGTCGGAACCGCGTTGGCAGATTCCGCACGCGTTATAGTGACACGCGCGGGTTGTTGAGGCTGCGATTCTGAGGAAGAACGCGCCCGAGCGGACTCGGTGGTAACATGGTCGCTGCCGTTGACCGCACTCAGCGGCTTCTTGCCGAGACTCTGGAACCTCGGGGCGGGCGAGACGTACCGAGTGGCAGGCGCATTGCCGCCGTCTTCCGATGTGCGAGTAGATGTCGATAGTGAATCGGCCGTAAAAGTCGAGTCTGTTGTCGGCGTCATGAGACTGCTTTCTGAGGAGAAAACAGAGGAGGCAGTCGGCGGAGGTGTCATGGGCACATTGCCGTTGATATCCTCTGAAATATTAGCAAGGTGCCGACGGGACGCCTTTTGCCCTTCAGCAGAGTTGAACAAGTCGGAGAAGTCAGCGGTGGTCATGGAGAACCGGATAGGTGGAAGTGCGGGTGCGATGAAGGTGGAGTGTGAGGTGTGCTCGACGGGGGATGACTCTGACATGTCGTCTGAGCTATCTAATTGCATCGACGCGTCAGCATCATCGCCCAAGGGTGCTAATCGATTGGGAGGTGATTGAGTCGCGGACTTGGTCTCCTTCGGAGGTGGCGGAGGCGGGCTGTCACTGTGCGACTCGCCTTCCGCTTCGGTGTCCGTGCCACTTTCCACGTTGTGGGGAACATCCGCGCGACGAGAGAGGGAGGATGGTGTATCTGATCGTGATCGACTCGAGGGGCGAACCATGTCTGAGCTATGTCGACCATTTTGGGACGGAGGACGCTCATCGTACGAGCGGCGGCCCTCGAGGGTAGCGCTCAAACGGTCGCGTGATGCAGTCTGGGTATGTTGCTTCCGTGGAAGAGGAACAGAATCCAGAATGACATTCGGACGCGACGACGGGCTCATGACTACGGTCTGATCCTGGGAAAGATCCTTGTCGGAAGGTGGAGTTCTGGGGGATGAGGAGGATGAGAAATGCGTATTGCTCGAAGCACTATTGGGCCGAGAGTTCGACCCTGGGTAGGATTCTTGCCGAGGGGAGGGAGTCCGCTCATTGGGAGTGGCAGGACGACTACTCGACCTGAACGTAGCGGAGAGGGGGGAGAGTGAGGGGGACGGAGGGGAAGGACTGCCTGACGCAGAAGCAACGTTGTTCGTTGCCGTTGAAGCAAGGTTGTTGAGTGTGAGACCAGGATTAATAGAGCGGCGCCTGTCTTGCCGGGATGTAGCGACGGTGAGGCCCGAAGGTGCAGGTGCAGGTGCTGGTGCAGGTGCTGGTTCGCCCTGAGGGAATAAAGCATTCAATGGCCGAACACCGTCATCGAAACTCTTCCTGCGGGAGTCGAATCGGTCGTCGGAAGGCGCGGAGGGAGGGAGAGGAAGCGTGGTCTGTTTATGTGGATTGGACCGCGCATCCGAAGGGGGCTGGAAGACGGGGGTTTGCAGAGTATCGCGCTCTGGGGGCGCCACTCGGAAGGAGGGTGATGGCTGTGGCGGCGGCACGGGCGCGGCGACCGACGCGTTCTGCTGTCGCGGGTCGCTGGCCTCGAATGCGTCGCTGATGTATTGGCCGGATCTTTGGCGGGGCGGTGAGCGCACGCCGTCTGCACCATGGGACCGCGGAGTCATCGGTGTGGTCGCGGACGCGGACGAGCCAGGCGGCATGTCGTTTGGGCCAAGTCCCGGAGACGGCTGAGGAGAGTTGGAATCGCAGAAATTGGGCAGCATAAACGCAGCGGGACGTACCTGAGGCCGTTGTTGGCGAGCGTCGCGGTCGCGTGAGCTGGTGGACCCTTGGGCGCCTGCAGCGGCGCGCTCGCGCTCTGCCTTCTTCTGGGTGTGCTTTCGTATCTTGATCATGCGTTCGTTATGGCACTTCATGCAGTAGATGCCCTGGCTGGTCTTTGCAAAGACGAGCTCGTCGATGCGATTCTTGCAGACCTTGCACTTGAAGCAGTGTGCATGGTACGAATCGTCGCCGGTCATGATTGCCTCGTCGAGAATGGGGTTGTGGCAGACGTTGCAGCTGTAGGAGCAGTTTGCGCAGATGGGGGAGCCATCGGAGAGCAAGAGGAGATTTGTGTCTGCGGTGACCTGGTCGCCACACTTTGCGCACTTGAAGCAGTCGACATGGAAGAAGGATTGGCTGGGGAAAGGGTGAGATATTGCGGGGGACGCGGGGGGGATACGGACCCAAATGCGACGACGAGGCCGCCTTGCTCTGTGACGGCGGAACGCTTGCAGCCGGGACAGAGCCGG
The DNA here is from genome assembly GCA_029233265.1 of Mycena alexandri. NCBI lineage: Eukaryota > Fungi > Basidiomycota > Agaricomycetes > Agaricales > Mycenaceae > Mycena > Mycena alexandri. The sequence continues at coordinate 295,095 of JARJCM010000004.1, forward strand.
TCGTCGAGGTCGAGCTGCTGGTCGTCCTGGTTGTTCATTGCGAGCATAAAAGAGGGTGTGGGCTGCTCAGCAGCGACGGCAGAAATCAACAAGTATACGTTAAAGTTGCGAAAGAGGGGCTGTGTCATTTCTCCCATGGCCCTCGTTACTCTTGTCGGCTACCCCGCCTCGGGCAAGTCCACCCGCGCAGCACACCTCGCCACCCAGCTTGCCCTCGTCCTGCCCCCGCATCTCTCCCTCGTCACCGTCTCCGACGAGTCCCTCAACATCGGCCCCTCGGTCTACGATGGTATACCAGCAGTCTCCTCCCACAGCCCCTCCCAAACTCTTCCCAGACAGTCGCGCAGAGAAACCCGCCCGTGGCGCCCTCTTCACCGCAATACAGCGTCTAATGGCACAAGACACAGTCCTCATCGTCGACGCGCCAAACTACATAAAGGGCTTTCGCTACCAACTCTACTGTGCCGCCCGCGAGATGAAGCTCAGAGTCTGCACTGTGCGCACCCTCCCCCGGCTGGCCATCCGGCCGCAGTCTCATCCCCAAGCAGGTCTACGTTGTTGCAACTCCCGAACTATGTCGCGAGTGGAATGCGTCCCGCACTGATGGCAGAGCATATAAACCGGAAACGTAAGTTCAATTAAGCCGTGTGGGTGTGCGAGTTCGCAACTGATCTGGATCTCTGCATTGCAGCCTTGAGAATCTGCTCGTCCGCTTCGAGGAGCCCTCCTCAATGGTCCGCTGGGACTCGCCCCTCTTCACCGTTCCCTGGACCGAAGAGGTGCCTGTCACCCAGATCGCAGAAGCCCTGTTGACTGGAAGCGTCAAGCCACCAAACTCGGGTACCCTAGCTGTGCGTCTATAATTTGCCTAATGGCCCGGGGTCGCGCGGCTGATCGGGACGGGGCCTGATATGCAGGCCGCTAAAGCACCGTCTGACGCCTTGCATGTTCTCGAACAAACGGCCATAGCGATGGTGTCGGCTATCATGGATGCCCAGTCCGCCACGCAAGGCAGCGGTGGCCTGGTTACCCTCTCGTTGTCAGCGCTCTCAGTACAGATCACTCTGCCAAGTCGTAACATCACATTGTCCGAGCTCCAGCGTCTCAAGCGCCAGTTTGTTACAGTCCACAAGAAAGCGATAACCCTAGGTACAACAGAAAAAGGTGCCGTGGATTGGGCAGAAGAAAGTGTCGCCAACAAATTTGTAACCTATCTCGAGGAAAATTTTAAACCCTGATGCATCTTTAAATCTTTACAGCCCGCCAAAAGGACGCATACCTGTCGAAAAAAGTCAGGGGAAAGAAACGCAACGTTGAGTCAACGTACATGTTAACACGGTCAATAGCAGCTTCCGACCCTTTTCGAACGCCTAGCGCCGTAACCTTGAACCCGCGGCGTTCAAAGTTAACGTTGTACCAAGGCTGCCGCGCGGCCGATCGCCAGAATACAAACCCTCCTGGCGCCAGCACACGGTGCAGCTCGGCGACCTCCTCGTCTATATGGGCCGACCCGGGTGCAAACCAATCGAGGTGATCCATAATCAGCGCTCGCGTCAAGGACCAGTCAGACAAACCACGAAGCACGCTTTTGTGGCAAGGTTTATGAGTCGCGAAACGTTTGATATCGATAATGGGGTTTCACTTACTTCACGATCGAATCAGTATGAAGCCGGAACGCGTCCAAGACTTGGCCATTATTAGCTTTCAAAGCCTCGAAACCGAGCCGGGTGAGGTATTGGGGGCAAGATTCGGGGGTATAGTGGCCGAGCAGAGCCTGCCAGAGGCGGTTAGACGCTGCCAACGCGGTTAAAACTGAAACATACCAAAAGGTAGAAATAATTCCCGGCTTTGAACAAATACGACGACGCCAGCGGGTCCAGGGTGTCGCGGATAAACTCGTACATTCCCCCTAAATACGCATTCAACAAAACCGACCGACCGAATAGCGAGATACCCACCCTCATCCAAAAGCATCTTGCGCTGATTGAGCGGAACACCCAACGCATTCCAACAAAAGACCGGATTCTTGAGCAGCGCCACAACAACGGGGTTCAAAATGACCGGCCGCAGCTTCGTCTTCCAGATCTCTGCCTGCTGCTCCAGCGTATTCGCATTGCACAGCGCCTCGATGTCTTTCGAGACGCCCGCGAGCCGGAAAAGGAAAGATGCAAGGCGGAGAGCCCAGCCGCTGTACCCCCGCAGATAGAACGAAGACGCGAAAGACTCGGAGTTGATTCGCCAGAATTGGTACGCGCTAGACGAGAGGTGGGGTGCGATCTTTGAGTCGAGGAGAGCGCGGAAGTTGGGGTGGCGGCCCTCCCCGAACAAGGCGAAGAAATCATTGTAATCCAACGACGTAATGCAGGCCAATTTCAGCTCCATTAAATGATTCTGGCAGGGATTCATGTCGACGCAATGGATCTATGCTGAATCTAAGAAAGGTTTCAGGAGTCAGACTAGAGGGCGGACTTACGCGCTTGGGGCTCGACGCAACAGCGTAATGGAGCGCATTGTCGCCGGCACTCGTAATTACAAACATGGAATCTTCAGAGGTCAATTGAATGTGTTTCATGTCCTCAAAAGGATCTTCCTGTTGGAGGGTAAGAACGCCGAATAAATAATTAGCGAGCAGCCTTGCCCAAGTGAAAGAGTATATAAAAGTTCTAAATTCCTTGTGCATGGGGTGGTCATAGTACGGTAGACGCCAAGACTACAACCAGTCAGCCTTCAAAATGAGAGCGAGAAAAGGGACCTCACTCTGTTAATGTGATAATGGAAGGAGCTGAACGGAGGAGTGACGTCGATAACCACTTCAGCTGGCGGCACATCTAATGCGGGCTCGCCGATCTGAAGAGAAGGGACTAAATCCTCCGCGTCTTTAATCGCTTTTAACGGTGCGGGCGAGCAATTTCCTATCATGTTTCCGCCCTCCACCTCAAAAGCATGGCACGCCCGCGAGACATCGCAGGCTCGCGGACGACCAAGCCAAATATAGTATGGGCTAGAGAGATATAAGCACATATTAGATTAGTAAATAAACAAAAGGCTAACATTCTAACGATGAACGGGATAATAAACCGGTTCCTTCCGTTGAAGCTCTTGATCTAAACCACTTTCAACAGGAAACTCGAGTCGAAGTGCAGAGTACGAACCGTCCCAAATTTGTATTCCAAATAAGAACGTCGCGCTGGACTAAGAGAAACCTGAGAAGCTTCGGTAATTATTCACGAAGAACGATGAAAACGCCTACATGGTCGAAATCGAACCATATTTGCCAAAACCAGCGAGAAAGCCATCCGCATTCTTTACTCGCACCGCCGATAGCCTTTTCGTGCAAGGAGGGTTGTTTACCGGCGGTATAAAAATCAACGACGGCGACGAGGCCATCCTTGGGGCACAGAACGTGGTCGATTCGGTCCAAGACAGTATAAAAGCTGGGTATCTGCACGGTATAAGCATCATAGTTGAATGCACGAGGAGAGCCGCTTACCATGGACAACGAATAGCTTAGGGTGACGAAACCAACGCTTCCTTTAGGGTCTTTACCGTCTCTCCATTCGGGAAGTCGGAATTCGCTTGCGTCCTGGCATAGAACCGTAACATTCGTCCACGCTTTCTTGGCGAACCGCTTGCGGGCGATATCGAGCAAGGGCTCACAAAGGTCAATGAGATAGATGGCGTCGAATGACTCCAAAATCGGCATGTGTTTATTCATGAGCTCGATGTTGTGGCCTGGTGCTTGCGGTGAGATCGGTGTTGGTCGAGAGAAAGAGAGAGAGTAGAGTCACCAGTGCCGCCGCCAATGTCTATCCATACAAGTCGTCGCCGGGGTGAAGCAGCACGGAGCCCTTTAAGATGCGCCGCCGACAGAGAGAGCATCGTGTTGCGTCCACGCAATAGTCCATCTCTCGTGGTATCATACACGTCTGCCTGACCCTGATAAAACTGCAGACCGTCGTTAAAAGGAGTAACAACGAGTCGAGAGAGAAACAAGGACCTTATCTAACCGAGCTTTCTGGTCGTCGAGCCCAATTGGACGAATGAAGCAGTGCCAGATGAATTTTAAGTAAGGACGAAGAACACCAGACCGGAGGACATAAAATGCCAGACAAGCAGCCACAAAAAGCGCAGACACCGAGAGGGACATCTGCGACCGAGAGGTAAATTAGTACAAGGCCATATTTATTGGGCAAACGATTATCGATACACTGGCGCATGCGTGCACGAACGTGGAGGAGGAAGCGAGAGAGACGTTGGAAAGTCCGGACTCACGGGCGGCAAGCTCGCCTACGTGGCCAATGTCGTACATCGAGTTACACCCGAGTCGTTCAACTAACAAGCTTGGTCGCCCCGAAGTCCTGAGAGGCCACGGCCCGAGGGGAAGAGTGTCACCATTCACGAGAGTCTGGCTGACTGCAGGGCCAATCGGTTCATATTGAGCGCAACTAACTTTTCTTCGAAAGAGAAGGAGGACGGTGCGGCACGAGAACGCGTCCAGCCACGACGCGGGGCATTAGGGGCATTGCGAGACGCGCTCAGTTCAGGAACCCGGGCCGGACCGATATGAAAATCGGCTGTCAGAGCCGCATTCGGCCGAATTTGATTCCGGAAAAAAGATCCTCCCGCCCTCGCAGTGGCTTGAGCCTCGCACTCATTTTCGCTTTAAATATTTCAGGTTTGCTTGGGCTAACGTAGTTGTGCGACTGGCTTGCTGTGACTTGCTCATCCATTTACAGCTATCTACTGGAAATTTCCCGGAAAGGACACTGCTCTTGGACTCCCATGTTAGCAACTGCATTGGCGCTCTTGCGGACGCCCGTTCACGCCACAATTTTTCCGTATCCTTGGGCAACTACCCTGCATGCTTCACGCATCTCAATGGTGTTCCACACCAACTTGCAAGCGACCAACAGTCGTTTATCTTGGGGGGCGCACTTGTTCGGCTTTCTTCTCATGGTACTTCCATGGCCCCCGCCGCATTCTCTACTGAATAAATGCCTATCTAGTGCTGGGGGGGATCCCTCAGCTCTCACTTGTTGCTCTCGCTTCCTCCGCCGCAGCTCTACGCGTTGGGACCATGGATAAATTATTCGGCCGTCCATGTCCTCTTCACTGTGCTCTTCCACTATTTACCCATTGTATGTCCCGCATCCGTTTAAATTTCTCTAACCACACCTCACACAATTTAGCCCGATGCATCCTTCACAAACACAGTTCTGTTCCCTCTCGATGGACTTCTCCGCGTAAATAGCGTAATCCACACGCTCTCTCTCCTCAATGTCCCCTCCGTAAGCCCCCTCCTCGTCACCTCCCCGCTATTCCACTTCATCCTCGGTGCGGCTGCATCCGCCGGTGGCGGCCTCCTCGGCGGTACCTTCTCCCTGTGGACGCCAAACTGGCAATTTTCCACACCTCCACCGCTACGCACAGGCGTATGGGGCTTCTGGAGCACCCTCGACATCTGGGCCGGTGGTGTAGTGGCCGTCACATATAGCATACTCACGGGCCATTCTGCATTTCTCCCTCTCCGGACATCGTTTACGGCCAAGCCCCTTCCTGTGGTTAATGCGCAGACCACGGCAGCCGCCATCATGGTTGTTTTATTTGGCCTTCGCATCGCTGCAGCGAACATGGCATCTAAGGCTACGAAACCCCCAGTAGCCGCGAAAGTGAAGGTCAAAACGCAATAGATACTACTTAGATTATGTTCAATGAATCATTATCCTCTCGTAACGGATCAAGTAAACCGAGCACTGAAGCTCGAGGATCGACGCCTAAGTCGAAAGCGGGTTTTCATTCGGGACGTTCAACATTGAAATTATGACCATCCATATTGAAGCAGTATCTACAAACTGGGTAGTAAGGAATAAATTTCCCGAGTGCATGAGCGTGAAACTCTATACTGGCTAATGTAGAGTCCATGAAGTAATGTACACATCGTCCGTCGCATAAAAAGAAAAGAAAAGCAATCACTCGAAAGGATTCGTCCGCCCGGCCTAGAAAAAAAAAGTCGCGTCGTCAGAAACACAAGGAGAGATGAAAAGAATGAGCTTGCCTGGTGATCGCCTCCACGATCTGGACCTTCGCCAAATCCGCACAACCATTCATGCCACCACCGCGTCTTCTGGTCTTCTTCGTGAGTCGGAACCGGTACAGGAGGCGGCGTGGTCTGCTGCAAGGGCGGCGGCGGTGCACGTGGCGGAGGCAGCCCCAGCGGCTTTGGTGTGGGCGGACGACGGATCGACGACGACGCGGTCAACAGTGCGGGTCGCTGCGGCTGCAAAGCTATTGAATCCTTCTCTAGCTGCGGCGTCGGAAAAGGTGGCTCTGCGGACGGGCTCATGACCGCCTCGGCATCACTGAATGGATCTGTTGCTGCCGGGTTCGTGAACGGGTTCAAGGGTTCCGAATGTGTTGGAGAGGGCGTGGGCGTGGCGGCAATCTCGTCGAGTGGGACGACATCGACCTCGTCTTGGGAGTTGAGCGCGGTGTGTGCGCCGAGGCTCGGATTGATATTGTGCGGGTTCTGAGACTTTCTCCAGAGTGAGCTCGCGCGCCATACGTTGGAGAGGACCGTAGATTGCTGGCCATCCGCCGGCAAAGATTCCCGAGCTGCCTTTCGTTTCATGCGCTCCGCCACCTCCCAGCGTCTCAGGTTCTGCAGGGAAATTCAGCTGAACCCCGAATAAAAATGAGAAACGGAATACCTCCTCGATACGCCGCGTTTCTGCCTCATCGTCTGTGACCGGAGGATACTCCTGCTGCTCTGAGGAGGATGAAGCGTCTTCTTCATCAGGGTAGGCCTCGCGGGCTTTTCCCTTTCCCTTGTTGGAGGGATCCAAATGCTCGGCCTCGTCGTCGGACCATTGGTGGGCCCCGGCGAGATCCTCCTCCCTACGACGCGTTTCCGCGTCTTCGTCCGTCACTGGAGCATACTCCCGCTGTTCTGCCTCGCGGGACTTTCCTTTTCCCTTGTTCGATGGATCCAAATGCTGAGCCTCATCGTCCGCCCACTGATGAGCCCTGGCGACATCCTCTTCGTTTTGAGGCGATGAGGGAGGGTCCTCTGCGGACATGGTCAAGAAACGCCGCAGAAGAGAATATAAGTAGTCATGTGCTATGACGTACGAGCGCTGCTATGAGAACCCGCATTAAATCGAAAGCAAAATTAGCCATTAAATACAAGTCGGTCCATGGTATAACTCTACTCTATACGCTTCCTCAAAACCTATTGTCGTCCCGCACCGGCTGCATCATCATCCCCTCGTCGTACTCTGAACTGTCGTCGGCCATGTAGTGGCGTAGGCCTGAAGCTTTGGGCGCGGCATGTTGCAGGATCGGCGCCTCATCTGAAGGCATTCCGTCACGACCATACATTGTGCTGCGAGCGCTATTCCCATTATTGGGAAGCGAAAGAATAGACGCACGAGCAGTTTGTCGCATCTGCAGCAGATTTTGGTGGAATGCATTCTGCGAGCAGTCCGTGAGTCGTTGCAACAAACAGTCAGATCAGGACGTTACCTGTTCTCGCCAGTATTGCATCCGCTTCTCTCGCTCCGTGTCGCGTTGTCGGCGATGGAGGAGGAATAGACCCAAGAGCGTCCCAAATATGCCTAATGGGAGATGGCTGAGCTTAACGTCCGCGTTCAATAACCGAAACCCACCGCCAAAAATGCCAACTGCTACAGCCACATACACCCCTGTGCCGACGTGCTTGGGTAGTGTCGTGTCCACACCGCAGGTACCGCTGCTAAGGCAGTTCCAGGAGCTGCACCTGTGGATCCGGTTTTGTCAGAAGATACGTTCAAAGGCCGAACATGGCACCCACTCCTTGTCCGCCGTGCAGGCCGCGCCGAGCGCCTTCTCCGCCAGGCACTTCTTGGTAGACGAATCGCAGTACAGGCCCACGACACAGTCGCCGCTGTATGACAGTCAGCGTTGGGACGTTTCGGGCATAAGAAACCGCGCTGACCGTGAGACAATATCAATGAACTCGCCGGCCTCGCCGTATGCAATGTAAGCTGTGTTTTCGACGGTGCAGTCATCGTTGGCGGTTTTGTTTGCCCATCTGTAGGAATGGTGAGAGTTGCAGTGGCGAGAGGAAGAAGTAGCATACAGGCAGAGGTTATTTAGGCATATCGAGCCGTTGAAGTTGAGCCCGCGATTCGTCGTGTCTCGTAGGTCTGCGAAATTTGGGGGCGCCTCGCATTCGTCTGCACATGGCTTCATGAGTGGGAGGGAGGGAGCCGGGCAGGTTGCCTACCATCGCGGTTGAGTTGGCATGCGCTGCCGACTGGGAGCAGCGTCTGGCAAGCGTCCGCCTCGTCGGGACAGAATTCGCCGAGGGGGCACAAGTCGGGGACATGGGCGCCGACGACATAACCAAAGGGAAATTCGTCTTTCCTGCAGCCCTTGAGAAGACAGGTGCCGTTGGCAGCGCAGTAGGTGACCGAGTTGCAGTCGTCGAAGAACTGAAAGGTGCCAGCTTGAAGGCGATTGTCCGACTGCGTGCAGTTTTCGCCTTTGTTGGCGCTGCCTGCGTTGCAAATGAGTGCCCAGGAGGATAGAAAAATGAGCGTGAGTGGTAACATCGAAGTGAAAGGAATTCACTGTCACCCTCGTCACACCAATTTGTTGCCAACGATCAGCGCGCAGTCGTCTATATATTCTACATAATCGTACATCCTTGGTCGTCTCTGTCCAGTCGCCGCGTTATCTCGTCCGGGCTCACCCCTCCTCCTTGGTTCCCGCCCATTTGCACCACCAGAACGCCGGCATTGTGTGGGTCGAGCTCAGCGGACAGCTGATGCCTGAGAAACAAAAATAAGTCAGCAACGGCGTCGGCCGGAATGTAGTTGCTACGCATTACTTTTGCATTCTATTCACGTCAAGTTAGCATCCGGGCTGAAAATGCAGGAAATACGGGACGCACAACTCCTCGATCGCGGGTTTGATTTTGGCGGCCCCGTTTTGTGAATGCAGCCCTTTTCCTGCGCGGCGTTCTCAACGGTCGCTAGGAGCACCGTGTTTGGGTGACGCACCGACGATCAAGTGGACCTCTGTGTCTCCTCTCTGTTTGGCCTTCTGTAACGCCCTGTCGGTGTGCTCAATGGCCTCTTTAACGTATAGACCGTGCAAATCTATTTCTCCCGGCTTGGAATCCTTTGCATCGCGTCAGTGGAATGCCCAAGCGTACATACGAACCTGGATACCTTGTTATTTTCTGCACCGCTAATTTGTGATATTTTCTGCCTCAGGGGAAAAAATCCACTGACCGACAAATATCCAGTCGCTCGCCTCCTTATTCAAGCTATTCATCTTATGCTGCGGCGCCGCATTAGTCTCCTCATGCCAGCGCAAAGGGCGGCGCCACGCACCTGATGCTCCTTACCCTCGTTCGAGAGCTGTTTCGCGCCCGCACCGTCGCCACGCCCATACGCTTCGTGGCTCTCCGCAAAGCATTTGGCCATCTTGTCGCCCTCTGCATTCGCTTCCGCCCGCAGGCGCATGTAATGCTCATTATGCTGATTCTCCTGGTTTGGGTCCTGCGCGCCGCATGCGTTACACAGGTTCCAAAGCGAACACGTATGTAGAACCAACCGAAAAGTAGTGCGGTTGCACTGGTCGATGGGGCGGGGATGCGTGTTGAGGGGGCGGGGAAGCCTGTTGAGCAGGCGGCTTATGTGGATGGTGTGGCTTGTGCTGTGGAGGCTGTTGTTGCTGCTGGCCGCCTTGCTGTGGTGGAGCGTGCGGTTGTGGCTGCTCCGTCTGCTCGGGGCCCTGTTGCGGACCGCCGCAGATGATATTCACCAGCGCCGACAAGAATTTTACCAGTGACATCGCGTCGAAAGATTTGGTTCAACTTCAAGAGCTAGATTGTTTGGCATAGCATCGATTCACAAACAACGCGTCCGCGTCTCGCTAATTACAGAATGCATGTGGTAAATCCCCCTACAACTCCTGCAAGAACTTGCGGATAGTCGGGATCCACACCCAAGTCCAAATTGAGGCGATGGGCACACCCTGAACGGACGCGAATCAGTTGTCGTGCAGTGCTCTCTTTCATAGAAAGTGCTTACCCCACACACAAAGAGGCGCAGTGCGTGTTCCTTGCCTGAACATTGAATTTGGTCGCGCGTGCTGCCCGTGAAATCAGCACGCTCCACGCGTTTGCTTGGATCGAGCTCACCATTCTGCGATGACGGGGAAAACGACAGCAAAGCCAACGATGCAGCTCGTGGCGGACATCAACTAGCCATCGAGCCATTAGGAGTGATGTAGGTTCCAACGAGGGGGATGGGCTCACTATTGCCAGACCGCGTAAGAAGACCACAAGTGTCCAGGAGGGCCGACGGAACAACGTCGAGAGGAAAACGTTTGCGGCGATAACGACGAAAATCCCACTGCACACTGCCCATACAACGAGAACCCGCAACTGCAGACGTGGTGCATCATCCCTTACCGATTCTATGTTGCCAGCCGGGTGAGTGTGGCGAACATGGCAGAGAAAGGGAACACACGGAAATATTCAACAAGAGACAAAGAAAAGTTGGCGGCCCATAGAGCGAACGCCACAACCGCCACGGACCGCGCTCTAACCCGTCCAGTGAGCGGCGTCTCTGGCCTCGGGCGAACTGAGATTGCAGGAACACGAGGGACACATGGAGGAGGTTCGAAAGGTTCCGGGCTCGCACACAACGTTCGATCCGATAGGACAGACCGTGAGTCAAACACCTTTTCGTCTGCGAGGGATTTCATGGCGCTCTGCGAGTTGTCGAAGGTACGGTCCATGTTTTATAGTACTTTCACAGCTGTGGGCGCTACCCAAATGACATTGGTTGATTTGTTTTTGGGGTGTTGGGAGGAGTTGCTGTATGGACGGACAGCTCGAGCGCTACGCCTCCGAAAAGCGGTGCATAAATAGCAGGTACTTATGACACGAGAAAAAGAAGAATATCAGTAAACTAGTCAAGTTAGGCGTCCGCACACAGCTGTTGAAACCTAGATCTCCATTCCAACAAGGACAAAGGCGGGATCTACCTCAAAGGGCGGCTTGGTGACGACGGTTCCGCCGATGTACATGAGCGAGTGAAGGATCTTACCCAACGAGGGGGAAGATCGCTCCAGCACGATAACGAGGGCCGAGCACTCGAGGCTCTCGTCCGCCAGGTCCAGGAGGGCAACGATGCTATTTGGGGATTAGATGGGTAGAGATACAAGATCCGAACGTACCTCTCTCTGATGCTGACGGACTGGGCGCTCTTGCCATCGACGTACAAGGTCTTGGGCTTGCCGGGGAGCTGGAGGACGACACCATCAAAGGCGGCGCCGAAGTTGGGGGCGGAGATGGCTACGCTCCTACTGTAGGGGAGGGCGCCGACGCCGTTGCGGGGGAATATAGTCATGAGGAAATCAAGAGCATCCTTTTGGTGGTTATCGCTGACGGCGGGTGAGGCCGGGCTGCCATTGTCGGGGGTGAGAGGGGGAGTCGCAAGTTCAGAGCCGCTGGAGCCACGGGAGGAAGGAATAGGGCGGGGATTCGAAGGAGAAGGAGCATAGTAGTTTGAAAAGTATGAGGAATTGGAGGCGGGGAAGATAGACGCCGGACTGCCTGTCACACAGTCCGACGACCCTCTATCGGGAGGGCATTTGGATTTAGGAACGTCAAAACCGCCACTGTAGGGGGTGAGCAGGGCAAAGAGCAACAAAGGGAGGAAACATACCCCGGGCCCGCCAGAGAAAGTAGTAGAGTAGTAGTACATATCGTCCGTGCCTTGGAGGTGGCACACGGCAAGCACACTGGGCTCCATGTCGAGTGAAAGAGCAGCCCCATCCCCAACGGTTTGACGACCGTTGCTGGAGCCGTTCGGTGAGCTAAAGAGTTGGCCAAAAAGCGGGAACAACATACGTGGGGCCAAGACTAGATTTTTGTTTCATATAATTTGATATCGAGATAGACATATTCTGCCAACTTGAAAGTATGCTGGGTGTGCGGTGGGCGATGGTGGAGAGAGACAAGATTGGAGCGGCTGACAAATAATAATCACGCATGCCGCTCGGCACCGAACGTGCTGGAAATTTTGGACGACTCCTGTGCCAATAGCCTGCTTATTACTGAAAAAAAATGGCCTACCTTTGAAAAATAAAGTTAAATTGATTTAACTTTGCGACCTCATCTTGACTCTGGCTTCAATTTATTTCAGGTAAAATCAGGACACAGGTTCTCCGCTTCCCGGTTCTGGTGCAAACATAGCCCAAGATAAATCAAAACTTTCCTTCAAAGCTGTGTAATTTCGATGGCCACCTCAGCGGTCTCGGGGCTTCAATTCGAGTGCATTGTGGGATGCTAGGGCAAAAATCCTACGAGATTTGAGGGCCATCATTTTCGCGACACACCTTGACAGGGGTGGATGTGCGAGCGCAGAAAACACTGAGCTGGAGAAACATCATTCAACGCGTAGATCCAGGACCGATATATCCCAAGGACCGTAGATGCGATGGCTACGGCGTCAATCGACAATAGTGGAACGCCAGACGCCGAGAATAGCATACGAGAGAGGTCAAGAGACGCGTCCAGACGGCGAATGCTCTAAATCATTCACGATTCCATCTGCCGTATCCTCTACACATTCTTGCCTGCACAGGCGCCGCGTCCTCCTCAATCAGCATCCGCACCCGACTCTTCACCGCCCTGTGATCCTTCCGTGTCCTTTACAGCAGAGGTCTTTTTAGCTTTCGACTTCGCCGGGACCGCAACATGTTCTGGCGAAAACGGATCATACTGTATAGATCCGACCAGTGAAAGCATTTCATTGGCGACAGTGAGGCTGGTAGAGGTGGGATGAGCCAAGTTAGACAAGCTGTTGCTTCCGACTCACCCAATCACCACAAATTCCAAATATCCATTCTTCCCTCCAATTTTCTTGCCCGTTATTTTGTGAACCCAACTACCTGCCTCTTTCCCGTCGAGGTCTTCAGGAGCGTCTGCTTCGTCCTCGGCAGCTGGTTCATCTGCCTCGGCGTCAGCCGGCGCATGCTCAAACTCCCATTCGTCGGTGGGGATGTGATGCCGCGGTATTGATACATTGAACGTCCGGTGTAAAAGCAATGATATATGGTCGGGGGAGCACAGATTAATCTTTCCGACTACGTGGATCGAGGTGAGAATGTAGCCAGGGATATACTGTTCACGTACCAAGTCTCATTCGAATGTGCGGACTCCACACGGTTGCATCGAACTGAATGCTACACACTAGGAACGGACAGTCGGCCGTTATTGCGGCAGTTTGTTTGAGGAATGAGAGATTAGAATGAGCGAGGACAACGCCTCGCAGCGCTGGAATGTATCTGAACCGTGTATGTTTAGCTTGGTTGGTGCCGACGCGACGCGGGCCAACCTCATTATCATGGAATCCAGCATCTCTTGAACCCCTGCGTTGGGGTTACTGGCAAACATTGGGGGCACAGAGACGACGAGAGAAGCCTGTACAGTGCGAAATTCAGCTTCAGCCTCGCTCTCGCGCGCCTTGCCCTTGTCTTTGGCCTTGGTCTTGTCTCCATTTTTAACGGCAATCTTGGCCTTTTTGTTAGGTAGCAAACCAGGATCAGTGCTCGCAGGCTTGCGCTTTAAATTTTTCGACGGTGTAGGCATTTGAGGAAAGAGTCACGTCACGGTCACGCCGATCATCCAAATTTTTCAAAAGAGGACTCCGATGGCAAGTACCGCGATTTTGTGTTATTCTATGCGCTAACCGCCTGTTTTCTCTTCAGTCCTACATAATTCAAATTGTGATCTCCTCCACGCGCATCCTAGGCAAGGCTTTTGCTGAGGCAGGCCGGCAGGCGATTAAAAGTGCGTCGCTTGTGCCAGTTACTGGAGCAGCACTCACGCTCCTTTTTAGACGCGAAACAATCACCTCAGGGTGCTCTTGGAAACGATGTGTCCGGCGTGGGCAACGCCAATTCCGCATCCAAGACAGACCAGTTAACACGGCAACATCGGATGACCTTGGACGAGGCTCATCTCATTTTAAACACCAAACACGGCGAAGAAATGGACAAGATAATGCAGGTGCGTTGTGCCCGCTGGGACTCGTTCCATGCGAGACAAACTCAAACTCTAGATAGAACTACGAACATTTGTTCAAAGCAAATTCTCTGCCGCCCAAACCTCCGCCAGGGAAACAACCGTCAATAATTTCGCATTCTCACTATATTCAATCGAAGGTTGTGCGTGCTCGAGACCGATTAGAAGCCGAGCTGTCCTCTCCAAAACCTGCCGCGGAGGAACCTCCCGCGCCGACCCCCGACGTCAAGCCTCCCCCTCCGCCAGAAAATACACCTGGACCACCGCCCTCATGACGAGTAAGTACACGTACATAGGAAACATACTGTATTATATTAGTTATTTCATCCCCATTCACTGCACATTTTTCTTGTGAGAATCGCGACAAATCCTGTTCTCGTAAGAGCATTCGCCATCACGTGCGGTCGCGTTGTTCGACTTCAAGCCACCATGTCAACTTTCCCAAAAGGCCCCAGATTCGAGCCCCAGCAAAGTGTGTCTCTCTAAATCTGCTTTGTCCCGCTATCAATGCGTCCGTCCCACTAGTTTCCGACGTACCGGGCCCAAACTCCTACAACCTTTACCAAGGTTCGCCTCACGATTCCGAATCCGCCACGGGTCTAGCTGACCTCGACTAGAGTCCCAACTGGATCCCTACAAACGTGGCGCATTCCTGGAAAAAGCCGATCGCTTTGTCAAATATTCACCGTCCGAAGTTCCAGGCAAGTGTATTCACACCTTTGTGCACCGATGCTGAAGAGCTTAAAGGCCCCGGCGCTTATAATACAAATGGCAAGCCAGACACGAAATCGCATTCAAAGCCATCCGCGAACCTCGGGGATCGATATGCTATACTGCAAAGAAAGGTCGAGGACCTAGAGAGGATACACGGCGATGGAAAGAAAGCCGTGCGTCATCTTCTACTTTGTCTTCTCCGCATCTAATATTTGTTCCATCCAGCATCAGGCTGAAGTGGACCGATTAAAGCTCGAGCTCAGTCGCAGCCAAAAGGCAAACACAGAGCACTTGGACCGCTTGGAGAAGCAAAAGAAGCAGAGTGCGATCCTCGATGTGCGGGTACAGGATCTCAAAAAGGCGTCGGCGACTGAGCAGGCTGAGCTCAAAGACCTCCGGGTCAAACTCCGGATGTCTGAACACGAGCGCACGCAACTGGCCGCCAAGCAAGGGGAAGGTGGAGAACTAAAGAAGGCGATGCAATCTCTCGAATCGAAACGCAGAGAGGAAATTAGAGAGAGGGATCGCACTATTGCGGACCTGGAAAAATCTGGGGCAGCGGAAAAGAGGAAGAGAGAAATGGCGGAGGCGCGACTCCAGGAGCTTCACGGTAAAGGCGACGCCGACGTTCGGATTGCACGCGCGCAAACTCAGTCGCTCCAGTCGGAGCTCGCGCAGTCGCAGGAAGAAACACGGCAGGCTCTTCAATCGCTTGCCACTACCGAGACGGACGCCGCGTCCGAACAGAATTCGTTGCTTAAGCAACTAGAGCACCATCGGCTGTTGCTTATGCGAGCTGCTGAAGAGTACGGGCGGCTCGCAGCTGAAAGTGTCTCAGCCAACGCTCACGCAAAGCTCAAGCATGACCATAGGGTCCTGCAGCAGCGCGCTTGGCGCCTGGAACGCAAGGCGGCCAATTCTGACGGACAAATAACCGAGCTCGTCAGCTTGATTCGCCATGCGCACGATACGAACTCGCTCCTAGTGCGCGAAATCCACGACCTCCACCAGGAATGCGATTTCTATCGGCGAACCCATGCGCCGTCGGACCGACGGCGAGACAGTCCTCGGCTTGTCCAACTTTACGACGCTCTGACTACAGCTATGCGCGAACTGCACGTAGACGAGTTGTCCGTTCACCAATCCGACAGCGCTTTAGCCACGGACTTGGCGGAATTATATCGTCTCACATGCAACGAACTTGGCACCGAATATGCTACCGCGGATGCGGAAGTCAAGCAGGAACAGGTGATTTCCAAAGACCTCCGAGTCGAATTATCCGATGTCCAGATGGGTCGCCAGACGCTGGAGGAAGAGTGCTCCAAGGCACGGCAGGAGAGAGACGACCTCTTCAACCAGCTTTCCGCTACGTCCCGAGAGATGGACGAGCTGAAAATATCCGCCGCGACAGCGGAGCAGAAAACCTCAGAGCTCGAACACAGGCTAGAGGCGACGGTCCACCAGAGCGAAATGACGGCAAGCAATGATAAGAAGGCTCTTCAGCAATTGACAGAAACAGTCAAGAAGAGCAGGATGGCCGAAGACGGACTGCGCGCTGAAATTGACATGTTCGTCCCATTCCGAGCTGTTTTCTCTTCTGACGTTGAGTTAACCCTCCTTCCTTTAGTTTGACCACCGACCTTGCAGACTTGGATCAATTCCAAGCGGCCTACTACAGTCTATCGGACGAGATCAAATCCCTCATCGCTCGGAATGAACTGGCAGAAGGCGAGGCAGAACAGCTCAGCAAACTCAACGCGGAAATTCTTGGTCACAACAACCCTGCCCAAAGAATCTTGTACGTCGATCGCATAAGAAGGGAGTTGGCCGAGATAAAACATGTACGTCTCTCATGTCAATTTCCGTTTTCGATGCTGAGCGCATACCAGAAACTCGCCGTTACTGTGGTTGAGTGCGAAACCGCCGCTGCCCACAACGTGGAGCTTGTGCGGGAGCTTGAGATGTACAAGTCGGCTTCCGTACCATTGGAGAACAAGCCACGCACCGTGGTTACAAGAATCAGTCGACCTCCGCTATCCAATTTCAACTATAGCACCCCTCCGACAGGGGTAAATACAATTCGCGAAGCGAAAGAGACGGAGCAGAGGTTTGAGGATTTTTCGTTCGCGATATAATCGATTCCATGTAAGGAGGAAAACAATTCAGTGCTTGGCATTTCTCGCGTATCACTTATCAGGGGCAGTGCTTTGTCGTTTATGGAGAATAATATAACAGAAAAATCGGTAAAGTATACAGGAAATATATAGAGACGGCCTAAGCGCGAGCTGGGATACTGGAGTGTAGAGCATGATTGTCGATAGAGATACCTGACAATTTTGAGTTTCAAGAAAGTTTCAAGAGCGATGTACGCACTCTGAGTTGCATTGGCTGTCTTGTAAATACCTATGAGCCGGTGGCTGAGCTCAAACATGTCATTCCTGAAGGAAAGTCAGTTCCAGTGGTTGGGTGAGCCGGCTGTCTCCCACCTCAGGGAGATAATGATGAATTGCGCGTTCTTCGTGCGGTCCTTGATGTAGTTTGCGACGATCGAAACGTTTCTAAAGTCCAGCGCCGCATCGATTTCATCCATGAAATATAATGGCGTCGGCTGGATCAACGAAATCAGCGAGGACGAAAAGATACCGCGGAATACCCACCTTGAAAACATGCAGGGCAAAAACCAAGGCAAGAGAGCTCAAAGTCTAAAAGACGCCGTTAGACATGCATCGAAGTGGCTGTGCGAAAAGCGCACCTTTTCTCCACCAGATAAATTGGAGATGTTTTTCCAACTCTTCTTGGGCGGCATGACACTAAAGATGATACCTTCTGCAAAGGGGTCCATGCTGTCGACCAGCTCTAGTTCGGCGTTTCCGCCCAATGTAATCATCTACGACCGATTAGTTCGAGTAGGCGAAGAGGCGCAGAGAAAATACCTGATACATCTCCTTCAATTTTAAGGAAATGAGGCTAAAGCCGGCCATGAACTCTTCCAGCCGACGTTTGCGGAGACCGTCATATTTCGCTTTTTCGGCATCCCGCAGCTTCGTCGTGGCCTCAAGGTCCCTGGCACGGTCAAAGAATTGCTTTTCGCGTTCTTTGTATTCGCTAAGCACTTCGAGGTTGGGTTTCATCTTCTTGAGCTTCTCTGAAGGTTGGACGTCAGAAATAGATCCAGGTAAGCAGCAATTGTTCGGGCGAACCATCAAGTAACTCGACATCCGTGATCATGTCTCGCTTCTTGAATCTGGACAGCTCCTCCGCGCTGTAGGTATGCAACTCGGAAGACGGGGTGCGATCCCTGGTTCGCTTGGGGAGTTGATCTTGGTCCTCCGCTTTAACTTCATCCGGCTGAGGTACTGGGTCGACCGCATCAGCGGTTTGCTCGGCGCCGTTGTCTTCATCCTCGTCCTCCTCGTCGTCGTCATCTCTGCGGAGAGGCCGTGAGCTAGAATTAAAACGGGTTGGGCGTAACGCACTCGATTTCTTCTAGAACAAGGGATTCAAGCTTGTCCCGCCAAAGTTCAACATTCGCGGTGTTTTCCTTGGCGACGCGCTCTGCTTCGGTGAGCTTTTGCTGGAGCTCCAACTAAATTATTGTGAGTTTAAGGCCGGATGAGATATCGAGATGTTCACCTCCGTCTGCTTGAACGCTTGGATTTCCTCCTCCTTCTTGTCCAAGGCTGCCTTCCGAGCCTCGAGATCGTCCTTCGAGTTCTCAGCAGCAGCTTGAGCTTCTTCAACGTTGGCTTGGTGCCCCGCGATGAACTCTACAAGCTCTTTGATCTGACCATCCAACTCCTCAAGTTCGGCATCGACTTCAGCCAGGGAACCCGAATTCGCCTGAATAGACGCCGCAAGCTTGACAAGATCCTTCTCCGCCTTGGCCTTGGCCACCTCGGCTTTGGTGATCTCGTCGTTACCCAAATTGATGTGCAGTTTGATGCCGTCCACCAGAGACTTCTGGGTTAAAAGCTTGGACCCGCCGATCTCGAGGATCTTCTTTTCGAGTTCCTCGATCGCGTGCTCGATCTTGCTCGCCTTTTCCTGGAGTTCCTCCAGCTCGGCCTCTGACTTGCGTATATCCACGTCCAATTTGGCCACACGAGCAACGTCCCCAGTATTGGGCTTGTTTTGGGATCTGCATAGGATGTCAGTGATGCTCAATGACAACACAACGAAAGCTCACTTTAGATCAGAGATACGCTTCTCAGCTTCGGAAATGCGTCGTTTGCCATTCTCGATATCGAGTCCCAACTTTTGGAATGCAGTCTCAGTCTCTGGTACCGCCCTTTTAAGTCTGTCCAACTCCGTTTCTGACGCTTGTGCATCCCTGGTGGCCTGCTCGAGGCGGCGCTCAGCTTCGGCGGACTCCTGCTCTAACGCACGAAGGACTTCAGGGCGCACTGCCTCAGGAGCAAACTTGGAGCTCATTGCGCCTCGAGCGGGCTGATTCCCACCTCCCGACATGGCACCAGTGGTTTCGATCAGCTGACCTGTGAGGGTAACGACTCGCCACCGTTTTGCGCCGAATGCGATGCGGTTAGCCTGCTCCATGTCATTCGCAACGAGGGTATTGCCGAGAGCCTTATAGAATGCCTTCGCAAACTGCTCTTCCTTTGGCTGGACGAGATCGAAGAGTCGCGGCACGTTCTCGGGAGTGGCAATTTTGCCCATACCGTCGCTTCTCAGTTTTTCGAGGACAGAGAAGGTGGCGCGGCCAAGATTTTGGTCGCGGAGGTGCTCGATACAACTTTGGGCTTGCTCAACGCGGTCGACGACCATGTGGTGGAGGCCGGAGCATGCAGTGGAAATCGCAATATCGTACTTGTCGGGAATGGTTCCGAGGTTTCCCAATCGCCCCTAAACGGAATTAGCATCGACTTCAAATCAACGCATAAATAAGGTGTACATGAAAACCCGGACAGCGACCAGCTTTTTTGAACCGCGAGAGGCCGTCTACGACTTTGTTCTGCGATTTGTTTTCGGCCAAGGAGTTCCTCGCTTCAGAAACTTTTTGGCGCGACGAAGATGCTTTGGTTCTGCATTCTGCGACCTCGCGTTGGGCATCCTGGATGACTGGATGAGTATAGCGAGAGAGAGATTTGGTTTCGTACGAACTCCGAGCTTCTTCTCAACGTCCGCTATGGCTGATTGCTGGGCCTTCTTCTCGGAGCGATAGTTCTCTTGTCGAGCGAGCTGCAAGAAGCCAGTTGACCGGGCGAGAAGGTTTTTGAGCAAAAGAGCACGGTACCTTGGCTTTCTGGTCCGTTTGCAGCTGCTCAAGGGTGTTGCTAGCGTCCTCGGCCGCATCTTGAACGGCTTTCGCTTTCTTAGCCAGGGCTTCCCGCTCACTCTTAGCTACATCTACTTCCGCCTTTTTCGCGTTGATTTTGGTGGTCCATGGTTGTAGGTCCTTCTGTTTGGCCTCGATTTGGTCGTGGAACACCTGGGTCTTGTCTGGGAATGCTCGTCAGGCCGCTGAAGCCCAAAGAGGCCTAGGAAACACACCTTTTAGACTATCCCTGATGCCCTCGAGAATCTTCTCCTCTTTGACCAACGACGCCTCATACGACTCCACCTTTCGCTTTTCCTTGTCAATCTTCTCAACGCTGTCTTCGATGGTGTGCTGGGCTTTGGTCTCGGCGTTCTTGTCCTGCAATAATTTGTGGTCAGTGATTCAATTTCCGATGTGACTTGACTAACGTCGGTCAACGATTTCCTCATCTTCTTTGCTTTAGCCGAGGCACCCTTCTTGCGTTCCTTGAATTCAACCTCTTGCTTCTCGTGGTGAGCCAGCTCCTGTACAGCGGCCGCCGCAGCGTCTTGCACCACCTATCATACCGTTGAGAGCAGAAAGGCGAAGCAAAAAGTGGAACGCACTTTGTAGGTTTTCTCGCGTTCGAGGTAGTCCTTTCTAAGGAGCTCAACATGGGTCATGTCATCCCTGTTTCTGTCCTGTTCGTCCGAGAGTTCCTTCTTGAATTGGATCTATATTCCGGTCAGCGTAAGATCAAATTTCAAGAGTATTAAATTACATACAACGCTGCGCAAGCTGTCCTCCTCGGCGAGGAAAAATTTCCAGAGGTACCACTGCCATAGACGGCTTTCGGCTCTGGTTTTCTCGTTTTTGAGCTTGAGGTAGCTCTCTGCCTCTCTCTTCTTTTCCTCTAAAGCGTTCTTCTCCTTCTCAACGATGCGCAGCCTTTGCAACTTGGCCGCCCGATCCTCTTGCAATACTTCGATCTGTGCGGCAGCGGCAGTGATGGGCTGGACATAAGACGTCGTCCCAATTATATCTTCGAGATATTCGAGGAGCCCGTCCTCATGCTCTGTCGTGCCCTTGGGCTTCATCTGCGCAATGGACTCGACCTCTCCCTGGTTGATATTGAGCCTACATATCTACAAACAAATCGGAGGAACGAACCTGAAGGATCAAAAATCGTTTATGATCCAAGTCGATGCCGCGTCCCTTGAGTAAAGTCTGAACCTCGGTGAAGTTGCTCGCCCGCCGGTTGATCGTGTATCGGCTGGAATTGTTCTTGAATGCTGTACGCGTAACGACGAGTTGAGAATCCGGGACGACTTCGAATGCATCAGGTCCGGGCTAGGGCAAGGTTAAGTCGCGCCCTCTAATGCAGAACGCTGACATACCAAATCCACTATCTCGCGGAAATGAACTTCGACGCTGCATTCATCCAGGTCTGGATAACGCGCCGAGTTGTGGATGAGCTCGCTCAGCTTGCCTTGTCGCATCTTCGATGCGCGGTATCCGAAGACGAAGAGAAGGGCATCGATCGTGTTGGACTTTCCTGAGCCATTAGGTCCTACAATCGACGAGAAGCTCTGAGGTAATTCAATAAGTGGGCTATGTTCAAAAACAACGATGTGCGCACCTTGTGAAAAGGCCCTATTTCTTGACGGCCGGCGTAACTTTTGAAATTCACGAGGGCCATCTTATGGATGACCAGACGAGATTTGGGGCCGGTAGGTTCTTCCACAGCAAGCTGCGCCAGTTGCGCGGGCGTGGGCATGGGAGGGGGATCGAAGAGAGATTTCTCCTCCTCGTCTTCCTCTTCCTCGTGAATCGGAGCAGCGCGCGGAGCAGTCGGGACAACCACTTCGGGGTCTGGACGGGAAGGGGCGACTGAGGGTCGCGATTTCGACTTGGCCGGTGTGGCCTTGGGTTTGGCTTTGGTGCTGGCACGTCTGCCCTTCGCTTTCTTAGCGGGCTTGACCTCGTCATCCTCGAAATCAGACACTGCCTGGTCGGAGTCGTCCTCGTCATCTGAGACGGCAATGCGACGCGACTTTGGCGCAGCTCGTTTAGCCTTCGGTTTGGCATCTTCGTCCGAGGCGTCGTTGTCGTTGTCGTCGTCGTCTCCGGATGATTCTGCCATTGACTTGGAAGAGACGGCCCGCTTCCCTCTGCGCGTCGAGCTTTCGTCCTGAACCCCCTTCTTAGCCCCTCGACTCTTCCCCGGCGCCTTGCGCGATTTGGGGGCGGATTCTGCTTCGTCGCTGTCCGGGTCGAGCGAGGGACGCGACTTCTTTACAGGAGGGGGAGAGTCTTCCTGCTCTTCTTCATTGTCGAGATCGGACTCAGGTATATCCTGTAGATCGTTCGCCTTAGAACGCGACTTGGTCTGCTTGGAGAGGATATTTTCCTTTTCGGTCGGATCCTCTCTCTTCCGCTTTGCAGGGGCGGGCTCTGGCTGGGGCTCGACAGAGGCACGCGTCGAACGCGATGAACGCCGGGGTGGCATTGTAGAGGAGGTTGAAATTGGTAGTCACGGGGAAACGCGTTATGTCTTCTTTGTTCATGTTTCACAAAAGGCCGACAGCCAAAGACCCCTATTTACCCATGTTAGATCCCTACTCCGGGTACACGGCCCATTTACAGCGCAATATGGTGATATCCAGTTCAATTTATTCAGCTATAATATCGGTACACCAGTACTCGTACCGCTTCAGAAGGGCTGCGAGATCCTCCGGCGCGAGGTACCCCGTCATCATTAATGTCTTCAGCGTATCAGCGATTACAAGGCACACAACTATAGACTCACCATCAACCAGTAGCGCAGGGCGTCCCAGCCAGCGGCCAAGCGAATCATTTTCCAATACTCGTCGATAAACTTCTCAGTACCTTTCAGGTAGTGGCCTATGAACAAGTTCCTGTGATACACGAAATTAGACTGACTGCATCGAAAACTGAAGGAGTGACTTGCCGATTCAAGAAGATCCATCGGGCCCAGAGGGCCTGCATGACTTTGTGATTATCCGGAATATCGTCGCTCTCAAAAATCTCCTCCTCCTTATCCAAAACTGTCCATGCCAAAACTCCGTATTTTTCCATCGGTAGCGTGCCGAGCAAATCATAAATTTTGGGGCCGCCAAACCGAACAGAATAGTTCACATCTGGTCCCTCGTACTCTGATTTGGCGGGGAGGAATGGGAAACGAGCAGTTGGACCAAGCGGATTGGGGATTGTGTTGGGAAGTGGCGACTCGGATTCCCGGTGCCGCAATCTGCGAAAAGTTTCAAGATATCTCGAGGATAGATATCGGATATTATTATCTTACACGTTACGCAGGTCGTTCGTTTTGGTGAACAGTAATTGAAGCCTCCACTTTTCCTAACAGTCCGATGAGAAAAAACGGCCACTACATCTGAGCAGCTCACATCTTCGTCAAGTCTTTCCCAGGTGGCCTGAACCTCATCGTGATCCAAATTCAGATGCGTGCTAAGCATCTCTTGCGTCTGAAAGGGAAAATGAAGGTGACAGAGCGGACATTCGTAGCAAGAAGTGGAGGCTTCGAATGCACTGTCATTCATTTTGAAATCCACGGCAATAGACGGAGATTCGTTGCCGATTTCGATGGGCACCCCGCGCACTCGGCAGTAGTTCAGGAAACCACGCCGCAGATTTCGCCTCAAGAAGGGGAGCCTGCGCAATTCTTGCAGGCATGTCATTGAAAGAGTCAGGTCTTCCATCGCAGCAATTAAATCTTCGGTTGGTCTGGAGAGGCGGGGCGTTGAAGCGGGCGACGGCGGCGGGGTGTCGTCCAACAATTCTATCACAACAGGAACTTCGTCGACGATTTGAACTTGGTCGTCAGAGGAGTCATCCTCCGAATCAGGCTTGTCCGTTTCACTCTCGCGGTCCGATTCCGTGGCGCTCTCCCAGTCGCTTTCGTTCTCGGAAGATTCGGAAGATGACGACGAGGATTCGTCGTCCGAGGGAGGGTCCTGGCTCTCAACTTTCCGAGCAGCCTTTCTTCCAACAGATCTGATACAAACATTACATTTTAACTTTTAAACTGAAAAGTCGGAGGAGGTAACTCACGCCGAATCATAGTCCTTGCGAACATTATCATTTGCATACGAAAAATTCCTATCCGTAATGTTTCGATAATCCGAGCCCGTC
The DNA here is from genome assembly GCA_029233265.1 of Mycena alexandri. Lineage (NCBI taxonomy): Eukaryota > Fungi > Basidiomycota > Agaricomycetes > Agaricales > Mycenaceae > Mycena > Mycena alexandri. The sequence continues at coordinate 319,319 of JARJCM010000004.1, forward strand.
GTCGAACGGCTACCGACGCTCATCGCTGCGAAACGCCTACCATCCGACGCTCGGGCGCTGGCATCGTCGCTAACCTTCCAGTGAGGGAACCTATGTTGGGCGGCCTTCACGGGAGTCGGAGCCGATATTGCAGTAGAAGGGGCCATTCGCCTTGCCGACATAGGTGAAGACTTTGGAAAACCCTGGCGGACTGTGTCGATGTCAGTCTAGCAAACATACCCTGACAAAAAAAAATAGAACCCGGCTGTTTGGCAAACTGCCGTTGCCGCTGGCCTTGTGGCGGGGCCATCGGTTGGGAGAAGGGATAGGATGCTCTCTGGCCTGTGTTCAACCTCACCATCGCGCCGCGATCGATTTGCAAAACCTACGTTCGGGTTTCTGTGCGCATATCCGGAATTAGCATGACCGTAAGTACGTGTCGCTTGCATAGACGGACGGCCACGGCTGGGGGTGCTTTGAGCAGGACGTTTTGTCCCGCGAAAGTGAGGCTCTGGCAGGTCTGGGCCGCCACCAGGACTCAAAGGTCCTTGATACCGACGTTGGTCCATAACTGAAGTAGAGAATTCAAGGCCTGCGCTGCCCCCGGAGGCACGACACGGGTGACTAGGTACTTAAGTAGCGACGAGCAAGACAAAACAAAGACAAAAGGCAGGTCAAGAAAGGTGAGCACGTGGACGCGATTCCCATTTGCCGAATTCAGTGAAAACTCGAGGAGCAGGGAATTTCGCAAATATACAATTAACTAGTGCATACAAGTATATTTATTGGAGTCCAAATCCTTACTACCTGAAAAAAGAAAAAAAAGAAATGTCTATGGCGGCGAATCCAGCGCCTTCACCTCTGTGAACTTGGGCTCCACATGCTGCGTATTCGGCAGCTCATACGCCTCCGCATGATAGTCAGAGTACCTCTGCTGCCGCTGCCACAAACCCGTCGTATCACTATCGTCGTGGAAATTGTTCACCCGGTTGTACTGCATCTCCCGATCCCTGCGCTTCTTCCACCATATCCTGCCGGGAATCAATCAGCTCAGCGCTCCACACACGCCGAGACGAAAAGAAAGCCACTCACAACCCGCCAATCAACAGCGCAATGAACACGACCAGGCCAATCAGACCACCGAGAAGCTTGAACTTGTTCGATCCCAAGAACCCCTCGACTTTGGTGAGACCTTGCGGGGTGGGGTCTACGAACACAAGCTTCCTCCCCGGCAGCTCCGATTGGCTGGGGGGATGGAGGGGATCATAGCAGTACTGCTGGAAGCACTGGGAACATATCGAGGAGCGCGCCACGACGGGTGTTACTTTCGTGCGAGCACGATCAACAGCTGCGCATTGTAGACATAGTCCGAAGTTGGGATCGGGCGTGTTGGCATTTGGCCTGGGGCGATTGAGTGAGTCCGGGGGGAAAGAGCCGTAAGGGAAGAAATTTTACGTGAAGCCAGATATCGTGTTGAAGTGCACCTGGTCCAGGAACAGTTGGGTATGTTTAAGCGGATAGGTCAAAGTAAATGTTCCGGTACTGCCGTAAATTAGAACTGCAGAAGAAAGAACGCAGCACTGAAATAAATACACACTTGGTGACCGGATTGTCTCCAGTGATGGGCGGTGAATTAGGGAGGTAAATAACGAGCGGGTACTCTGCAGGCGTCTGCGTCGGATCGCATCCAAAGAATGTCGCGCGCTGCCGAACACCCGTCGACACCCAATCGGCAGCCGTCTGCGGAATAGGCGGGAACTGTTGGTGAGAGGACAGCAAAATGGTACTGAGACGCGACGCCGTCGCTATCGCCCCCGTACCGCTATCATCAATCAGTCAGTGAATTTAGCTTCAACTCGAAAATGAGCGGGAAAACACACTTTGGCCAGTTATTTGGGTCGTCCGCACTACCCTCAATAGTAACAATGACATCCAGCCCGCGGGATTTGACAAACAGAGGGCCGTAAGGGATGTTTTCCCCATTGGAAGCGCCGTCAATGAGTTCCAGCCAAGTACTGCCCGAGTCCTCAAACGTGTCGGGCTTGAGGCCGTGGAACGGGTTCGGCCAGTTCGCAACATCATCAGCGCGCGTACGCACGGAGCGCAACTGTCGCTGGAGGATATATATGAACGTCTTGCTATCGGAGCCGGAAAACCCTTGAAGAGTGTTGTGCGCAAAGTCGAATATTTGCTACATTCCCGAACGTTAACCTCCGCAAGATGGGACGACATGGAACGGTCACGTACATTGAACAAACTAGCGCTAGTACCCATCATGAAACCGGCCTGGTCGAATCCTTTGACGCATGCGGAGCCATTGTCCGCTTTTCCATTGGTCAGATGGGTCCCTGCGTACGAGAGGTTCATCCCCGCAGACAGATTCGGGTCGAAGGACGCGAATTCGAAGGGAGTGATCTCAGGGGGATACATCAGCTATATCACGCCGAGGTTGTCGTCGAGCTGCCTCACCTCATAAACAATGGGTAGGGGCGAAAGGGCGGTTGTCAGATTGGACCCCGCAGGCCTTGAATCCGTAACGATGAGCGGGAACGGCGTTAGTCCCTGCTGAAATGCCGGGATATCAGGAATGTCGGACCACAGCTGTCCGGCACCGTGGGCAGTGGTGTTGGTGAAGAAATTGTTTCTGTTCGTTTGGTTGAGAAAGTGGTAGGAAATGGCGCGTGCCCATGGATCTGTAATGCTCGTATCGCTACGGGAATATATAGTGGTCAGCACGGCATCGGAACCAGCGGCCAACGCGTCCACTTACATTCCCGCGTCCGCTTTCGCGATCACACTCCATAAAATACTTCCATAGAAATACTGATTGTCCTCCGAAAACAAGTCGTCCCCGTCCGGCGACACGAACGGTAAATCCAGTTTCCACCCATCGAGATTTTGTCCGTCCCCATACACGAGGTCCTTGATTGTCGGCCAATTATTGAAGAACAGCGATCCGGTCACCCACGACCCGCCTACACGCATGAACTGTCAGTATCAACACGCGCTTTAGAGCAGGCGTGCGACCCACCCGAAAGCCCAGTCATATACGAAGCGACCTGTAGCAGCCCGCCCGTGCCCGCCGCCTTGGCCGAGTCGTTTCGCGCATCAAGACCTACAATTAATTAAACATCGACCATTTGCAAGCACACGATCGGGACGCACCGCTAAGGCAACCGGCGCCAAACTGCGCTGCTCGTAGGCCGCCGCCCGGAATCGCGAGACCGACCTTGGGGAAATGCCCTTGAAATGCGGATAGGTTGTAGCTAAGGGCACTGCCGTCGCCCAACCACGTATTCCATGCAGCCTGCACAGTCGTATTGAGCCGGCCTTCGACATATTGCACCTCGGACGGATGCAGGCTCTGGTTTTGCGGCGTAAATTCGCGAATTAGCGATGTGGTTGAGAAATCTGGGCATTCGACGTTAAGGCTTGGTGCGTAGTCTGTGACATTGTCTTGAGAGGGTAGCGTTATGATGTCCTGCGAGAGGGCCAGGCCCGCCAGGGTGAGTATGAGGAAGAGGGAGGGCATGAAGAGAGGTGGAGGCTGTGAACCATCATTATGTAGAGCAGAAAAGGCTTGATCACCGCCGTCGAGCTGATTGGGGCAATGTATGTATTGACAAACACAGCGCGCAACACAATGCCTTCAATGCGCGCTATTGTTGAACGACATACGCCGCGTTTCAGACTCGACAACGCTCATGACCATTTTCAAGCAGCTGAAATTACTAGGTATGCCTATGCAGCCAATAATAATAAGAGTAGGATATTGATTCTCTCTAGTCCTTTCGCGCCATCCAAATCAAAGGCTTCAACAAGGTTGTCCTTTGGGATGTCCATATGAGACAAAAAGGACAATGCACGTGTCCGTTGTTTGGCCACTACGCCGACCAAACTATAGCGACCCAAATCGGGAACGGAGTACTCGATACCACCCAGTTTAGTGCGCAACACCGGGTGTGCAAAATAGAGATTGTCCAAATGTTTAAATTAATTTCTGAGAACAGAAAACGAAAGGCGGAACCAAGTCTGGATGGTCTGATATGATACAATACGGTGGGAAAGCTCCTTCCTTCGATTTGGGGACTCTTAAACCCTCCCAAATGGACGGAATCAATCCTCGAATCCGGATTCAAAAAGGTAGTTGGCGGCCAATTCCTCGTTCTTATCGCAGGCAAAATACGCCTCCAGCACCGCCTGACGCGGGAAACCCAACGCCTCAAGCTGCGGATCGAGTCAGACCGAAAGAAAAACTAAACAGAACGAAAAAAGGCATACCCGCTGGATCGCAGCCCTCTCCTCCTCTGTTACACTGACTACATGTGCGCCGGGGGGAACAGGTCCATCCTCGCTGTCCTCAAAGTCGGCCCCGTCAATGCCAAAGAGCCGTGCAACTGCCGCCGGATTCTGCTCCATCATTTGCATCAAGGCCGGGTTCTGCGCGCCGAGCTGCTGAATGAGCGGCTGAATCAGGGCGGGGTTTTGGACCATCAGGTCGCGCAGTTGTTGGATCTGAGGGTTGTTTTGCAGTGCGGCGAGGTCGAGCTGTGCGGCAGGAGCACCAGCACCGGCGGCACCGACTCCTGCGCCCCCCTGATGCTGTTGCTGTTGTTGCTGCTGTGCGAGCTAGAAGAATGATTTGTGAGAAAAAAAAGAGAAGGCGGGAAACAAAGAGGAATAAACCACACGTACCTGGAAGAGGTTCTGCGGCCCAGCGGGTGCAGCGGCAACAGGAGCAGCTCCGGCGGCTGGTGCGGCAGGCGCACCGGCAGCGGGTGTGGGAGCGGCGGCACCAGCAGGCGGACCCCTAGCGGCAGCAGCGGCGCCGGAAGCCTCCGCTTCTAGGTGGGCAGGAATACCCTGGATAAGCGCATCAAAATCCATCGGTTCACACGGGCCACAGCCATTACGCACAGTCATAAGATATTCGGCGGCGCGATCGGGGTTGTTGTAGCTGGCTCGCATCGCACGGGTGACCTGTTCGCGGGTAAAGCCCATCTCCATCAAGTTTGAGATGGTGGTCTGAAGGGCATCGCCGGACAGGAACGACGAGGTGTCGCCAAACGCAGGTGGCGGGACAGCGGCAGCCGGTGTGGCGTCGGTTGGCGGAGGGACGGCGGCAGCAGCAGGTGCGACGGGTGCTGCGGCCGGTGCGGGTGCGTCGGGCGCAGGAGTACTTGTGGACGCGGCGGGGAGCGGCGATGGCGTGGGCTTGGGCTGTAGCGAGGATAAACGGGAGAAAGAAAAATAAAACGGCGAAAGGGTACCTTTGAGACCATGAGAACGAGAAAGTCCTTCTCCTTTATGCCGCAAGACTCGACGGTCTTGTCATCGGGGAGGACCTTGCCCGAGTAGATGATCTTCTGGATCCCGACGAGGTGGCCCTGCGACTCCTGGATCTTGGTCTTCAAGTCCCCGACCGTGTCTGAGGGCTCCGCATCGACCTGGGCGGGATGAGTGGGCGATGGCGAGGGCGGCGAGGAGACTGACCTGGAAAACCTTTTGCTGAGTTGTTTTTACAGTGATCTTCATGGCGGCTAAGAACGAGACGCGTAGGCGTCAGTCACGCTGTGACCACGACTTACCAGTCACTTACCAACTTTTGCTTGACGTCCTGAAGGCAATTATTTGAAGTGTACGATAGATTCGCGATTCTCTGAAAACTGAGCAACATACAACTCGATTCTTTCCAAAGATATTTGTAGCTCACAAGCTGTAATTAGCAACACGCGCTATGCTCGTGGACCCAACGTGAAAAACAAAATAAATCTTCGTGGACTTTACGCCGTCGCAAGTATCGACAAGCCTACGTGGATATTGCACCACCCAGCGAGTTGTAAGTACAACGAGACGATCCCCAAAAGTGATTCAATCGGCTTATTACGTTATTTATGGCTTGAGTCCTGCGCCATCGCACCTCCAAATGGCTGACGCTGAAGGCGGAGACGCATATCTTCGCCGCCTCGCCGCCTTTGTGCGCACCCACGAGAAGAACCTGGCCGCCGCTGGCATCCCTCTCCGTCGCCGCCGCCCCCAGAAATCAGAGCCCGCCGCCGTCTACAACCCCTTCTCCTGGTTCTCAGACCAGAATGTGTCTCAGGCAGCCCCCCTCGTCCTTGCAGTCGATACCCACCATCTGTTCTATGCCCTCATGCGTCTAGAGGCCCAGGGTCTCGATGTAGGCACCCTCGACGTCCGCATCGACAGTCCGTCGCGCCCCATGAGCTACATAAACCTCTTTCCCGGTGGCCCCGCCGACAAGGCGGAAACCCTCTCCTTGGCGTCCTTTCGCTCCACCCTCTCCGCCGTATCCGGTCTCTCACTCGGCGCCGGCTGGTGGGGCCGCCCCGAGCCGCCAAGTCTCGATGCGGAGCTCAAGTATCTCTTTAGCAGCTTCACCAAGCTTCCCGCCCTCTCAATCACCGCTCCCACTCGCAAACTCATCGCGGAACTTGCCGCAGAGCCACCAAACGAGAATGCCCTCCCCCTCGACGCGTTCCGCAATCTCCAGAGCCTCGAGTGCACGGACATTGACCCCCGCGCGCTCCTCGGCTGGGATCGCCTCGCGGAGGGTCTGCGCAGTCTCAAGATCAAGAAGAGCGGCCTTGAGGATGTCTCCGATATCTTTGTAGGTGCCGTCCTCGATGATCAGGCGCGGAGAGCGGGCAGCACCAGCAGGCAGCGCAGGAGACGCATCCCAAACGGGTCAACTCGGCCACCGTCCGCATATGCCACCCGTCTCCCCGACTCGGTGCCGGAGGAGGAGGACCATGGGAGCGGTTCCTCATCCCCACCGCCGCCCACCGAGCTCTCTTCCGCCAAGTGGGCGTTTCTCAAACACCTCTCACTCTCCGATAACAGCCTCACATTCTTCCCCTCTGTCCCGTATCTAACCTCACTTACGCATCTTGACCTCTCCTCCAACCTCCTTGTCTCCGTACCCCCCAACCTCTCTGCCCTCTACAACCTCGTGTCCCTTAACCTCTGCGATAACATGATTGATTCGGTGCTCGGCATCTACCATAATCTCGGCCAGGTCTTGTATGTGAACCTCTCCCACAACCGCCTCGAGTCTCTTTGCGGACTTGAGCGGCTCCTGGCTCTAGAACGGGTCGATCTCCGCAACAATCTCGTCGACGAGTCTGCCGAGGTGGGCCGTCTCGCGATGCTTCCCAACATCGCAGAGATCTGGATCGACGGGAACCCCTTTGTCGAAATCGAGGAGAATTATCGCATTACCTGCTTTGATTACTTCTGGAAAGAAGGCAAGACCGTCTCGCTCGATGGTTCACAGCCCGGCTTCTACGAGAAGCGTAACCTTACGGTACCGCCGCCCCAGCAGATGTCCTCTTCACGACCCGTGTCTGCCGCGTACTCACCTCCCGTCGTGGCAGTGGGCCACGCGCACGCGCACGGGGCCTCATCTCCTCCCGTTTCCGACGGTGCCACCTCTCCCACGCCCTCCCACAACCCCACGACGAGTGTGGCTTCCCTCAGCGCGGTGGGCGTGGGCGGGAAGAGCCGCCGGAAGAACAAACGCATCGTAGAGCTAGATGGCGGCGACAGCGATGGTGCGCGGTCGCGGAGTCCGTCGCACGCGCGCACAAGGTCGGATGATTCTAGTCGCGCCAAGCCTTTGCGTTCCAAGGGCAAGAAGACGGACGACCACGTCCCCATTCTCGGCAAGGGCTGGGGCCAATTCGCGCTCGCGGAGGAGGCAGCCGAGGGACCTGCGCCGCTGAAGATCAGCACAAACAACGCGGGGACAGGTGCGATGCCCCGGCAGTCGCGGCATAACCGGTACCAGTCCGAATTGTTGCACGTGTCGCCCCCTGCAGAGTCCACGTCGACAGCTGCGTCGGTCTTGTCACCGACAGGTACACCCACAACGGCCACATTCAAACGCCACCGCAACTCGGCGACGTTCTCGGCCAAGGGCTCGGGTCGGCGGACGCGGATAACGGCGTCGGTTTATGAGCCGGTAACATCGACTTCGGACGGGGACGAGGAGGAGGTCGCGGAGGACAGCGTCGATGCATACCGGCGGCGGATTGAGGCCCTGAAGAAGGACATGGGGGACGGGTGGTTGAAAGTATTTACACAGAGTGCATAGGACAATATCTTAGATAATTAGGATGTTTTGGACTGTTGATTACGAGTATTTTTGATGCAATCAAAATCTCGTTCTTTTACCAAACAAAAGGGGGGTCAGAATGCAAAGTTTTTTCCATTGTCTCACGAAAACAGGGAACGGAAAATAGTGGCTGTGTTGAATGAGATTTAGTGGCAGTGCTTAAGCAGGTTTCATGATTACTGACCCATTAGTGGCTGTCCCTTTTGTTTACATTGCCGGTAAAGCGCTACCCGAGTGCCCGAGCTTTGGTTTTCGTTTGTTCCAGTGTGCTTTGGCTTGTGCTCCGGCATCTCTTCGGCCAACCTCTCCCGTTGATATGCATCATCAGCTCGCAGGCTTTGACTCGTCATCATTTCGCGACAGCGCGACTAGACTCGTAACCAGTCTCTGTGTTGAGCAACAATGTTAGTAGTAGTATGCGAAAGAAATTGGAACCAACAGACTAAAATTGAGGAAGAAAAAAAAAAAAGGCGGCAGGGTTGCTCGAACACAGAGACTGGGAGAACTTAGTACGGAAAAGGGAGATCAAAACGGTACGTAACTTAATCAATCTGACTTAGAAAAATTTCGAGCTCACCGATATTCAGCCTCCTGCAAGCATGATTCTGAACTGTGCAAAAGTTGTGGGGGAGGTTCAGAAGCTTGTCCCTAATGTCCAACCCTCTTGAACCATCACAACTGGAGCATAAGGGTCGAAATGGTCGCTGACAGGCCGGTGGACGGTCCGTGGGCCGATTTCACAGCCACCCATCAACTTGCGCATTTTATTAGTTATGCCTTACCAAGTCGTGCGGTTCGTCGGGAAACCCAAGGCCAAAGGTTTTGAAGGTTACTTTAGCTTTTCTGTGGCTCGGAATTGTGTTTAATCCAGATTAAATATTCCTAAAACCGAAATTTTTATAAGTCAGATTGATTAAGTTACGTACCGTTTTGATCTCCCTTTTCCGTACTAAGTTCTCCCAGTCTCTGTGTTCGAGCAACCCTGCCGCCTTTTTTTTTTTCTTCCTCAATTTTAGTCCGTTGGTTCCTATTTCTTTCGCATACTACTACTAACATTGTTGCTCAACACAGAGACTGGTTACGAGTCTACAGCGACTATGCGGCTTGTGAAGGGAATGGCCACAAGCATTTATGGTTCTTTTCTGTCCATACCGACCAACGCTACAGACTGGGTGAGGTTTATCTTCTCTTTTTTCCTTTATTTTTTTCCCACCATTTTAGAAAGATTGATGCACCTAGACTTTGAGTGCGACTCGCCTCGCGATCACAAGCAATGCTCCGGCAGGCATTGCAAGAAATCGCACTGGGAGTTCTGGCCACTTGCCTCGCTCGGACCCCTTGAGACTATCAAGCCGCGTGTGCGCGCCTTCTTGGACACCATAGGTGAGCCTAACACGCAGATGTAAGTATTCTTTCTTACATTCCAATAAACATTTGCTGAAACCCTCCAGCCTGCCCCTTGATGACCACGACTACACCTTTCATAGTCCATTCACACACCCGCGCATCCATTCATTTCTTGGACATTCTGCATTATCCTGTGTAATAACTAGCCCGCTGAATTCGGCTGTAGTATACTGTACCTATGTCTTGAACCTGCATATCAGTTAATGCACTGATTTCGGCTGTAATATAGAGTACATATTTCTTGAACCTTGTAGCATATCCTGTATAATAATTAGCACACCAATTTCGCTTAATGTATGGGGGGTCGGGTTATTACATAATCTTCGGAGTTTGAAATTCCCCTCTTACCATTCAGGGCCTGCAAGGTTGCAATTCATCGAAGCTAAGAGGCCAATCCTCCAGTAGTAGTGTGCACTTACGATTTGTGTCCTCCAAATATTCCCCGGGTGCTAGACGGGGCACACATAAAAAGCTGAGCTTGGTCAGCGGCAAGCCATTAAAATCCGGCATCGCACGCCTCGGCTTAAGCGGAAAATTGTAAGAGTACATGTTATTAGAATTCATTTAGTGAGTAGGAATCAACAAGAAAACACGTGGAATACACGTCCTGCAGTGCGACTCAATATCGAGAATTTTGATAAGGGGCCCCTCTGATCACACATCAAAAGGAGTCGACAGACTACAACAAACGAGGTATGAGTTTACAGTTGTAGTGTCTGTTTATAAGAGACTATCTTTCCTTAGCGTACAAATTTCCCTTTAGTATAAACCCATGTCTGTACGTACTAATAGTGGCGGTCAGAGTAGATGCTTCGAGTGCGCTTCGACCAAACACTTCAGAAACGCTTCGAGGATTATCGAAACGTGGGAAAAGCGTCAAATTGTGAAGCGCTTTCGAAGCGTCGAAGCGCCTCCGGAGGCGCTTCAGAAACGCTTCAGCTCTGATGCACATCAATGATGTGGAGTTAAGCGTGAAGCATTTCTGAAGCGCTTTTCAAAACTTGACGGTCAAGGTAAATTCGCTTTGCCCACGCTTATGATGTTAAATTAATTTCTGAAGCACTTCTCAAACACTTTGTGAAGCGCCTTCGAAGCGCCTCTGAAGTGTCTACTCTGACCGCCAATAATGCAATAAATATATGATACAACCCTAAGACAGTTTTTTATCTGTCACATTCACAAACAGGAACAAAGTGACGGTTTGTGCTCAGAGGACCGAAAATGTCTGTGAAAAACGACACGTGACTTACACACAACGTGATCACTTGTCATTTCTGCTGACTCCGTGCTCTCGGAAGCTCTCGGAAGCTCTCGTTGTCTTGTACTATGCCAGCGGCGTCGACTTCATAGCCCAGCGACGAAAACCCTGTTTGTGCCCGCCGCTTGCCGGCCACTTCCAATCATTTCTCTAATTGCAATGTGGCTAGCCTTTTTCACAAACAAAAACTTTAGTTTTTTTTTGTGCTCAGTCCACCGAGAATGTCCGCAAAAACGACACGTGCCGTGCACAAAAACGTGACACCTTTGTCATCGGAGTGACGCTTTGGTTTACCGCCGGATCAACTGGGTTGTTATCTGCCATGTTATCTACCATACGGGCCACCGACCTTTGTTTAGCTAATGTTAATTCACAGAAGTATTTGAGAAACTTATCTCAATCAATGGGAAGGAGAGAGCGTCAAAAGATTAGCAGAAAGCATCCATTTTGCGGTGAAATTCGTTAACGGCAGATAACATGTTCTTCCCACGGTTGCCACTCCCATCAATCGCGACCAGCGTGTCTGGCGCGCCATCCACGCGAAATAGGGTATTTCTCAAGGCAAAATGGCCATTCATCTATAGTTAAAGCTTAATGAGTGCTCCTCTCAATTTTCAATGGCCTGCAACGATTTATTTTGAACAAATTTCTTTTTGTGTTCAACCATGGTTCAACGTTGTCAACCGGGACTCTGAACCCGACAAATTGCGCATCTAGATCCCTCTTTACGTGTCTATCATTCGAATCGTTGTTGATAAGGCTCTGATGGTATCGCTTGCCATAAATCTACCAGATAGTAGGCCTAAACATTACAAAGAACCTGAATGTTGGCCTCACCACTTCCAGCGACTCTCCCTCATCTCTTTCAGGCAATGGTTCTTGTGCTGTTTAGCTACTAAAAGGCTTTTATACCAGCTCAATTTTTTTTTTGCAAGGTCCCCGGGGCCCAAAATTACAGTGTAAGGTGAACTGGCTTGAAACTCAGTGGGAAGCTTTTGAGATTTGACATACTTCATCAACCCTTTCGAAGCCCTCAGAATCCTCTCTTCATGGGTGATTTTTTCGATTTTTACACCTCAGTTACCCAGTCTACTGGGGGAAAAACCGATGTTTTTGTTTGTGCCCCGCCGCTTGCCGGCCACTTACCATCATTTTTCTCATCAGAATGAAAGGTCACGTGACTCGCGCCCGGAAGAACTCGCGGGAAAAAAACCCAAAAATACGAGGACTGCCGGGCACCGCCACGGCCCATACCCCCAAGTCTTGATCGCAAGCCTCTCTCTCGATATTCACTTTGAATTTCCGTTCACGCCTCCACCGCTCACGTCGCTCTTTACTGCTTTCGCCTACACCTAAAATCCACACACAATGGGTGCTAATCTGTCCAAAGCTCTTGGTAACCCGCCCGTTCGCTCCGTGTCGTACCACCTCATCTTTCCTAGGCAAGATATTCGGGAACAAGGAGATGAGACTGCTCATGCTGGGTTTGGACGCCGCCGGAAAGACCAGTGCGTCCACATTAGGCTGCGCTGAGTGCGCCGAGACTCACTGATTCCAACAGCTATTCTCTACAAACTCAAGCTGAATCAATCCGTCACTACGATTCCAACAGGTGCGTGTCCGCGTGCGTTCTCGCTCCCTGCACTCACCCTGCGGCGGCGCATGTAGTCGGCTTCAACGTCGAGACTGTCACGTACAAGAATGTTAAATTCAACGTCTGGGATGTCGGCGGCCAGGACAAAATCCGACCCCTCTGGCGACACTACTACACCGGAACACAGGGTCTCGTCTTCGTCGTCGACAGCCAGGACCGTGAGCGACTTGACGAGGCGAAGCAGGAGCTGCATCGCATATTGAGCGATAGAGAGATGAAGGAGTGTCTACTGCTCGTTTTTGCGAACAAGCAGGATCTGCCCGGAGGTGCGTCCGACCCGTATTTTTGTCCATGCGCCCGGCCCACTGACCCGGTTCTGTTCAGCAATGTCGCCGGCAGAAGTAACAGAAAAGTTGGGGCTACATAAGATGAAGGACCGCTCGTGGTACGTCCACCCCAGGTGCGTCCACGCTTCACATTCATTACTGCGCACCACCACATCACTCACCCTGCGCCGCAGTTGTGCTACGACAGGAGAGGGTCTGTTCGAAGGGCTACAGTGGCTCTCACAGAATGTGAAGAAGAAAACACAGTGAGAGCGCGGGAATCGCCCTCGACGACGACGACGACGCCCCAGTCCCTAGAATCTTGGGCGACATATACCCTCTCCCTTCGGTACTACCCCGCTGTCTAATTATTACGGCCTACACGACTCGTACGAACGATCTACAACCACCCCTTCACGGTTTCTCTTCTCTATTCAATACATTCATCCCATATGTTCCCCTCCGCTGTTTCATCCCTACATATCTTTTTTGGGCGGTCTCGGCCTCTGTTTTAATGGATAAAGTCCAAGGCCAGAGCGCAGGAGTGTTTGAGCAACGACCTTTAAATAATATACTTTGACTTGAAAGGCAGAACAGAGAGCACGCAATATCACGCCGGAACGAGTTGTTGAATTTCGTTCTCTTTCCCCTCCCTCCATGTTGTCAGCGGTGCGGGCGGCGTTTCGCAGAGGTAGATCGTTTTCGAGTGTCCCTGGCCCTACCGCGGGCTTCACCGAGGCGGTGGGCAATACGCCTTTGGTGGGTCGCGATCGAAAGTTCATGCTATACTGCATATCCTCACGCAACGTTAGATCTACCTAAAGCACCTCTCTGAAAGGACTGGTTCCAGCATCTATGGCAAGGCAGAGTTCCAGAACCCAGGAGGAAGTGTGAAAGACCGTGCGGCAGTAGGGGTTGTCCGGGACGCGGAGGATCGGGGCGAGTCAGTCGGTGTTCCTCCCGCGACGTAATGTCTGTTTCACCGTTTTTGTTTAACATTACAGACTCAAGCCCGGAGGAACCGTTGTTGAGGGAACCGCTGGAAACACCGGTATCGGACTCGCACACGTCTGCAGGGCCAGAGGATATAAATGCGTTATATTCATGCCCAACACCCAGGTTCGCGCCCTTCTCTCCCTTCTTGTCCACCGCGTCCAACCCACCACGCGCCCCCTTAGAGCCAGGAGAAGATCGACCTGCTACGCATGCTCGGGGCGGAGGTACACGCCGTCCCCGCCGTCGCGTACGAAAACCCTGCAAACTACAATCACCTTGCGCGCGATCACGCCAAGGGTCTGTCCAACGCCATCTGGACGAATCAGTTCGACAACACCGCGAATGCACAGGCACATTACATCTCCACGGGTCCGGAGATCTGGGAGCAGACGGCGAGCAGCGGCCTCGACGCGTTCATTTGTTCGACGGGGACCGGGGGCACGCTCGCAGGCGTGGGCAAGTATCTGAAGGAAAAGAGTGGGGGAAAGACGCAAGTTTGGCTCGCGGATCCCCCGGGCAGCGTGCTAGCCAGTTACATCAACAGCGGAGGGAAGTTGGCGGAGCGAAGCGGCAGCTCGATTACTGAAGGTATGTACTGACGCGTCAGAGGACGACTGGAACGCTGACGACTAGTGTTAGGCATCGGCCAGGGCCGTATCACGGACAATCTTGCGACGATTGTCAAAGACCTCGACGGTGCATTCACCGTCCCTGACGAAAAGTCGATTGAGATGGTGTACGAGTTGCTAGACACGGAGGGACTTTACCTTGGCGCCAGCTCAGCCCTTAACGTCGCTGCTGCCGTCGAGCTCGCCATCAGGCTGGGGAAAGGTAGGATTCTGCCCTTGAGTTGCCCAGTAAGTATTCCATTCTGACCGTTGCCTGTAGGATCGAAGGTTGCGACTGTCTTGTGCGATGGCGCCTACCGATACCAGAGTCGGCTGTTTTCGAAAAAATGGTTGGAAACCAAGGGACTGGAAGGCGCAATTCCACAGCACCTCAAGAAATACGCTGTATTAGATTGATTGAACCAAATTTAAATTTAGAATACTTACCGAGGGCCGTTCGGTACTAATCAGGCTGCTGTGTTCTGGTTTAATTTCGTAAAGGATCTCAAAAGTTGGCTTCCCGAAAGTCGAAGGACGGTAGTAAACCAGGTATTCGACAGATCGGTGGCAGGTTTTCGCTGTCCATATTCATAGATAAGCATCCCATGTAAACCAACCTCTCGTCCTGCTCTTCTTTGGTACGGGCTCTATCAACGGGATGTAGTCGCAGTGCCGGAATACATCGATCTCCTATGATTTCCTCCGCGATGCTGTGAAGTGTGAGTCAAACATCGTGGGGAGGGGAGATAACAGGACAAAGACTGACCGACACGCATCGAACACGTCTTGGACGGGCTTTGGCGCGACGTTGTCTCGAGAGGAGGATCGCATTTCCCGCGCCGCCCGAACCACTCGACAGACAAGTGGCATTCTGAGACTATTCTCAGTAGTATTCTGAGCAAACTAGGATGATGGCCGTTAACATCAAATGCAAATATAGTGGTGAGATGTCGCGTTTCTTCTCGCCTACGCGTCCAAAGGCGCTCAACGATAACCCCACCGGTCGACGGAGGCAAATCTCGCTACGCGACGATTAATTCGCGCTTTGACCGAGTTCGGCGATCACCGTTGACGCGCGCTAAGACTTGCTGCTGCGGCATCTTGCGGTCGGAACCTTGAAAATACAACTGCTGTGGTATGTCTTGACAGAGAAAAGTATGGAGGGAGAAAGTTTACCGCTGGCCGAATAAAGGAAATTTCCAAAAGGGCGTTTGCCCCGGCGACGCGCTGGATGCGGAATGTTTTCGGGGAGAACATTTGTGTTCCCGCGGGCAACGGCAGCGCCGTCGAGTTCATATCACCGTGCGAGATGCGCCGCAAGCAAACCAACTTGAACTGGTGAATCTATCACAAGGTGACATCGCAACAAATGGATTGGAGCGCACGGAGTTACGACACGGGGAAACGGAGGCTACGCACGATCAGAAGCTGGGAAAGCCAAGCCTTTGAAGCTGCTATCTCCTAGCAGTATTCGGCGGGGGGTGCCGAGTATCGAAGCGCAGCGGTCGCCGCACAATCAGCCCCAGCATGGGAAGCAAGCGCGTTTTCCGCGTCTGACATGGGAACGTCGCGCGATTCTGGAAACGCAGTGTGGGAGACGCGTCGAGCGGTTGGACGACGCGCTCGGTGATCGAGGACAAGAGAAGCACGGTGAATGGAAGCTGGAGAGGCGATCCGTGGCATTTGGACGGTAGAGGCAAAGATCCGAGAAGAACGAGGGGGCTGGGAAGAAAGCGGTGGCGGGTGTAGTCTGAGGGTTGTATTGGTGTAGTCATCCGTTTCCATAGCTGTCCAAACGGCAGGATTCAAGCCGGCGATGATGTCTGTGAACGGGCGTTTCGAGTGTTGACTCTGTACCCCCATCTCCTCCACGCCATGGGTCGCAGAAAGATTGAAATCCAGCCCATTACCGTGCGTCCCTCCGCCGTGCCCCAGCCTGCCCTGACCCCGCGTAGCACGAGCGAAACAGGTCCGTCACCTTTTTGAAGGTGACTAGACAAATATAGTTTGCTTTGGCCTCGCTTACTTTAGATCAGCGCAAAAACGGTCTTTTTAAAAAGGCATACGAACTGTATGTTTTTATCCTCCCCACGCAACTCACGCTCACCCACCCAGCGGCGTCCTGTGCTCGGTCGACGTCGCCGTCATCATCTTTGGCGCGTCTTTTTCCTTTTTTTAACAAGGAGACGGCGTTTGTTCATTGTCAAAATTAAATTATTCCCACAGAGCAGCGACCAGGACATAATGTGAAATTGTATCAATACTGCTCCGGCGATGTCCAGAACATCGTCCAGCGCCATATTGGTTTCGACGGCGAAAAAGACACCCGCGGTCCCTCTGATTTTTCCGGCAACGCCGCCGCCAAGTTGGAAGACGCCGCTGACGGTGAAGACGACGAGCAGGAAGACGACGACGAGGTGCTCCCCTCAGTCGGCTCCAAGCGTCGCAGCGACGGCTCCAAGCCGAGCTCCAACCTCGCGCTGGGCATTGACGTGAGTCGAGTTATTACAATATAATATTCATATATTCGCATCGTAGCTAATATAGTGCGTCCAGGTCGACTATCCCCGCACACAGCAGCGTCCGCCATCCTCGTCGCTCCCGCTATCGAGCGACCGTCATTCGCCATCGAGCAAAAAACAACGTATCGCGCCAATGATGCCGCCCGCGTCAGGTCGGTCGTCGGACGTGGGGGGGTACTCGTACACACCTTCGTTGCGCGGCGCGTCGGGCAGCTCGTCATACACCTCGAATCCGCCATATTACCCACTGCCCGGCCAAACCTCGTTCGGACCACCATCGTCGTTCGAGGCGTTCTCCGGCTCGCGCGGACAGTCGCAGCGCAACTTGCCGTATGGCGAATACCCGCTGGGGTCGCCGTCGTCGCGGTCGCAAGCACATCGCAACTCGAGCGGCGACCCGTTCGCGGGTTTGTTGGACGACGACCCGGCGCGACAGACACACGGGATCGCGCCGCCGAGCGCCGGATATACGGGGATCGACTGGCCGGTGCACAATAATAGCGGATCGAGCGGGTTGCGGCGTATGTTCTCCCCAGATACTCAACAGACACAACTCACACATTATTCAGAGACAACCGGGACGGGAACGGGAGAAAATGCGGGGGGATCGTCGAATAACTGGATGGACTACATGGGAGGGAGAGGAGAGCGTGTGGCGGGGGGGCGGCCCAGGGAGGGGGAGCGGCCGGGAAGTCGGGGGCGAGTAATTGAAGAGTACGAGGTGAAGAAGGAAGCGTAAAGGTGTCGCGACTGTATATGTGCATTTGAATCGTTATGCTTTGGGACCAAGCGTCCAGAAACTATCTCGTAGAATCGAGACAAGGGTATGTACAGGGGGGGACTTTGAGTTGATGCATATTTAATGATATTATAATCGGAGAGGGTTACACGTGGGGTTGGGCTTGCACGTCTGACTGCCGAGTTCAGTCTGACTGTGCCCTCCATCTCTGTCCGCATTAATTCGCGCTTTCAGCCCGCGCACCCATGTCGGGCGATTCCCCAGACCCTCCTGCAGAAAAATTAGACGAAAATCAGCCTCAGACTGCCCCGACACCGCCCATGCCTGCCTCGACGTCCGCTCCAACCAATGGCACCACAAAACAGCCGCCAAAGCAGTCGTTTCTGACCAAAATACTGTTCAAGTTAATGCCCTGCGTCGCCCCGTCCTCGCGCGCCCACCCCGTCGAACTGCTCGACCCCGTTCCATCTGAAAAAGCCGCAGTACCGGCGCCTGACCCTTCACCCACCTCGGTTCCCGCGTCGACGACCCCAGTCCCCGACGTGGAGCCCGTGGTCGACCCCAAACCCGAGGAGGACTCTGCACCCCCGCCAGTCTTGCCCGTCGAAGAGCTCATGGCGCCCCCGACGCCCGTCTCGCTTCTTTCACCGGCAGAGACGGAGGGCGTCACCTCGGGTGCCGTGCAGCCCCCGGGCTCCACGGGCGAATCCGTTCTCCACCACCCCCATCATGCCAAGCGCGACTCCGTCGTCCCCACAAACGACGGCGACGACCGAGAGTCCGACACCAGCTACACCGACGACGAGGACATGGACGATGTGAACGTCGACGATGCGCAAGACGAGGAGGACCGCCTCATCATGAATGGTGGCGCAGGCATCCCCATAGGCCCCGTGAGCACCGCGTGTTGTCCGTCTTCGCGCCATCTTACTTACCTCTCATAGGATGGCGTCCCCAGACCCCTGCTGCCCCCAATTTCGCCCCAGCACGTCGGCCGCAAGTGCCTCGTGCTCGATCTCGACGAGACGCTCGTTCACAGCAGCTTCAAGGTGCGCGGATATCGCGTTTTTTGCTCCAATCCCAACTAATCTTACGTCCAGTCGATACAACAAGCCGACTACGTTGTTCCCGTTGAAATTGAGTTCAACTGGCACAATGTCTATGTCATAAAACGTCCCGGCGTGGACAACTTCTTGAAGAAGATGGGCGAGATTTACGAGGTCGTCGTGTTTACCGCTAGTCTGAGCAAAGTAAGATGCGCCACACTCTGATGGCGCGCTAATATCTGACCGCTCCCTCCCAAGTACGCAGACCCCGTCCTAGACAAGCTCGACATCCATCAAGTGGTCACGCATCGGCTCTTCCGCGAGAGTTGCTACAACCACAAGGGCAACTACGTCAAGGTACATTCTCGCTGTCGTATGTTCCCGTTCATTTTGCTGACAGAATCCAGGATCTGTCGCAACTGGGCCGCCCAATTGGAGATACCATCATCATCGACAACTCCCCGGCGTCCTACATCTTCCACCCCAACAACTCTGTCCCCGTCTCGTCGTGGTTCAACGACCCGCACGACACAGAGCTGACGGATCTCGTGCCGTTCCTCACCGACCTCGCCGTCGTCGACGATGTCCGCGGCGTGCTCGACGGTGCACGATAATAGGAAGTGTCGCGTCACGTCCCTGCCTGCCTGCTGCTACCCCTTGCTTTCCAACGGTTTATTTCTCATTACACTACATCAATTCCACCGGTATACCCTGCAATCAAGTCAGTATCCTCACCACATCCAATTCACAATTCGTCACGCACACAACTACTACACCGCCTGCCGCTTTCGAATCGTTTCTTTTCGCCCCTTGGCCTCGCTCGCTCTTCGTTGGGCACTGGGCCTGCACGCGTGCGCGCTGCTCTCATCGCTTCTCCTGGACTCCTAAATATTCTCGGCGCCAGATTATAATGTTCTACGGTTATACTGGATGCGTGCGGATTTACTACCTTACAAATCTGATGTCCGCCGGACCGACGGACTATCACTGCATTGCTGTCGAACTGCCTCACCTTCCTTACTTACGAATCGATATGAAAAGATATGACGAAATGCAGGATAATTACACTTTCAGCGTTCGAGTTTCCAACCAGCAAGTAGACCCGAGGCGCGTCCCAAGACCGCGCGACAGCATTTCTCTTGTTTGGGATCTCCCCGAGACGCCCGCTTGAACATTTAATTTAGGATGCCGTTAATGGACTGGTTCGTTTGTTTTTCCAGCGTATCTTCAGCGACACGTCCAAAATTGAGAATTACTTGAGCGGGATGAGATTTCTCAAGCATAAGCCTGGTGGCGCTGTCCCGCGCCGGGGCGCCATACTGCGGATATTCAAGAACCTTATCGCATTGCTATATAAACTTCAGGTGGATCAATTACCCTACACCTCTTTCAATACACGACACGAGGTCTGCGCACACCCTCTATATCAACCCCGTCGCCCACCCTCATCGCCTGTCCTTGTTCTTCTCCTGCTCCTCGATCGCGAGCTCATCGTCGTCCCACGGGCTGAAATTGGGCTTGCGGATACGCGGCAGCGCGGAGAGCCACGACGGAAGCCCTTTGCTATCGATCGCCCGTTGAGCGGCGGGGACAGCGTGAACGTGCGCCGGTGACGAGGGGATGCTCCCCATATCACTCAGGCTCGGCAGCCGCTCCAAGCTGGTGTTCGTCGATCCCCCCAACGCCCGGTGAAGCGCCTCACGCTCTGCAGGCGATGGCGCAAACGCACGGATCAGGGAGTTATTCGCCGACGAGGGTACCATCATGTTGGGTCCCATGCCGTTCGGATTCAGCGCGTCAAACGTCGTCGGACGCGGGCTGCTGACGGTGGGGGCAGCTTTCCTGGGCAGGCTGAACTCTTTGGCGTCCGGATTCAGGCCTTTCTTGGGCTTGTCCTTGTTTGAGGTAAACCAGCGGCGGGAAATGGCCTTGTCAGTTATGGCCAAAGGTGCAGGTTCGTCTTCCTTGTTAGAGCTGGGGTCAGAGTGAGTACGGTGAACTAATGATACACGCTGCATGTCCATGGGGCTTTCGGACGACATGCGATACTCGCGCTCTCGTCCAGGGGGCGACGCAAGGACGCGCACCTCGAACGGGTCGCGTTCGTAATCATTCGAAGACGGGCCGTGGATGGAGGTTGGGGAGACTGTCATAGGACCAAAGCTTGGACTCGACTGGGTGTCGGAGGGTGGCAAGTGCTGCGAACGAGTGCGATGTAAGCTAGCCTCCCTCCACTCCTTATCCATGAAAGGGTCATTATCAGACTGGAACGACCTGGAAGAACCATCCGAACTGTTGAGCGAAGACATTAGACCGGAAGGGATCAGGGATTGACTGATCGGCGACATGAGAGCAGGAGCCACCGACGGGTCGCCGAACGGCGAAAAATTCCCTGAAACATGCTGCGAAGCCTGGTTCAAGAACACGTCATCGAATATGGAATAGCCGTTGGATCGAGGGGCAGGGTTGACGAGGTTGCCGAGAGCGAGACCGTTGAAGTTGGATATGCCGCCGAGCGCCAACTTGGCAGGCCTGGGCGATGTAGGCAGTGCGTGAGGGTCGGAAGACCGTCGAGCACGTGTGGCACTGGTGTCCGATGCTTCAGTGGACGTATTGGAATCGTACAAGTTACGGGGCGTGAGGGACCAAGGTCCTGACGAAGCCTGGTGAGGATGGAAGGAACGATCCTGTTTCCGTAACTCTGCCCGCTCACGCACGAGCTTCAGTCGCTCCTTTTCACTGGAAAGCTTATCTTCTAGCTCTCTGGCGCGAAGGTTCAGGGCGGCAATGACGTCCTCGGCGACCTTGATTTCCTGTCTCCTGTGCTCCAAAGCCTCGGTGATCTCGAGTTCTGGGTGCGAGACCTCTTGGCTCTGGAGGACGGAAGACTGGTCCTCGACGATGCGCTGTTGCAAGGTGATGATTTCTTTATCCAAATGTTCCATGCGCTGACTCGCGTCATCCCGGGCGTTCTGGGCAGCCTTGAGTCTCTTTTCAGCATCCCGCTTTATGCTCTCTGCTGCCCGCTTCGAGTCATCCAAAGTCTTTGTGCGCGACTTGAGCTCGGATCGGGACGCATCCTCCTGACGCTTTCTGTCTCGGAAGGTATCGACTTCCCCTTGCAGGGAAGCGTGCGATGCCGAGGCACTGACCTGGAAGTCGGCGAGTTGACCACGAAGTTCCAGGACCGAGCTTTTAGATAATGATATCTGATGCAGCACCTCTGCGATTCGAGGTGATTGATCAAATAACGTCGAAGGTGATCGGGAGAGAACAGGTGAGTTCAATCGAATTTGTTCGGCTGCCAACGTCGGTTGCGAGGAATGGATCTGTGACTGGGACGCATGCAGACGATCCCCCGGTGAGGGACGCGGGGTATGCAGGGGCAGGGAAGCTGATTTCGGAAGCGGTGGTGGCGTAGAACTGCGAGCCGGGAGCCGCTGGGACGACTTGTCGCGGTTCCTCAGTCGGGGAGGAGATCGTGTGACAGGGAGATTCTTAGTTGAGAATGGGAGGCCTGCTCCGGGGAATTAACTATGTAGGTCCCAGAACGGATTGGATCTTTCACGTACCATCGTACTCGTTTAGCTTGTCCAGAGCCTTCATTCCCAGAATACCAGAAGTCCAACTTTCCTCATCGGAGGAGCGCGCGACGACGTCCTGGTACCACGCGTCCAAAACGCCTCCACGGTACCACTTGCCGAATGCACCAATGAACCAAGAATCTGTTACGATCGTTGCGTCCCTGTCGCGACGAGGACGAGCACGGTCAGCCCGTGCTGGGATGATCGCTGCAACGGTAAAGATGCCAAAACTGTGGAAAACATGCTTCGGAGTCCTGAGGGAAACCGAGGCGCGATTTGCAAAGTGGAAAGGGGAACCATGATCGAAAGGAACTGTGGAGGACGGCGGTGGGGTACCGCGCCTGTGAGATGAGCCAAGCTTGTCGCGGGTATCCTGATCGTCCGTAGTATCGTCTAGACGGCTGAGATGGTGACGAAAAGATTGTTCTGTTAGATATGCACGAAACGAGTTTTCCGATGGATTTGTGAGATAGGCTGCAAACCAGGGGGGAAAGTCAGAACCAAGGTATAAACCCAAAAACAAAGACGGGGGAGGTGAAGCAACAATCAAGCGCCAAATGCAAGGAAAATCGGGGAACAAAGATAGAAACGACTGACCGAGAACGAGGAAAACTATGGAGCAGACGACGATGCAGAAAACCGATCGGATGTCGCCCTTTGCGTAGACAAAGCCGGCCCACTCGCCCAAGGGTTTTCTGAGAGACATGATGCCCAGACCACCGAAGGAGATGCTCATGAGGAGGAGGAGGGAGACCCTCCGGGGAACGAGTGCAGCAAAACCGACGGCGAAGGGACCAGCAAACTGGAGCGGGGCGGACGACAGGATCGCGGCGTTGGACAAACGAGAAAGACTGCTTTTGACTCGCGCTGTGTGTTTCTCGTTTGTCCAAAGAAAACAACAACAAAATTACACTGCCACACTGCCACAAACACATTTATCACCGGAGAACGCGACATATCCGCTCCCATCCAACCGCCGCACCCTTTAATTCCACTATGTCCAGGTTCATCCGGAAACCGCTCTTCCCACTCTCAATCCTTTGCTTCTTCGCCGGTCCTGGCCGTTCCATCGGTCGTCCCCGGCGCAACCGCCGATCCGTCTGCTCATCATCCTCGCTCAGCATTTCCACATCTTCGGCCGCTGGTTGTGACATTTCCGGTTGCGACGCGACTGCTTGCGGTTCCGAGGATAGTAATGGCTCTGGCACCACAACTGGCGCAGTTGACTGAGATTGGGGCTGTGATACATGTAATTCATTCGCCGCAATTGGTTGAGACTGTTGCGATTGTGACTGCGACTGCGACTGCGATTGCGACGTGTCTGAATTGGGCACCAATACTCGCGGTGGTCCCGAAGGAGGAGGCGGCGGCGGTGGCGGGCGTGCTACTTTGCGCACATTGGGCGAGAGTATCTGCGACCGTCGTCGCTGTGCAGGCGTCGGTGCGGTTAAATACGACGACGCCTTCTGCGACGGTGACAGTGCTGAAGGGGGACTCGAATGCTCCTCCTCCTTTGGCTTCTTTGGAGGACTCGATTTTGGCGGGGTCGGCGACCAGCCACTGATCGGCGAAGACGTGACCGAGTATTTTTCGGACGGCGAGGACGAGCCCATGTCGCGTGCGTCTTCTGCAGTAAACATTCAAATCTATGCCAACACCAAGTACCGTCAACCTACCTCGCTCAGGTGTCGCTGGTCTTGGTGGTGGAGTAGGCCTGACGAAACCAAGAGTGTTCTGGACGCTATCCTGAAAAATAATCAAGATATGCCCGTCGGACATGAGCCTCACATACATGCCACAACTTGCGGTACTCGTGCATTGGTTCTACGCTCTTGCTCATGCTAGCCTTCGGTATTACCTTGACGGGTGGCGGTTTGCGGGGTGAGATGGAGGACTTGGCGCGCCGAGGCGTGTCTGTTTTATTGGCCCCTTCTTTGGCCTTCTTTCTATCCTTGAGAACGTTGCTTCATCCAATACATCAGTACGGAGTTGAAAACAGATTGTCTGCGCACTCACCCAGCCCCACCGTCTTTTGTGAGCGCATGAGACCATTCCCGAAGATCGGCGTCGGATTCAACGTCTGCGGGGTTTCCCCACTTGCCCTCGTCAAAACTTCCAATCATGGTCACTGATTCACAGTGCAATGCCAGACGAGAATCGACCGACATGCCCCCGTTTCGATTCGGGATGCGTGTCGAGATAGGCCTGAATTTCTTGATCGTAACAAGAGCAGTTTTGAGCTCCGTCATGCGTCCACCACGGCCCCTGTAGCCGAAGTCAATTTGAGGAGCAAGGTGCAGACGGCTAGAAAGAGACTTGTTGCATTCCACGACCGCTTCCTTGCTGAACTTCACGGGAATAACGAGCGCCTTGTCGTGTACGTGTGCCCAGACAGCGGAGTCCTCGTCTCAAGTGTCAGACAACATCTCAGGACAGTAGTACGATGCCAAATACTTCATTTTCTGCCCCAGTGGTGAGGAACTGGTACGGGGGTAAGGGGTGGTGAAGAAAACCGTGTATGTTGTGCAGACCTCCGAGATTTGCACCTTCTTCCCCTTTTCTTGCAGCGGAACCGCGGTCAGATTCGCACCGTATGTTTCCGCAACTTGTATGAGGTGGTCCCTCAACCATGCGCGGAGACTTTCGGACATAGTTGGCGAGGTTGTGGAAAGGAGAAAGGTTCAAGGCGCGTACCGTCACAAAAGCTCACGCGTTTTGATGGCCATTTTTATTTCTCCCGAGAGCATTTCAGAATTCCGGTCTCTCTGCTCTAAGCTTAAGAGGCCTAAACACCCAATGTATCTTATTCAATTATCGTACTACTTGTGAAGTCACCAGATTCAGGGAAAGTCAGGAACAACTCAATGTACAGTGGGTAAAAATACATCGAAGGGTCCAACGACGAGAAGCAGCTTCCGAGTCGAATGTAGCACTCCATCCAGCGTTAATAAATTTGATGATGGTAAAGTGGATTTGAAGCGCTGAGTTGCTCTCATACGTAGCTACCCCGTGGGTGGACGCAAGGTGACGACCGTCAATTAAATTCAGTGATACCACGACGTGTCTGAGATCAGGAAAAGGTAGCGAAAAAAATCAGTCCCAGCAAAAGGTCCGGGTTGTATCGCAAGAATATAGACAACGATCTCGAGACGCAGGAACAGGGAGACGGAGGATTCCTGGCAGAGCGCGACTCCAGAGACCGTTGCAAGACTTGAATGATAATTTCGAGTGAAAAAAAGGTAATCATTGAATCAAGACCTCGGCGGCGTAAACGGGATATGAGATGAAGGATGTAGGGGCAATTGAAGCTTCAAGCTTCAGTGTAGGGGCCAGGTTGGAGAGCACTGGTCTGAGACTATGGCGAGAGTTGGCCACGTCACGGCGACAAAGACGGAGGATTAGTCGACAGGAATGGAGGAATTCTTGCTCAAACAGCTCCCGCACCAAACCACCAAGAGGCTGCAGGGCTATTCGACATGATGGACGTTGAGTCCAAGCAAAATCATGACAAAGGAGGCCCTTACCAAAGCAAAAGATTGGGTCAGCCGCCAGCGGTTGGTTGCGCTTCACCACGACGACATCCAAGAAGACATCCCTCAGCCATGCGAAATCGAGTACATTTGCTACTTATTTACAAAGCTTTCGCTGCAATCCCCCCCTAGTCTCGACGACCGAACCTCAAGAATATATCCCGTCCGCAACCTGCGCAGCGCGGAATCGACAATTACTGCTCATTATTCGGTGCTTCTGCTGCTGCTGAATTAGTCTTCAGCTCTCCGACTCCATTCGCAGCCTCGGTCTCCTCCAAATGCGCACCATGATTGTTGAGCGCACCCTGGCCAGGCGCCGGTATCAACTGCGCCTGCTGCGTCAGCGCCGCACGCAACGCCGCATTCTCGACTCGAAGCTGGTCAACGAGCACACGACATTCTTCCCAACGTCGATTGGCTTCGTCTGCGGAGGCGAGGGCGGCGTCGAGGAGCTGGGAGCGGGACTCGAGAGATTTTACGTGTCTTGTGGCGGGTCAGACGCACTCTAGCGGTACGAGCAGGGGCACTCACTGGTCGCGCCGCTCTCTGAACGCACGCTGCGCCTTTCTGTTTTGTTCGGCGCGTTTGCTGGAGCTCAGTGCACGGCCAGCCTGGGAGTTGGGCGGCGGAGATCCCGACGGCTGTTGCTGTTCCTCCTGGCCCGGAGGCGGGGGGTTCTGGGGCATTCCGGCGGATGAAAAATCGGTGGTGTACGGGCCATATCCCTGAGGAATGGTGCCGGGGATGGGCTGGAGAGGGTGTATCATATGTTGAACGGTTTGGAGGGTGTTTGGGTCGGCGTTTGTGGGGGGCGTCTTGCGCTTTCGGGATGCGCGGGGGGCAGGAGCGGGGGTTTGCTGGGGTTGTTGGTGAATGTCCTGAGTAGACGACTGCATCTGGGCGACATTCAGCTGCTGCACCGAAAGCATTTTCAGCGCTCCCTCACTAACCGGCTGAGCTAAGGCTTTGCTAAGGCTGAGTAACGGGGCTCAACAAGTGCTGACTAAGCGAGTGCACTGCTTTGAATCTTTGGCCTATATTCAGCGACCCTCCGGATCCGCACCCTTTGCACTCAAATAAAATTAAAACGTATAACCCACTCTGTTCCGTCAGAGACTGCGTCCGCGACGAGCACTTGGGAGACCGCGCATTTTCGATTACACCCACCGCCGGCACAATTACAACCAACGTAGTAATCACATTCCCACAATCAGACTCCCATGAACGCGACTCCGCCGAGGTCAACGTCCTCGTCGACCTCCATCCCTCGCGGGCCCCGTGCCGCGCTCCGGGCCGCCTTCCGTACTCGCTTCGCCTCCTTCTTCAACACCGCTCGGCTTAGCGGGTTGCGCACCGGGGCCTCCGCTAGTGTCGCATGCGCCTTGCGCATCCGTTTAGGCTGCCGATGTGCGTATTTCTCATTTACCTGCTGCGCCGGCAGCTCTGAACCTTGGAACGGGAACGGCGACGGTGAAGGCGACCTTGCTCGTTTTCTGGGATTCGCCGGTGGTGCCGGCTCGTCAGCTTGCATTGCAAATCTGCGGCAACGTCAACAACAAAAACGATAGATGATCAAAGATGGAAATGTACCCGTCCTCGTCCATGGCATCCTCAAACACGTCGCCGTCCTCGTCGGCTTCCATCGCGACATCACCAGCATTGGGCCCAAACGCACCCGCGTCGGCGTCTCCAAACAGCCCAGGAAGCGAGAATGGCGCTGAGAATTCATTCAGGATCTGCGCTTGCCCAACTTGTTCGGCACCAGGAGCAATTATCGTAGCGGCACCAGAGCCGACTGTAGTTGATATTTAGCCAAAATTTCATACTCGATATAACTCTGCTCACCAGTCGACGGTATTTGAGAGGGATGTATGGCTGGTGGTTCAGAAAAGTATGGTATTTTTTGATGATTCCAGTCAGTCAGAATGTGCCGTGCCGTCGACGTAAGGTCAGGTGTGCCGCCCTTTGGCACGGATGAGTATAGTTCCAACACTAGCAGAGCATATACAACCTTGAGAAGCCTGCCGCTGTTTAGGGCGGCCATCGTTAAAAATTCGATCGTCGACTTGAAGTCTGGCAAATTATATAATTTTTGTATCGTCGCCGGCGGTGTTCTTGCTAATATTTCTTCGACTAGGTAAATCAGCACGAGGTCTAACTGCACGAGAAGGTCCCTTACCAACGGCAATCGGGTCGTTGACGTCCTCCACTTTCACGACATTCCGGAGTAAGATATTACCTGCCTTTTCATCTTCATCGTCAAATACTACACCAGGAGAATCCACGATGCGCATCCCGCGCTCTAATTGCACGGATTGCAAGTCTTTAGTGTGCCCAGGTTGAGCGGCAACCGCGCAGACCTGTGTCGCGTTGAGAAAATAATATCGCTAAAATGCAGCGGCTGCCTACCTTGCTCCGCTTGAGGCAGTTAATGAGACTGCTCTTGCCGACATTGGGGTATCCTACAACGCCGACAGTAACGCTCCCAGCCGATGGCTTGTACGCCTTGAGCAGTTTAATTAAAGCAGGAGCCGTGGACGAGG
This sequence comes from Mycena alexandri, assembly GCA_029233265.1. Classification (NCBI taxonomy): domain Eukaryota; kingdom Fungi; phylum Basidiomycota; class Agaricomycetes; order Agaricales; family Mycenaceae; genus Mycena; species Mycena alexandri. The sequence continues at coordinate 347,588 of JARJCM010000004.1, forward strand.
ATATGTTGGTACGTTGGTGCTGCGCCGACGAGGGGGAACGGAAAGGCAGCGTCGGCGTTGAATGCCGGAGATGTTTTAGCCACTGTTGTGCATTGGCGTGCGGTATAAGGTCTGCGCCGCGAAATAAAATAAAAAACGCGTTGCAACCCCAGGACAGTGCAGCCCACACACCAACTTTGTTTAATACGAAGACGAGCTTCTTACCCTCGCTTTCGCGCCGCCGTACCTCTTCTTCGACCAGTCTACTGCGGCATCCCTCGGGGTCGCGGGCATCTAACACGAGGATTACGATGTCACTTTGGTCGATGACTTTGTGTAGTGTTCTAAGATAGTGACGGCGCATCTGCTCTTTAGTTTTCTCGGACGCTGTAGGCTCGTCGGGGAGATTTGCAAGAGTGAATAGGCTCGGTTCCGAAGCCATGATGGCGTCGGGGTCTAATCGCGGCTGAGCTGGGAGCTGCTGACCGTCAGAGCATGCTGGGGTCGTATCGCTCAACTTACCGCACGAGCCTTGTTTTTTTCTGCATTGCGGACCTTGATATCAGGTAGTCTCGGGATGCCGGGGTCTTTTTTCAGCTCTAGAGTCGTGATGAGACTAACTCTTTTTGTAGTAACGGAGAAACAGTGTACTTGATTTGAGGGGGACGATCTTGCGAGTGGATTCTGGTAAGATTAGTTGAATTCCGGTCGTTTGAAGAGTAGACTCTTACTTGCGGCCATTGAAGCAGAAATTCCGAACGAGGCAACACAGTAAAAGGTGGAATTATTTGACTGCGGCCACAGTAATTTTGCCTAGGGTGCGGGATGAAGGGGCCTAGAGTATAGTACCAAGCGTTGCCCGCGAGGATGCACACGGTAAAGATGAATTGTTGCAAAAGATCAGTGATCTGCGACACGTGAAGTGGGGTGGCCGATTCGGGCTTTCTTTCTTTGACCTCTTCCTACATTCGCCATTCATGGCGTCCTCGCCCCCACCTGTCCCCGCAGACGGTGCCGCTGCTTCCCCCGACAAACCTCTCCGGCAGCGTTTGTTTTCTCTTTCCCGGAAAAAGCACAAGGAAGCCCAGGCCGCTGACGAGCAGCCCGCCCAGGAAGTGGCCCATGCTGTAGAAAACTCCGGCAGCACAAGCAGTGAGCATCCCCCCCGCTCTCGATTTCTCGCAGTCTCACCTTTGTCGTTCTATCGACCCAGCCACTCTGGCAGTCGAGCCACCAGTCAGCGCCGATGGCCAAGGGCAGGCCCTGTCGGCCGGCCCAGGCGAGCCTCTCCCAGTGTCAGTGGCTGCAATCCCTGACGATAAAGAGCAAGGCTCTCTTAATACTACCCTCACTGGTAATCATAAACGGACTACGTTTTACAGTCGCAAAGGCAACAAGTCCTCCACGTCCCAAGCCGCGGTCTCGTCGTCAACTTCGCATATCGTGAAACCGACCGCCCACCGTGCCCGCACAAAGCCCACTTTCTTTACGAGGGTCGTTTACAAGCTTGTGCCGTGCGTCGGGCCCGATTCAGATGCCATGGCCAAGGACCTCGACGAAGCTTTGTCGGCTCCACAAATGGTAGAGGTGCGCGGGTCTGCAGCAGGCCCTCAGACCGCTACTTCGGAAGCCTCCGCCTTGGAGGCAACGGCTCTTGGCTTGGCTCCACCCGCCATCAACATCGAGCGCCCACCTTCCAGGGCCGACTCGGAGATCATCGTGCAGCCGCCGCTGAGCACGCACCTCTTGCCCGAGGACGAAACTGACGGCCTGACATCCGGCGCGGTGCAGCCGCCGGGCTCCACCGGCGAGATCATCGCCCGAACGCACACCCGGGATTCTTCGGACGAGTCGGACGGTACCAGCTTCACGGACGACGAAGGCGAGGACCGACGGGCGTACGATGAGCAGGCCCAGGAAGAGCGTCTCATAAAGAATGGAGGCTCGGGCATTCCGATCGGTCCGGTATGCGCAAAAATAAACGATTCGTCCTCCGAACTTGACGTCTCAATTCATCAGGATGGTAATCCCAAACCTCTCTTACCTCCGGTCCTTCCAGAGCACGTCGGCCGGAAGTGTTTGGTGCTTGACCTCGATGAGACGCTTGTTCACAGCAGCTTCAAGGTCCTTACACCTTTGAATTCGTCTGCATTTTATCAAGGCTAATTTCCCTCCAGCCCATCCCACAACCGGACTATATCGTGCCTGTTGAAATCGAGTTCCACTGGCACCATTTCCACGTACTGAAACGGCCCGGCGTGGAAGACTTCTTAAAGGAAATGGGCAAGATATATGAAGTAGTCGTATTCACTGCCAGCCTGAGCAAAGTTGGCGCATCCCTACTCGCAAGACTGGCTTAATACTAATCCTCTGTGCACAGTATGCCGACCCCGTGCTGGACAAGCTAGATACGCATCAAGCAGTCGCCCACCGGTTATACAGGGAGAGCTGCTTCAGCCACAAGGGCAACTACGTCAAGGTAAACTTTGGATTAAAGCGCATTTACCCAGAGTATCCACCCGCTGCAGGATTTATCTCAACTAGGCCGGCCTATAGCGGATACAATAATTCTGGATAATTCTCCTGCGTCATACATCTTCCACCCTAACAATGCCGTGCCGGTCTCCTCATGGTTCAACGACCCCCACGACGTGGAGCTTACTGACCTGATCCCATTCCTTGCGGATCTAACGTCTGTTCCAGACGTGCGGGGCATCTTAAATCTGACCATATAAACATGGGCACTCCCATTTGCCGCCTTCCGCCTCTTAACGAGGCCGCGGGTATGCAAACGCAGCGTCCCAGCTGCGAGGCGACATACCTACATCCTTTATCTCTCCCTGGTGGTATACCCCTTGCGACCCATCCATCCTATACCACATCAGCGCCGCTCGTTGCATCTGGAATTCGGTCTTCTTCATTGTAGCTAGTCGGAACATACGCACGACCCCACTCTCCTTTTTATTTCTTTATTCCTCATTTCATCATCGTCACTTATTGGGTCGGGCTGCTTTCATCTCGCTCTGCACTGCATGCACTCTGCAATCTTGTTTGTCTTGTATCTTACATACTTGCACTCCCAATCCAACCAACATTCCTGCCGTATGATGATATTGTCCGACGATCCCAATCACTCGAACTTTCGGCGAAAGAGGGACGTTCGAACGCAGCTGACGTCTATCGTTTGTTACGGCCGTTCACGCGCGGCCGCTGCCCTTTGAGTACCTTGTCTGCCAGTGTCCTTGTTTGCCCCAGGTTCCATCTAAACAGCTTATTCGTACATCCGTTTGATTGTTGGTGCTCTTCGTGTTGGTCAGGCCATTACGAACGCTTGCCCAGTGCCCGGGCGTCTCAGTGATTACCTTTCGTCCTGGTTGCATTACTGCGACCACCTTTCGAATTTACTCGTGTTCATATTGTTGGTTCCTTCAATATGCCAGATTGGATACTTTGCGTTATAGTGCGCAGAAACCATTTAAAGGTGGATAACGCGGAAAATAAGACTCCCTATTTCACCACGACTGCAAGTGAGGGACAACGCGACGAAAGCAGGATGTTTCTTGATAGGGGCGTGATCGCGGGCTTGAAATAGAATTGTGAAATTACATAATCTCCCAACTTTCTCCTCTACTTCAATGGCAAACAAAAAAAATGCTGCCAGTGCTGCGAGCGCTCAAACCACCGTAAATTCGGCGCCTCCAGTTCCACCCAAGCCTGCAAAGACCGGTGTGTTCCCTTGCTCTCCGTGATTTTTTCATCTCATTGTATTTCAGGAAACCCCGCGTTTGTCAAGTACTATCTCCTTGCTTACAATGTGTTATCTACTTTAGGATGGGGTTACATCCTCGTCTTGACCCTCGTCCACCTCTTTAACCTCGATGGAAGGTCATCCAAGCCCATCCCGGTTGCTTCGGCGCCTTCCACTCTCACCCGTGTCCTCTCCTCTATCCCGTTCTTCAAATCCGCGACCCCAGGCATCTCGGTCACGATCGAATCCCGCCTGCCTGCCCTCTTGCAGCCTATCTATCGTCGCTCGATGACGACTTTCACTCGGGTTGGTAGCACCGTCGCAATTGTGCAGACTTGCGCAATACTGGAGGTCGTCCATTCCCTTCTCGGATGGGTTCGGAGCCCTCTCCAAACGACTGCTATGCAGGTCGCGAGCCGCCTCTGGATCGTGTGGGGAATAGTTCAGCAGTTTGACGTTGTGAGTGCCGAATCTCAAACCTCGCACTTCTTCTTCTTACCCTCGACAGGCGCGCACAAATCCGTTATACACCTCAGCCGTGCTGGCTTGGTCAATCACAGAGGTCGTCCGCTACTCGTTCTATGCCAGCAGTCTCCTGGGATACGAGCCTCCTCTCCTGTTGTATCTGCGCTACACCATGTTCTATGTGCTTTACCCTGTCGGCGCTGGTTCCGAGGCTTTCCTCAGCTACGCAACGCTCCCCTTTCCCTCGGGTATCCCGACCCTTAAATCCTTTATCGGGTGGACACCGCCCGAGTATGCTCGCGCGGGTCTGTTCTTAATCTGGTGGCCTTGTAAGTCGTTTCTCATAAAGTTGGTTGCATCGTCATGACGACTCAACTTGTGTGCAGCGCTCTACCAGTTGTACACACATATGATCCTCCAAAGACGCAAGATCTTCGGGTCCTCACAACCCAAGACGAAGACCAACTAGTTGGTTATATACTGGAGCCATGTAAAGTATACCCGAATGTTTTCTAGTCGTTATATCTGCTTATTTCCTGGTCACGCGGCGTAGCAATTGATTGTATTCCAGTAACAAACTAACTATTGTTAATGCTGGGTGAAAACCCGACTCTTGCGCCGCCGGTTGGTCCACCAGTGTAGTCGAAAGTCGTGTACCCTATGAGAGGATTAACTTTCCAATAAAATGGCTTAGCTCAAGACGTACATGACTTCATGAACTCGTCTCCTGCAACATTGCTTGGTGAATAAGACAGGCGAAGCTTGGACGACCTTCACTCACCAATGATCGCGAGGTTGGATGGAAAGCCAGATCCAAGGGCCAGAATACCGCCAACGCAATCTCTGGGAAGAAAATAAGATAAGATATGGAGGCAACATAATATCTCACTCTGATCCTTCCGAAGTTCGACCTGTAATAGGCGGATCAGCAGAATGAAAGGACGAAGGACGGGGATTCCCGTACCGAGGTTGAAGTCCTTCGGATTAATCGAGAAACGACGTTTGTCGAAAGAGAATGCGATATCAGGCGTAGTGTTGCACGGGTACACGTAGAATTCTGTGGAGAGGCATAAGTAAAGAGGGATTTAATTCAAGGATAAACTGTACGAGATCCAAATTCGGGAGCCTGCCGTCCGCCTATCAGCTGGTAAAGGTCAAGAGCCACCTTGTCGGGCAGGTAAATGAGCGTAGTGCCGGTATCAATGATCTTTTCGGGAGGTGAGTGCCAATAAGCTACAGAAAAACGCATAATACACACTGCGATGATATCTGTGGTCATCTCTTTGTTCTTGCTCACGACGATTGCGTCCATTGAGACAGACCAATACGTCTGATCAGAGCGTGTTAGTGAATTTGGAATCCGGGAGCACAGAGAGCACACCTCCTTGAGGACTGGAACCCATTCAACAGGACCGAGCGTCTTGAGTCTGTCGATGCCGCCGAAACAGAGAGAAGAACCCGTCTCTTGATGACGAGTGAGATGCACAGAGAACATGGGGGCAGGGAGCATGCCGTTGCGGACGAGAGTCTCGAAAAAGGTCGGCTTTCCGGATTCTGAGATGGAGCTGAACGCGAAACCCATGAGCCCGTCGTTCGGTAGATCGTTAAAGTCGCCGTCCAGGTTCGCGACGGCGATGAAGAACAGATCCGGCACCTCCAGTCCTGCAACAGACACCCTTTCTTGCCTGAGGGTACCGTACACCTCCCCAGAGCCCTGGTGAAGTGTGAGATGAAGACTTTGGGCTGGAAAGAAGGTCTAACATAGGAAACAGAGAGGTATTCGACGTCTTCGTCCGAATTCTTGGGCCTCGAACTTTTGGTGTCGTCGAACCCCTTGTTGTCACACCGAGAACAATTGACCGGCATCCAAAAATCGGCGCTCCCTGAATCGACGTCGAAAGTAAGTTTTTGTGGCGGCGTTCCCATGTACACATCGCCAAAGTATAGCATGTCCAAATTGTCCGAGATGTAGTCTTTCAGCGGCAGCTCGTGCGACATGAGCGGCGGGATGAAGGCCTCCTCTACTTCGTCCTCGGGAACAGCGCCCTCAGCGAGTTTAATGATGTCCAAGTCGATCCCAGACGCAAGTTGAAGTTTCTGCTGGACGTCGCGGTACTTGTTACCCATATTTGCACATTCCTCTTGCTGTTCTATGCTAAGCCAGCGATATCAATGGCGCGAAGACAAAAGCTTACGACTTTAGGAACGTCGCAGACTGGCAAGGAAGACGAGTGCACCGGCGGTTTTTGATGGAACGAGCGGTTGATAGGTACGACGAGGGCGGGCGGACCGAGGGGGAGAATATTTGCACAGACGTCGACGGCAGTAAGGACAGAAGAGACCAGAAGGCTAAAAATGAGTGAATAGTACATGGCGGGGGAGGAGAAGAGCTGTTTGAATATCCGCCGGGCAGTGCGGAGTAGTAGCTGACGCTTACGAGGATCTCGATCTCAACTTGACAGGTTGAACAAGTTCGTCATTGGGAGACGGATAAACGTTACACTTTCGCGAGCTACTGACTCGTACACGTACAGTTAAAAAGATAAGAATATTCCAGTGAGCGGGCGTGTTACAATGGCGATGTTCGTTCTAGGTCAAGAACATGCCAAATTAAAACCTGGTCGCCTCGCTGGTGGGAGACATTTCCATGCTGTCGTCGCGTCGGCGAGACGAGGAGAATGGATTGCCGATGCGTGGTTCGCGGATGAATAGGGGGGCAGCGGTTGGCGTAGTCGGCGAGCCCGCGGAGATCTTGCTGTCGCGGCTATAGGCATCGAAAGGGCGGTCAAGAGGCTGCCCAGCGTAAACCTGGCCTCCAGAGGGCTTCCCCTCTGGGTCTTGCCAGGTCCCCGCGCGGTTCCTCCAGTGACGCTTGGATTGTTTTGCGCGCATGCGCAACAAGATGAACGCGCCGATTGAGGCGACGATGGCTGCGACGCCACCGACCACAGCGCCTGATCGGTGGTGGTGATCATTGTCAGACGCCGTTAGGCCTGAGGAGAGGCATCGGTACCTGCGATTTTCCCCTTGTTCGTGTGGGTGCTAGAGGCGGTGACCGCGGTAGATTCCGGGGCTGGAACGAAGGTGACGGGGTGCGGGGTGACATCTGTTTCAGTGGCCAAGGCAGCAGTCCCAGCTGGATTTGGGACAAAGCTGACGGAGTGTGGGGTGACGTCCGTTTCAGTGGGCAAGGCTGGAGTAGCAGATGGCGCTGGGACAAAGCTGACGGAGTGCGGTGAGAGGACGTCGCTCTGAGAATACACAACCTGAAGGACGCAGAGAACGGCGCAAACGAGGAAACTTGGGAGGCGCATGGTTGGAGGAAGAGCCAAGTGACGTCGAGATAGAAAACATCCGAGCCGCGATTAGATAACGCCGAACTGTGAATTTCCTCTTTCGGCCGTGCCACAACATCTCGATCGCCCATCCAGCGAAGCGGCGGCTGTGTTGCATGGAAATACAACGCATTAAGCGGGTGGCTGACCCCATGAAAACCAAAGGTGGCTGACAGCCTCGCCACCCGTCGCCTCTCTTTCTCCTCGACACCATGCTGGCTCCCATCCTCCTCCTGTGTCTCTCTGGTCCAGCCCTGGCATCTCAATCGTACCTCATCAACGACACCTTCATAGGAAACGACTTTTTCGCCTGGGACTGGTACACATCCGACGACCCAACCCACGGGAGAGTCGACTATGTCGATCGACCTACCGCCAAGGCCATGAACCTTTCTGCTGGTAAGTATATAATGCTGCTGCCGCGTCTCTCCCAGTTTTGCATAAATCTTCAGCCTCTGAGACGTCCTTTCTCATGCGGGCCGACCATTTGAATTTGGTGCATCCCGCCGATCGTGGTCGAAAGAGCGTTAGGATCTCCTCTCCCTCCACATACACGGACTCTGTCCTAGTCCTCGATCTGTGGCATATGCCCGCCGGATGCGCCACTTGGCCTGCCTGGTGAACAAAATAAATTTCTTGCACTCACACTCTTGCTGATCGTCGCAAGGTGGACCGTTTCCAAGAAGGGCCCGTGGCCGAGCGGCGGGGAAATTGACATAATTGAAGGTGATTTATCTTTTCTTCCCTGGCGTGACGAACGTACTGAGGTAGCCTTTACAGGGGTGAATTCCAACTCTAACAATCTGGCGTCACTGCACACCACTGCGAACTGCAATATGACCCAGACGCGGGCTCAGAACGGGTCTGTATCTCTCTCTCTCTCTCAGCATACCTCGTTTCTGACGTCCTCTAGCCAAAGTGTATCCACACAGTGTGATGCCTCATTCAACTACAACCAAGGATGCGGTGTCTCGTTCGGTCAACCCAATTCTTATGGCCCGGGCTTCAACGCTGACGGCGGCGGGTGGTATGCTATGCACCGTGGAACTTGCGGAATCTCTGTCTGGTTTTGGTCTCGGGACAACTCTACAGTACCAACAGAGGTCTCTCAAGGGCTCCCGACAGTCAATCCCGACCCATCCTTGTGGGGATCTTCCGACGCCTTCTTCCCAACAACCAGCTGCGATTACATGTCTCATTTCGATGCGCACAATATCGTCTTCGACCTCACCTTTTGTGTAATTAGCCGATACCTCTTCTGTTGCGATGCTGACGTTCTTCCAGGGCGACTGGGCCGGTTCGCCATCAGCCTATGGTGCTTCAGGCTGCCCATCCACCTGTGAAGACTGTGAGTTTGCTTTTCTTTTCAATTTGATTCGCGCTCAACACACATTGATACAGGGGTGAACAACAATCCCACCATGTTCAGCGAAGCATACTGGGAAATATCGTCACTTCGCGTATATACCCCGGACGGACGTTGATACCATCGTCATGTATGCGTACAACAGTGTAAAATATCTATCTACTCTTGAATTTTTTCCGTTGGGTAGGTATTCCTGCTTCTACCACGTCATCGTCCCGGTCCCGCTCATCTTCACGGCTCCTACCGTCCTCTCGCCGGTGCTTTCGCCCATTACCGCCTCCCTTTGCATTCGCATTCTGCTCCTTCAGCTCTACTGCCGCCACTCGCCCCGCTTCGTTGACCCGCTCCTTGAGAAGTGCGATTTCCTCCGGATCAGTCGCCCACAGTTCCATTTGCTTGCCGATGGTCTGTTCTATCCGCTGGACGAGCTCCACATCATACTGCGTTACGAGTGTTATTGATTTGCCCGCGCGCCCTGCTCGAGCTGTCCGTCCCACGCGGTGGATATAGTCTTTTGAATGGGTCGGGATATCGAAGTTAATCACCACGTCAACGGAGGGTATATCCAAACCCCTTGATCGTCGTTGAGAAGGACTCTTCAACTAACCGGAGGAGAATGCTCACCGACTCGCAATATCAGTTGCTACAAGGACCTTCCTACTCCCACTTTTGAATTTACCCAGCGCACCGAGACGTTGACTCTGACTGAGCTGCCCGTGTAATGGGACCGCCGGAAGCCCCAGCGTTCGTAGAATAATACAAATACTAAATACTCGGTCAAAACTGGTCAAAGAGTGAAAGAATTCTCGTACCGTCCGGCATCATGGACCGTTCTTGTGAATATAATCATAGAATTTTGTGCCAGTGAATTAGCGAGAGAGACAAGGTATGTGTCCTTGTCTTGTAACGGCATGAATAGATAATATTGAAGCAACGTCGAAACGGTCTGGTATCTACTCGAAAGTCAGTTAAAATCCAAGATATATCATGAAGCTCAGCGCACTTGGTAGACACCTCGACCTTCACCGGATTCGAGAGACTGGCGCGTTGTAGTTTGGCTACTTTTGAGGTCATTGTTGCGGAGAACAGATAGGTCGTGCGCTCCGTGGGGACCAGTTTTAAAATCCTATCAATTACGGGCCCGAAATCCATGTCCAGCAATCGGTCGGCCTCATCCAATACCTGAAGGGTTCTTGTCAAGCGACAGCCCGATTAAATTTGTTGCTTGCAGACATACCAAAAACTTGATTCCCTTCAAGCTGAACCCTTTAGTGTTTTCAAGGTGCCATAACAATCTCCCCGGAGTCGCTACGACAATGTGCGGTCGCTTGGCGAGAGCCACCGACTGAGCTATAGTCTCTACACCACCAACTATCACGGCGGACCGCACGCCCATCGAAGAGCCCAGAGATTCGAATTGTTGTGATATCTGGAACGCCAGTTCACGCGTCGGGGCCATCACGCACGCAAACAGGCCCTTGGGGTCCTCCCATAGCTTTTGCAGGATCGGAAGAGCAAAGGCAGCGGTTTTTCCGGACCCGGTTGAAGCAACGCCAATGATGTCTCGTCCCTCTAGCGCATGCGGAAGAGCTTCAACCTGGATTTCGGTGGGAGTGGTGAAGTTTACTTGCTCAAGCGCCTCCAGTAACGGGTCGATGAGGCCAAGCGACTTGAAGGAAGGCGGAGAAGACATTTCAAAATTTCGACTGCCTAATTGGGACATATCTCCGGGTTTGCCGAGTACATTCAACGCATACATCGTATTTAGCTACAACTAACAAAGCAAGAAAGAATCGTAACTAATATAGGTATAGTAGGTGAGAGCGGTGTATATAGAATATATCCTCCGTAGATCGTCGTTAATCAAATAAAATTACAATCCCATAGCAGATCCAATGGACCGGGCAACGGAGGCACCACGAGAGGGAGCAACGGATGCATGTCGCTGCTGCTCCCATAGTTTGTCTTTGGCACGCACTTCAATGTTCTCAAACGGCGCATCCTGCGTCAAGTGAACACAATCACGCGTCCCCAGGACGAGCAACTCGAAGAAAAATGACGCTGCCGCACGCCGAGAAGCCTGGAAGTAGGAAATGCTAAGTCTCAAGTAGCAACGAGAGGATCTCAAGCCGACCTTGTCTGCCATCTTACGGAAGCTAAGAGCCTTGTCCTCATCCTCCTCCCCATCCACCGGCTTGAGCTCCTTCCGGATGATGCCGAGGGCCTTGACAGTATTCTTGCTATAACCCTTGCCTTCGTTCTCGATGGGCTCGGCGTCTTCTACTGCTTGGCTTTGGGTCGAAGGCTTCACATCGAACATGACGATAGGACATGTGGCATCGGCATAACTCTCGACGCCCTCATCGAATGCCATTGCGTCGTGCATCGGCGTTGACAAACGACTGAGTTCGGAAGGCGCCGCCGATTTCCCTCTCACGTCCACCTCCAACTCGGGTGGCACTTCCAATTGGAAGGATTCCATCCCCAACGCGTCCGGGTCGCCGAAATCAAAGGCGCCGTCCGGCCCAGTGCTGCCTGCCCTGCCCATGAGATCACTTCGTGCCATACTCGGTGCACGACTGTCGCGGCGAGCTTGTTCGATTTCGTCGTCGCCATTGACGCTTCCGTCCAGTCTAGGACGCTTATTTGAACCTTTCTCTGGCGAGGCTCCCCTACGCTTGGAAGACGGAGTAGTGATGGGGCGCATGAATAGTTCTGCTAGTTCGGGCGCCAGGCCAGGGGGTGCCGCACAAAAGAATGTACCGTTGGGTGTTACTTTGGTGGGTAAGAAGTGTGCAATGGGGTCGTCGCGGATCTCCAAAAGTCGCATCATAACGGAGGAGCGAGGCAGAAATTGCTGTTCGATCAGGATACCACTGACATCGGTGGTGACCGCGGGGCCAAGTCCGTTGTTCCTTTTCCCGACTTTTGCGCCTGGACCCCCTTCGAGCTCGGTGACAGAGTCGATAATTTGTTTTTTCTCCTTGACTTTGCGTTTCACTTTCGTCGGAGTTTTACCATCAGGGAGGACAGTCGGGTCTTCGGGAGGTGGTGTACAGGGAGCATCACTGAGAGGCGAGGCTATATTAAAGTATGAGATGATAGAGCAAGCGAGGATGTGGGTGGCGTACATGCTCTCGACGATCTGCTCGGGCCTGGGGTTTTCTCGCGGTCATAATTGTCGCCAGGAAGCTCGATATCTGGCATATCGATATCGGGGTTTATGTCCGCGTTGAACGGATGCTCAGAGCCTCCTCTGCTCTTGCTATGGTTGGAAAAAATATCCATATCCATGTCGCCATTGTTTGGCATGAATTGAGCATCGAAGGAATCATCGATCACAGGAAGGTCTCGCCCAACGCCAACGCTACCATCGACACTCATGTTTTCGTTGTCGTCGTGGGGGTCGAAAGTAAGACCGAGATCATCGAGGTCCAGAAAATCTTGGGACCCTATTCCGTCGGAAGGACCGATATCAAAAGGGTCGTTGGCGTCATAATTCTGAAAGGCATCCGCGGTACGCAGGGTAATATCATCGGCGTTGGCCTGATGATGACCTTGGGGTGCCAAAGGCCGGTCCTCGAAGTCCAAATCCCTGTTGAGAAACTGTTGAGCGGTGGCGTAGATACAATGGGATAAAAACTACCAATTGACGTCGGGCAAGAGAATATCCAGGTCGAGGGATTGGCCCTGCAGGGTGATTGCGTTTTTGTTCACGGCGAGTTGATCTTCAGTCATATCAACCATGCCAGGACGAAACGCCTGAAACGGGGTCAGGAAAGGGTATAGAACAGACGAGAAGAGATATACTGACCATCTTAATCTTTAGAAGGGCCTCGTTACAATCGTCGAGGAGGTACTTGGCCTTCCTGCTGTAAATTCTAACGACACCAAGGAGCAACTGGCCGCTCAAGCGGAGAGCCATGACCTCGACCTCTTGACCCATGATTGCGCCTAGAAGGGCGGCGTGAGTGGGAGGTTGTAGAAGTGTATAGACGCGTACCAACGGACTTCTCAATGTCGGTCTGTAGTGTCTGTGTTTTCGAAAGCTTCCTCTCCATGTGTGCGGCGAGCCATACTTTCCCGAGCGGCCCGCGACGCGACAATATCGTTTCCGAATAGAACTGTGAAGATAGTTAGAGCATAGCGGGCGAGGGAGGAGTAAAACAGAATACCATGGTTGTGGCAGGAGGAGAGGTTGGCGTGCCTTGTTTGGCGGCCTTGGCTTGTGTCCTGTTTGCCAACGCCTTGGCTCTCATGCTGAGGCGCATTATTGTACGCGAAAAAAAGGGCGTCCTTTTCTGCGTCCGCCGCCATGCCTCGGCGGACTCGGGGCTTCGTGCCCAGCCGTGGGCCTTCCGCGAAAACGCTGACACTTTCTACGACGATACCGCCGCCTTTCAGAGGACTAAGAATCGCACAACCGTCGCGAGATTCAACTTGGACATGGGCGGAAGGGCGGACATGGGCCAGTTCGGTTCTTGCTTTTCCCTAGCAGCAGAGATGAAGCAAAAGGGAATCGCCCCTACTTTGTTGACCTACAACACACTCTTGCGCGCCTTTGCGCCAGGCGGTTTTGCCCCCGCGTCGTTGGCCATTTTGGAGGACATGTTGTCCATGGGTGTCTCTCCGGATGCAAGGTCCTTCAACTACATCATAGAGGTATTTATCCCTGTGCTGGTCTCAAATCCATCTAATTATTCATCCTAGGCCCATCGAACAGAAAAGTCTTCTACCCTGACCTTCATCCTGGCAAGAATGGAAGAGTTGGGCATAGCCCCGAACGCGACGACGTTCACACTTCTCATCACCCGTTTCGTCGCCGAAGGCAATCTCGAAGTATCGCTGCAACATCTCCATGCCATGAAGGCCCGCAATTTACTTCCTGAGGTCGTGGCGGCGCAAGGTGTGATCGTTTTGGCTGCGAATCAAGGGTACCCAAGACTCGCTCTCGATCTGGTTGCCTCCTTTGAAAACGAGTCCGTTCGGAAAGTGGAGAACTCGGTCTGGCTTGCTTGCTTGTATTCATCGGCTGCTAACCTCTACGTAAGTTTTCCTTCATTTTCAAGCTTTAGGCCACTACTAAGCTCTCACCCTAAAGGCTGAAGGAGTATCCAAATGCTGGTACACCCTTGTCGCGGATTTTGCCGTTTCGCCCGACGAAGGACTTTGTACGCTTGTATTGCATACCGCTGCTCGGAATGGCCTTCCCAATCTAGCAACGGATGCCCTTCGTGTTTTAAAAGTCCTCGATGTCCCATGGATGGAGTACCATTTGGCACCGTTGTTCGAGGCGTTCTGTCGAGCTGAACAGTACCAAGAAGCATTCACCACACTGGCCATAATGCGGCAAAATGCCATACACCCTGCCCCGACGACCGCCTTCCCAATCATCCAACTTGTCAAACAACGTCCAGAAATGCTTGACGAGTTGTGGGAGGTTCTCAACCAGATGAACAAAGAGGGGAAACAAATCGATCCCTCCGCTACCTGCGCCCTTCTCGTAGCCTCTGTTACCACTCAACCATTATCCCGCACGCTCGCCGATTATAACATGTTAAAGTCCTGGGGCCTCGGCCCTAACACTGAAACGTTCAACATCTTTGTCGATGCATGCATATCCGCTGGCAACGTCGGCTACGGAGAACTTGCCTTCAAGCAATTGAAGGAGGCAGGAATGACTCTGGACCACGACGTCTACGGAAGGATGATGACCCTTCACCTTAGCCAGGAAGTGTATGACGATGCTTTCCTGTATCTGGAGGTAATGCATGGCGCGGGTCATATTCCAGCGCGCCATCTGTACGAGTCCCTAGTGCTCAGGTGCGCTACTGCTGGGGACGACCGATATCTTCTTGTTCTGGACGAGATGAAGGAATTTGGCCACATCCCTCCTCCTGAATTCGTCCGCCACTGTTCGGAACTGCACGGAAGCGGTCGTGCTGCACAGGAAGCTGCCCTCGCCCGCGCGCGAGCCGAGGCTCTCAAAGACTCGCTGGGACACCCGGGCATGGATGGAGTAGCTCAAAAGTTCATAGAAACAGGTGGTCTAAGCGGGGTACAGATACCAGATGAAAAGTAAATGTAACTAAATCTAATATGCAGTCGAGATACGGAAACGATTCAATCGGCTCCGAGTCCGACTAACTCCGACGGCATGCTGAGTCAATCCCGAGTTGTACCGCGATATATAGTCCTGCCACCGCCCATTCGTGTCCAAGCCAGACCTCAGCAGCCTCAACAATGAGTCTAGCGGTGGGCACACGGTCTGTAGATGATGCCGCCCCACTCCCTCTCTCCTTCCCATCTATCCTGCGCAATCCCGGAATCGCATCGCGCTTCGCGTATCTATCCGACTCTGTACAAGAGAGCTCCAAGCCTCTCGTTCCTAAAAAGCACAAGACCTTGAGGACCGACAACGAGGGAAGACGATGGATTCGGAGGAAGGAGAATGGTGCCATTCGAATCCCATTCGAGGTATCAGTCTAACCGCTACTGCATGCAGCTCGTTTTACCGGCAACGTTCATATCGTTCAACCTGCAAAGCGGGATTTTCTTCCGCCGCAAGGCCCGCAGATTCGCTCTACGTTTCCTGAGCCTTTGCCTGTTTATCTGGCTCGTAACAACAAAGTACCGACGGCTGCGACCCCAAGTCCTGATCCAAGGTCAATAGATTGCGGCCGATTCTCTCTCGGCTTGAGAGGGATGAGACGTGACCTGCGGAAAATGGGTTTCCGGTCGAAACTGCTCGTCCTCGAAATAGAGACCGCAGTCGTCGGCTGGCTTGAGGCTGGCGGCACCCTACTCTTACCCGACGCATCTGAAAGCGACATCCCTTCCTCGGGAACACCTATCGGAACGACCGGGGTCGTGGAGGTTTCCCGAACGCCTTTGCAGCTAATATGGAAGACCGACGAGTCGTTCGCTAGATATGTGGTGCACTGCACAGCAAGGTATCATAAGATTGTCAGCTTCAGTCAGTTTAGGTCTTGTCTTCCCCATCCTCGTCTAACCTATTTCCCAGGCAAAGAGGTCACCGGTCAGCGGCTAACCTATTTGCTCCGACCAAACGTCAATTACCCTGGGCATCACTCAAACGCTGCCCTTGGCATTGATACCCCACCCACTACGGACTTGGAACTTTCTTCTCAACTCGACACAGATTCCGAATTCGCTAGCGATCTTGATACTCGCTCCGAAGCCGGAGAGTCGGTCGCAGATTCCGTCGTTGACCAGATGTCCACGATAGACGAGGACGCTGTAACCTCCCCGCATCCACCTCCCGCGCTGAATCCTATTGAGGACGAATGGTCTGAAGTGGGTGACGTAGATACCGATGGTGACGAATCTGCAATGGGGCAAAGTGTCAATTCTCTGGCAGAGGATCCGGACGCAACTATGGTCGTGGAGAGCCGTTTGTCGCAACTTTCCTTACGCGCACGTACGTGGGAGCATGCCGCCCAAAACCGCTCATCCTCTTCTCCATCTCGTTCGCCTGTAAGGCCCCCGCGACGGTCCATGCCAGCTGCCCCGTCAATCCGACCCACTATTCCGCCTAAATCGTTTTATGAATATTTGTTTTCTTGATCTCATTGACCTTGTAGTCCGCATGTAATAATACATATGTTGTGCATAAATTACCCTGTAATAAGGCGAACTAGCAAATAACATGTTGAAGCTGTAAATCGCTGTACAGTGCCGTCAGTCGATGTTCGCGCAATACACTCGCAATACTACTCACAATCAAGTTTTGCATAGCTGTGAAAAATAAAATAAAAATAAGATAAGCCCTTGTGCGACTGATTTCGCCGCTCTGGTCGAAGGTATTGGACGGTTGAGCCCCGCCTCCCAGTATCCCGACGAGAAGAATTCCCTGGAAAGATTTCAAACAACGATCATACCCGACGGAAGCAAAAACATACGTTGGACAGGACCCACGCCAACAAAACCTTGAAGCCGTCAAAATGTGCAGTTTACGCCCAGGGATTCAGGAGACTCACATTGGTCCTGACATTGGCATAATAATCCTTCGCTGCTTGATCCTTCTCCGAGTTGCTCATGGCCGTATTTTGCGAAAACGCAGGCTTTCGGTTCTTCAGGTTGGACAACGCTTCCTCGTATATGTTGTTCATGTCTGCCTTATCGGTAGACATTTCAACATCGACTTGAGCGTGGATATCCTGGACAACGGCTCCAAGATCGGCTTCGACGATGGAATCTTGTTTAGTACCCCACGAAATCTAGTGAACGACGCTTAAGATTGTACGAAAGAGGAAGAAACGTAAACCAACATCATCAAGGTTAGAAAAAGCATAACTGGGTCGCAGGATTAAACGGTTAGTCCCGATGGAAGGGTGACAACGCAAGCTTACATGTTGAGGATGTTGATATAGGTAGGCGAAAGGAGTAGGTAAGGTACGAAACTCGTTAGTATGTGCCATGGGTCGAATGCAAGGATGCTGCTGCTTGCATACACTAAGGCGAACGCGCGTTGAGCACAGGGAAGATCTAGTGAACGCGCGCGCACTTACCCCCATATGTGATAACAACACTGAAGAGCATCGCGGAGTTGGCTCCGCCTCCTTGACGAGCGGCCGCCAGAGCACATACAATTGAGGCAGATATCATGTACGCCATGAGGACGGCAAGACAGATGGCGGTGATCTTGTACTTCCACTTCGAGCTGAAACGGCTTTAGACTAAAGGTTATCTATAGATGAAGAAACGTACGCATTGGGTTTGTTTCCCATCGAGAACAAGAAGCAAGCGACGACCACCGAAGCCATGAGATACTATCCAGAAGATTAGCGATATTCCTCGACATATGAGGCAGCGCACTTGGACCACGGTGTTGACGAATTTTATCGCTGGCATGTTGAAGGATGGGTCCTCCAAAGAGGATGTTAATACTACCTATACGCTTGGTTGAGTCTCTAGTCGCTCAAAAAAAAACGAAAGGTATACAAAGAAGATGTACAAGTTACCCTGAAGCAAGATTAGCATGCGTCAAGGAGGAGGAAGTGCTGTGGCTCACAATGCTGAACCATGCAAATACTAGATTTATTATGGTATAACCCGTCTCGATCATGAGGAAGACCTTCCGAGTGAGACTGTGACCGGAACGCAAAATTTGGCCAACGTGGGCGATGGCGTATGTGGCGGCAAAGAAGGATCCATTAAGCCACCGGCGACGTTGACCGATGAACTCTGGCAGTGCATCGGGTACATCGGTCTCCGCAATCGCTCCTTTCACATACTTGAGAATCCTAGCGGGCGTTGTCAGGCGGTGGTACAAGCCGGGCCAAAAAGCGCACCATCGAGAATTTGCTTTTCAAACATTGTTAGGAGTTTGTATGAGTTGAAAAGAAGTGCTCACCTTTCGCAATGAGCTCGAAGCACAAGATTCGCTGTATTTGATATTAGCTTCCGCAAAGCCAGATTCAGAAATCGCGTACGTCTTCCGCGAGGTCTAATATGCAAGTTAGAACTAATCGGGTCTGATCAAGGTTGACTTACACATATTGGATGTGAATATGTCGGTGTCGTGCCCATGGAGGACTTCGCCCTTGAAGTATGAAGCCAATGGACCGATACCATGTTTATTGTTCTGCAACGCAATATATCTGAGGATCGTGTTCGTCAGCTACTGACGGCGTGAGTCCTGGAAAAATGTCACAGACCGGTACGCAGAAAAAGCGCCGGGCTAGTGGCGGTGAGAGTAAGATCATAATTTTGCGAATCAAGGAAGAAAAACGAACCAAGACGCTAATATACCCAAACATCGACTCAGTGGTTTTGTCAAGAATACAGCTAATCTTGTATTCAAAATTCTGGGCCGCCACTTTGTTGTTGTATCAGAAATGGACCATTGGAAGAGTCGATAAAGAAACTTGCCCAAGGGGTTCAGAAGAAGGGACCAATTTTTGCCTTTATATGTCGATATTTCGCCGCATGCCCCTCCCACTCTGGAGTTGACATCAAATGCTTTCCAGAGGCGGTATATCGCAGTGGGACCTGGTCGAGTGCCGACGTCCAACAAGACACAAACATTGGGCTATAACCGTTAGAAAACCCACATAGGCGTTTTTTGGAAACTTACCTGCAGCAAAGGAGCGAACGCATTGAAGAACCATCGGTGACTATTGATCTTTTTCTGGTTTTTCTCTTTCATACAGAATATGATCTGCGTTGGCACAATCCCTTTCTGAGAGCTCGTTCAGTAATGTTCCCCACAGGCGAGAGAAAGAGGTTACATCTGGATATCGGAACTTGAGGTTCGAATCAATGGAGAAGGAAGTGGTATATTCGAATCTAGACTCGGATGAGTGTTTGGAACAAACAGGTTTTCTTCACGATGCTCACAGATGTGCGGTAACGTCTTTTTTATTAATCGAATTGAGCATAGGCCCTCCGGGCTGGTATACCCCAAGAAGAGTAAGGCAGTCGAGAACACGAGGGTGCACCTTTTTTCGCCCGTCGGCAACAATACATACCACAACCTATATACATTCTGAGTCGAAAATTCGTTCGCTGGCTATACAACTCACCTTCTTCCACGCATCTGGTCCCCATGTCTGCGAGCTCTTTCTTGTACACAAATGCGATATGTTTTGCATTACTCCATGCATCGTGCGACAGAAAAGAACTTCATCCTCCTGTCAAGCATGTGAGCTTTCCGGAAAATGCACGGTGAAAAATGCACGCACATTAAACATAGTTATAACAATAAACAACTCCGTCCGCCGCCCAGTCAAATTCTGGCGAAGACAGAAGCCTTTCTTCTCGAATTCGTCGGGGTCGCAGGTAACTGCCGTATACCGAGTCCTCATCGTTTCTGGTTCTCCTCTTCGCGGCAAAACCAGCTTCGGAGGCACCTCCAATTCGACAACGAGATTGCCGTTCGTCAGCCGAACGCGCTTTTTGGATTTGTTACGACGAAGGACGCGTCCAGTCGGAGCTGGGCCGAAGTGACGCGTCTCCAATGGGGTATCCTCGCCACTGAGGGTCGAGAAAGGTTGCGAATCGTAGGAATGCATCGAGGGATACGTGGCATACTGGCCGTCTGTGTAGTCGTATCCACCCTTTTCAGGGTCACGATTGGACGGGTTTCCAGTATAGTGGGCGCTGTCGTCGTCACCAATCTGGTAGTCTTCGTCGTCACCCGCCGGCGTGGGAGAGCGGGATCGAGGTGGACGGTAGGAGGCGCGGGAATAGTTCCCGGAGGCATAAGCCTCGGCATCATACTGGAAGTGATCAACATGGCCTGCGGGGAGCTCCTCAGGCTCGTAGACCGCGGGAACATGTTCATGTTCGTAGTACAAAGATGGGTGCGGTGGAGCCTGGGGATCTGAGAATGGATTGGCGACAATGTCGGCGGAATTTTGGGGCTCTTCCTCGAGATTTAAGGTTTCTCCAGTCATTATGGGGGCAAGAAATTGCCCAGGCTGGTATGGCCGGTATTCGGGTGCTGGCTCGACAAACTCTGGAGGAGGGTGGTGCATGGGGGCGTAGGACCCCACGGAACGAATGGTATACGCATCCTCCAACTGATCTCCGTATTGAGCTGAGGTCGGTCGGGGTGGCGAAGCGCCATAGAACGTATTGAAGCTTGCAGCCAGATGCGACTCGGATGGGCTTCCCCGCGGATCAAGCGTGCCGTCGTAGCTGGACGCACGCGTGTACTCGTCTGGAGATTCCGAGCGACCATATTGTGCCAGTGGAGAGCCCGAGTTTGTTGGACGGTACATCGTCAAAAGCTGCGGTTGAGTTAAGTGACAGGCCTGTGACTGATCGCGTTTCGGATGCCGCACATGATCGCTGAATTGTGATCGCGGCGGAAAGTCAAGAGTGTGATCGCTGTGCGCCGATTCTGCGGCATCTTCGCAGCTACACCATGCACAAGCATCGTGCCTTTTACTTTACCGTTTCATGGACGAGCCATCCATCCCACTATCTCTCTCCATCGGTTTCTTTCTACGGATATTTCTCCTCGCGTTTGACCCGCACAGTCACCTCAGACCGACTTTCGTTGGGATATGGGAAGGAATCGCTCTGTATCGCAGCATATCAAATGGCGACGGACCACCGATCAACACCTATCTTCCATGCGCTTGCCGGCTCTTGTTCGATTTTCTCTTCACAGAAAGCCTTAATACAATGATTCCCCTCATATTCTCCTTGTTGCTAGCGGTTTTGATTTCTGATGTCGTTGGTGCCCATCATAGCCACGATATACGACCCAGTCGGTCAGACAAAAAACTGGCTGTTACCACAACCCATACTCCCCAGATATACGAGGTTTCCGATTCTCCGACTCGTCGCATGAATAGAACGCGAGTCATTCCACGTCCAAACCGCGAAACAAAGGAGGCCAACCAGCTTTTCAGCACGGTGCCCGATCTCGTCGTGACGGCAGGGATACGAACCGTGGATTTTGCGGTTCGCCCTGATGTCCAACCTCAGATTTCTCCTTCACCTGCGCCCATCGAAATTGCCAACAGAGATACCCTCATTTTGGACCCTATAACCCCACCTTCTCCGCCTTCTACCCCGAAACGCAGACCCCGTCGTTCCCCGGTCGACTCAGAGTCTGGGAGTCACGAGGACGAACTGCAAACACCTACGCTATTGGTCATGCCACCAACTCTAGCTTCTCAGCCAGAGTACGGTATGACCAGCGCGGAAGCGCCCATCGACGAGGAGGACGATCGAGATGAGCTCCAGACGCCTCTGGCATTAAAGCTGCGGGAGCTTCCTGCCCTTATACTTGAACAAGACCAACCACAAGGCGGGGGAAGACCAGTACTGTTGGAGGATATCCCGGTTCTTGACGATCCAGCATCCGTCCACGATCCAGACACGCCGAGAGTTGAGGACGATAATTTGTCGGAGCTGTCTTTGCCAACCGACACAGCGCCGAGCATAATATCTGGTAAAGATGCGTTGGAAATTACTGCAGCTGCAGAGCAGTTACGAAAGCAAGCTTGGGGCGAGGAAGCACAGAAACGTGAACTGGAGGCGAGACTCAATCGAGCCGTTTCGCAGAAGAAGGTAAAAGAAGCATTCTTGTTGCGGCTCGAGATCGAGGAATTAGAACAACGAGCCCGAAAATTGCATGGACGAGCAGCTCGGCGACATTACCGTGGTAAGTGAACAGACGTACGGCCCTGTCTCCACTCCATATTTTGACAGCGCGCAATTTGCGCAACGGAGACGATACGATCGATGTCCACGGACTGTTTGTGCGGGAGGCGATCAAGAAGGTAGAAACATCTTTACAAGCTGCGATTCGGAGCGGCCGAAAGGAACTTCACGTCATCGTCGGTCGCGGCCTGCACTCGCGCGGTGGCGTCGCCAAGTTGCGTGTCGAGATCCCAAAGGAAATGGAAAGGCAAGAAGCGCCAAATTCTAGCGCACCAACTAGCTAACATCATTACAGACAGAGCATACCATGGCGAATTCATAAGAATAACCCGGGGGTCTTGGTTTTGACTGTTCCGTCGTAATTGATGCCTTGGGTCGTTGTTCACTGGTGATTATGATATACAAACTGTGAGATGCGTTGAAAACGAATGAGAGAAAAAACACCGGAGACTTGCTCTATGCCCCTTGCTGTCTGCCTCTGCTCCCCCCTGCTGGCGCCTTCCGTTTTTTGAATAAGACAGTCGGCGCAGCGGCCTCTAGTGGTGGGTGGGTGTCGGGTTCGGGCTTGACGGCGGTGTCAATGGTATCGAGATCCAGGGGGGGAGAGGGATCCTCTAGCTTCATGGCCGTCTCCAGTTTGACATCAACCTCCACCGGAGCCTCAATCTGCTCATCAGGATCTCCCATTTTCTTCCACTGCAGTTTAGCCCACTTGGGTTTGTCCGTGGGGTCGCTCGCAGGAGGTATAGGAGCTAGGAGAGATTGAGGCTCGACCGGCTCTTCCTTCTTCTTCAATTGAATAGAGATAGCGCCAGGGTCGTATATCTGGCCCAGCCCTGTGGCCATTGTCTTTTTCCGCAGTTTGAATTCTCGGCTCTCCTCCTCGTCCAGCGCCTCAGCCGAACGTTTGGTACCGGCCTCGGTAGAAGATGGAGTAGCCGACTCAGACGGCGTAACCATTTCCCAATGCCCAGCCACTCCTTGCATGCGACGCCGTTCGGCTTCGGCAGCCAGACGCTCTGCGTCGGGATCATCGTATCCTAATTGTTTGGCCGTGGAATAGTTGGTATACGGATTAGAAGGTTTTGGTGCAGGTTTCCTGACGGGGGCAGAAGAGGAAGGAGTTGGTGCGCTGCTGAGTTTGGCGCGACCGGCTCCGACATCCTGTGCAAATGCGATTTGGGCAGCCTACCAAACAGCGATGAGAATATGCCGAAGACAACCGGAGAAGCCAGACTTGCCTGTTCTACGCGAGCCATCTCTCGTCTCTCCTCTTCGTCATCCTTCTTCTTCTTCTCGCCCGCCTTGTAAATGCTGCGAATGAATCGTTCGGTATTTCCTTTGTGTCGAAGACCATTTTCGTGCTGTTGACGTGAAGGTGCATCGTCTGCGATATAGATGTCGCAGTACTTGCAAAAGTACTTTTTCTTCGAGACCCAGTACTCGCTCATGATGGTGTGAAGCAGAAGGAAGCGGTTAGTCCCGGGCCGGCCCCAGACATTGATCCGAAATTCGGAGAATCTGATCACAAGGTGATGCACTTGGCCCAGATGGTTAGAAGCTCAGACGAGAACAACCCTCTCATGGACGACTCCGACCTCCATGATGAACCCCGTAAGGTAGACAGCAAGGATTCCAGCGATGGCGAGCGCACGGACGACAAGCTACAAACCTCAGAGGTTATCAGTGTCCATTCGATCGTTCCAGAATATAGGCTCTACAAACGACGGTTTCTCGGTACCTTTGCGCTGGCAAGTTACAACCTCTCAATCTCGTCCCATCTCTCAAATTTCTTCAAGGTGGTATTAAATGTCGTCTCTGGAATGACATGGCCGTGGTTCGGTCCGATATCAAATGACAGTACGGCCCATGCCCTGCTCGATTTTTCCTTTCTCAATGTGTGCTCCAGTGGTCGCGGAGTTTGGTGTCACTTTGGACGAAGTCAATTGGCTAGGGAATGTAATGGCATGCGTCTACTTGCCCGTCGCGCTCTCAGTACCTGAGATAATCCGACGATATGGGATCCGGCGATGTGTTGGTGTCCTGTCTCATTTTCCGGGTTGCATTATTAACTTCTTCGCAGTGTGATCTCGCTGCAGCTTGTTTATTAATATCCGCATGGGTTCGGTACGCGGGCACCGTTCATTCCCTCTCCAGCAGAGGCGCGTATGGCCTTTTGTTCCTTGGACAGGTAGGAACCACGTTAAGTTTCCTTGCAATAAATTTTCAATGGTGATATTTTAGTTCTTTGCGGCTCTGGCACAACCGGTATTCCAGGTTCTTGGTCCTAAGTATTCAGAGACCTGGTTTGACCTTAAAGGCCGCACAACGGCCACCATGATCCTCTCAATAGGTCAGTTTCCCCTCACTCCCCTTTCTTTTTGGGTCTCCCCATTGACTGGAATACTTCCAGCGAACCCCGTCGGGGGAGCGTTGGGCCAACTACTCAGTCCCATCGTCGGTGACACTAGGCAATCGGTATCATATTTCCGAACCTGCTTTACGTCGACTAAGTCTTGAACCAGATCTTGATTCTCGGCATCATGTCCACCGTCGCGGCTCCCTTTGTGTTCCTGATCAGTGCTGCCCCACCAACACCTCCCAGTATTTATCTTTTTCTGGTATCCACTTCAAAAACTCAATACGTTTTGAACAGCATATTCCGCATCAAAGAAGACTCCTGGACTGCTTTCTCTGCTACGGGTCATGTTCAATAAGGGTCTGCCGACAGACCCTCCGATGTCAATCCGGGAACGAATGGACTTTGTGAGCATTCTGTTTCGTACATGTTGACCTCCTCAATGAAGTGGTTACATAGACAATCATCTTCCTCGTTTTCGGCATCCTTGCATCTGCGTCAGTTTTTTCTTATTAGGCTCAGTGCCTTGTATATTTGCTCACTCGGTTATTGTAGAACTAATGTTTTTGGAATTTTAACGGGCGAAATACTGGTTTGACGTGCCCTGCCTCTCTACATCCCACTTCTTACAGAAGGCTTCAGCAACCGGCCGGCTATTCATCAGATACAGCCGGTTTCATGGGCGCTGTGTTGCTTTTAAGCGGAATCGTAACTGCGATAGCGACTGCGCCGCTCTTCGATCGCGTGTTCACCTCTCACCTCGCAATTACAACCAAATTCCTGGTTCCTGTTCTCGCCGCTTCTTGGTTGTCGCTTATCTGGGCCGGTACGTCGCCTCCGACAAAGTCGACTGGGATGCTCTCTAAGCGTAAAATTACAGTTAAACCCGACAACACTGCCGGCCTGTATGCCATCTGCGCCCTCATCGGCATCACATCGGTCACCATGCTTCCTGTTTCGCTGGAACTGGCATGTGAAGTGACGAGAAACGCGGATGGTAGCTCATCACTATTGTGGTTTGCGTGTAATGGATTCGCGATCATCTTCATCCTTGGCAAGCGTTCATAGTTCTGCCATTTCTTTCTGAACTTACCTGTTCTCGAACTATAGTGGAAGGTGCCTTACGTGCGGGTCCGGACGCAAGTCCTCCTTTGAACATGCGCCGAGCCCTGATATTTAACGGCGCGGTCGTGATGGGAATATCTGCTTCAATCTTCTTTTTGCGCGGTAGGCAGACACGAAAGCAGGTTGATCAGGAAAGGCAGCAACGGCAGTCAATTTCGCTCCCCGCCCGAGGTCAGACTACGGGCCCTTGAGGGCTTAGCGCTGCATACCCTTCCCTCTATGCTGAATGTACATATAATCAATATAGTAGCTATTGCACGTCATTCTCTTTTTTAAAACCCCTAAAGTACTGCTCTCTAAAATCTTTATGCGCTGGAATGCGAGCATCAGGATCCCGTTCTTCTTCGAAACAGGGAGGAGGGTAAGATTCGTGCGTCGCTTTGCGAATGGTCACAAGCTGTAGAATACATCAATAATGGTCGAGGAAATGAAGAGGTGCCCAGCCTCACTCTTCTTCCCCATGATCCAAAATCTTGCAACGAGTTCGCGACCAGGACCATACCGTCACAAAGCATGGCTTGAATATCGACTTCCTCGTATTGTTCGTTGACTGTGGGAAGAAAGAAAACCAGCCGTCCCTCTGGCTTCAAGAGGTATCGGGCAAGGAGGACAAGGTCTGCCGCGAGGAGGGACAGTTCATAAGGCTTCGTCGGTGGAACGTAGGGTTCTTCTTTGCTGGACCCCGGTTCAGCATTCAGAGCACCCACTTGAAGTGTAAAAGTTACTTTCGCGCAGACATCTGATGTTCGATGTTAGCGGCTTTCTTGTCTTCGCTCAATTCCTTTTTTCGCCCGAGCCGTTTAGCTCCGGCTCGAACGCCGTCTGCAAAAAGGAACGGTGAGAATTGAAGTTGATATACTTAACCGACTCACAAGGTGGATCTGTTACGATGGTGTCAAATAGGTCCTAATTATTTCTCAGAGGGCGAGAATTTATGCCAGGAACAAAAAGGCCTACTCCGCATCGCCAAGGGTTGCGAGTTACATCGAAGGTACAAAGATCCACAATACGGTCGGCGACACCGTACTGTTTTGCGGCTCTGAGGACACCAGGCGGCTGATCTGCAGCTCCCATAAGTGACGGATTTCATTGCCGACTAACTTGCCTTTGCCCGCCTTTCCTCTCATTTGTCGTCCATCGATATCAGAGCCGAAAACCTGAGCACCGAAATAGGCGATGGGCTTTGCCACATGCCGTGAATAACTAACATGCACTCGGAGTCGGCGTCGCTCACGTATGCCATGCTCCCGGTGCCGCAAAAGGGGTCATAGACGAGCTTGGATGAAGACGCCTTCGACTCAATTAATATTAGCTCACTGGAATCAGCATCCTTACCAGGGCCTGGTTCGCCATCAACAAGGACACCTGGAGAGGGTGAGCAGCGGAACGAGTCGAGAAGTCTCGCCTTACCTCGGACTCCATACTCGTATTCCCATAATACAGTCGTTTTTTGACATCGAACATTTTGATCAAGGCTCTTGCAGAGCCATCTATGACCTAGGGAAGAGGATAGCAAGGGACGGAGAGTGGATCACTACACATACATACCAGTCTTCCAAAGTATACTTGGCGAAATTTACTGTCTCTATCCTGTCTTAATCCAGTAGAACTATCGTCTAACATTTCATTAAAGCCGGCACAATCTGAAAGGCAGGACTGGGCACACATTCTTCGAAGCAACCCAGAACAATCTGCGGGTTCTTCATGTCGATTTTGCCAGCGAAAGCCATGTAACTGAAGCTTTCAACAACATCTCGCTGGCGACGTTGGGGAATTTTATGATTGTAAGCAGTCACAAGGAATTTGAACGAAGTATCGTGTGCGTAAGACGACCACAGATGGCCGTTCGCCTTATTGACAACATGCAGCTCTTCATAGTCTCCCCCTTGCGCGTAGAATTCGTAGATATGCCTGGAGAATAGCCGTTAATGGGCCGAATTCAGCCAGTGGACAACTTGACTTGATTAGAATGCATCTGCCAGCCAGCAGTCGAGCGTGCTCCTCCGAGGCCAGGTCTAAAACCATGAACGGTCGCAATGGATCGCACTCCAAAGGCAGGGTTATCGCGAATCCGTGTAGTTGAGCGACTGATTCAAGCTCGGGAATTCGGAACTCCGAGTGACTTTGAGCAAAGACCAAGATGTAGGAGGGCATCGTGTGTGCAGTGAGAGTTGAGGTTGAAAATGAATCGAATCCTAATTTGGCGCTGCTTTTTGATAAGCGCGCCAGTGATAAGGTTTGTCTCGCCGATTGCCACCACCATGGGTGCGCTCTCCACCTATGCGAACTCGATGATTGCTTCACTTGCGGCCGAACCCTGTAAGTTATCGAAGACTCTTATTGACATCGATTTAATAGCAGGCAGTAACCGACCACACACTGCTCAATCTTCAATCCGCCTTTCCTCGAAATCTGGTACTCGCTGCCTTGGATCTTATTGACCGCGGAAACGGTGGGATTCAGCATCTGTACCCGTAGCACTTTCCACAGTTGATTCGCGCCCAGTCTTGAAGTGCATCGGCCCAGCCCGACACCATTACAATGTTTTAGGATCAACCGCAACGTACCAGGTCTTTCTCGACATGCCTGGTCCAATGTCGACATATTGCACCTGCCCTGCATTCTCGTTTCTCGTTCTCTCGTCGGAATCCTTTCTTATGGTTGGTCACTCCTTTTGCTCTGCTGCGATCTTCACGCCGTGTTCAGTGCAAACACGTATTGGCGGCCAGCATAGCGCAGCAAATGGGACGATGCGTCGACCAACCACTCAATTCAGACGAGCTAGGCTCAATGATAATGCAGGAATATTCCTAAGGGAGCAACAAAGCAATCTAAAATACAGTCAAAGTCGATCGTACAGAGTGATACAGCAATGGTATGTATGTGTCGGAGCTATGCCGCTCTGGCCTTTCCTTTGTCCAAATCAACAGTAGTACCCGTGGTGTTGGCCATGTCTCCATCCCGCACTCTGAATTCTAATCCCATTGCGTAGTCGTCCAGATTAGCCACCAGTGCCAAAAGCTCGAGTTTGGACGGGTGCGGGGACATTTGCACGGCGCGCGCGTCGTATCCGGCCGCGTTGTCGGAGGACGGCGTGGATGCGCTGCTCCCGGACGACGAAGCGGAAGAGACCGTATTCTCGTTCAGACGATATTTGAGGGTAATCCATGTAGCCAGCTTCCGTATTTCTGCCGGCTGCCAGATGGCCCACCATTTATCGACGACCTCGTCATCGTCCGATTCATCGTCCTCCTCGCCGCCGTTGGCAATAGGCTTGAAAGGTAGCGTCCCAAGATCAGGCGGCGGCTTTTTACCCCACACCGCAACAAACCAGGACCATTCTTTCAGCGAGCTCCTCTCATCCTCTCGCTTTGGACGGCGCTTCCGCTTGGCCTTGGAATTACGGCTAGCATCATCTGTCTCCGTGGCCATGGACGAAAGGAATTCAAACGCAGACTCGATATCGGAAGCACCTGGCGACAAGGCGTAGTAGAGGCGACCATCCCTGTCTCCCCCAAGAGGAGCAAACCGGGGATTGAACCGGTTCATCGCAACTTTGCCAGCGCCTTCGATATCCTGCAGGAGTTGCTTGTGTGCTTCTCGCCTGGCCTTGAACTGCCCAGCACCTGTCAGCCTCCAAGCAAGCGGAATTTGGAAGTAGCTACCTCTTGTTCCTTGACATTCTCGGTCTCCTTCTTGGCCTTCTCCCACATATCGTTCGCATTCCTCGTCGCATCTTTAACATCGCGGGCGACATCCTTGCTCTCCTTTGCACCTTTGTCTATCTCGGTGCGGATCACGGTCGACTCCACCACAGCGTCAATGAGCCCGAGGACAACTGGGATCATTTGAATCGTATCTATTATAAGCGAACCGGTGCTGCGAGTACGGCGCGAGCTGTTGATAGCAGAGTCTGGGAGAGGAAGAGGATCGGGGAACGAGGGTATGGTGTCGGACTCTTCCGAGTCGTCGCCGTCGGCAGAATCGGGTTCCGACGCGTCTAGAGCGTCGCGGAGGGAAGCCAAAATCTGCCACATCTTGGCTAGACCGACTCCGGCAGCGCGCATTTCTTTGGATCCCATCTGGATGGCCTAGGCGAACACCGTCAGGACATAATAGTTTTAGTTAAAAGGGCGGGGCGAACCTTCTTGATGGTGTTATTTGTCTCTTCCTCGGCAAGCACTCCCAGGAATGCCAAAAGAATGGACTTGAGACAGGCCTCGCTGACCCAGGGTATACTCTCCTCCTCGTCATACCGGTTACGCCCATTCCCACCGATGTGTTCTAGCTCGTCAAGGTGCGCTTTTGGAAGAGCCTTGGAGAAGAAGCGGAGAACGAATTCTCGAATGTGGAAGCGTGCCTCTGCGTCCTCGACGGGAAGGTTGGTGCGCAACTTGGCCCATTTCAGAGTCGGAAGGGGCCCAACATATGCCTTGGCTTTCTGCCGAGGAGCGTGTTTGGCCTTGGCCTCATCCGTTTTTGCAGCGCCATCGGCAACGGGTTTCGGTTGCTTCTCCGCCGGCGCGTTTGTTGAGTTGGTGAACCTGCTAAACTCGAGAGCTTAACGAAGACTTCAATAATAACACAAACGCGATACTCACCCAGTAGGATCGAGACCCTTGGCCTTGCGACACCGCGAACAGTTGCATACGTCCCGGCATTTGGGGCACCTGTATTCGAGGTGAAAACAAGTGATACGTCGAGCGGTGTGACAACGTACTTGTACTCGTAGGGTTCGCCCAAATGGCCATTCTGGACGCCGTTTGTCGCGGTATTCGCCTTGATTGCGTCTATATCTTCGTTGTATCTATTCTTGAGACACGATTTGCAGTATTTATTGTGGCAACGACGCGTCTTGGCGGGTCGGTCGCTTGCGACCACATAAACCTCGACGTAGGAGCAATGCGCGCTGACTGTGGGGCTCATGAGCTGCAAAGAACGCGCACAACACGAGGTTTTACCTTCTTTGTCGCGCTTCTTGCCACACTGATGACAGTATATATAGCTAGGGGGAGGGGGTTCCGAGGCAGCCGGCCCTACCATGACAAAGTCAGAGACGAGCTTTGGTTTCTTCATGACGGTCATGGGGAACTGGTTGGGGGTCTCGTAGGAATAGGAGAGCTTGCGCTTGAGGAACGAGGATGCTGCGGACTCATCCATGGTGGCGGTGGAGACTCTCCACGGTTCGTTTTCCTTGAGGGATGTGCTGGGCACGCGGTGGAGGATGGGGTAGGGAGCGAGGGGAACGGCGACGTATACGGACGTTCTGGGGCTGGAGGGATGGCGGGCGTCCATTTCAGTAGTGGTGGTTGGAGATTGAGTTCATTGCAAGTCAACCAACTACAATCGGCGTCGCGTTTGCAGTTTGTTTGGCGTTTGACAGCCGAGTGCACGTGCCTGAAATTTTCTCTTGAATATCCTTCATCGAGCACTCATGTCCGCCTCCGCAGACCACACCCGCGACCCCTGGTATTATACCCTCCACATCGTCGTCCGCGCCTCTAACCCGACCTCCTAGTCCTTGGGTCATCCTCAACGATTTCGGCGGCGCTTTCTCAATGGGTGCTGTCGGCGGAGGGATCTGGTATGGCATAAAAGGGTCGAGGAATTCTCCCCGGGTGGGTTACTTGTGTCTTGCATCGCCCAGCGCTCATGCTACTCGCCGCAGGGTGAGCGCTTTGTCGGCGCTATCTCCTCCATGAAGGCCCGGGCACCAGTCGTCGGCGGAAACTTTGGTGTTTGGGGTGGAATGTTCTCCACCTTTGACTGCGCAGTCAAGGGCTTCCGAAAAAAAGAAGACGCATGGAATGCTATTATCTCTGGTTTCATGACTGGCGGCTGCCTTGCATTACGGAGTGCGTCTTATTTCACATTATCTTCGCCGGTACTTACCGTACCGATTCAGGTGGACCCAAGGGGGCCTTCCAGTCTGCGGTAGCGTGCGGTATTCTTCTGGGCGTTTTCGAGGGTGTGGGCGTGCTGC
Source organism: Mycena alexandri (assembly GCA_029233265.1). NCBI lineage: Eukaryota > Fungi > Basidiomycota > Agaricomycetes > Agaricales > Mycenaceae > Mycena > Mycena alexandri. The sequence continues at coordinate 379,091 of JARJCM010000004.1, forward strand.
TGGGCCGTGTATTCAGCGAGGGCCAACGGCCACAGCAAGCACCTTGTGAGTCTATTAATCTCCCTAATCTTCTGCACCCTAATTTTTGTGCAGTACCGCCATCCATGACCCCACAACCCTCTCCTCCTTCATCTATCCCAGGACTACAATAGATTGTAATTGTATCGGTACTTTATATATTTTCTTAACACCAGCTCTTCTTTTCGACCGGCCCGGTGACGTTGGGGCCGAGTAGTGCAGTGACGACTCGGAATCGTCAGGACGAGTTTCAAGTCCGCATAAAAGCTGGCCTGTGGCAAACTACTCCGCAAACACCTCAGCTGAACCCCTACACTACCGGCGCCAGAAACACAAATCTGAAAAGATGTCCACCGCTACCCTTGATCCCTATACCGCGGACGCTGAAAATACAAGCCTCAGTGCCCAGGAAAAAATCGCTGGTCCGCATAATCTCCACTTCACCGCTTCCTTTGCTCAACAGCGCGCCCAAAGGTCTCCATGAAATTCTCAAATCCGCCAGAACTGGCATGCTCACCACCCACGGCGCCGATGGCCATCTCCATTCCCGTGCCATGATCCCTGCGTCTCGTCCGTGCTCTTCTGCCCTCAGCTGAATTCCGAGACGCTAAATTGTCCATGTAGCCTTCTCTGACACTCAGCTCGTCCTCGTCTTCCTCGCGAACAACGCGACGGCGAAATTCGACGAAATCAAGAACGACTCACACGTTAACGTCAGCTTTTGCGATACGAATTCTACGAGCTGGGCATCGTACGTCCTGTACTGAGCGAGTTGTTTCCGTGGCTCATGTTGATACAGGTATTCCGGCACAGCTAGAGTAACCCAGGACAAGGAGTTGATCCACAAACATTGGTCTTCTTCGTCAGTTCGGTCGCCAATCTTCTCGATCTTTCCCTGTTGACTGTCCAAAGGATATCCGCATATTTCGGCGACTTGAAAGACGGAGTCCACCACGGAGACGAGAACGACCCTCGCATTTCTGTCATTGAAGTTGTACCAGAAGAAATCCGTTACTGGGTCGCCACCAAGGGCTCCCTCGCTCGTGCTGCAGACGTCGCCGTTAGCAAAGTAACCGGGAAAGCCAGTGCGCCTGGAGAGTTGAGGACTATCACTCAAGCCGAGGTAAATGTTGTTTCTCCTGGCTAGTCCTGCACTGCTGATCGACGAGCAGATCCAGTTGACCCAGAAGTTGCACAGCCATTAATTTTTTGAGTCGCGTGTAAAATACGATTAAGCAATTGTACATGTATTCGACCAGCAATGGATCCCATCGAGTAAAATATCAGTCCTCGAACAAAGGTTGAAAGCCCTGCACACTCGATGAGTACTTACGAGCTGAAAAGGTAAATACCACGCACCCTTGCTTGATCTTCGGAAGATTGTGTAGGTTCAAACTCCATATCATCGGCATCGCTCTCCGTCTCCACTTTGGGCCTCGTCGATACTTGGGAACCGGTATCAAACGCTACTTCCTCGCCCTCGCCTTCGAGCATCATTGCGAGCTCTTCGGCGTTCATATCCTCGATGCCCAAACCGGTGCCCCGAATTACTTGCTCATCTGCTGCAGAAAGCTGAGACAGCGGTTGAGACGATGTGGGCAGAAACAAGGGCTCCCGGACACGCGAGGCAACGGGCGTCATCTGAGCTTCAAACGTTTCGTGCTGGGATCTGAACGAGCGATCTGGAACGGGCGGCGGCGGCATGGACGCAGCAGTCCGTGACGTCGACTGGGAGCGCGCCGAGCGGTCCGCCTGCGCAAAGGAAGCCGCATCTGTTGCCTGCACGGCCTTCATCGGTTTCTTAATCCGCGCAAAGTCGCGTGGCGTCTCTTCGCGTTCTCGCTTTTTGGTATTCGTCGAAACTTGACTTGGCATTGGCGCGCCCGGTACCTGGCTTGTGGAGATGACGAAAAGGGTGTCAGCATTGTCGCCTTCGACGTCGATGAAGAGTGGAGCGGCAGGATCTGTGAATCGAATTTCGAGAGCTAGGGACATGGATTCAGCAAATGCTATTGTCGCCTAGGAATGGTCAGCTTATAGCCCACAGAGCGTAGGTAATTTACTGACATTGAATTCGCGCAAATGAAAGGCAATAGTGGTCGGAGTGGAATAAACATCGTACAGATCAAACTCTTCTGCGCTGATAGACAATTCAGTTGAAAGCTGCATTCGCCCTGAGTAGTGAGAGTCAATAGTGATTCAAACCACGAAGAAAAACACCGCGAACCTTTGGAGTCCAGTGAAGACTCGAAACTTTTGACTTCCACCTCCGATTCACCGAAATTCCAGATTAGTTGCGGGTCCGACCTTACGCCTTTCGGGACTGGGAAGTGCTCAATCATATCCCTGATAGCCCGTGGCCCAACCGTCAGATGCGATTCATTGGCTGCGTCGGGAACACCGGGAGCCAGAAAGGAGGTGAGGGTGAGCAACAGCAGTCTGTGGGTTTTCACGACACCTAAAATCGGCTCAATTGTCGGAATGTGGAACGAAAAAGATTCACGGTCACCATGCTTGCAATGGAGACGTACAATGAGCTTGCTTTCTAACCCATCCTGGTCCTCGTCAGCAGTGTCCTGCGCGCCGCCGTTTACGATGGACAATTCGCATCGCTCGACCGACTTTTCGACGGTTCGGTGCCGCAAGATGGAGAGCAGAGACTGCAATGGCGTAAGCACGTCGCCTCCAAAAAGGTCTCCCCGAACCTTGGTCAAAAGCTGGCCAGACACTGCCACCTCCTCCTCTTCATCCGGGTGCGAGCCACCACTACTAGTAACAGAATACTTCGAGAAGAACTGGCGGCCATATTTGAAGCGAGAATAGGCGGATTTGGAAGAGTTGGTGGTGGATAACGAGATTGAATCCGGTGTCGCGTAAATCGCTAAATCTTCGCCGTATCTGGAGAGGCACGCGAGCGCCCTCGTGAAAGCTAGACTGCGGATTCAGCGGCGCAAAATCTAGCAAGGAGACGCGTCCTACGCTTCAGAGCAGACGCATCGAGGGTGGCCTGCATGGGCGTCACGGTCAAGGAGAAAGACGCGATCACATGACCGACCACCTGCCGTAACGGCCAGTCAAACGCGGTGATTCTGAAATCGTTGAAACTTTTCTCTATTTAACAGAGAGATACATTCATGAAATGGAAACCATATTCAGCCTAGGACTACTACACATCCAAAAAGTAGGCTACCGTGTCATGAGGTTGAACGGATATCGAGAAGGAGCCAGAAGCGGCAAACGATCCCACACCCAAACCGCTCCACATATCGTGCATAGTGACGGTCCCTGAAGTGCTCAGGCCGGCATTCGCGAAAGTAAAGGTCTTCATTGCTGCCGTAGCCGAAGTGTTGATGATGAAAACATGGGTTCCTTTTGACGACTCCCCCACTATTCTGGTGAAGAGGTCGTGGGCGCCCCAACAGACGGGTGAATGGAGCGGGGGGAGGTCCAATAGTGAGATCTTGATGAAACGCGAGGAGCTCTGGGTTAGTGATAATGGCGAGCTGCGTGCTGTTCAAGAGGCTCAGCTGGTGGGATATGAAGTGGTTATCAAAAAGATATCCCTCGAGAAGAAACAGCGCACATCGGTCCCCAACAATAAGGGACTCTTGAGCATTATCCAAGCTAGACATCGGGTGAGCTGTTTATTTTTGTCGTTTAAAATATTCGATCTGACCGGCAAAATGGGTTCTCTGCTCCTGAATGGTGAGTCCGCCGTTCCCTATTTCCATCATATCCATATCACCATGCCCCCCCGAAGCCAGTGTTCCCATGCGAAACAGATGTCGAAATGACAGAAGTAATGTAGGACCAGGATGGATGAATGTGAGCGAAATTATTGCAGGTTTTAAATAAACCAACCTGGAATCTGAGTTGTGCAGCGTCAGCAATGAGTTATAAAGGACGCTAAGATATGAAAATCACCGGAGGAGAGTCGCCATGAATGTCCCTACGTGCAAGTGTCAGCATGGATTGCGTCCACTGGGTGTGTGGGTATTTACCACGCGGGACCCCCAATCCCAAACATCATCTAGGAGTAAAGGGTCACTATGTAAGCCTCGAGGCATATGACATGGTACTCGCGGTTTCCCCAGAGACAGAGATTATACTGAACTGTTCGGGATTGAGCAGCCAGCGCAGCGGTCATTTGCCGATATCTGATTGCAGAATTGGAATTACTGGTACATGGAAATTAGTGCGGGGAGACGTCGTCAAGATTTCCTCCCAACATACTACCAGTCTCCGGTTTGGGCAGCTGTTCACCGGAGTAAATGTATGCAGAACAGTGAAACAGAAATATGTACCGCATTGTCAGTCCAGTTCCTGGGCACGTTACAATTGTCTACAGTGACCGAGGTTAACGTCGGCACCACACGCGTAATATCGACCGCCATATTTCAGGTAGTCGACCCCCCAAGCACTGAACGTTGCAGCATCAATGTTTTCAAACCCAAAGAGCCCGGAAAACCGGAGCAGGTCGCCGTGCCCGCGTCGCTGTAGATTCCAAATTTCTGTAACAACGGTTCACAAATGAACGAACAAACGACGTTCACACACACCAAGCCCAGAGCGCGCACTTGAGTGGCCACACTGCTGATACCATTTGGGAATTTGGCGGGGTCGGGAATTATTTGGCTGTTCGTCGTATTACGACCTATGAGAGACCAACAATCCTAGAAGGTTTCAAAGTCAAGTCGGAAGGTTGTCACCGCGATATCAGCCTCACATCGATGTTGATGTGTTGATATCCTGCAGCCTTGAGCCCGAGAGATAAATTGATTTGCGGCGGCAAGGGCCTTCGTTTCATTGATGCCTAGAAGATCATTGTGCCACGGTGAAAAAGAAGCTATCCGGAAGGCACGCTCGCGTACTACAGGCGTAGGCGTTCCAGGAGTTCCAACTACGGACTTGTTATGGACATTTCTTTCTCAGTCTGTCAGAGCGACCGTATCGACTGACCCTAATGCCGGTGTTTTCCCAACCAAGTTGGAAGGCGGTGTTGTCGGCTCAGAGGCAGCAAGGCCGGTCAAAGTTGCCCTAAGTACATAGATTCAAGTGGGCCTGGCCGCCTGAGTGATGAAACTATAGCGTGTCTTGCGGCTTACGAGCTTGAAGAGGTTTGCACTGTCGTGGTCGTCTTGAGAGTTGTAGAGGATCCAATCGGGGTGGAAGATGGTGGAGTGGTCGTAGTTGTGCCAGTCTGTTGAACACACTGCGAGAAAAAAGGATTTTGTAAGACACAAGTCCAGCCGGTGGTGCACGTAGTTGGCCCAGTCCATCCCTGCGCAAAAGCTATTTCTCCATATTTTAACTGTTGATATTGTCATACCTGTCTACTGCATTGGCCAAAAGGCTGAGATTGAGCGACGACCTGAGATATGACGCCAACAAGAAGGAATAGAGAAAACATCACCGTTCAAAGGAAGCGGTTCATGGATTGAGAGCATTATCTGTCATACCATAGGAATTACTTCGGACGTTGGCTCTCAAGGAGATTTGATTTTTCAGAGCAAGGCCGCTGAAGGTGGTCAGGGGTAAAAGCATCAGGAACCTCCGAGCCGGCCCGATGACACTTACGTACCGCCGCGGTCCGACGCTCCTTCCTCGTTAACCCACACACGCTCATTTTTTTCAGTCATGCTAGGACCGCGCACCATCAACTCTGGTGCCTCACTCCAGCATCAAAGGTCCACCAAACTTTTGATAAGTCGCTTTGAGTCCTTGAACGACGCCAGCCGAGTTCCAGCAGACGCGCCGCCGGCAACTCCCCTTCGTCCTCCTAAACAACCCGCAGCATCCAAGAAGGACAAGTCCCCGATTCGCCAGTCGTTTCGGAACTTGCTCGCGGTGTTCAAGAAAGGCAGTGGACTCCGAGTCGGCAAGTCCAAGCTTGAAGATACAAACTTTACCCTACCCGACGCAACACTATCCGTGGACGAACTTTTCACTGTCTCGCCAAAACCCACTGTCTCTACAAAGGCTCTCCCACATCCACAACTCGCCAGTTCTCTTTTTTATCTGGCACGCTCATCACCAAATCCACCTGGGTCTCCCGGCGTGTTTCCAGTCTGGACCTTTTGTTCAGCGGTCCTTGAGGGTGGTACGGTGCATCTGACTTGGCCAACCACACCCTCTACGCATACTGTTCTACTCAAGAACTGTACCGATGTCCGTTCCCTAACGTCAGATGAGCTGGATCACGAGGAGAGAGCACTACTTCCTGGGGATGCCAAGGATCTGAAGGTTTTCGAAGTATTGTTTGACGGATGCACCGGGGAAAAGTTTGCGACCACTTCGGTCAGGGAACGCGCTCGGTGGGTTAGTGCCATCTGGTGAGGCTTCAAAGATACTTTCTGCTGAGCGCTGACGCCACCAGGGATGTGATATTGCCCGGTCCAGGTCCTCCCGTCAGCCAAGGACATGCTGTTGATCCTGACCCTTGTTCTACAAGCCAAGGGGACAGTAACAAAATAACCGGCACCAATACCCGTCCTTCAAGACCTAGCACCCTCACGATTCGTTTAGACCGAGAGCTACCTCCCGTTCCTGAGGGACTCAGGTCTCCAACTACAACCCTTTCTCCCCGTAATCCAGTTTCGCTGAACATTTTTCCTCCCACAAGACCAGAGTCACGCGGATCTTCCATCTATTCGCGTTCAAAAAGCCCATCTATAGCCACCCTTGGCCACCTTTCGGTAGTTACACAACGTCTGGCACAAATGGAAGGCAATCAAAAACCTCGCTCTGCCCCGGCTTCCCCCTGTCGGCTATATCAGAAGTCGTCTATTTTACGCACCCGGTCGTTGCGCATTCAAGTACCGTCTCAGGACGATGGTGCAGGTCGTGCGTCTCCCACATCCATCCTAGACTCTTACGGGGAGACTACTGTCAATGGCCGGCTTTCTCCACCACTCAACCACCCTCTATTTGAGGCGGCCCCTAATCCAAGCGGCCAAGACTCCTCCTGCTGGTCCCAGAATATCTCGACTGCCTGTGCCTCTTCGTCAGATGCGCACCAATCCCTTCTAACGGATGTCCATCAAATGATGTCTAGTGTGGCTCAGCGAACGGAAGAGACGAAAGATCATCTTGATGCTATACAGACTAAATTGAACCAGCCCAGCAAACCCTCACTCGATTTCACGCGCACTACACAGGCATTAGGGGATATAAATGCTCGGCTTCGCTCTGATTTACCCTACATCATGAAGCTACTTGCCCAAATCCAAGCTTGTCAGGTTGATCTCGAGAGCAAGGAGATCGCAGCCGAAGCACCCGATCGCGGTCTAGAAAAGGTACATTCAATGGTCTCCGTCTATGCGGACATCGACTCAACAATTCGTAGCTGAATGATATTTTTGGTCTCCTGAAAGAGGACGGCGTGCAGCGCTCCGTACAACTCCGCCAACAGACCGACAGTGTTCGGTACCTGAACGAGCTCAACTCGGCAAGTTTTTTATATACATATGTCTGTGTGAACATGCTCATGGTTTCCGCAGTGGTTGGAGGCGTTTGTCAAGCAATTGGGTTCTTCACAAGAGCAGGGGACCAACCTTCTCGCTGAAATACGACAACTTATCGTCAATGGTCAAGCCAGAGATCAGACCGCGACTTTGCAGGTTTCTATCGACAACCTCGCCACTTTGGTCGCTTCAGGATCGCAAGGCACCTTCAGTTTGTGCAATTCGAAACCATACAGAGCCGAGCTCATTCCTTTGTCGTTCAGACCCCCAGTCCATAGCCGGGCTTATTGATCAACAACGGCAAGATCAAGCAGAGCTCCTTCGAGCTCTGACCGCAGGTAGGTTTTTCTTTGTCAGCTGTACTGCAGTACTTATTATTTATTCAGAGCTGTCGAGCGAAATCAGGGGAGAAAGACTACGCTTTGTGGATGCCATGAAGGAGGCGACGGCAATCAATGTTCAGAGTCGGTGATCTCCCGACTTTTGAACGTTATATGCTTATTCCTCAAAGTGCATGTCGAAGAACTCAAGAAGGAGCTCGCCCGTGAGGTCCGAGCCGATCTCTTTGCGTACTATTCGAAGCAAAAACAACCCGCCGCCGTGAGTGCCTGTGTATTCCATCCGAATTATTACTTAGTTCTCTCCGTTTAGCCGCCTCAGCCTGCGTATGCAGCGCAGTCGAGGATGGGACCTCCGCCGCGAGCGTATCCAAATCAATACGGAGCGTATAATTGAGTTACAAATACAATAACGTCTAAATTCGTGTTTCCCTTCTATGTAATTCAATCACAATCCAATCGATCCTGAATCCTCTTTGCTTCCAGTATAATCTGCAGGAAGCAAATCGTCCGCCTTCCTGGTGCCCCGTTCACTGGGAAAGATGTTAGTTGGTCAAACGATACGCAGTAAACCCAATACGCACATTTCATCGACCGCTACTATAAGATCATAGTTTATTTCTGCGCTGACCACAGAATCGTGTTTGTATGCCGGATGAGAGCGCACAAAGTTGCGTATCCACGTTGCGGGTGTGAGAAGTGATCCTAATGGAAAATGAGTCTGGGAAGGTAACACAGCAAACAAACACAAGACAAACCGTTGGCTCGCCGCCGAATGAAATCCAGATAACTGTGGATTTTGGTAGATTCGTCAGGTGTTATGTCGAGTGTCTCGAGGTATACTGCAACAAGCCCCAAGAGACCCGGAAAACGTTCTCCCTACAGAGGGTGAGGATCCCGGCCAAGATTGAAGTATAGGGAAGACAAACCTTGCCATTCATGATTTCGTTCATCGTCATTTCTTCGTATTCCTCGTCCACAGGCACGGCCTTTATTCCATTTTCTGGAAGTGGAGGGTCCGGGAAACAATTCCGCATCTTCTTCTCCTTGACAGCGGGAGCGCCATTCACGGGGGAGCTGGAACCAGAGCTACAACCAGATGCGGATGACGCTGCACTCGACGAAGCGCTTTGATGCGGGGAATGGACATCTTTGCGGAAGTAGAATTTGCCTGTTTGGGCGGCATCCCGCTGCTGAGCTCTACCCATGTTCTCGTCGACCTGCGTGACTGAGTACCTGGGAGATAATCAATTTGCGAACCCATACCTTGGAGATAGGAATATAGAAATTAGTGTTGTAGGTCAAGATGGCCCTAGACAGCAGTACAACGAAAACCGCAAAGGCCGCATTCTCGTAATCTGTCATTTGCACCTCCATACTTCGGAATTCTACTCTCCAGCCAATGGAGGAGTTGGGAGGCGGAGGTTTGAATCGCAGGGTTTGCCAGTTGGTGGATTGGATGTTCTTCCGTCGCGAATAAATTTCGTGATGCATGGAAGGGAGAAAATGGCACACCTCGAAATGATCGCTACTAGTCTCGTCATCTTGATGAAGGGTTTCTGAGAACACGACCAAGGGATCTCGGATGAACAAATGGGATACATGCTTCGACAGAAGATCGTCGATGCCTTGTAGACTGTGTAAGTTTGGAGCTGCGTGACAGGGCTAGGTCTCACCATGTTCTCGTAACCGGCCATAGATGCATTCATCGTATGGCAAGGGGTTGTCGTTGTACTCGGGCCTATTGGTCCAATCGGTGGAAATATATAGATCAACACTGTCGTATCGGGATTTGGGAATCCGGAACCGCGAATTTTCCAAAGGCTAGATTGTACTGGTCGGTTGCTAAAATAGATAGACGCAGTCATAGCTCAAGCCCACCTTGAGCCCTCGTTCCTCTTCAGTCCGATCATCGACGCTGCCAGCGATAACGTTCCAGCGGCAGTCGACATCGGCGAGATACCCGCGCCATATAGGACTAGAGGCAGACAATGCCAACTGCAGGAGAGATTTCCAACACGCCAAGAACCCATGAACTTTTAGACTAACCAGGATAGGCCCAATCGGAACTAAACCATCATACATCCGGCGAGCGTCGCCGACATGGCAGGCCTGGAAGGTCAGCTGAAGGCAGCAACAGCCCATGCCGAATCCCATCGCGTCCATATAGATGTGATCAGTCAACGCAGCACCAGCTTTAGCCTCTGAGGTATTCATGAGCCTTTCACAGCGACGAAGAAACAGTGATCAAGTTGCTAACCAGGATCCTCGGCGTATATAGAACGCTCCCATGGAATTGTGGGATCAACGAATGGTTGGGGGGTTTGCGCGTCAAAGAATATCGGCAGGTTGATTGCGACTTTCGATCCTCTTCTTTGTCTAATATTGGCGGTCAAGGTACTGGGAAAAAAGGGTAAGCTTCATCCAGAGCACCGAGCGACACGACTAACGGGAACCGGACGTGGGGATTGGTGATTTCCTCCGGGAGAAATAGACTATGGCTGGATACTGCATTGGCAGGATCGTAATAAGGTTCCGTGAATGGCCCCTGGACCCCGAGGCGAGGGAAAGCGGTCAGAGTTAAAGGAATCTCATTGGGTTTGAGATGTTTCCGGGCCAAGGCGCGTCTGCGGGTGCTAATTAGCGCGATTGCGCACACACAACACGTAAGGCGCTAACCGATAGCGCATGTTGCCCTCGACGGACAGAAGGTCCGGAATGGACCCGGTATACGGGGACCCAGGCGTCGATTCAAGCATGTAGCGGCCATATTCTGGATGAAAAGTGGGGACAGAAACCCTGCGGTCTCGTCGGCAACCAGGTTAAGATGGCTAGCGGGGACGCACGAATCAGGACAGTCGGAGGAGATGCTTCCAACGATAGAGTTCAGTTTCTCCAAGATTTCGGTTTGCCGCAGAGAGAGTCTCGCATCCTTTGCCTCATCGTCCAAAGCTACAACCAGATATTCGACCTGGCGGAGATAAGACGCGTTCGTAGGTACGGTCCGAAACAATAGAGTACCTCGTCTCCCCAGAGCAGCTCATCGCCGTGGCGGTCCTTCAATCTATCCCAAGTGTGCAGGAACTGCGTTATACCATGGAATCGGACGTGATCGGCCTGCTTCTTGGCCTCTTCCCATGTGAGAGGGGTCCCAAGAAATAGCAAACCCATTGAGGATTATACGACAGATTCGAGGTCAATGACGATGAGGGGAGAGAGGACAAATTATGCGGATGTTGTCATCTGAGCAATCTAAGGCGCGGGCACGGAGCTCAAGCAGCTTTGTAAGGACTTTGTAAGGCTGGATGCACGCGATTACCGACCCGCCGGGATAAACTATGGTACAGGTGGGAGTGTCTACCGTAACCCCGTCGGAAGCCGCTACCCGTTCGCACCGTTCGTTGCCCACTTGAGGCATATTTTTAAGGCCAACAGAACATGTCGCAATGACCGTGTCCACGCCTCGTCCTGGTTGAATTTCAGCTTCACTGAGACGTCTCCGATTTTATCCTTGACGATCCTGCGGCGATCGCGATTAGTTGCTAGAGGAGGTATCGATTAAAGCCTACTGGTGCGGAAATTCGACCGTCGAATCTTGTGCTTTCACATAGTCCATGACTTGCTTGAGACACTCGAGAAACGCGACCATCGCGAGATCAAACCGACGATTATGGAGTAATTGGACGATGTTGAGATTCCCAGAGGAATACAACTCGTAGCTCGCCTTGTCGCCTGTGGTTTTCTCGATGCGCGAAAAAGAGCCCATGGGAACTAGGCGATAGCTGGAAAGGGTTAACCAGAATCTCTCAGCTGCGAGAGAAGCTCACTTTTCACATGTGCAGTCAAGCTTCCGCGCGATGGTATACAGGAGAAGGAGGGACTGGCCCCATGCAGCGTTAATCTCTGCCCACTCGACCTAATGTCTGTTAACAAACGAATTGAATCCAGCCCGAAATCAACTTACAGGCACCCCTGGAACTCTGCCTAGTCGGAGACCGTTGATAGTCCCGAATACGCCATCGTGCCCGATGCAGAAGGCATCGTTGTAGACATTCGTCCGCTCCAGCTTCTCCAGTGTCGCGGAATCGGAAGCATACGCCGACCGTATGGTAGCCAGTTGTGAGGCGAGCTGTTCTGAAGAGAGGAGATGGTCATTGTGCGCATGCCAGAATCTGCAGGAATAAATAAGCAAAATAAACGGCGAAAACCTGCGACTGACCGAGCTTCCTCTTCCTCCAGCGATTTCTCTTCTAGCTCTAATGCATGCAGCTCTTCGTCAAGCTGCACGCGTTCTTGCTCGGCTACCTTCAATTGCTCGATGGCGAGACGTTCGTCCAGTTTCAGCTTCTCAATCTTCTTCTCGGCCTCTTCTTTGGACATGCCTTGACCATCCCTCTCACGTTCTTTCCTGACTTCCTTCCCGAACGACAAGAAACCTATCAAGATTTAACGTCTGACAGGCGTCAAAGAGAGAGAGTACCGTACCATCTCGCTCGCGTCTTGTTTCATCCAGCTGTTTCTGGAGCGATACGAGTAGTATTTGGGTGCACTCCGCACATAGAGGATGATCTATGTCTGTGCGTGCCGAAAGCAAATTAAAAAGGCGGACAGTCGAGCGTAGGTGATGGGAGAGGGGCGAGGGATTGGGTTGGGTGGGCTCTTCCGGCTTGGGTGGTTGCGGTGCTTTCGCGGATCCCTTCTTGGAGACGGGGGAAGGCGTAGGGGACGGAATGCTACGCACGATGCTGTCTTGTAGAAGCACGAAAGACTCATTGGGTAACGGGGCTGTCTGCTTTCTTTGCGTACGCGTAGAACCAGATGACGATGCATTCCTGGACTTTTGCCAAGCAGTTCGAGAAGCCTGAGTGGCCTTGAGTTGTGAAACAGTATCGGGTTCCTGTCTAACGGGAGCTGGGGGTAGCGAGGCCACTATCATATCATATGCCGACGGAGCCAAGTCGGAGAGCGAGCCATCTAGCTGGGAAGGCAATGAGCGCGAGAACAGCGGGCATACGGTGCAGTACTTCGAGCGGCTCTTTACACTGTTGGCATACAAGACTCATGAGCCTCAGCAAAGAGCTTGCGCGACTTGAGAGTTGGAATCAAAAGGCGGTGATAGCCGAAACGCGCAGGCGTGACTTGGACGCGTCCGACCGCTGAGTCAACAGGATGACAATGGCTGCTGAACCGACACGACCACCATCGCAGGAGACCGCAAGTCTCGTCAAGCGCCTAGCAGGTCCGTCCACGGGCAAAGTCAGCTTCATCCTACTTTCCATCTGACCGTACTCACTCGATCCAAAGGCTGGGTGCGTTCGTCAGCGCCGTTCTCGACCCTTATTCATTGTCTGGAAGATTGGCTAAAGACCAAGAGGATATCAACCGTATCATAGCGGATGTCTCCAAGGGATCCAAATTCTACGAGAATGAAAAGAAGAAGGACAAGGAACTCACCAAGAAGATCGAACATATTTTGCATCTGCGCGATGAGCTAACCAAACGACCCGGAGTGGATCTCCCAAAAATTGAAGCCAGCGTCGACCAGATTGCAAGTCGCTTCCTCTTCTCCCTTGCTTGAAACTCAAATTCCATAAAGCTTCGTAAATTGGAATCCGAAAGAGACCTCAGTCAAACAATCGTGCATTTTGACCTCGATTCCTTCTTCGCAAGCGTAGAGGTTCTTAACGACCCCACATTGGCAGGCAAACCGTTCATAGTGCGGGCGTAACTCATTCGCAGTGTTCACTCGTACTAATTAGTGCGACAGGTTGGAGGATCTGTCGTATCTACTGCCTCTTACGAGGCCCGCAAATATGGTGTCCGTTCTGGGATGGCTTGTGAGTAACGCAAATCTCGTCACAATCCAACACCTCGATTCATGTCATCTGAGATAGCATTCATTGCGAAGAAGTTATGTCCCCAGCTGATTACGATTTCTCATGGATTTTCCGACTATTCAGAAATGTCGCATAAAGTCATGGCCATCTGCAAACGGTCGGCACTAGGTTCCCTTCGAGTCACGAGACACATCATTCATTTTTCTTCTCTTTGTAGTTACGACCCTTCGTTGTGTCCTGCCGGATGCGACGAAGGCTACTTGAAGTGCGGACTCTGCTATTTTCTCTTGTACACTGCCGACGCATTTACAGCATAACCGCGTATTGCGCCGAGCATGACCTCAGCGCGGACGAATGCGTGGAACATCTGCGCAGCGCCGTCTTCGCTGAGACCAAATTAACTGTTAGCGCCGGAATCGCCCCAAATACGGTGCGTTCGGCTTTAATCGACTTCGAGCATCCTAATCGTTTCATAGATGCTTGCGAAGATTTGCTCGGACAAGGTCAGACTCCTTTTAATCTTGCGCTGGACGTGGCGAAGTGACGTATTTCGATTCAGAATAAACCCAACGGCCAATTTCATCTTCCGTTCAATAGCGAAGCAATAACTTCCTTCATGCGTGACCTCCCTATTCGAAGAGTTCCTGGGATTGGTCGAGTCTCCGAGCGGCTGTTAGAGTCCATCGGCATCAAGGTACATTTGTGTCTTCGTTTAAACTACCCTCCATAACAATCTAAGTTAGACGTGCGGGGACATTTACACCTACCGTGCTACGATTTCTCTCATGGACAAGCAATTTGGACTCTTGCATCTGCTTCGTACCCATCTTGGGATCGCATCTAACTCTGTTCAGCCGCCACAAAGAGAAGAGCGCAAGAGCATCGGCGCAGAGCGGTAAGATCGCACTAATGCCGCAGGGATAGCCAATTGATAATGCTTCCGTAGTACTTTTCCACCTCTCGCAGACAAACAAAAAATTCTGGAGAAGCTAGACGAAGTGTGCGTTGAGCTTGAATCCGACATGGAGGAAACCCAATGGACGGGCCGCACAATAACACTCAAATATAAACTTGATAGTTTCGAAGGTACGTGCAAACTTTACCATGCAATTATGGTGCAACTCATTCTCGCAGTCTTCACGCGGGCCAAGTCACATAACCGATGGATATCGAAGAAGGAAGACCTTTTTGCCGTAAGATTTTGCCCTTGGAGAAATGTGATCCGCCGTTAATCCAGGAGTTTCTAGGTCGGACAAGAGCTCCTCCTCCCCGAGTTGCCTCTGTCCATAAGATTAATTGGTTTAAGGGTTACAAAATTGAAAGATCTGCGTGAACCCGACCCGTCGATCGGCATCAAACGCGTGTGTGGATTGTTTTCTGCCAGTTAATGCCATTCTTACAGTGTTCCAGTTTTTTGAGACAACAAATTCCTCATCTCCGAACAAGAAAAGGAAGGTTTCTCCGTCCAGGCAGGATGAGCTCAATGGCGACCCGCCTATCGAGGATGACACTCTACCCACCCTGTTGCCCCTATTTCAGTCCGATGGACCCCAGAATACAGAGCCGACCTCCTCCCGAAGCGTAAAGCCAGACTCGGAGGCTCCACGCGAAACGCACACCTGCCCCGTTTGCGAAAAGGAAGTTACAACAGAGAACCAAACTTTGAATGAACACCTGGATTTGTGCCTGAATCGGAATGCCATTCGTCAAGTACAAGGAGAGATCAAGCCGGTCAAGCTGGCCAGGGCCGCACCCAAACAGGGGGACATATGGGAACAGTGGATGAAGAAGGCGTCGGGTTCCAAGAGGACTTGATACTTATTTTACATAACGTGATCCGTAGGGCATTTTACATATAATTATACACTGTACTATGTATTTCTTATTTCGTGCCTCTGTATTTTGCGAATGTAGCCTTTATGCCTTTGCCAGCCTGAATATCGATCAAACACTGAGCGTCGATTGATGTCCCCAACTTTGCCTTCTCCGCCACTTCTTCCTCCATGGCTTTGGGAACACATACGACACCGTCCTCGTCTGCAATGATCCAATCACCAGGTTGGACTGTCACTGAAGGGAAAATGTAATCGCTGGTGATGCTGGGCGGTGCAATGACAAGTGGAATATTAATTGCAGATGGTCGTGTGAAGGGCTGCTGTCCCAAGGTTGAGTGCGAGCGCGCAAAGACCGGAAGGCCAAGGGAGCGAAGCTCGGAGAGGTCCCTGCACCGGCCGGAGATCACTACACCGACAGCAGACCGCGCGATGGCACCAGCAGACATCAGTCCACCCCAAACCGCGTTTTGTGCCTGGTGTGGGACGTCGATTACTATGACAGATCCGGCTGCGTTCAATTGGCGTCAGAAGGAAAGGCTCTATCATCGCTTGACATACCAGGAGCGGTATCAACAAAGTGCTCTGAGAGTTTAGGCGCAGAAGTATCGGACGCGAGAACCATTTTCACCGTGTACGCCGGGGCGCAGATTTTGCCCGGGGAGAAGAGATCGAGATCGGCAATGTAGCCCCCTGAAGCGACTCCGAGCTTGATGAGAGCATCAGAGATTTCAGTCGTTGAATATACCGCGAGCCTCGAAATGGCAGACATGGCAGCGGAGGCAAAGATAGGCCTTCCCCGGCCCGGCGAAAACAATCAATGCTCTGTGATTCCCGAGCACTGCAGTGACGTAGGATCGACGCCCGGGGTATAAAAAGTACTACTATTAGCCGCGCCTACAACGGTAACAACCTCTACTGAAATAAATTGAATGTCCCTTAAAACGTATCTCAAAACTCATCCTCTCGTTACTTCATCGATGCCGTCTGTGTACTGCTGCCCGATGACGAAACTCCGAATGCAGAATATTCGTGTGGATCGACGGCATGCGGGAAAAACACTGGGTCGTCTTCGTGTGCGTATTTCATCAGCGGCGTCGGCGGTAAGGGTCGAATAGGCAGCGGCGACGGAGAAAAACCTCGGGAATGGAGCTGCTGACTGCCGTTCAAGAATACCGGCGACGGTGACGCCGGAGGAGTGCTCGAAAGCGCATACGCGTCGAATGAGCTGTTCGAGACACTCCGCATGAGCGCCTGGGCCATCGAGCGTTTTTGTGGCGAACTCTGGCCGGCCGAAAGTCCTCCTCCGATGAAAATCGAGCCGCGGGGTCGCTTCCTCACATATTTTCGATGCTTGCGATAAGCGGAATAGAAACTGGATATCAGAGTGAGGAAGAAAACTGAAACAGTCAGAATCACGCGAAAAGGACAGCCCTAGCGATGTAATTCGCTCACCAGCTCCGATGGCGTAGCCGACATATTTTCCTACGTTACCCTTCGGCTTGTGTGGGCTGGGAGTAGAGGAATGGAAGCTGCTTGCGCTCGCTCGAGCTGCCGACGATGACCGCGACAAGGAGCCGCTTGAACTTCGTGGAGGGCCATAAATGGCACCGGTGGTGCCAGCAATGTCTGTGAGGACGGCACTTGTTCTGCTGTCAGTTTCTCGATGAGTGGTGGTGAATCCCGAGCCCGGAGTTGCCGTCGGAACGGTGGTGAGAACTTGCACCTGCGTTATTACGGTTGTTACAGCTGTCGGATGCCAATTGTTGATAACGTTTCAAACGGCGACAGGGAAAGACGCACACGTCGGTATTATCACAGCAGGCGAAGAGGGCGTAGCGGGAGGATTTGGCGCTAAAACGCTGGTGGTGATAATAACTTTGGAAGGAGAGAGGAATGAAAATCCCGAATGAAGTAAGGTGATCAAGCTTCTTACCTGTCGATACTGGTGCCGGCGGTGGTTGAGCCGTGGCAGGAGCTTGCGGAGCGGAAGCAGGGAGAAAAACCGCTGCGAAAACAACCGGTATAAGTTTGGGCGACGGTATATCCAAGGCAACACGGACTAGTAGCAGCCACGGAAGTCGGGATGTTTGCTGCTGGTTTGGAAAGACTATTCAATCCCGTTAATACCAATTTGCGCAACGGCCCAAACTTTTTTTTACCTCGGCATTTGGGATGCAGCGCGCCGTTGCATGACCGTTTCCAATAACGAAAGCTTTGCACCAGGTGCAATAAAAGAGCGTTGATGAGGAGGCATCGGCTGTGCGACGACGCGGTTTTAGAACCGAAGAGGTTAGTCGGGGAAAGGAACCCAGAGGAGCCGCCATATAGCCTAACCATCCACAACGTTTTTGGGCCGCGGCGCCGCTTTAGCAGATCTGGCAATCCACCTACCGCGATCCAAACCATCAAGCTTAAGGAACGTGGATTTATGTAACAGGTCCAGTGAAGATCGTAAAGTCCGTCAAGGCCAACGTGCAGCGTCCGAGTCGGAGTCCGACGATCCCGAGCCAGCTTCTGGGATGCGAGGTGAGCAAAATTCAAGTTTCAAAGGAGGAGATGTGACAGACGCGAGGAAGGAGAATAAAATTATTTGATACAGAGTTAAGTAGACAGCAAAGATGCGAATAATACAAGTATGTGGACGTTCTAGAGAATATGATCTAGCAAACGGTAGGGCTACAAGGGGTGGGAATAGATACAAAATAACTCAGGCCCGTTTTCTAGGCTTCCGATTACGATTCAGACGTAGCACGCGGTTCCCCGCTCCCCTCGCGGGTAAGTTGGTGGACAATGCGCACATGCCGGCGCATGTTGCTTCTGACACTGAAGCTGCGACCACAGCTTTCTTCAGGACAAACGAACGCTAAAAAATCAAAGAGTCAGCTCAGGGCCAAAATTAAAAAGAGAACAAGGGTGCTCACGTTTGTCTCCGGTATGGGTCGTGAGGTGAATCTAGAAGATGATAAGCCAAGATTCCACAAGCGACAACCATGTGCGCGAACCTTGAGGCCGCTAGGGCGATTAAACCTCTTATTACAATAGCTGCACTGATGACGTGCGGCTGAAGAGGGGGGGCGTGCCATGTAAAACGGGTTGGGCGGTGCAGAGTGGTGATAGGTTGGGGTGGAACGGTACGCGCCGAGATGCGGCGCGCTGCTGGGACGGTAAGGGGGCATGGGCATTCGCGTGTCGTAAGGGGAGGAAGAGCTCGAATAGCTGCTGGCAGAAGAGAGCCCGTCGCGGCCGGGATCAGACTCTGGAGAGGCACGACCGCGAGGCAGCATGTAGTTTGGCAATCGGTAGAGTTCTTCTTGGTGCATTGCTTGATAGCTAAAAGCGCGGCCCTTGAAAGAAAAAGAAGAGATCAGCGTCTGCAAATCGCGTCGAAAGGGAAAGAAGAAACGAACCTGCATATCATTGCTCGTCATTCTGCTCCAACTGCTGCCATCATCCAGGGGTGGCAGAGTCAACGAGGGACGACGGTAGGTTGGGAGTGGTGCCGGTGCGCCCTCTGTGCGGGAGTTAGCTCGGTGCCGATGAGGGTGGGAGCAGACGAACCAAATATGCGACCGATAGAGGGGAGAGTGGGCCTGTGGCCGGAGGAAGCAGTTTTGTAGGATGCGGGGTGGTACATGGTGGGAGAGGCGATGCGGAAAAAGCTGAGACTGGGTTTCGTTTTAAGGGAGGACGGTTGTGAACGAGAAAAACATGACGAAAAAAACGATAGGCGGGGTTGGCAAGGTAGGTCCAGTGCCGCGTTTAATTTCCAAACCTCCAAAGTTACGATCAGCAAAGCGCAACCTTACGTACATCCCACGCGAGCTACCCGAGCCCGTTCATCCGACACAGCCTTTGATGGGAATCTCCAAGAAACACCCCGTCCCAAGCCTCCGCAAGTGCCTTGTTTCCAACACTACTCGCGCAACGTGCGCGAATGCAGTGTCTCTAAAGCCCATTTTTCCGTCGGCAGTACTGGGCGTAGTCAACCCTAGTCAACCCGCGACGTCCACAAACACATGGGCCTCCGGAGCTTATTACGCGGCGGCGATTTCCCAGGATTTCCTGCTGATCAGGAAATCAGCAGCTACTGACCATCTCGTCAATTAAATCACATTCCGTCCGTTCCGATCTATGTACTTACAATACCGGGGCTAAGTTAGACTCACAATTTGAATTCACGGCCACACTCCTCCCTCAAGTTCCACCCCAAACCAACTCGGCATCCGGTGCCAAAATTCCTCCCGCGCCTGGTCTACTGCAGTCCCAAACTCCAGTCTACAAAACTCGCAAGCGCGTAAAACAGACATGTGGCCCTGCGTGTCCCGAGTCTGCATCAATTCGGCGTCGACGATGGCAAATAGAGGGTCTGAGTTGCGGTGAGTTACGCCGTTGACGTCCCGCAGGATTTCAAAGGTGATGCTTTCGAACGCTGCTTGACAAGCGCGTCGCCGGGCCGGCTCTTCATCGCGAATGTGCACACAATTGTCCGAGGGCTGGCGTCCTTCCAATTCGTTGACAATGAACGTAGAGAGAAATCGCGACGCGTGCTCCCGACCCTTCAGAAGGCTCATCAGGTCCTGCGGCGAGAGTTGGTGGACAACGTTTTCGGCGTCGGTATATCCAGCGGTCGTCTCGCTCACAACACAACGTGAAAGATCATAGAACGCGGATGGGAGAATTTCTGGCGCCTGAATTGCTCGCGCGAGATTGATCACAAGTCTTGAACCCCGTTTAGATAAGAACCAGAAGAAAGAACCCTGCAACATACATCGGGTGTGGATAGTGCAGTCTTGCATCGTAGTGGCCGTTGGCGTCTGTCGCTTCTGCCTCTCGAATCTCCCAATGAGTGAGTCGAACGGGCCACTGGGTGCGTTGAATCTCGCGGAGAAGACTTGAGCGAAGATGTTTGACTTGATATTTCGTGGTGAGGCGTAGGAGAGCGTCGATTACGGGGAAATTCGGGGGATCAAACTTCACGGAGAGGCTAAACGGCGATCATTCAATCGGCGTGGATCCATTACGATACGTTGTGCTTACATTCCGTCGTACAGGGCATAAAGGAAATGAGCCACGTCGTGGGGAGTGTCGACAAGATGTAGCACGGGTCTGCCTTCTATCTGTATTCGCGGATCCAGAGTTTTGGTCGTCTGATCCAGAGCTTTTTGAAGGGGAACAGAGTGTCGACAGAGTAGGCCCCTGTGTACGAGAAAGTAGACAGAACCGCTGAGAAGTGCAATGTTGCCGTCCGCAAAAGAAAGATCTGGATGGCGAGAGGGAATGGTTTGGTGAGGTTGCTGTGGCTGTATTTCACTGGCATGGCGGTTCGTGCTGAAATCCGAGTCCATGGCGCGTTCTTGTCTCGCTTTGTATGATTCTAGTGTGCGTGGTGCGCTGTTGCGACAATAGTGGGGTTCGAGTTCAAGTTGAGTCGGCCTGACCGGGCCGAGCTACAGTTCTGGATCATGTGGATCACGTGAGGCTTTGTCCACGCATCGATTTATTCTTTTTCAAGTCGTTTTTCTGAATCGACTTTGACCGTAAAATGTCCGCTGAGCCTCTGCGTATTGTCCCGGGTGCTCCTCCTCCAAAGGAACTATCCAAGTCTGCACGGAAAAAGCGCAAGACAAAGTCAAAGGTCCTTTTTCTTTTACTTTTTTTTCACCCCACCGATCGCGTCTTCCAGGCTGAAGCCAGCACCCCCGTCCTCGAATCCTCTTCCGCTGCCCTCATCGAGAAGGCACCGGAAGCCTCTGAAATCGAGGCTGGCGCCGTCGCACCCGAGTTGGTCGTTCAGCCCGAGCCCGAGGCTGTCCCAGTCGCGGAGGAGGAAATTGTGCTCAAACCGAGTCCCATCGTCGATCTCATCCACAAGAGATTAAAAGCCACCTCCAAGAAAATTGTATGTCGTCCATTTCGTTCTCTTTAACCCACACTCGCTCACACGATTCAACAGTCCCGAATATCCACCTATGCTTCAACTGTCCCGGAAAAGCTAAACGAAGACCAGAAAGCAACCCTGAAAACCCTCCCCGGTCTGGAGGCAGTCCAGAAAGAGTTAGGAGAAGTTAAGAAAGCCGTCGAAGTGCGTTTGTTCATTCGCTGCTCATATGTCCGCTCACCGGAATTCCAGGTCCATGAGGCTCAACTCGTGGCTGAGTTGACTCAAAAGCGTCAAGAGGCCGAGAAGAGTGAAAAGGCCCGCATAGCGAGTGCTGTTTCTGCGGCTGAGGTGAGTGATCCGATGAGCGCTTTTTCTTCCCAAACGTTCTGACCCTCTGCAGAATGCTGCCTTGACCAAGGCTTTCGATCTCCTCAATTTCATACGCTTGCGTTCTTTATTGGCGTCCGGCGAACTGTCCCTTGGGCTTGAAAACGCAGAAGTCACCGCTGTGTTCTCGGCTGGAGAAGCTCTGCTCGCGGAGGCTGGGGAGGCTAAGCAGGCAGTGTTGGCCGGATTTATGTTTGGACAGGGCAGTTATGAAGGCATCTCTTGTGAGGCTTTTCGTGTTTTGGTGACACTCTCCACCATTAAAAACCACTATAGATGCACGCCTTCTGGAAATCACTCAACTCAGCCTCAACCCTCCCAGGGCCGCGACACCAGTTCAAGAGACGTCTCCCGAGGCAGTTGCTGAGGCGACCGAAGAAAGCGTCGAGGGCGGCCCTGATTTGTCTACTTCAAATCAGCCGGTAGGAATTTCGGCCTCGGGCAACTTCGATTTCATGCAGGCCAGTGAGCTCGAGACGCCATTCGAAGACAACGCCGAGTGGGTTGAGCGTTCCGACGCCACCGGCCACCAAGAAGAGCAGGTTGTCGAGAACGGCCATGTCCAGCCTGATGAGCCTCTCGCCACCGGTACCCCACCAGCCGATACGGTCAGTTTGAATTTTGACGGCGACCTCAACTTTAACAACCAACCCTGAATAAAGTTCCAGAGCAATGCCGCTCTCGACTGGGCAGCAGACGACGAGGAAGGCGGGCTGCCGCCGATAGCTGGTCTGCATGCCAAGTTTGGGACTTCCGGCACGGCCACTCCCGTCGTCGAAGAAGAACTCCAGACGAATGGCCACAACGCTCCCGCCGCTGCCGAGGCGGCTCCTGCTACTGCGCCTGAAGAGGACGATGGATTCACTCAAGCCCGGGGTCGCGGACGAGCAAGGGGGTCCCGCGGAGGTGAGCGATTGGACCGAGGAGGTTTCAGAGGTGGGTTCAGAGGCAACGACCGTGGATTCCGTGGTGGTGGTGGTGGTGGTGAGCGCGGACGTGGAGGTGGGCAGCATTCATCCGAAACGCTGACGCATGTCTGAATTCAATTTGCAGGTTTCAGAGGAGGTAGGGGTGGCGGTGAATGGAGGGGTGACGGCGAACGCGGACGAGGTGGGAGAGGTCGTGGTCGTGGTGACAGGGGCGCAGACAGGGGTTCGTGATTTTTTTGTCCTCCATCCATTTCTAGCGTTACTTACCCGATTCACAAACCAGGCCCTCAATGATACTCTAGCCAAAAAGAACGGACGCGAGCTCTCAGTAAATGTTTGGTCTCCTGACAACTCTCGCGTTGTTGTCCTCTTGCTCGTTGACCCATCCATCAACGAATCCAAAAGCTTTGCTTTTCGTGTTATTGATGAGTTATTCATAACTAGCTGCTGTGTTGTTCTAGGCACTTTGTGTGAAGAAAGCGCTTCGGCTCAAATTTATTTTGTCTCTCTAGTTGTCCCATAAGCGAGTGTCTGTGTCTGTGAAATGTCCCGTTGTTGAGGGCTTTTTTTAGAATTACCTTTTTGAGCGTTGGGCGTTTCTTTCTTTGCTCCTGTTTGCAGATGGACCTCTCGTTGTATCTTGTCACAGATAGATCTTTGCTACCCGTTGGCAAGGTGAGACCCGGCCAAACTTCTGAAGGCTTCGATTTAAACCGTCTTCAGCCCCATCTCGAAGCCCTGGAACAGGTGCATCCCATTTTGAAACTTTTTGGACATTCTGGTTGAATTCTGTCCTCCAGGCCCTCATCGGGGGCGTCACTGTTGTTCAAATCCGAGAGAAAGTCGCAGATACGGCAGAAGTCGATAATTCTCCGCCCTAAGAAGTTGGATCTAACGCTCCCATGACAGTTTCTTCGAGTTGCAAGAGAATCGAAAGCACTTTGTGATCGCTACAATGTTCCCCTTCTCGTGAATGACCGCGTTGATATTGCCCTTGCGATCAATGCGCGCGGCGTACATCTGGGTCAATCGGACATGCCTATCGACATTGCGCGAAAACTAATGCCGAAGGGATCCATTATCGGCATCTCTTGCAACTCTTTGCACGACGTTCGTAGAGCAAGAGAATCCAAAGCCGACTATGTCGGTCTGGGTGCCGTCTGGGATACTCAGACCAAAAAATTAACAAGTTCACCCATCGGTGTCCGAGGTTTGGGGGTCCTATTGGAAGCGCTCGATGGTTCTGACATTCAAGCTGTTGCCATCGGTACTTAATTTATCCTTTCACCATCGTCCTATTCACCTCTAATTCGCGCACAGGCGGTATCAAATCCACCAATCTGGTAAGGTAATTTTTGTTTCCAAGTCCGTTGATCCTGAACGTCATGGTAGGCACGGTTATTGCACGGTTCCGTGTCCAGGACAAACCATACACTTGATGGAGTGGCGGTGGTCTCTGATATTGTCGCATCCCCAAATCCTGAGACTGCTGCACGGCGGTTGAAGTCTATTTTCAATGCATGCAAGCGTTGTATTTTGGACTCGCCCGCCCAAAATTTTGTCTGGTCGCGAGGCGAAATTCTAGACAATGTCACAACCATTATGGATGGTGTTCGGACTTTAAGCCCTCTCGTACACCAGGTCAGCTCCTTCGTTTGTTCTTGTGTTATCTCAGTCTCAATGATTTCAGATGACGAATATTGTAGTTTCGAACCAATCCGCCAATATTACCTTAGCTGTGGGGGCAAGTCCTATAATGGCCACCGCGCCTGAAGAAATGTCGGACCTCTCAAAATTGAGCAACGGTCTACTGGTCAACATCGGTACACTCGTAGGGGGGTCCGTTCAAGGAATGTTGAAAGGTGGTTATTTCGTCAACGCTGCGAAGAACCCGGTCGTCCTGGATCCTGTAGGCGTCGGAGCATCTGATTTTCGTAAATCCAGCGTCAACGGTAGGGGACAGCTGTTTAATTCACGTCCTTCCATATGATTACATTTCACAGAACTTTTGAACGCCTGGCAACCAACCGTGATTAAAGGAAATGCAGGGGAACTTGCAGCACTTGCGGGCTCAAGCGAGGCGGCTTCCAAGGGAGTTGACAGCACGGGTGGCTTTCAAGATCCGATTAATTTCACGAGGCAATTGGCCAGGAAAGAACGCTGCGTCGTTGTCTTGACAGGAGAAACCGACTACGTGTCCGATGGGAAGCGTGTGTTAATGTTGAAGAACGGCCATTCTCTTCTCGGGAAAGTAACAGGATCAGGCTGCATGCTTGGATCAGTAATCACTGCTTATTGTGCCGCCGCCAATGCGTTGGCAAGCGAGGACGACGAACATGAAGGCAGGCTTACTCGAAGTGGGGATTTCCTTTCGGCTGCGGTCGGCGCGTAAGTTCACCTCGTTGATACTTCCGCTTAACCCTAACTTCGTCTTGAATCAAGTGTTTTGACATTGACCATCGCTTCCGAATTCGCGGCTAAACGGGAAGATGTCCACGGCATGGGAACCTTCCTCCCTGCGTTGCTTGATGAAGTCGCCGCGTTGCGACCCGAAAACATTCGGCAACTAGCCAAAGTGGAAGAAGTTGAATAAATTTCAGAAAGTACATTGTATTACGATCACCATACACGACGGTTACAGCGTCATGCCAGGATCCGCGAGAAGGGCATAGCCGGCGTTGGCTGCAACCAGTTCTTCTCGTCATACTTCGCGCCCGCCTCAATCATATGAAATGTATACGCAAATCGCGTTTTATCCGAAGTGTTGCGCTCCGATTTGTGGAGAACCGCGCCATGGATCAAGACGAGGTCCCCTATTCAATCAAATCAATCATTAGCAGCCTTTAATACTCAATTCGATGTTGTATACCGGGTTCACAAGTTTCGAGAATGTAGGCATTGTTAGTGGCCCTGCTCTCCGCTGCGACCCGATCGGCAACTTCTGCCGTGACGAGGGGCTCAAAGCCTGTGCCGCCCTCAGGGAGGCGCACGAACCGCTTCGTAATGGGAGTCGTTAGATGAGAACCAGGAAGGAATGAGAGCGCTCCATTCTCCGCAGTGCACTGCTCTAGCGCTATCCAGAATCCCAAGGCGCTCGGTGGTTCGGTGTACTACCTGCCTGTTAGTTCCAGCATTTGCGTAGACGGGAAAATCTGGCACCAAAAACGTTCTGGGGGCGGTGATACATAATTAGACGGGTATAGGATTTGGGGACCAGAAGGCGCACGAATCGTTGTGTTCACCCACTGAGTAGTAAGTAGTGAATCAGCCGAGAAGCATTGATACCTCCCGAGATCACCTACCTTGACCGCCTACGTTGATAGATACTGTAATGTTAACTCGACGGAGGGTTGACGCGACTTACCGATTTGGGGCTGCTTAGTGATAACCATGGATTGCAGCGCTACGATGGCGATAGTCAGCCAGCAAAACGCCGCCTTGCCGCGGACTTGGCTTGGCTTACTCACCGATTGGGTCGACATGAAACTGAAGATCACGGACCAGCTTGCGCATCCGTTCGTTCTGGAGGGTGACCTGCACCGAGACGCGCGTCAGGATTGATCGATTTAACGGAAGCAATGGAACCAATTTTCACTGCTACTTGCCTTGCGAAATGCGGGATCCAGTTCATGGAGCGCTAGAACCGGTTTATAAGCGCTTTGGCTAGTGTCGAACTTGAGCACAGAGAACCATGCCCGATCTTATTCACGGCCCTATCCTTTGGCCGATTGAGTTTACCGTCCACCACCGCATCCTCCTCGAGGAAGTAGCGGCTGCAGTCGCGGAGAAAAATCAGCAACTATTCGAGGATCACCGGAAACGCGACGCGACACACATCTTGTCTCCAGACTCGAGGAAGTACGCGTCGCCGATGTGACCCTCCCCGTCGTCGTCGCCAGTCGTGAACTTGGTCTGTGATTTATAGGTAGAAGAACGCAGGTTCGAAGGTGTAAGGCGATGGATAGTTACCAGAGGGTGATCTTCGAGGCTGAATTCCTGCAGCAACTCCTTCGAGCGTGCGAGTAGCATCGTAACATATTCAGGAGTTACGAAGCCTCTTATGATGAGGTACCTCACGCAATTCGACTCAATTCGTATCACAGCTGGATGGAAAGATAATAGCACACCCGTCTCGATGAAACTGGGTTCCCCGGTTAGAGAGTACATAGTTGTGCATAGATCTTCATACCTGGTCCTTCTGTTCAGCTGTCAACACCATCGGCGTGTTGAATAAGGTTGAATAACCATAGTCAATATGCGATCAGGCTCGGAGTTGTCCGCACATGTGATTGCTTATGTAAGTACGAGGCCACAAGAAACTTGGGCCAGAAAGATACTGTAACAGCTATAAAGTTATGATAATTTACCGCCAGCTTTACTCTGGGCCAGTCTCTTCGTCCTCGAGCGTCTCCCCATTTGCAATTCGTTCGATAAAATGGTCTATCTTGGCCTTGTGGATTCGGTGATGCTCCTGCCACCCCTTCCACGGGTGGTGCGGATACTGTGACACGCATCAACACAAACGAATGGACGGGGAATGGAATGATCAACAGACCATCCGCCCAAAGGCCTGAAATATCTGATCAGACTTGCCCTCGACCTTGTTGTAAAAGTGCTTTGCGAGCAGAATGTCGTCCCCACGGCTGTAGCGCATCTTCTTGTCCGGAGGTTGTGGCAGCGGCGCGTCGGCGTCGGTACGCTCGAGCTCGTGCTTGTGTCGGCGCCAAAACTTCATCCACGACGCCCGCGAATGATGTGGCGCCTGATTGAAAATTAAATGATCAGACGGAACTGACTGGTGTCAATTGACCCACTTTGGTCGCGACATCCTTCCAAAATGCTACCATGTCGAGTTTGCCTTGAGACCTTGGGAATGTATCGTAAATGGAATATGTATAAAACAGGCAAACCGGCGCTGACCTGCGATACTGCATAAAGCGGACCAAAAAGGTAATGTCGGCGTCGGTGAACGCGACGCCTTTGCCCGTGGTGCTCCGAAACAGTGCCCGGGGCGGCGTCGGAGATCGGTTCCGCGGAGGAACATCCATATGCATTAGATTGTGGATAGATCCGCCTGGGGGACGTGCGCTAGGTGTCGGCTGCACCACCGGGTTCTCCTCATCATCATCCCCGTCCGCATTCGGAGACACTGAACGGTCCGCATTCATCGTATATCCGCCGAGGCGAATTTGGTGCTTGTTGCAATAGCGACGCCAGGAATAGAAACTATGGCGGTCAGCGCAATGTCCGTTACATGTCAGAGCGCTCTCCTACGTGTGATGAGGGGCCTATTAAGTGCTATGTTAGTACGTGGACGAGGAACTGAGACGGACTTGGCGCGAACCTTGACTGCTATTCGTTCGCATATTTCACGTAGACTGTCGCACGCGTTACCACGGTGTTCCCTCATTTGAACAAATATACAAACCTGAGAACCAAACCCTCTTCATGGCAATAGTCAATGTACTTCTTGAGATACATGACGTCATCGGCAGTAAATAAGTTTCCGCCGTATGTGCTTTTGACGACGCGAGTTGGGGGCGTGGGTGAGCGGGCAGGTGGGTTCCGATTTGCAACAAGAGACGCGGGAAGGGCCGTGGGGGTAGACTAGAGGGAAAGCATGAGTGTTTCGAACGCGCAGATGGCGAGGGTGCTTGCTGTGGGCCGAGCACGCTTGCGACCGCGGGTTTGCTCGGCGGGCTCGGGGGGCAGAGTTGATGGACCCGCTTCGGGGGTCGTGTGGTCCTCCTCAATGTAGCTGGACTGATACGGCTGGACATACTGGATCCGAGCTGTTAGATTAGGGCGAGATGAATGAACAAGTGCACTGACAGCAGGATCGTAGTAATTTGCTGCGGCTGGCGCGGTCCAGTTATTTCCGTCGTCGCGATACCGGGTGTAGTCGTACTGAGCCGCGGCGGGGGTGACGGGCGCGGTCGGTTGATGGTGGTAGTGGTTCCAGGCGGTGTCTTGGCGGTACTCTACGGCGGGACGGTGGATGTGCGTTGGGGCAATGTGGGTCTGCTCGGGGACAATGGCTGGCGTGGGCTGCCACGGTTGCGGCGGGGTTTCGGCGGGGACTTGGATCGGCGGGTTGTACGCCTGGAATGCATAGTGTGTCTGCGGATCAATGTGGAGGGCTTGCTGTGGTTGTTGCTGTTGCTGCTGTGGCGGCTCTTCCTCGACATGGCGCGCGCGTGGTTGCGGCGGGGGACTCTCCTGAATTTGACTGACGCGAGGAATGAGGCCGGGACGCGTCTGAAACGCGAAAATCACAAACGTCTCAGTTCCATCGACCTTGCAGCCAGCCCAGTTTGTTGCAAAAGTCTGCAGCTGTGTGGCCTTGATGCACTCGCGAATCCAGCGGGCGTCGAGGACGAGCTTGCCCTTCTTATTTGCATACTGGCGATATAGATTCTGACCGGAGGGTTTGTGGGGATCGACTGGATGGAAATAAGCTCAGGTGAGAATCAAATTGATTGAGGTTTACCCAAGATGTATGGGACCCCGCTGTAACCCGGGGAAACGGTCCCGCCGTGTTTCTGGGCGGTCAGCAAGAGGAAAAATAAAACAAAAATTGGGGTACCTTGACGAGCTCGACGAGGGTGGGTCTGTCGTCGATGTGCTTGTCGAGGTAGACGGCAAGGGGACTGCCCATCATTGGGTCCAAGAAAATACTGGCCATCCGGGGTCCTGTGAGAGTTGTAACTTATTGACGGGGACCTTGTTTGAGGGTGTTTGGCTGGAGCATCGAAGCTTACCAGCGACGACCATCTCTCTGATTCTCCCTCTACCATAATGGCTTCCACGGCCGGGCGCAAAAAGTCGATTATCTCCACAGCTGGTCTACCCTCCGACTCGCCCATCCAGAATAATACTCTTCTCAACAAGGCCGCTTCGCAGTCTGTCTCGCTTTACCAGCGATGTTCAGCCCTCCGCGCCCGGTTGATGCAGATTCGCGGCTTTCTCTACTACTTTTCCCTCGCTTCCCCCGATAATCGCCAGTCAACCGACCCTGTCACCCAGCTCTGGGATCTCTTCTCCCTTGGCATCCCCCTCTGCTACATCTTCGATCAGCTCCCCGAGGAGGGTGGCTTCAACAAAATAAACCACTCCGAGTTTACCCAGGAGCAGTATGACGCCAATCCAGACCGCGCCAAGAAGCATGCCATTGCCCTCTTCGCCATGCAGATCCGCACAGACAAGGTCACCCAGAACATCCCCGGCTGCGAGCTCTTCACCGTGACCGACCTCTGGGACCGCAACTCGACCGACGGGCTCGTCAAGGTGTGTTCTCCTGCTTGTCTCCCCTGTCGCCACACTCATCCGCCCCAGGTCGTCGAAACCGTCACCGCCATTGTCAAACACCTCTCGGCTGATGCGTTTGAAACGTCTCCGCCGTCCCCCGGCTTCATGTCCTCTCACGACTCCTACGACTCGCTCGCCGGTGACACCAACTCCGCCGCGCCCCCCGCCAACGCACAAGAGGCCGCCCGCAACAACATCATCCGCGAGATGGTCGAGACCGAGCGCAAATACGTCCAGGATCTCGAGATCATGCAGGTACGCATTCTGTGGCCCTCGGACAACACCCTCGCTCATTTCAGATCCGCAGAAATATGCGACTGCGTTGTCCCAGAGCAACCTGATTGATCAGGACACCATCCATCTCCTCTTCCCGAATCTCAATAAGCTCCTTAATTTCCAGCGCAAGTTCCTCATTCGCCTCGAAGGCACTGCGGAGCTTGCCTGGCAAGACCAGCGGTGGGGACAGCATTTCCTTCAAGCTGTAAGCACCACATCCTTGTGCTGTTTTTGGTCATCCCATTGTCTGATTTCCATTCTTCATTTCCGCCATTCTCTCGGAACAATAGGAAGAAGAGTTCAGTGTGTATGAGCCCTACTGCGCCAACTACACGAATGCGTCCGACCTTGTGCAAGCAAATGCGCAGACCCTTGCCGTGAGTGCTCGTCGGCTTGGTAACCAAACCACGGAGGCTGATCAAATACTTGTCACAGGCGCTCAACCACTTGATCAATGTCCAGGGAGAACTGCCTGCTTTCCTTATCAAGCCAATTCAGCGCATATGCAAGTACCCTCTGCTCCTTGACGTGCGCATCTCTGTTCTCCATGTGTCAGGCCGATGCTGATCATCCGTTTTCAGTCTTTGATCAAGGCATCGTCGGCCGCCGGCTATCAACATTACGAAGAGTTGAAAATCGGTTCAGACGCTGCCAAACGAATAACCGACAAGATAAACGAGGCTCAACGTCGGGCCGAGAACGACCAGACCGTCAAGTCTCTCCACACTCGCGTGGATGATTGGAAGGGTCATCACCTCGAAAACTTTGGTGAACTTCTCCTTGACGACATCTTTGTCGTTACCAAATCCGACATCGACCGCGAATATCACGTCTTCCTCTTCGAAAAGATCATCCTTTGCTGCAAGGAAGCCCTCGGCGCCCCTCCGAACGGCCGCAAAGTCAGCAAAAGCAATTCTATTCTCAAGAAACAATCCGCCCCGCCAACATTGGCTCTTCCGGGCGGCGTTGGTCAGCCACAGAAGAAGAACACCCCTCTTCTTCTCAAGGGCCGGATTTTCCTTGGCAATGTCACCCAAGCAGTCCCCGTTTCACCCAGAAACTCCACCTGTTCGTTGTTAATACTTTTCCCCATGCGAACTTGACTAATGCTTTGCTTTTTAGCATCGGCCATTCCGACACAGTATCCACTCGCCGTCTGGTGGAAGGGAGACGATGACCTCGAATACTTTACTCTTCGTTGCAGGCGAGAGGATCAGATGAAGCAGTGGGAGTCGCAGATCAACCGGTTAATCCGGGAGTCTGCCCAGCGGAGAGCCTCCGAGCGCAGTCTGTCCAAGATTGCCAACAGCACCAACCCTCGGCAAACTTCGACGTATGCCCCCGGCGGCCAAGGTGGGTACATGCCTAGCCCGAACTACGCGACTCGCAGCCGCGGGGACAGCGTGTACACCCAGGCGGTCAATACCGGGATGTACGCTGGACCACAGGGTTACCCACAACATGATGGCTTCGGATTCGACAACGACGAAGACGACTATGAGGACTATCCTCCGTCGACGTATTCGCAGTCTGGTCGTGGGACCCCGATGGGCACGCGGAGGCTCAATGCACAATCCATGCCTCCCGAGCGCGACGCGATTCCCGGTTATGACCGGCCGCGCGCGCAGACAGAGGACACTAACGGACCCGTCATGGCGCAGTGGCGAAACAACGTCCCCCCTCCGTCCAACCCCGCCGTCAACCGCCCGCGGCAATCTCGGGTGCAATCGAACGCGTCGACGGCGAGCGTGTCCAGTTCCGTTTATGGGTCCGAGGCCAGCAACTTCGGCACCGGTCCCCGATCCCGGCCACCGCTTCGGAGCCAATTCAGCTCGACGAAGCTCAAGTCGGTGTACGACAGCGGCGATTACCGGAACGGTGGGCTACCGCCGCCGCCCGCAAACGCGCCGCCGTTGGCACCGCCCCCCATGAATCGGTCGCGCAGTGCGAGCCAGCCCCAGCCTTATGTGCCGCCCAACAAGTCAATACCCCCGCCGATGCCCACGACCAGCCAGTGGAATCCGCGGTCGACGACATCGATGGGGGCGAACAAACGGGAAAGCGGCTCGAGCCAGTCGACGGGCGACAGCTCGGATTATTCCCCCAACAGTTCATCTCCCATAACGCCGTTCGATTCGAGCGAGTCTTCCCTGGGCGGCGTCGGCATGCGCGCACCCATGAACGGCAACGGGCACGCGCATTCGCCGTACCCACCAGTCAAGGTGAAGGTACACTTCAACGAAGACATTTTCGTCATACAGGTCCCCCGGATGACCGAGTACGACGAGCTGGTTGAGAAGGTTGGTCGCAAGATCCGCCTCTGCGGCCCGCGACGCGACGACGGGCCCCTGCGAGTCAAGTACAAGGACGAGGACGGTGATATGGTATCGCTGGGCTCGACAGAGGACGTGCAAATGGCCTTTGAGCAATACCGACCTGGCGGCCAGGTTACGCTTTACGTGACATGACCGTTTTGTTGACTGCCTGCACTCTCCTCCCAACTCACCCACCCACCCACACCCACCACACCATTGCATTCTTCTGTCATCCGGATCTCGCCCAAGTAATCTCGCATCTCTTAATTCTGGGACCTTACACGCACGCTCGTTTCGTACCACCCTCACTCTGTATTATCATTCGACCCCATAACGACTCCTTCCTACCTTTCTGACGTCTATCTATTCCTCTGGAGGCTCCGTAACTCTCCGCTATCTAACTGTTATTTGTTTCCCTCGGATTCTCTTTGCCCTTGTGTGACTACTTCACACCTGGAGCGCTACTGTAACATGTACTAGAGGAATGCTATATATTCAATTGCATGCTTACATTAGAGAATCTTGATTCAACTGCGATCTTTGTTTTGAATCGTCTCAATAACAATCGATGGCGGCCAGTGCAGTTCTTTCGTGTCTATTGCAAAGTATCGACTCTAGGTTACAGTCTACAAGATAACAGGTTGATACAGTCTACTCTATAAGGCTTCAGGAGAAATGTCCCCAAGAGTGTTCAAGTCGAATGCGCTCATGGTGCTGAAGGTGCTGAACGCCGATTTCGTGTCATCACCAAATTCGGAACGCGAGTCGATAGTCTCCTGCGTAGAAGGATTAGCCCCTATTCCAACGTACAATGATGAAGGGAGACGCACGTCGAAGTAGTGGTTCACAATCCCCCGCGGCGCTATCAAGTCATCAGCGGTTGTTGTAGGCGAAGGGAAAATACTCACTGCGAGGCGTCTTCGGCAAGCGGCAGCTCACCCCACTTTGCAGAATATGATAAGCAACCAGGCCCGACCTTGGGAATATTGACGTTAAATGTGGACGAAAAACAGTCAATAAATTTACCAGCCGGTCTGGTGGGACGCTCCCAGTCCACGGCCATCGTCAGCATGGAAAAACTGAGACGATTGTGAGTATATCTGAAACGATCCGGCGGGTCACTCTCACCTCGTAGAACCAAACGTAGTCACGGAAGTGCGGATCGTGATCCAACTTCGGGTTGCCGCCGTTGGTCGCACGACGGCCCTCCATGTCGCGGCCAAAAATGTGAATGATTCGATGTTGAATTTCTTCGGCGACGCCGACGAGGTTCATGTAGTCACCGCTCCCTGTCGGGCATTCCACCTGCGGCCGTTATGAACAATTCAAGATACAAGTATTGAGATCGTACCTGGAGGTCATCACCGTAGTACTGGTAAAACCTTTGTAAGCTCTCGATCAGCAAGAAATTTGTCGCCAGCCCTGGGAAGACGTTGACTAAGAATTTCGAAAAATAAACCAGGAAAATACGAACAAATTGGTCCCCGCCAATTTGAGTTACCGCCAAACATGCCGGACCGAGAATCTCCGGGCCAATAGCCGACTTCATACCGTTGCCCGTTGACGTCCATTCCCCAAGGATGGTCTTTGTGCATTTTAGATAATCTGGAAGGCCGTCAAAACCACGGATGGAATGTAGGAAGTTTGACCTACGATCGAATACCGTGTTCACTGAGGAACTCATCCTCATCCAGCATTTTTTCGAGTATCTTCACTAGGCGTTCTTTGCTTGCCAGGGCCATAAGGCGCCGTTGTTCCTTACCGCCGACTACCCGGAGTGTAAAGAAGACAAACTGGAACAACCGCGCCTCGAACTCACCTTTCATGTTGGCCATGTTTCTGGCAGAAACCTCGGGACGATTGTCAAGGAACCACTCGACCCGCTTCTTGAATCCAGGGAACCGATTCAGGGTAGACGGCTCAAGCACCATTGTGGCATACAACGGGATGAGACCAACCAAACTCCGGACAGGTAACTGCATAGAATTTCCGGGACCGAAGTGGATCGCGTCGTAGTACATGCCATCTTCTTCGTTCCACAGGCTGAGTTCGTTGTCGCCCTCTTTGTAGGTCATCGCATCTGCGATGAATATGAAGTGCTGGGATCGCATTAGTCGGGTATGAAACAACGGAAAAAAGTATCGCACCTCGAAAAACTTGGAGGCTATATCCTCGTAAACCGGATTATGTTTCGCAAGTTCCAACGCCATATTCAACCTATATTCATCAATATCAAGCCTTTTCACAAGACGAACAATGCGCACATATTCAGGCAGTAAAAAGCCATCCAAGCAGTACCATCGGCCTGGCGAAGATCTCCTCCAGTAGGTAACGGTTCTGAACGGTTGAAAGCACCAATGTTGTCCAGGCCAAGGAAACCTCCTTCGAAGACACCGTTGCCGCCCTTGTCCTTACGGTTTACCCACCTGGGCCGCATGAATAACGAGTGCACAATCAGCTTCAAAGACCTTACCAAGTGAAATTTAGGAGCAATTTTTGGAAAACGCGCTCAAGGAACCCAAGATCCTCCTTTCCGGTAAGTTTCCGCTCGATCTTGAAGACTCTGAATGTTGCCCTGAATATACGCGTCATTTTCGTCGTCCACAACTACCGAGGAGGCTTACCATGCATGTACTGGAGGGTTAACATCGCTAAAGTTCCATTCGTAGGCTGGGATCTGGCCATCCGGTTTCATGTACCATTCGCGCGTGAGCAAGTCCAGTTGTTTCTTGGCGAACGCGGGATCGACCACGGCTAATGGGATGCAATGGAAGGCGGTGTCCCATGCTGCGAAGAATGGGTACTCCCATCTAGACGCAAGTCAGTTAATGAAAGGAGAACGGGGGGATATGATCTACTTGTCGGGCATGGAAAGAATGTCTGCGATGTGCATATGACGCCATTCCTAGTCGAAAAACAACTTAACGACGTGCCGAGAGTGTAAAATAAGGGCCTTACCCTATTTCTAATGAATTTACGTTCCGGCGGTGGAGCAGGTTGAGAGGGATCACCCTCAATCCACTCTTTTTGAATAAACTTGTAATACTGCTTCGTCCACAACATGCCGCCCAACGCCTGCCGCATGATTTGTTTAAGATCCTCGCTGATGGGTCCGAAGACGAGTGACTCGTAAAATTCGTCCGCCTCTTGCCGCCGAGCCTCAACTGCGTCGTCGAATAAAATCTCGTCCTCGAGACTCGGGTCCTTTTTGGGATTGAGAGGGGTGAGCTTCAGGCGTACGACAGCACAACCCCCTCCGCCAGGGACATTGCGGAAGACATAGTGAGCAGCAGATTTAGTACCGGTTTGATCTGGATTCACGAAATGAGGGGTTGGGGGGAACGGGGTACAAGGTCCTTCCTCCGAGTCTTCAGCGACTTCTCCGCCGAAAGAAGACGCCGTTCGAGAGCGAATCTTGGTCGAAAACATGTCCTCTGCTTCCTCTGGCGCCGGAGGACGGTGGGAAGGAACAATGTGGTCGTGGAAGGCGTCTTTAACGTAAGGGGTGTCGTTGGTTCCACCGTAGAGTCTGCTGAAATTGGTGTTGTTCTCGGTGAATATGAGATCCGGCTCAATTACGTCGTTTTCATTTTCCGACTGGAATACTCCTGTCGCGCTGACTGGAGGAGGAGATGGAAGACAGAACAGGTGAGTCTTTCCCAGTGTAGGATGTTTCACGGTAACGCAGTTGATATCGCTGCGAACGGACGCGGACATCGAGGGCATGGGCGGTTTGTCTATAACCCAGGACCAAGTGTTCGGGAACCAGAGCTGAGGGATGATGTGCAAGGTAGCCGCGTCAGGACCGCGATTATACGCCGTGATGCGAATGTAGAGGTTATCCGGGTCATCTTCATCTTTTGCGTACTAGGTAGAGATGGTCAATCGCGTCGATTAAAGGACATGCAGCTGATTTACCTCCACAAAGACGTCCCAGTACTTATCATCTTCAAATGCGTCGGAATCTAAAATCTCGTATTCGGTAACATCGCGACTCCGGTTCTGGTTCTCGGTGACGAGTTCCTCGTAAGGGTACCGACGCTGAGGATACTTGTAGAGGAACTTCATGTATGAATGCGTGGGGGTAGAGTCGAGGTAGTAATAAAGCTCCTTGACGTCCTCGCCGTGGTTTCCTTGATGACCTGTGACGCCGAACAGACGCTCTTTGAGGATGGGATCCTGCTCGTTCCACAAGGAGAGGCCGAAACAAAGACGCTGGTGGTTGTCAGATATTCCTGCAATACCATCCTCGCCCCATCGATAGGCGCGAGAACGCGCGTGTTCGTGCGGAAAATGGCTCCAAGCGTCGCCGTTGCCTGAATAATCTTCACGGACAGTGGCCTGAAAAAGGCGTGGTCAGATAAAGACCATATTATGGACGTGGCGCGTACCCATTGCCTGTCACTGAGGTACGGGCCCCAGCGCTTCCAATGCTTTTCCTTATTCCCGTCCTGCAGAAGGCGATATCGCTCAGCACCCTTGTAATCAGCACCAAGCTTTTCTGCGAGTCTCTCGCGGTAAGACTGTATGTCCTCCTCGGCGGGATTCTTCGGGGACGATGCGACTTTTTGAACCTTGGGGGGTGGCGCGGGGGTCGCGGGAGGCTTTGGGATGTTGATGGTGAGACCTGGATCGCGGTCCTGGAGGGACTCTGTCCCGTTATTGTTCGTGCCGCGGAAGAGCTTGTCTTGAACTTTGCGAACGGTGCTCGTGGCCATCGCGGTTCAAGTTGAAAAGAAGACGCGACCCGTCATCGCATGACATCATCACATCACATCCCCAAAAAGGGAACCCCGCTTCTCGGCGGGCCGGCCTCCGTCGCATTTGGGTACTCGAAGCGTGGTTAATCTAGAGGACAGAGCAGAAGATACTTGAAACCAGCCACTATAATACACATTTTCATTTTTGAACAACGTGAACGATGAATTTTTCATACAGTTTACTAGCAAGTAAATCCTTCTGTTGACGCGACGGCATGGCACGAATACGTGCCCGCCGTAGTGTTCGTCGCAAAAGTGAAATCACTGTCAAGAATCCGCAGGTCCTGGCAGGGAGCCGCGCCACTGCATTGGAGACTCGCGACGCTTGAAGTCAGAAGGCTGCCCTGAAGCCCCGACCAAGTAATATTACTGATCTGCATGGTCGAGGTGTCGCATTGGCCGACAGCACCGGAAAACGACGTGCACTGCGTAATCTCGGCCACCTGCGTCGTAATGTTGGTGAATGTTGAATTAGTCCAGGCTATGTAGAACAGTCAAATGTTGAAAATGGGGTTTTTTTTTGGAGTGGCTCACTGATATCGCGGACGACTTCCAGGTCCGTTGGTGAATTTAACATCAGGGACTAGGGTACTGGCACGTACCTCCGGTCCCTCCGCCTCCTCCATTAGGAGGGAATCCCTGCTGCACTCCGGTCCACGTCTTGATGTAGCCCAGAAATCGCGTCCCAATGAACGAGCAGTTGCGTGTCAGCACTCGCTCGATGACCTCGTATTCACCGGGAAACTGTCCGGTGCTGCCGATCGCGACGCCGGTCCCGATGTAGAAGACCGAATCCTCGATGAGAATGTCAGATGAATTTCGTTTCATCGCAATCGAGTCGTCGCCGTTGCGGACCTCCCAGCGCCGGAAAGTGATGTGGTGTGAGTCAAGCGTGTCTGCGCCGTCCGTGTTGATCGTGGATTGCTGTATATCATTGAGCGACAACGACATGCACAAGTAAATTTGAAACTCACCGAGTCGTTGCTGGTGGAACTGACAAAAATGTCGAGCATGTCGACGTGACTTGAAGCCGATATTGTCATTGTCCTGAGAGTATCAAGTTTTGCATCCGCGTTATCGTAGGCCATGCACACCACATCTGAGACTGAACAAAACGGATTCCGGTGAAAGTCGAGTTGTGGGTATTCCATATCGTCAAGGCATGCGGACGACCCGCGAGATTCGATACACCTTTCGTAAAGTCGTACCTGACTCCATTGAATTTAACATTCCAAGTAAGAGAATAATACCCACCAAATTTGCCCATTTCCATTGAAGGTACCATAACCGTGTCCATCAAATAGGATGTTATTCCCGCCCAAGAACCAGGCCGAGCTTTGGTTCTGAAACCCAAGGGGCAGGGAATTGTTTAACCAATACGAAATATTTGCAGCGGACCACTGGCAAACACCGTTTAGCCATGAACCTTTTATTCTTTTGTTTCGGTAGACTGCACTCGCCAGGAGGGTCCCGCGCAAATCAATCACAGCATCATTCAGCCCGGTCGTATTCATCACTTTCTGGAAATTCGCGCTCCTGAGTGGGACACACATAATAATAGAGTGTTTGCGATGCAGCCATTGGAGATGGCTGATTTGCGTTGCGCGAACTGATGGCTCCACCGCGCTAGTTAATTCCCAATGGCCCATCCACGGGTCTTTTTGGCGGGTGGAGCCACCAGATGACGCAACGCGAATCAGCCATTGGATGGCTCCAATGCGAACGCTCGTACCTCGATCCAGTATGTCTGGTTCAGAAATTCGATCTGGTGAATTGTTTCTTGGGTCTCTGCAAACTCGAAGGCCACTGAAAAGTCGACGCACCCTTCCGCCCTGTCCGCATAGACTGAATGCCTCGACGATGGCTGGAGAATCATCGGTAAAGTTTCCAGACGGGTGGACAGTGCACGTCTGCTGGCGTTGTACGACATGACCGCCGAGCACTTGTGTCGCAAGCAGCAAAAGGGAAAAAGCGAGCATCTTCAGTTAATAGAGATTCTTTTTTTTGCGCCTTTAAGTACCACAGCTGGCGGTCCGTAAGCCGCTTGCTTCCAAGAGGTGCCGGGCCGTGTCATGAGAGCGATTCGCGAACCAGCTCTTGATAAATAAAACGTGGGGCGGCCGCCGACTCCAGCTTAGAGAGGTCAAGCTGCCATCTTTGAGGACGCGGTTGAAATGAAGGGAGAGCAAGAACGCAGCCGATTCCCATCAGTGGTGCCGCGTGATTGGGGGCCCGGCAATCAAGATGACCTGTACCCTTTCTTCCTTCCAGCCTACATATCCAGGTGTGGCGGCAGCAAAGAAAAGCCAAAAAAATATCTGAGACTATAGTTAAGTTAGTGCAGTATAGATATAGTACAGATCGTGCATGGATGACAGTGAGTGAGTGTTTCGAAAGCAAAATGGTATAAATCCGTCCTTGTAGAGCTTATTTTCCCTGTTTTGTCCAGTCAAGGTCTGCGGCCAACAGCACGCTCTGCGTCCAGTCCTCCTCGTTCTCATCCGCAGGTAGTACCCCGAGTCGGTTAGAAGATGCGGTCGATGCGATGGAAGCTTGAGATACTTTCCGGCCTGGTTGAGGTCGTAGATGGTTCACGGCAAGCGTCGAGCTCGGCGGGGCTCGATACCAATCCGCTATCGGCGTTTGACCAAGCACGGGCAGGGGCGGCTCTGGCTCTGATTCGGGTACCTGAACATCCGCCGAGGGTTGCTTGTCCCCCGGCGACAAGTCAGGACTTTCGAGATTGATGCCAAGGCTCATGT
Source organism: Mycena alexandri (assembly GCA_029233265.1). Classification (NCBI taxonomy): domain Eukaryota; kingdom Fungi; phylum Basidiomycota; class Agaricomycetes; order Agaricales; family Mycenaceae; genus Mycena; species Mycena alexandri. The sequence goes on from JARJCM010000004.1 coordinate 419,200, forward strand.
GGAAACGGGATGACTCGATGGGCGTGTCGAGGAGGGGAGGCAAGTGAGAACTGCTGCTTTGCGGTGCAGTAACCGCCGACACAGGAGTCGAAAGCGACGAATCGGACGCTGCCTTCGAATGTTGGAGATAGGGGCCTGTAATAGCGGAAAAGGCGCCGCGTGAAGGGGTTAGCGGAGAGGCCGACCGCTTTGAGAACAAAAGTTGGAGAGATGGTTTTTTGAGTCTGCGAAGGGGCGAAGATGGGGCAGAACCGCTTGAATTATTATCGGACTTGGAGGAAAACCCCGAAAGGGATAGGCTAGGTAGTGATAGGGTAGGAATAGGACGCGTCGAGGAGAGTGGGGTCCCGGGTGAATTACCGGACATAGTTGGGAATTGTATAGGAGAGGTAAGAGGTGCGCTGATGGTGGGTCGCCGGGCCGGTCCGTTCAACTGTGGGTCTGGAGAATGGTCGGGAGAGTCTGCAATCACCAGCGAGGGCTTAGCATCCAAATCCTTTCCCTCCAAAGGAATATGAGTTAGGGAAGGGCCACTCGAGGGTGTAGCCAGGGATTCTGCCGAAGAAGACAGTAATGGGGATGGAGCATCGAGCCGAGGCTCGATCGAGACATCTTCGCAAGTCGACACAGACGAGACATCGTCTGAGCGAGGGGGGTCATGTGTGGCGTCCTCTGCCAACATCTGCGACAGCGACGAGACTTCGCTTGAATCGTCATTATCTACATACACCGCTGTAGGATGCATCCGCTGGTTCCTTGCGCCTGGGGATCGAGGCCGCGTTGGGGAGGGTAACGGATCAGTGACTGGGTTGTCACTGGGCTTCGCAGTGTCCGGCGCCCTGATGTCCAAGACGGAGTCCCTCTTGATATCGATTACCGCGGACGGTAGTTCGACGGGTTCCTCGTCGCCCCAGATACCTTCAGCCTCACATAAAACCCGTAATAGAGGCGGATTCATGTTAAGACTGGGACAGAACACTAAAAGAAGATTGCTCAAGGGCATCTTCGTTTCCTTGCTCTGTTTTGCCGTCGCCCGAATGAGTTCCGTTACAGTCCGTATCAGGTCTCTATTTTCGGGTGGTAATTGGCCGATCAACGACTTGAGAGCGCTGAGAAGAGATTTGGAAGGCGGTCGAATAGAAGTAAAGTTGGGCATCGCAAGTGTCGAGAGTGATGGAGGCTTGCGCATCGCCTGCCCGCTTCTAGGACCAGAGGGAAGTCCGGGCCCGATCGGGCCTTTGACTCGAGGAGTCTTATCCTGCTCATTAATGCTAGTTTCCTGAGCCAGGGCAGCCTCGAAGTAGGGAATCAATCCCTGAGTCAAGATGGGCTCTGGCACTAAACAAATGGTTTAGTCCGCGCATTAACATCGAATCAATTTACACTGACATTCACGAAGAAAAGCCTTGAAAACAGAAGAAACGGCATGGGGATCGAGGTCTCCAGGCGTACATTCCGTCATGTCGTAATCGGCTCCTACATTATATTGCGTTAGTTTTCGTCGTGATTATCCTTCTATAAAACACTCGCCTGTATCAAATTCACTTCGTAACTTGGAAATGTGAGACGGACGACCAGTCACACTGCTAGGAATGAGCAAGAGAAGAAGAGCATGAGGGCTGGCTTACCGAAAGAGTCCTTCCTCTTGTACTCCCCAGATCAGCAGGTGCTGGGCACATCGAACGACAAGCGCAGGTAACATCCGGTGCTCTAGGAGCTTCAGGAGAGGTAAGCCGGCAGTTCTCTGCGTTCCGAGATCTTCGATATCCCGTCCGCGCCGCCCTCCGACGGTCACAGCAGTCTCGCTGACCACCACCTTCAGTCTACCTCCGAATACGACGCTACCTGCATTCGCGCCGGTATTGGTCACCTTCAGAGGACCCCGCAAACGTTTACCAAGGATCGGTCCCGGTGGAGGCGCAAACGCATCCACGTCCGAGATGGACGAAGAGTGATTAGACGAATTTATACTCCACGCACTCGACGCCGAGTTGGGTGTCCTCCGGTGCTTAGGGACTTTTCCCGAAGGTCCTGAGTTGGAGTTCGTCCGCACCAGCCCGTTGTCAACGCTCGAGTACGACGACGGCGCGGTGCTCGAGGACGAGGAAGAATATCCCGAGTTACTGGACGACGAGCTGAACCCGCCCCAACGTCCCATCTTTTCCACCGCTCTCTTGGCCAAACCAGCCGCGGGCGCAAAACCCGCGGATATGCTGATCGCTTGTTGCCGAGGAGCCGGGACTGGGACTGGCTGCTCCGGACGAGGCACTGAGGCAGACTGAGTCGAGTTGTTGGTGGCAGTCCACGCCGCCAGTCTCCCACGGATATTGTTTCCAGTGGATTGGAGTCCAGAGCTGGAAGGAGATATAATACCGGCGGCGGCGGCCCTGGTCAGGGTCGGCGTCTCTCGAGGTGTCGAAGGGGCCATGGGTGGTGCTGTTTCAGTGGACAGCTTGGGAGATACCGGCGCATTACTCTGAACAAACGGTTGCGACGGACCAACATTGAGCGACATGGAACGCGGCTTAGTGGATCGCACCGACGCCGCGGGGGACACAGGATGATTCGAGGCATTTCGGTCCTCGTCCTCCTCCGCCATGCCAAAGTCGGTGTCAGTGATGAGAGCACTGAGCCGCCTGCTGACCGGCACGACGGTATGGGTGGACTGAAGCGAATCCGCTGTCGAAACCGGACGCGACGCACGGGCCCCAGCCGTCGCGCCTGGTCGTTGCGTGATTGTCGCATCGCTGCGCCTCCAGTCCTCCTTGGAATCGTTCTTGTCTCCGTCCTGTTCCCTCTGAATCTCTGGCATGGGGGGGAGTTGTTCCCTGTAAATCTCTGGCATTGGAGGAAGTGGAGGAAGTCCACTAAGTTCCCGTTCCTGTTTGATCATGAAGTTGACTGCTGAGGATACGCCTGGAGTTATCGGGATAATGGAACCGCGGTTGGCAGGGGTCAAGGACGTCGACTGGATCGGCGGAGGCGGCGGCTGTGATCGCTTGGTCCCCTGCATCGAGACCGGCTTCGGGGGAGGGGACGGGCCCTCCTTGCCCTTTTTGCCGCTGAAGGCGTGCGCGACCTGCATTGTGAGCTGTCGGGCACTCTTCTGCCTGGAAGACGACTGGGAATCGCCCCCAGCTCCGATATCCTCAGACTTCTTCCTGCGGGCCGCGAACGCGCGCTTGAGCTTCGAACCCGTCGAGGCAGCGACATAGAAGCTCTTGGGAGACGAAGGGGGAGCCAGAGACGACTTGCTTTCATTTTGACCCATGTCATGGGCGAAAGAAGACGAGGGCAGAGCCGCAGCAGCCAGCTTTTCGGCAGGCTGGTGCAAGGTGGCAGCTGCGTGGTCAGAGTCCGATTGGCTCGAGTCGGTGAGGGAAGCGGAAAAGGCGGCGGAGGAAGAGGAAGAGAGGGAAGAGGTAGCGCTGGTGACCCCGGGCCTGCCCGCTGAGGACATTTAATATTCAAGGCGGTGGGTCGTCGCAAAAAGTGATCCAACTTTCGATCAACCAGGCGGCCGCTCTTGTCCGCGCTCCCTCGCCAAACAAAAATCACATCGGTATTTGCATCGGAACTTTCCTCTATTATGAACTAAAATAATAAATCCTAATTGTACTGTCGTCTCGCCCCGATCATCTCGACACAAGGTAGTCCTTCACCTGTCCATCCTCGTCAGCAGGTTTCATCCAGGAAGGCACACAACATACCAGTTCATATGTGAAAAAGGACGTGGCTATGGATGGCGCAACTTTAACTGATGCTTTTTCAGTTCCCATCTTCCCATAGGCATCACGATAAACTCACGCAGATTAGGCCACAGGCCTCTATAAAGCCCTCGTACTCCTTCCGTCCGCACGATCCCTTGCAACGCGTCAATGGCTCCCGTATACTTGATGCCGAGCGCGGACGACTTCATTCCGGTCACTTGCATCTTCCGCCGCAGGACATCGAACGGGTAGGTTAGTGTTTGAGATATGGATCCTAAGTGTCTCGTCAGCATGCGCGCAGGACAACCGCAATAGAGTGCGACACACCTGCCAAGGCCCCGCAGGACAGTTTCCGTGCAATGCTATTCTTGCCGGGCGGGGTGACAACCCCCCGTAGAAACTCATACGCGGCGAAATTGATACCCACGTATGGGGCCACCCCGAACGCGGTCGCAACGAGACCCCGATACAGTCCTCTAATACCGCCCTCCTCCCGAAGGATTTTGCGCGTCATGCCCGCGATGGAAAGTTCGGATCTGGGGATGGATGATGATGCTGTGTGATATGCCGAGGATAGAGAAAACTTTGCGCCATTGCTGGATGAGGGGGGTTTCGGTTGTGGCGCAGCAGAAATGGGTATGGACGCAGTCGCGATAGATAGGCGAGCCCGAACTAAATCCAGTGGATACGTCGAACCTACATGAGCATGAGCGCGTGTAGACGAAGAGGGCAGGACACGAACAGACTGAGCAGATGCCCGCCAGGGCGCCAGATGCTAGTCGCTTCGGCGTGTCTAGTTCTTTGGAACCGTGTAATGTGAACCACTAAGACACTTGGTTGAGTGTAATTCGGGTCAGAATAAAAATCGCCAACCTTCTTCAACTGCTCATAGGTTGTAAATTGTACTGTGACTCTGTTTGAGTCAGTGGTTTATGGGGAAAACGCGTAGCACACGAACCAGCGCTGCGTTCCAAACATAAGACGTCGAATCAAAGAAACGGAAGCAAGGCACGCACGAGTAGGGCACAATTCTCAAGCAATTTATTCCATTCCCTCGCATGAATCTGGACACGGCGCGTCAGAAGTGAGAAATCCTCGCCATTGTGATAAGCGGACCCTTTCAGGCCCTCCTCCTTCCCCATCCGAACAAGGCTTCGCCATACGCCTTTGTACTGCTGATCTGAGGTTCGGGGTTGAACTTGTCTGAACGCGTGGAGTGTGAACATGATTATCCGGAGGCATTACTGCCAACTGACTGTATAATCTTGAGACGCTCCAAAGGACTAACGACGGTGCGGCTGGCGGCACCAGCGAATCCTCCCGCTGAGCGAGGCGAGCCGTCAAAAAAAAAACAGGCGACAACGGCGAGGCACTGGGAGGGCGCACCAATGAAATAAGAAGAAATCTGGGGGGACAAGAAGGGTTGTGGTTGGCTAGGCTGTGATTCCGCAGGCTCGGGAGCTGGTGTACTAGTAGTGTGTGCGGCCATGGAGGCTGGGCGAGGAAGAGTTGCAATACAAGACGATCGTCATATTAGGAGCCGTACGTAACCCGACAAAACGGTCCGGTGTTCTGAAACGCCCGCGTCGGTCGCCAAAGACTTGAGAGTTTCTCTCATAGACACCGGCCTCATTGCAATAAACAGAAAATACAGTTCCTCGTTCGACAAATACACAGTACAGCCCATAAATAAAGCTCCCTTAAATCGCGTTTCCGAACCGCTCGGTTGCCTGCATATAATCCGGCGGCGCAGGCCCAAAGTCCTGGGATCTCCCGGGCACTACTCTCCGATTCGCACGCAGCTGAGCAGCGGGTATCTTTGGAATCGTTAATGCAACATTCAACCCACTAACCGCGTCACCTACGTGAGCTAGTGATTGACTCGCAGAGGGAGGGAGTGGTAATGGTTGTCCCTTCATCGGATCTGAGTTATGATATTGCTGGGAACTCGAAACCGACGATTCAGCGCGCGCAACACCCTGGGGCACCGTCAAATTACGACGGGTCGGAATGGAAAACGAGTACTCACGTATTGTTGCGACGATGATTCGGCCAATGTAACACCCTAAGAGACCGTCAAGTCACAACACGTTGATGAAATAAGAATGATACTTGCATAATGAGACGTGGGGGAATATTCCGATTCAGAGGCAGCACTGGGCACATACGCTTGTGATTGCGTCTCCACGGCGAGGGTTCGAGCGCCGCCGCTGGCAAAATATGACCCATCGGCTGACGAAGGGTACCGCCGAACCGAAGGTTGTGCAGGATACGTCCCAGGAGTAGCGACAATGTCCCTATTGCCCAGTGACTGTATCATGGGGGTTTCAAGAGATCTCCTATTCTTTCTCGATTTCCGCCGACGTAGGAAGAATAAAAGACCAGCCAAGATGAAAAGAATGAACAGGAGAGCGATCACGATGCCAGCGACAGCTCCACCGGACAAACCGGTACTATGAACGTTGGTTAGACGCGAGTTCGAGGTCAGCTTAAATGCCTCACGTTGCAGATCCGGTGGTGGTTGCATTCCCGGCGGTACTGGCCCTGTTACTCCTATGGAAAGGTTGAGTACAAGAGAAATCTAATAACCAAAAAGCGAGCCGACCCAGGGGTGAGTGAAGGGGTAGTGTAGACGTTGGCAAAGTCGATTGCAAAGATTTGTCCTGGTTGTGTTGGCTCGTAGGCCACCTTGACGGTGTGCTGCCCACCACCCAAATTCGTCGCCGCGTAGAGCAGCACCTGAGGTCGAAAGAACTGCTTGTTCGCCGTTAAACCAATTACCGGGTTCCCGCCATCCACCGATACCGAAAATGGAGAGCCCGCAGGCCCTGGTAATTATCGGTCCGTCTGGGGGGTGAGGAACTGGTTTCAAGTGCTCACCGACGGGCCCGTAAAGCGACACTCCATCTCCTGCAGAATTTGTCAAGTTTGATTCGTAGCAAATATACCATCGACATGCCCTGATTATGGTCAGTGGGAGAAACAAAGGTGGAAAAGGTCAACGAACTTCGAAAGTGTAAGTCATGAAAGCGCCGGGTGTGGCGGTTCCACTGCATGGTTGCGAGCAAATAGGTCAGCACAGCACATAGCAAGGTATCAGACGACGCACTGGCCAGAGCTTCCTGAATATGTCCCTATGCTCGGCGGATTGGTGCCCCACGAGTTGGCAGGAGTATATGTAAATGCAGGATCCGTGTCCTGGACCGTATTCACAACGAGCTGCTCGTTTGAGGTACCAATACTGCTTTCCCAGGTTATCTTTAAGGCTGAATAAGGAGTATGAATCACCGGAAATTAGACTAACACGCACGAAGTCAACATCGACGAAGGTGTTTCCTTGGTTAGTGAGAGTGACGGTGTGCAACCCTTGAACGAGCGGCGGGCTGCTAAACAGGGGGACTTGGAATTGGCCAGGGTCCTTGGAAACTCCGGATTCCGGAGCAAACGAATTTCCGTCAATCGTCACTTGGTAAACGCCGTGGTTGCCTCGCTTCGACCCGAAAATTGTGAAGCTCGTCCCATTGAATTCGAAGGAAGCGGTCCCGCCATCGGTCTGGGTTAAAGTAAAGCTGCTATCGGAGTACAAATCCAAGAGTGAGTCGCTGCTGGTCCCAGCCGTCCAGTCCGCCGATAGGATTAGAACCGGCGAGTAGTCTTCGACGGTAGTGTTGTATTGAGGCATCTGGTGTACCAGACTGGTGAAAGAACAAAAGCTGGTCCAGCCTAGCCGCGCAAGCAAGGACCCGCAGGGTCTTCTGTGCACTGAAGGCACGAACCGAAAACGAAAGGATATGGTCGAGGAAGAGGATCAATATTCGTTCACAGCCGGTCCACAATTGGCGACGCGCATCATCCCATCAATATCTGAGCCGAGATGGACGCTCTTCAGGCCGATTGGCAGTTGTTGAGATTCACATATGTTCAGAACGACGGTAACCAGATGGGTTTGACCCTCTATTTCAGAAGATGCGGACCCAATGCTCTGGCTTCATCAACATTCTCCCGGTGTGTGAATAGTGGCACTATTCAATTACCTGGATGCGCCCATCGTCGAAGAAATTGTTGGCCCGACAATTGCTGACAATGCAGTGCCGAACACTGAAACACGGCGACCTCTCAAAACGAGCGGATCTTCACAGCGCAATCCGCGGGGGTTGCAAAGTCTTCAATGCTATTAACATTACTGTATAGTGTGTGCAAGTCAGTAACTCAAGCCCGGGTGAATCCCGTCAAAAAATGTAAAAGTATAGATACAGTGAAATAACCGATACAGATACCAACCCGGAAATGTGATCGTCCTTGAAGCGCTCGGGTATAGATTAAAAAACAGGTTTTGTGCGTTTCTTGTATCGGGAGAACATTCCGCAAGCGGCGGTAGAAAATCCCAGAAAAATCGAGACCAAGGCCGCCAACGTTAGCCAGCAAGCGTTCCCGTATTGAGATGGTATACCCTGGCCGCGGAAACTGTTGCGAGCAATCCCAAAGAGAACCATGTCGAACAGAAAGGCCATGATACACACAACATTGGTAAGAGCGGCCAAAAAGCTAGGGAAACAAGTCAGAGAGTTGGGACGAACGGTCGGCAAGAACGTACATCATGGCCGCGGTACCAGCACGATGGCATGAGACGCCGGAAATACCGGAGACAAACGCCAACCCTGCCAAACCGGCACCTGGAGATTCGGGTCAGAATCCCCTTGCCAGAGTTCTCCGGATACAAATGTACCGATAGGATGCAGCATCAATGTTCTTGTCAGGTTCAATATAACGGGTGTGTGCAAGCTTCTGTCACTGAAAAGGTCATTTAGAGGGGAATATATAGAACTGAAATGACACACTTGAAATCAAGAGAGCTTGGATTAAAGCGATACCCAACGCTGGCTTTCCTTCGCGTAAACCCGAAAACGCCAAAATGTATGATAGCGCTTCTTGAACCAGCGTCAAGGAAGGATATTTTGTCCTAGAGCCCAAAGGTATATCAGGTTTTCCGCGTAATCTGCACTGAAGCGCTCACCCATGTCGGGGCAGATACTGAAACAAGCGTCTAGCAAAGCATCAGCGATTGGTTAGCGGAGTCTGGCGGACTAAACAAACAAGAAGGACGGTGGTAGAAAAAGTGAAGAATAGTCCTAGAAGAGGTGCAGACGGAGCAGAGGGCATATGCCTTTGGTGGTACAGAGGGAACAAGTACAAGGGGAGACAAGAGGATGGAAAGGCAATCATTGCCAACGCTACAATCAATCTTCGGCTGGCAGACGGCTTCGATCTACAGTTCGGCGGTACAGTAGATCGTTCCTTGTACGATGAGTGTACTTTGACCGAGGCAAGAAACATAGGATTTGTTTGAGAGTAGTGGAGTCGATTCTGAAGTTCAACTTAAAGCTGAGAGAGACAGGATTCATTTAAATTGACATGTCCGTGGCTGTGTCGTAAATCACGGCACCGGCCCGAATGTTCCCTACTCGGCGTTCACCTTCTTCAAAGCTTCCTCGGCGATTCGAAAGCTCGCCATTCCCGTTGGAATACCGCAATAGACCGCTGTTTGCAGCAACGTTTCGCGGATTTCCAGCTCTGTGGCTCCGTTCTTGATAGCTCCCCTTTTAAGTTTCGGTTACAACATCACGAAGAAGCCATGAATACCGAATCGCACCGTACATGCCCCGCGAGCTGGAGTTTCCCCTTAGTTAAGACTTTGGAAGAGGCGCCGAATTACACACCTCTTCGTTCTTTCCTTGCGATGCCAAGAGGGCAATATTGATCAAGCTGCGTTGTTTCAACTCTAGTCCAGCTGGAATAAAAAATCAGAAAGACACGACTTTTCCGACAATTTGTGACTTGCGTCGAGTCCAAATCGTCCCCCATGCTACCTGTAGGCGGTCATCAAAACGCTCTAGTAGGTCTCACTCTCAGTAATACCTCGGTTGTCAACTTGGGTTTGCAAACGCGATTAGAAAGGATCCAATTTTCACGGGAAGGAGCTCACCTCTTGCATGGGCTTCATAAAATCCGACACCCCATTTTTGAGTTGATTCGTGACATACTCCTCCCCCTATGCGAGCGCGTCTCAGCCATCAACTAACTCACAAGCTATGAAGTTCGAGATTCGCACCATGACTTTACGCCGTATCTCCATCCCAGCTTCATAGATCTCTTGGTGCGCGCCTTCGTTTCCTCTGTTGCTGGATTCCATTGAAAGACGATGGAGGAAAGATCTCCCGAGCGACTCTCACAACCCTCGGCATTTCAACGGCAGTGTGATCAGTAACCCAGCTGCTCTCAGTGGATATTCGACGCTGCTTCGACGCGGATATCCGGCGGAAAGTCAGCTGGTGAATCCCAAGAGGGTCAAGATCACGATATTCGGAGCGATGTCCGAAACATGGCTGTTGACTTGCCCCAGCGCTTCAAGTTTGGATGGGTAGGCCTTGGTGCCATGGGTTGGCCCATGGCCAAGCAACTCCTTAAAATCAGCGATGCAAAGTTGGTGGTTTTCGACGTAGATGAAAAAGTGCTACATCGGTTTGCTCGAGAGACCCCGGATGGCAGAGTCGAAATAGCCTCCAGTGCTAAACAAGTCGCGGATGACTCTGTGAGGATTCAATCAAGTCAGATATGTGTAAAGATTGACTTTTGGGGTCGGCTTTAAGGATTGCATATTCACTATCGTTCCCGAGGGTAGTCAGCCTTTTTTATTCTCTTTATGCCTAAATCCTCATAAATCCTCAGGACGGCATGTTAAGGAGGTCTATCTGACCCCAGACACAGGAATTCTGGCCGCCAACACGTCTGGCAAGCTGTTGATTGACTGGTAAAGCTTGCAAATTCCCATACATCTGTGAATAACTTGTTTTGAAGCTCTACCATCGACATAGCCACCTCTCTCGCCGTGGGCGAGGCCGTGATGAGTTCTAATCTGGGGAATTCGAAGCCAGCTGTGTTTTTCGACAGCCCGGTCTCTGGAGGCACCGCAGGAGCTGCGAATGGCACGATCACATTCATGGTCGGGATGGCCAGCGACGACCCGTCGTTTCCGCTGGTTCAATCGATCCTGAAAAAAATGGGCAGATCGATAAATCCGATGGGAGGGAGAGGCTTAGGCTTGGCAGCGAAGCTGAGCAATAACTACTTGAGCGGAATAATTGCGCTGGCCACATCAGAGGCGATGAATCTCGGGATGAAGCTGGGAATTGAACCCAAGGTCTTGAGTGACTGTTTTCAATCAGGTTCGTCCGCGAACTGGGTGAACTCGACGGTTAATCCGGGTGCGTGCATATTTCACTTCTGCCCTGGTGAGGAATCAATCGCGTATCCTAGTGCCTGGCGTATGTCCGGACGCTGTAACGAGCAGAGAGTATGAAGGTGGCTTCAAGGTAAGCGTCTTTCCAACTGCGTACGCAGGAGGTAATTCAAAAATACTTGCAGGTGCAATTGATGGAAAAAGATATGAAGCTTGCAGCAGCAGCAGCGCGCGATGTGGGCGCTAACCTTGTTTTGGGAGAGACTGCGATCGAAGCATACTCCTCTGCTGCGTCAGATCCCAGATTCCGTGGCAAGGACAGCAGGGTTGTATACAAGTGGTGTGTCGACTTCTATGACGATCAAAACGCTCTGAGTCTGAGAATACTTTTCAGGTTAGGCGGAGTTGATCCAAGAGGCGAGCGGAGAAGTTGAAAACCACCTCAACCTCGCTTTCGAGCGGCTTTTCCCTCTTGTTAGAAATCAAATTATTTTTTCACCGATTTCATTGAATCCGCGGGTGGATTTAGAAGTCCTGATCGCCGATCAGTGGCACTGCAAAGATCGCCGCTCTTTGAGCATGATTGCCCTCCGAGCGGAGCCTGGAGGGCTTGCGCATGCGCAAAAATGAGTGTACGCAAGATACCACTAGGCACCAAAACATAAAGGCACTTCTCCTACAGTTCGTAATAAAATACATTCAAATCGTACCGTGACTAGTGTACATTCAAAACGGAATCTAGACGATAATCGAGCCAGTTCTTCTCTCGTTTGGTTGGCTCGAGGGCCAGGAGCCAGGCACGCAAACGCAAACGCAAACCAACCGTCGCACGGGAGACGGGAGACGGGAAGTGGGGCAAGAACGAACGGAAAGCTGGTAAAAGAGAAAGAATGAGGAAAAGAAAAACCAAACGCACTCGGAGAGCACCGCTTCGTGGTTGAACTGAAGGAAGCGTCAGTAAAGGAGACTAGCCCGCTGATAGCTGGTGGGTGCGCCCTAATGCGTGTAGCAGAACAGGATAGGGGGAAGCAGCCCAGTCTAATAGACACGACGCATACAGAAAGAAGGAAGGAGACAGACGCGTAGATTCAGCAGGCGCCGCGTCGCCACGCTAATCCAAAAGCATTGGAATGCTGTATTCGTATAAGTTTCAGACACGCCGCGTCGCGGTAAACGCAAGATTCAGCGGATCGTCCGGATTTTCTGGACGCGTCGGAAATAATTATTAAAACCCATTTGGCGGACCCTTACAGCCCAGACCAAAAGCACTCACGGCTCTGCAACGGCTCCAACAACAACCCAATAACGACATGATCAGGCGACGGCACCCGATGCACCTTGAGCGCCTCCGCCAAATCCATCGCCCGATCAACGTCTTTGCCGCCGTCGATCAGCCACAACAATGGGTGCTGGGAGAGCTTGGATAGTGGCGACGAGCGCGGGGTGGAGGACGTTTGAATTCGAGTATGTCCTGCTATTTGATCGGCACCTCTTCTTTCTGCCTTCACCATGGCGCCTGGGGCTAATTACATGGGCGGGAAAAGGTCCGGGTCCCTTTCTTGTCTCTTGTATCCTTCTAACGGTTTGCAGAAATGCGGCCAGGACACGCTGCAAGGATACGACTGGTCGTGCTCACAAAAACTTCTTCAGTCGTCAACGACTCGATATTCTTTCGAAAGGATTGAGTGGTCGAGCGCCTAGTGGGAGCACCAGCGGACTTGGCCCACGCATAACTGCGTCCGATATCGGCCTTTCGCATGCCAAACACCTCGCCCCAAATCTCGACCGCGAAGATGCAGTCTCGCGACGCGTCGATACATCGACTCCTTCCCGGTCCACACACCTCACGGAGGAGACTCGGTCTCATATGCGCTCGAGCTCCGGGAGTCGGAGCTCGAAGATCCTCGAAGCTCTTGATACCACAGAGCGTAAGTAGTTTCAGATGGCCTGTTCACGTTTGAAGCCAACTGAGTCTCAGCTCTGGCTATGCGAGCCGCCATGAACAAAATTCTGTCCATTCCAGATCTCGCAGGTCTCTCCGCCCGACCGCGCTCACCGCCCAGGATGAAACGGTTTTGTCCCGAGACATCTCCGTCGAAGAGGGAACCGAAACGGCAGGCACGATTGCCACACATCTGTTTCCACGTCGAAATGCTGATTATCCAAGCCACAGAAAACCCGAATTTCCCCGTCACCATCTCTCTCGAGCGAGGAAACCTTTGAAGAGCTGAGGCACGGACGCATGGATGAACCCGCCGCAGACGAAAATGGCGATCAATATTCCGAGGGAGAGAACGACAGAGAAGAAGAGGCAAGTCTTTCCCCGAGCTCTTGGTTATGTTTACTTAGTATCGTACCAGGAATTTGACCTCGACGCCCACTTAAACTCTGCATTCCAGCGACCCGCGACTCCTCCCCGCCGTACGGACTGCACGGCGAACAAGGATAATGCACCGTCTCCTCCTGTTCTCTGCGAAGAGAAAGTTTTACTGATCCCACCCCCTTCGAGTTATCCCTCCATCTCGCTCGCGCCTCGTCCCGTTAACCCAATCCCTGACTCTTTCTCTCCTCCCTCTCAGCCAAACGCTATTGATCCCCAAACCGCCGCCAAAACCATTCCCGATAACTTATACGATTACCAGGATCCGTGGAATGCTATCGGATTCATTCTTGGCCTAGAAGAAGACAATAAAAGTGGCAGAGACGCGCAAAGTCGTTTACCTGAGATCTTAGATCTTTCCGAACACAGTGCGGGCCCCATGTCCCAAGATTCTTCCAGCACCGTTTCCTTCGATTTCTCCTACGGATCCTCCGGAAATGCCAGGGACGAAGTTGCCTTGGATGCTGGTGTCGATTCGGTCCAGCTGTATTCTGCCACTGTTGCTGGTTCACAACTTGCAACGGATACAGAACACTCTACTCATCTGCATGACATCCCTGGACGCAACGGACATCCGGCGGAGGTCGATATTCACAGCACCTGTGGACATGAAAATAGTCACGCAGCCACCCCGGAGCTCGTTACACTAGAGCCTCTTGTGCATTACCACTCAGACATATCTACCACTGACGACGACGAAATATCGTTTCCTCCTTCCGACGCAGCCCCCGCCATTCCCGAAATCCCATATAAACTGTCGCCTGTTTTACGACCAAGTTCACCTCCCAACGCCAACCCTCGTGATGGCTCTCGATTTCCGAAATTTACCAAGTTTCCCTCCCCAGTTGATTTAAAGGGCACGCCAAACCCCATCAGAGCAGTGCCAGCGCGCTTTCCCCAAGACTCTTTCAAATACTCACCACCTCGCGCGCCTCCCCAGATACGCCGCCTGGTCATGACACGCTCTCCGTTCTCCCTTGAGCGCGTTCTGCCTCAGGATGATGTCGAACCTCGTCGAGCAGGAGGTACCGAGCAACGCATATTCAAGATCGCTCGAATCGAGTCTCCAGAAGTTGGGAGAACTATTGTTCATTCTGGGGAGGTTCTTCAACCAGATTTATTGGACGCGGTGCATTCTCCGAGTAACGGCGACGCAGACGATGGACCAAATGTGCGCGAGAAATTCTTTGGCGATCTCTGTCTTTTCTCGGACGACATCGACGCCCCGGAGAGCGATGGCTGAGCGTTGGGTGAAAACAGTGCAGCGTGAAGTGCATGGAAGTTCCTCGGGTATGGATATAGTTTTTCATCGCTAGAAAGTCTAAACAACGAGAGCGGCGAACCAAAATTCTAGTACTTATCATTCCGGGCAGTTGCAGATTAATTTGGACTTTCATTGATCATTGGTCGCCCGCGGGAGCCGAGAGAGAGAAGAACAACATCGTCCGCGCTCACACAATTCAGCTCGATGCCGGGGAACCCTACAACTTTCAACAATGTGCGGCTTTCAATTTACAATTTAATCTGTTACCCTCCCGTATTGCTCTTCTCGTTTGACGCGGCAAATGCAACCCTCCAATCGGCTTGCGATTCGCGCACAAAGGGAGGTCACTTTCCGCTTTGGGATAACTTGGTGGCTTTCGGACAATGCAAAGCGTTCAAGTTCTAACCAGTGGGTATATATAAAGGTCATCTACTGGCCCGAGCCACCAATAATCGCCCACCTCCCCTTCCTCCAGTATGGATCGTCTTCGCAAGTTTTCCAAGGTCTTCCACAAGTTCGTTTTATTTCAACCAGGCGGGTGGCATAGTTTAATTAACCAACCTCTTAGAGACACGCCACTCCAGCGCGCCGAGAGTCTTTCGACAAAGCCGGTCTATCGTGGATCGAAACCGCTCACCGTTTTGGATATCCATAGCCACTCGCCCATCGAACGGACGCGGCCCACCGATGATTCCTATTACTATTCTGAACTGGGAGTCAGACCCAGACGCCTGGAACATCCAGAGGAACCCAGCACCATCGATATCCTCAAAACCTTTCCTACCCCCCCTCCACTCAAGGCCGTAGTGTCCGACGCATATTCCGACGGAAGTAGGCTCTACTTCCCAAGCGACGACCTTCTCCCTCCTCCCCCGGAGAAGGTCTTGAAGCTGATCAAGGAGAGGGAGCGTACTCGCACTCATGAGGCGCGGCTCGAACAGCAACGCACCCCGTCCCCTATTATGCTACCGAACACCTACGGCGTATCCTCCCATCGTCGCCCATTGTATGCCAACTCGCATGCGAATATTTCCACTCGCAGCCTCGGAGCGAATGCTAGCCTCAAGGCTGGTCCTACTGCGCAGCGCGCTGTAGTCCGGCAGATTAACGTCGTTGGCCATCATCCTCCTCCCCAGAGAGCCTACCCCGAAACGGCTCCATTGAAGATCATCCCACGGCCAGGCGGCCAGCGGCAGAACCCCTTCACCCTCCCTGAGGGTGAGCACAAGAGGCTCCGTTCGGTTCCCACCCAACTTTCCGCGTCTCAACGCTCCGTCGCAAACGAGGAGCTTTACGCGGCGTATCCTTCGACTTCCCACGGAAAGCCTAGACGCCTATAAGGTCTTGAGCTAGCTCTGACCCTGTGCCCACGTTGTTCCGATCCTCACACTCTTTACGATATATAATGCCGCCCACACGACCCAGTGTATCCATACGTTCCTTGCTGTTTTACCATCTTAGTTCCTTCACGATGTACTTTGTATGTACGCATATATGCGCTGGATTGTACAATTTTACCAAATATTCTTCACCATCGTAAAACGAGTGAGATCCTCCAATTTTACCCGCCCCTTCTTCCCTTTACGCGCCTCCGGTCGCCGTTCACCTATCTCTGCTAGAGGAGGTGCATCATCCCGCTGATTATTCAAAAGAGTTTTAAGCTCGCGATTATAGATCTGATATCACCGCGTTAGATGTTCTGGAGGACAAGAAGATGGCGGCGCATACCTGTTCTTCTCGTCCTTCTCCAATAGGATCTCGTCCAAAGTCGTTGATGGCATCTTCTGCCTCACGAGCCTCCATTCCCGCTTTCCTTTTCGTGGCGTAACTCACTAGATTTACTCCCATGATAACTTTGATCACAACGAAACTGCGAAGAGGTTTAGTAGCTTAAAGGGCAACTTAAATGATTTTTTACCAAAGCCAAAATAATACGCCCATCGTGGCCCATTTCAGATAATGCACAATCTCTGCATTTGACAGCGATGGCACTGTCCACGGAGATGAATTATCGGAGTGCAGGGCGAACATCAGGCTTATGGATTGTGAACCAATGAGTATCGCAAGCACTGCTAGAGGCAGCGACGCAAATCCCAAACGGCGAGCCACCAGTGGAGACTGGTCAACGTATGTGTGCTAGCAATATGGTTGAGAACAGCGGATGGGCATCCAAGATTTTAGTACCTTGCGAGCGCCGCGTCGACCAACAGCACTCCCACTGGCAAGATCACGGCAGAGAACATCGGTGTATCTTTCGTAAACCGACGGCCTAATGTGATTAAATTTGGTGATAAAAGCATGTTTGAGCCAGTCGACGAGCATTTCCGACACCAGAACGGTCAGAACGGGCTGTTTAACACGTAGGTTAGGCAATAACATGTGCGTTGGACGATGGAACTGCGTACATATGAGATCGTCCAGAGGACATTGTTCCCCCAAACCCAGCCAAAGCTCTTGGGCAAAATAAACCCTTCGGTGAAATCGAACTCGGAACCGCTCAATTCTATTAGATTCCTGAAAGCGACCACACAAAGCATGAGAGCAAGTGTGAAGCGCTCGACAATGTCTAGGCACACATCAGGCTGATTTTATACGGGTTCGAAACGCGTTGTACCTGCGCAAGTGATTTGGAAAAGGTTGTCCTTTTCAAATTTCTTGAAGACGCTGCCCTTGATTTCCACGAACTGATTTGAGACCAGGAGGGTGAGCAGAGCATGGTCGTAAGAATTGACAGCGACATTCAGGGCAATCATTTGATAAACCATGACCAGGGAGTGAGCGACTTGGATAGAGCATCAGCTGCATCCGTGCGCGTTTTCGTCGACATACCGGTGTACAAGGTGGCTAGCACAAAGAAGAGGAGCGGTCGGAACGTGTGCGAGGTCACAGGCATCCTATGCGATAGCGGCTCCAGAGTAGATCGCGAAAACAAGCAGTCTAGAATGTCTTGACCGATGGATGCGCAAAGCCGATCACCGATCTAACGAGCACCGAATCAGAGCGAGCTGACGACGTATAAGAGAGCGTACTTCAAGTGCGTTGAAAATGACATACAATTTGATAGTGTCTTGGCCGCGAATGAAGTGATATATTTGGCTTGCGTCCGTGAGCGGGTTTAGTATCATAATTGAGACGACCAGCAGAAGTGTCCGGAGTATATCTGCCTTCTGTGAAGGAGGGAGGGGAGGGGCCTTCCGAGAGCACGCATTGGCAAGAAATCGCGTCCATGCGAGGGCGAACCGGATAGGAAGGATGGTGAACGTGTACAGGAACGAGTCGAGGCACAGAACAAAGCCAAAGCCAATAATCTGCTCGGCATCAAGGACCAGTAAAGATCAGTCCAGAACAACGCACCTTCTCGATGGCAACGGGAATGTTGAGAAAATTACTGACGCGGTCCCACTTGAGCTCTTGATGAGAGTCGAAGTCGGTTGCCAACAGCTCCTCCCGCAGGTAGTCCCAAAGAGAAAATGGCTCCACGGCAGGCTCGAACAGAGAGATGGGGGAGACGGGCGTCAGTGGGGTCAAGGGCCGCGACGGAGGCGACGGGGAGATGGGAGACGGCGGAAGCGAGGCATAAATGTGCGGCCGAGGCTTCTGCTCGAATCCTTCGGTCGCGGTGAGGGTTGGATTTAGAGAGGGCTGGCTAAGACGCGGAGCCGACGCCGACCAAGTGTCGTTGACGGACGCAGAACTGAATCGCCGTTTGACTTTTCTGCGCGACATGACCGCAAAAGTGCGGTTCGTCCGGCCCAAAGCTCCGGTGGACAACAGAGACAAAGATCTACTCTCCATCTGATTCTCACTTTCGTCGCACTTCAGAACTGTGGACACGTTCGCATTCGTGCTTCGGCCTCTCCTCTCACCGTCGGCAATAAATGAAGCGTGCTCTCCGGTCCTTTGCCGCAATCTCAATCGTTTTTGCCTTTCTACTTTATTATATCTAACACCAAGCCATCGTTACAATCAGCTCTGTGTCCAGAAACTCGATCCACCTCACCGACACAAGACGGGATCTTGGCGTACTCCACGTAGACGCCTGGATGGAGGTCGCCGCGAACCATCAGCGCATCGTTCGCGGCACCCCCCACGAAAAATTCCTTGCTGCTGATGCTGAAGTCGCTGCTGCTGCTGGCATATTCGTCTTCGTCATTGCCGCTGTCGTCGTCGTCACCCCTGCCCTCTCCGCTGCCGATGCTGCTCTCGCTACTGTAAAGGCCTACTAGTATCGGGGCAGGGACGCCGAGGCGACCACGGAAAGTGATTGGTTCACCTATACGCTTCCAGATCGACTCGAGGGTCGCCGTACGGCTGGCAACCGACCCAAGATTTTTGAAGGGATCTGGATTGGAGAGTGTGGTGGATGCAGACGCTGGCACCACCGTGCCATGTGGCCCGGACGCCGGAACTGGGTCCCAGGACCAGAGGCGCGTAATCTCTGTTGCCAGTCGTAGAACGTTGTGCTGGTATGTAGTAAGCGGCGCCATGGATTGTAGCCGCGGCAGTTGATGAAGAACGGCGAATGGAATAGAAAGCAGGGTGCGGATGACCGGGAAGGGTTCATTAGAGGTTCCAATACCTGGACAGGCACTGGGGGGATAAACCGGCATAGAGGAAGACGAGACAAATCTGAAAATACTAGAGCGGAAATCCAAATCGCCTGGCATGTGTGCGCGGCAATGTACGACCTGTACGTCCTTCGTAATCTCCTTGAGAAAAAAAAGAAAAGGCGTTGCGATGTAACTCACGCCATATCCAACGACATACGGAGGACGACCCGGGTCGTTCTTCCCTGCGTCCACTAGCGACTGCCGAATCTTCGCCACTTCTAGCTCGTATTCGAGCGTGCACGCGAGTACGTCTTCGTGGGGAAACAACGTGAGGCTGGGGACACCCACATCGCTGCGCTTATGGAGATTTGAAACGACTAGAGATGTTGTGAGGCAAGGTAAAGAGCGCGCAGTGGAAATGAACGCTTTACCGGGAGCGAGGTTTTCGCGGACCTCAGCAGCATGCGCAGGATGCCTGTCTTCTCTCAGTTCGCGATCCAGCATCCATTTCAGCTACAAGTTTCGAGTCAGCTTACTGAAGACAAGGGTGAGTGATGGGTAGCTTGCCCTTCGATTTGAACTTCCTACAGTGGCATCGAATTGATGCGCCCACTCGACCGAATCTTCGCTGAGCGTGTAGACGCAACGCTTTCCCTCGTAGAAAGCGTTCATAGCGGAAATCTCAGCCGCCGGGTATGAATGAGTGTTGGTCCGGATGCTCATGAAGCTTAGAGGGGTTTCATAAATCGTTGATCCTCAATTTTTGCTTACTAGTACTAGGGGTCTGTTGCCGCAGACGGAAAACCTTGCTTTGTACCTAAGGTGCTATCTTGTGTGCTCAAGATCGTGCAAGTTCCCGAGGGCTTGAAGAAAATCACAAATCTTCGGCCTCCTCTGAATGGTGTAAACGCGTCTGTTTGTGTAGCATACCTTTACCGACTGAAATAAACAGAAAGAGCTAAAAATAAAAGTTTGATGCTCAGGACGAACTGGCATGCACGTCGGAGAACGGTCGTGCTCTGGGGCCGCTTGTATTCGACTTCGACGCTTCCCGCCGCGCTTTCGGTAGATACTGGCAAATACTTTCTCTCGTCCTATTCTACTGGAGGCTTACAATTCTTGTAGCCCTCCCTCCTCGATCTTTATGGCGACAATACTTTCCCTCTGTTACCAAAACGTTTCAACATCGGGTCAGCCTAGCAGATGCGAATACTGCCACTATGGTTGCCAACGCGTTCATTCCTGCGACTTCTCGCGACAAGACCGTCATTGAGATCTTCCCCGGTATCCTCAAGCATTTCAACGCTTCTGCAGGTGCTAAGTCTTCTATTAGGTCCAGGACAACTAACCCGCGCACTGCTGAACCTTCCTCGAACTCGGATAAAAAAATTGATTGTCCTGGAGCACGCCGATGTATTTCTCAAATATCTCAAGGTTCAGATATCCTCGCATATTCCACCTATTTATTCCTTGACAAACAATTGCAGCCTCTTGAGGCAATCGACGACCGTATAACCGTCCTACCATTGAGCGGAGAGCACTGGGGATCCTATCTAGCGCTGCAGGACATGAATATACTTGCTGACGTTCCCATTATTCCTTGGGATCAAGGAGGCAATATTCTCGCCGGCGTTCCATAAACTTTTGACTGACCTCGCGAAATATACAGTGCATCCTCAACTGCATTTTGTTTCTCATATGGCGACGAATGTGGCCGGCGAACAGTTCTGCTCGCAACTATTCCGAAACATGCCGGACCAACAATGGCTTTTCAAATATGGACGCGTTCCTATGAGTCTTCTAATTAGCGAATACATCTGGAAGGTGAGCTCAGCGCATTTTGTGTTGAATCCGCTTACCTCCCTTGCGGAACAGCGAATACGCGGGGACGACCTAAAACTTCGATGCAAACTCTCCATGATCGCCGCCGCTGTTTCGTCGTTCGACCTCGCGGTACCATCTTCCACATTGCAGCCTTATGCAAGCCATTTCCATCCTGTTCCATCACTTGCGAAGTTGGCAGAAAGGGAGCAGGAGAAACAAATGCAGACCAGCAAGCCGGGTAATCCGTTCGTGGCGATTAACGTCACTCCTTTAGAGCAGCAGGTAGGTGCCATATTTTATATTCCATAACTGTGCCAAACATTCGTCCCAGTGGATCGGGCCAGGTCAACTTAACAAGTGGGACTACTGCCTCCGCCACCTCTATGTCAACCGAGCAAAGCCTATCAAGTCTGCTTTACCGTATGTCTGCTGTGGTTTTTCTAATGAAAAAAAAAAAGTTTTCTAAATTCTTTGCGATGTAGATATCTTGCACCTGGCGCTCAAATGCTTCTGAAGAAGCTCGCGGACGGTGAACGACAAGTCAACCCAAAGACGCCAGTTCGAGAGATGACACTCCAAGACTGGAGCTTGTTGGTGAACGCGTTCAGCGAATGGCCGTTCGCCCCAGAAGTGAGTGTCAAACCTGTGCATAGAAAATGTAAATTTACGGTCGGCACAGGACCTCTCGATTACTGATACCATAGGGATAGAAGATGAACGGCATGGATGAGGATACAAGTACAACAAATCTAATCGACAACAAAATAATAAATTACTAAATATCTCATGGAGTGACTGGTTGAGTCTCCTGAGAGATTCGTTAAACCAGAATGACACGTTGAAAGCGGAAACATACCTCTAGGCTCGAAGCTTCTACAGGCTGCGTCTCCTCCCATTCCTCCGGGAGGTCTGGTTGCGTCTCAACCTGCGTCTCACCCAGATCGGTCATAGTATTATCCGGAACATCCGCCTCCACTGTTGCAAGTCGGGATTTAGGTGTGGCCGTTGGGCGCGGCGCGCTAGACATCATTCCGAAGAGGGTAGTCTGCCGAGGGCCACTCTCTTTCTTGTCTTTTGGCTTCAACCCAGATGATCCTGAGGCAGAAGGGATGAGTGGGTGCACACGCGAGAAGAAATGAACGAGAGACGTTTTGCCTTGGGAGCAACTTCTTCGGCCTCCACCTTTTCGAAGAAGCTTTCGCTCTTTTGCAGCGTCTTGATATCGGTTTTACGGCCGAACGGATTTCGGCCGTTTTCTTGCCCGACTTTGCGAGCGAAAGGGTTGATTTCTGCGACAAGTAAGTAAATGTCAGACATGGAATGAGCCTCATACTCTGTTTTGGGGGCGGAGGGACAAAATCTAAAGAACTGGGAATATCTTCGACTTCGTCTCGCTTGCGTTTGTTTTCGGGCGGAGAGTTGGAGGAAAATTCCGCGGGTGTGGGTGGCAGTTCGATACTCGCATTAGCGGTGTAACGAGTGGTCTCCTTGACCGGTACTGCAGGTGCAAGACCGGGCCGCGACACCGCCGGAGGAGGTCCAAAGTCTTGGAAAGGTTTCGGACGCGAAGACCCAGAATCGGTGGCCGTTGACAGCAGACGCGGTAATGGGTCAGGGGTGGTCCACTGCTTCCGCTTGTCTCGCGCAAGAATTAAGCGATCCTCGGTCTCTTCTCGTATTCTTTTCAGCGTGCCAACCGCCTCCGTCAAGCCTGGCAGACGATAGAATTCGGACATTTTGCCGACAGCATCCAAAAATTTCGGGTTGTGGATCAGCTTGGCAAATTCGAGGGCGCGGGGGACATTGCTTGTTTGGCAGGCGCTTTGAATAAGGAGTACCAAGCCCTTATCTAGACTTTGTTCGGTTTTGGAAATCTCTTCGTTGGTTAGCTCGTCGTCCAGAGAATCCCGCATTATCTCCAGCATCAAGATTTCGCGCTCAAGCCTGCCTTAGGTCAGTTGATTGGAGACTGAGGAGAATACGCGGACTTACTGTTCATTCGTCTTGTGTTCGGGTTTTTCCTTTTTCTGTTCAGCTCTGAACGGCATCTCGATTGGGAATTCTACAAGAAGCGGTATGGGAAAGACCGGGTATTGTGAACCCTGGATGAAGATTATTCGGACGCCGGAATTTCGCAACAAGAATGGGCAAGGACCTTCGTGATGAGCGACATGAACGTGCTGCCGTGGATCGCAATTGGCCAGTAAGCTTCATTGTCCCCTAACGTCCGCTCGAGAAGTTTGGTATCGAGAACGAGCGTCCAAGACGCATGGTGTGGAATTCTGAACTTCGCCAACAGGTGGATCCGTCCCGTCGAGTCATACATGGCTGGAGCCTGTATACACGACTCAGATCGACCGCAAGGGTAATTCAAGATACACTTACACCTTCTTCGGTGACTCCTATCCATTTCAAAATGTGTCCTTTCGGAATGGGCAAAAAATCTCGTTGGCGTACGCTGAAGTCTTCGAAATTGATGAGGGTGTAGGAGAGATTTTGTGAGCCTGGCATAGTCTAAGTAAGTGCGCGGTAAGTAAGCGGGGGACTGACCATCAATGGTTGTGGATCCCGCCCGATGTACCACAAACACCCATTCATGACTTGCGACCATCGAAATAAATTCACCGGCCAATCCCAGAATACGACGCTCTCTTCCCGTCCCGCTCAGAAATGTAAGATCGCCATCGGTTGTGGCAATGACGATGTTCCCGAAACCATCCAGATCTTCATTACGCAGATTCTTTGCAGTGGCTGGGAAAGCACCGATTGCGATGCCTAGGACTTTACACTTGGGTCGCAATGTGTATGTCCAGTGCGGACTCTCCTGCGTATAAAGCCTGCAATGCACCTCAGAAGGGCCACCTGCCGTTTGACCCGCAAACAAAGCGCCGCGATCGCCTATAAAGTTTGTCAGCACGGTGAGGGAGAATTCAGAGGTTCCAGTAACTAACCAAGAGCGCCGACGGTGTATTTGGTGTCGGATGTGAAAGAGATATTCTTTTTGTTGGATTTGTCGAAGAATTTAAGGTCGATGAGCACATGATCTTTCCCGGGGACGGTAGTAGCTTCAATATAACCAAGCCTGTTACTTGCTGATTTTTCTCAGGTTCACGACAACCTTCAGGACAAAGAAAACACGCATACCGAGCAACCGCTTCGTTTCAGAGGGTGATTCGGGGGTCGCACCGGGTTGGAACGGCGGTTGGGCTTTCGTGATGCTCACTGGACGCGTCCAAGTTATTAAAAAGCACACAACTCTTCGATTCAACAAACTTACCCATCTCCTTGACGAAATTGCTGCCTGTTGGGATATCCGCATCGTCGACCCAGTCGTCTATCGACGCTACTGAAGCGTCGTCCGCGTCCGCGGCATTAGCTCCGGCATCCTCCATATCCTGGTCAAGGTCGCTGGGCAGGTCATCGTCGCCAAACATTTGGGCCAGCATGGCCTCGTCAGCATCTTCGGCAGCGCTGGCAGCCTTGGGGAGCGGTTTCACGGGATCAGGCAGCGTGTCAGGGATAGGTTCTGGCCATCGGACAAATTTCCCGTCTGTAGTCGTCCATGCGAGAAGATTTTGAGTCGGGGAAAATGCGAGCTGGGTGACGACGCCGACGTAAGAGTGTCTGGGATGCCAGATCAGTCCTGGTTTAGGAAAGGGAGTGAAAATTCAGACCTGACAACAATTCTCATCGTTTCAGTTGACCATATATTGACTACGGATGGCGAAGCAGATGCAAGATATGCACCATTAGGTGATACTGCAAGCGCTGTAGTGGTCGTAGTTGGATTAGCAGTGTCAATAAGAGTCTTCTCTTTTTTCCAATCGGATCGTCGCATTTTAGCGATACCTGTATCCAAAGACGTTGGCTTTTCGCAGCGGTTAAGAGTCAGCAAACTCACAACGATTGCGGTCCACCACGAAGAAATACTCTCCCGACGGATGCCAAACAGCAGAGCAATCGTGAAGAAGGTCGGGTGAAGTGGATCTGCGGGGCTTGTCAGAAAAAGGTCATATATAGGATAGAGAAATTACCCAGGTTTGATTGTGGGGATGGCGCCTTGCATAGCCTCGAGCAATGGCTTGTCTTGTGAAATGTCCCATGCAATTAGCTGTCCATCGTACCCGCAAGTTGTCTAACGTGTGGTCAGAGTAGCTCTCTCGCTATTTTGTGCTGGCTTACGAGTAATGGCTCAGTGGGATGCCAGCTGGCCTTCCGAACCCCTCCTCTATGGCCTCTGTCCTCGGTTTTCTCCAGCATCTTTATGTTGCCAGTATCCTCCATATCGACGACACGGATACCTTCTTCACTGAGTACGGAGTAAGAAGGGAAAGCGAGAAGAGATGACTTGACTGACTCGGACGTCACCGCGACAAACTTGCCTCTGGGATCGATAGCCACACATCTCACTGCGGCGAGTCTTGCGTTTGTGATGAGGCCATCCATCTCCGCACTATCCATAGGGTAGCGCCTGACGTCAGAGTCCAAGCTTCCCGAGGCCCAACAGTCATGCTACCATGAAATTAGGCGACCGAAAACTGAGGAGCGGTGTGGGACGCACAGAAGTGGCAAGGGATGTTATCGCCTGGTTCGCGTCCACAGCAGTGCGGGGTTCCTGTGCAGAGCCTTTCTCGACCTCCCAAATCCGAACAACGCCCTCGTCGCCGCCTGTGAAAGCGCGTCTGGGACGCGGTCAACATTTGGAAAGAAGGACGAGCTGTGGACGCACAGTCCATCTCGAGAGAAGGCGAAGCAGGTGTTGCCTGGGTTGTGCGGGGCATTTACGACGAGTTCCGTCTCAGAGTCCATCGCTCAATTCGATTGTGGACGCGTTGAGCAAGATGGTCACCGAAACGCGTTCCGTCACATCACATTGATAAACACAGCCACATTTTCTCACCCCTATTTAGTAGCATCATCTGACATTTTTCCATGGGGGTCGCCTTGTGCTCCTTGGATGTTGCTTGGCGGAACTCAACAGTATTAGATGTCCTCAATCATGGACCTCAAGTATTTCAACATCGGAATCCTCCTCTTCTTCCCCACCGACGACCTCGGCACCGACCTCACCCTCGACCTCTATCTTCTCCGTTTTTGTCTTTTCAGCCTCCTCAACGCCAGCGCCGAGCCCGACAGGTTTCGATACGAAAGCCTGTTGGAGAGAGCCAACCGTCGTTACGGCCATATCGAGGACTGACTCGACTCTCTTCTTCAGCGCTTCATTTGGACTGCTGACGGTCTAGGACTCCACTCAATATGCGATCGAACGTTGGCAGCAAAGAAGTAAAGTAGCCTACCAGCGACACGAGGTTAATCTGCGCGATGGCGTCGTCGAGGCGGACCAAAAGCGATGGCTCATTATCATCTTCGCCTTGTTCCGGCTCTTCTTGCGACGATGGATCTGGCATATGAAGTTCCACCTCCCCGAAATGAGCTTCGAGGAACCAAGCGAGCCGCTGGAGCCGTATATGCGACTCTGGCCGATCCGCATGAGGGTGAGAATGAGGATCGAGTTTCTCGTGCGAGTGCGAGTGCGACGTAACTGCCCAAAGAGTCTTTAATTCGGACACCTATTGAAGGGAATGAATGAAACGCACGTTTCACAGAAGCGGGGCTCTTGTCGATCCCGGTAATGAGAGCCAGAGTCGAATCCGCGAGCATATCGTTGCTTGCGCTAGAGTCCCACTCCAGGGTTAACTCGTGCTCTTGGCTCAGCTTCACATCAATGGCGCCCATAACCTGGTGAAACGAGGTTTAGAACATAGGCACAAATTGAAGAGGAACACAAACCCGCATCGTTGGGATTCCCTCCTTGTCAATTCCCTCTTCAACTTGGCCAAACATGCCCTCCAGATGCCATCGAACCAACTCCCAGCGAACACCGAGGACAATCTTCTGTCGCTGGGTCACCGTACACGTCGATAACCCCGCGAAATCCTTGAGGTCCCGGGGATCCAGGAGCGTGTAAGAAAAATCCTTGGAAACCAAAAGTCCGGAAAGCACATCGCCCGGACGCGGCGGTGTGTCCGCAAGAGTCCCAATAGCCTACACGGAAATAATGGGAACTCTCAATCATGAACCAACCACCGTACTCACCTTGGCCACTCGCTCGCCTCTGAATGATAAATTTAGGGTCTCAAGATTCCGAGGCGTATGTATTTTGACATCTTCGTCCCTCTCCTTGTATCTCGACGTCATGGCCGCCCTCAGACGTGCCATGGCCGTTTGCTCCCCATGAACCAAGACCTAACAGAATGTCAAAATTTCATCCAGAGAAAGCAGATGAACGCATATTCACAACATGCTGCGCCTTGACGAGCTCAATAAACTCCGAATTCTGCGAATAATCAACGTGCGCGCTGAACGAAATATACGCCACGGATATCTTGCGCGGGATCATCCCCCCCTTCGTAGACTCGAACTCTTCCGGTTCAGTCATAATGTCCTAAAAACGAAAACAACAAAAATGAGCTTGAGGAACTGACTGGATTTCGAGAAACGAGCGATGATGATGGGACGGACGAGCGGTGGGGAAAAGAAAATGTGATGTCAATTCGTCTCGTGTAATATACATGGCATACATAACGGTCCCAAAGCGCGAAAGAAATACTCACCCTCGCCAACGTTCCCTCGACGGAATAACCGGTGATGATCAGGCCGTTGCGCGAGTCGGGCGCCCAGAGCTCAAAGAGCTCGCGGCTGGGCCCGCTTTGCATGAACCCGGGGCTGGCAAGAACTACACACGGAGGGCCCTCCGCTATCCTCTTCTCCCATCCGCGCGGTTGAGGCAAATTCGAGATATATCTTTCGAAGATGGTCAAGTTGTTCAAAAAATAACGCAACCTCGCTCACTTGAATACAAACGGATTATCCCGTTTCGCAAACCGGGTCCGGATATTGGAGTTCATCGTGTGGATATAAGTCTGATACACCGCCATGGACTTGCGCGCAAGCCCTGAGGCATAGTATATCGGCACATTATGCAAATCCGGATGCTTCTTCCAATATTCGTCCAGAATCAACAACAGCTCCTGCGCGCGTCCCAGTGCAAACGTCGGTAGCAGCACATGCCCCCCGCGGCGGATGATAGAATGCACCAGTGTTGTGAAGCGTAGCTCCTTCTCTGGGCGTCCCTCGAGGCTCTGCACGCCGTACGTACTCTCTACGATGAGAACGTCGGGGCGGATGGGCGGGAGCTCCGCCTTGACGAGGTGGCGGTCCTCCTCGCGCGAGTAGTCCCCCGTGTAGAGGATTTTGAGGCCCGCGATGTCGATGAGGAACATGCAGGCGCCGAGGACGTGCCCGGCGTGGTAGGGCGTGAAGGAGATACCGGGGCAGGGCGTGATGAGCTGGTGCACGGAGACGGGGATGATGAAGGCGAGGGACATAGCCATGTCCATGGGGGAGAAGAGCGCGTCGGAGGAGGATGAGCTACAACAAAAACGCGTATCATCAATAATACGCGGAGAAGAAAAGAGGCTGGCTGACCTCATGCGCACAAAATCCTGCATCATGAATTTGTGCAGAGCCTTTGTCGGATGCGTCATGTACACCTTACCCTTCCCGTCCCTGAAGTTCGTCTGCCACGCGTCGATATCGAATGCAAGTTAGCTCGAAGGAAACCCACCTTTTCGGTGATATAAGTGAGAGCAGCCGCATGGTCAAGATGAAAACTACAGTACGCGCAATGAACACTCGCGCTTAGTGTGAATTGACAAGAAAAGTATACGCACTGAGTAATAAGCAGCGCATCCACCGTGCTCCAATCCAGCTCATCGATAAACGGGAGCGACGCCATCCCGCTGTACGCTGGGTGCACGCCCGCATCGCACACGATGGTCTTGCCGCGGTATTGCAACACACAGCACGATCGGCCGACTTCTTGGCCAGCGCCGAGGAGGGTAATGCTCAGCGTCGGGGCGTCAGACATTGTGAGCGGTTAGCGCGCGTAAAAGCCTCGGTTGGGCGCAGACGACCAAGTCGAAGGAGAGAGGAAGGCGAACACCGCCACATGTTGATGCGCGACCGGGCCGGCGAAAATTCATAGGATTTATGCAGTTCAACCACTGCGATCTTCTTTTTGCAGCACCGTGTTACATGTTCAATCCCAATTACATTATCTCCCAATACTTGGTGCTCTGCGTCCACCTTATTTTCGAAGTACAATTCAAATATGTTCCGCCAACACCGACGCGATTCCAAGAAAGCAATGGATAAAAAAACATTAAAAGAGCGTACGCGTCAGAAGTACCTACGGCGTCCATGCCATGCCTGCCAATGCAAATATACATACCCCGCGCCTACCCGCGCACGATCCCCACAGTCACCTCCGCCTCTCCCCGCCCAGGCCCCCGCGCATCCCCACCCCCCATCCCCAGTGCCGCCACAATCCGCTCCCGCACCCACCGCGTAAGCGCCAACACGTCGTCGTCCGGCAGCGCCGCGCGCACATGCAGCTCCAGCGTCACCACCAACGCGTCGCTGCGCTCCTCCGCTCCCGCCTTCTCGCCCCCGCCCGCGCCCGCCGTGGCCGCAAGCTGCCAGATATGCGGCGCAGGGAGGTGCAGCACTTGCGGGTGCCGCTCCACATCGCGCATCGCTCGCAAAAACGCCTCCATACGGCCGCCACGCGCACCGCGCGGCGGTGCCGTCTGCAGCAGCACCGCACCGAGCACCGTGCAGGCGCGGTACGCGGCTGCGAACGTCGCTGCACTGCCCAAACCCGCGGCACCGAGGTCAAGCATGCGGTGATGTATCGCCGGCGCGACGGTCGCGGTGAGGAGGATGCTCAGCGAGAGCGCAAGGGGCGTGAGTGCATACGGGTTCGACAGCGCGCGGGCGGGCGGGGCGGTGGGGTCCGGCGGCGGCGTGGTGTTGTACGCGGGCACCTTCGTGAGGAGCAGCCGTAGAGGCGGAATGCGATTGCCCGCGAGCGCGACGAGGCGCGCGTGGTTATCGAGCGTGAGCGCAGTGAGCGCCAGGGCAATGAACGCGAGGAAGGTGGAAATGACGGGAAAGTCGATGCCCGCGGCCTCGTCGCCGGCGTGGTGATGGTGGCCGTCGCCCGCGCTCGCACTGAGGAGGAGGTGCTCCAGCGCCTCCTTGCAGACGTAGACCGCGGAGAACATGAGATAGACAGACTGGGCGAAGAGGAGGACGGGGAGGGTGCGGGCCGCGGCGTATGGTTTTGATACGACGAGAGTGAGGTGGGGGATGGCGACACCCATCGCGTCAAAGACGGCCCAATATCCAAGGGCGGTCACGGCGAGGGAGCCAGTCTGTTGGCCCTGGACCCAGAGGGTCCCGCCAAGGAAAAATTGGGCGGTGGCGGCAGCGAGAAAGGGTGTGGGGGGCGGGCGCTGCGCAAAGACCTCCGGCATCGGCTTGTGGGTCTCGCCGACAAATGGGGAGATGGGCATCCACGGGGACACGGGGGTCGGAGTGGGCTGGGTGACCAGGGATTGGTTCTCGGCGGCATGGGGCTCGAGAAAGGAGAACAACGAGTGCGACACCGAGTGTTTGTGGTGATGTCCGCGGCGGGTGGCGGAGGTTGAGGGCGTGAGCGGGGGTGCAACAGGGGCTTCGCCTGGCGGAGTTTTGCCAAAGGTGA
The DNA here is from genome assembly GCA_029233265.1 of Mycena alexandri. NCBI lineage: Eukaryota > Fungi > Basidiomycota > Agaricomycetes > Agaricales > Mycenaceae > Mycena > Mycena alexandri. The sequence goes on from JARJCM010000004.1 coordinate 449,775, forward strand.
AGCCTGCGCCGAGGGTGGGAGGGACCTCGAGCTCCTGGGCGCCGTCCTCGTCGATAGTGTGCTGTGGGAGGGCCCCAGGGCGCGGGAAGAAGACGGATAGGTTGCGGGAGTGGATGCGCGAATGGCGGCGCGACTGGGGTGACAGTGGTGACTTTGGGGGCTCATCAGACGTGGTCTGTGACGGTGCGGACTGCGAGGTGGATAATGTAGGACCCATTTGGTCCGCAAATGAGGTGCTAGTGGACAGCGGAGACGGGAGGGGCGGGGAAAAGGGACTGGAGAAGGAGCGAGTACGGGTGTGCGCAAACGAGTTGCGGAATGGCGAGGCAGGGTACGCGGTGCGGTAGGGGCCTGCAGACGGCGGGGGTGCGATGTTGAGGGGGAGGCCACTGATAGAGGCATTGCGCTGGTGCCTTGGCTGTTGCGGGGTTGATTGGACGCGAATTCGACCTGGTGGGCCCATGAGCTCGGGGGTCGAGTCCGAGGGCGGGGTGACGACCACAACATTTTCGCTGTCCGAGTCGGACGACACGCTGGAGCGCCGTCGCAGATGCCGCCGGGGGTCCCCGCTGCTCATCGTGGTCGGATTCAAGGAGTGCCAAACAACCGCAATTTGATTCTTCGCGTCAACCTCAACTGCAATGGCACGGCATTAGCTCTTTGGATTGCCAACGACCGCGAACTGTTTTCCAAGGGCGAACGAACGGCGAATCACGGAGAATCCCCAGCCTTCACAATTTTAGACTTGACTATCTAAGTATCTTTGGGTCAAGAATCTTCAATTCTCCACAATCTGAACGAGCTTTCACGAATTCCCCACGCTTGGAGCTTCCAGGAATTCTTCATCTGTTCTGACGCGATCTCACACTGTTTATCGCTTCATTGCAGCAGTGGTTGGCGGTTGTACATCGTTTCAACGCGAGCTTTGAGGGTGACTGGCACCGAAATGGCAGGGTTAGATAGAGACGCGCAAGGATATTGTGTATAGAATAAATGAGGCACGATTTTTACCCCTGCGTTTCATCGCAACAACTGGTTTGATTTGTTCTTGACGATGGCGTCCATCTTCCGCCCTGTGCGCGCTGGGTCGCTGGCCCCCGACGCGCCACAGACTCTGCAGCGCCGCGCGTCGCGCACAGACATCGACTTTGAGGCGGCCCTGTTGACGGACAACACCTTCAGATTCCACGAGGGCATCGACGTCGCAAAACTCGGTGTCGACTTTACCCCCTCGCCCCGCCGCACCCCTGCAACCCCCACAGTCATCCCCGCGACCCCCACCCCCGTCCCCCAGCGCCGTCCACCGTCGCCGCCGTCAGAGGACGACGACGACGAGCGTGCACCACATCGGCGGTCCATGTACCGCGCACCCGGCACCTCCTCGTCCCCCGACCTCGCAACCCTTCTCCGCAAGGCAAAGGAGCGCGGCGCAGTAGTCCCAAAGTCGCGCCATGACCAGTCCCCGCCCAGCCAAATAACGTCCATTGCCTACGCAGGCAACCCCCCAAAGGGCAAGAACAAGCTCCAGCGCACCACAACAAATGGCGACGAAAAGGTCGGCTAGTCGAATCCGCTATTCGGCCCACTCACTCTCCCCAGTCCTCAAAGTCCTCCGTCCGCGCAAAGACCAGCGCGTTCCTCGGCAAAATGCTGGGCAACTCCGGCACGGTCCGTGAGCGATCGGTGCGAGACATGCTCAAAACCCGCGCCCACCCTGACCCCCCACCCAGAAAACAGACGCGGGCGCGTACGCACCGCCCGTCTTCACCCCGCCTCCAGTGCCCCCACTGCCCGCCCGCGTATACCACACCCCCGTCGGCTCCCCCATCGCAGACGTATTCAGCAGTCCCCGCACACCCGACATCTCAAAGCCCCTGCCGCCAATCATGGGCCAGACACCCGTCCGCGAGCTCAGCGACGACGACAATTCCCTCGTCATCGTCGAGCGCCTCCCCCGCACCCCTTCGCCCCTCGAAAAGGCAAGTCTGCAGCTGGACCCGCCGCCAAGCACCCGCCAGCGCCGCAGCATGAGCGTCGGCGAGGTCGAGCTCAAAAAGATCGTCGCACAGGCCCGCCGCAAGGACCCAGACGACCCCGCCCTCTCCGGCATCCTCGACGACTTTCAGGGCCAACTCGCCGGCCTCGCCGCCCCACTCGAACTTCGCGACCCCGCCCGCCGCGTCCAGCCCCGCTCCAAGACCGACCCCACCCCCAGGCTCACCCTTCAATTGTCCCCGTCCACCGAAGACAAGGCCCCCATCGTCCCCCCGCGAAGTGCGTCTCTGCAAATGCCGTCTCCGCGCGCACGGCCCCGCGGCGCGCGCGTCGGCTCGAGCCCCCTGCGGACACGGAGCGGCAACTCGTTCTCACCCAACGGCACCGCCAGCGACTCGGACCGCCTGCGTATCATGCACGGCTCGAGTGCGTCCATATCGGAGCCCTCCCTCATTCCCGTGGGGGACGTCTGTGAGCCGCTCCACTCGATCCGCCTCGTGTCCTCACCGCGCACAGTCCCTTATAGGACTGCTCAGCTGGAGCTCTCTGTTAACGACCTCACGCTCTCCCGCGTCTCGAGCCACTCTGCCCGTGACGAGAACCCCGAAGACATGGAGAGCCGTGGCAAGGAGCTCGCGACCCGCTGCTGGAAGGAGGACGAGGAGTTTTTGGGCAAGGAGAAGATCGCCGAGTGGCTTGGGAGCGTGTGCGTGGTTTTTGAAGTTGTAATTCTCTCGCTGACCTCGTTTACAGCGGTGCGGTGAACAAGATCGCTCTCCGCCACTACATCAACTTTTTCGACTTTACTGGGCTGCGACTTGACCTTGCGTTTCGGCGATTATGCGCCAAGCTGTATCTCAAGGCGGAGACGCAGCAGGTCGACCGGATTCTGGAAGAGTTCAGTCGACGGTACTGGGAGTGCAATCCCGGTGGACTGTATGGCAGCGCGAGTGAGTATCCCAACCAAGTATTTTCCTTTGTTCTAACACTGGCCAGATCTCGTACACGCCGTATCCTACTCACTACTACTACTCAATACTGACCTGCACGTCGCCGACCTCGCCACGCGCATGTCGCGGACGCAGTTTGTGCGCAACACGCTCACTGCAATCCAGATGCAGCTCCAGCCGACGCCGTCGCAGGCGTCCACACCGGACCTCACGCACGACTCGGGCAGCGTGCGCGCGGAGACGATCGAGTCAACGCCGCCTGCGAGCCGCTCGAAGCGCAGCGACAGCATTACGAGCTGGCACAGCGTCTCGCGCGACGGCGTCATGTTCTCGTCCCCCGGGAACGAGAGCACGCCGTCGGTGCAGATTTCGGCTGCAGGGCACGAACCGCGAACGTCCGTCTCGAGCATTGTGTATGGCCGGGGGTGGGAGAACGATATGGAGAACCTGCTCAAGGTGCGTTTTCGTCGGTCCCACGATCGTCCGGTGTTAATTAATATTGGCGGTGGTGCAGGAAATGTACAACGCGGTGAAGAGCCAGCAGATCCTGCAACCGCTGAACAGCAGCCGGTCGTCGATGGGCTCGCTGAGTCCCGGGCCCGGGGCGATGCTACGGAATCGCAGTCAGCGGGGGCCGCCCGACCGCCTCGCGACGCTCAAGCGCGGGAGCATCCGTGGGCTGCAGTCCATCCTCGGCGCGCAGCAGAGTCCGTACAGCAGCAATAGCAGCATTGACGGCCGGACGAGCCCGTCGCCGAGCTTTGCGACGTCGACGCATGAGACGATGTATAATTCGAGCTCGTCGTTCCTCACGCCGACGCTTGGGTTTGCGTCTAACCTGTCGCATACGATCATCCGGGAGGCGCAGGAGGACGATGATCGGAGTGTGCATAGTGGGGATTCGAATTCGACAAGTATAAGTATTAGTGATGAGGAGCTGGCGTTGCTTGGGGCGCCGTGGGCGAAGGAGGGGATGCTGTGCCGGAAGCAGTATTGGGAGTCGGTGGGGAAGCGGGCGAGGGACAAGGCGTGGTTGGATGTTTTTGTGGTTATACAAAAGGGCGAGCTGAATATGTTTACCTTTGGCGACAATGGACCTGGCGCGTCGGGCGCGTTTGGTGGCGGCAACTGGCTGGTGCGTCGAGTCTCCTTGTTACTAATTAATTGTTGGCTAAATTATTCATTTGCAGTCAAACGCGAACGCGGTTGGGACCGTGCAACTAGCGCACTCGCTCGCACATTCCTTACCGTCGCCCGGGTATAACCGACAACGACCGTACTGCATGGTGCTCACGCTCGCAAACGGCGGCGTGTTCTTCTTCCAGGCGGGGACAGAGGAGCTCGTCAACGAGTGGGTGTCGACGTGCAACTACTGGGCCGCGCGGACGAGCAAGGAGCCGCTCGCGGGTGGTGTGTCGAACATGGAGTACGGGTGGAACCGCATCGACGAGCCGGCACATGGGCGGTCGCAGTCGGACACCGAGGCGGCGGACATGTCTGATATGGTGAGCGTGCGGAGTGGGCGGAGTACGCGGAGCAAGTTCGGGTGGCGGGAGGGCGCGGCGACGGTGCGGGGGACGAGCTCGCCATGGGCGGATCGAACATTTATCAATGACTGGAAGCCACCGATGCCGCCGAGCGTGTCGAGTCCGCATGACGAGGAGACGCAGCTCGAGGCGTTGCGGAAACATGTCACGTCGATGAAGCGGGATCTCAAGCAGCATAACGAGTATCGCGAGCCCATGTCGGCGCTGGTGCGTTCCTTTTATTTTATCATCGAAAAAGACGCTAACGCGAGGGACGACAGTACCAACCGCGCAGCTCCAACGCCCTCAAGGCGCAGAGCAACTGGGAAAAGAAGTCGCAGTATTTGCTGACCGAGATCGTCAAGTACGACTCGTACATCGACTCGCTCCAGGCGGCCATGTCCCTCCGCCTCAAAAAGCGCGGGGAAAAAGGCAGGTCCTTCCTTGCACCATTATATACCTCGTACTTACACCGCTCCAGCACTGGAACGGGCGTTGAACGGCAATGCGGGCGACGACTCGCCGGGGGGGAAGGGCAAGTGGAAGGGCCCGGAGGAGGAGACGATAGAGGAGGATGAGGAGCCGCTTACCCCCGCGAATAAGAGTTTCGGGTCGCAGTTGCATCGGAGGGAGACTGCAGACGGGGGCGGGGGCGGGAGCGAAGATTGATATATTTACTGCGCGCACACCTACGCATACGTTACTTACGCTCTGCTGATTTTTATTAGTTCTCTTCGGATCTCTTTTTATGTATGTAATTTGCTGTTTGTTTTTTGGGTGGAGATGAAAGAATGTTGTACTTACACTGAAGATGTATACCCTATCTTTCCTTTGCCCCTATCTTTACAAAACGTTTGGATTTCATTACATAATAATTACAGATGCCCAATTCAAGTTGTACAATGTCCAGTCTAGCACGGTCCGTACTTGGCAGCCGCGATATGCGCCTCAAGCCCGCTTGCAGAGGTCTTCGGGGTCCAGATCGAGCCGCCCTGTCGGAGTTGAGGTTAGTTTTGGAGGTACAGGACTGGAGATACGATACTCACAGCGTTGGGCGCATACCACACGCTGCCTGGGTCGCCTGCGGCGTCGGTGGCAAAATGTATGACACCAGAAGACTGAGAGCCAAGGTAGGCGCTGTATTTGGCGTTGCGCGTGGGGTCGTTGGCTCTGTCGAGGTAGTACTGGACGGATCTGGGGAAGACGCGTTCGACGGGCGGGGTTTGGATTGTGAACTACATAACCCACTTTGTCCAGATTCCCTTGAAGATTTGCTGATCTTGGTTGCATACGGCTCCTCCGGCAGCGGCATTGTCGCAGGACTCGCGCAGGATATTGTTCGTCGACATTAATTTGATGGTGGCGTCCAAAGTGATCTCTGCTTGGGTGAGGAGGGTCTTGTCCCCGGTGACCACCGAGAGTGCTGAGAGGCCAGAAGCGATGACACCCTGGTTATATGTCCAGGTAGTTTGTCCTAGTGATGCAAGTTAGGGTTGAGAAAAGGTCAATCAAGAGACATAAAAAATACCGTTGTTCTTGCAGGTGCCGTCCTGCGTAAGACCGTCGTTCCAAAGACCAGCAGAGTTTCGCAATCCGCTGTTCTTCACTGCAAGGTGGTTCGTTTCAGACGCCCGAGCACTCGATAATGGATCTTACACCAGTTCCAGACTAAATTTGCGTTGGCAGCGTAAGGGGCTTGCGTCGGAAAGTTGATTGCCCCGGTCGCGGAGACGAGGAGGAAGAGTTGGTTGGTAATGGCTGAATTAAATGTCAACACGTGAACGTGATGAAAATCGCAAAGCGGACTCACAATTCTTATACGTGTGCGCGGTCGACCACCAAACTAGCATTTGTTACTTTCACAGCCGTGTGGTAATAGCCAAGAAACATACCTCCTCCGCCACAGGTATTATCCCATTGTCCCGCGATGATATTGTAGACGGTAAGGGCACTGTTCTAATATTCGATTAGCCAAAATCTTCGATAACTAACCGTAAGATCGTACAAGATATGCAGTCGCACTCAAGCCCCGTGCGATCTTGTAGTCAGCAATTTTCCAGAGAGCCAGTACAATCCACTATATGATCGTCAAGTCTAGGCGACGGATGATTCGGTGACAACTCACACCCGCATCGTCATTGCTTCCACCCAGAATGCTGTTCCAATGTGCGGCGCTACTATCTTGGGCGGATTTCCCAATGAAAGATTGGTCTGCAACGGCCCCAAACTGGTCCGTCCCGGTCGCAAGCATCTGTAGAACGAATGAAAATTCAACTTTGCCATTTTGTTTGTCGTGCGCACCAAGTTATGGAGATCTTCCAAAGTATTCTGCACAGAGACTTTCAGTATCTAACAAAAATCGTGAATCAAGCCTCCTCTTACGGCGTCGGTCCATAATGATCCTAAGACTATAGTCAGGGACCGGAGAGTCGTTATGAATATTTAGAAATGAACCTCCGTTGTACTGGCCAGTCCCAGTGTTGAAGTAGTGCGCCTGCATTGTTGTCGCAACAGTCTAACGTGTTGCTTTGTCAATTGTAAAGGGCCTCCAGTTGGTTTCTACATACCAGCGCCGTGTTAAGAGTGGCTTGACATTGTCGTTTCTCAATTATGACTGTGCCATCAACTGCAGCGAGAATCGAGAGGGCCGAGACAACTGAGAAGAAGGTACGCATAGCTAGACAATGCGCTGCTTCATACTGTTCCAGAGGCTCTGCTTTATATCAAGCTAATAGATCATGCGCGACTGGGGAAGGTGGTCATGGCCCTGATGCAGTCCTAATGCGGCGGTGATGGTTGGACTGATATGGTCAAGAGACCCTCGAATCGTCGCCCAAGGGGTTCGCGATAGCTCACGGTACCAAGGAAACATATGGGAGTGCCGACAGAGTGCTGAGGGATCAGGGAACGCGGCTTTGCGTCCTCGGCATAAGTCTCGAAGGGGTTTGATTGGTTGAGGCCATTGAGCTTCATTAAAGGATCTCCGAGTCAATAATTAGCCTCCGTTTTGCGATAGATTCTTTTCGCTCTGAGTGGGCACTGAGATCCTCGTCTTACAATTTTTTCAAGCAAGGAGCGATTTTATTTCTGCGAAACAACTGTGCAAAAAACACAAATCATTTCAACAGGCGAAGAAAGATAGATGGAACTCACAGCTGACCTCAAGTCCTCCCAGAAAAGCTCGGAAGTCCACTCACGAGCCCTGAGCATAACGCGTTCGATCTCCGGTCGATGGAGACGAGGGCCACGAGTCTCGCTCAAGCACACTTACATTCCACTCTAAAGCGTGCGGAACTTTACGCATTGTACAGAACGGGCCGTTCCGATCCGGACCTTGCTTCGGAAGTCCTATCCTATTCCTTGCGTACTTTTCTATGGGTCCTGCGATGCTGGAAGACTCTGGTGCTGAAAGCAAATTGAAGTGAAATAGACGTATCGCGGGAATTTCGGATGATAGCCGAACTCCGCGTTTACACTCGTTGTTCGACCTCACCTCACCCACCTGGGCTCACTTTCCTTTGGCCATCCATGGTCTTCACGTTCCTTTCTGCTGCTCTTGTAGTCTTTGCGTCCGCGACTGGCGTTTTTGCCGAGTCACACACTGTGAAGTTCGACAACAAGTGCGTTTGCTCAGTCTGTTTCGCGGCAATGGTTTTAAAATTCAAATCCAAGGTGTGGATATGGCACTGTGAGTACCCACCCAAGCTCTTCCCGCATACACCTCTAAAATGCGTTGCTTCTGTAGCCCCAGCTAATCAAAGGTGGCGACGTCCTCACTACCACGAGCTACACGAGTTCTGGCGAGCTCGCGGCGGCAATTGCGTCGGTTATCTTTTTACTTGTTATCTGTGAACGTGCTGAGATTAGTATGTATGTAGCTACCTTCAAACGGGTGTGTCTGCTACACTTTATTCACCCTTGAGATGCTCAATTCTGGGCGTATTATTCAGGCTCCTGCGGCTTCAATGGTACGATGCTAACTTACGGCGACAATGGTTATTCATATCGAACTCATAGGCGAAAATTGCACACTGCTTGAACTCACGATGACCAACCCTGTCGCAGTGGGAGGCGGTTCCAGCGCCGATATCTCGTTGATTGACCCGTGAGTATCAACGCGCATGGCTTCAAATCGACCGCTCAGCCTTTCCCAGCCACACCTTCTCTGTCGCTGCTAGCATTGAGTCAGTACTATCTCTTAGCTTGAGAACTGTAATAACACTGGTGCAGCTTCTACGATGGTTGCGATGGAGTAGGCACAACATGCGATTCCGCTGGCTGTAATACCGCCTTCAGGCAGCCCGACGATACTTGGGTTCAAGTAGCTTGCCAAGCGGACAATGTGCGTTATTGTAATCCGCCAATCTATCTGATACTTATTTTTACAGGCCAACCTGTTGATCACCTTTTGTCCCGACGGCGGTTCATCGTCGCCGTCAAAGGATACGACGGTGAAGCAAGTCGCCACGACCAAAGCTGTGACCACGACCAAAGCTGCGACCACGACCACGGCCGTGGCCAAGACCAAGACGACCTCCACCTCCAAGATATCTGCGCCCACTTCTGCGGTTGCGCATGATTCCACCTCAACAACTTTGGCCTCATCGACCCCAACTTCCACGAGGACGTGCAAACGCAGGGTCGCTGAGCGCCGAGCAATTAAAGCTCACCGCAAGCGGGCGCGCAGTCTCTAACTTCATCTAACCCGACACCCGGCCGCTGAGCGCTCAGTCGCTGGTTCGTGCTGTAACTCGGCCGCCGGTTTTGTAGCTCTTTAAATATGATAAACTGTATCAAACGTAGAAACACGAACGGCTTAGATCGTCTTAGAATTTCGCGAAATGTTGTCCCGAAGCACAAATTGATCCGTGTTGCGAGTTTGCGCTTGGACCAGGCAATTTTGAAAACGATCGATCGGGCTCGGTATAGTCACTATGTTGCTTTATTCGCTCAGGGGACTAAAGGAGTACTCTGCAGCGCTACTCTGTGCTACTTAGGTTGAAGTTCTGCGCAGTGCGCACGCCGGGTTGTTCTCTTGGCGGGCGGTAGGCGCTTCCACGTGATCAAATGGTTCAACACCTTTCCCCATTCGCCACAACACCTTCTCTTGCTTCAGCCCGCGACACACCTTTTCACTCTCCCCGTTAACGACACGACCCTTTGAATAACTTACGCCCTACGATGTCCGACTCAGGTGGGGTTTTAAACCCCATTCTCATGCGCTCCACAACTCCAGGTCGGTAGTCTTGACCTCTCGCTCTATTCGCGCGTCTAACGTGTTACGCCTAGGTCCCAACGAAAAAGGTGAATTCACTTGGTGCATAGGTCGTCAAATCCTCACTCCTGGCTTCCAGTCTTGAGCTACCTCGAAGGCATGTCGAGAGAGGGAAACGAGGCGGATGTCACTCCGCCGCGCTCCATTGCCGACGCCGAAGAGTACCAGAACAAGCACCCTCCGAGCCGAAACGGTCTCTATTCACCTGCTGCCAGAAGCCGGAACAGCGAAGCTCTTCGGGATTTGGCCAACTCGCCCGTCAGTTACGACGGCAAGCCTGTCTTGGGTGGCGCTCAAGAGGAAGATGACGAAGACGATGCCGACTCTGTTGAGCAGAATGGTCAGCGGTCGGAATTCGGTGGCCAGCAGCCCCTTCCTGTTGTGAGTGCCTGCATTACTCAAAGGTCATCCTCTAATTGTAATTTATAGCCCGAACCCGGGCCCAATGATCTCCCAGGCCCCCACTACCCTTCTTATGACTCTGGGCCTTCCTTCGGCAACTTTGGGCCTATGCCCGACGAGGGGCGTAGCACTCCTGTTTTGCTGAGCACTTGGACCGTAAGAGCCATCTATGTCTCTGTTCTGCGCTGAAGGTCAATGCAGCCGAACTGGGCTAATAGCAAACCAATGCCTCCAGTTCCATCCCGGGACCTGACTCCTGGATATGTTAACGTTCCTCTCCCGGAATCTGTTGCATCTCCTCGTGCTTCATCCGCCAACCTCGACGCTACATCCGTGAACATTGGTGTCGAGAGTCCTTCCAGTCCAAGATCCCGGGCTATCCCCTCTCAGGCTTCGAGAAAGGCCCCCACTATGCGGTCTGAGCAACAGGCTACCGGGGTAGGTTTTTTTTGCGTGCCTTGGACTCCTATTTTTAATCGAGAGTTCTCCAGTCGTCAAATCCCATGCAAGGTGGAGAAGATAATCGACCATGGTCGCCTTCCGCCAGATCTCGTGTTACTACAAAGACCAGGGAGGGCACTGCTTATCCAATGCTGCCCGAGAGTAGAATGGGCGACGACTTGAGCAGTCCTTCTTCTCCCACTCGATCGAAGGCTGTTCGTTCCAAAGCGTCCTCAGAATCGCCCTCGCAGACCAAAGTTCAGTCTGCTTCGCGCAAAGAGCCGTCGACCATGAATCCCGCTGGGAGAGGAGACATGTCACCCCGCAGTTCTCATCGGAATATAGCCAGTACGTCGTGCCCTCAGTAATTGCCAACTTTAATTCAATCTAATCCCAGGTCCGACTCGCTCTGCTGCTGGTTTTTCTGGAAATGGGCAATCTCACCAAAACAGACCCTTCTCGCCTTACCGTCATGCACCGACAACAGAGGATTTATTACATGCCGCAGTGCGGGGGCGTGCATTGGTACTTCCTGATCCCAGCATTCCACCTTCTCCGCCGTCGCAGCATTCAAGAGCACCGTCTGCGGTGCCGTCCGCCGTGCCGTCGGTGGCTGCCCGTTCCCAAGCCCAGTCTCGTACTGGACAGGCTCCTTCTGCTGCCCAGTCGCACAAGACGGCCAGCATCGCAGAACAACGCGGAGCTGCGACGCCTCGTCCTCGTTCCCCTCTGGACTTGAATCAGGAGGAAGCTCAGATCGTTCAGGACGCTCTTGCGTCGTCGCGTACGCCTCGTACTTCCCACTATACCCCTTCAGCTCTCGGATCCGACGTTGTAAACTCACATTTCCATGACATGGACTTGTGTGTTCTACTGCAACAAGAAAGCGACCCCAGTGTGCACGAGGTTGTAAAGAAGGCACTGCGAAAGGCCATTCGGCAGCGGGTCAAGAGACTGGGCATGAAACATGATAACGAGGTCAGGGCCATTTGACGACCAAATTATATTGTGCTCACGTTCCCAACAGTCCATTAAACAGTACCGGAAGATGCACGACCACGATCCCAGTGTACACCTCCATCCCGATGACTTGGTCGACGTACGTCTCACTTATTTTCCTCGAATGAATGTTGATGATTTGGATAGGAGGAACCCCCGAAATGGGCGACAGACCTCAAGAGGGAGATTGTCCTCATGCAACAGCGCATTGAAAGTCTAGGCCCCAAAATTGAAGGTCTCCGAGCTCCCAGTCACGCCGAAGAATCCAACCACGGTTATGAGGGCGAACCAGAACAGTATACCGAGACGCCTGCGACGCGGACGATTAACATACATGCTCAGCCCACCGGAACTTTGGCCGAGTCCCTGTATCAGCACCCCGAGACCGAAGAGGTTCCAGATGATAACGAAGAAGGGTCGGACGACGCCACCGAAACCCCGCAGCGAGACCATCCGCATCGGACCGAATCGGATGGTCTATCGCAGCATCGGAATATTGTTAGCCGCGATGATTCTCCTGGACAGCAGTACTTAGAGGAGGAGCTTTACAAACTCAGGCAAAAGCCCCACGGAAGCAACTCCCGCTTGTCACACCACTCATGGGAGGTGGCTCGCGACGACGAACCGGATTACGAAGAAGAGCATGGCGAGCACGGCCCCAGTCCCAGCGGCCTTCAAACCATCCCTGATCGTGATTCGAACGCTGCAGACCCTGCGCCTGATCAAGACGCTCAGCAAGAAGTAGCTGCTACCCCGCAGCGAAACTGGAACGCTGGCGACGTGAGCCACGACTCGAGCCAGCATCTTCCCCCATGGCAGCGCATCCATCAGCGGCTTCTCAGCTGGGCAATCATCTGGCCCGCCAGCGACTTTGACGCTGCGTTGAATAGCACAACTCGCAACCAGCAAGTCAACGAGGTCGCTTTAACAATCTGGTCGACCCAAACGTACAAGCGCTACGTCCGTGCCAAGTTAACGGATAGCCCGCAGGGCGTCGTCGATAGATTGTTCGTCCCCCCCAACATGGCCGACGCCATCAGCAACGCCGTTTTCAACGGACGCCACGGCGATGCTTGCGGGATGCTTCGAGATCTTTGGAGTCCGTTTGGACTCGAGGGAATGCCTAGACTTATAATCGTGTTGGCTAAACATCGATCGGATCCCAACCACTGGGTCGTTCATCGGTGAGTTAATTCTTGATACACAGGCAGCGCTCGATACGACCCCATTCCAGATTCTCCCTGCCCGAGGGAGCCTTAACGACATATGATTCCTATCCTGAACGAACTCTGCCGGATGGACGAGTAAGTCGTTCATCTTTACACCCAGGAACCCTTCTGAACGGTCTCTAGCCCCTCGGTTGGTGGTTTGCCATTCGAGTAGCATGGCCAAATGCCATTTACCCCAGTCCCGACCATCTTATGCAGAAGATGGTCCGTCTCCATCGCCCGCTTCAGCTAGCGGTGGATAATTCCGTCGCCGCTTGTGGTCTGTGGCGCAACACCCTCATGGGATCGCGCGCGGAACGAAGCCTGGACTTGGAACGACTCCGAGACCTCATCAATACCGAGGTGAAGAATTTGCGCCAGAAGAAGCAAATCGGCAAACTCTCCATCGGAGCCCCTCGTCCGGTCTGGGATTTCACGATGGGACAATGAACAACGAAACGACGCAGACATTCTATTATTTTTCGGGTACATTGAGCTACATTTCTATTGCGACACCTCCTACTTCCCCTTGTTGTAAATGTACTTCGTAGTGTAGTATGCCAAGCTTACGATTTTTATTCCTTACCTGCCGTCCCGAAACCACTACCGCACCGGCCCGTTCTCCGGCTGTTGTTCTCAACACTCATGTCCAGTCGGCCGCGCAGAGCGGCCACATTGGGCGTGAAGTACAACGAGGCGCGACATTCTGAATATTTTTTGTGTATTCTAACGCTGATAGCAGCGGCCAGGATGCCTCTGGGTCTTCCTATCCTGACGGCAAACCCGACACGCCGTTCGAGAAAATGATTCAGTTGCTTAACCAGCAGTCCTTCCCAAGCGCCAGATTGGCTCGTATTGACGACTTGGTTGTGTACGCCATGTTCGCTACTAAAGCGCGACCCACTTCGTACCGCGCTCTCAAACCCGACACCATCTCTGGAGCCACCATGACGGCGGACCAAGGGGGGCTTTTCAACGGATGCATCAAAATGCACGTTGACCCCCTGAACCCTAGTTTTGCGACATGCCAAGAGGCTGCGAAAGAGGTAATGGCCAAACTCCCGGAGCTGTTTGGAGAAAAACTGTGTTACAAGGTCCTCGTCCAGTAGGCCGTTATTCTTCTGGCTGCGAACCTCGTCCTGACTCCTTTCGTTCAGCATGATTCTTCGATACAAGTTGATGTATTCTCCCGAAAGCAATGTTGGGATAGAAAAAATCGTATTTGGAGATGACAAAATTACAGGAGGACTTCGCGCGCGCACCGCTATCCGTGCCGGTGCCTATCTCCTTCACGCGTGCGGTTCACTTTCATCCAATCTTCACAAGCCTGGGCATGCCACTATTGAGGCCACAACGCAACAGCTCGGGCCAACAGGAAGTCGCCTGATTCTCGGACCGTTGAGATTTGTTAATCACGACTGCAATCCAAACTCCCAGGTCCGTTCACACTTCTTGGGTCACCCACTCACTCAACGTTTGCACAGTTGTATCCCATCCCGAACTCCAACGCGTTCACCATCATAACACTTCGACAGATCGAAGCTGGCGAGTCAATCACCGTCAAATACACCGAAGGTGGATACTGGGGCGAGTGCTTGTGCGGAAGTTGTAAAGGTAGCGCGCGCAACATAATTCGACTCTCGCGGATTAATTCTCACTTGTGCCTTAGGATACAGCACCCTGGTACTTCCCAGACGCGAAAACAAACAGGTCCCCAACCCAAATAAAAAGCAACGCCGCGGTGGGAAACGAAAGACAGTTTCCGTCAATGGTGTGCATGTTCGTATCGCGAACGATCGCGGAAAACTCAACATTGCGCCTGAGCACGTCCCTCCCTCGTACGTCCACATCCCGCCAGAACCACGTCGACGAAAGAAACCTGCAGTGCCTGCACCGCCGACTTCCCCGCCCCCAGGGACTCCACCGCCCATCTCGGTTCAGGTAGAAAAGGTAGAATAGGTTCCTCGTTACAATTTGAATGCATTTCTAGTTCCCTTAGTTGCCGTTTATTATTTTACTTGCCGCCAAGGACCGTTGCCATCTGTGGCTGTGACGCATCGGAACAGCTTACGCTTAGATACGCGCACGCGTGCAATCGTGTCGATCCTAACATCGCATTCTCTGCCGATCATGCCCTCATCACCATTTGGTCCATTTTACTCCCGCTCTTCATGTTCATCAGTTCCTTTATAGCCCCCGTATATATACTGCATCTTTCCCTCCCCTTTCCATCTCTTCTTCTTCCCTCTTTCTTTCTTCGCCCTATTCTACTTTCTTTTTGTTTCGAGCACCTTATTCATGGATTTCCCCCTTAATCCCAACCTTGGCTCGCTGGAAATCGGATTTCTTGCATCCGGGTTTCTTTTTGGAACTTTGACGGTGACTACTTGTATCATCCGATTTTCTCGAGTCTGACTTTGAGAGAACTAGGTTCAAGCCCTTATATATAATCGAAAATTCGCCAAGGATCACTGGACCCTCAAACTCCTGGTGCGTACGACGCGCCAATTGACGATATTTGGCTGGCTGACGCGTCGACCAGGTCGCGGTGATATGGTTCAGATATTCGGCTCCACGACTCGACGGGATCTCATATCATGTATAGGTTCTTTGAGCTTGGCCAGCTCGGTTGTGTCGCCCATGCGTTGTACATAATGACGATTTCCGAGTCGGGCAACCCTCTTGCTATCTTACGACCTCCGAGGACGATTGGCACGTCATTTCTCCTTGGAAGTACCGTGGGCCCACTGGTAGAGGTGCAAAACTCCATAATTGGCTTATATGCGACCGTCGCGCTTACGCTGCAGGAACGCAGGCATTTTATGTCAGCCGACTCTTGCGCTTCTCCGGGAAGGTGTACCCAGCCCTCGTCGGCTGGTTCCTGGCCTTCCTGCGCTTCGCCGGCTGGGTCTTTCTGGCTGTTCATGTTATCCTGATGACATCCCTCTCTCAATTCGTTGACGACTTTGGCTGGTTATTTGCGATGCTCCTGGGATTGAGCGCGGTCATCGACTTGACGATATCTGCTTGGATCGCGTATTTCTTGGCCCGGCGGCGTTCTAGAACCCGAGGAACGGTGCAAAAGTGTGTTTTGAGCTAGATTGCGTTTTTCTTTGGCTGATGGTCTGTGTTTGAAGCGAAAGCGCCCGACAGCTTTTGGACCGAGTAATCTTGTGGACGCTTCGTGAGTGTTGGCCGTTCAATTACTTGTGTTGCTGAAAGTTATGCAAGAAACGGGTGTGATAACGAGGTACCAAAACTCAAACCTCGGTGTATATGAGAGCTGAGGTTTTCACAGTTTATCCTTCTTGGCCACCTTGATTTGTGTAGGCATTATTCGCAATGATATATTTACTGCATGCTCACCCAACTTTAGTATCTCATCCTCGGGCAATACTGTATGTCGCCTGGATCGCGCAAAGTCGCCGTTTAATTGGGTGAATATAGTGATCTGGATGGCCGTGCTCGCTATCCTCACCAAAGGTGAGTCGTCTAACGCCCTCTTGAATTATGAACCCACTCGCTTCACAGTATCGTCCAACTGCTTCCTCGCCTCGTACGACCGTTCTTTCATCCCTTTCGCAAAGTTTTAATATCTCCCAGCCTAAACGCCCGCGCCTCGACCCGCACACGCGGGCGAAGCAACAGCTCCGGCATGGGCGGCCGCTCGCAGCCTCGCTGGTCGCAGAATCCTGGCACCACCGGATCCGTACGTCCCTCCCCTCTTGGCAATTCAAGCTAACAAACTACAGTTCAACAACCCCAACCAATCCGTCGTCGGCAACATCATCGAGCTGTACCAAATCTCAGAGCAAGACTATCAAACCACCCACCGCGGCGGCTCCGTCGGGAATGACCGCAGTGCATTCAGTCCCGTGCGTAGCCTCTCTCTTTATGCGCGTGCGTTGGCTGACATGAGGGACCGACGCAGGACGGAACCGTCATCTCCGCTGTTTCTTCCTTTCGCAGCGGATACTGGGCTCTGTGATGGCCCCTTGTCGATCCCAAAAAAAAATAACAGGTCAAGCACCTACCACATTCGCTCCAGTAATATCTCACGCGCTGTATAATCCTACGCTGCCTTAATAATACTCTATGTTCGAATAATAACAAATGTTGTACTTGTAGCAGCGCGCGAAACACGCCACAATTTGCAGGGGCGTAATCGAGACTCTAAACAACGTCTCGCACACTCAATTGATCGCATACTGTACACTCTACAACAGACAAGCAAAAGCAAAAGGAAACTAAACTAATAACTAACTAGAAAGCATGGGTCGGTCAGTCGATGATGTATCATATGTCGTAGCGGACCCTGCCTGCCTGTAAGTGACTGGCCTCCCTCCCACCCGCGCGTCGGGCGCGTCAGATGACCACGACCACGCGCAAGCGCCAACCTTACTCCCCCCTCCGCCCCAGCCCCGACATCTGCAGCGAAGTAGAAGTCCGTCGCTGCCTCTTCAGCGCCACCGTCCCGTTCCCCTGCCCATGCGCCCCGTTCGCGCTCCCATTCGCACCCGCACCACCACCACCACTGCCGCCACTACTACTCGCACTGATCCCGACGGCGCCCATGCGCGCGGTGAGCGCCGAGTTGGAGGCGGAGCGCGGGCGCGTGTGGGTTGATGCGAGTTTGGGAAGGCCCGCGCCGCCGCCTTTGCGGGAGCCGCTGCTGGGCGCGCCCGAGGCGCGATTCCTAGCACACACAAAGTAAGTACGAGTAAGGAGAGGAGGAAGGGGAACGCACCGCTTCTTGATGACGTCCGTCTTCAGCGAAAGCGGCCGCACCACGCCGTGCAGCTTGTAAAACAATCCACACGCGTTGCCTGTGAAGATGACATCAAATCAGCGATGCAGACAGATAGACGCGCCACGCACAAAGCGGCTGCCCCTCCGGATCGCGCCTCCAAAGCGGCGTGTTCGTCGTCTGGCAATTCGTGCACAGCGTCGGCACCTCCCCGTCCTCGCCCGCACCCGGCGCAGACGACACCGCCTGCTTCCGCTCCGTCAAGTCGGGCGTGCTCGTCGACGACCGCAGCGTGGGCGACGACCCCGACCCCCCTGCCGCACCGGGCAACGACTGTTTCCGCTTGTGCGCCTCCTGCGCGCCCTGCTTGAGCGGGATGTACTTGCGCCCCGTCGACGTCCGTGCGCTCGGGCCCGGCGCGACCTCGGTGGACGCCGACGGCGGCGTCGACGCGTTGGACGCGTTGTACGGCTCGGGCGACGCGTTGTTCGAGCTGTTGACGCCGTTGCCCCACCCGTCGCTCGAGGGGCTCGCGAAGCTCGGGTACGCGCCGTCGGCGGCGAGGATCTGCGTCGGGTCGACGTGCGTGTACTGGTTCTGCTGCTGCATCGTGGCGCGCGCGGCGTCGGGGTACACGAGCCCCATGAGCTGCCGGTAGTCGAGCGCGCTCTCGTCGCCGCCCGCGAGGTTCGCCGCGCTCAGTTGGGCATAGCCCTCCGCCATGGCAGCTGACGCTGCGGCGGCGGCGGCGGATAGCCCGCCCTCGTTGTGGCCGGACGAGGACGACGAATATGACCGTGCGGGTTGCTGCTGGAAGCGATGCGGGGAACCGCTCGCAGAGTACTCTCCGCCGCCAGGCAGGTCAAACAGCCCGTCGTACGACGGATACGAAAAGTTGAACGAGGTGGAGGGGAACGAGGAGCTGCCGTGGTCGAATGGCGGCGGGTCCTCGTGGACGGCGGGGCGGACGGCGCCGTCGACGTTGGACGGGTCGGCGCGCAGCATGCTCTCGTCGTGGGGGGCCTCTGCGCGGCGCTTTGTGCCGAGGAGGCTGTCGGGGGAGAGCGGCTTGCCGTTGACCTGGTGGCGGCCGCCAATGGCGGCGAATATGCCGTCTTTCGAGACGGTGTGATCAAAGCTTGTCTTGCGAACGTGTCTGGGGAAGCCGCGCTGATCCGGAGAAGGGCCGCTCGTCGAGGGTATTCTCGCCTGGCCGTGGAGTCCGAAGGAGGGGAGGGAAGAGGGGGCAAAGGTGGGGCTATTGTAGTTGGAGATTGCGTGATTATAGTGTGACGGGTGCATGTAGCGTGCGGCGGGGTCGCCCTCGGAGCCGTCCTCGTGGACGGAGGAGAGCTCTGAGCGGGACGGGGGGTAGGGCGGGGTGCGGGCCGCGAGAGACGAGCCGGGGATGGGGATGCTGGTGGACGGCTTGGGCCTGCGGGTGTCGGAAAAGGTGGGGAAGGCGAAGCGGCCGTCGAGGGCATACGGCATCTGGTCCTGGGCAAGGGCGTCTGCAGGGCGCGAGCGCGAGCGACTTGCGGGTGCCCAGTCCATTGTGCGGGAGCGGGATCTGCTCATTGCACGCCAGTCCATGGGAACGACACTGAGGGAGGAAGTAAGCAGGAGAAACTCGTACGTGAAAAGAAGGGCACGTACTCGTCGTCGTCCACGCCGTCCTGGTTGAGGCCGTCGAAGCCGACGACCTGGACGGGGGCCTTGCCCTTGTCGATGCGGCGGCCGCGGGCGTCGGGGTCGAGGCCGGGCTCTGTCTTGAGGGAGGCGTCGGTGGAGGGACTGGGGGTGTCTGTGAGCGAGTCGACTGTCTGCTCCCTGTCCTTCCTGAGCTTCATGGTCATCATGCGCCAGGTGATGTTCTCGACGCGCTGTGCGTTGGGGAGGGCGGCCTGGTGGTGGGAGTAGAGCTTCCAGATCTTCGTGAGGGGGTTGTCGGGCTCTGCACGCGGGCCGGAGAGTTCGGGGGAGCCGGAGACGCGGGGCGGGGGCGGGGGGGGCGCGTCGGCGGGGAAGAGGTCGTCGAAGATGTCGTTGAATCGCGGCGATCGGGCGGAGGACGACACGGGGGAGCGGGCCGAGTCCGGGGGCGGGGCGGGGGGCGCGACGGTAGTCAGGGGGGACATCCAGAGGGAGGGGGGCAGCGGGGGGGTGGGGCGGTCGTAGGGATGGTACTCGGGGCGGGCAAAGGGCGGGGTCTGGCGCGGGAGATTGGAGCGGGGGTAGTGGGGGTACGGCTGGGGCCACTGGGACGAGGGCTGGACGAGGACGTTGGGGCGGGCGGGGTGGGGGTACTGGTAGGCGGGGAGGCTCTGCGGGGCGGGGGCGAGGACGCCCTCTGTGTGGAGGAGGTCGAGTGCGGCGAAGCCATTGGCGTCGAGGGGGCGGTTCCAGAAGTCGGCGGGGGGCTGGCGGGGCGGGTAGACGGGGCCCTGGCGGGGCAGCGAGTAGGGGGTCGAGCGGGACATGGCCAACCTCGACGAGCACACAGAGCAAGCACAACACACGGCCCGATTCTGCCGTGGCCCCCGGGAACCGCAATCGAGATTCATGTGAATTCCCACCAGTTAACCAAACTACACCGTTCGCAGCTACACGGCTCGCAACATGGCCATCGACTCTGCACTCGCAAAACATCGGCACGGCCCGACGTCGGCGCGGTCCCGGGCACTGCACGCGGTCAAGTCCGAGGCTGGATCTCATGCCGCCCTCTATTTTCTTCTCTTTTTTTTGACCGTCGGCTCATTTCCAACCCACTCTTCCATGTGAATTCCGCACCGCGTCCCGCGCTTCCGACGTCGACAGATCCGTCTTTTTCTTCACTTGTCTCGTCCGCGGCCGTCCAAGTACACATCTCATCTCTTCCTCAATACAACACCAGCACTTACGACAACGCACGCATTAAACTCTTCAACTGAAATGAATGGATGCTGTCACCGGCCCGACTGCTTCCGTATAATAATATATCCATCTGCCTCCAAATGGCGCGAAAAAAACAAAAGCTTGTGCACGAAAAAAAAAGCTGGTGAAAAGTCTCAACCGCAGCAACTGCGGTTGAAGAAATCGCGCGAGAAAAAAAACAAAAGCTTGTGCACGAAAAAAAAAAGCTGGTGAAAAGTCTCAACCGCAGCAACTGCGGTTGAAGAAAATCGCGCGAGAAAAAAAACAAAAGCTTGTGCACGAAAAAAAAAGCTGGTGAAAAATCTCAACCGCAGCAACTGCGGTTGAAGAAATCGCGCGCGAAAAAAAAATCAAAAGCTAGTGCACGGAAAAAAAAGACAGTGAAAAATCTCAACCGCAGCAACTGCGGTTGAAGAAAATCACGCGAAAAAAAAAAAAAAGCTAGTGCACGAACACGAAAAAAAGACGGTGAAATTCGCAAAAGAAAACAAAAGCTAGTGCACGAAAAATGGCAGTGGAAAATCTCATGAAATGAATGGGTGCTGACCATGGCCAGGCCGAGAGCTTTGGATCCGTTGGGATCATTTGTCTCTAGAGACTCCGCGTAGACTCCGCGTAGAATTTGATGCGAGACCTCTCGGGTAGAAAAGTCTAGAAAAGTTCGGTCGGTTTTCGAGTAGAATGATGGGAGAATTTCGCGTAGAGAAAGTCTCGTAACGACGCGTCGCGCACTGACGCGTTGACGCGTCAACGCGTCGAAGGTGCCATCTCCTATGGGGAGCAATTCCCTCCGGAGACGGAGTACTACCATGACAGGAGATAATCAAGAGACAGAAATGGTTGAGGCATTAAAGAAGTGTGGAAGATTAATTGAGGAGAATGTCTTCATTACTCTTCAAGTTTTTTAAATTTATGATTTATACCGCGGGCTCGTAAATGAGCAGTGGTAACGGTAAGACACCCTCGCAATAGGGAATACGGAACATCTGACGCCGTGAATATTCATTCATAAGAACCATGTTGAAATTGCCAGTGGGTTGAAAGTTGAACCATTGCAACTTTGGTTGTACAGGAGTATGGAATTGTGCTACCACTCACCACTCTGAGCAGTCCACGGTAGTGCATACCAAAAAATCAGGCTACCATGCTGGCCGCAGGCGATGATATTGATCATCGAATCAGAGTACCGCCAACGTTTACCGACTCTACGCGAGCTCGGGTAGCCGTGTCTACCCGAAATTCTCTGGAGAATTCTCTGCCCCAGCGGATTCAAACTTCTGGCCAGGCCCCAGCCCAACTGGTTCCGTATAATAATATATCCTCCAAACACGGGCGCCCGCATTGCAATTCGGACACTCCACGGTCAGGTGCCTGCCGCGTCTCCACCCTGTCATTCTGCCTCTGGTGCCGAACTCGTTGACTCGCAAAATGCGATTTTAATTCCAGCGCTCAGCGTCCACAACACAGTGAATGGACCTGATTCGCAGTGATTTTCAGGCCCGTGATTGTTCGAGGCATTTGTGCGATCTATGCACACCCGCATGCAACCAGCTTCAATTTCAAACCTCATTTCGTCTCTACTCCGCCTCAGGCCCCACCGGCGCAGATTCATCCGCCTTTTTCTCATCCGCCTTTCCCTCATCCTCATCCGCCTCGTCGCTCCACCCCCACGCCGCCCCAAGCTCCCCCCGCACCGCCCCCGTGATCCCAAACGCGCCCATACACGCAGGGCTCAAGTACAACAACGCCGGCTGCGCCTTCCCAAACAGGTGCTATTGCCCGCCCTCGTCAGCAATAATCACACACCGCACAAATGCCCCCGAGTGACGGACGACACGCACCATGACACCCATCGTCGTAACCAGCCCCGCCACATACGCCCCCAATGCCGCATAGAAATACGGCTTGCCGAACGTGCTGCTGGTCGTGCCGCGCACTGGCCCGGATGCGCTGGTCGCGCGGTGGTGGTCGTACCGCAACGCCAGCGCGACGAACACACCGGGGATGACCACGTCCCCCAGCCCGAGCATCGTGTACCCGCGTCCGCCCCCGCCTACGAATGGCAGCGATTTCGGCCAGACGAGTTTGATGGGGACGTCGAGCGACGTCGCTACCTTGACCATCTGCAAAGTGTCAGTCAGCCGTGTGAGTATAGCGACGTCGCGCGCGCGGCCCGAGAGCGAGCGACTCACCACCTCGGTGCCAAATACCCACCTATATCCACGGTCAAGTGAGTACAATCCCTTTCTAAAGACGCGACGCACCAAATATCATAAAAGAACAGCCCCGTCAGCAGAATACACCCCGTCGCGAACGAATCGAGCTTGATCAGCCCGAGCGCGTTGTGCGCCATCGCCAGCGCGAGGATGTCCGTCAGGAGTGCTGTGCGGGCGTGGAATGTGTAGAGCGCGGACGGGAGGAGGGCGAGGGGGAGGAGGAGCAGCGAGGGCGTGCGGAGGGAGAGGTCGACGAGCGGGGGCCGCGCGCGTTTGGTCGGGTCCCCAGACCCTCTGCGGATGACGAGCGCGAGGAGGTCGAATGATTTCCAGCGCGTCGGGCCGAGGGCGTAGCGCGCCAGTCCGATCAAGGTCTACGTGTCACATACGTATCTCCGCTACACAGCGAACCAAGGGTCGACGCACCTTCCACACAGCGCCCACACCCACAATCGCTAGATAGTGCCCCAGCAGCCAATTAATCCACCCCGTCCCAAAGTATACCACCACCGCGTACATCCCCACCAGCGTCGCCGACCCGATCTACCGCGTCCCACAAAAATTTCCAATTTCAATTTCGAGTACCCAAAACGCGCACGCACGATGGGGAACAGGTACGCATCGCCAGACGATAGGCGGTCGGGGAGCTCCTCCGCCTCGGCCTCCTCGTTGCGCGACCCGTCGGCGTTGCGCGGCGGCGGCAGCGACCCGTGCGCGCCAAAGTAGATCGACGCCGTCGCGAGGCTGAGGAGCCCCGCGTACGAGGAGAGCAGGTCGTAGTCCATGTTTGCGCGTTTGTGTCCTGTACTTGATTTCCGGGCGTGTGTGTTCCGTTTCTTTTCTTTTGGTGTGGTGGTCGAAGCGAGCGAGTTTCGGGGTCTCGCTGCCACTCCAAGCGAGAAATTGATATCCGCTTTGGTGCACACCAATCGAATTAATACCTTAACATCCAAATAAAAATAATAAATCCACCCTCATCTAAATGACCAGACCAGACCAGACCAACATAAATCGCTACCACCCAGCCGCAATCCCGTTCTTCCGTGAATCCGACGCGGCTGAAAAGGGTTAGTAGGTCTGAATGGGTCAGAATTGGGATGTACATACCGAAGATGTTCCCGTCCGCCTCTTGTATGACCAGTTGTACTACGGCGGCAACGGGGGGAGTAGCTTCGCATCAGGTTCAGCACCGTGATTGTTTTTAAAAACGAGAAGAAAAAAAGACGCACGCTGAATCGTATGCCCTCGCTCCAGCAACCCCTTCATTATATGCTCAGGGTACCCAAAATCCGCATCCACCCCAGCCGGCAAGAGCTGGGTATGCACCCTCCCAAACTCAACCGCCTCACTCGCGTCCAGCCCCCACTCCAGATTCAATAAAGTCTGGAATATCGCTCCAAAGATCCGACCACCTCCCGACCCCCCAATCGCCACCGCGAACGAGCCGTCTTGATGCTCCATAATCGTCGGCACCATCGACGAGAGCGGCCTCTTTCCCGCTTCAGGGTAGTTGTCTGTCGCCAACCAATCATCAATACGACGCGCGTGTGATTTCGAAATCGAAGAAACCCGGCGTACAAGGTGAAGGCCACAGCCCAAAGCCATTCGGCGTCCCCGGCGTGCTAAAGTCGTCCATCTGCAAACGAAACGGCACGCATTGAGTACATCCAAGCTAGCTGTCAGTCTGCGGCACCTCGTCGTTGAGAATCACGCCCGTCTCAGGATCCAACACTTCCGACCCAAATATCAGGTTCACCGTCGATGTCAGCGACACGGCCATCCCATTGTGGTCGACGACCGAGGTGTGGCTCTATTAAGTAGCGTCAATTAAGGCGTTAATAGACTGTATGTTGGTCACGATGTGGCGCAACTGACTGTTCCATGGTCCGTCTTGATGTCGAATTCTGGGTTATAGTAATGTGGGGGATGCGTCCGATCCTGGGGTAAACATATGGAGACGTAACAAATGCGGGGTCAATACACTCACGTCCGTAATGTTCGCGGCAACCAAGTCCGCAAACGCCTTGGTTGAGATTTCATCAATCCGCTTTGTATTGTTGGTGAATGCCGGATCACAGATTTTTGTGCTAGAAAGAATGAATGTTGCTTCAAAATACAAAAGACACGAATGCCGGGTAGGGACTCACCGAGCCGCCCACCCAAATTTGATGATTTCTACCGCGCGGTGCACGTTTAGTGGCGTCCTCTCGGTCATAGGAAATCTCTCAAAGAGGTTGAGCATGTGCAACAGGACTGCACAACAAGTGAGTAAGCACTAAAATGCTCCCGTAGCCTGACGCACCAGGCCCCGCTCCGGGCGCATGACTCGTATACACCTTGCGTCCGCGGTACGTTCCTTGCAGCGCAGGCTCCACCTTGACTCTGTAGTTCTCGAGATCTGCGTGCGAAAGGATTCCCCCGGTCTCGCGGACTTTCCTGATCAGCGCATCGGCGATTGGGCCCTGAAGCTTATTGAGAACAAAGCAAAAGGTGAGAAGATGGCTATAATGTACTTTATAGAAGGCGTCGGGACCCTCAGAAGCGATTGTGGCCAGGGTGCGCGAGTAGTTGGTCCGACGGATGACATCCCCTTCGCGCAGGAACCTCCCACGCGGCGCGAACACGGCACTCCAGTCAGGGTTGCCCAACATGAGGCTTGGAAACCACTAGGCGCAATGCGTCAGTGGTGGCATCCCGCGGCCGAGGGCCAAGGCGCACCGTAATTCGCTGCCCTAGCTCCCTTTGGACTTTCCATCCACCGGCCAGAGCGATACTAGGCTCTAAAAGCGTCTTCCACGGCAGGCTTCCCCACCTACATGAATCCATGAATATTATTCAACGACTACCACGGAATTAAACCCGACGAACCTTCTATGCGCCTCCTCGAGCCCTCGAAGCTCCCCGGGCACACCGACAGATAGACCCCCAAACTGGCTGGTGGTCGAATGGGGCGGAAACATTGTTCGGTTGGACAACGCCGGCGCCGTTTCCCGAAAGTCTATAGTGAACACTTGGGATTGTTCCCTTGGATGTGCTGGAGGAATGCGGACAGTCATAAGTCCGCCCCCGCCGATCCCCGACCTGTACGGCACATATAGCAGAAGAATATGCGCTGATATGAAGGTGACTAACGAGAACATGTTAACAGTCCCCGTACAAATGGTTGCAGCTATCGCTGCATCGACAGCATTCCCGCCTTGAGAGCAGGTGTTTAAGAGTGCCCAGATATGTTCCAGAAAGACAGGCCGCACCAGCCTTGAGAATGTCGACGCCGATCTCGGAGCAGAGCACGTTCTCAGTTGCAACCGCACCGTTACGGGCCTGAGACGTCAATATTGACTGGCTGGGTGCCAGTGGAAGTTCCGCCGACCTTTATGAGATACGCTGGGTTCCCGCCAATTCCAAATCGTGTCGGGGCAGAGTAAGACGTCGAACAGTGGTAGAACAGGCCCAGAAGTAGACAGGATGTTATAATCTTGAGCTTGAGCTTGAGAGGCCATGAAGAGGGAGATTTGGAGGTGTCTCTTGAAGCCGCTGGTGGTGGTAGAGCAACATATTTCTCCATTTCTGTGGCGTGCTCGCGCAAGATTGTTGCGCGACTCCAGAGATAAGTGATATCGGCAATTCGGCCGATCCGCGAATCACTCGATCAGGAACACCAACGCCACTCACAATTTCACGCTTGGACCGCTCATGTCCCGGCGGGCGCGTCTGTTCTCAGAGTTCCTCGATGAATCGGACGTTGGCAAATTGTGTGTAGTTCCATCTCGCTTCGTTCAGTTCCTCATGGTATTCTCCCGGGCCAGAACCACCGCTCCTACCGCGGTGTCTAGCGTCAACCAAGGTGATTTCTTCTTCACCTTCGCCCTGATGTGTACCGATCCTCGCCAGATGTATTCGCGAAACGACGCAAGACATCTGGGCTCAACTCTCGCTTCGACCGCATGGTCGAGACGATGAACGTCACCTACCGCTCACCCACGAAATCTGCACGCAACCGCGCTCGCTCGGCGTCTTCTACATCCGGCAGCAGCGTTCCCAGAACTCCTATTGATGACTACGACGAGTTCCACCGCGAAGGAAGGCCCCGACTTGGTTCAGACTTTGCCGTTATCAAGATGCCTCCGAGCCGGAAAAAGTCGAAAAAGCATACAGGAGTCTTTCCGTGGGATCAGGATTCCTCCTCTGACACGCCCGAGGTAAATATTCCATTGCTGTTCCATCCATTACATCCCTTAACCAGTGTTAAAGGCGCCTCCGCCCCCGGTTCCACTGCCTGCATGGCTTGCCGGTACCTTTTCGACACTCACCACCAAACATCCACTACGTCTGCTTTTACCGCGACGAACAAATACTGAACCCACGCCTTCTCCTCCCCGAGATGCAGAAGACGCTAGCCGCTTCTCATTCTGTGCTCCCGCTGACCCCATCGACGTATCACCTCCTCACACGTCGAACGACGCTGAAAATGCTGAACCGCTTACCCACTCAACTCAAACTCCTCCTCGACCCACTGAACCTGCATTTATTCACCATCCTGCTTCACTTCCGAACACGTCCTTTGGCCCTATTCCTCCCTTCTCTATCCCGGGCCCAGCTAGCTCGGTTATTTCAGACTCGATGCCCTCAGTGCCTTTGCGAGAGCCCACCTACGTCGAGTGCTTTTCTTCGATCTACCCCAGCGGTGCTCCTTCCTTCATGCCTCCGCCTGCTGCCCCATCTTCGACCGATAATACTCGCTCGTCCGTCCTTTTACCCCAGATACACTCCCCCGAACCAACCTACGCCAACTATGCTCCTTCATTCATGCATCCACTGAATTCAACTCCTAAATACTCGGCTGAAAAGGCACGCTCGCCTGAAGATTTTTCTCCCGACCACCAGTTTCCCAGAGTCGACGACATTTCTCCAAACCACAGCGCATACATGGACCTTTATTCGACTCCCGGCCCAGGATATCGTACAGTGCCGCCAGTTTATTTCGATTCGCCGACCGAAGACCCTTCAGACTCTGATCCGATGGAACCTGTTTATGAAGTCGACTCTCTGGACTTTCGATGGGAGCCGTTCATTCAGAAGACCGCTCCGCTTGTCGCCCCCACCATCGTAACGGACTGCTATTACGAGATTCGAGCCGAGCCCGACGGCGAGGATGATATAAACGGACAATTGTATGCAAGTGTCAATATGGGACCGACGTCTGCCGAGCGAGACCCGTCCCCCGGTCCATTCTCTTTCGCGCCTCCTGCCGATGATTTACCGACTACTACCCTGCCTGACACTCGCGAAAAGAACCAAGACGTTCCGGCCACGCCAGAGCGCCCTCCATTCTTCGCGCCTGTTCCAGGTATCTTTATTTCGCCTCTGCTTGGCGATGCAGCGCCCAAGACCCCGCCAAAACAGTCAACTCAGGTATGTCAGGGACTTGATCTTGGATGTTTTCAGGTTGCATTGATATGTAGGACGAGGACGACGACAATGCACTTTGCTCACAAGCTTCCAACGACACGATTGAAGATTGGGACGATACTCCTGCTGATTAGGATGCTACCTACTATATTCTACTTGTGCAAGAAAGCAATTACGAAAGCAAGGGGATCAATGACAAGATGATTAGAATTTCCAAGCACGACATCACCACCCAACATCACCACCCCTGAATGGTTCAACTGTGACGCCAGTGCTGCCAGAAGCTTTGCGGAGTACATGTCGTTCCAAATCGTAGACTTCGTACGAGGCGACGGCCAGCGTCATGGCTTGGATGTGATGTGGCCGTGAATTCGCAGCGATTGCGTGCTTACGGCTTTGCCAGATGCAAGTCGCGAGGTTCATGCCCGTCTTTTGGTTTGGTATCCCATACCAATACATCAGGAGCTAAAGGCCATTTGTCAGTTCCTACTCCGAAATGAGAGACGCGCAGATTACACACCCCTCCGTTGTGCACGGCCTCCTCATGTGCCTTCTTGTCGGCCTCGTACAAAGCTGGATATTGGTGATGAGACTGGGGCAAGTTCGAGGAAGAAATGGACGAACAGTCGCCGTTGCTCCCAGCTTTGCGTTTGCTGCGGAAGACAACGCAATACCACTCTCGCTCCTCATGTTCCGGAAGTGTGAGTTGATCCCAATTAAAGGCCTCTTCGTACGGCGTGTCTATGAACGCGAAATCATGAAATATTCAAGCGAGGGAGGCATGATGATGACTCACTAGCATAATCTGCATCGTTGGGCTTGAAGTGGTGCAGAGCCTTGTGCAAGGACAGGGAGGCAGGGTCGATGTCCGGCAGCCGCGTCTGTGTTATTAAGGGTGGGTTTTCCGCCGGGATTGGGGTAGACTCGAAGGTTGCTGGGAGTGAGGAAATCAAGGGAGGCAGATATAAGACTGGGGCGGATTTATGCGCTATCCAGGGGGGTGAATACGAGTAAAAATTTAGTCAATATTGGCATACCGTCGTAAACAGGGACATTGTGTGGGTCCGGCTCGGGCTCTGAAGCGACAACTTGAAGTTTCAAGGAGCGCGGGGGACTATATTCGGAGAGGTGAGGGGGGTGCGCGAAAGTGAGAGACATTGGGGAAACCTGGGGCCATCCCGACCATTATAAGTAGATGCGGCGAGAGCACGAGCAATTGCGCGATTGAGTGCAGAAAATTCGCGTGAAGACGACCCTGTACGTATGAATTGAGTTATGATGGTGATGGGTTGTTTACGCCGACCGTCGGCCGAGCTTTGACCACATCCAATGGCCACCAAGAAAGCGGCCGAGTCCACTCTCTACCATCTCAGCCCGAGAGGCTTTTGGAAGAAATTTCGTTCGTTTGGATCTGTAATGTTTCATCTGCGTTTCTTACCCCGTTGCTTTAGGCGATGTTACTGTGATCAACCCCGAGATATCCACCGGTCTCCCCCTCCCTTCTATCCACCGTTTCCCTCCCCCCGCGTCCCGACCAGAGAAATACTCTACCCCAGCAACGAAGGGTATGCCCACCCACCGTTCGCCAGCGTTGCGTTTACCTCGAATTTCGCAGCGTCCGATCCGGCACAGAATCCCTACTGGAAACGCGATGTCCGGCGAGCATACCCGCAGTTGTCGGTCGTAACCCAATCGGAGCTCTCTGCGCTGCTTATTGAGCATTCCAAACCACAGGCGTATGTCGCAACCAAGTACATTCAGCACGCTTGCTAATGGCAGTATGATTAGTGTCGCTGCCCCGACCGAGGACAAGAAAGACGTGCCGGCGGAAGCGCCGCAACCCGTAGACCTCTCAGTTGCTATTTCTTCCATTGCGGCCACCCGGAAACTGTATACCACCGCAAACTTGCCTCCCACTCTCCCAGTTTCTCGGAAAACATGGGTTCCACAGCTAGCGCCCGACGCGCCGCACGATCCGCACGGTTACTTCCCTATGTTGCTGTACAAGTAGATGTGTAGGGCGGCGTAATATATATAATTTAGTTGAACGAGTGACTCTGTTCAATATCGGCCGTTTCTAACAACTGAAAACATGTCTTCAACCGCTCCCAAACCTGCCGCTGCAGGTTCATCCGCTCAAGCCCTCGCAGACACATTTGCCAGCGATGACCGGTGCGTGTTTCCTCGCGCCACCGTGAATCGTTTCCTCTGAGCGTGCCATTCCAGGATATACCTCGAAAAGACATCCAATACTTGGCGCTATGAGGAAGAGGATGGAACTGAGATGGAATATGACGCGGCAAAGGCGATTTGGGTCCCTCTTGTAAGTGTACCAGCTGCTCCCCGTTGTGCGCTCACCAAGTAGTTAGGTCGACGAAGATCTCGTAAAGCGTCAACAAGCCGCTTATTCTGTCGCAGGAGTGGACGAAGAGGTAAATCGCGCCAATTTTGGTGGTATTTTCGTGTCTCTGACTCCAGAAAAGACCCCTGCTGCACCCGTTCTTGCCCGGGAAAACAAGAAGCGCAAGGAACCCGAGGATTACACCTCCGCCACACCAGTATCTGAAGCGGGTCCGTCCATCAAGCGCGGCCGCACAGACAAGAAAGAGAAGCCCCCCGGCGAACGCAAGTCGAAAAACACCGCTGTCTACGTCACGGGTCTCCCCCTCGACGCCGAAGCGGACGAGCTCGTCGAGCGGTTCTCGAAATGCGGGGTGGTGGAGGAAGATGATGAAGGAGAGCCGAAAGTGAAGATGTACGCCAAGGAAGACGGCACGTTCAGCGGCGAGGCGCTCGTGGTGTACTTCAAGGAGGACTCAGTGCTGTTGGCCTTGAATATTCTCGATGATGCGGAGTTACGCTTCGGCGACCCGTCGACGGTCATGCGAGTCGCCAGGGCCGATTTCGGACACAAGAATACCGGTGGTGGTGGCGGGAGTAACGACTCCAAGCCGCGTAAAACCATGGACAAGAAGAAGGCCTCGAAACGGATCGGGAAAATGCAAAAGTGAGTTCTTTCAGTCTTCAATATATGGCCAGGAATTAAATGCTCTCAACAGAAAACTACTGGAATGGGACGACGAAGATGGCTTTGGACCCATGGTACAACCCGAAGACGCCGCCAACGTCGCGAACAAGAACAGTCGAGTCGTGGTACTGAAGCACATGTTCACTCTCCAGCGGTTAGACGAAGACGCTTCTCTATTACTCGACCTCAAGGAAGACGTGCGAGAGGAGTGCGCATCGCTGGGAGAGGTCACAAATGTGGTTTTGTACGATGTGAGTCGTTCGCTAAAAAACCTTGAACGCGTTCCTCATCGTATTGCGTCGTTTCAGAAGGAGCCTGAAGGCGTGATGACGGTCAAGTTCCGGGATCCTATCAGCGCTCAGGCTTGCGTAGTGGTGCGTGCAGTTGCTGTTTGTTGGAAACGCTGTCACTGAATCGTTATCTAGAAAATGAACGGGAGATTTTTTGACGGCTTGCGGGTGGAAGCCTCCCTATACAGCGGCAAGCAAAGATTCAAGCGCAGCGGCACGGGCGAGGAGATAGAAGGGGACAATGACGAAGCGGAAAAGAAAAGGCTTGACAACTTTGCGCAGTGGTTACTTACAGAAGGAGACTAAGGGACTCTCGAGCCCGCAATGGAATGCGTGTCTGATGCGATCTATTCAAGTGCTGTATCGTACAAATATTTTAGCTTGCTTCACCAACATGTACACAATGGTTTCTTGGTTATGTTCTCGAGACGCTGAAAAGACGGTTATCCTCGAAGTTAAGCGACCAGCGACTGAGAAGAGCTTACCTCTACAATTACCGTGCGCTTGGCGGCGCCCTCCCCTGAATGTAACCACTCCGCTCCCGCCCCACGCGTTGTTTGACTAGCAAATCGCTGATGATGGCCTTCAACCTGGGACATAGATTTGGACAGCATAGCGACGTCTTCTTCCTCCGCGTCCGAACTAGTCGCCGAGGGAACTTCAGGCACTGAGGCCAAGGGAGGACTGGATGGGGGAGAAAACGGGGAAGTAGCCACACCAGCAGAGGGGGAACCCGGGCGTCGCCTTGGAACCTGGATCGGTTTTGACGATGATGACTCTCCTACATCCACCTCCTCGTCATCGAATTCCTCTACTCCCAGTCTCTGTAGACTGGCCTCGACCGCATCCAGGCGTTCCAGATGCTCCAACACATCGATGCCCTTCGTTCCTGGATGAACACGCTTGAACTTGGCAGCGAACGGAACGGGGCGAGGAACACCGGACGCATCCGTGGACGTTCGGCGCATCGGCGGAGGGAATTCGCTCCCAGAGCTCTGACTACGTGTCCGTCGTGGGAGGGGAACGCTACTTATCGATAACCTCGGGGATTGTTCAACCCGTTCATCTAGATCTTCTTCTGCAATTTCCACTTCGTCATCCCAAACCAAAACTTTACTCCTTCTCGTCAGCTCAAGTGGCCCTGAATGAAAACATCAAGACGCTGAAAGGTATTGAATTGCATAACTACCTTCGTCCTAAAAGCTGTTTTAGTAAGATATAATAAAAGTTCAACTGGCGTACGTTATGTTGGAGAGATTGTACAATGTTCCAGGCTTGTCCTGATGATTTTAAGCAAACCCAGTCAGAGCCGCAAGATAAGGAAAACCTTTCATGACGGCGAGTTGTCGCTGGGAAAAGAGTTAGGCGATAGTTGCGTTGGATTTGCATTACTTACACCGAACATCTTCGGGTGCTGGGAATACAGCTTAAGAACCATTCATGACTAAAAACCAAGCAATAGACTCACGAAATCGGGGTCCACACTAAATAGTTTCAATAACTCAAAAGTCGTCGATTCCCACCACTCCTTTGAAGTGAGTAGGGGTAGAAAGTCTGAATATGGTTACCATCAACTTTCTTTCATTATCGAAGCGACATGGAGACTCATGGAGACTCACGGTTTCGAGTCTTCTCGCTGAAGGGTCGGCCGATGACACTGACAGGAAGGTACACTAGGAGCGTTGAGCAATAAGAAAGGAAGTAAATGTGGAACGTACACCACCCTGTTTGAAAGTCAGCTCTTCACCGTGAATCCAAGTAAGACGCTACTAACCGTACGTGTATGTTCTCCAGCCTTGGGGGTGTTCGTGGGGGAAGGAGAGAGAGTTGTCTATAGCTGCGATATGTATGTGTGGCTTTCGAGTATAAATTTCCGAAACACTGCCTGTTGAGGTGGAAGGACCAAGTGACGTTGAGGGTGAAAAATGTATTTGGGGTGAGCCGTCAGGTTTCCTAAGTTCACTCATCGAAGGCATTTGAGGTCGAGCAAAACGTGAAGGAGCAACGTCTACCAGTGACTTTTCATGGTCACCATCGCAGTATTTGATCATATAGTTGTCTGCGCCTAATAAATGTCTATAGTCAGTATTGGTCGCAACCCCAAGGTATTCCTATCACCTCGGTCAGTGTTGAGCATAAGGTAGTCTGGTTAATTGCGTTCAGCATAACATAGGAACTCTAAGCGACATGCACTAACCGAGTATGACCAGCCTGTCGCGAAGGAGAATGAGAACGAATAACGTAAAAGGTAAAATAACGAATCATCCTCACTTTTCTAGCTCTTCCCGAAAACTTTGCTGAAGACCTTGACTCCAGTAAAAAGGTCTCGAGTCTCCTGCCTCCGATGCGTCAAACAAAGCGTGCTCATCCTCGTAATCTGCCTCATCATAAACGTCAAGTTCGTCTTCCGCTTCACCGGTCCTTCCGCACACGATTTTGAGCGCGCTAAGAAACCGCTTCGAGACTCCGCCTTGTCTATGAGTCGAATCATCGAAGGTGTCGGCGATGGCTCTGCCAGGCCATGGGTATTTTCGGAGAAATTCCGAAGCATCTAAGCAGTCGATGTCAAGAGGGTGGGGAGCATCGGGTAACGTTAATTACCCTGAAAGCCGCTGAGGAAAAATTGCATGCTCCCTATTTTGTCGGGCAAGGGCTTGCCCTTCTTCGCCGCATTCCGATCGAGCCAGTCGTAAAAGAAAGCCTTACATAGACAAGTAAGCATTTCCCTCTTTGGACACGTCGGCTAGGACGACTCAACGGGACTGGACAACGACACGAGTTGCGTTGGAGGCACAATATTTAGCTGCAGACGTGTGTCCAAAAGTGACGCGGCGGCTGGATGAACATTAGGAATTTGGGAACCTACGGTTTCACTTTCAACGGACCTTCGCTTCGAGAGGAGATTGATAATAAGTAAGAGAATTGTGTAGAAAACGAACATATAGAACCTTATGTAGGATAAATTCGGGATCAGACATGCCCGACCAAACGGAATAAGCCATCGCATCTGGCGATGAAGCCATTTCGTCGTCTAAGAGAGTTCTCAATTCGAGGAGATGTATATTATTTCTGAAAGTATTTACCTTGGGATTAAGGCGCCCATAAGGCTCTTCGTCTTCGGGGAGAGTTCACAATTCGAGTAAATATATATATTATTCTGGGAGCCCTTACCTTTGGGCTTGAAAACACTACAGAATCCCAGTTAACGCGCAGATTTCGCGCCATGTAAAAATACGTACGCAACAGTGTGGACGCGGCCAAGTTCATTCGTTGCTCTTGCGAAATATGAGCCGGAAGAGCCCTTCGTTATCATTTTCGGTTGAATTCCGTGGTCAATGGCAGCTGAGCTCGAATTAAGCGCAGAACACGTCTTGAACGTCACACTTACTTCGAACGCTCTCCGCTATTTTGTCGAATTCAGCCTGCGTCATTGGGGGATTATGGTCAAGAGTCTTGACGGGATTTGGGTCGATTGGTTGAACTCCAGCAACGGGTGCAAAAACCGAACGCCAAATTTGAATCTTCTTCGGGCCACTCTTGGATTTCTTCTGAAGCTTCAACCTGGAGGCAATTGCCAAGGTCCACTGCTTGAACGCGGAGTCCAGGCTGGATAGGTCAATAGATCCCATTCTTGGTCGACGCGGGCGGCCCCGAGGTTGCGGGGCACTGGTACTGGCAGGAGGCTCTTCGTCATCTGCATTTGCTGAAAGCGGCAGGTAGCCTGAGCGGTCAGGCATCGACACGGAGTTCAACGATCAATTGGTGTTGCTCGAAGTACTGCACAAAGTCGAGGGAAGTGCACAGAGCAGGAAACGGGTTGGAGTAGCCTTCGTGGTCGACTTTCTAGCAGCAAACGCGAAGGGAGCTTGAGCGCTTGAAGACACGCCTCCTCTTCCTTGTTCGGGATTTCGGCCGAATGCGAGCCGAATCAAAACCAAAACAAGGCACAACAATCCTCCTCAGGCTTCACCCTGCGCTCGCCGGAGAAGAAACTCACCATGTTGGACTCCGTACTGTTCGCAAGCCACTCCCGACATAAGACACCGCCCTGTTCAAAGCGATTGTTTCCCTCGGAATTACTTTCATGACTGTTTCATGATTTTCTACTGACTTGACAACTTGAGCGCATTCTCTGGCGGCCCAGGAAATCTGGATTATATTGGCTTCAGAAATTCATTGCGCCGTGTAGGAGGAATCAACGAGCCTCAACCTCGCCGCGGGGTCATTTAGAATACTAGGTTTTGTGGTTTATCGGAATTCGTCTCTGTAGAAATGGACAGTGCACGCCCCAAACCCCTCAACATGCCAATCAACCTTTACTTTCGTCCCTAGTTGCCTTCGCCAAAGGCCCTCCTTGTTCTCGCGTTGATCATTCAAGCTCCAGGTATCCGACGATTCGGATATGCAATCTTGGCGAACTCCCCTGCCTTTAAGGCAACATATATTGCCCCCGATCCACTCGCCAAGGATTCCGCTCTGAAAGCTATTGCGACTTCCACCGCGCAAATAATTCTCTCTTTCGTTGAGGAACATGGCCTCAGCATCAAATATCATCAACCACAGATAGTCTTAAATATTCCAAGAGTAGCCGTTTTCCTTGGGGAGAATCGTGCACCGCACGGCTGCTCCTCATTCCCAGAAGTAACTGGATGTGACTGTCGGCATTGGCGAGAGGTGATCCATACAGAAATTTGACTCCTTCCCTCGTTAGATATGGATATCGCCTCCACGGGATGTATAACAACCGGCTCTTCTGCCTTCAACAACTCTTTCGACCGTGTTCAAGCTCGGGCTCGGCTTTTCCTGGTGGGGATGCAAAAGGCTTGTATTCCCGAAGAAACAATTGGCCATTCAACCTAATTTGCGTCCCTCAGTCCCTTCGACGCCTGATGGCTTTGCCGGAATCTTTCCGCCTGTTTGTTGGCCATGACTATCCAGCACCAGCTTTGCGCTAGCACTGTCGGTGAACAACGCCAATGTAACAGTCTCGGACGTTGAATTTACCTCTTTCCGGAACGCCAGTGCTTCTGTCCTCGGTCTTCCAAAGTTCCTTCATCTGTCTCCTCAAACGAATATCAGCGGTGGCCGGCTTTCCACAGATGGCTGGTTTGAGGTCCCCTTTTCCTGCGTCTATAGCACTTTAACGTAGAGCACTTTGACTACTCTATACACCTGATAATGCAATAATGCAAGCTCTCTTTCTCAGCTCTTCATCAGTGTTGTTCTCCGTCGGTGACCCGTTACGCCGTATTCCGAAAGTGTGACTGGAGGTACTTAGGCGGTCGTTCCGGACGTCGTTGGGCATTCGGAATCCTGCCCAACCTCGACCTGCAAACGGGATGGGTGTCCTTGGTATTTTTTCTGCTCCAGCATCCAAGAATGTCCCCGCCACCGCAGACGTGAAGACGGCCCCTTATCCAGCGCCGGCTAGTCCGCCCGCCGCATCGACTACGGTCCCGTCAGAGACGGAGCAACATACCTCATTGGCATCGTCTAAACCCGCGTCTTTGAAGGCATCCGACATCCCCCTGGCGCAGCAGTCCGAAGACGCCACAACTGGTAAACCGCCGGTCACTCGGCGTTTGACCTTTCGCTCCTTCGCCCCGGCTCCAAAGCACAAGCCCATTCTATCCGAGGCTCAGGAGCATGATAAGAAGGCTAGCGCTGCGAATGCATTTGCGATGCGCTGGGCGAAACCATTGTCTTCCAATTCTGACAAGCGAGCGAAAGAGTCTGCGTTAATTCTACGCACGCTCATAGTCGGCGCCTCTTCTAACGACTATGCGACACCGAAGCTCACGAAGGCCGTTGCCAAGCCCCAGCTGAGCAAAGTCAAATCCCAGGTTCGTTTCAATCGACGTTCAATTCGGAATTGTTCAATAATTCATACTTTCGTCTGTGCAGCTCATGCAACCAAATTCCGCGAATAGAGTCATTGCGCAACTGCGTACTTTGCCGGTGTTGGACGACGCAGCGAATGGAAAGGCCCCACCTCTGAGCGCGCCAATCCACGCCGTTTGTCTTGCGCTTCCGGATGCAGAGGAGCACGATGTTCATTTTGCTCAACTGACCCCGGACGCCGACGTTACATCCAGCAAATTTGTGCCCAATGTCGCGGCGGCGTCGCTGGATAGACTCACACGCACGTTTTCTGAGATGCATATTGTCGACTTGATAAGTGCTCCGGATCTGGGCCTTGGCCAGCCGGGAGATGGGAAGGGACTTCTTGCTGGCGCTCTTCCAACGGCCGAGACAGTTATCACCGGTATTGAGCAGGTAACCCCTCAGTTGATGGCACTTGGTTATGCGACTGGCAGAGCGGTCCTTCCGGACCACAAAGGTAAGCTCGGCCACAGCAGTCCTGGAATTTATTTGAGTAGCTGTCGCAGGTGTTCATCCTCCAACTGATCGCATCTCTGTTCTTACCTGTAAGCAAATTTCTTACGCTGTGTTTAATGTCTGAATTTTCTTTAGACTGGTGGGGATTGGAGATCGTTCTTCCGTCCCCGACGTTGGATTATCTTAGCGTTAGTCTTTCATTTTCCCCTATGTGTTCCACTTTCTAAGTTCATTTGCAGAAAACTCAGTCAATTGCCGGAACGGTTGTCAATTTCTTAACGGCTCTGTCCATGATGAACAACGGGGTAATTTGTGAATCCATGCATCATCACTCGTTCGTTAATGTTGGATTCAGGTTCGAGAAATACTCCCTTTCGTCCGCTACATCTCGCAGTTCATCGATTTTGAATTCAATGCCATCAAGAGGCAGGACCAAGGAAAAGGCGTGGTGTGTGCGGCTACATGGTGTGTTCTGTCCATTAACTGCTGTGCACACTCTTATAATACATGATTAGGATTATGCCCGCAGCGCTGGTAACCCACTTCATTACTATTGAATTTGCCAAGTACTCAACAAATACAAGGTTCCGCGTCCCTGGGACTTTCCTCCTCCCGAGCCGAACGCTACCCTGTCCCAAGAAGACGCGATCGGCGGCCATGAAGGAGGCGAGCTGAGCCCTTTAAACCCACAGTCTTTGATACCCAATCCGGCGGTGTCTGTCCCGCTGCCAACAACACCGTCACCCCCTACAACTGCCCCACTTGTTGTCCCTTCAATCTCACCAACGATACCCTCCGACACTCCCACTACACCCAACGGAACTGCATCTCTACCTATTTTCATTCACAACAGCCAAACTGTGATCACCCCCGGTGCCTTGACCTGATGATTTATCTCCATTGTCCCTTATGAGCCTTTGATACGACTTGACGATAGTATTGTACGACATTTATACAACAGGATATTCATTTGGTTAACAAGGATGGTCCACACATGGTGTTAGTACAATACATCTTCAGGAACCTCTACTGCGTAGTAACTTCACCGTCCGGCTCTGTAAACGATTTAAGTCTGGGTTGTGGACATTTGGGTTCTGCCCACCAATAAAATCGATGGGGCTGTCAGCTTCTGCTTGCAAGGAGTTGAACTT
This sequence comes from Mycena alexandri, assembly GCA_029233265.1. NCBI lineage: Eukaryota > Fungi > Basidiomycota > Agaricomycetes > Agaricales > Mycenaceae > Mycena > Mycena alexandri. The sequence goes on from JARJCM010000004.1 coordinate 488,664, forward strand.
GGTCAACGTCTTCTCACTCAGTGTCGCAGAAAAGCCCTGAGGGTTGGTTAGAGGACATAATGAGAACGACGTCGCAACGGACTTTCATAACGGTGTCATATTGATGCCCTACTTGTCCTCCTGAGGGAGTTATAGTAGATGACATGGCAATAGCAGAGGACAGCCTACCCTCTGACTTCACAGTTGCGATGAATTCGTCGATTTTCTCCTTCGACGCGGTGGATTTGAACACGCTAAAACACAAACAGTAATGGTCAATAGGTCTGGCGACCAGTCCAGGGGGGTGGTCGGCGCGTACACGATATATTCTGGGGTCATCTGTGAGAGGGAGATAGGTAGGAGGTGGAGAGACAGGCGTACTCCCGGACATTATGGCGATATTACAGGAACTGAGGCGAGAGTTTGGGTGCGAGAGTGTTAGCACGTCATTATCGGATTTTGCCTTTTTATAGCAGGTAGATTGATAGCGGTCCGACGTTGCCGAACGTGAAGGCTCCGAGGAGGCTTACTCACTCAGTCACTGACTGCGTGCATGTTAAGGAGGATTTCCCTCTTCAAAATGCCTGCTACACGCTCATCAACCTCCAGCCCCGTGAAACGAAAACTTGAGTCTACTGAGCCCGCCAAATCGCCAAAGAAGTTTAAACCCAGCTCAAAACCCGTTCAAACTGCAACTGGAGCGCCCTCTGAACCCGAATTCGTCCCCGCAGATGCTGTCCTCACCTTCTCTTTTGAAGGCAAGCATATGCTAACCCTGGAAGATAAAAACACTCACACTATTAGGCAACAGATGCCAAAAAACACTTGATCAACGCTGACCACCGCTTTGACGATGTATTTAAAAGGCTAGAGTGTAAACCTTTCCAGCAGTTGGAGCAGGTCCATCCTTTTCGGTATCTGTTTTCCGTCCAGCCCTTGAGTAATTAGACTCACTTTTGGTTTCAGAGCGCTAGCTTCGTCCAGTAAACAATCTTCCTTTTGTCGTGCGACCAATGCCCAATAATGTTTCTAGTTCTTGGACAGCAAATTTCGGTGATGGCGGCCAAGTTAGGCTCTCTCAGCTGACAGACTACCGACTCATAACCTCGTTCCATACGGTCAGGTCAATCAAGCATAAGTTTATCCGCCTATACGACGAATCAATTCCGGAGAAACACTCCGACTATCAGTTCGTAAACATCGTTTCTCGTCGGCCCCAACTTTTACGCTGCTTTAAGGCCAAGCGACTCGGCAGCCTTCTTTCCAACCCCACAGCAAGTCGCCGAAACGGATATTGCCACTCTTAGAACTGCCGGCTTGAGCGCACGGAAGGTCTGTTTAAGTTTTTGGTTCTACGGCAGAGTGAATGTTCAAGAGTTCAAATCAAGGCAGAATACAGTAAGTCCTTTCGATTTTTAAATTCCCCCCTCCAGATGAATTGAAACTGCATCCACTTTAGTCACCGATCTCGCCGCCAGATTTGCGGACGGTTGTTTTATTTCTGATTTCCGGTGTTACCAAATGCTCATAGAGTGACGCTGCTAGGTCGCTTGTCGACAACCAAATTAATTGAAAGCGATGACGACGAACTAGCTGAGATGCTCATTGAGGTCCGGGGTATCGGACGGGTGAGACTCTACAACTCTGTCCCGCACTCATCAAGGCTAAAATGCACACAGTGGACCGGTATAAGCAACTCGTTTCCATTGGAATAACTGACAAGGACGATTGATAGTTGACATGTTTGCCTTATTTTCGCTTCGCCGGTCTGACATTCTCCCCGTTGGTTAGCCTTCCCCTTCCACGGCAGTGAACAAAGGCTTACTTTTCGACAGGTGATCTGGGAGTTCAGCGCGGCCTTGTTCGCTGGGTTCTCTCGCAGCACGTTCCGGCTTATTCGTTCTCGGCTTCCCCGGCAAAGGACAAGGCTGTCTCGCCGACCAAAAAAAAGGCAAAGAAATCCAAGGAGGATGACGACGCCCTGCCTGTATTCGAACAATCTTCTGAAGCGACTGAGGAGACTCCTCGGACACCCCCGCCGGCAGAGGATGGGAGTGCGATGATTCCATTGCCTCCCACATTCACACCTTCTATCAAAAGGACTCTTGCCAAGGCCGCTCAAGATGACGGCGTCCAACCTCTTCCAGAAGGGTTAACAGTCGCCGAGCTCAAGAGTCGTTTGGATGGAAAGAAGAAGATCAAGTAAGGAATATCCCTTCCCTTCGAAAATTGCTCAACCGTCCTGCTCAACCGTCTTGTAGGGGCGCATTCCTCTCCCCGACCCACATGGAGCAACTCACTGCCTCCTGGCGGCCGTATCGGAGCCTTGGGGTGTATTACATGTGGGCTCTTGCGGATGTGTAGATCGAATATTTATTGTGAGAGTGTGGTGCTAAAAGCTTCCTACCTCAACGACGACAGTAAATGACTCGAATTTTATGTGTAACCAAATGCATTGTCCCCGTAGTCCCTTGTGCGAAAACAAGGACGATTTTGTTGTTTGTTGTTCGGCATCTTGGCGTGAGATTCACGCGTCCCGTCACCGTGTGTGACCTGACGCGCTTTTGTTCTTTGCCGCTTCAAGTCACCGTTATTGTGCGTTGTGCATGCACTTATAATTCTTCTCCGCTTGGGCCGAGTCTCCGTCACGACCCCATCTCTCTCTTGTCTTCCCTCCAGGGCTTTAGCTATAATACCTACACCACCATGCGGTCTCCAAGCACCCGCCGCTCAAACCTGCAGCCACTCATGATCCCCGAGCTCGCATACTCCCCTCGGGAAATCGGATACCCCTCACCCGCCGAGAGTGATACCGTCCAAACGCCCTTCTTCGACAGCGACGCACACCTCCACTTCAATCCCCAACAGGAACTTTCGCCGGAACCCCCTCACCTCTCTCCGTACATAAGAAAGCAACTTTGCGATACTTCTACATCCCCCTCTCCTCCTCAGCGGTTCTTCCCCCACTCGCCAAGGATCGAACTGCCGCGCGAGACTCCTCCCGCGTCCCCCTCTTCAGGCTTCCGTTCTCCCCACGAGAACGATGTGTATTCAGCCAGCACCTTCTCTTCCGGTTACAACAGCGAGCCTCACCCCGAGAAGCCTACTCGTTCCCTTGAGCCCCCTCGCGCTTCTTCTGACCAGCATCGGCCGGCAGAGTCGTCGAGCGGCCCCCTCCTCAATTTGAGCGCGTCGGCTCATTCTCCGCGCTTTCCACCAGACCACGAACTCAACCCGTACTTCATCCGTGCATACAATCTGGAGGATGAGCTTGGCTCGGGCGGATATGGTTTCGTCATGACCGCCATCCATCGCCTCACAGGCGCTGAAGTTGCCGTCAAGTTCATTCTGAAGGCAAAGATCCCAGACCATTCATGGATAGAAGACAAGGCGAGTCCCGCGAAGCTCTCCAGTGCAGAGGCAATACTCACGATAAGCAGATCTTCCGCAGATTGCCCACTGAGATCATGCTGCTCCGCGTAATAGACCACGAAAATATAGTCAAGTGTCTGGGCCTCTATGAAGACTCGTTGTATTACTACTTGGTTTGTCTCCTCGTCAAAGCTCAATTTCCTTGCTTACGCCATTTGCAATTTGCAGGTTCAAGAACTGCATGGCTCTCCGTGGCCCAAAGCGATTAGGAATCAGGCGCCGCCGCCCATTTCAGTATCTAGCTTGCCTTCCTTGTCCCCTTCAGTATCCTCCGACTCCATAACGCTCTCCGAACCTGCCACCCCGCCCACGTCGGCCTTTTATCCTCGCCAGCAAGTCTTCCGTAGCGCCGGGGAGATACAGCCCAAACGCCGACCGCAGGCTCCGCGCCCCTCCCTCCCACTACTCGATGTGCGACCAGCATACTCACGTCGTCCGTCGCATGATCTGTTTGAGTGTATCGAGCAAACAGATCACAAACGTCTTTCCGAGGACCAGGCGCGGTATGTTCTTGGGCAGGTCGTAGATGCGGTCTATTATCTGGATTGCCATGGTGTTACGCACCGCGACATCAAGGACGAAAACCTTGTGATCGACAACCAGCTCAAGGTAAATTCAGGGATACGCGTTGGCTGAAACTCCATTGAACTCCCCTTTTCTAGGTTAAGCTTATTGACTTTGGAAGCGCCGTGCTGGAGAACCCAAATGAATCTCGGCCGTACCACACGCTCTTCTATGGCACGACCGCATATGCGTCCTCCGAAATCCTCTTGAAGAAACCGTATCAAGCACCTCCAGCCGAGGTTTGGACGATCGGCGTCCTGCTAAGCTTCCTACTGACGGGGTCCTCGCCGTTCCCGACCGTAAAGGACACCATCGCAGGGAAGATTATTCTTTCGGATTGTCCCGAACGGCTGTCGCGGTCGTCGCTGAACCTGATGAGCATGTGTCTGGACCCGAATCCCAAGACGCGGGCGACCATCGGCGAGGTTAGGGCGCATTCGTGGTTAAACCCGCGGTAGGCTGGTATTGATGACGGACATTTATATTACGATACTCGATCCCTCTGCATTGTATTCTACCCTCATCGTTTTGTTGCATACTTAGTAGATTTAGCTGTATTATCATTGATAAGAGGACCAATTTGAGATTGGTCGCGTTGATCAAGTCTCGTCACGTGTGCGCATCTTGCCTTTAACCGGACCACCTCAGTTTATGTTCAGGACAGGTCGGTCTGTGCTCAAGCCTACTTGCAGCTTCTGAAAAGGTTTGTAGCCGCCAACTCCGCCAGAAGGGTGGCACTCCGAGCGCCTGGAGCGTTGCCTGGTAGGTTCAATGCGACGTGGATGGTCTGGTGTTAAACTACCGCCAGCCCAGCGTTCTTTCCATGTCTCTGCAATAACTCTGCAAGATAAAACGCCCATTCCAACCCATAGCTTTTCTCCCGCCGAACCGATAACGACATTGGCGCAGCGAGGCTCGAATCAGCTCAGTCTGGAGACACCACAAAATAAAGCAGGTGCGTGCAGCTAATCTCCGACACAAGGGAACTGGCGCTCAATCCGGCTGGCCGCGCAGAGTATGTTCTATCCACGCTCGACAAGGTAGCAAACTGGGCAAGACAGGGCTCGATGTGGCCCATGACGTTTGGTATTTGGCCGGTACTCCTGAACCAGTATGGCTTCTGACGCTAGCGCGGTGCAGGGCTTGCTTGTTGTGCGGTGGAGATGATGCACATGGCGGCGGCGCGATACGACCAGGACCGTCTGGGGGTTGTGTTCCGTGCGAGCCCGCGCCAGAGCGACATCATGATTGTCGCGGGGACGCTGACGAACAAGATGGGGCCTGCGTTGCGGAAGGTGTACGACCAGATGCCAGAACCACGTAGGGCTAGGAGCGCACTCTTCACGGGCGGATAGGCTAACTGCGGTGCATCTAGGCTGGGTCATATCGATGGGCTCTTGTGCGAACGGCGGGGGCTACTACCACTATTCTTACTCGGTTGTGCGCGGGTGTGACCGTAGGCGGAGTTTCTCTCATGTCGAGGATGCACTGACGGGACTGCAGGGATCGTGCCTGTGGACATATATGTCCCTGGGTGCCCGCCGACCGCCGAGGCGCTGCTGTATGGAATGCTGCAGCTGCAGCGCAAGATGCGGCGAAGCCGGAAGACTGTGCTCTGGTATGGAGACTGGCTGGTTCTCTTCTCTGCTGACGAGCATAACAGGTATCGCAAATAGTAAATCGTACGTAGATACATGGGCTGTAGGCCGGGAATACAATATTGGCTTGCTTCTGCAGTACTTAGTTTGTGAAAGATCATAGTCACAGCCACACCCGAGTGATGCTTGGCTAGCATTTCTGCCATCCTGTATATTGACGTCGATGGCGGCGACGCTGCTGCCAGTCCGCGACGCCGGGCCCAGCGCTGCCCCCGCTGCCTTCCACCGCGCCCTCCTCGACCACGAGTTTGCCGACTCCCGATACCCCTCCCCGCGCACGGCGTCCATGCCTGTGCCTGAGCAGAGGAGGAGCTATTCCCCCCACCATGCAGCCACAGCTCCCCCCGATGCCCAGTCTCAAAAGTCTGCCCAGTCCCAGGATCCTCCCAGGAGCACCGTGACCTATGCCCTGCCCCCGGGAGCGGCCGCTCGCAGAGTCGTTGAGCGCTACAGTCTCGAAGACACTTCTCCGCGGGCACCGTCGCGCGCATCCGTCGAGACACGTCCTACCGCCCTTGAATCCATCCCGGATCCCGCAAAAGGCCCTGCTCGCCACTCGCCGTCCCAAGAGCTCCCCGCCTCGCTACTTCCGTCCGCCCCCCGGCACCCCGCACTCCCAGCACTCGGCGTCGGCTCTACCTCCAGCAAACCCAATCCAATCATGCCGCTCTCCGCCTCCCCCGGCTACAATCCTCCCGTGTCTCCCAATCCCCGTGCTTTCGCCCAGCAGCCGACTTACATCACACCCCCCGCTGCCCCAAATCCCGTCGTCCTCTCGAGTCCCCCGCAGGAAGAGGTCTGTGTCGAGTGCGCTATGCGCGACCAGGACATGATTGACGTCGATGTCACCACACCCGGCGTCTGGGAACGCGAAAGCGACGCCGCGTTCGAGGACCTGCTGCGCCGTGAACTCGAGGACGAAGCCGGCGGCGTTGTGTCCGAGGACACGTCACGGCCTCGCGCACGCGGCGGGCTCTTGACGGAGCAGAACCTCAAAGTATGGCTGAGTGTGGTGTGTTTCATTTATTCGCCTGATTTTATTTTCGGGACTCATCGCTTCCAAAGAACCCGCGCGAACCCGCTGCACGACAGCAGACGTTGAACACTTATTTAAAGTCCCAGCGTACCCTCCTCGAAGCCGAAGCCCTTGCTCGCGCGCGCGCGATGCAAGAGGCCAAGCAGCTTGACAACCGCATGCGAGATACTTATTCGCAGCTCAGACGCTCTGCTTACGACACGGGGACTACCGCAGCCCCCGCTGACGATAATGGCGGCGTTCGCATCAAGCCCCCGCTTTCCCCCGCCTCTCCCAACCAGCCTATTCGCTCTCATTCGCGCGAAGTCACGCTGCTAGAGAATGGAATGATCGTAGAGCATGTTGATGTCCGGAAAGAGGAGAAGGAGGCCCGCGAGCGGAGGCGCAAGGAGGAGAAACGCGCGCGCAAGTCGTCTCGAAGCTCGGTCATCGACGTCAACTCCATCATCTCTGCGCAAAGTTACAATCCCAACACGGACAGCGGGGTGGGCTTGAAACCGTATTCAAGATATTCGCAGGCCAGCTCGGCGCGGCCGACCAGTGTCTTGACCGCACCTCTCGAGGGCGCGATTCCCCGGGCCTACTCGCAAGCGTCGTTTTCTGACATACACAGTTTGGGTTCTGCATCGCCGAGGCGCACTCGCTTCTTTGGCATGAAAAACCTGAGCGCGGGTTGGAGAAGCCAGGACAGTCTGGCGCCATCTGGAATTTCCGGAAGTATGATGGATATGCAGTAAGTTACCATCGCGCCGGTTCTACGCGAAAGAAATAAGCTAATTTTGTATTCTAGTGTTGCTCTTCAGAACGAGGCATACGGCCAACGAGTAACGTCTCCAGTCGACCTCGGTACTGCCCGGCGAAGTCAACTATGGCCTACTATGGAACAAGACATTCAAGGCGGCCAGCCTGCGCCAGAAAAGACCAAGAAGAAGAAAAAGGGCTTTGCCAAAATCTGGGGCATAGTCACTGGTTCTTCAAAGCAGCAGAGCTCCGACAGCCGGGAACCTTCTCAATCCTACGAAAGGACGGAGGATGATACTCCTCTCGCCCCACCTCCTCCACTGTCGTATCTAGTGAATCGCGGCCGGGCCAGTGATGGTGGCCGCCATTCTTCCACACCGTCTTTACCCTCTTCTTCTCCCAGACAGGGCTTGTCCTCACCGGGCATGTCCCCGCCGACTGCTCCATCGAGCATCCTACCATCGCCAGCTTCCTCGCGCGGCCCCGATATAGAAATCGTTGAGCAGAGAAAGTCGAACGAGGAGGATCAGTATCCTTCTGATGACACAATCGGCAAGAGCCAAACCGTTGGGGCGCGGAATGTGCATCCCGTCACGTCCGAGCCAGACATGCGGCGTGCGTCTCAGAGTCCGCCGCCGCAAATGCCCGCGCTTCCCATTGGAGCCGCTCGGCCCAGACCGGACTCGGTGATGTCTTTCCGAGACAAATCGCTTCCGCCTCTTCCCATGGAAGCGCTGGGCCGCCCGCCTGATGCGCGGCCTCGCACTGTCATGTCGTATACTCAACCGCCGCCCGGGTCGGGACCAGCGCACGACTTTGTCCCTCCGCAGGCGCCATTCAGGACCACGGAGGTGCGGCGGCAGTCGTTCGGCGGGCTCGCGTCGCGACCTGCAGTGGCGCTTCAGACGGTGCCGGTCATGCAGCCCGTCGACTTTGACCCGCGGCGGCCATTCGGCCCTCGCTATGATGAGTACGGGTTGTCGCGGCGCTCCCTCGGGCGACTCGACAACGTGCAGGAGCACCCGGCGGTGCGCAACTCGCCCGCTCCTTCCACTATGAAGCGTCGCAGTCGGTTTGGACTGTCAGCGCTTCTGGGGAAAAAGTCGTCTCAAAACAAGCCCGAGGTCAGCATGATGCACGAGGGGCCTCAACACTTCCCCACGATGCGGAGGTCTGGGTCAGAAGGCCCAGACGAGGTGCCGAACGGCTACGCGACGACGTCTACGTCGCGGCACAGCGCGTTCAGCATGGGTGGGCCACGCATGTCGGTGACGTCGCGCAAGGCGCTCGAGGAGCTCGTCGCACAGGACGCTGACTTTGTTGCATACCGGTATCCGTCGAACGACCAGCATCTTGATATTCTACGGTAGCGCGCAACGGAATATTGTACAACTTACTTACCTACTCGGCGCTGCATTTTTGTGGAAGGCTTTTTTCGTTATTACGACTCGCGTCTTTTTGCTCTCCAACTGCATCTCTCCTTAGTGATCGTATACTCAATTCACTTTCTGTAATCTCATTCATGAGCCTATCCGAGCCTTTTCCGAACGACGTTACCCCGCATTCTAGATGGTGTGCAAAAATCGCGACGCCGATCGCGGTGCCTGACTTGATTGAATGACGTGAATTGGACGTGAACCCCAACTCTTCGTTCTTTTTCTACGCCAATACCCAGGACCACAGCTTCCCAAACGAATGGTACGGGCATTGCGGGGATGGCCTCTTGGTATCGCTGAGATATTGCGCGTAGGCTCCACGCGGTTTGTCGGCGGAGGAAAAACGCGTCAAGTTGCTTGGTGCGGATTGTGTTTTTTAGTTCTTCGCGTGTTCAAATGATGCCCGTCGCGTAGAGATCTTTCATGAGAGTGTGAGTGGTTACTGGGACGACTACGGGTGCGCGCACTGATGTCCCGGAATAATGCAGAAAGACTTTTATCAGGTCCGTGCGCGTACTGATTGCACATTGGCGAATCGCTACCGACGCGACGCAGCTCAAGGAGCTCGAGAAGGTAGGCGTCTCGTCGCGTCTGGAGGACACACACTACCCAGGAACGTCTAGCTGGGTCCCAAGCTCAAGGGTATCGTGTCGCAGTCGGTAAAGGAGGTACTGCAGTCGCTCGTCGACGATGGGCTCGTCCAGGGAGACAAAATTGGGTCTTCTAATTGTAGGGTCGACACGGTATGACATACGAAATGGTAGCTAACGCCCCGCCAGTTTTTTGGAGCTTTCCTTCTCAGCGAGGCACGATTGTATGCAATCTCGAAGCCCTTTTATTTCGGCAAGACCTGATGTCGGCGAGCAGATGCAAAACCGACTGAAGCAGGCTAAGGAGACGCGAGAGGGCCACCAGGCACAGCAGACGGAGCTTCGTGGGCATATTGAAGTAGAGAAGGCCGTGAGGGTGAATAACGTAGGTGGCTTTTTTTGGATCGCGGAGCCGGCTCTTGAGCGGTTGACAGGAGAGTCGCACGGAGAGGTTGGAGACGCTTGGACGGCTGAAGAAGACACACGTTGGGTTATTGGACGAGCTTGGTGCGTATGGGGCGTGCGATCCTGCCAAGGTGGAGGAGACACGGCGCGCGGTGACGCTGGCAAAGGAGGCGGCGGTCCGTTGGACTGGTGCGTAGACTTTCTCGCAGCCGTGCTGGACGGAAACACTAACAGAGGACAGACAACTACAGCATGCTCTTATCGCACTTTACACGGCAGTATGGAGTGGACGCGGGAGAAATTCGGCGGCATTTGGGAGTGGAGGAGGAGTACGAGGATATTTGCTAGTTCCTGAGCATGCGGGCAGTGGTCGAGATCAAGTCGAGATTTATACATTTGAGGAGCGCGTGAGCAATGGTTGGAACGTTCCCTGGGACCGACAAGTAGTGAACAGGCAGTTAAATCACGGCCCGGCCCACGGGAGCGCGAGAGTGCGCGTTGGTTGACGGAGAAGCAGATACGCGCGGGGAAGGGTGTGAATAGGGGCGGCAACTTCCGGCCATCAATCCCGCAAAACCAACACAGTGCACTGCGCTCAGGCAATTAAAACCCGAACCATGGAGTCCTCCCCGTCCTCGCCGTCGAACACTTCCGATAGCAACAAGCGCCGCCGCACCGACAACACAGACCCCAATAACCCGCAGAACAACTCCCATATTCCCAAGCGTGGTGCCAGGTGAGCTATGTGCCAGCAGCGCCAGAACAGGGCTCATCGTCGCAGAGCTTGTACAGCTTGTCGCAAAGGTGAGAGCAGGAACACCGCAACTCGCAAGTCTAACGCCCGTGTAAAGGCAAGAACCGGTGCGAGGGAGAGGTACGGCTACCGTCCCGCTTCGCCCCGCCCCTACTCACTGGCCCGCGCGGCCCGGCAGTCTCCTTGTCGCCGTTGTCAACTCAGCGGTACCCTCTGTGTCTTTGAGAAACCAGAGAAAAAGTCCAATGTCCCAGTAATGGCCGGCCCAGGCGTAGAGTTTGTCTTCCTTCGCTGCGCTGTCATCCCATTCACTGATGTTGCCCCAGACGCCTCTCCCGCCTCGAGGGCCAGTATCTCGTATGTACTTCTCCCATTATAGACTATTCAATGTAACCCCGCCTAGGTTATGCAAAGCCAGATGATTGGCATGCAGTCGTCCCTTGACCGCATCCTTAACGCCGTTTCGGTTCAAGGCAACGGCCACCAAGGCCCGTACCCGCCGCGCGACGGCCCGGAGTACCAGTCTGCCCCGCAGGAACGCAGGGCGTTCCCCCCGCTCCCTGGCTTTGCCCCGCCTGTAATAGATTTGATTTATTATTAAGCGCCCGCTGACAGCGCCCCCAGCCCCACAAGTATGCAACCTACGGGATCGTCCCGAGCACTGCTCCGTCCTCCGATGACGAGTCTGAGGACACCCTCCCGCGTTCCACCCTCAATGCGCCGATCGAAGCGCTTCAAGGTCTCGCCAACGCCGCCGCCGAGGCCGCAGCGGTCCCCTCGACGTCTGCCCCCAGGTTTGTTGTTTGTTAATGTGTCATTCGTGATCTCACCTCTTGCTCAGAGTCAAGAAACGCAAGCGCGCCGAGCCCATCCCGCGCAACGCCTTTCCGCATGTAGTAGAGAAGGTCAGCGTCCTTGCATACAAATTGGTCCCACAAACTAACTTTCCTTCTTCCAGGGACTTGTCGCGGATTCAGAGGCCAGAGAGCTGTACAATATGTGATTCGCACGCACCACGGCCTCCCCATGTCTTCCATAGCTAACCAACCCGTCTCCTTCAGTTTTTTCGCCGGATGCCATTTATTTATCCCGCTCTTTGACCCGGTATATGACACGTATGAGAGCTTGATGGAGCGCACACCTTGGACCTTTGACGCCATTTTGGCCGTCGCCGGCAAAATCAGGAGCGGCAATGGCCCACTCAGTCCTACATTCTACAAGTGTCTTGAGGAGGCGCAGGGCATCGCCCGTTCCTCGCTCTTCGGTCCTGTTGTCCGTAAAGAAGCCGTGCAAGGTGCTCACCACCAGCCCTGCAGCGTCCCAGCGTGCATTAACATTCCTTCCAGGTATGCTCTTGTTGGCCGCCTGGAGCACCAATGGATGGTTGCCCAGCGGTCATGCGATGCGCATGGCGCTCGACCTTGGGCTTCATCGTGCCCTTGAGAAGTTGGCGGATGATAACGGAAAGCAGCGCACGCAAGACGAAGAGCGAGACCTTGGTATGGTCGCATCAATTTTGCTCGGCCCCTGTCAGCTTATCTTGCGACTTGTAGTGGTCTCTGCGCGCATCTGGCTTTGCTTATATTGGTTCGACCATCAGTGTGTATCTATCGGCTTATCTCTTTATCCCATTGACTTTGCTTAGGATGAGCCTGGGCACGGGCCGGCCGGTCGTTTTGCGCGACGAAAATTCAATTCGCCACTGTCGGATCCTCCTCGGCCACCCGATGGCGTCACCCACGGATGTCAGGCTTATCGCTCAGGTCGAGCTGATTGCTCAAAAGAGTGAGGATATTTTTGGAGAGTAGTGTCGTAATCGACTCGGCTAACATTATTTCTTCCTTAGCTCAGATTTACGAGACGCTCGCGCCTCTTAATGGCCAGGTCAACCACAACACGCTTGCCTTTATCCGCCGCGCCAATGTCGCGTTGGACAAGTGGTGGAGCGATTGCGACGAGCTGCACCGTGCGTATTTTTTGTTTCGCGTAAACTTTGGGTCTTATCCAGAGTCTAGGTCAAACCATGGACGAAAATTCGCTCCTCCGCAAGATCCTCGCCGGCGAGCTGCACTATGCAAAACTCTGGCTCGTCTGCGTCGCGCTGCGCGGGGTAGCCTGGGACAAAATGCCGTTTGAGCAGAGGGAGTTGGCGTTCCAGGCCAAGGACGCTGCGTTTAATTGTTTATCCATATTCTTAACTTCGTCAGAGTACCGGTGCGTCTCGCTGCAGCGCGGTGATTCGCCGTGCCTCACCTTTTTTTCTGTAGCGCTGCCCTCCGTTATGCAGTCCACGACAGCCTCGTTACTGCGGCATTTTCTGGTCTCTTCCTCCTCAAAATGGCGAGCTTGTTCCCCGCTGAGCTCGACCTCGGTGCCATCTCCGCCCAAGTCGAGCAGCTAGCCCAGCTCCTCAGCGACGTCGCAGCCGAACGGTGCGTGTTGGTAGAAATACCACCGGCGACTAGCTAAATTTTTTAACCAGATATGCCCTTACTCTGCGTATCATGCTTGCGAACTTGCGCCGCAAAGTAGGCCTCGGCAGCGGGATTAACACTCCCGTGCCGACAATGCCGCCCCCGCCTATGCTCGTTGACGGGCGCCTGATCGTGTCGCCGAGCTTCATCGACCCAACCATGCCCCCGCCGTTCACGATGGAGGAGCTCGGGTTCCAGTGGCCCAGCGACCGCGGCATATTCAGTCCGTCCGCCATTCCGGTGTGGTTGCAAGAGCAAGTGCGTCGTGCTCTCTTTTTTAGTCGATTTGCATTCTCATCTCCCCGTAGAGCCTCACTGACCTTGGACTCCCCGTCAACGGCTCGGACGGTATCTTCCTCCAGATGACGGGCGCCAACGGCTGGACTGGCGACTTTGCACCGATGCCCGAGGCTTGGTGAAGAAACAAATTCGCCGTTCTGCGCGCTCAACTGTAAAAAAATCCCTGAAGCAGTTTGGTTGTAAATATGTACTCCTGGCTCGATTTGTCTGTCGCTCGCTCCTTCGCTGTCGTTATGTTTGTTGTTTCATGTCTACGGTTGATACCATGTCATTGGATCCAGAACGAAGGAAAAAATACATTGATCCATGGCTCAAGGGTGTGCGTGCCACTCGTGCACTGTCAACTCTATCTACTCCTCCTCGTCACTGTCTTCTTCCTGCTCTTGCAAGAACTAGGCGGGTGTCGGCGCAGAAAACATGAATAGACGCAAGACGAGACGAACCTTGACGAGAGGCTCGGTGCTCTTCAAGAAGTGCTGCCTGCCCTGTGGCTTGGAGCCCTTCTGGTGCCAGTATATGATGGCTTGGTCAGAAATACAGTCCTTATTATACAGAACCTTGAGAATTTGGGGGAACGCCTTTATGATGCGCGTGTCTTCATAACAATACACTTGGACGACGTTGATGAGGGCGACTTCGGTCTTTGCGCCGTTACAAAATGGTTGCAGGATGGGGGTATATTTCTGGGGCCCCAAGGATAAATCAGACAGCGGCGGAGAGGGAGAAGGAAAAGACGCACGCCGACTTCGCGCAGGGCGAGGCCCTCGATCTGGTCGGGGCGGGCGCTCCAGTCCACGGAGGCCATCAGGCCCTGCCAGATGCACTGCACGAGCTCGGATTCGGGTATGGGGGTCTCCTCCTGGCGGGCCTTGATCGCGACGACGATCTGGGCAGGATAATTAATCCAGGCTGCAGGTGGGCAGCAACAATAACGCACCTGCTCAGGCGGCTCCTCGCGCTCACAGAGCTCCTGAAGGTCCCGGACGATGCCCTCCTTGACGACAGCATACTGCTTCTTGGCCCACCACTCGGCGACGGGAGCGAGGCCGGCCTTTTTGAAGTGCTCCTCGAGCTCCTTGCTGGTGCGCTTGTTCGGGGGGAAGAAGGCGAGGAGGTCCTTGATGCCGCCGCGCTTGAGGGTGCCGGCGAGGTGGTCCATCGACTGGTCGACGAGGTATGCGCGGAAGACGTGGGTGATGACGGAGACGGACACATCTAGAGGTCTGGTTTGTTAGAGGCAGGAAGGGTGGGGGCGCAGACGCACAGTCCTTGACCAAGTGGTCCTTGGTTAAACTCGAGAGACACGCCGCGTTGGCGAGGCCCTGAGAGATGAGGAGACCCGTCGCGAGGGCGAGCTTGTCCTTCTGTGCGGGCGACCAGCGATGTATGTACTGGAGCAGTCCCGGGAGGGCAGATTCCTCGAGGGGCTTTTGAAGATATTTGTATCTTGGTGCGTTCAATATTGTCGTGTTGGACGGAGTAACGCGGGACTGACCTCCTGATGAGCTTGTTGAGGACCTCGATGTACTTTTTCAGGTCCTCCACCTCTGCCGGCTCCTTGCCGTTGAATATGGTGAACGGGGAGACGGGTGCGCCGTCATCGATGTAGCTGCCGCCCGGCTGGATGAGGCCGCCAACAAGGAGGATCTCGAAGAGGGCATCTGCGTATTTGAGGAATTCGAGGGTAGAGCCTGCCTGGACGAGCTTTGTTGCAAACGAGTCAAAGTCGCCTTCGGGGACGGTTTCGAGGTGCTTGTAGAGCTGATCGCGGAAGACTGGGATATTTGTGAGTGCGCGCAGACGGCGCTGGAATAAGACAGACTCGTGGGCTCGTGCTTTGCTTGGGCCTTTACTGCGCCCTTTCTAGCCTTGATTCTGACGCCTTGGAGCGAGGGCTTTGCGGCGGTGGGCTGTTGAGATGACATGCACTGGCAACCAGTTCAAGATAGAAAAGCACAGACAAATAACAGATCAAATGTTTTTTTCTGAACACTTGTCGGAATATCCTTTGCTTCCGTCTACATCGCTGTGTGTTTAATGCAGGTCTCTACATGCCTTGCGACTCAGCGGCTCTTTGACTTTATTTTTGTCAATTCAACATTATAGCCTTTTTAAGGTGTACAACAGCACTGGGTGAGCGCGCGTCCAACTCCAAGGCCAGGTGAACGAGATGCATCAAGTATGCACGTCAAGTCCTGCATTTGGCAGCCACAGTTCCACGTAGTTTCTCAAGTTCCTGCACGCAAATGAATGCTGTGGTTGTACTTTTGGCGCCCTTTTTTGCAAGACATCGCAAGAAGCACATATCATGCTGTGCAAGAATAATTTACAGCATCGTCGCGTACCGCGTACCCACATGAATTCATTATGTAGGACTATTCTTCATATATTCAACGGGTATTCGGTCTGTATTCCTCGGGCATGCACTCTGTGGGGTCGCGCTTTGGTGCCAAGTGGTGGTTACATATAAGGCCACATGACTGCGCTTTAATTGTTTCTGAACCTCTACTTTGACCACACCCTTTGCACTGCCCGATGGCCCCAGATCCTCCGTGCGCATAAAAGCACCCAATTGCTCCTCACCCAACTCATTTCCCCCAGATTCTCCAGTCCTGCCAAGAGTCCTACCCACAACATGCCCTTCTCCGACTCCCCCAACGCCCGCTCCAAATCGATTACAACTGCAGAACTCGACACGTTCGGGGTACTTGTGTTCATACTCGTTCCATTCAACTCCCTCATCCCTCCCAGGTCCTCAACCGCCATGCAGCCAAGAACTCGGCCTACCAGGTCGGCGTCTCCGAAGACAAGGGTACTCGGAGAACAATGGAGGACGCCCACTCGTTCGTTGTCGACTTTGCCGGCGTCCGTGGGCAGGGCTTTTTCGCCGTCTTCGATGGCCACGCAGGCAAGCACGCTGCTGAATGGTGCGGCGCCCATTTCCATGAAGTACGTCATTCGGCTCCTTTCTGCGCGCCTCCTCGCTCATCCTCCGTAGTATCTGCTGTCATGCATGAAGCGCCTCCACTCCATGCCCATACCCGACGTCCTCAATCAAACATTCCATGACGTAGACGAGAGCCTGTCTCGCATGTGCGAGGAATCAGCCGGCAAGATACATTCCGGCTGTACCGCCGTAACCGCTTTCCTCCGCGTCGAGGATGCAGACGGCCAGCAGTCTTTCCTCCCCGCTTCCCAACAAGACAGCGACGACATTGGCAGTCTGAGCAGTAACGAGAGTGCGGGCACCCCGTCCGGCGACGAGGGCAGCTCAAAGAAGAAGGCGCGCCGATCCCTAACCGGGAGCCGCATCCGGAACGCGTTCAAGAGTCTCGCAAGTCCGAGCTCCAGCTCTCCCAAATCCGGATCCCCGAAAACAACCCCACGCTCCCAGTCCCCATCCCCCGGCAAATTCACTGCTGAAGGCGCGACCATCACCATCCCGCCCTCGGCCGCAAGACGCGTGTTGTACAGCGCCAACGCGGGAGACGCACGAGGCGTACTGTGCCGCGCAGGAAAGGCCGTTCGCTTGACATATGACCATAAAGGGTCCGACAAGCAGGAAGCCAAGCGCATCACGGATGCAGGCGGCTTTGTCATGAGTGGACGCGTCAACGGGGTGCTGGCCGTGACCCGAAGTTTGGGCGACGCGTCGATGAAGGAGTTTGTCGTCGGCGCACCGTACACCACGGAAACGGAGCTCTGCGACGAGGACGAGTTTCTGATTTTGGCGTGCGATGGGGTGAGTCTTTTGGACGTTTGTTTTCGATCATTGTCGCTGATAGGACTCAGTTGTGGGACGTTACAAGCGATCAAACCGCCGTTGACCTGATACGTGAAGTGGAAGACGCGCAGGTTGCGAGCCAGACGCTCCTGAAGGACGCCATCGCCAACCACACGATGGACAATGTGACCGTACTCGTTGTGCGATTCAAGAATACCCGTGCATAACGGGCCGTACAATATATAATCGGTGTTTTCTAGTGTACATCATTAATCGAAACTAAGGCGTGGCTTTTTCATCTCGTTTCCCCAAGTTTCTTTCTCCACCGGAAAAGTCAGCGTCCCCAACGCTCAGGTTCCTCACATCGTAGTTGCCTAGAGTTCAGCATGTACAGTTATTTGCTTTGCCGGCAAGCAAAATAAGCACTGCCACAGCGCTCAAAATGCCGATCACAATTCAACGTTGATTCAACGCGTCGACACCGCTTGTCTCTCAACCACCACCATCACCATGCAAGCTCAAGGCCAGTGGCCACAACAGCAGCAATACTACCCCCCGCCCGGTGGGCCCCCCGGGCCAACACCCCAGTATGCTCCTCAATACGCGCCCCCCTCTGAGCCGTTCTTCAACGACACAAAATCACCTTATGAGAACGACCGATTCAAGCCCAAGAAGAGAATAAATGACCCCATTGTCCTCGTCCTTTTTATCCTACAGGTGGGTCTTGTGTCGCCGCGCCCACTAACGCTCGTGTTCAATCCCCTGAATAGTTCCTCGGCTTTGCCGCACTTTCTGGAATTACCATCGCTTCCTGGGTGAAGGACAACGGACTAGGAGGCGGCGTCGGAAAGGTCAGTCAGTCGGCTCTGGGGTCCTCAACCAACGCGCAGCTCACGCACCCGTGAAAGGGCCACGACGGGACGCCCGTGACGCTCAACCAGAGCACTGTGTATCTCCTACTCCTGGTCACCGCCGCCGCCCTGCTCCTGTCCTCGATATACCTCATGCTCGTCCGCGCCTTTACCAAAATAATAATGCATATCACACTCATCCTCTCTATATTGTTAAACGTGTACGGGCGTCCATTTCGCATGTTCATTCCAGCGCTCATATAACCTGCCAACAGCGCAATTTGTAGTACGCATACTGTTCTCTCACTTCTTTCCCACACCGTGCTTAGCTGCTATTCGAGTCTACTACTGGTTGACCAAATACTACTGTGCGCGCTGTTGTTTCCTTCCCTACCGCCCAAACTGACGCGTCCTTCTTAAGCTGGCGCCGTAATGCACGTCTCCCAAATCCACTCAATCCCTCATGGTTGATTAACATTGACGTGGCAGTTTCACCATCATAGCCCTCTTCTCCATACTGAGCTACTTTGGCTTCAAATCCCGCATCCCTCTCGCGTCGCTGCTGCTGCAGGTCGTGATCGATGTCAGCAAGCACCATATCTCGGTATACGTGGTTGCGTTCACCGCACTTCTCTTCCAGGCGCTCCTAGCCGTGTCCGTGCAAATTAACTGCTGTCACAGTGCTTGCTCACATTTCCTGCAGCTGGTTTACATTTGCCGCGATCGCCACGTAAGAAACTCGATCGTTGAACCGAGTCTCAGGCTTCCCTGATACACTTGCAGCTACACCAAATGGACCCCCGGAAACCCCTGTTCGTGCTACCTATTCTGCTGGAAGGCCGTCCCACTCACGGTTTTCCAGCTTGCGCCACCACATCGTGCTCCTCCGGCAAGGTCGCGGGCCTCATCTTCTTTGAGGTCTTCTCCTTCCTTTGGACGTCGCAGGTTATCGGTAACGTCGCGCTCGCGACGCTCGCGGGAGGTGCGCTGCCGTGACTTTCACTCGTTCATTCATCAGTGGCTAAGGCAACGCAAAGGTCCCTACGGCTGCTGGTACTACTTTGGCCCACGCGGCGAAGGTGACATGGTATGAGTCGCATCTTGGCACATGTGTCGACGCACGGCTAACCATGCACAGCCCAAGCACCCCACACTTTCGGCCTTTGGGCGTGCCTCGACCTTGTCGCTGGGTTCGATCGCGTTTGGTTCGCTCATCGTGACGCTCCTTGAGCTGCTCAAGATGGTCCTTCGCGCCGCGGAGAATTCTGCCAATGCTGATGGGCACCGTAAGCGGCCTTTGTTCGCCGTCCTCCGTGCGCTGATGGGGTTTGTTACAGCCGTTGAAGCCTGCCTCGCGTGTTGCGCTGCGTGTTTCGTGGGCATCATCGAGAGCCTTGTGCAGTATTTCAACCGGTGCGCTAATTTTTTTTTTGAGGGTTTAAACTTGAAGCTTATCCTTCTTAGCTACGCGTATATTGAGATCGGTCGGTTTTGAAACCCCTCATTTGAGCGACTCTGTTGATATTAAAGACCCTCAGCGCTCTATGGCAAGCCTTATATCACGGCCGCAAAGGTTCGTTGATATTAATGTCACTCTTCTACCTAAATCTTATGCCGCCACAAACAGGACACTTGGAGGTACGCCTATCAGCGCTCCACATTATATCCTCCTCATTTCTTTTACCAGGTTACTCCAAGACCGCGGCGTCTCGGCTATTGTCAACGACTCGCTCGTCGGAATGAGTGGGTCTGCGGCACATTCTCGATTGCCTGATTCTCATTTTCTTCCACAGCGTTGACATGGGGCGGCTACGCGGTCGGTATGCTCTCCTCGTTGTTCTCGTACCTGTACCTGCGCTGTATGTCTTCTATTTATTTTCCGAAGCGCCGTTGCTGATCGTCCGCGCAATAGTCACCGCCCCGGCATACAACGCGGACGGAAATTACACCGCACCAGTTCTACTGTTCGCCTTTCTCATCGGCCTGCAGTGCTGTGAGTCGCTTGCCCCTCTTCAATTATTTAACACTGACGCGGCGCAGCATTGACTCTATCGTCCGCCATCGAGGCAGGAGTGTCAACAATGTAAGCGCTTTCTTGCTTCTTTTGTAAACCCTGTATCAACGATGCTTGTAGCTTCGTTGGTCTCGGCGAAGATCCACAAGTCCTCGCAATGCGTGCCCCAGCCTTGTTCGCTGTAAGTCTCTGTAAGATTTCTTCCCGGTGTCTCCTCAACGCCATTTTTCAGTTGATTGCCCAGACCTATCCAGACGTTGTGCGAGGAGTAGTATGATGCGTAACCTACCCTGTCGTCGTTCCATTGAAACACGAATATGGGTTTTTTTTTGGAGTTTTTGGAAAACATCTACGACGTGCTGTTCTAACATCGTTGAACTTTTCCCCTCCGACTTGATTCCACTCAAAATTAAATAGTTTGGCGGGAATAAATGGTGCCTTTTCTTTACAATACTATTACCTAGCGACTCTGCGGACTCTGCGTTGTCGTAGAAACTGTGCGCTCGAAATCACGTTTCGCGGAGTATGTTGCCCTCTGCTTGTAAATGTTATGGTCATAGAAACTCTCCCAAAAAGATTGTCCAGGGCCAGAATCGAACTGACGTCAATCGCGGGATTCGCTTACGAAAGCGGGTACCACAAGCGAGCATACTAACCACTATACTACCTAGACCACGACGAAAAGGGATGAATTTCGGTCGACTGGGCAGGGTTTTGCCCGTGTACAGCGGACACAGCCACAAGCGAGACTTGGCGCATGACGTCGGGGCGTCATTTCCCTCATCACTGCTTAAAATGCACAGTACTTCAAGAGCCTCGAGGCCTTCGCCGCAGCAATCCCTCTCCTTCCCTCTCTCCCTACCAAGATGAGAACCACTTCATACGCAATCGCTGCAGTCGCAGTTATCTGCACTACCGTATTCACCGTTCTAAGCCTGACGAGAATTGACTGGAATGTTCTTCATCTCTCTCGTAAATTTCGGCTAACGCCATCCCTTATTCCAGGGTGGTCGCGAACTACCGCAGTGACCCCGTGAACTCCAGTTATCAGGTCAAGTACGGCTTGACGAAGGTTTGCGAGCGGCTCGTGATCGGGCGCAAGTTCGAAGCTTTCGACTGCCGCAAGTTCCCTACTAGGGACGAAGATAGTTGCGATGATAAAAACCGATTCTTCTGTGCTGCATGGTCCAGGTCAGCAATCTTGTTGCCAGCGTTGGTCCGCCTTCTAAAGTATTTCCAAAGCGCCGGTTATGCCGTCGAACTGGCCATTGGATTCGGAGCTCTTTCCCTAGCTGCCATTATCTTTGGTGTCAGCACACACTCTAGGCGGCGAAGAATCTGGCGGGCTGTAGCTGGTCTCGTCGTTCTTCACTCTGCCTTCCAACTCGCTGCCTTTGCCCTTGTGCTGGACATGCATCGCGCTTCCCGGTTCCCGATTACATTCGACAATGCCAAGCTCGGTTAGTATCTTCCACTCGACTTGTTTTCTTGTGCTCACACACAACCGATAGGTCCCGCTTTCGCCTTCAACACCGTCGCTTGGGTGTTTGGCGTCATCACCGCTATCGGTGTCATTGCGACTGGTATGGCTGCTGATCGCGGTCAGCGATGGGCAGCTGGAAGTCGCGCATACCAGCCTATTCTGGGTAATTAATATGTGTACATACTTGTAACTTGTAACGACATACACGCTGTACTTTATTCAAGGCATTCCCGCCCGCATATTATCGAAACGACTCTTCTCATAACGAAGCCAGTTATGGCTTCTGTCTGGCTCACCCATTACCTCTTGGACGACTTTTACCAAGCTCCTCCCCGGTTGCGGCTCTTTGCCAGGTCCTCCTTCCATGCCCTCGCGCAAGCTTCCTTTGTCTCCGCCTGCAAATGTGTGAACTGAATGTAGAAGCCGTCGTTGGCGACGTACTGAGCTCCCAGACCATCATACCGCCAAGCCCCTCCTTCCTGATCCACTCTCCTTTCCATCTGGAAAATACACCAGCTTGAATGCAGAGAGTAGCCTCGAAACAAGGCACCTACCTGGCAACCTCCTCCGTATCAAAACTGATCAATTCCTTCTTCTCGTAGTCGTACGACCAGCTGGCGAGCGCTTTCTCGTCACGGAAGACATGGGAACCGGGCAGAGGAAGGGCTCTGTAGTCGTAAACACCTTGTTCCCAGCTTCCGGGTCCGATTCTGAGACAAGTAAATAAAAGGAGAAAGCGAGCCGTGCATTTATTACCCAGAAAATGGTTTTCCCGGTCCCTCCGTGTTCATGAAAGACCTGCCGTATAGAGGCACACCAAGGATAATCTTGGATCGCTCGACGCCTGATAATTTTAGAATGCAGTTCGAGCGAGACAGACCGAGCGACAAACCTTGAGAAATATACCAATTGACAGAGACGGAAGAGCTAATGGGCCCTCCGAAGACGTTGGCTTGATGGTTCGCGATGCTATCCCAAGAGCCGGCTAAGATGAATGTTTGAGTCACCTGTGGTCAAGCTGAGATACTTGTACTCGCAATAATCGTAAGCCATGAGATTCCAGTAGTCGAGGTACCTGTCCATCTCCTTGACCTGCAATTTGTGGTAGTGGTCAGGCCCGCAGGGGGCGGCGATCTGGTGAGGGTGAGTAATTAACTCGATATTAAAATCAACCAGCAACACCGACGGTTAGAAGAAACCTGTAGTCGGCGCCCTTGGCTCTAGCGTGTTCGTCGAGGCCATGCCTCAGCTCCTTGAGTAACTCGGCATACCCAACAGCTTGTGCGTGGTCCGAGGGATATTCATAATCGACGTCGAGGCCATCAAGCCCAAAGTCCTCCAATAATTTAATGGACGAATGGACGAATTTGGCTCGCAAGGCCGGCGATACGACAACAGGATGAAAACTGGGGCTATACGTCCAGCCCCCGATCGAAAGCAACACCTTGAGATGCCGGTGCTGTTTCTTCAAGTTGTAAAGAGCCTTGAAGTTGCCTGGGCGATGAATGTGTACCCGATGCGTCTCGCCATTTGATAATGAAGCGCACCATACAGGTTGTCTCCACTATCATTCCAAGAATCGCCGGGATAATGTATGTCCTTGTCGGCCCAATCATCTGACAAGTGAACTTCCCCAGTGTCTGCCTTGACATTGGCGAATGCATATAGAATGTGCCTGGTGCGATAGTCAGACGAAAGACGATCACAGCAAGGAATTTGATGTACGTCAAGTCGTGAGGGATCAACGATGGCGGAAACTTTCGTCCATAGATGCCCCTAGAAGCGCACCGTCAACGTTCGAATCATACCTAGTGTAGCACTGAGAGGACCAGTTGACAAAGCTAAAGAAAATCAGTTTCACCAGGTCAGTTCGCCTGTGAATGCACGCAACTATCCCACGGAGAGCTTTCCAGTCGTCATATCGTTAGCAGGCTGAGCGGTAGCTGGTTGTTGAAAGAGCAAGTCTGCGAACGAGCTGCGGATTGGTTGGTTCAACCAAACAGACAGCAGTAGCGATGTTAGAATGAAAGAGGCTGTGAGAATGAAAGTCTTCCAAGGTTTTCGTGGTTGTGGTTCAGGTGCAAGCGTCATTCCTGTGACTAATATAGATACATATAGCACGAAATATTCAAGATGGGTACCAATGTCGACTGTTCTGTCCGCGCCCCCGTGCTCTATTAATACAATTAATGGCCAGCAAGTTAGCATTCCCCAAGAAATTTTGATTTTGGCCATGGTTGATGGAAGTCGTCGCTAATTATTCGGTCAGTCGAGACCAACCCGCATCTTTCAGCGATCACATACGTCCAGGAGGTAAGGTTCGGGTTCGTATATGCCTCCATATATCTGGGGAAAGGTTGAGCCCTCTTAAAAAAGAGGACATTCGTTGCTCACTTGTTTATATAATCCGACGTCGGCTGCGAACCAAGTCAGTATCGATGCATAGTGAAGAAGCCCCAGCGACTAACGAAGTTCGGAGGGTCGCAGCTGAAAAGCGCTTTAGAATGTGGATAGTTCGAGTGAGAGAAGGCCATACCCTATATTTATGGCACTTTTGGGCTGATATACTCGTATATAGTCGCTGGAACGGACGTCAGGACCATGCTGAGGGCAAGGTGGTGCACTCACATTGAAAGAGTACAAGGGAACGGAAGATGCGCAAGATCCACGGGGCCGAAGTTCGTCGACATTCCCAAGTTGGCTATGAGGTACTAGCGTCGAAGTTAGCTTTGTCGCAGTCTATGTTAGAGGCATGGGGATATGGACCATAGGCTCTTGCGAAACTAATCGTGGACCGATTTGGACCGCGGGGTCTGGGCCGACTCCGGCGGCTTTTATGGTCCAGGCACTACGGCAAAGTGAGAAATACAAGAGAAACCGATGGGAACTCGGCTCGCAGTTTATTATTCGAAATCCAGCTAATATAGGCGTCTAGAAAGAAAGAAACAGTTAAACACTGCTCCAGCAATCCTGGGCGAAAAGACTTGCCCACAACTCCAGGTTTATACTCGAATCCATAGACGGAAAAACAGCCGCCATTCTTCTCGTAGCAAGCGGGATCCGTGGACGTGACAACCGACGTCGCCTGTTGTGTGATGCTTCCGGTGAAAGTATTCAGCTGGGAGATTGTAGGATCCTCAAGTATAAAATTGTCGGAATTATTCAACCACTTGTAACCCTACGATATAGCAGATGAGAAAGAGGTTCAATGCTGACAGAAGAGAAAAACAGCGCTAACGGCATTGAAGGGAGCCCATTGAGCACTTTGCGACACTTGGGCAACGAGGTTGGAAGTGATCTGAAGACGCGATGAATGTCAGTCAACGAGGGCCAGAAAAGTGGCGAGTATTTTCACTTGGGCCTAGACAAACGTCAGCTCATCGAATCAAAGCGAAATGATAGTAAGTCCCACCTCGAAAACATCAATTTCCGGTGCGCTACGTCCCACAAATGACCCGTCCGGATTTTGAGGGCCAGGATGACTTTCTCCTGGGCAGGTACAGCTTGAAAGTCGTTGACCTGAAAGGGAAGAACTGCGTTCAGGAAATAAGATGGGAAAGAAGGGGGACGTGAGGACCTGGAAGCCAAGAAAGGTCGCCACCATGGCCCTTGTCCCCGTTGACGGTTGCGGCTTTAGGCAACCCGTTAACGGTTTGATTCGGGGCGACCCCCACATCACAAGAATCGTATGAATATGGCCAATTGCCGTCAAGAGTGGCCCCATAACCCGCACGCCCCAGATTTCCCATGGTCCACACCTGAAAAAGAAAGAGATACGTGAGAAGTGACGACTTCATACTAGTCAACTACTTGCAGCAGGCCAAAGCCCTAAAATGTTGTCGGTCCCCGGCAACCGCACGTTTACTTCGATGAGTCCTGTATATCCCTTAGTTGATGGGGACGAACATGGAAATGGGACGACACACCCCCGGTGAAGCAAAATTTGTTCCTAGAGAAAGGCACGTGATCGCGTCAGAAAAGAGCTAAATCGCCCGGTGTACTTACCAAGTGGAAAGCATGCCTAGATCAGCCATTTAGAACAGTGGTCCAAAATCTCAAAGGCTACGAGAATCGCACCTCCTTGGAAGTTCAAATTATGTGTTTGTTTCGGCTGGAGGGTGATCTCTAGTGACCCGTTGGAGGTGGTAATCGCCGCTGGGTCGTACCACTGAGTCGGATGTGCATGTTGAACGAGCAGAATGAACGTGTACAAATTTCACTGACCTCTATATTATTCGTTTCCTGTTGAACAATGTGAGCATAAGCGACGCTACTCCTGAAAGTCGAGGGGCATACCCAATAATGAAGATCGACCGCTTCCCAGTACGGGTCATCCCCTGGATAAAAGGAACGACCATCTGTATTGAATTCGTCGGAAAATACCTGATCCAAAGGTAAGTGAAACGCAGCGTCCCTGCGTCCGGCAACCCACCAGCAGCATTTCTTCGTCTCCGACCCATGAGGACTTGCTATACGCCTCCTCGGGCGTTTCAGCGTCGATCAAGCCCCAATTGCCTGGAATGCCTGGTACCTTTGAAGGATAAGGTACCGCCGCAAAGGTGAATATTTTGCGGAGACTCACTTGGCCAGAGCCTCGAAATGCAGCCATTGAAACAACGCATCGTACTGCAGAAGACTTGTAAACTCACCGTTTCTGCCTCCGAGGTTGAAAGCGCCTGATGTTTGCCGCAATTCCGACCGGAACGACAACACTGGGTACCCGATACTTTCCATGCAACAGCTTCAGAGAACGGACACATAAAATAAAATCCGCTCACAAGAGCGCCAGTATCCCAGCTACGAGGATGAGGAGGCAGCCGAGATTTGTAGCACCTCGAACAGACAACGCGTGCCCTCCTCGCTCGATTCCGGTGATAACTTCAGGGCGATGAAGTTCGTCGTCGGGATCCTCTTCTTGAAGATCCAGTGAACAGCCCCATTTTGCTGGGTCGGGTCCAAGGGAGTACTGGTCGACTTGAGAAGCCATTCAAAACGCAGGAGCGGTCAAATTTTTACATACTCTTGCTTGCAGAGACGGCGACGGCGACGTCCCAGGGTAGGGCGAGTCGGAATTTATCGAGCCAACCCAGCTTGTTTGCCTCCGATACATGTGAGCACCAGGAGATACTGGACGACCAACTTGAAGGTGAGTGCGGCGCCGGTGCATTACCAATACTTACAAGGCAGCGGCTGAGAACCAGAACGGCTCACAGAAGGCATGGCACCAGTACGTAGACCGAAGAAAGTTTATCTAGTTTCAGTCCTTTTGTCCACGGCCGTAACGAAGCACCGTCCAGCCGCCCGTTGTTAAAATGCGCTCATGAAAGGGGGACGAAAACAGTAAATGCCACCAGTCCGGACTTCTGGGCGGCCGGGAATTACTCCAGATTTACTCCAGATGGCACAGAATCGGTGAGAAATTGACCACGTCGAAGAAGCGTTAAAGGCTATAATTGGAGTGAAAGCGCGAATACCGAGACGGCAGGAAACGGCCGCGGAGGGACGCCAAGAGCGTTCGCGGCAGGACATTTGGTTCCACAAATACAGTAGGCCCAGAATGGGAGGTTGCAAGAGGGGAACGCAACATATCAACAAATTCTGTATTCAAATTGCCACATGCGGATTTAACGCCGGATTGAACAGAAAAGTACATGCACAACATACAACAGGATAAACAAGATAACTCAAGATAGACGGTACTACAACATGCATTTATGGTGGAGGAATGAGCCGGGTTATTACCCCGAGGCCCTGCGAACACGGTCAGGATTGAAGCGACGAGATCCCGAGATCCCTACCTTGGTTTTGCCCTCACGAAACAAGAGCTTCATCCCTTCCTTGATGAACTCTGGATGGGAGATAAACTCGAACTGGACGGTAGCTCGGTCCCCTGTGCGTAAGCAAGCCGCATCCATTCCGATGATTCTAACGGTTTGACGGACAGCCTGATGAGACAATTATCGTTGTTGAGCCCTGAAAACGGCAAAAATTCAATCACGTACGCCACAGTGCAGCATCGCCTGTGTATTCGTTAGGACATAAGTGACATATAGGACTGAGAAGGTGCCGACCTGATAGTTCTTCTGTAATGTGGTATTGTGACTGCGGACGATCAGTAATATGACAAGAGTATCGCCGACCGAGCTCACTATAGGATCAAAACCTGGCCTTCAAACTGTCGAACAGCTGAAGGGCAACTGTAAATATTCTCTCCTTGGGAGACATCAGCAAGACCAACATCACCTTTCGGCGGAGTCTCGGTCTTGTGAACCAGGACCATTCCCTTACGGACCGCAGCCCTGCGCACACGCTTTAGGGCAAGGGAAACACACTGGCCAGCCTCTGCAGTAGTGACATTGGCGCTGCGGAGATAAGTAATTAACAATTAGATGTCTGCCGATAAACTAACCGTTTGCGCTGCATGCTCTTAACGACGGTGCTCTGATAATTACCATTGGAATCTGGGCCAAGGAGGACGGCGTCTCCGGTCTTGATGCTCCCGTTGTTTATGATTCCTGTCAAGTTTTCTTCAAATTTTGCGGGTTGTGTAAGAAAATGGGCTCACCATTGGTCACAGTTCCGACGTAAGGGACAGACCAAACCTCTGTCACAGAGAACTTAGGGACGAGTTAGATCGTACTCGGAAGACGTAGGAGACCTAACACACCTCCAAAGGCTGGTTAACAGCGAACTTCTCCTGATCGGCCTCGCTAGAGGGTAGCAGATTCAAGAAGGTACGGACCTGCGGTGGCGTCAACAGAAAGGAGATATTCACGAGAATCGACAAACATAGTCCAAACCCTCTCCCGTCACATTAGACACAAGAAATATCGGACATAACCTAACACGAATGAGTTGCCTGAAATTTAGAAAAAAATCGGAACCAACCGATCTTTTCCAAAAGCAGTGGATATCTCGACCGCCGTTTCGACCGACTTGACAAATACCGGCGTTTTTCTGACTATAATTAGCGGAGTCGGGGTTTAGAAGAGGGGAATGAACTGACCTGCAGCCGGGACTCTTGAGGATTTTGGTAACCTGTTTGATAGTCTCCGCCAAAACATTTGGAGGCGTCATGTCGATCTGATTGTAGATTATGAACACCAGAGTATTTGCACAAGCAGCCGGCAGTACCTTGGTGATGCAGACGACGACTGGTACACTGAGAGCAAGGGCAATAGCCAGATGCTCTTTGGACATCCCTATCAAGCCAGCGTTTGCACCGACCATCAAGATCACGCAGCTTGGTGCCCCTACTCAAGTTGAATATTTGTCCTCTCGATAAACGGTACACCAATTACCCGAGGTTAGACCGTACAGAGTAGTCTTCAAGTAGCGCTCGTGGCCAGCAAGATCTGGTTCAACAGTAAGCGGGGTCACTTGGGAAATATATCAACATTTCATTACCGATAAACGAGACAATCTTGGCCGCCTGGATAGATATTTCCTCCCAACCCAACTTCTCACGTCGGATGACGTCTGGGTCAGTTGAATTGGCGGTGTTCGGGAGGATGGGTGCTCCGGAGGGAGCGAAGCCTAATATCTGGTATCCTTTCAGCAGGGATGTAGCCGAAATTGAGTTGCATACCTCCATCCCGACACTGGAGGTTCGCCCGGTTTCAATTTCATGCTTGTGCCGAAACAGTCCGACACGCGCGCGACCTCGACCGTCGTCCAAAGCACCTTGAAAATGCTAAGGAGGGAGAAGGTTTTGGGGGGAACAAAGCACACCTCGTGTTAATACACCCAGAGTGGTGGATTTCCCACTATCTACGTTGCCAACCACCGCGCACCGAACTTCGGGCGTCAGAGAGACATTTGGAGGAGGGAGCCGTAATAGTAAAGATAATCGCGGGTGCCCCGTTCGGGTTTCGAAGAGAACAGATGTCTTGAGGGAAGATGGCTATAAGACTGTCGAATCATGATACGACCAAAATACAGACCTTGCCGCCCACTTCCTCCACCGTGCTTTGAATTCCCTTGTGAAGGACGTCAAGTTCCTGCTCAGTACGGGAGACGCCTGTCCAGCCCTCAGTATCATCGGACAGTTCGCCGGCGAATAACTTGGCGTGTGGAGGCTGCAATCCTATTCGAAAGACGTATTCTCCGGAATGTTGAGTGAGTATTCCAGCAAGCAGATCTCGGGCGACGTCATTATTAGCAGGAGTAGAAAGTAGTGCGATCTGGAAAGTTTATCAGTGATAACGCAGGCCGTGAGATGGATTGAGGTACAAGAATCTTCTCCTCGATTTCCAAGAGCCCGGTAGTTGTGTCTGGAGGAGCGGGGTCAGGGACTTCGTCTTTTGACTTGCCCTTGGAGGGTGGGGGCTTCTTCAGGTTCTTGTTGTTTTCTTTATCATTCTCGGCCACCGCTTGAACGGCGCGTTGTTTCGCGATTTCGCGACTGTGCTCGTCAATTTCGTTCTGAGGAACGTGTGAGATCAAGGGGTGCCGTGATGGGGACGATGCAAAGACCTGGAAGGTGCGAAGGGTAGTCATCTTGGGAAGTCCCAAGAGGTCCTTGAATACACTTTATAGCAAGAAAACGAGTCAGTTCAGAGTCAATCCGAGTCCAAGTTGGCCAATTGAGTCAAAGCTCAAGCCAAGCAGGGACGTAAGCCAAAGCCGTCTGGTCCAAACATTGCTGCATAGCCACTTCTCGTTCTCAGCGGAATTTGGACGCAAAACAAGAGACGAGTGCGCCCGAATATAAATATGACTCCCGCACGACGCATTTCGGGCAGCATCCCCGGAGTGCTAGATCCTCAGCAACCACTCCGTCTCCTCCGTCGTCCCTCCTCCACCCTCTCCTTTGCAACCTTCGATCCCCGCGTCGCTTCAGCCGACCATGCCTGGGATATGCGCTCCCTCTCGCTCAACGAGGAGCTCTACCGGCCAAAACGCGTCGTTATCGGTTCGACCGTGTTATACCCTGGAAAACGCGTCTAACGTTTGGCCAGAAACCACCTGCGCGGGTGAATCTTCATGGCGTTTCGTTCCCAAAGCACGTTGCGATGAAGGGGTCCGCGACGAAGGCCAGTGGCCGCGCGTCATCGAAATTTGCGGGTGGGAGTTGTCAATCCGGTCATAATGTCTCTTGTTTGACGCGTTCTAGACAACTAGTTGAATGCTCCCAAGACCAATGGGACATCTACAAGCTGGACCCTGCATATGATTGCTACGTCCGCGCCCCTCCACAGGTTACGATAATATCCGAGGCCCCGCAGAAACCCAAGGAACCAAAACAACCGTTAGGGAAACACCGCATGTCCTCAGCTGAACCATGTCCGGAGATGCCACCCGCCAAGACTCTCCACTTGGAAGAGGAAGAGGAAGTCGCAGACATGATGATCGACGACGAAGGTTTACCTGGCATCAAGGCCCCGGGTGATCGAGCAAAGAAATATCGGGAAGAAGTCGAAAGGAATCGGAAAGAACGACGTGAACGGGGAGCCCGTCGCACAGAACGGCTTGCGACTCGTGATGACATTGTATTCGACTTTACATCCGAAGATCCAGCCCAGTTGCAACATGCAGACAATCCAACGCCGGAAACCAAGGGTAAACGCAAAGGTTTGCTAGTTGTCGATATTTTCCTTGGCCTATTCGCTGAAGCGCAGCACAGTGGGGACCATTTTCGATTCTCTGCGCGGAGCAGACGATGCCGAGTATATTTACGAGGAACCGCCCACACGGAACGCGGTCAACTACTCGCCCACTAATCAAGCCAAACGTAGTCGAACCTTCTCGCCAGGTGCCGCCAAACGTGATTTGGAGGCTCGACGTCTGGAGCGAGAGAAACAAAAACGGGAAAGGAGAGAAAGAGAATTAAATTTACGAAAACAGGAACGATATCAGCATTTTTTAAAGGAAGTATACTCTGAACTGCCCGACCGCGGGGGCCCCAGTGACGGAGGAGGTTTTGGTAATGGTGCGCGGCATTTTTTATTTAAATTACGAGATGGGTCTTGACGAGCTCTCTAGATGGCGAGCCTATAAACGTCTCGGACGATTCAGAGAATGATGACGAGGGTGATGCGGCAGCAGAACAGGATGCAGAGGCGGAAAGGCTGGCATCTATCGCCGAGTCGCGCCGAAAACTTGCGGAACTCGAAGCTGATAGACCGTTATGGGAACAGGAGGCGAAGAAGCGCGAAAGACTCGAGAAGGAACAGCAAGAGGCCCAGCGGGCTCGATTGGCTGAGCGCCGTGCTGCCGAAGCTCGGAAGGCGGATGAAGAACGGAGAGCTACTGTGGAGAGGGAGCGACAGCAGTCACAGGCGAAGGAAGAGGTGCGGATACGTGGGTCGGAAGAGAGGGCCCGACGTGAACGGGAAAGGCGTCAACGAAATGAACGCTGGGCTTACGGACCTTGGACCACCCAAAGAGCGCTCGAACGATACAAGACGCTGAGCGATATCTTTGACTCTACAAAGTTTTCTGCAGATGATCCCCTCACTTTCGACGCGGTGCCATGGCCCCATTCCGCTCTTTCATTTTCAGTCGAAGATATTGATTGGGCCTCTGTGGAAGGTTTCTTTAACGCCGTCAAACCACACATGCGGCCCCAAGGTAGCGTTGCCTTGCGTCTTTAAAACATCTATCGTGTATCTGACTATTTGTAGACTTTCTCTCTTTCGTTGAAAAGAGTCACCGCCGATTTCACCCCGACCGATGGAGGTCTCGTGGACTGTTGAAGAGTGTTGCAGACGAGACCGAGAGGGGGTGCCTGGAAGTTGGTACGTGCAGGCGGTTCAATTGAGGATGCTTGCTGACCAAATCGCCAGCTTCCAATACAGTGGCGCAGGCGCTCACTCCTCTATGGCGGGACCACACTGGTCGATAACATTCCCTGCATGATTGTATTTTTAGGATTATACAGCTGTATTATTTTAGCACGAATGGATGTGTAGCGCCTTACGCGTCTAACTGCGCGTCTGATCAGCCGCCGAGCCGCGCTAATCACAGGAACAAATAGTGACGGTACCTTTCGCGCGTTGTTGACCTTCCCTTTTATCTCTGCAACCTTGAGCCTGGCGACCTTGTTTATCTCCCTGCTCCTGGCTCATTCTGTGCACCTCTTAATTTAGGTGCCAGTTGTTCTACTTGTCATTTTGCGGCCATCTGCTCCGTCGCGCGGTAATGGCAGACACTCGGGAGTCTTTACGCAGGATTCGCTCGGCCGGCGATATGCCAGCATCCTCGACCCCTCGAGCCCCCGAACCCGTACGGTTCCAACCCTCGAGGTTTTCGGAAAGCCACGTTCATTCGCTTGGTCCGAATCGGCCCATCCACGACGCGTCCCACAGTCCGAGCGCAGTCACCGAGCCCCCTCCGATGGTTCGTGCCCCAAGCAGCGCTGGGCTTGTCATCGAGCGCGCAGGATCAACGGTTCCTCCCATCCCCGAGCATCCAGATGTACCCGTTCCCGTACCGGTCGCAGCTCCACAACCCGCGCCTCCCTTGGTCACCCACAATGTGTCCTTATATAGTCAAATAATGACCTTCTTTGGATATGGACGGGGCGCGTCGCGGGCTAGGAAACTATTGGTGTCTCTGTGGTACAATTTGACTTGGGGATTAATCCAGGTGCGTCGGTTCCGCTCCAGGGTCGGACAGCAGCTAACGCTCGAGTCAAGATTGCCATGATAATCATCATGCTCGCCATCGCCGCCCACACGGAAAGCAAGACGAGTAAGCAAATCGTAATATATGCGAGCGAAACACGTACTTTAACCGCAGTATACAGTGCCAGGCGAGAACGAGTGGGATGCGTGTGACCGGCCCCTGGGAGCGTGGTGCTGCATTTACGTTGTCCGCGTGGTGTTTTCATCGAGCCTCACATATTGGGGATGGCGAAGAGATCTCAAATCGTGAGTTTCCGAACGAACGAGTTGCTGTTCTCCCCGCTCAAAATACCACCAGTCATGCGAATACGGAAGACCCAGAGAGCGCACCAGATAGTCAGACGCGACCCACAAATGCTACTCTGCACCCTCAATCGCCGACCCAAGGTTCCGGCGCGCCTGCCCAGGGTTCCGGCGCACCTTCGGCCGGTAGTAATCCTCCTGCGGAAGTACCGCCCCTACCACATACGGTCCTTTACTCCCGGTATGTAGTACCATTTTTTTTTGAAGTGTTGTCCAACTGATTCATTTCTTAGCCTTTCCATCCTCTCATCGTTGATCACCTTGAGCTGGTTTCTTACAGGTGAGCTTGCCGCCCTCTCGCGACCTCGCATTTATCCTTTCTCCAGCCCACATCTTGGAATATACGTCAATTCACACTTGTCGTTTCTCCTCTCCGCATCTCTGGTGGCTCACATTCGGAATCCTTTGTATCATGTACCTCATCGTACTCGA
Organism: Mycena alexandri; assembly: GCA_029233265.1. Lineage (NCBI taxonomy): Eukaryota > Fungi > Basidiomycota > Agaricomycetes > Agaricales > Mycenaceae > Mycena > Mycena alexandri. The sequence continues at coordinate 522,467 of JARJCM010000004.1, forward strand.
GGTCGTTATTTTGGGTTTCGTGGTGTTCATCGTCGCGCCGATCGTCTTCGTGAGTCTTCCCTGGGCATCGTCACCATTTCACCACTTCTGACTGTATCCAGCTCTTCTGGAATATCTTTTTGATGTGTCTCGGGCGACACCCCATGCAGAACCCCACCATGATCAGGTCAGCTTTTTTTTGGCGCATTAATATTCACCATTGACCAGTCAAGTAGGCCCGATGTCGCGAAGCTGAGTCCTTCCGTTGTGGACCGAATCCCGCTCGTCATGTACATTCCGCCACCGCCCGATGCTCTTCCTGGGAGCATACCGATTCCTCAAGCGGTGTATTCTTATCCACCTCAACTACCGCCACCCCCTGCGAAGCCTAAACGACGTTTCAAGTTTCTGCATCGTCGCCGAGGAAACAAGGACGCACCCGCGGGCGACGTTCCGGAAAGAAGCCCTCAACAGCCCGGGGAACCACATACTTGGCAGGATCATTGGGAGCACACAGGATATCCATTCGTCATTCTCGAAGGGAATCGTGCTGCTTGTGCGGTTTGTTTGATGGATTTCGAGGAACCTAAACGAATTGCGGGTCTCGATCCCGTTCCAGCCGACGCACCGCGACATTCGGAGGCGTCAACCCCATCTACTCCTGCGATACAGGAAGTTCCTGTCGAAGTCAGCAACCCTCCTCCGGGGACAGAGAATCAGCTGAAACTTGAAGATGCGGGTGAAGGAGCGGTGCCGTTGAGACTGCTAGCTTGTGGCCACGTCTTCCATGTTCGTTATTGCTCTCTCGGTGATCTATTTTCTCTAACGGTTCACGGCGTTGCAGAAAACCTGTTTAGATCCATGGCTGACAGATGTGTCTGGTCGTTGTCCCGTCTGTCAGAGAGCGGTGGAGCTTCCAGCGAAACCCACCAAGAAGCAACGTATTTCTTAATCTTGTATTTTTCTTGTCCCGTTATTATTATTGTACTTGTACCTAAACAAACAAATATATTACCAGATGCGTCAAGGATCTTCCATCTCTAGCAGCGATGTCTCGTTTTGACCAAGCCCAATTCGGGATCAATAATGTGGGCAGCGAGACAGGAGCGCGACTTCACTGCGACAAACCCTGTGTTTCCATCTCAGCTCTATCATTACCATGCTCTTCAAGTTCGTTCACTTGAAGCGGAAACGCTCTGCGAAGGAAGCCGAGCGGAGCGTCGATCCAGCGAGTTGTTTGGAACGTAAAAATTGCATTACAGGTGGTGCTGACGGGGGGATACTACAGTCGGACGACCTGCAGCTGGACGTAGAAACATTACCGCAACCGGTGTCGAACGCAATAGCAGTAAGCACCCACCAGGGGAGTTGCTGAACTCTTGCTGATCATGCCTGGCAGACAATAGTGCCTTCAAGGCGCCGGTCCCAGGATGAGACCTCGCAGCGAAGAAGTGTCCTCAACGTCTTGTACCCTCGACCATCGCTCCACCCTGAACGATCTTCCTTCGGTGAACAACGCCTGTGAGATTCGCTTTCCTTGTCTTCGCCATGAGAAAAGACTGAAAGAGCACCGAAAGTAGGTTGTCATCTCCGTCGAGTGCGAGGGTAACGCCTCTGAGGAGAGAAGGTGAACGTATTCCCTCGGTCACTGGAAACTGACCGGCTAACGCAAAGTTGAACCAGATACCGAGGCCGATCCTCCCCCACCATATTCGCGATTTGATCCTGCACTAAGGCGATGGCAGTTTCCAGACAGACATCGCCAAGAACGCCCGGCTCCCCTTCTGGTCCTGTGAAGTAGACTACACCGGAATTGAGCCACGCAATGTATTTCCGGTATTACTTTCGCGGATGGGCTGTAATAGTCGGAAGTACTTACAGGGAACATGGGAGTTGAAGGATATTAGCCGTGTTTCCCCGGGCTAGATATTGATTGCCGAAATGACATGAAATCAAACACTAATTGGTTCCCTGCCGGTTTACCGCCATGTTACGCAGAACGAATATTTTGTCGCGCTCGCTCAGTCGCTCTTTTGCTTCCTCTGCGGGAAAAAGGTGGGCATGACTCGTCTCGCCCCTTTTTTTCACCTGACATTTTTAGCCCCACAGGTTGGTCTGTTCAATACGAAAGAATACACGTCGCGCTAATGGGTCTCGCAGCAATCGTTATGATGAACATGGGTGGACCGGAAACTGTCAGGCCTTACTGTTTCTACTTCTGGAGCTCATCGTTAACCTGCGTTTAGGTCGCTGAAACCCACGACTTTCTAAAAAATCTATTTCTTGACGGCGACCTCATTCCCCTTCCTTTCCAGCGTTTCCTTGCTCCGTACATTGCCAAGCGGCGTACACCACAAATTGAGCAGCAATATACCGATATCGGAGGCGGCTCTCCCATTCTTCGCTACACCCGGCTCCAAGGAGAAGGTATGGCACGCCTCCTCGACGAGCTACACCCGGCAACAGCGCCGCACAAGGCCTATGTCGCATTCAGATATGTTCGCCCACTGACCACCGAAACTGCCCGGGAGATGAAGGCCGACGGTGTCAAAAGGGCTATAGCATTCACCCAATACCCGCAATACAGCTGCAGTACGACCGGAAGTAGTTTGAACGAGTTGTTTAGAAAAGGCAACACCGGAGAACTCGACCCAGAAATCGAATGGAGTGTTATTGACCGCTGGGGAACACACCCCGGTTTTATTGAAGTATGTTTGTTCCCCCAGACGTTGGTCATTGACCGATACTTTGCAGGCTGTCGCCCAAAATATAGAAAAAGCTCTCGCCAAATTTCCCGTTGAAACGCGACACGAAACTGTCATACTATTTTCCGCCCATTCACTTCCAATGTCAGTGGTTAATCGCGGCGACCCTTACATCCTCGAGGTTGCTGCCTCCGTATCCACCGTTATGGACAGACTGAAGCACACCAACCCATACCGCCTGGTTTGGCAGTCGCAAGTAGGACCCACTCCGTGGATGGGAATGCAAACCGGAGCTGCTCTGAAAGGTTTGGCGCGTCTGGGTACAAAACAAGTGGTCATCGTACCGATTGCCTTCACGAGCGACCACATCGAGACTCTGTACGAGATCGATTTGGAATATGCGAAAGAAGCCAGAGAGGTACTCGAAATATTATTTCCGAGAAAATTGCTAACATATGAGAAGCATGGGATTGAGGTCCACAGAGCAGAATCCCTCAACGACTCGCCGGTTTTCATTAGGGCGCTCGCAGATATTGCTACCAGCCACCTCCGACAATATTCGGCAAATCAGCGGCCCACCAGTGTTCAACTCGGTCTTCGATGCCCGGGTTGCACTAATGCTACTTGTCAGCAACAAAAAGCGTGGCTGGCCAAGGGCGGGAGGCAATGAGAGAACTTTTGGTCGTTTTCTGTATAACTATTAATAGACATATGGATGCGATTCGCTGACTAAGAACGATCGAACCACTTTGTCTAAGACCACAACACGCACATTGCAATGGACGCGACAGTTGTCTCTTCTCCAGGAAAGGTTTTAATAGCAGGCGGCTATCTGGTGCTGGATCGGACCTACACTGGCGTTGTTGTTTCAACTTCCTCTCGATTTTATACGGTCGTCCAGAATTCTATTGGCGAGGATAGTCTGATCACAGTACGATCGCCACAATTCGTGTCTGCCACCTGGACGTACTCTGTGAAGCTTGAGCCTTCTGTGTTGGTTCAGGAATTGCCAACAAAGTAAGGCACCTGATTCCTTCATGGCGCGATGGTGATTTTTGCTACTGCGTCTAGTGCTAGCAAGAATAAATTTGTGCACTTGGCGTTGCAGAACATACTGTCTCTGGCCTGTGAGATAAAAGGTGAATCTCACGTCCGGAGTAGTCTATCATCCGGCTTCGACGTCTGTATCGTCGGCGACAATGATTTTTATTCTCAGAGAGCGCAGGTACTGCCGGCGGCTATGGTACATAAGTTTCGCTGCTGAATTGCTTCTGAATAGCTTGCGTCCCTGGGTCTCCCCCGTACGCTGGCGTCCCTCCGCCGAATAGCACCTTTTGTTCCAACAGGCGTACAATTGTCCGAGGTTCACAAAACTGGTCTCGGTTCCTCTGCAGCCTTGATTACATCTCTGGTCTCTTCTCTGCTCCTCCATCTTTCGGTTATTCCTGCCTCCGACCTCACGCAGCATGAAAGTGAGGGCAGACGGCTCGCTCACAATCTTTCGCAATATGTGCATTGCTTGGCACAAGGCAAAGTGGGGAGCGGCTTCGACGTCTCTGCCGCCGTCTTTGGAAGCCATATTTACACCCGCTTCGACCCCTCCGTTCTCCAAGAACTGATGGCCGACTCGGACGACGGTGTGAGCCGTACTTGCCTTTGCTTTCGATCTTTTTCTCAAATGTTTCCCATAGCCCAAGTCTCGTCTCTTGTTACCCATCATCTCTCCGTCGAATGAAGCTTGGAATTATAACATCGTCGACTTCCAGCTTCCGCCGCTTACTCGAATGATGTTGGCCGATGTAGATGCGGGGAGCGACACACCTTCCCTGGTCGGGAAGGTACTCAAATGGCGGAGAGAAGACATTGTCACTGGTATGATTGCCGACTCTTCCTTCGACATTCCGTGCTCATTTCCAGCTGATAGCCGACGCTCTCTGGTCATCTCTTGGTCTTTTAAACCAATCGCTTGCGCAGACCCTCCTCAAATTGACCGACCAGCATTCACAAGACCCAGTCGTCTATGAAAAAACGTTGAAAATACTCGCCATCACCAAGTCAGAGGAGGTACGTTAGATTTTTTAGAGTTCATGCGACTTGTTAACGGATTGCCCTCCAAAGTGGTCAACGAAACCTAGCTCTCCGGGTGAACAAACCATCGTCTCAACCTTCGTGGAGGTTCACCGGATCTCGCAAGCTATTCGCGGCAAAATGATAGAGATGGGAACGTTATCCGGAGTTCCGATAGAACCTATCGAACAAACCAAGCTCCTCGACTTGTGTATTTCACAGCCTGGTGTGATCGGCGGAGGAGTTCCCGGAGGTTGGTCTCTTACATCCACTTGAACAAGGCCAAGCAAATTTAACTGTGTTCGCAGCGGGCGGCTACGATGCTCTCTGGCTGCTAGTCTGTGAACCTAAAGATTTGTTGCCGAACCAGCGACCGGTTGAGGTCGTCGAGAATGTATGGAGTACGTACACCGAACTCGATGTTTCTCCTCTGTCGGTGGTGGAGAGCATGGCCAAGGGAGCTCGAATCGAGCAACTCGACATGATACCAGGATTAAGAGATGCCATAGCGCATTAGCACGCATTACAAGATCCATATTAGATGTCCGTTCTATGTAGATGTTTTAGATACAAATTCTGGCATCGCCTTCTGGTGTCCATGATTTTCCGAGAGCGAGATAGAGCGAAATGATCATTACGATGACTCCAAATGTCACACACGCGTATGCAGGCAATTTTGAGCGGCTATACCACGGCTCTTCGTTACGAGTCAGCTTGAGATAGCAGCTTGCTGGGAAAATAAATGCAAGGGTGGTTGCAGAAACTCCGCCTGTGATTTCGAGCATCACGCCCAAATCACAAGTAATTAGTGCGACTGTAAATGTTGTGAATATTGGGCTGGAAATATTGCGAGAATTAACAAGCACCTATCATCGACGCAAACAGGATGGCAGTCGTGAAGAATACGTGTCGTTGCATGTTAAACGTCTCGTGGGAGAAGAAATATTGTTCAATAACCTGGGGCAAAGCGAGATCAACGCGCGTCGAGCTTTTACCGGACGAATATACCTCTCTGCACACAAACAATTCCAGCGGAAGAGTCGTGAACATGTTCAGCCCGAAACAAAATCGTGCCACATTGATCAGGGTATCATTCTGTATATTTTTTAGAACGGCAGAATAAATGACGGAGGGATATGTTTTACTGGTGAGAAGTTGTTCAATATGTTTCCCTGCGTCTTGTCGGTGAAGACGACATAGGCTGAGATTGCCAGCGTGCAACATGCAACGAGCGAAAGCAGTGTTGAAATATGTGTTACAACAGCAAACCTATCGAGAGTCGGGGTTCGCAGGCTCCCGTAGATGAGGAGAGAGTTGTGATGACATACTGCCAGGTCGTGTGAGCCAATAATCCGATGCGACGAAATATGCTAGTCACCAAAGGCGAAGCTAATAACTCCGATTGCCTGAAATATGCCGGGTTCGATGAAGGAAAAGCGCTTGGACGGATCACCCTTCAGGTCGGACGAAGTATGGGGGCTTTCGATCAGAACTGAAGTGACTATGATAATCATTCCAATGAGCGCAAGACCGGACGCGCGCGACAGTTTGTGGATGTCGCGGTAGAGAGAGAGGGGATATGATACACAGATGGTGCAAAGTGCGATGATGAATTTGCGGTTTGTGAAGAGATATAACACGGGTACCGAGTATAGCTGAGGGAATATTGAGCGGATGACGTGCGGTATGGTGTCGCCGATAATTATCCCGAATGCACACATTCCTGCGAGGAGGACATGGATCAGACAGTGCGTTAACTCTGACGATGGGCTCACCCCCGAAAGCGAACGCGAATTGAAAGACTGAGCATGAATTAGGTAGTGCATCAACCTTGACGATAGACTCACATGATACTGCAGCTCGACCACTAGAACCAAAACAGTGGTTCATTATATCGATGTAAGAATGAGTGCCGCTCATTTTTGCATTGATAACAATGAGACGAATGGTCCAGTCTGTGACCCCGCACAGAACAACCAGCAAAAAAATCCCGGTGAAGAAACCAGCTTGGCTGACGGCGTACGGGAGGCCTTGAAATAAGCATGAGAGGATTTTGAATTAAATTCAGAGACCATACCGATAATTCCTATGGAGCATTAAAATCGACTTAAGCTAAAGAGCAAGGTGTCTCTTACCTGCTCCCAGTATTGAGTTAGCCATATTTGCTATCGAGTCAAACAGTCCACCGCCTGCTATGCGTTTGGCAGCGAGCTCTTCCAGGTCAACGTCGTTGCTCTCCTGGAAGGTCTCGCCGTTTGCTCGCAGAAGAGGGACAGCTACGTCGACTCGACCACGGGAAGTGGAAGAATCGAACAAGCCGACGAGGAGAGGCATAGTGCTATCCATGTGTCCTCGAGGAACGCGGATCTGAGCATCTTCTAGCTCGTGTTCTTCGAGTTCATCTGTGTCTTGTTCAAATTCTGAAATAATGAATACAGCAGGGGCATTTGAGAGTTCGGAACACGCACACACCTGTTTCGCGACTGGAATACATAGACCTGAGAGGGGGGGCTAGGACCTGGACATGCTCTTCGAATCGAACTCCGCGCTCCCGTCGGTCGTCTGGGACGTGCAAGGCACTGAACTCATCCTCGTCGTCCGAGTCGACCTTGAATACGGTGTGGTCATCTGCCAGGAGAGGTTCGTCCGCCTCCGTTCTGCGCTGGCCGTGGTTAGATTGACCGAACATTAGAGGCGGCCTTTGATGCTTTTTGCATGAAAGTACGTAGAATGAAAGTTCCGCTTGTTACGGCATCTGCTGCGCTCGTTGATCTTCTACCACCACTACTAAGTACTGACTCGGGGCAGGTCCCGCTCTTCACCATTCCAATGGTTGCTTTACTTGGCGCACAAATTGCTCTTGTCCTTTCTGGCGTCTCTCTTGTTGTCGCAGACAGCCTGACCCCTGCAAGCTTGGCCGCACAGTTCAGTCTTACAACAAGGTACACACACCAGCTATCTTCCCGCTGCCGACTAACACTGTTTTGTCGTCGTCAACTCTAGTACCACTCTACCGTTCCCGACCGCCACGCAAAGTAGCGGTGATGCGCAAAGTAAATTAATTTTCCCGTCTTGAGACTTGCAAAGTTCACCTTTGCCCCAAAATCTAACCGCCACGCTCCAGACCAACTTAAATCCGCTTGGGGTCTATCCAAAGGCCGTGTGCAGGCGGGTCTTAATAATATGGACATGCCTGGCCGTCTAACCAATCGTATAGAATGGTGGTTCAGACCTTGCTTTCGTCGTCGACCCATTTCCGAACTCCCCGGCCCCTGGCACCACCGCCTCGACCGGCCCTGTGCTTGAAGTAACTTACCCTGCTGGCAGCTTCTCCAACAATACAGGTGGAGCCCAGTTCTATAATTTATGGAACACGACTCAGTCAAGCGGCTTCGAGTCGATGGTGCTGTCTTACGAGATCGCCTTTGACGAGGATTACGACTGGGTAAAGGGCGGCAAACTCCCTGGGTTGCGGTAATGAACGGCCGGCGAGCTCTATTTTTAATGTTCTAATTTCGTTCCTTTGAAGAGGCGGAACCCCCAACGGATGCAGCGGTGGTGACAAGTCGGACGGCTTCGAATGCTTTTCTGCGCGAGTAATGTGGCGGCCCAACGGCGCAGGCGAAGGTCAGTAGTCTGTTGCTGTATTCTAAGCGCCATTCTCATATTGATCGCTCAGTGTACGCTTACATCCCCGACCCCAATAACTTGTGCGATGACAAGAAGAATATTTTGTGCAACGACGAATTCGGGATTTCGATTTCTAGAGGGTCGTTCACCTTTTCAAGCGGCCAGTATGTATCAACGTTCACAGCCTGAATTTCATCAACTCATTCTCCTAGATGGAACCATGTTACTTTGCTCGTCCAACTTAACAACCCAGTGGATGTCGCAAATGGGAACATCGAACTCTAGTTCGTTACGCTTTATTCCTCTGTCTCGTGTGCTTTGGTTCAAAACCTTGAATAGCTTCAACGACGTGCAGGCTCTGGCACAGCAAAACCTGCAAATACGCGCCGGCTCAAACTTGACAATCGGAGGGCTTTATTTCTCAACGTTCTTTGGAGGTTTCATTTTTTATTTATTCTCTCAACACTGTTTAATGGTCGTTAGGTTCTGATTCGAGTTGGGCAACCCCAAACACAACCCACACCTATTTCCGCAACATTCAAATGTGGGGTGGCTCCAATCCCTCCGTCCTTACTGGTAGCAAAGTTTCGGCCGGCGGCATACGGTTGTCCACTAATCTCCCTACGTCCATCTTTGCGGCTCTGTTTTCGGGCTTTCTGGCATTCTTGGGATTGTAGCGTCTCCCGACGTCTGTATTTACCACGCTATTCCTGAACGTTTGGGAATTCTCAGTACTATCTTGGACCTTTGTCATGACTGTCGCGCGACCTAGCGCACTTGCTGACGCTGTAGCATACTGTATATAGACTCTCATTAATTGTCGGCACGAGTTTAGACTTATTTGGATGTTGGCGTTTTCGCTCGATTTGGATGCCGATCATGTCAAAAAAGCTGTGCTGTTCCATCAGCTGAACCGAAGTAAGCCGAGGTCCGAAGGTCCAACTCCCGAAGTTAGCCGAACTCGGACTCACTTGCGCTCTTCACTCATGGCGTTCTCTGGGGCGCTGGTGTGTTCCGTTACTGCTCCTCAGAGACAACGCTAAACATCCAATTCAGACCCTTACCGATCTTAACGATTTTATCTCGCCCTCCCAAGCCTGCATCAAGCCGGTGGAGCAAACAAATAAGGCGCCTGAAAAACAACTTGGAGCGGCCTCGGTGCGCTATAAAACCCCAATAGTCTTCACGATTCTAATTCGAAAGTAGACCGAAATTCACATTGATTCAGCCGGGTCTTATTATGAGGTTTCGACCCAGGGATCTTCTCAAGCGACCTCAAGCGGCTCTGGTAGAAAACTCGAGCAGGCACAGATCAGCTTGAACGATTGTCTAGCTTGTAGGTAATGCTGTTTCCGCCTGTGATTGGTCTCCGTCCTTACAAGTGGCAGTGGCTGCATAACTTCTGCGGAATCGGTCCTCATAACGCTTCAATCACACACGGAAGTCCTGACCTTCCTGGAATCGAATGCTTTGGAACAAGTCGCGTCCCGCCAGCTACCCATCATTTCGATAGCGCCGCAGACACTCGCGTCTCTGGCCGCCTCTGTATCTTCGCGGACCGCAATTCCGACCACTCCCCGACAAATCCTTCGACGCGTTCGAGTCTTTTGCGAATCTGTCTTGGGTTTTGCACAAGTCTTCGATACCACATTCGCTAGACATGTCGCGCTGCGCGAACACGTCCAGGAGTTCGAAGAACGCCGGGCTGAGTCGGAATCTTCGACTGGGCAGATGCCTATGCTCGCCAGCGCGTGTCCTGGATGGATTTGCTACGCGGAGAAGGCACATGCTGAGATGCTGCCATTCATTGCGCGGACGAAGAGTCCGCAGCAAGTAATGGGGACGTTGGTGAAGAATTGGATGGGGCAAACTTGGGATAAACTGTACGCTCTATGGGTTCCTTTTTTCCGGCACTGACGCCATTGCAGCCCACACGAAATATATCACGTCTCGGTAATGCCTTGCTACGACAAAAAGCTAGAGGCCTCTCGGACAGATTTTTATAATTCCGTCTATTCCACCCGGGACGTCGACTGCGTTATAACGACCGGAGAACTCGAATTAATATTGAAGGAAAAGGGCTGGGATCTGTCTGCACCAGTCGAGGGTGAACTAGACGAATTACCGTCCCAAAAATTGTCGCAGAAACCATCTATAATTTCGGCGTCAACCCTTCCCGAGCTCATCACACATCCTGGGACTTCGTCGGGTTCATACTTGCAGTCTATTATCACCCACGTCACGGCGACATCTCCGACACCACTTGTGCTTTCCGTCAAAGCGGTGCGCAACTCCGATTATGAGGAATACGTCCTCCGGCGCGAAAGTGACCAGGTCGAGGTCTTCAAAGGAGCGAAGTGCTATGGCTTCCGGAACCTGCAGAATGTGGTTAGAAAGGTTGGTCGCGAACGAGGCGTTCGGGTAGGGAGTGGCGCTGCGGGTCGTCTACCCGGTCGAGGCGTCGTTCGGCGCGGCAAGAAATCAGGCGATGATGCTCCGCCAGACCGGGGGTATGACTACGTCGAGGTCATGGCGTGCCCGGGCGGATGCGTCAATGGTGGCGGTCAGCTAAAGCCTCTGACCGCACCGTCTCTTGATGCCGAGGGTTACACGCGGGATTGGGAGGAGACGGGCGTCATGCAAAACGCGAAATGGGGGGACAAGGAATGGACAAAAAAGGTAGAAGAGTCCTACTGGTCGATAGAGCAGCGGCGAGATGAAGCCGATAGGTTGCTCGAATGGATCTTGGATGATCTCTGTCCCACAGACGAGGGTCTGGGGGATGTCGACGTTCACGCCGAGAACGATGCTTGTCGAAAGCGGTTATTGCGGACTAATTACCGGGCGGTGGAGAGCGATATTGTAGGACTAGCGGTCAAGTGGTAGGTAGAGGACTGCGAAATTAGATGCGTAAAATATTTAACTGGTGATATGTACGACGGAAAGCAAAGACAACAACAAATGTGATGGTACAGCGCACACAGCGGGGATTATATGTATGCTTGAGACTTGAGTCTACCGGCGACGTCGATTAGAGGGTAGGTTTGAAAAGAATCCTTCTTGGCAAGGGCCGCAATATGCGGAGGATAATGAGGTGCGCTGGGTTAGATCTGGCCCGTAATGCTGTATCGGCGGTTGAGTGGCGGAGTAATTCCAAAAAAAAAAGACTGGGCTAAGTACCTGGATGCAGTCGAAGGATCTACACTCTCGGGGATGATTCGCGGACTTTGTGCAGTAACGGCTCCCACAGTCATGTTTCCTGTCCAAGCTAGTCTATCACATGGGAATCAGCGACGCGTACAAGTCGGACAGGCACGCGTCTTACGACTTGGTAGTGGCCGCAGGCATACCTGACGCGAAAATTGAATAAGACTAGAAGAAGGAGAATGGGAGTGTAATTACTGGACTCCGGTGCTATGACCACAGTCAATTCATGGGCTGCGGATGGAATATTAGACAAAGGACTTACGTATCGTACTGGCACATATTAGCGGGAGATACAGGGCTCGCGCGGAAGGGGATTAAGCGGGAGGTCTGGGGGAGGGGAGGTGGAGTAAACTTTTGAGCTGTGCGTCTTTATAGTCGCACAGCTCGGAACAAGTAGCGATATTTGTGATGGCATCACTCGTTCAGTTGCCCAATGCAATGGACGCTGCTGTCCTTGTGCGAAGCAGGACTGGCCTCTTTCTCTCTTACCGCGACTCCCGCGCCCGCCTCTCTCGCCACCGTCCCTCGTCGTACGCCGACGACCCCTACGCTGCCGTCGACGACGAGCACGAGGGTCTTATCCCCGTCTCCCCAGGTCACACCGCATTGGATCTCGACCTCCCTCCAAAATGGTCCTATTTTTGCCGGTCCTGTCATCCTGCCTCGCGGAACTCATCACCTCACCAGGGTCGACATCTCGGAACAAGTACAGGACGTTCTCGCAGACACTTTGGCAAAAAGTCAGTCTCGCGCGTCTTCTTTCACCCGTCCCTCGAACTCATCTCTGCCAGTCACGGCACTCGAAAAACTCCACGCAAAACATGTTCTACCGGGTTTCACGGATCGATCTTCGGAGGAGCGTGAAATTGAAGCCATAACGACAGACATTACCAAGGTCGCTATTATCCCTCATCGGGCCATCTCTCCCTGGTTTTTTCGCTGATCATCCCTCGCAGGATTTTCGCCGTTGTCAGACCCTGATCCAGCGCATCGGAACACAGCCCCATTCCTTTCCTCCTTCACACCCGGATGCTCAGTCTTCGACAAATGCCGCATTGACGGCGAAAAATGTTCAACGATCCTTGGCTGCAAAAGTTCAAGATCTTAGCGCCACCTTTCGAAAGAAACAACGCGTCTACATGGAAAGTAAGCTCCGGGACCTCGCTTGCTTCAGCCTCTGTTGCGATAATCTCCTGTATCGATTTCATCATGGGACTACGCTTGTTTCATTTGCTGCATCGGGCATGTACAAAGCTGTTTACTGACACTCTGTGCGCAGAACTACAGGGTCATGCGATTAAGAATCAAGATCTACTGATTGCTTCGGGCACTATATCCCTCAAAGGACCCGAAGGAATGTCCGCTGTCGATGACGATATCGAGGCCGCTGTACGTTTGTGCCTTTTATGGGTTCTTGCATGTCTTGTTAAGCTATCGGCTATTTTTTTTCCTCCACGGATCATAGGCCCACACGCAAGTTCAATCACTCTCGGACCCCTCACAAGACCTCACCGCACGCGACCGCGAGTTGACCGAGATCGCCAAGTCCATAAGCTCACTCGCTGAGCTTTTCAAAGACCTATCGGTCCTAGTAATCGATCAAGGCACCCTCTTGGACAGCGTAGAATATAATATAGAGCAGACCGCGTTCCAGGTGGAGGATGCGGTCCGTGAGCTGAAGGTCGCCACCGGGTACGCATGACTTAGCTTACGGTGTCCGCTGCAGCTGACTCCGATCCAGGTACCAAAAGAATACCGGCAGGCGACAATGCATCTTCCTACTAGTACTCATAATCTTTGGCCTCATTGTCGTACTGATCTTGAAGCCAAAACGACATTCCGCCCCTCCTCCTCCTCCCTCACCTCCAGAAGGACGGCGACGATTAATATACACTATTTAGATTTGCTATTGCTCCTGCGTGCCTGCACAGGACTACATTAACCGAAGCCCGTATGGTAAGTTCAATCGTCCGTTAGCTCTCAAGGGGGTGGTATATGGGTGACAGTCGGCATCGAAACTGGCTGCGGGGTTTCGCCTTTTCGGCGAGGCGATGTCATGTGAAGCTTTTCGAAACATGTTAGTTGAGCGGCGGGTATTCTTAAAGATACGCACCTCATCTGGGTCTCCGAAAATATCGTCCTGTCCATCGACTGAAGGACTCATGTTGAGAGCAAGCAAGATCGAACAAGCGAAATAAACTCACGAAGGACGGCATTAGGCGCGCTCAATTGCCAACCACCTGCAGGGGTAGTTTCCGCAGCTTTCTCCTGGTTATGTTTGACCTTATCATTAAACTCATGCCATGGGACCTCCGTATAACGCTGCGTCCCGGGGTCAGCATTAGGGTTGCCGGACGGGCCGTAAATGCCGAGTTCAGCGAGAGCACCCTTGAGGGCGCACAACCACTTGTTCCTTCTTTTCGCTACGTTGCCCGTCGGTAAGCGTGAGAGGGAAAATAAGTCAACATACCTTTAAGTGCGCTTTGTTGCCCATTGCTCTTGTACTTGATGTCCGCCTGTAACGTCATTTTCGTTTGATCGGGGAAATCTGGGCATCGTAAGCTGAAATTCGCGAAAGGCGTTGTAGGTGCAACCTAACACAACCACGTCAAAGGCGGGTTGATAGTCTCGGCGCTCGGTCGTAACAAATGCCAGCATTTTTTGGCGAAGCTACAGTCTATTGTCAATAGAATGTTTCGGATTTGAGTAAGAAACACACCAATTCAACCTCTTCGAAAGTCGTGGAATAGGCGACGTCGAAACTGAAAGATTCCGACATCTAAACAGCGTTGAGGTACTGATCGAGCTATTCAAAAAAAAAAGTCATACCTGAGGGCTCCTGCGGATGTTTTGTATGAACTACGAAGCGTCAATGAAATGGGAACCAGTCGCGATGTATCCACATACTTGGGAATTGAGAACGGTGCTAGAATAGTGAATAAACACCGACGAACATTTATCAATGGATGCGTGACCTACTTAGGAGCCTGGACGGAGACGCCGTTGGAATCGATAAATATTGTCGAAAGAAGCCGAATCTAGATTCTCGGATTGGAAAATGCGGAAGGAGGGCACAATGTGCTGACCTCCTTGACCGTGTAACTGGTCTTGTCGAGGCAAATCCTGTCTCCCACATCGAACGGATGTTTGATGAAAAGGAAGATGATGCCTAATTTGAAAATTAAGTTATTCGGCGAGTGGGGCGCATGAGAAAGAAAGGGCGTACTCGTGAGGACTTCAGAGAGTGTGCCGCCGATGAGCCAGGACAGCCCAAGCACGAGGGTTCCGGCGCTCGTAACAAGGGTGGCTAGCTGAGCTTCGAGCGCTACCGCGATAATGAGAATAGCAATGACCACCTGCCCGCAGATTTCAGTCAAGTCTGGATGCCGTCTGAGAACACAGCATACATAAAGCGACATGAAGATATTGTCCAGTCGACCGACGGCCGAATCCAGGTCTTGCATCGAATGTTCGATGGAGAGCTGTTCCCGATGTAATTCCCTTACCAGCTATTAAAACGAAGGATTATACGAATTGAAGATAAATGGCACACATCACCGCCATCTCAACTTCGTCTCGGGATGCATCACCGTTGGAGTCTGTATCGAACAGTGCGAAAACACTGTCAGCCTCCGCGGGTGTTTGGAAGTATTGTGCAATATCCTCGACCACCAAGTAATCCATGTTGGGCTTGGCGAACGAATAGAACAATCGGCGAGCAAGCAGGCGAGATCGGTTCGTTGACTCCAAAGCCGTCTGCACGATACTTTGGGGAGAATTCGGTTGGAGCACTGAGCTGCCAGTAATTTCTTTAAAAAGTGGTCAAATGGGACGAAATTCCAATTAGAGTGATACACTTACCACTAGCGACGTTCCCAAAGATAGTTGTTCCTGAGGAGGCCGACCGTCAGTTCAACCTTCCTTCGAGGTCAACAAGACTCACCTGATTTTGCCGCACTGCGCACCCCGGTAAGCGCCCGTTTGAAAAACCGTTTGGGGTTCAAAATCTCCTTGACCGAGTTGGTGCCGAGGGTATCGGACCGCTCAAGATTCTTAGAATTCCGATAGAGAGTGACGATTGATTTGACAGCGAACTTTTGGTCTGCAATTCGCTCCGAATAACTTCTTTCGTGGAATTTACCTAACAGCGCAATTGAGAGACAAGATATGTTTAAGGAATAGGACTGACCGGCAATCCATTGGATAGAAAACTTCTCGAAGAGTAAAACTGCCGCGCAGAGGAAAAATGCGAAGAAGAGTTTCTGGCCGAGGTCAATGATCTTGATAGAATTAGAGCTGGCGGTGGAAACTTGGCGACTATTGATGAGTGGATTGTAGGATACAAAAACGCCCAAAGTCCAGAGAAAGAGCGCGACGTAGCGCTGAAGAACTTGCAGCCAATCCAGGTACCGTCTAGTCCCGACCGCAATGAGGCCGATGGTCCACCGAATGATACGTGGAACAATCATCCTATTTCAAAGAATCAATACTATGCCAGTGACTGCGGCAATACAAGGCCGCTCAAGAGTTTTATTTCAGATCCTCGGGAGCATTCCCCGTTGGGTTTGGAGCGTTTCTTGGTGCCCAGATATGTAAGAATTGTAACTGGAAATGGGACTTACGACGCGGCCAAAGCACCCCACCAGCCTAAGCAGTTGAATACAGCGCTCAAAAAAAGTAAAATTATATGATAAGGTACACACACCTCCCCACACGACAGACAGCCAGATGGACCACCACAAGAGCCCAATACCCCAGACCTGGTCCAGCGATAAGCAGTTGATATGTACGCGACGGTGGGAGACTTGCTTCGGCATGGGGGGCGGTACCTGCCAGGACTAGGATCCCCGGGATCCATATTATGGCCATAACAGGGACGATGAACAATATCCAGCGTGAGACCTTTGCCCACCGTTTAGAGGGACGACATGTTTCGCAAAGGTTATTCTTCTCACAATTGATACATTGAGTAGATAGTGGTAGAGTTTTGAGGCCTTTAAGATGGTTAGGGAACGAAAGAGTCTGGCGAAGGGGTTGCTTGCTTCGTTGTTCGGTATGTCTCCTTCCGCATACGCGAGATGAGCCTCGCTGGCGTTTCTGGCCGGGTCGAACTCTTGGTACGCATGCTCCATCTTACGCACTCCGGATAGCAAGTCCCATGAGTCTGAGGTGCGAGGCTGAAGATGTGGGGGCCGCGGCATGCCACCAGCGCGTTCGGGATCGTAAGATTGTGGTGAGCTTGGACCGGAGCGCAAAGTCGAGAGCGGGATGGACATTTGCTCGTCGTGGTAGTTAGGAGGATAGTGGCTCTTGCTTGGCCCTGCGGGTTGAAGATCAACGGGGTCGTATCCTTGACCTGACATTGGAGTTGCGGCGTTGTGGCGAACAGGAGCGGCCTTTCCTTGCAAATTCTCAATTTCTGCAACGCAAGATCGTCGATCAAATGATCGGGGAGACAAATCCTAATTAAGCGGCCATTTTCGCTTGTTTTTTGCACAAGTGCTCGAACTCAGAGATACAACAAAAAAATCATGCCGCGCAATTCGTTCATACATTCCAGCCTGAGGTTGTAGGTGCGGGACTGGCCCACCCTCCGCCTCCACCGCCCCACGTTCCAGCAGCGCCGCCTCCTCGATTCGGACTGGTACCCCACCCCGAGGAGGTACCCGCTCCAGCTCCAGCTCCATCCCCGCCCCAACCCCCGCCACCTCCAGGAGCGGTCCATGGATCCGCAGCAGCAGGAGCTTCGTCGACACGCTCTCCTGGAACCATTTCCGGTTCGGTCTTCTTCAGTCCAAGCACAACTTTGGCCAGTTTGGACTGGAGCTCCGCCAGACCTTGCATAACAACCTCTTGCGGACCCAGGCTGCCGTCCGTCTCCACCTCGAAATAGAACTTTCCTGGTTGCGCGTTAAAGTCGAAAGCCTCATCGTCCCGCGGTTTTTCCTCCTCGGAAGCATTTTCACCCAGTGGCCACTCGGCCCGCTCGTCAGTTTCAAACCAATGAGTCGTATGCCGCAATTTGTTGTACGGGTCATATTCGAATGAGACGGCTGAACATGGAGACCATTTTGCATGTTCTTTCGCGATTCCCTGTATGCCAATGGTAAAGACTGCACGGTGAGCGAAATCTGACACGAACCTTCTTGGCAATGCACCGAAGTTTCAATTCTTGACCCTTGCGAATTTTACATATTAACACCGGCGCGACATCGGGATCGTCTGAAAGGGATGAGGAGGGACGCAGGCCGAGACCGAAAACCATACTTTTGCCCACAGGATGCCCAAAATATTCCCCTCGTTTCGTTGGCTCATCGCCAGCTTCACCTTCGCCCACGTCCTCAAAATCATTGCTCTGATAACTCGCAACTTCGAGGTGATCACTTGTAATATCCATAGTCGTATTGTTATGGCATGCAACGTCGAGTTTTAATTGAATAGAGCAATATTGGCATGCGGCCATACAGGTGCAGTCCTACGGACGCTGAATAAAGTTCGACCATGGTCCAGGAAGCCACGCACCCTGTTGTACCGCATCCCCTCGTCGCAATTGCTGCTGACCAGAGGTATCATTCCCAGGCGATGGGCAATAAATTCATCGGGAAGTACGGTCGTATTGGCTTGGATCTCGACGAGGTCAATGGCTGAGATGAGGTTTAAGAGCTAGCAGCCATGCTTGAAGAATAAGGGCCGACCAATGGTGGGCAAATCCGCCATCATGACCCTGCGCAAGGAGTTTGCGAATCTGAGTAAGGACAGCGGTTAAAGACGCGAGCGAATTGATACAGAGCCGGCGCACGCGAGGTCGACATTTTCGAGGACAAAGTTGACTCTGTCTTTCTTGAGGTCGCGTATTCTGACCGAAGGCTCGAGGTCAGAGTGAGTCTGCATTAACCAATCTTTGTTGAACCGTGTTTCGATTGGATCGACTTGACACTCAATCCAAACAAACCTAATCTCCGCGGACGGCGAACGCGTCAAACTTGAAGTCGCGTCCCACCCGGATCCCGCCTCCGAGTCATTCATCTTGCGTTCTCATTTAGCTCAGTCCCGGAAGTAGAACCTACCGTTGCCAGAGCTCGGTGACCTCTCTGGTGTCCTTCGGTGACCCGCGGCCATCTGTCCAGCTAAACCCACCCGTCCTGTCTCTGGGAGTCTCCTTTAGGGCTCCTCTGTATCTGCCGAGGTCGCCGCAACGAATATGTGGGCTTTGTGCTGCTTTAACCCAATTCCAAACCCTCGGAATCCGTTTTTCCTCGGAGATACTCCGTTTTCCAGGCCCTAACATCACTGGACTTCCGTTATTTTCGTGCACTGTCGACGGACAATCAAGTGATACAATCCCCAATAGCTGTCCTGTCTCTCCCTTCAACCATGTCTTTACTCTGGGAACCTAAGCGCTCACTTGCTGAAAGTGATCCTTTTTTTTTCTCGCCTACATACAATGCACTGATACTTGAATTTCTCAGCAGACGCAATCATGTGTGCCCCTGGAACCCCTTTCGAAATGGAGACTCGTCTCGTAGACGGGCGCATATATCGGGTGTACAAGAATCTGTCGCCGTCGCTGCGTGCCTTCTGGCTCGAATGCGTCGGCAAATATTCAGAGAAAACATACATCGTTTTCGAACAAGACCGCTTGACCTACGGAGAAGGTGTGAACCATTTTCACCCAATCTCATTCGCTGCTGATCAGTTACCACAGTTCACAGCAGAGCCCTCGAGGCAGCGGCTATGTTTCGTGATGTCTACAAGGTCCAGAAAGGTTGTCGGTTTCTTCTCCGTTTCTTATCCTTGTCATTCTCAGTCCACCGCTTTCAGGCGACAGGGTTGGTATTTGTTCCCGAAACTGTCCCGAATATTTAATTGTATTTTGGGCTTGTCGTAAATTGTTTCTCATTTTAAACGCGAGGTGCAACTCATTCGCATGCAGATATGCTCGGCGCAGTTACTGTGCTAGCAAACGCGTGCGTGCGGGTGTGTCCCATTTATGTATTGACTGTCATCATTTTGTGCCAGGTGGCTTCCCGCTCAACCCCTGCAACACTGCCTGGTAAACACGCAGTGTAAACTCATCCTCCTCGACCCTGAGCGAGCAGATCGACTGGAGCCGGATATGATCAACCTCAGGCTCCGAGCCGGAGCCACGGGTGTGTTAGTATTCATGGGCAGCGAGAGGAGAGGCCAGTGGACAGAAATGGAATGCTTCAACGCGAGCATGATTCACTGGAAACTGGATGTTTTGTCTATTTCCAAACAACACACAATTTTGGAAGATCATCTCGGTAACACCTCATTCACCAAATGGGACGAGGACCTCATTCGTTCGCAGAACTGACGCCTGAGGATAATGCCACAATAATATTTACGGTGCGCCCCTTTTGATCTGCGTGGAAGTCGCGCGTTCTCATTTTGATTCCTAGTCGGGTGCGATTACGTGATTCATCGCGCCCTCGGTATCTTCGTTAAACCGCCCCAGGAACTACCGGCCTGCCGAAAGGAGTATTGTCCACAAACCGCCAGTTCTTAACTAACGTTATAAATGTGCGTTTGCGAGCACACTTGGGAAAACACTGATATCAGTTTCGCAGGTTGGCGCCGCATCCATCAGAGCCAGCTTACGACGCGGGGAGGACATTCCTTCCCTTCCGTCGACACCCCAGAAAGGCGTGCTCGTGGGAGTTCCTCTATTTCACGTAACTGGATCCACCTCCTTCTCCATGCTTGCGACCAACAACGGGATGAAAATTATCCTGGTACGCAAGTGGGATGCGGAGCAGGGTGCGCCGTAACTCGATGACTTGTTTGTGGATTCTCCTCTCAACTTGGACCTTAGCTGCTACGTGAGAAAACTTCACTCTTTGTTTGCACGGCGTACTGAGTTTTCAAACGAGGCTCATAAAGACGGAAAATATCGGGGTGAGCCATATCAACCCATTCCGAAAAGTTCCGTTGAAACCGTTGCGCAGGTTGCGGGCGGGTAAGCTCTTCTGAACAAACATTGCATTGTTTTTGATGCTAGTGGAGTGTCCCTGCTATGGTCGCGGATCTCGTCCGTAGTTCCCTGGTTGGATATCCATTAGAGGGTCTGCTTTTTGGCGGATCACCTTCGCCAGATTCCTTGGCAAAGAGAGCGAGGGAGGCATTCCCCAGCGCAACCATGTTGGTTGGACGGCGTTTGCATTTGAGCCGAGCTGATATAGCTTTAGGTCTCAGGCGTACGGCCTTAGGTCCGTCTTTCGCAAATTCAATTCAACCAGGCTTTGATTCACACGAGTAGCGAAACAAACTCAGTCGCAGTATCAGTCAGTAATCCCCTGGAAATAATGCCTCTCTCAGTTATTTATATGTCGGTGGCAGATTGCCGCCGAAGACTATCTCGCCCGACCTGGGAGCACGTCAGTCTCTCCTTTAATTCTGGCTGTGCTCCTTCATCGTATTATTTGCAGCGGTCGAACATGCCCCGTCAACGAAATCATGATAATGCACAACAATATTAATCTTGGCCCTGGACCA
The DNA here is from genome assembly GCA_029233265.1 of Mycena alexandri. Classification (NCBI taxonomy): domain Eukaryota; kingdom Fungi; phylum Basidiomycota; class Agaricomycetes; order Agaricales; family Mycenaceae; genus Mycena; species Mycena alexandri. Next base: position 543,571 of record JARJCM010000004.1, read on the forward strand.
AATAATGTTGGGGAAGTTTGGCTGTAAGTTTTCTGCCGCTACCTGCATGGCAGACCATGAACCTTTTATACCAGGCGTGGACCCAATGTCATGAAAGGGTACTGGGGAGATCCAGGTACCTCATACCACATTGCTCTTCGCCGAGCCTCAATATGTTCCAGACGCAACCTCGAAGGTTTTGACCTCTGATGGGTGGTTGAAAACCGGGGATCTCGGCTATCTCGACACCGATGGATTTTTGTACATTAAGGACCGACGTGAGTCGCCGTGTACCATAGAAAATTGTCACTGAACTGATCCTTTCTAGTTAAGGATGTAAGTGACACCCTAGTATATATGTTAGCGGTGATGCGACGACATTTAGGTGATCATTAGGGGAGGCGAGAATATTGACTCGGTGTCTGTCGAGAATGCTCTTTATTCTGATCACCGGGTAATTATTGACCTCTGTACACGACAAGTGTGTTTGACGCTCTCTGTGCAAGGTAATGGAGGCCGCAGCAGTAGCTGTTCCCGACGAACGTCTCGGTCAGTTCCACTACCTCTAATTTCACCGACTGGCTAAATTGTATTTCAAGGTGAATTGGTGGCTGCGGTTGTTTACATTGACCCACAGTTTTGTGGACAAGTCACAGAGGCCTCCTTGATTGCTTTAGCGAAAACGAGGTGGGCTCTTCCCGGACATGTCTCTCTCGAGACGAGTCTGAAGATAATCCAGGCTCCCGAAATTTGCCGTGCCTGTGATGGTCAAGGTTGTCAACCAACCTTTCAGTTCGTACTTTCGGAGATCCAGCCTCCAAAAAAACTAACTTGCTCCCACCAGAATTAACCCCGTCACGGAAGATAATGAAAGACGAATTGAGAAAGATTGCGCGACACAGTTGGGAGGAGCGCAAGGCAGAGATTTGGGCTAGTGCCAAGCTTTAGCCCAAAGTTTATTTCTTTACTATAGGTCTCAAGGTTCTTTCTGTGATGAGCAAATTATGGAGCAAGCTGACATATGAGAAGGCTAAACGTGACATCAATGTACGACCAAGAGCTCATTTTGAAGCGGGAATGAAAATACGGCTGGACAATCAAGTCGAGGTCTTCTCTTTTCGCTGACAATTGAGATCGTGGATGTCAACGAGCGTCTAGTTGAACGGAGCGACGGGAAGCTGAGCGGGGGCTTAGGTGCGCATTAAATATGCATAGTAAGGTACCCATTCTAAAAAAGCAATTCTCGTTACACCGCAATATACCCGCCACGGTTAGAGGATCGCCGAGGTCGGACGGCGGAACATAGATGAGAGAGAACGTCACGCAACATGTATGGCACCTCCATCCAGAAATCACGGTGGCTAATGGTCGGATGTTAGTTGATGTGAATGTGAGAATACAGGCGGCCGCGTACGGAATGAGGTCGACACCCCTCGCAGCGTAGGTCGTATAATTGATGTACATCCCCATTCCCATGTACACCGCGAATGCCAGAAGGAGCCTGATAGTTCAGCGACATCTGCGAGGTGAACCGTGGCCAACTCACAGTAGTAAAAACCAGCCAACAGACGACAACGACCCCGAACTCGACTCGCCATTCTTAGGACTATCTTTCTCTCCGTCGTTTCCCTGATCTTCGTCTTCTCCCGCGAATTCGCATCCCGCGGGGCTCGACCATTCCAATTCGAGTTGCTCCCCGTTGTACGAATTGAATTTCAGGTCTCCCATGCTCGTATCACACAGCAGTGTGATAATGACGGACTGCTGCGCGTCGGTAGCATTAATTGGGTGGGGGTAATTGGATCCATGCAGCAACAGGGATACACCGTTGGGCGCTATCAATATTGGTTAGGTCAATTCCTGGAGGGGAAAAGAAAAGCGCAGCACATGAACGTGGGGTGTATGTCGGGTTAAGTGTCGAAGTTTGAGCTATTGGTATGACTGAAACTATGCGGGGATCAGAGCCATCCTTTTCGTTAATCTTGGTTAGGCACACTCGGGTACCAGGAGGGCACTGGCGAAAAGAGTTTGTCAGACTGCGAATAGATCCTCTAGCACGCTTCCGTACCTGGTCTCCCTTCGGGACATCCTTCTCTGGTTCGAGATCGGAGCATAATGAGAGCCTGGCGGAATACACCTCGCGTGTTGGAGGCGTGTTGCGTCGCTGCGTAACAGTGTGTTCGCCTCTCAAAGGTTCCATGTCATACCATTTGTTGGCCAATTTTAAATGACAGTTCTCAAACGGTTCCTCTAATGCTGCGACTGGGATTGACCACGAAAGCAGAAGGAGGAAGAGCGATAGGTCTGCGTTCCGGAGTGGCCGTAATATCATAGTTGAGGATGTCCTGAGTGGTAAGGTAGAATGCAAGGTTAAAAGAATCACAGAGGAAACAAGATACTAACCAGGAAGGCGACAGATACTTATTTCAGTGGACGTGGTCGAGGACTCGGAGTGGCGAAACATTACGTATGCACTCAAAACGACTGGCAAATCCCGGATCCACCCATAAATTCAATCCGACGTTTGGGAGATATATATATATATGTACAAGTCGTTTACTAGGGCTACACATTTACTGATTATGACCCAAATCTGGCAAGCCTCCTTCGTCGAAGTTCGTCCACACTGACGTCCTGAGGTGGTTCCGACACATCAGACTCGGCCTCTTCAGCAGGATGCATATCCGGGACGTGAACGGATCCCTCGGAAGGGCCTTGTTCAGGCAAATTCCAGCCTTCAGGGAGCTGTTCGAGAGAAGCCTTGAGTGCCGCCTCTGCAAATCAAAACACAATTAAGCAGGAGTGCAAGAAAACGGAATTGTATCTCACGTAAATCGGCATCGTCGTCGTCGTATACGCGCGTGCTCTGGCCGTAGTGGGAAGAGTGCGTCGGCATCAAGTCTTCCATGCCAGCCTCGACGGACATCTCGCCAGCGATGTTCGACTCCGCCGCCCTTCCGTGTCCCTCGAGGTGCGCCGAAGCTTCGCTCTCCTCTAGCGCCCGCCGAATCATTTCCTCCTCCGAGTCGCGCGCACGGACACCTTCATCTCCCTCGGCAGCCCACAGCTGCCTCTGCGCGTACTCTTGTTCTGCTTTCATTCTTTCCAATAACAACCGATTCCGCTCCATAGTTTGTGCAACGGGATCAAGGTCTGATGAAACGTCCGAGTCTAAAGGTGTCGCATAGTTCGAAGTCGAAGGTGATTCACTGCCCGAAGAAGGAAGAGGGACGGTGTGTCGCACAACGAGAGGAGGGGCATCGCAAGACACGTCTCCCATTAAGGAAGCCTGCAGAGCCGCTTGGAGCTCGTAGTCTTCGTCTTCCATGCCTTCAATGACGGGCGGCCGGTTGACGACAGAGCTTCCGCTAGCACCGTGCGAGGTAAAAGACTGAAGATTGGGCCTGTTTGCAGAATGAGGCTCGGGAAGGGTACTTGCCAAGTCGTCCGCTTCGGTATGTGGCAATCCACGAACTGAAGGATCGGCTGGCGTCACAGCAAAGACAGAGTAGCCTGAGGAACACAAAGAATGAATACAAGGGCGAGCAGACTCGGACGTTATTACCGTCCGCCTCCGCCTGTTGTAACACCATACCTGTATTTTGTAGTGAGCATGGTTCCCCAAGGTGACTGGAAAACACTTACCCAAGTAAAGCTTAGATATCCATTCGGGCGTTGAAAAAGAGTTTAGATTGTACCAGTGGGGTCCGAAGCGACGCAGCGCTGATAATATGATATCAAGAAAAGAGTCAAATCCCGAGGAGCCCGACGCACTGAACCAATGTTGTTCATAATTCAGAATGAAGGCCAATTGGTTCCTGGAATGTCTGTCAGTCTGAAAACTCGTAAACAGAACGTAACGCACTCTGGATGGTCATGAAAAGGCCGCATCTCTTCTCCTCGCCATCGGGAGAGACTACAGAGTCAGTTGTTGAGTGCATATTCGCGATGGTGGGAGATCGTACTTGAGTCCCCAGACCTTCAGTGCATTATCCAATACCTGGACTGAGAAAAATCCCTGACACCACAATTCAAATCCATCGGGAACAGAAAAAAGTGCAAGATACCGAATCATCCATGTTTCCACTCCTTGCTCCAGAGTTTGCGTCATCATAGCTCTCTTCGAGAAGGTCGAGATTGCGAGCAATTTCTGATAAATCTGGGGCGGTGAACTGAGGCGAAGCTGAGCAAGGGAGGAGATACGGAAATGTTCAAGCAATCACATAGCTGCCTTCTGTATGCTGCTATGAGTATCGGGGAGTCGAAGCGGAGCAACAACACGAACGCAGCAGAGAATTCAGAGCATGTTGCGCGCAAAGCATGGAGCTAGCCATCGTTAGCATTGGAACGCGATTATGAGCGAGATCCCACACCCTTCCTCCTGGCTCTCGTGGTATATTTCAAGATTTTCCAGACCAGCCATGGCGGGGATGTCAGCGCAGTTTGATGGCAGAATGATGGCCAAACTTGGATTATTTACTATGTTTATTAAATTATGCAAGCAAATGATTATAAATGCCACTAGCACTACGGCAAGAAGAAAACAAGCAGTTCAAAATCTCTCAGACTGGGCTCGAAGGAAATGACGATGACACAGGCTCCTGAAGAAAATCATGCGCCTCGCCACTACCGATGTCCTGTTCACGTTCATGCCGGGCAAACCTAAGATACCTAGAAAATCGGCGAAGTCGGCTGGTCCTACGATCCGACTCGAGATCGTCTTCAGACCCCGCAGATATCATATTTTGCAGTGCAATAAAGTCTGAATTGTGCTGAATGAGGGTGTATTATGGCAGATGGATAGGTGTGTCGAGACGCACCGTGGCGACAAATAGGACACTCTGTACTCAACGCAAGGAGCCATGGGTCGACACAGTGTTGATGGAAGCGGTGGGCACCATCGCACGGTAAAACGCGAAGATCGTCACCCTCTTCAAAATCGACAATGCAGATGGGGCATGTTTCACGCCCAATTGCGGCCGGAATAGTAGCCTCAGCTTCTCGCGCGCCACTGGCATCCAGGAGAGACGCTGGTGGTGGGTTATGCTCATTTTGGTCCAACAAGAAGCCAGACGGGCCGGCCACAGAGTTGGTGAATGCAGATTGGGAAGGGGATGATGATTTTTTCATTTCTGGCAAGTGTATTTCGGGGTCGCGCTGCTGATCATCGGCAGCTTTCGTTGCAGCAACCCCAGCGTGCGGGGTCCCAAATTTAACGATGGGGAACGTATCCAGAATTGCGCGGGTCAGTCCTAAGTTGAAATGAGTACGCAGTCGCAAAATAAACCGTCTAACCTCTGGCTCTACTTTCACTCCATCCGGCCTCTCCGTCGTTGTTTCCCGGTCGAGGGCCATAGCGTTCGGGATGTCGGATTGCTTTAATGGCCTGGCAAATGATTTAGCGTCATTTTTCACAACGGGGAGTGTTGGCTGACGCCAGCAACTTTTGAATGGTAAGCGATGAGGGGAACGGTGAAAGTGCGCGCACCAAGAATAATGCAGAAGAGAAAGGATACGACTCCGGTCACGACGTATAGGGCGATCATCGCGACAGTGGTGTTGGGCGACTGAGACAGAGGACTGGCCTCCAGAATTTTTGGACTATGGGCGGTCATTTGGCCAAGGCGAGGAGACAACGTGGTTGGAACAAAAGGCATGACGGCCGAGACTGGAGTTAGGTAAAGCAGTTTATGGCAATTTCTGGCCGCGCCCGTCGAGCTTAAAATGCGGTCTGCGAAATCGATGTCCATCGCTAGATTCACCGCTAGTCTGCAGGAGCCAGTGGAGAAAGGAGGTGCATAGTCCCGCTGAATGTCGTGTGTTTGCATTAGAGCTGTTTGGCAACCGCCGATTTTTGAATTTTTGCGAAAAAATGGTGCTCCATGCAACCAAAAAAAAGAGCCCCACGTCCAAAACGTCATCCGCATATATGGTCGGATGGCTGATTTTGACGCGCTCCTGCGCCGACTGCAGCGCCGCGGGAGGGCCAGGAGTCTTCGAGTACGCGACAGACGGCATTGAGCGCGGTGAAGTGAAAAAAGCCATGTTCTTTCCCCATATCAGGCGGCCGGACTGTCGTAAATTTTGTCCGACACAAACAATCTCCAGCGCTCCACATCCAAAACCCACGGAAGCCCAAACAAAAAAAAACCATTTTTCGGTGTTTGCCAAACAGCTCTATTGAGCATGTTCTGAGCCGAGCGGCATTAGCAAGCAGGAAGTCTCAAGCGTCTTGCGTGACAATGCGTGCAAAGCTGGTGCAGGTTCCTACCCAGCCGTACTTACGAGGTTCATCAATCCGTGTTGTTGTATTTTAAATCGAATTTAATGGCAGCGGAAGTTTCGGACCGCTTTTTTGATGTGACTTAATTTGTGACTCAAGTTGGCCCCAACTTTCGTCACTATCACACGTCACATCGCTCGGTCCGAATTTTTCCGACCGCTTATCTTCTGAATCCAATTAAAAACACAACTACAGGGATTGATGAACCTCGAAACCGCGGCTGGGTAGGAACCTGAAGCTGGTGTCGCTTTTGGCCGCTGAGCAGCTCGCCGGATCATCCGGCGGCCTATCAAATAGGGGTGACATGATTTCTCCCTCCTTGAACTCATGATCATGACTGCTTGAACTCGCACGAACGTCGAAATGTATTGGCCTGCTCTTCCTCCTGGACTCCAACATGATTTACGCAGCTCGGGAACTGGAAACTAGTTCAATCCCGCAGTTGGATTTGCTCTCATTTTTGTATGGTATGGAGAGCCCGCAGTGCAGGAAGGTGTGCGCTGACCGACTAGCTATATATTAGATTCACCATTGTCCCTGGGTACAGACGCAACCGTCATTCACGCCGAAGCTGGGAACCCAGGCAATGGGGTCACGAAAGGGCAAGCGCGCGTCTTGACGCGCAGAATAGCATCTACACTTCGCACTCGGTTCGGTATAGGCCAGCACGGTAGTGGCAAGGATATCGTAATTGTGGTCTCCACCGGCCAGGTTCGTTCGGGGATACCTGCTTCTTGGCTTGCTGCTTACCGTGATCAGTTTATGCTCCCGATCCTTTTCTACGGTAGACTTTATTCTCTTGATTCAAATCATCTTCAACTGGAACCTCGTTTGATCAGGTATACTTGCGGCTGGCGGTGTCGCGTCTCCAGCATCGCCGTCATTCAAGCCAGAGGAGTTGTCTAGACAAATTCAGCAAGGCTCGGCTAAACTGTGCATTTGTTGCGAAACATCAGTGGATCTCCTCTCATCTGCGGCGCGTCTTTGCGAATTTCCGTCGCATCTTTGTCTGGTCTTGGAATCATCACCTCAATGGCGACTACGCATGCTGACCGGTTCATCGCGCCAAAACATTATTGGCGAATCAGAGCTAGCCTGGGAGCGCATAACGGTCAAGGAAAAGCTTGAAAACAGTCTGGTATGTTTACTCTATAGCTCTGGTACTACCGGCGCGCCCAAAGGTACGTTCGGTAATATTGTGGAACTGCCGCTGACATGTGCGTCAAAGGAGTGAAGGTTTCGCATACAAACATGGTTGCAGCAGCTTACATCACTGGCGAAAGCTTGCGTAAAAATTGGAACAGCAACGGGAAATGGCCCTATCGAACGCTTGCGCACCTACCAACGGCGCACATTGCGGGAGTTCAGGTAATCATGCATTGTCTTTTTTCTTTCGACAGATCCCAACATCTAGAAAAGGGATACTTCGTCATTCCGTTCTACCATGGCGGAACAACGTTTTGGATGCCAAAATTTGACTTCGCGGATTTTCTTTCGTTCAATCGCAACTTGAAAATCACCACCTTCTTTTCTGTGCCCCCAATCTTCTTGCTTTTGACCAAGTCGCCACTTGTCAAAGATCACTTCCGTACTCTTAAAGCGGCGACCGGTACGCTTACGGACGTGTAAAGTCACAATCTCATCTTCTACAGGTGGGGCGGCGCCGCTGGGCAAAGAACTGCAGATTGCCGTCAGTAAAAAACTCGGAATTTTCCTCGCGCAAACATGGGGTTTATCTGAGACTACTGGATCGGTAACCGGTGGCGATATCGACATCGAAGACCTCTCCGGAAGTGTAGGTCCCCAGTTATCACACACTCAAATCAGGTAGGTCCAGGTGCGGGGTTCCTCCTATCCTTCTTGATTTCATGCTTAGAATTGTGGACGAGTCCGGGAATGACTGCCCTCCAAATACACCTGGCGAAGTTCTTGTGCGAGGGCCAATAGTCACCAAGGTACAGAACAATGGGTACTTACAGCTAACCGAAGGGGTAATTGACCAGATAATAATAGGGTTATTTCAATAATCCTACGGCTAATGCGGAGAGCTTCAAGGATGGCTTCCTTTTAACCGGCGACATAGGCTTCTTTAAAGACGACCGTTTACACATTGTGGTACGTTTTACGGATCAGGTTGTCGTTGACGGTCCTAACACATTATTTGAGGACCGGAAAAAGGAGCTTATCAAGTATAAGGGTCTTCAAGTTGCGCCAGCAGAGCTCGAGGCATTACTAATTTCGCACCCGCACATCTTGGACGCTGGCGTAATCGGAGTTTATGATGAGCAGAACTTCACGGAAGTTCCTCGCGCATATGTCGTCGCCGACAAATCAGTCATTAGTGCCAAAGCCATTCAAGAATTCGTGAAAAGCCGCCTTGCTAGTCACAAACAACTTCGGGGTGGGGTTGAATTCTTAACCGCTATCCCAAAATCTCCGGCTGGGAAGATTCTGCGGAAGGATTTGAGAGCAATGGCGGCGGGCGGGAGCGTTAAGGCCAAATTATAACGTATCACGTCATGTAGCATATACAGGGAAGTTCTCACATGGACAACAGTCGAGACGTTGAGACGTTGAGATGGAAACGAGAAAAGAGAACCTCTGGGATATCCACAGTGTTCAAGTATCTGAGTCGACATGATAATCACTGTACCAATCTATCCATCTTAAAGAAGACGGCCAGATGGGGCGGCTTCGAACCCAGTACTATGGTCGTATACAAGAGACCCGCGGACAAACGTTTGTCTGACTTGTCCCCGAAGGGTTAGGCCTTCGTAAGGCGACAATTTGTTTTTGAATTGGAGAAGGTCCTTCGTAACCTGCGAATTAAAAAAACTTGTAAATGATTTACAGCCGCCGGCGAATGACCCACCGTGAATTCGGCAGAAGGATCCCAAATTACAAAGTCCCCGTCGAGCCCAACTTTCAACTGACCCTTCAACTCACCAAGCCCGGCATGTTCAGCAGTTTTCTGGCTAACCCACTTGATTATCTGGGCGAGAGTCACCCCTCTCTTGGAACCTTCCGTCCACAACAGACTGAGGCCGAGACCTAGGGTGCTGATTCCTCCCCAGGCACCCATGATATCGCCCTCATCGATCTTTTTCAATTCGGTGACGCAGGGACTATGATCAGAGACGACGCAGTCAATGGAACCGTCTAATAGCGCCTCCCATAGCAACTCCCGGTTCGCATTCTCGCGGATGGGAGGGCAGCATTTGAATTCTGGGTGTCCAGACGGTATATCATCTGCAGATAGACAGAGATAATGGAAGCACGTCTCCACGGTGAGTTTAAGGCCAGAAGATTTCGCCGCACGGATCAGGGGAAGTGCGGAAGCTGCGGATAGATGGACGATGTGACATCGTAAGGAGGGGTATAACTTTTGCAACTTGGTAATGAGAGAAATTGCATCCGTCTCTAATTTTTGCGGACGGGACTCGAGAAACGTCGAGTAAGACGTCGACGGTTTGGCGGGCTGAGGTGAATCAAGGGGCGAGTTGTCGAATTCAGCATGGAACAGCAAAACCGTCTCGTAATCCTTTCAGAAAATCTCGGTAAATAAATGGCTGTCGATCAAGTAAATGTCAACGACCCACTTGGAGAATGTCCATGGCGGATTGCGCATCCGATTCTGATACACACGGGAATTCCTGTATGAGTCGGTCAACGATACACATCTGTGATCGTCGAACGCCGCACCTCGACACCGCTCTCTATGAGAAAGCATTTAAACCCTTTCACACCAGCGTCAACTAGCGGCTTGAGGTGGGCCTATACGCATATGGGTAGGGTGCAACTCGGGGTCGGACATCAACACACTTGATTTCCGGGAATAACCCCTCCCCAAAACGCGACGTCAGTGAAACATTGTCCCTGGGCCGATTGTCGCTTCAGTTGAAGATTGTACACCGATGTGGATGGCGGGATAGAGTTCAGAGGCATGTCGACAACACAGGTAACGCCTCCCGAGGCCGCTTTGAAAGATATGAACGGCCAAGCGGCCGAGTCGGGGTGAAGCCAACTCACCCGCTCTTGTTCCAGTCCAAAAGCCTTCCCAGTCGGTGCGCCCAGGCTCATTACAATGAACATGGCTATCTACCAGTCCGGGGATCACGATGTTATCTTGTGCGTCAATCCACTTGTCGGAATCCGAGTTCGGATCTGGCGCACGCCAACCCTCGTCGATTGAGGTAATTTTACCAGAAGGAGCGATGGTGATTGTCGCGGGTCGCGGCTCGGGACTGTCTGGGAGGAGAATGCTTCGGCCAGTTAGATATAGGCTCATATTCGTAGCCATGGAAGAGAAGGACGCTCGCAAGATAGGATGACGTTGATCTACAATTAAAACTGTAGGAGTGTAGGGATGGAAAATAGCTTTGCACCAAGACGACGATCGCTCAAAGCTGCCCTCCGGGGTGAAATTGCGAGTACAAATGCGGTGTCCGCAGTGTAAATAGTCATCTAAGTCAAGGACAGATCCCCGGTCGAGGATGGTGATCAGCAATAGCAATGGCATCTGATGCACGTCGATCCCTTGGATTTGACACTGCGACCAAAACACGGAAAACACGCGGGCTTGAAACTATTTAACGAGTCAATGTCAAAACGAGCCTCTGTATCTAATCCCCTCCTGTCATGCTCGCCCTCGACAGCCCCCGCCGCTGTTTACCCACCGTGCCGCGCACACGACCTACCTCACGACCTCTTCCCTCCATCCCGCGACCGTTGTCCTGCAAAGCTTGCAAAACGTGCATCACGTCTTGCAACGCCGAACTCCCTCTCTCCGCTGTGCGTCTGCCCTTCTTTGCGCGTCAATCCAGAGCCTGACTGTGCTTTCGCAGATACCTCCCGAGTCCCCCAGTTTTCGAGGCTTCTCGGGGAAGGCCTCTTTGTTCACGGAGACGTACGTCCTTTTGAATCGTCTTCGCTATGTTGTCCGACCGCGATTCCTTCAGCTATAATGTGACCCTGTCGACGCCGAAAATGGAATTAATGAGCTCTGGAGCCTATCGCCTTTCGGTGAGTATTCGGCATACCTCCTCGGTCCGTTTCAGTCCTGAATTCTGTCCATCAGGAAATAACGTGCACGAAGTGCACCGCCTATTTAGGCTACAAGATCGTGCGCGCCTTTGAAAAATCGGAATCCTGGAAGGAAAGCCGGTTCCTGTTAGAGCTTGCGGAACTGGAAAACCCCTGGTTGGATTCATCAGACTCGGAGGACAGCAGCTAGTGTCTTCATTTCTTCTTTTGGGTTTCATCCTCGCACTGTAACATACCAAGTCAATCCAAGTGTACCAACTTATCATTATTCCAGTATATTCGGCCGTGTCGCCTGTCGTTAAGAGTATGCAGGAAGAAGGTATTACTGCGGAGGTCGATAGAGGTAAGGCGGTCAGTACGTATCGCGTGTAAGAGTACGAGGAACCCGTAATCCAGGGCGCGTGCCGGCAAGCGGTAGGGTGGGCGAGAACGAGAGCGGGGAGCCGGAGCGACGGGCGAAGGAGGAACGATGTGACGGGTGACGCCGCGCGTCACGACTATCCCGCTCATCCCGCATCCTTACCTTATCCTACGACAAGCGCAAGCCGCTCGTGCATCGCGTCGCGCTTGTCTCGCAAAAGAGCAAGAGACAACTTGTTCATGTCTTCGCCCTTGGAATCACTGCTTTCTCCGGGCCCGGCGGAAGGCCAGCAAAGTTTCCGTTTGTCTGCACCCCCAAATCGCGATTCAATCGCGACGGACGCCTCTGAATCGGACTTTAACGACGTTGCTCTCGAGGATGACTCTGGCTTCTCTCCCATTGCTTTAACGTCTGGAATGGATTCCTCCGACCCGGAGGTCACACCGGGAAGATCCAGAAGCGCTTCAGACTCGTCTGTTGCTGCCACCCTCGCGGACACGGTGGTGTGTTCGACCTAGTTTAATTTTGAAACAAATACATATTAGCAATTGGCGCTCTCAGACCAAGCCCTCCCACGAGAGGTCGGCCTCGACAGCGACCGTCACTGTCAATAATTTGCCCTTCATTCTGGCGCGGATAGAAACTCAGAAGCCAGATCCCGATACTCGACCAAACCGCTCGAGTGTCGACGGACAACACAAACTTCAAGAAGAATTTGCACGGAAACAGAAAGACAAGGACATTGATGACGACAATGCAGCCCATGCAGCGATAGATTGGGGTGTGTACGCCTTTCTAACACAAACCACTCTTGCTAACACAAGGTAGATTTTTGGGGCGCTGTTATTTCTGGTAGGGCTTGATCGGCTTGACTATCATAGTCTCATGTGGTCTAGATTATCAGCAGTTCGCGTCCGAACGCCCTGAGGATTTGGCCCGAGCAATTGCAAAAGGCATACCCGGGACTCTGCGAGGTTCGCGTATTTTATCGGGTAATCTTTCACAACTTACGGACTATGTTGTAGGCATGATGTGGCAATTAATGTACTTACCATTCACATGCTCTGGCGCGAAGTTTCACACTGATGTTTGTGATATTGTGTAGGGCCGCATCCAAGGACCCCGAATTAGAAAGCGCATATTTGAAACTGTTGAAAGAAAGCAGTCCTCACGAGAAAGCCATCACAAGAGACCTGGGCAGGTAGGATCAGGATTTATAGAATTATTAAAGCTTACAATTCCAAGAACGTTTCCCCATCACGATTTTTTCACGGATGGACAAGGCATTGGACAAGAAAATCTTTTCAATGTCTTGAAGGCGTATTCAATCTACGACGAGCCCGTTGGTTATTGTCAGGGCCTTCCTTTTGTTGTTGCCATTCTCTTGCTAAATGTAGGTCTTGCATTCAAGTCGCCATTTCCTTTGAATCCTAACTTGGTTCGAAGATGCCAGATGAAGAGGCTTTCAGTCTTCTTGTCAGGCTGATGCAAGTATACGACTTGCGGGGTCATTTCCTTCCAGAAATGCCCAAACTCCAACTGAGACTAGTGAGTTTTGTTTCTTTAACCACCCTCCCCTGCGTAACCTTGCTCAGTTTCAGGTATGCTATATTACCGTTGCGTAAATTTTCCCGACATTGCTTGCCAGTTCGATCGCTTGATCGAGGAACTACTTCCTGTGTTACATGTCCATTTTCTTCGGGAAGGCGTGAAATCCAGCATGTTTTGTTCACAGTGGTTTTTGACCATGTTTAGCTACCGGTGAGTCCACCGGCAGTGATCAAGTACCGTTTTTCAATGTTCTTAGGTTTCCCTTGGACATTGTATTCCGAATATACGACAATTGCCTGGCCAGTGGGATCGAAGCAATTTTTGGATTCAGCGTCATGCTTCTCATGAAGAACGAAGATATTTTGCTCTCTCTGAAATTCGACCAAATCCTAGCGTTTCTGAATAATCGACTATTCGACCGGTATAAGGTATGGGGAGTCTTCCAATGGCTGTTTTTCTTCCTGAATCGTTGTTATCTAGATCGAACCCCCAGAAGGCGGTGGAGACAAACCGCAGTACCGCGTGGACGAGTTTGTTCAAGACGCCGTTTCTTTGCGCATTACGCCCTTTATGCTCGATTCGTACCGACATGAGTACGAAGATCTTGTGGTACGTTTGTCCCGGGATTATACAACTATGCAGTGTATGAACTCGACTGCAGCGCGAGACCAACAAACATGCTTTGGAGGTCGACGAACTCCGAAACAGCAATCGGGTCTTGTCGGCATCTGTGAAGACTCTGGAGACGAGTTTGGCTCAACTAAGTGACGAGCATGTGCAAGTGCTGGTGCGTACAAACACTAATGCGTACAAAATAAAATATCCAAACACTATCAGAACGAGCTGGTCAAGTCACGACTACGGAACGAAGAATTAGAGGGGGAGCTTGTTCGATATAAGTTGTTGCGAGTACTCGTCTTGCATTTCTGTTACCCAGAAATAATTCGTGTTTTTAGATATGCTGAGGCAATGCATGAAAATCAAGATGCACAATCCTCACAACGGTAAAGCCATCTCTTTCCTCCCAAACAAGTCGCTCAAAGTCATTCAGAATATCGTTCTCAGGGTTTTTCCGGAAGAGTGCTGGATAGAGAGATATTTAAACACATTCCACTGTATTTCTAGTACTTGCACTTTTTTTTTTGCGATCCACTCCGGCCGATCATAACCGAAAATACGTCATGCGGACTTCTCAACGTCACGGTGAGCTCTTGTGCTTTGCCCTCAACGCGTCCACAGTACGCGTTTGTCCTTTGTTCTTCGGCGCCACTCTGCCTTCGTTCGTGACGCCTTGGGTTTCGTGGCGGCCTGGTCCGAGGCTACTCAAAACTTTGCCTGCCAGCCATGTCTGCGGCCTTGCGTATACTGACGCCCACTCTTCGGTTTTCGTCGTCGAGAAATCTGGTTCGCCGCCCGGGATCCTTTCCTGGTTCGCGTGGTAATTCCACCCAATCTCGCACCCCAATTCGGCGTAATCCCTGGATTTTATACCCGACGATTTTACTCGTTACCTCCGGCACGGCATGGTTTGCGTACAAGCCCATCCGGCATTCCGTTCTCGCAGGACTCCGCTGTTATCGTGTCGTTGCAGCTGCGGGCCTGGGCGTGCTTGACTATAAAACGACTTTTTTGCAATTATCCAAAACTGCGTCGGAGGATGAGAGACTTCGGTACGTCCATATCATCCTGTGCTTCTGTCCACCACTTATTTGCTGCACTCAGCGCAGTGTCTGATTGCCACACGCGCTCTGCGCATCGCGTCCTAAAGGTAGTCGCCGAACAGACGCTTCATAGATTTCGTTTCTGACCTCATATAGGCTTTGCTGGCCAATGGCGGAATATTCATCAAGCTGGGTCAACACATGGCGTCGCTCTTGGTGCTTCCGAGAGAATGGACATCTACGATGCGACCTTTACAAGACAAATGCGAGCCCACTCCATACGAAGACGTGGTGGCTCTGTTTCGCTCCGATGTTGGCGCCGACCTCTCAGATTTGTTTGGTGAGGAGACTTTGGGGTTTTCTAGGTGCCTGTCTCTAACTTGTTTCCCGCAGACAACTTCGACCCAGTCCCAATAGGTGTCGCTTCACTGGCCCAAGTAGTTTGTTTTCTCAGCCCACTCGGGCATGTCTCATTTGGTTTAGGTTCACGTAGGGCAGGATCGCAAGACGGGGAAATTGGTGGCCATTAAGGTATGGTCATCGTCAAATATTTTTGACTGTGACTTCAGCTTTCCCTAGATTCAGCATCCCCACCTAGCCGAGTTCTGCGACATAGATATGGCTGTAGTCGAATCGTCGTTAGGTTGATCACACCACACGTCTCATCTAGAAAGAAGCTGACCGTTCAGGCTGGATCAAATACTGGTTTCCCGAATTCGAGTTTACCTGGCTTGCCGACGAGATGAAAACCAATCTACCACTCGGTATTTTGCTACTCGAATAACTCCCCCGTGACACTCAATGCAAGAATAGAGATGGATTTCCAGCATGAAAGCGCGAATGCCGAAAAAACCAGGGAGGACTTTCGAGTCCGGAATCTCAGCACCACGTTATATATCCCTGAGGTCATTTCCGCCACCAAACGGGTGCTCGTTATGGAATATATTGAAGGCGGGCGAGTGGATGACCTGGCTTATCTTGCTAAGGCCGGCATAAATCGCAACCAGGTTGCTCTAGAAATCGCCGCCATATTTAACCAGATGGTCCTTCTCAATGGTTGGTTTCACGCGGATCCTCACCCTGGTAAAAAGCGTAAAATCATTCGAGTGAACCACACACTAATGTCCCCTTGCATAGGAAATCTCCTCATCCGTTCTGCTCCGTCTGCGTCCAAATCGCCCCACAATTTCGAAATCGTCCTCTTGGACCATGGCCAGTACTTCGATCTAGACCCGGAACTACGAACGAATTACTCGAAACTGTGGCTTTCCCTGATTGCTCCGGCGTCCCCTTCGACTCGCGCGGACCGCAGGAAATACGCAGAGCTCGTCGGTAACATTGGTCCCGATTTGGTCAGATGAGGTCGTTCAAACCCGAGCCACCTTGCTGACAATCCACCCAGTATCCTGTGTTTGAGGCCGCACTCACTGGTCGTGCTGCTTTGGAAGGTTCAGGGGATGGATCGGAACGTCCGGAGCCTTTCAAACGCGGGTCAGGACTGATGGATATGACGCCGCAGTCAGAAGAGGAAAAGGAGGCCATTAGAGACGCCGTCATGTCTCAGGACGGCGTATTAACATCGGTTCTGGACGTTCTAAGACGTGTTCCCCGGAGAATTCTGATGATATTGAAACTGTGAAGTTTCAAGTATCGATTTTATGTGTTCCAAAAACTGACTGACTCCAGAAACGATCTGACGCGGAGCCTTGACCACGCACTCATGACGACACATTCGAATGTATCCACAGGTCCATTTTCTTGTAGCTCATGAGATTCTTACCTTCCTTCAGACACGAATATTTCTAGTCTCAGCCAAATACTGTACGATCGCGGTGTGGCAAGATGATCAGCGACGTCTCATTGACGAGATGCATGCGCGAGGTTTCCTATCGGTCGGTGTTTTATTTCGGTATCTTCAGTGCTGGTGGTAAGGGGTTTCGAATTCTGCCAGTAAGCCATCTAACCAATTGAAATAGGCAATACAGAAAAATGTACAGTCAAATGGTAATTTTGGAACAATTATTAGACCTACAGGCCTTCGGTGTGAAAAGTCGCGCATGGATGAGAGGGCTGTGGACCACGAAGGGGTTGCATGGCGCCCAAGATGCCGCGGCGGGTCTAGCGTAGTACTTCACATATTAATTGTATACAAAAACACGGTCGTGGTTCATTTTTTGCTTATTTTCGCAATGAGCGCATCCAACGTCGGAGTGGCCTGTTTCAACTCCTGCCACTGTTCCGGCGTTAAAGAAATGCCCTTTTTGCCTATCCGAACAAGTTAGAAGAGGGTGTAGTTTATGTTCGAATTATTTCTTGCCAGGTTTAGGTTCGCCGGTTTCCTGCAAGTGGAAATGTTGTAAATAATTAAGCAGCAGCGAGCGAGCAAAGAAAATAGACCTTGTCAGTATAAAATTCACGGATGTCGATCAACGTGCTGCCCTTGAAATTCCTGACAGTCGCACGCTTGGCCTTGCCCAATTCGATGAACTTTTCGCCATCGGACGAAGTTTGAACTTTGCTGTCGTCGCCAAATTCCTGCGGAGGATCAGTACAATGACCAGAGTACAGATACACCGTACTTCAACTTTCTGTTTGTACTTTGCCGGTTTCTTAACGGTTACAGGCGCCTCTTGTTCAGATTCCACTTCGTCGTGCTCGGCCTTCGTGGCCTCGAGCTTCGACTTCTGCATTGAGGTTTAGCGGCACTCGCGCGAGATTAGTTGTCAGCTGCATTCCTTCGAGGGTTTGGAGGGGGGCTTCACGTCTTCAGGCTCCGTCTCGCTCGCGTTCAAAGACTTGCGTTTCATCGGGTTTAGTTTTACGCGTCGTCGATTGAGCGAATGTAAAACAGTAAAGAGAGTGCTCGGTGTAAACGTGAAAGGAGTTGGAAAGGAGTCAAAACGCGTCGTGTCACGTGCTGGTGTTTGCCAACAGCCTGAGATTGAGCTCACGGGATTGGCCGCGCGTCAACACCTTTTTAGTCCTTCATCGACCTCCGCTTTCCTTGGGTCTTTTTCTCGCCGACTCAGTCGCGGGAACGATGAAGATCCTTCACAAATCGAAGAGGGCGGTTGCTCCGGTGCGCCGTTGAATTTGTATTTTGCTCACGACTTGCCTGATTCGGTTTCACCAGCCCTCTCAGGTAGCAGAGCTGATAACACGGCTCCTAAACACCCCAAACGACGACCTCTCACAAGTGCTTTCCGAGATTGAGACCTGGAAATGGCCGCGTTCCGACCTAAATGCTTGGATCAAGGTCCTCAATAAATTCGACGCCATTTTGGAGGAGGTAATTCGCGACTACGAAGTCGACAAACTCCAAGTGAACGTGTTCACACCCGCCACCAAAGCCACGCTCTGTGAAATTCTCAGATTTGAGCGATTATTGTTGGAAAATTCCACCAACAGAAAGATGTTCCACTCATACGATGTTAGTCCGCGTTCCTTACGGTTCGCGGTTGTTACCCTCTAACAAAAATTATGCAGCGGCTCAACAGCCTTTTGTTTACCCCAGACCTCGATGTTCTGATCTTGGCTTTGAACCTGCTGCTTCGGCCATCGCAGCAATATTCGGCTCAACCCTCGGTTTCTCATGCGCTCAACATTTCGACTCCTCGATTGCAATCCCTTGCAAAACGTTGGCCTCACTTACGTGAATATGGAGTCAGTTTAGTGGACTTGGCCAGTCGCCAGGGCATTCCGGTCGTTGATGCTCTGCCGTCGGAAGCCCGCGAAGTGCAGTTCAGCTTCTACAGGACGGACGAGAATGGGCGGAGTGATCAAGAGACTAAGATGGATACCGATACCGAGCAGCCCCAGAGCTCGCCACGCAAGGCCCCTACAAATACTGCCTCTAGCGCTGTCAGCATCCACATCGACAATACTGCCCTCCAGTCGAAAAGTGATGTCGACATTCTCGCCGATATCATCGAGAAATACTCCGTGCCAGAAACGGAGAAGTTTGAGCTCATGTGTCGCACCCGCGCTGCTATCGTGCTGAAGCACGGTAATGAAGCGGAGAGGGAGAAACTCGTGGTGGTTCGTCTACTCGCAATCGCCATTTTCGGCCACACCCACCCAGAGACTCAAGCGACTTCGTCGCTCTTTCTCTACGAACCTGATTTGATCAACCATATCGCCGAGTTGCTCCAGATCGACAAGGATGTCCCGGTGTCGGTACAGACGGCAGCAATCGCTGCTCTCGATGCCCTCGCACACTACCGCAATCGAATTCAGGAAGTTCTCACTTCGGTCAATGCTGGTGTCAACCACGGCATATTGATGGCTTTAATTCGCAAAACAGTCGTGGACGTTGCGAACCCCGAATCCACGCTTCCACACTCGTTTGCGGAGGCTCTCTTGTCATTCGTGACATTTATCGCATCACACGCATCTGGCGGGAATATGGTGGTCGGCGCTGGCCTCATACCACTACTCATCCAGTTGATAGAGAACAAACTTCCGCACCGCCTGCCCCTTGTTTCAAAGACTATGCAGTTGGTGGATAATGTCCTTTATAGTTTCACAAACGCTTTCCAGTTGTTCTGTGCGGCCCGTGGTGTCGACGTCCTCGTCGACAGGATCGCAGTGCGCTAATTATCTACTGTTGAATTCATCCGCTAATCGCTTCGTCAAAGTACGAAATCGACCTGGACCTCAAGGAGCACGGCAGTGAGCACAGGTCGCGCGAGATATACGGGGCACATGGTTCGGGTGGAATGACTTTCGTGTCACATAATCTCACTTGTATCCTTTTCAGGCGACCTCCCAGTAGCTCGCGCCGCTATTCTGAAGCACGTCTTGCGTTCCATGCACCGAATGATGCAGTCTTCGGGAACAGCAGAAGGCCTTCGCGGCCTCATCGACACGTCTGTCCTGGAGTCTATTAAGAAGATCATCAAATACCGGGGACTGTTTGGCCCAACAGTTGTTCCGCTTGGTAGGTCGACGTTTCGTTGTTTCCATTTTTCTGACTGCTTCGCAGCCATCAACATTATGGCTACGTTTATCCACAATGAACCTACGTCTTTGGCCATCATTCAAGAGGCTGGCTTGCCCGAAACGTTCTACACGGCCATTGAAGTTGGCCTGGAACCAGCGATTGAAGTATGTGTTCCTGTAATCCACATTGTTTCACGTTTACGCATGCCCATAAAGGTCATCCAAGCCATCCCTAACGCAATCGGGGCGTTGTGTCTCAACGACGTCGGAACAGCCCAACTTGCTTCCCATCCCAGTATTATTCCGGCCATTTTCTCCATCTTTACCTCCGACCGCCATCTCAAAGTCCTTCTCGACAAGGAGAATGCCGTGCTGATCGGAACGACGATCGACGAGCTCATTCGGCATCATCCTTCTCTGAAAGCACCTGTTTTCGAGGCCCTCAAGGCTACTTTGGGCAAAATCGAGGTTCTCGGAAACGCATACGTCGTGCCTCCGGAGCTTCAACAATGGTATAAACTGGTCGGTGTTGTGCCCAGTGGTGACGGCCCGGATGCCGATGTGCCGATGGAGGATGTGTCAGCCGAGTTGCCGTCTCCATCCGAAACCTTCCTCCGGGATGAGGCCGGTCCAACAAGCGGTGAAGATTCTCAGCCGAAGCCGCACGACAACAATGTCGTGTCGTTCATTGATATTCTTCTGCGTGTAAGTTATGTTTGTCATTATTGTTCTTCGCCATTAACGTCTCGCTTAGTTTCTTGAGGGCCTCTTCCAACACACGCCGCATTGCAAGGATTTCATCACGGCCGCAGAGGGCCTTGAACGGCTCGGAAGGCTTACCAGCCTCCCATGCATACCCTATGACTTCGCCAACAGTGTGGCTTCAGACTCCATGGTCCAAGTCATGCGTACGATGTCCGAGGTTACGACTGCGGAGACTCTCGCGCACCTTTCGAAACTGGTGAAGGAATCCCTCGACGTCACCAAGAATTTCTGGGCATCTATTGAGGAGGACTCGAAATTACTTTCCTTGGTCGACATCACAGGCACGTTTCTCTTGATTTGGCGTCGAGTAATTAGCTGATATTCTTGCAGCGGGACAAGAGCTCGCCGCCAACCTCACCTTCCGTAGTCTGGTGACCTTGCACATCCGTATCACCTTACTCTCCGACGTTTTTGCCACTGCTGGTTTTGCTCATGGCCGTGCTGCAATCGGCCTTCTCCAGACATTCATGAGTAACACAACTCCTGATGTGGTGAAGAATCTGGGATCTCTCCATCGTGCTACCATCTGGGAGAACATTGTTTTGAAGGCTGGTCTGATATCCAGAGGAATCGATATCGCAGCCACGCCAAGCTCCTCTCCTTTGGAGGCGACGCCCGAACAAGCCACGATTCCCCTACCGGACCCTGAGATTGCAACGATGACTGCCGCGAACGGTGTGCAACCTGAAGCGGCCGACCCCCTTCCGATATCTGGCGACTCCAAGCTGGACAGTCGCCAACACAATGCTGCTGCCCTCAAGCACTTGACCCACGGTCTTCCGAGTTCTTTGGCTCCATTCTTTCAAGGTAGGAGATTGTCGAAGACGTGGGAGTTGTTGCTGATACTTCCGGCAGCGATGGTCAAAATGTTCCATGCTAGACGCAATCCAGACGCTGCTCAGAAAAAGCAGATCACGGAGTCCTCAACTGTTATCGCGGAAATCATGGTGGAGCATCTCCACATGAAGGATTTCAGTGAGTAATGGAGGCTCATCGTCGAGTTATACTAATCTACGTTTAGACGACAAGCCCTCGGTATTTGCGTACTATACCATCATGTTCGGACTGCTCACCATCCTTCTCATCGACGGTGAGCCAGCTCAGAAATTTTGCGGATACCCCGAATACCAGAACTAATATTCGCCGCAGAGCGCACAGCGAGTAATACTCTGCACACTGTGCAAGTCTCCGCTCTCTACGAAGCTGCTGGTTTAGATGCGGCATTCAACGTCTGTCGGGCATTCATGGCAACAATCGATTCCGTCATGCTGTTACGCACCGAAGATCGCTCGGAATTGCAGAAACAGGAGCTGGTGCATGCCTACGGAGGACTCAAAGTGGCTTTGCATCTAATTCACCCTCTGATATCTTCCAAACCCCTCTTCGACTCTGGCCAGACGCTACTACTCGTGACTCGGGATAAAAAGGATTCAGATCCGGGATATTTCGAACCCCACAATTTCCTCGTCAAACTGCGTCTTGCTGCGCTGCCGGTCTTGCGTGCCCTTTGGGAAGCACCTTGGCTAATCTCGGCGCCTCTGAGCGTTAGCAGATCGATTGTTCAAACTGTTCTAGAGCTCACGAACGGCGAGGGCGAGGAGCTGAAGGGGGAAACACCGGGTGAAGCTGGTTCGACTGGCATTCCGCGACCGCTTGGTGCAGATGAGGGTCGTATCAGACAGCTCACCGACATGGGATTCCCGCGCTCGGCGGCTGAACGTGCATTGGCGCGCACTCAAAACAACCTCAATGCCGCCACAGACCTGTTGCTCTCGCACCCCTTCCCGCTTCCTCCCGATCCCGTTCCTGGTCCGGAAATAGCCGACGTCAATACGGTTGATTCCACCCAAGCAGAGACAAACGAAGAGCCAAACGAGGAGCCCATTGCGGTAGATCCGATTTCGCCGCCGGAAGTGCAGCCCGTTCTTCCAGAACCCACCGGAAAGAGCGCTGAGCAGTGGCAAACGGAGTTGGACGAGGCCCGGGAGCCCCTTCGAGCTGGGATTAGTCGTCAAGCGTTGCTACTCGTTGACGAACACCTCTCGCTCATATTCCATCTCCACGTAGCCTTCATTCGTCCCAACAACGCCCACCAGCAGCAAGCAGTGCGAGATCTCGTCGACGACATCAGAGATTTCTCTCCCTTTGCATATGACGTGCAAGAACAACCTCTCGCCAACAGATGCAGGCTTTTGGCCCTGGTTCTGTGCGAGACACCATCGTCTCTCAGCCCAGAGCTTCGAGTTACTCTGATGGACAGTTTACTGGCCCTCTTACTCTCAAACCCGGTCAATCCTGCGCCGGAGTATCCGTCCATTCCCCGATGGCTTGCTGCGCATCTCCTCGTGACAGAGGCTTTGTTCACCCTAGCGGATGAACCACGCGCCATTTCATTGCCCAAGGAAGAAGAGCCCGTTGTTGCAGAGGAGATCCCCACTGGTCCGCTCCTTACGGAGGCTCGGGGCATAGTATTCGACTTCTGCCTGCGTCTTCTCGCAATCCCTGATCTAGCCAATGACGAGCTTTTGTCGACGCTCCGACTATTCGTTCTCCTCACCAGGGACCACGAGGTGGCGTCTCAGTTTGTGAAACGAGATGGTTTATCCCTGCTCTTCCGCCGCCTGAAAGCCTCCGCCGTGCCAGGCAGCTCGTCATATATCGCCACCATCCTTCGGCACATCGTCGAGGACGCTCCAACAGTTCAGAGTATCATGAAGCAAGCCATCAAGCGCTACTTCTCTCAGCCTCGAACAAATGTAGTCGAGGCGGCGACGTATGTGCGGAACTGCAGTGCGATGGCCCTTCGCGACTCCCGGACTTTCATCAGCCTCACCGATTCGCTCTGCCAATTGGTCTCTCCCTTCTCTTCTGCTCAGCATTTAAAATTGAAGGATCAGCCCGAAGAAAAATCGTCGGCAGAAACGGTGGAGCCGGAACTGGAGATGCAGGTGGATAACGCGGCTGCCCCCCTGTTGGGTCCGAACGACTCGTTCGAGCCCGTTGTTCATTTCCTCATCGCTGAGCTGATGCGGTCGACGAAGACTGACCCTGTCATGGACGTTGTACCTGCTGACCCGGTTTCCTCAGGCGGCCCAACTTCCACAGCAGACACTGCCTCACTGGAACCGCCCGTTACTTCTAATGATGCTCAGGCCGACTCCACCGTTGATCCCGCCTTGAAGGACCGTTACCAGTACTCTTGCTTCCTCATGCAATGTCTGACGGAGTTGCTCTTCTCGTATGACTCTTGCAAGCTGGCCTTTTTGTCCTATTCGACCAAGAAAAAGAGTCAAACGACATCAAAGGAGATTCCCGCCAAATTTAGGTCCACGACGCTACACTTTTTGCTCTCGGACCTTATTTCCTTCGAGACCATCAACCCCCAGCCCAACTCGGACGGTCGTGATCGAATCACCGTCTGCAACTGGTCCATGTCGCTCCTAGTTGCGCTGTGTGTAGACACCTCGTCGACCCACGAACTCAAAGACGTTTCTCCCGAGTTGATCTCAGTGCGCAAATTCGTTCTCGAGGCCATCAACCGCGCCATCAAGGACTTGTCAGCGACTGAAAGCGTCGAGAGTCGTTACGGTCGCCTGCTTGCTCTAGCAGATCTATGCCATCGTCTGCTCACGGTACGATTCAACACCAGTTCACGGAAACACCCAGACGACACGCCGACGCATATTGCGAAAGTTATGTTGGAGAAGAATTTTGTCGCGACGTTGACTACCGCTTTGTCTGAAGTCGATCTCAATTATCCGAACGTGCGCGGACTTGTGGCCTCCATCCTCCGGCCGTTGGAATATCTGTAAGGCTGCCAGCGAATATCCAATGAACGTCGACTTAACCCCTTATAGCACTAAAATAGCGATCAAAATGAGCCGGACGTCCACCAGGAACAAGGACACAGTGGAGGGGCAGAAATCCGAAAGTGCATCCTCAGGCTCCGAGGAAGACGATGACGAAGAGATGCAAGACACAGGTCGGGAAGAAACGCCAGATCTTTATCGCAACTCCGCTCTGGGTATGTACGGAGGTGTAAGTGAAAGGAAACCTTTTATCATAGTACAGAGGTTTACGTTTCACAGGAAATGGAAGATGTCCACTTCACAGCGGAAGACGAGATGGGCGAAGATGAGGAAGACGAGGATGAAGACGTCGAAATGGATTTCGGCGAAGAAACTGGCAGCGAGGACACCTCCAACACCGGAGACGACGGGGAAGACGATCTTGAAGACCCGCCTCGTCAACCCGGTGAGGTTTGGGATCCAGAAGAAGACGAGGACGAGGACGAGGACGAGGAAGAGGACCTTGTAGAGAATAACGAGGAGGACGATGAGGATGAGGATGAGGGGGATGGGAACGAGCAAATCGACGGGGCCGAGGGGGATGAAGGCGACGAAGAGATGATGTGGCAGGTGCTTCCCGGTCATCAATCGCTTGCTTGCAACTGCTCATTTTCTCTTAGGACATCAATCCCGACGAAGCGCGAGGGGCAGGGGATGAAGGGGATGAGGACGAAGATGCTGGTGGTCCGTTCGAACTGCTTGTCTTAAATCTCCCATTCGCTAAGCATTCTGACAGGGCCCATTCAAATCGTGCACACCGAGCAGGAAGACGAGCCAGAAATGCTTTCCGAAGACGAGTGAGTTACCATGTGTTTTCGTTTTTCTTTCCCTTAATATTCGTAGGTTCGGTAACGATATTGCGATGCTGGATCCTCGAGGTATTTCTGCGGAAGACATCTTTGGCTTCGGGGACTCGTTCATCAACGCCAACGGACGCGATGGTGCTGGGTTTTTCGTTCCTCGAAGACATCGCGGAGCAGGTTAGGCATTCTTTTACCTTCTTCTTCAGTGATTCTCACGTCCTTGTCATAGTGGACGATAATGTGCAACTATTTGGTCGAGGGAGAAACGGGCCCGTTCCTGCGCCAGAAGCAACCACTCACCCACTGCTCTTGGATACATCTGTTACAGCTCGTGTCCCTCCTGTTCAGCCCCGCAATTCGCGTCAGCCTCAACGCATCGTCACCGGGGGTTCTGCAGATCTGCTGCAGACTCTCGAGGACCTCATCGGGGGAGGAGCGGTACAGCTTTTCCAACACGTCATGACACGGGGTCGCGGGGGCGGTGCTCCCGAGACTATACGTCTCGATGTTCCTGCCGCAGCGTTGGGTGGGTTCCTTCAGCAGCGCCGGGGTCCCGGCGGCATATCCGCCGCCGTACGCGTTGTGGAGCGGACTCCTCGTCCAAACCAGGTTGAGCCACCTGGGCGCGAGTTGGATCCCCTGCTCACATTGCAGCGATGGGCGGAGGAAATCAAGATATTGCACGGCGACTTCGTGATGGAACGTGTCGGCAAGCTTGCCAATCATGTCTCTCTGGCGTTGCTTCCCGCTGCCGTGAAAGCGGCGAAGGAGGCTAAAATCCTCGAAGAGCAGGAAGCCGCTCTTCGTCTTGAGGCAAAGGCGAAAGCGGATGCTGAAGCGGCAGCCGCAGCGGAGGCGTCGGCAGCAGTAGCAGAGGCTTCGGCAGTCGCAGCGGAGGTAGATGCGGAGGCGGAAGCCAAGGCAATGGCCAAGGCCGCCGAAGATTTCGAACAGGAGACAACAAGCCAAGAGCCTCCGACGCAGGAAGTCGATGAACCCAGTGAGGTTAATGCAACAGCGCCGTCCGAACCAAGCACCGCTACTGAAACCGCGCCGGACAATATCATGGAAGACGAAAATCCTGGTCCCACCGCATCCGATGACGCGGACGCCGATATGGGTGATGTTACTCCGCCTCCTCCTGCTGTCGCTGGTGATGGAGAAGTATCTGCCCCCTCAGTCCCCGATGCGGCCTCAGACGAGGCGTCCGGCTCAGCGATTCCGGGACCCAGCGCTGTTCAGCGCGTCACGGTCATGATTCACGGCAGTGCAGTGGACATCACAGACACTGGGATCGACCCCACGTTCTTGGAGGCGCTTCCGGATGACATGAGAGAGGAGGTTCTCAATCAGCACGTTCGGGATCAACGTGCTTCCCGAATTGAGCGTCCTCCCGATTCTCAAATCAGCACTGAATTTTTGGACGCTTTACCTCCTGAAATCCGGGCTGAGATTATCCAGCAGGAGGCGATTGAACGTGCGAGGCGGCAGGCCGATGCAGCTGCCCCCGCTGGCGCCCCAGCTGAAATCGATCCCGCAAGTTTCATCGCGACCCTCGATCCCACTCTCCGCCAGGCTGTACTTCTCGACCAAGATGACAGCTTTATCCAAACCCTACCCTCACACATGATTGCTGAGGCTGGAGCGTACCGTGAAGGTCGTGGGGGTCGCCGACAGGTACCAGCTCGTGCTACGGGACCGAGGACATTGCCCGGCGCTCCTTCAGGCTCATCTGCTCCTCGGAAATTTGTCCCTCAGCATGATGCCATCCAGCTGCTCGACAAACCCGGAGTTGCCGTTCTGGTGCGATTATTGTTCTTCCCCCATGTCCTACGCAAGACCCTTCTGTTCAAAGTCCTCGTCAACCTTTGCGAGAATGCCAAAACGCGAACGGAGCTGTTCAATTTACTTCTGAATATACTCCAGGATGGCACCGGGGATTTGGGAGCCGTCGACAAAGGTTTTGCCCAGATGTCGTTCCGAAACTCCAAGCCTCAAACCCCGAAGTCGACTGGCAAGCAGAAAGCAGGATCGGATTATTTCACGGCACTCGCTCTGCCCAACCTCCAGGATGAAGTTGTCCCTGATCTCATCGCCCAGCGCTGTCTCGAGGCTCTGACCTACATCGTTAGCGCCAACGAACTTTCGTCTCTGTTCTTCCTGACAGAGCACGAGCTTCCGGTTGGTCTTCGCCGGACGGCGTCGAAAAAAGGGAAAGGGAAAGAACGGCAAGTACCCCAAACTCACTATCCCATCGTCCTTCTTCTGGGACTCCTTGATCGACAGTCTCTTCTCAAAACGCCGTCAATCATGGAATCTGTCGTTGGACTTCTAGCTACTGTTACTCGACCTCTCGCCGCCGCGAAGGACAAAAAGCCGGAGGCCGACCCTACCCCAGCACTGGCACCGGCACCAGCCGGCGAGACGCCTACAGAAACCCCTGTGGCTGTGGTTGTGGCTGTGGCTGTGGATGATGAGTCATCCGCGCCTTCCGAATCCGTTGACGCTTGTGAGTACAATTCTGTCTGAAGTCAATTGCCCTCAGTTGAAATCTGGGACCAGCAGTGACTAATGTGGCAGCAGCGGATATTGCAGCCGCGACCAGTGCGCCGACAGCAGCGACCAGTGCGCCGACAGCAACGACCAATGCGCCGACAGCAGCGACTAGTGCGCCGACAGCACCGACCAATGCTCCTGCTGCATCCAAGGACCTGTCAATCGAAGCGGCGGAGGAACGGATACTCCTCGCGACTCCTCCCCAGATTCCTCATCCGGTTCTGCGACTCATTGTCAATATTTTGACCGTCGGTGAATGCTCCGGAAGAACATTCCAGCAAAGCCTGGCCCTAATTCAGCATCTCTCGCACATTCCCGATGCCAGGGACGTAATCGCACAGGAGCTAAAGTCCAAAGCCCAGGAGTTTGGGCTCGGCCTCTATGCAGATCTGGACGAATTAGCGGCCAATCTGCGAGGGTCCGAAGGGAACGTTATCGTCGGTTCTGTCGCGTCTAAGTTCTCTCCCGCTTCATCGGTCCAGGCCAAACTCCTGCGAGTACTCAAGACCATCGACTACATGTATTCGCCCAAGTCCCTGGCATCCCTAGCCGGAGCTGGGGAATCCGACGCAGACAAAGTCCAGGATATCTACGAATCTTTCCGATTCACGCCGTTATGGAGACGATTAGGAGACTGCTTGGCCATCGTGGAGGAAAAGCCTGACACGGAACATGTCGCCACAGTACTGCTTCCTCTGATCGAGGCATTGATGGTTGTCTGCAAGTACGTCGGCTCCAAAGCCTCCTCCACGAGCGCTGCGCGTCTGCTTCGTGCCTCATCTTCCCCCAAATCGCCCACGACCCCCAGAGAGTCAATGGAGGACTTATTCGTCACATTTACGGACGCGCACCGCAAGGTGCTCAATTTGATGGTTCGCAATAATCCGTCCCTGATGAGCGGCTCCTTCTCGCTCCTGGTCAACAACCCCCGAGTCCTCGATTTTGACAACAAGCGCAATTACTTCACGCAACAGCTGCATCGACGTCCGAATGCCCGAGAGCATCATGGAACCCTCCAGTTGAACGTTCGCAGAGCCCGTGTTTTTGAGGACAGCTTCCAGCACCTTCAGCGAAAGACTGGAGATCAAATCAAGCACGGCAAGCTCAGTGTTCGCTTCTATGACGAGGAGGGCGTCGACGCCGGAGGGGTTACTCGAGAATGGTTCCAGATTCTCGCCAGGCAGATGTTTGATCCGAACAATGCCCTTTTCCAGCCCTGTGCGGCCGACAGACTCACTTACCAGCCGAATAAAAACTCGTGGGTCAACCCCGAGCACCTCTCGTTCTTCAAATTTGTGGGGCGTGTGATCGGGAAAGCCATTTACGACGGGCGACTCCTGGATGCTTATTTCGCGAGGAGTTTGTACAGGCAGTTGTTAGGGAAGCCGGTGGACTACAAGGACGTCGAATGGGTTGATCCCGAGTATTATAACTCACTCTGTTGGATCCTCGAGAATGACCCCACTGCGTTGGATCTTACGTTCAGCGTTGAAGCCGACGAGGTGAGTCAACTTCAATTTCTTTGCTTCCCACTCTAACCTCGGCATTAGTTTGGCGTTAACCGTATCGTTCCGTTGAAAGAGGGAGGCGAGACTTTGCCCGTTACGCAGGAGAACAAGAGGGAATTCGTCCAACTATCCGCTCAATATCGCCTATATTCATCGATCAAGGACCAAATTGAGAATCTTTCGACCGGTTTCTATGAAATCATACCGAAAGAACTCATCACGATCGTACGCTTCTTCCTTATCTTCGCTCGCTCGCACAATCTCATACGTACACCCCTTGTAGTTCAACGAACAAGAGCTCGAGCTCTTGATCTCTGGAACGCCAGACATTGACGTTGACGAATGGCGCGCTGCAACCGAGTACAACGGATACACCAGCTCGGATCCGAATATCGTCTGGTGGTGGCGTGCACTCAAGTCTTTCAATCGCGATGAACGGGCCAAAGTCCTCAGTTTTGCGACTGGCACATCAAAAGTTCCACTTGGAGGATTCACAGATCTGCAAGGCGTACAGGGCGTTCAAAGGTTCTCCATCCACCGCGCATATGGCGATTCCAATCGGCTACCGCAGGCTCACACATGTACGTCTTGTCGAAAGTCTCTATTTCTCAACACCAATATTCTTTTAGGCTTCAATCAAATTGACCTTCCACAGTACTCATCGTACGAAATGTTGCGGCAACAACTCCTGTTGGCCATCATAGAAGGGGGCGAAGGCTTTGCTTTCTCGTGAACAGCGAAACACTATTTTTGAATGAAACTCATTGTAATACTCACACCGCAATATATACTCTTTTTCTCTTTAAAATAAGTTACTTACAGCTCGACCTGAGCTCGACGGCCTCTGCTCCTCGATCCGTCGCGATCGATTGGTGTACAAAAGAAGCTACACTGCCACTGATGGTGTCTCGCGAATCATATCATCAAACGCGTGAGCGCCCTCTACTGAATGTTTTCGGAAGAGAAGTGGCCGGTAGTACCCGGGCGCTCTTTCTGTCACCTTTCCTAAGACTCGGCCTCAGGCTTCTCTCTCGCGCCGCCAGGACTGTGCTGTTTCTCTCTTAACCATGAAGGCTTTCGTCGTCCATGAAAATGTCCATCCTTCGAAGATTGCGTTGACCACAGATTGGCCCGTTCCCAAGTTGGGCGACAAACAAATTATGGTGGACGTTTACTCTGCCGGCCTCAATTTCTTCGATGTATGTGTCCGCCGAATATCATACTGTCGCTTTATTGACTCTCCATTGAGATCTTGCAAGCCCAAGGGAAACACCAAAGCAAACCTCCACTTCCTTTCACTCTAGGCTCGTGCCATCCTCTATATCATGGCGTGTGATTTTTGAACGCAGTCGTTCAGGCTCCGAGTTTGCGGGAAAAGTCTCTCATGGCTTCCCTCTTCCAGCTGGTATGCGAATTCAAAGAGCGGCTCTCAACCTCAGCTAAAACGATCATCTCGCAAGGCTGTCCCCTCAAGCCCGGCGACAGAGTATTTGGGTCAGGTCTTGTCGGTAGTTTCTAGTCACTGTAGCCAGCCAGGTATCTCATTAGAATGTAGGGCAGCTATGCGGAAAAAGTCGCGGCCGATATGGATTCAGTCATGCCTCTCCCAGATTCTCTTACTTTTGACCAAGGCGCAGGTAAATCTCACCAGAATCATCGGATGTTCCTGCCCTTACACGCCATGCGCAGGATTGTTTGTTACTTGGCCCACCAGCTATGAGGCATTGGTTGGTCGAGCCCAACTGCAAGCCGGTTCGGGGGAAACGATAACGACTCAATTCCTTCTCATTGATATCCAGGTGAATGGGTTCTCGTGACAGCCGCAGCGGGAGGTGTTGGATTAGCCGCCGTACAATTGGCCAAAGGTAAGTACCTCTTCACTTGCGCAGCACATCCATCTCACGAGTTGTTCAAAGGCCTTGGCGGCAAAGTAATTGCGGCAGCTGGCTCGCAGGATAAACTCGATATCGCCAAGAAATATGGCGGCGCCGATTTCACCGTAGACTACACGAAACCTGGATGGCAGCAAGAGGTTCTCAAGATAACGAACGGCAAGGGAGCCGATGTTATATACGACCCTGTGGTAAGCCTACACCTCGCCTTGCTGTTCTTGTTTACAAGGTTCTGTCCCAGGGCATGATTACAGGTTTCTTCACAAATTCTTTGTTTGGATTCTGGTTCAATTTTCTTTAGATTCTCTGAAATGTATTGCGTGGAAAGGTAGATGTCAACTATCGCATACTTGGGAACCCAAACTCACCGAGCAATAAGGCCGCGCTATTGTCGTCGGTTTTGCGGCAGGGACGGTTGAGAAGGTAATCGCTCACCTGTGCGTTTGTGGCCGAATTGAACACTAATCCCGACTAGGTCCCTATGAATTTAGTTTTACTAAAGAACATATCTCTGGTCGGTATACACTGGGGTGCATACCATGGTATGGAACCTAGGTTTATTTTTATTTGTTTACCTCATCTCGATCCAGTAAAAGAGCGGGAACATATGCCTTCTGTCTACAAGGCTTTCCTCGAGTGAGTTAACGTCATTCCTAGTGGGACAAAATTTACGCCTATCTCTCAGCCTATTAGAATCCCAGCGCGTCTCCCCTCCCGTCGTGTACAAAGAAGTATTCAAGTTGGACAAGCTGGTTGATGGTCTGCATGCGTTGGAGAACAGACAAACATGGGGGAAAGCCGTTGTCAGAATCAAAGATGAAGAACGAGCCAGACTCTGAATTTTCATGAACATCCAATCTGTAGAGGATTTGTATGCCATTAATGGCATAACGAATCCTGAACGATAGCTACAGCACGTTCACGGTCTGACAAGTCCTTCACGATATACACCTTAAGGTAGGACAACACCCTTCAGGGTTGAACCAATCATTCTCGTGATGTACATAACCATTCCTTAAGGATTTGCTGTCCCCTTCACGAGTCTGCATGCCCTTCACGCTTGACCAATGATTGTTATTGTGAACTACCTAGCCCTTAGTTAAGGATTTACGTGCCCCCGTTCACGACCCGCATGTCCTTCGGGGCCGGAGTCACCATTCAGGACTCCGGCGATCCATGAACGCCCTGTGCAATCCTTCAGGGCCTTCTCACGTCGTCCACGACCAGAACATTCCTTCACGTACCGCAAGCGTCAAATAACGAGAGCTATCTATTAAATTGTGAGTCCAGCATGTTCATCAAGGGCAAGTTGATTTTCGCAATAACTTACAACTGACCGTTGAGTCTAGGTATGTACCCCGACGTTAATCTTGCGTGAGTTGTTTCCATTAGTTCCCAAGTCTAAGTATTTGTGCGATGAGTTCACATTGGGTGTTTTATTTTCCCGAACATCAGGTTATTTTATCCTGAAGTAGTCTCTTGCAATACAACTAACTGGGTGTTGAATCGAAACTTCACCCACTTTTCAAGCGACACCTTCTCTTCAATATGAGACATATGAGTGCTCATATACTCACCTATCAAGCTATACATTCTTGCTCTCCAGTGCTGGATGTTCTCGCTGGTCGCCCGGACCCGATCGCCACCACTGCATGATCTGGTTCCGCTCTTAAAGACACTTTTGGCGTTGAATTATAACTCCAGGCCCTTGTGATGTAAATGAACTGATTAAACGAAGCTCGACCAGGCGAACCATGGTGCTGGTGATAGATGAAGCATGAGCGCGACAAGACATGTGTGTCAGTTCTAGGAAAGGTCTATGATATTCCTAGAGGGCGGAAGGACTCGGGCCCTCCGCCCTTGAACACCAAATTCACGACTGAGATTCCCATTAAACGGGGGAATGCAAAAAGAGGGTAAAAGTATATAACATACCGGTATCCCGAACAGGGCGCCAATGTACTGTGTTCCGGGCGCAACTGGCGGAACAACGGTCAGGTTCAATGCGGCAGCCAATGTAGCAGCTGAAGGAAAGCGATTAGATCCGACTTGGAATTTTCACAGTCACGCATTCCTGAAGGCGACAGAGATGAACAAAAAGAAAGAACTTGCCACGTAGTAACACAACTTTCCATCCAGTTTGAGCAGTTGGGGAAGCATACACCGCGCGGCTGTCCAAGGGCGCTGCGAGGTCTGTGTTAACGAAGAGTGCACAGGACCGTGCAGGGAGACGCGGTGGAGGTTGCTCGTGTTCAATACAAGTAAGGTCTGGTCGAAGCGGACAATATCCTGCATTGACCTAAAATGTTGACCGTCAGAGAGGAGTGAAACGAGCACAATGAACCTTCAAACCAGGTGTAATCACTGCACATTCGCACATGATAAGTAAGGCTTTCGAGTCAAGTAAGCGTGTCACTGTGAACACAATGTAATACCTTGTGTATAGTGGATAACTGCAGTTTGCACGTGAATAAAGACTGACCTGAGCCCGATTTGAGTTAACACAGAACAGAGTATTGAAGAAACAAAGCTGCGGTGGCGGGAGTTGTAAACCCGTTTCCATTCCTAGCCTCTTCTAGACGCGTAGACATTCCATTAGTTCCTTTGTGTTGCTTGAATTGAACCCAGATCCCAGCAGTTAGATTTGATTCCCACCAGCTCGCCTCAAATCTGTGCGTCACGACTGATTGAGATACAGCGGTAGATTTTTTTTTTGAAGTTTATAGAGGTACATGTTGTACCTACAGCTACTGACACACTGAGGCATGGGATGCGAATGCAGGTCGGCGCGAAACCGCGCGCGCGCAGAGGCGAGACCGGTCAGCGCGCGGGATCCGTCCGGTGTGGTTTTGTGCGGAAACAGACAGAAACCGCCGCATCAGGTGCTTTGGCATCAGGGCCGGTTTGAAGGACATGGCATCGCGTCCGTATTCGGGGCATTGAAGGGCAGATGTGCATCTCCGAAGTACACCTGGGCCTATGAAGTGCTGCGCCACACGACATCGAGGTGAGGACTTTCAACACAGTGGCTACGGCGCGCGGCTGGTACACCGAGGAATTTCGTGCATGTAGCGTACAGCACGCCACAGGGAACGTGCGCAGAAACGTGCACAAGAATATAGAGCGCGGGTACTGCGTAACGCACCTCGACAGTCGGTCCTCGCGCGCTCGCGCCATTTCGTCCTCGCCATTGTCCAGCGTCCTGCGACAGGTGTGGTGACAGCGGTATTTTGTTAACCAGTAGCAGAGAACAAGCAACTAGATAAGACGTACCGTGAGCGCGCGCCGCGCCTCACCCTGTCCGTCGCTCACTCATCGGCATCCCGCCCTCGGAATCTGTTTCGACCTTTACTTGAAACGAGGTCGATGGTTGTTCACCGGCACGCTCACCACGCACTTGGTTGCGGAACCTAGTCGCTTAGGGCTACTGGTGGATGGTACAAGGATGGTAGGTGCGGACAAAAAGGATCACTGCACGTGCCATCGTAACATGAACAAATAATGCGGCGCGTGTCGTTCACGCAAACCCAAAACGTAAAGATGTCTTGGCATCTCGAAGGATCCACTGTTGCCCTGAAGGCTTCATTTTTCGTGAAGGATGTTTGAAATCGTGAACGTGCGGTGCAGCCGTGAAGGATTTACCTTAGGTATCGTGAAGGGTTTAGTCCTAGCGTTGAGGTACAACCCGTTCCTTGAGGATCTGTCAAATTGCGAAGGTAAGCACCCATCGTGGAGGTAGCCTGAAGGCTCGTTAAGGTTCGAATATTCCCTTCAGGTGGGTCCAAATCGTTCAAGCATCCTCCAAGCCTTAAAGGTATTGCAACTCGTTCACGTACGTGCCTATCGTTCACGATTCTGTATGGCATTAATGGCATTAATGGCATTAACGCCATACAAATCCTCTATGGATTCATCTTTCTCGAATTTTCTGTGTATTTCACATGTAATTCTGAATAATCGGAACGACCGGACCGGAATTTGACGATCGATTGATGTTGATCGTGTTTCTTCTCTCAGAGCCGCTACATCTGTGGCCGGTTCTTCCCCGAAATGGGCAAACGGAAATGGTACGTCGTTACAGTGGGTCGAGACGTTGGCGTCTTCGAAACTTGGTGCGTTACCGAGTCGCCACACCGCAATTTTGTATCTGCTTGAACTCTCGACCTTAGGCTCGAAGTATCGCCATTGGTAACTGGAGTATCGGGCGCGCTACATCAAAGCTTCCCCACTGAGGAAGAAGCCCATGAGATTTTTTTGTTAGAGCAGAGCAGAGGCCATGTTAAAACTGTACCACCGCCGGCGCGTACTCAAACTTCGGCCCCTGCTCAACCAAACCTGCCTTCCCGATCCCCTCGGGAGACAGCAACCCCCAATGTTCCACGAGGGCATCAAACCTTTTCTCGCTCTCCAGCACCCCCTCGGCGGCCACCGCGACTCCCCGCCCTTTCCCAACCAAGTTCCACTTTGAACTTGCTGGTTACAGTTAAAAGCGAGGTTAACTCCCCTTCTCTTTTCCCCTCTTCCTCCCCTCCTACAGGTGTAACACAGGTTATTTCCCTGTCTTCATCGTCATCTGGCGCGCTTTCCCCCATCGCCCTCCGGGAAAACGATTTCGGTCTCGACCCGGATGAGTCAGACCAGATATCCTCAAACGACCTCTCCAATTTTGCTAGTCCTCGCCCTGTAACTGCTTCGGTCTCAGTGCCCGCACGCAGCAACGAGACCGGGTCGTTTGGGTCGATAACGATCAATGTTACAGTGCCTCCCATGCAATGCGTTCATTACGGCACTGGTCACTCCGCCCGTGGTGGTCACTCGGCCCACGGTGGGAGAGAGAATTTAGATAACATCCCCTCCCAAATGACAGCCCTCAGTCTCGACCAGGGCTCTCATATTTCTCGCGGTGCCGACCCTCGTTCTCCGTTCACACAGCAACGGTCAGTCTTGGCTCATCCCAGCAGGCTCTTAGCTAATATGTATCACCTAGCCTAACGTCCTCTCGGCGGCCGTCTCCTCGAATGCAGGGCCAGGAAGTGCCCAGCATGTTATTCCAGTTATGATCGAACTAAAATTTTGACGACCAACTTTCACAAGAAACTAAATTCCCTTGACTCGTCTCCCGCGTTATATTAGGGTTGATCGTTTGTTCGTCGTTTGTGAAATTATTGTCCCTACATGCACTCTCTTTATACCGTCCTCCAATGCGCTGGAACTCGAGGCAGGTCAAGCACCGTGGGAACTGCCAAAGTTTAATTTTAGTTTAATTACCAAACAGTAACAGGACCAACATGTCGGAAAGCTCTGAACTATTCAATTCCTCGTCTGGTTCGCGTCTGTTGTCTGAGCCGCCATTTTTCGCGTCTGGCTCTAGCCTATCTTTGCTTACGGGACCTGGAGGCGATGATCTTTCCATATCTGAACTGTCACTGTCGGACAAGCTCGAAGCAGGTAAACTTGCTCGTCGTGCCGGATTCGTTGCCAATCTGACCAAGGTTGAGAGGCCAACCCGACGATGGCGCTCTGCCAAACGATGCCGAGGAGCTGGAAAGGCTCAAGAAACATACCGGTCGGTTACGGGACGAGAAGTTGCAGAACGACGCGTTCGCTCTCAAAAAGTTGAACGCAGCTCTTAAGTCTTTCAGCGACGCGCTCGGCGATGTTGGATCTCAAACCGAGGTATTAGGCGGTATCCCTTGTCGTGCTTGAGGACTCAAATTTATATAGCGTGTCGCAACACAGCTGGAGCAAACAGAAGCGCTACTCAACAAATATGTCGGAATCCTCTCAGGATCGGAGGAGTTTGCCCGCCTGATTTTTGACGAGCAATGGCAGGGCGCTGAAGCTGTGAGTTCGTCCATTGCATGGCTCCTTCCCGAAGATACATTATTACCAGGACGAGAAAATCATTGCTCAAGAACAAAGGGAAGCTGAAGAAACGGCGCGCAAAATCGAGGCAGAACGTGTGGCTGCTGCACAACGTGAACAGGAACGGCTACGACGGGAAGAGCTGGAGCGTGCAGCTCAGAAGGAGAGGGAGCAAGCGGAGAGGGACAAGAACGAGCGAGCGGCCGCCAGAGGTGGTGTTCGTGGCGTTCGAGGCACGCGGGCATCCATGCGTGCTGCCCGTGGGAGTCGCGGAGGTACACAGACTACCGTTCAAACGATGACAGACTGATTTCAGCCACACTTAGGCGCCCCTTCATCTACTCGCCCATCCGCCACCGCAGCCACTGCAGGAACCATCACTTCCTCTGCGGCTCGTGGGTCTTCGACTACTCGCGGACTGGGCCGACGTTCATGATGGTTCAACGGATGTGTGCTGACATCTAGTCCAGTACGACAAGTCTACGGCGGAGCCGCATACGACCCGCTTAATTGTGCTCTCCTTCGAGCACTCTGCATCGACTATGTGAGGATGATTCGCCTCATTTGGTCATGCATAGCATGTCAGGATAGGATATCGTCTGAGTAGTGTACTTCGGTATTATCCTAGCCATCGGATTCGTTTCGGCCGAATTGCGACCTTCCATATCTGGACTCGAGCGGTTGTTTGGTCCTGCATTCAACACCTTTCACCGAATTTTTCATGTTAGCGAAACGGAGACGCGATAGCGACGCAGGGTCTTCGGGTTCGGAACACATCGACATCTCCAATGCTCTAACTGGGAAACGGCAACGGACTCAACCTGAACATGACTCCGACGACGAATTGGGAGATCTAATAAGAACGTCCATTGCAAAGCGCGATGTGAAAAATGGCACAGAGGTGGTCAAAAAGGTCAAAGGGAAGACCAAATTGGCAAAGGGAGAAGTCGGCGGAGGAAGCTTCCAGAGCATGGGTGCGTTAAAACCTCCGAATTTTACAGTTGTGATTTACCAAAGAACAGGCCTCCATCCGTCGCTGCTTAGATCTCTGACCCTTCAGGGCTATCGGATTCCGACCCCTATACAACGCCTCTCGATTCCCGCCCTCCTCGAAAATCCTCCTCGGGACCTCGTCGGAATGGCGCGAACTGGTTCGGGTAAATCCCTTGCGTACATGGTTCCTCTTGTACAACGACTTTCCGGCAGGCATGCGACTGCGTTTGGTGCACGGGCGTTAATCCTCCTCCCTACGAGAGAACTCGCTCTTCAGCTTCTAAAAGTGGGAAAGGAACTGGCGCGAGGTTGGCACGCAGGACATGGTGGTCACGCAGGGGATGGAGCGGAGGTCCAAGATTCTGCCAAGGGCGAGAGCTTACGGTGGAGCCTGATCGTTGGCGGTGAAGGGTTGGATGAACAATTCGAGATGATCACGAGTAATCCCGATATGTGCGTTTTATCTTCCGTCTCTACTCTCCCACTGAACTACGCCTTTGTAGCATAATAGCAACCCCTGGTCGCTTGCTTCATCTCATCGTCGAAATGAATATGGACCTCAAGTCTGTTCAATACGTCGTGTTCGACGAAGCAGACCGACTTTTCGAGATGGGTTTCGAGACCGCACTCAACGAAATCCTACATCGTCTACCGGCTTCACGCCAGACCCTCCTTTTCTCAGCAACCCTGCCTAAATCTCTAGTTGAATTTGCCAAGGCCGG
Source organism: Mycena alexandri (assembly GCA_029233265.1). Classification (NCBI taxonomy): domain Eukaryota; kingdom Fungi; phylum Basidiomycota; class Agaricomycetes; order Agaricales; family Mycenaceae; genus Mycena; species Mycena alexandri. Next base: position 582,342 of record JARJCM010000004.1, read on the forward strand.
ATTACAGGATCCTAAACTTGTGCGGTTAGATGCGGAGAGTAAAATCAGCTCTGACCTCAAGATGGCGTTTTTCTCCGTCAAGCAGGCAGAAAAAGATGCCTGCCTCCTTTCCCTTCTGCGGGACGTAATCAAAGTTCCCTTCGGCCAGGCGCCGCCCACAGAAGACGCGAATGGCGATCCGCTTCGCAAGAGCAAGGTGAAACACTCGGAGCAGCGTACTGCACCGCACCAAACACTTGTTTTTGTCGCCACAAAACACCATGTCGAATACCTCCTGAATCTGCTCACTACGGCCAACTATGCCGTTTCCCACATTTACGGCTCTCTGGACCAGACCGCGCGGTCTTTTCAAATGGACCAATTTCGCCGAGGTCTCACCAGCATTCTCGTGGTCACAGACGTCGCTGCCCGTGGCATCGACATTCCTGTCCTCGAGAACGTCATAAATTACGATTTCCCTCAAGGCGCGAGAGTCTTTGTGCATCGCGTTGGACGGACGGCTCGGGCGGGTAGACAAGGCTGGGCATGGTCATTCATCACCAACGCCGAACTCCCTTATTTGCTCGATCTGCAGCTGTTTCTGGGTCGGCCGTTAAAAGCGGATGTCTCCGGGGACAGTGAGCAGGAGTACACTGAAACACTCATTCTGGGTACTTTCGAGCGAGAAAAGATCGACGAGGAGGTGGAGTACATAAGGACACTGGAAGACAAAAACCACTCGCTTCCGATGCTGAGGGAGGTGATGAAGCGTGGTCATGGCATGTATGAACGCAGTAAAGGGAAAGCCAGTCCCCCGAGTTACAAACGAGCAAAAGAAATGACGAAGGATCCGAAATGGATACTTGCTGGATCCGATTCTGGCGTTCACCCTGTCCTGCTTCGAGGCGCCGATGGTCCCCAGCGGAGAATACAAGAGGAAGCGAGAAAGGCATTACTACGCAGTGTCAATTCGTTCAGACCGTCGGAGACGATTTTCGAGGTTGGGAGCAAAGGCAACACTGCCAATTCCGCCTTGATGAAGGATCGTAGAAAGGCGTTGCAGCGATCGGCCCAGCGTCGCCTTTCCGCGTCCGTTTTGCCACCCCCCGAAAACGACTCGGAATTCGACACAGCACCCGCCAAGGGCGAAACGGAGATGGCTGACGAAGCCGAGCTTGCGGTACGTGCATCCCTTGCTGCGATATGCCGCTTCTAATATAATTCGCAGGTCGTTTTCGACACAGGTGGGCGGAAACAGGGCTACAAAGATTCCGAGTTCTACATGTCTCACTACCAAAAGGACGCCATGACCGAAAAAGGGTACTCGACTGTCTATTTTTTCGTCCACTCATGCTCATCGACTCGTTTAGATACTCGCTCAACGACGGCGCCTCGTCCTTCGCCGAGCAAGCCCGGGGGGCTACTTTCGACCTTACCGGTGATGAAGGTGTTGCCGATCGCAAACGTCGTCAATTGAACTGGGACAAGAAGAAGAAAAAGTTCATCAAAGGAGATGGAGTGGGGGCTGATAATGTTAAGCTCGTGAAGACGGAAAACGGGACCCGTCTTCCCGCGACATATCGCAGTGGTCGCTTCGACGAGTGGAAAGCCAAAAGTCGGGTTTCATTGCCGAAAGTTGGTGAAGCTGAAAACGAAAATTCCCACAAGCGGCGGCCCGTCGGAATTGGCGGCCAACGATTCCGCCACAACAAAATTGTGGTCGCGAAACCCCTGGATAAATTGTCACACGACTACGAGCGCAAGGTGCGACAAATAAAGAAGAAGAATGAATCTCAAGAAGGAGAATCGTCTTCTCGTCCGGCGTCGGGCCGCAGCGGGAGGTACGGGGGCAAATCGATGGCCAGGGTTAAGACGGAGCTCAAGACGTCGGAGCAGATCCGGAAAGGGAGAAAGGCGTTGGATAACCGGAGAGCCAAAAACGGTCGCCCGACGAGAGGTGGCGGTGGTGGGCGTGGTGGCGGCGGGCGGAAGGGCAAAAGATGATTTATATCCTTATGGTAGACCACCTTCATTTTTCGTGATATCTACGCTGCGGTGGAGTACTCCCATTTCGCGCCTTTCCCCGACACCACTTTGATGTCGCTTCCTTCCAACAAATCTACATTTACACTGCGCAACGCATTGACACACCACTCGGGGTAGCCCACGTCCCCGAAATAATTGGAAAAAAACTGTCGCAGGTAAGTTGGGAAGGTCCCGCCCATGATAGCGTCTCTGCAGGGATATCAATAATTACAGCGTTTGCTGCAAACTGAGTACACACCGCGCGCCACCCATTATTCGTGCTTGGAAAACAATGTTATGGATGGTTACCGCTAAGAGCGAGTAAATAGTAGTGCAAACAAACTAAGAGCGACCTGCCTTGAGCAGCAGCGGTCTCTCTGCCAATTATATGATGCAACATGGCACGCGAGCTTCCCTCTACACACGTCGGACAGGGGCAGCTGGAATCGATGGGCTCAAAGTCTCTGGCATATTTTGCCAGTCCTGGTGCGATTGTGAGTGCCAGGGCTTAAGGATCATTTGGTTGACCCAACTTAAATTGATAGGGCCGTTATGGGTCAAGGCGACCCCAAATCGTGCCGTTCTCGTTGGGAAAACGCAATCAGCCATGTCTACACCTAACGCAACACAAACAAGCAAATCTAGAGGCCGTCAGCTCGTCTGCAAACTTGACTGAATAATGTAAGAACCCTCTGCAAAGCCGATCCCCATGCAATATCGGGGTCTATCTTCCGGTAACTTGTCGATGCATTGCTTTACGCTGTGTTGAAATTGAATCTGTGCTGGAAAGTCGAATTGAATGTAGCTTACATCCGCCAGAATACGTCTGGGCAACCAGTCAATAAATTGTACACGAGCTGATAATATGACCGACCTTTTTCTTCTCCGCCACTGAGACCGCCTACACGACATCAAGTTAGATTTTTCACCATACAATATAATAGTCAGTAGCTACATCTACCGCATGCCTTGGGCACACGAGGATTGAAGATTTTCGTCAGTGAAAATTTGACTAACCTATTGCGAACCCTGCTACGTCGTTTTTGCGCTGAACCATCTGTGTTACACAACGGTCTCTGAGTTCGAGGTCGAGCCCTCCTTGCACGATTGCAAAAAGATTTTGAGTAGCTCGCTTTCCGGAAAGATTGTGGTGCGTTATGCATCTGTCGAGCCACCGGACGGAACGCTCCATTGCCTCCTCTACTCTTGCGCGATCCTGCGTCAAACTAGGCACTAGGGCAGGCTTAGTTTGTCGAAAATTGACCAGTAATTTGGCTCTCACCGACATCGTCGAGCTGCATGATGATGTCTGCCCCTATGGCGTGTTGTATAGATATACTTTCTTCCGGCTAATGAGATGTAAACGGATAATGTTCCAGAGAAAAACGTGTACGGACAGTAAGCATGGTCGGCTCCCCGGTGAACGGGCTCTCAAAGAGGGCGCCTTCCTCAGTAATGGTAGTAAATTTGCTGAGCGAGACCTAGCTCTCTCATCAATCGATGCGTCTGGCAAGTCGCGTGCTTAAAGTACCAACTGGAATCCCCCGCTGTCCTGTAACGGCGTGGATACTTGACCCAGAACCGGCGTAGGGGACACATACAGTGAGCAAATTTTTGTTCCATCCTTGAAATTTGTGGGCACCGCCTGCTTCGCTTAAAACCTTAATGCCTGGCCGCAAGTTCAAGTGGTATGTATTCTGCGCGCCGAGGATGAGTATGCGGCGAAAGGAGAAGTGGTAGAGCCACATTCAAGATGAGGGTAACGCCCAAGGACTCGACTTGTTGCGGGGTTAGACCCTTGATAGCTGCTTGGGTCGCGACTGGCATGAAAGTGGGGAGCATCGTTGCACCGTGCGCCAGAGTAAGTCTGGAAACTCTTGCGCGTGTTGTAGGGCATCGTGCGAGCAGTTCAAAGTGTGCCATTCGAGTGACCCAGAGGAAGTCCTATTCAAGAATATTTGGAAGTGGCTGTGTAACTATCTTAGCGCGTTCCACGAAGCACTGGCAGCCCACGCCTTCATACTGCATTTCCTCCTCCCCTTGCTTATCTTAGCGCGTTCCACGAAGGTCCACGAAGCACTGGCAGCGCACGCCTTCATGCTGCATCTCCTCCTCCCCTTGCTGTTCGCTGCAAATGCGCGCGCCTTTTACCTTCCAGGTGCCGCCCCTCACAACTTTCTACGGGGCGACCAGGTCCCTCTCTTCGTCAATGCTCTCACTCCGATGCTCACTGGCAGCGACGATGCCAAGCTGGTCCGTCCTCTTCGCTCACCCCGTTCTCTTTCCCCTCCATCTCACCGGTTCTTCCACCTAGAAATCTCTCATTAATTGTGAGCCATGTCGCGTCAACGCCCGAGCGGCGTGTCCAATTGACCCTCCACAGATGACTATTACAACCCCAAATTCCATTTCTGTCCGCCGGAGGAGGCCCAGGGGGGTATTCAAAAGCAACCAGAGTCTCTGGGATCGATTCTATTTGGGGACCGCATCTTCAACTCCCCGTACGATGTCGGTTGTCGGCTGGCGAACTCTGCCGTTTAGGATATTTACCTTGCGTCTCCAGATTAAAATGTTAGAAAGCAATGGGACGTGTCAAACGTTGTGTACACAACACGGCGTCACAGCAGAGGTGCGGAACTGGAGGAACCACTTGCTTTCCTCCCCATGTTCTGACTCTTCATAAGGACGCCAAATTCATTAACGACCGAATTCGAGAAGATTACGCGTTGAACTGGCTCATCGACGGACTTCCCGCGGCAGAAATGAAACTGGACACCAGAAACGGCGACTTGTTTTTCGATATGGGATTCAATTTGGGTTGGAGACTATCCCTTCCCTTCGTGGACTTTTCTAAACGAGCTCAGGCAATGATGACGGCCCTTTCAACGAACTGCCCGCCCTCAACAACCACTACGAGATCGTATTACGGTTGATATATCTCATCCGCAGCCGTCTTCGGCATCTTATTATCGTCTAGGTACCACGAACCAGTCCCAGGAAACTATCGAGTCGTAGGTGTCCTCGTTTGGCCATCAAGGTTCGTTCTCTGGAACTCTCGCCGAGGGATCAGGTTCTTATGTTTATATTTAGCATCGGAGGTCCTCAAGAAGACACTCCAACTTGCGATCCTGATAAAAACAATCCTTTACTTCTCAGTGAAGACCAAACCCACACGATACGATACACCTACCGTGTAACGTGGAATGTAAGCATGAATCGTCCTACATTACTCAAATTAATTTATACATTTCAGGAATCTGATACGCCTTGGGTCAGAAACGCCTGTCCCATATACCACAAACATTCTAAATTCGATCCCATTGTAGGCAACTCGATGGGACAATTACCTCAAAATCTTCGACCCTCGCATCCATTGGTTCAGTCTCGTTAACTCTCTCGTTATCGTCGTCTTCCTGTGTGTGATGGTGTCGATGATCCTGCTTCGAAGTGTATCCCGCGATGTGCGTACATTGATTTAAGTTGCCATGTCTCACTTAACATTACCAGATAACGCGATACAATGCCATTGATCTGAGCGTATGCATCGTCCTCGGTCGATTTTTTCCCCCGACTAATCTTGTACATAGGAGGATGTCCAAGAAGATTGGGGCTGGAAGTTGGTTCACGGAGAAGTCTTCCGTACGCCGGGCAACCCAATGATTCTCTCTGTCATGGTCGGTAACGGTGCACAACTGTGCTCAATGGTCGGCGTTACCTTGGGTTCGTTTTTTTCGCCCGTCGCAGTTTCTTTACTGAGAGTCCTGGTAGTATTCGCGCTTCTTGGGTTCCTTTCCCCTTCGAATCGTGGCTCCCTCGCCACCGTCATGATGATATGTTGGACTTTCTTCGGCGGGCAAGTAATATCCTAAATTCCTCAGCACCGACTAACATCACTCTAGGATCGGAGGATATCTTTCAAGCCGGGTTTACGCCTCGCTCGGAGGCACAGAACGGAAGAAGAACGTTTTCATGACAGCGACCATTTTGCCCACGTACTATCTCTTCACCCGCCCGCCGTTCGTCCATTAACTGATAATCCTTTCAGTGTAATTTTTAGCGTCGTATTCCTTTTGAATCTATTCCTCCTCGGTGCCGGGTCTTCTGGTGCTGTGCCCTTTGGTCAGTCTCTGTTTCCACTCTACGGATTGTTTTCTGAACAAATAACCAGGAACGATGTTGTTGATCGTTCTTCTGTGGTTTGGTATCTCAGCACCTCTATCCGCGGTCGGAGCATACTTTGGATCCAAACATGGCGTACGGAGGCTTGACATCTTTCGCGGTCTTGTTTTCTCATATCTTTCACTTAGGCCATTCAACATCCCGTCCGCGTCAACCAAATTCCCCGGCAAATACCGCCAGCCCCCAAATATCTTCGTCCTTGGGCAGCAGCGTTGCTCAGTGGCATTCTCCCGTTCGGTGAGCGAGTTCACTGCTCACATTCGGTGTCTCGCGCTGACACACTTCTAGGTGCTGCGTTCGTTGAGCTGTACTTTGTTCTTTCCAGTCTATTTGCCTCGCGCGCATACTACGCCTTTGGATTTTTGGCGCTCACTGCCGGTATCGTCGGCCTGACGACTGCGACAGTGAGCATACTGTTCACTTACTTCTGCCTCTGCGCGGAGGAGTACAGATGGCACTGGCGAGCATTCTTGACTGGCGGCGGGAGCGCGTTCTGGCTTTTGGCGTACGGGCTATTCTTCTGGGCGTCCCGTCTATCTCTCCACTCCATGTCGAGCGCCATTCTGTACCTGGGGTATCTTTTCCTGCTGGTGTTGCTCGACTTCCTCATCACAGGTAGGTTTTTCTTGTCCCCCTACCTCTTTTAATCATGCTGATCGGCTTTTCAGGGACGATTGGCTTCCTCGCCTCGTATTGGGCCGTTCGGAGACTTTATAGTGCGATCCGTATTGATTGAGCGGCGGACATTTTGTCTTGTGTTGTGTACATATTCCAATAAGTAGAAGTCTAGGTGGAACATGGGCTTGTTCGCACGTAATAAATGTACAGTTCAGGAACTTTTAACGACGAGGACGGCGAGCCTGTCTTTTCCTGCCTTGAGGATTACCACCTCGTTGTTGAGGAGGTGCATGGGTCGAAGCGTGAACTGGACATCGGGGATGGGGTTGTTGTTGTGGTACAGCCCGCGTGAAAGGATGAGAACTTTGGCTGCAGCTGCAAGAAAATTAGTAAATGATGTAGGAGTGGATGGATCAAACGCACACGTCGAAGAGGTGAGACCGTATTTGGCGGCGAGCTTGACCACAGGCACAGAGAAGAGTTCTTCTGGGTCAATAGTGTGCAGACAGTGGTCGCCTTCGAAGGCAGTTAACACTTCTTCCGCAGTGACATTGGTTAGCTCCGACTCGAACATGATTTTGGTCATCGTCTCGGCATTGACACGACCGGATTCTGGTTGTATAAATTTGAGAGGGAACAGGGAAGGATTGCGACGCTTACTGAGATGGATCATCTCCGTCAGCTCGGACGCCAGGCGTCGTTGAGCTATCCGCTGGTCAGGTTGCAGCTGTGGTGGGCTTGAGATAAAAGCGAAGCGGCCGATGTATTCTGGGGCACCTTGTGGGACTGCATCGTCTCGCTTATTTCGGTCCAAGACAAGAGGGTCAGAAGCTTGAGATAGCTTTCCACCTCTGCATCCGACGTTTTCACAAAGTACTACGCTACTAATTCAGCTGGGTTCTAACCTTGAGATCAGACACTGACTTGGTAAAAATTAAACACGCTGGTCAGTGAGGGGTCGAGCCACACTGCATTACCCGCAGTCTTGCCGAACTTGACCCCAGCTGCTGTGGTCAACAGTGGCGTGGTCAGACCGAAAGCCGTCGGGGCGTCGTCGATATTTTGCGCTTCGGTGCGACCGATGAGCGAGATCCCGGCGAGAATATTGCCCCACTGGTCCGAGCCGCCGACCTGAACGGCGCACCTGAAGTTTTTGTAGAGGTGGTAAAAGTCGTACGCCTGCAGAAGCTGGTATGTGAACTCGGTGAACGAGATACCCTGCTTTGACTGTAAGCGCGTGCGCACGCTGCGTTTGACTCAGAGTCGACATAGGAGGGAATGGTATGTGCGGCGCGCACCTCTCCTTGTTTAACATGGTATTTATCCGACTGTGAACGCCGACGGTGCGCAGAAAGTCCATCATGGTCATATTTCGATGCCATTCGAGATTGTTCTTTGCGCGTATGTCGGTGAGTCGTTCCGGAGGGAGGACGATGCGGTCTTCTGCATAGAGAAGTGCGCGCTTGAAGAAGAGCTCGACAGAATTGACGAGCGCGGACGTGTTCTCTGCCGTCGTCTCAGTCTCGGCCAGCTCGCGCTCAGTGGTGCGACCCGAGGGGTCCCCTATTAGGCCGGTTGCGCCTCCAATCTAAACTATGAGATGCAGCAGTGGACGACCCAAGGTGCACGCACGAGAGGGATGATGTGATGGCCCCGGACATGGAAATGCAGCAGACACATCAAGGGCAGCAAATGGCCGACATGAAGGGCGGGGGCAGTGGGGTCAATGCCCGCATAGACCACCTGCGGCTTGGACTCGAGGGCAGTGTGGAGAAGTTGTGGGCTAAGAGACACTTAGTGGAATTCCAAAATGAACAAAAGCCGTGCGTTGTGACATCCTGGACATATCCTCGGTAGCTGAGATCGTCGAGGAGACCGACAGGAGTGCTATCGGCGGTGGCAAAGTGCCGCGAGGACCATGGGGCGCGTAAGGAGACGCGTCGTCGACATTGAGAGCGGAAGAGCGTGAGCATCAGCGTGATCGCGTTGTCACGCTCGGCACTGTGACCGGCATCGGACTGTACAGTCGATTGATCTTGGCCGCAATCTTCCGACAGCAAACTCAAGCCACCGACACCGACAATGGGCTGCAAGTAACTTTCGCTGCAACAACCCTTGCCCCTCGCTGACCTCCTCACAGCCAACAAACCTCGTGGACTTCAAGCCGCCCGAAAGCTTCGCAATGACCGCCGGGAAAACCGCTGGGTTCGTTTACTCTCCCGTCGCCGTTCATCCCCTTATCCCCCTCGCAGGCGGACAAAACCTACAAAAAGCGTGCCCTTGGCAACATCTACCGCACCTCCCCCACCGGAGGCTCGTCCCACGCAAAGGGAATCGTCCTCGAGAAGGTCGGCGTAGAGGCCAAGCAGCCCAACTCTGCCATCCGGAAGTGTGTCCGGGTGCAGCTCATTAAGAACGGAAAGAAGGTCACCGCCTTCGTACCCGTGCGTCCCTCTTTTTCCCCCCTCTTTAGATCGCGCCTGACGGGCGCAGAACGATGGTTGCCTCAACTTTGTGGACGAGAACGACGAGGTTCTCATCTCTGGCTTCGGACGCCGCGGTAAAGCCAAGGGTGATATTCCTGGTGTGCGTTTCAAGGTTGTAAAAGTCTCCGGGGTTGGACTGCTTGCCCTGTGGAAGGAGAAGAAGGTCCGTCTTATTTCTCATGTCTATCTGCATCCATACTGACCCTTACTTGTAGGAGAAGCCGAGATCGTAAACGATGCGAGCTACGTTGCATACGAGTATGATACATGGTCCTATGCTACATTTTTTGCATGCATTCCATCGTCTGAAAACACTGGGGCCGTCCGAAACCGGTAACCAATATGGTGATTGATATGCGTCTGGTTCTAGTCTGAGTCTTTGGGTCTTGTCGATTCCAGGCCGCTCTTGTATCGATATCCCATCTCTCTCTCAGTTCTTCCTTTCCTGAGAAGGACACCTGATCAATTTTAGCCTGTCCAGGCCAGGCTGCTCTTGATTGAATCATTGAGTCCATAGATAAGCAACACCTGGTTCATCGCGTGAATAATCTGTGTGTGATATGGCGGAAGCAAATCTGGATTTCACGGCGAATTGCAAGGCTTCGATTTGACCAGAATACATGTCAGTATTCGATGGTGTGCGCGGGCGGCACAAGTATCGGATATGTTTTTGAGAATCGTTGGCAATGGTGAGCGGATATGAGGGCTGCGATTCGGTTGGTTGGTACGAGACTGAATGGACAGGGCACGCAGATATTGTTTGTATTTGGAACGGCCATGGGATGTTTGGAAGTTTGTGCGGTCGAAAACAAGCGGTGGCGGATGAGAAGTGGGAATGTTTGCAATGGGTCTACTGCAAGAATGGAGCGATTGTGATTGGTGCGCTCTGCTGTGTGAAGTGATATTGGGTGTACTTCTGGGGCGCTACGGGCCATAGAAGGTATTGGCGCGGTGCGACGAGCTACACCATGCAGAGATGATGAGCTGAAACGGCGGGCCTCACAAGTTCAGATTCTGCACGAGTTGAGGCATTCAAGACCACGAAAACCGGCAAAAGAAAACACATACTAGAAATAAGTATCCGAACCAAATCCGAACAAGAAGCGGAACCAACTCGAAAACCCGCATTCCTCAAGTGCCCGATATCGGTGTGCATCTGTGTAGCCGCGTTCCCTCCAGACTATCTACATGCAGAACAGAAATTGACGGAACCGAAGGATCGACTGAACGTTCATGTTGGTCTTTGGGGCAGCGATTGAGCCAAACCAACAACTGGAGGGGCTGCGTGATTCATTGTGAAGCGATGGAACAGCGCGGCTGGGCTGGTGCGAGAGCCATCGAGTAGCGTGAAAAACAGGACCGAGGTGTGAACAGACATTGAGTCAAACCGAAAGAACGTCCTTGGTATAATATGTCGAGGGAAGACTTGCAGTCTGAGGGAGGGATGTGGTTATGAGAAACATTAGCACGCAGCGTTTGAGGTCGAGCTGAAGGCAAGAATGTTGTGAAGAGGCCCGGTGGAGGAGACAAGTCACCGGGGAAGCCACGTTTGGAGGCGTGTTCGAGGTGCTTGAAAAGAGGCGGGAGACAGTCGAAGTTGTAGCGCATCACAACATCAAATCAGCACCCGATATGGAAGGTGTCTGATCGACGGCTGCCGGCCATGTCTCGTCCCGCTCTTCCACCACGCCGCAGTGTGCCTCCGCCACCTCCGCGCCAGTCGACCATCGAGGTCCCTGCCCCGACTGGAATTGCAGCTCGCATTGCGAGGCTCAATATTAATCTGGTTGACCGTGAACCTGTGAAACCAGCACTGGCAGCAGCAAAACCGTCGCCTCCGCCACCTCCACGTCAAAATGCCCCTTCGCTTCCCCCAAGGTCTACGGCACCGCGGCGCACCCTTGCAGAAATTGCCGAGTGCGATCCCCAGCTCGCTGAGCGCCTCCGTCGTCGTCCTCCGCCACCGCCACTGGCGACGAGGACCACCTCGTCCCCAACTGTTGCGCGTCGGCTACCCCCCATGCCATCCCGTCTCCCGACACCACCACCTGAACCGGAACCAGAATATGAGGAGGAGCCAGAATACGAGGAGGAGGAAGAGTACGCCGAGGAAGAACAATCCGACGAGGGCTACCAAAGTCAGGAGTCCGAGTCGTGCATGAAATGCTTTGACTTTGGTCACGTCGATGCGCACGCCTCACAATTTCCGCGGCAAAATGTCGCCTCAGTTCGCCAACTTGCTCTCGATTTAACCGCGCCATTTGCGTCGGAGACGGAAAAGGCGCGTACTAGTCTCTTTGAACGGACTGACCATCCGTAACCCTCATTCCTAGGCGCGCGCCCTGTTCTACTGGCTGCACTGCAACATTACTTACGATGTCGACGCGTTCTTCTCCGGTAATCTCAGCGCGTCCACAGCCGAGAGCACCCTGCGCTCCGGTTTAGCTGTGTGCGACGGGTACGCCGGACTCTTCGTATCCTTAGCGGAGTATGCGGGGTTGCAAGCCCACAAAGTCACCGGTCACGGCAAGGGTGTCGGATACGCCGCCTTCCTGCCAGGCGAGCCGGTTCCTCCCGAATCGAGTAACCACGCCTGGAACTGCGTGCTCATGGACGGTGAATGGCGTCTGCTTGACTCGTGTTGGGGCGCCGGCGCGCTCATGGGCAACGCGTACACCCAGCGCTTCGCGCCCGTTTGGTTCATCTCCACTCCCTCCGAGTTTGGCAAGCGCCACTTCCCCACAGACCCGTCGTACCAGCTCATCAGTGAAGCCGACGGCGGGCCCATCTCGTGGGAGGAATATATCCTCGCCCCAGAGGAACCCCTCGTTTACGGCGACTTTGACACGCACAACTTTCTGCGGGACCTGCTGCAGCCCGCGACAGCCGAGATCCAGAGCGGCGGGTGGGTTAGCTTCCACCTCTTCAAGCAGTGCGAGCACATGTCGCGCGACGAGGCGGACAACTACGTCTACTTTATCGCCTCGCCCGACGATAGCAAAACGACACTCCATGTCAACGCGGAAGGCGGTTGGAGCGCCAATATTTACATGCCTCGCGGGTTGGCGGGCGACGTGTCTCTTAATTTCGTCACCAGCTTCGATAATCGAGACGCAAAGGGACTATCGCCCCAAAAATTCACCAGTTCTATCGGCAGGAAAGCCATGGCATGGCAAGGTATGTGTAAATGGCGGTTGGTGTAAACGCCGTAGCGTTTGTTTCCCTCGTCGCTCGTTTCAGCTCACTCGAATATGTATTATGGCTTTCTTTGTAGGGTTTGCGTACTTAGAGGTTGCTGATTTGAGCTTATGTATCATTGCAATGCGAATATATCAGTTGGTCAATTGGCCTGGACCGAAAGATTCAGAGTGGCGAATGGGTCGCGTCTTAGTTGTTCTTTGCTGGAGTTCGGTCACGGATTTTGAGCTGATGCATTATTATTGAATAGCGAATATATGTTAAAATTAGAACCGGGACTACGCAAGTAAGCCGTTCACACATGGAATCGATATCCCTTGCCCCGAGAGGTATCTTTGTAGATCGGCCACCAATGCCAACTGCTCGTCCTGCGTCAGACCACTCACGATTGTTTGGAGAACCGACCCCACGGTCACATGATGCTCGCGAATGATACTGCTGTGGTACACATACACGAAGACACCCATTAGGAATCTGAGGGGAAAGGCGATTGGCGACGCGACGCGAAAAAACAAGAACAACATACTGGCAGTCCATGCGGTCCGTCATCCCACCGTGTCCTGGGATGCTGTGCCCGAAATCTTTAATGTTAAAGGCGCGCTTGAAGCCTGACGCAAAGAAGCCGCCGAAGGGGGCCACGAGTGAAGCGAATGCAGACAAGCAGAGTAGATGGAATTGGTAAGGAGCGTAGGGAATTGTCGTCACCGAACGGCCGAGCTAGGCACGGGTTGGTCAGTGCACCAACATTCTGAAAGCTCGATACGAACGAAAGTGGAGAGCGGAAGCGCGAGCGGGGTCCAGATCTGCCAGTCGCGCCACACGAATACGGTATTCGGCGCACACGCCGTCGAGCTCCACGCACTCACGCCGAGGTCGTGCACGGGGCAAATCATGTAGTCGAACTGCATAAAGTACGTGCCGTAGATGACCCCAAAGATCATCGTGCTCCAGAACGCGCCAACGAAACCCTCGACCGTCTTTTTTGGGGACAACGCGATGAGCGGTGTGCGTCCGATGGTAATGCCCCAGATGTACGCGAAGACGTCGTTGCAGATCACCAGCGAGGCGGGCACCCAGAACCAGATCATGCCCTCGAGAATGTTATTTATGATAAAGTGACTGTGGTTTATATATGAGCTGAGATGATCGCGTGTAAACGAGGAAAGTTACACGCCTCGAGAGCACAATTATTAGCAGACTCATGTGCACCCAACAGAAGAGCCCGAATTGCTGCTTCAGATAGCCCTTCTGCAGGGACATGACGAAGCCCACGAACCCAATCGTGTACAAAGTGAAGCTGATGATTCTGTGGTTGGTGGCGAACGGAAGCATTTGTGCGTCCGCGAATACGACGTGCTGCAAGGTAGGTTAGCCTCGACAACATAACGCAAACTCTGCAACACACCTTGAAATAATAAATGATGCTCTCGCCGTACAGGAAGTAGTTCGTGACGACGAAAAAGTACCAATTGAGGGTCGTGCTCCACGGGTCCTTGCCATTCTTTTTGGACTCCTCCTCGGACGAAGTTAGTGAAAACAGCGCGGTGACCTCTCGGTAGACCAGCGTCTGGCATAGCATGACCAAGAGAATCATATATGTATGCCCGAGAAGTAAGAGCACTTGAAGTTCGTTAGGCCACGCCGGCGAGAGAAAAGTAAAGGCGCCATACCAAGGAACGTTCCAATCATAATAAATGTCCAGAGCGTCCGGGTGAGTACATTTTGTCGCTTTTTTGATTGCTCGGCCGCGAGGGCAGGGTTCTCGACGACTTTCTCCACGACACGCGGCGCGTGTTCTCGCGGTGCGGGGACCGCGACAGGCGGAGGCAGTATTTGAACAGGTCTCGGGGGCACATCTGCCGCGGGCTGCGGAGGAGTGGGTGCCGCAGCGACTGACTGCGGTAATGGCGGTGGTTGTAATGGCGGTGGCTGAGTCTCGGGAGCCGGGATAGCTGGCGGCGGGGTCGGTTCCACCTTTGCAGCAGCACCGTTGGCTGGAGGACGCTCCGTCTCTTGCGTCGGGGCTGGCTCTGCTTCATGGGGGATCTCCACGGGATTAAACGCGGACCCGGACGGTGAAACGGACGAGGGTTCAGTAGAAGAGCCACGCGACGGCTTGACCTTGGCCTGCTGTTGCAGCTGCTTTCTGGCCGCGCGCGCCGCCTTTTTGAGCGCGGATTTGGTGGGCTTGGGTTCTGCCTCAGGCACAGCAGTAGTACTGTTGCAGAAAAGTCATTATCGAGCGCTGACACGTATAAGACCAACGAGCCTGAGAGCAGGAGGGTCCGGAATCTCCTCCTCCTCCGTTTCCTCGCCCGAGTCAACGGCGAGTGAGTCGAAGGTGGTCTTTGACGCGAAGGACGGGCGAGTCGAGGTCATTGCTGAAGTCAAGCTCGAAGCCGGAAATGTAATGCGGGACACGTGCTACAATTTGATACCAACTATTAATTCTACAACGTCTATGCTTGAACATGAACCCGTCTTAAAACTTCCAATCCTCCTCCACCTCCAACGCCCACGGGACTAGGATAAAAAATCAGCCACTGTTGGACATTTCCAGGAACAACATACATTTAACCATCAACGTCTTGCTGAAAAGTTTCTCGACGGGTACATCGTGAGTCTTGCACCACGCAGCGGTGATCCTGCAACAGGTCAGAAAAGACATCGACGCAGTAAACAAACCTACCGAGGGTCCAAGTAGTTAATTTTACTGCGAACGATGTTTCAGTAAAAAGACAACGCAAGTCTAAATCGTCCTCACCTTGTGCCGAGAGCAACCTCCTTGCCCTCGTCGCGGTCGATGATTTGCAACTTGTGCGCCTTTATTTTTTCGTCAAGCTTTTCGATCGCTTCCTCGATTTTTTCCGCCGGTCTGTCCCTCTTCAACTCAGCTTTCTCGGTGCCGCGTTCCTTCGCCAGGGCTGCATAGTCTTTCTCTATTTCGGCGATGCGGTCCTTCAACACCGAAGGCTTTTGCTCCGTCTTCCCGGCCTCGACAAGCTTCTCATTCTCCTTCACAAACTTCTTCTCCGCCTTCTCAATGTCCCTCGCCTTCATCGTCTCCTCGTGGGTGACAATCCACTCGTCGTCTATGTCGGATTCATCGTCTATGTATTGTTGCTTCTTGCGAAACTTCTTGTCGATCTTAAAGAGGGCATGTCGAAGTTTCATGCGGTCGTACTTGAAACCCCGGTGCTATTGTGCGGAATCAAGATGGGTTTTCGCAAAAAGAAAAGCCAGGACACAAACCTTGTCCGCCTCCTTCTCCATGGATTGCGCATGAGTCTTGGGCGCAGTTCTCCGATGGTTACAGAGGATGGCGACCTCACGATTGGCCTTGTTATACGCGTTCAGCTTTTCTTGAAGCGTCGCATTTTTCAAATCGTTCTCGTCCAGTAATCTCTGGAAAGTCGAGGACGCGTTGAAAGTACGGAAAACCTTCGCGGTCAGACCTTTCATCTCGGTCTGAAGATGTTTGTTCAACCCGCCGGTCTGAGAAAAGAGGTTAGACAGAATTCAAGGGGATTTGGGCGCACGTACATTTACGCGATCGAACAAACTATCTTCATCGCCCTTATTTTCCTTGAATATCCGGATATTCTTGAAAATTTGAGGCTCCACAGGAACTCGATTGTAGTACCGAATCGAGTCCTTACCCAGAAAGTCGAAGATGATGAAGTTGGGAGCTTCGAGAGTGACATGTATGCAGCGCAAGGAGCAGCAGCCGACTGTGTCCGCCTCATCGTCACCCTTCTCATTACCAGCACGGAGGGCGAGTTTGTCGATGAAATACATGGCGGTGGCACGTTGGCGATCAGCCATGACCTTCGACTTCAGATCAACATTGTAGTTCATTCGAATACGGTCAACATGTTTCTGTACCATTCGTTAGTCCAGAAGGCATGGCGAGCGAACAGCGCATCACTAGCCTTCAGCTCGCGCGCTTTCTCAAACTTGAGCATGTCACTTTGGCCCTTGAGAGAACTACCGGCCGCCAGAAAGACGTATTTGTGGTTACCGTTGACGTTCTCGGTCCAAGTTGCGAGCCAGGTAACGGTGTTGTCGTGAATAACTTCCTTCCACTTTCCGGGCATGTTTGGGACAGGGATGGGAGCACCTTTACCAATATTGATCGTAATGTCCTCAGGCGAGACGCGGTACTATGGTAGAATGAGGGGTTGAGTCCCGACGGTGATTGAGCGCATAGTATGGGATACATGCCTTCAAGGCGCCCTTCTTCGGATGTTCACCGCGCCCCCTGAACAAACCTGGAGGTTCCACCCTGAAGTTCCCGACCTTTTCTTTGCGACCATCGAGAAGGCACGTCGTATACTTCAGCTCTAAATCATCCTTGATCTTCTTCGCCTCCTTCTTCTCCTGCGCCGACAAGGATTTCTTCTTGGTCTTTTCAGCCTCGAAATATTCGAACATTGGGCGGAAATCGCAGAACAGGAAATTAGTGACTTTAGTACCGTCACGCTAAGTGGAATTTTCAGCGTTAGCGAGAATGTAAATAAGTGTGGCGAGGGACAACGAACAGGTGGATGCTTCTTAAGCACGGTTTGCCAATCTCGGAAAAAGTTGTCGTTGAATTTGGCGTCCTGTGCATGGTCGCTTTCGATTAATGCTGCGTAGAAACCCGCCACCTCCTCCGCGGCCGGGGGAAGATCTAGTTCTTTGCCTTGAGAAATATGCGTAAGTAACTGGAACTGAATGAAATATAGTGGAGCTGAGACGAGAGGAACAGGACGCGCATCCACGCGCGCAAGTCGTGAGGTTTTCCAGCGATGCTGGCTCTGCGCAAGAACTGCGCGACAATCGCTTCTTTGAGGAAGCTACGGCGCGCGCGTGTACGCATGCTGAGGACAGAGACAGTGAAACTCACCGTGGTATTTCATCTTGACGTTCGTTGGGAGAGGTTCGTAAGGAGGTGGAAAAATGACGCCGCTGTGCTCCAAAGTCTTCCATTTGACGCTACCATCTCCGTTGGGGTCCTGATCCCACCACCTGAAAACCTCTTCGTCCTCTTCCTTCACCTTCTCCTTGCGCTTCCCTTTGACCGGAGAACCCTCCGCCGCAGCCTTTTTAGCCTTCGGAGCTTTTTTGGGCTTTGGAATCTCGTCCCCAGATCCCTCGTCCTTCTTGGCTTTGGAGGCGCGTGGTTTCTTCGCCGGAGCCGCCTTCTTCGCGAGTGGTTCATCATCATCAGAGGAATCCGCGTCGCTTTCGACTTTGACCTTTCGCTTCCGGGGGACGGATTTCTTTACCGCGGCGATGGGCTTGTCGTCGTCGTCGTCGGAAGCAGGGGTCTCTGTCTTAATTTTCTTCTTTGCCGGTTTCTTCTCGGCGCGCTTCGGCTTTGGCGCGTCGTCCGCATCATCATCGCTGACCACCGCCTTGCTAGCCTTGCCCGCGCCGTTGGTCTTGCCATTGGCGGCTGACGTAGGAACGGTGGTAGCTTGCGCGGCACCCGGCATCGAGATGGCGGCTGAAGACGCCAGTTTCACGGGAGACGACGCGAGGGGCGTATCATCCTCGCTCGAAGATGACTCGGCGTAAATCGGCTTCTTGCGCTTGAGCGTGCGCCGTGGCGCAGCCTGCAACATAATTCGATTAAATAAGATAAGAGAGAGGACAACGCGCGACGAACCAACGGCATTGCCTCGTCGTCGCTCATGGCTTGCTGGTCAGGGACGTGGCCATTGCTGTTGTTGGGGTTGTGGTGGCCATTGGGGGCGCCATTGGACGCTCCGAGAGGCCTGTCGTCGTCAGATAAGTCTGAAACGCTCGACATGGACAAGGGAGAGAGGAGAAGACGGTGGGGGAAGAGGAAAGGGGGCTGTTCAACACACGATGGACTTAGAAATGGCCAGCAAAGCTGCTGTCACCAGACTCATACCAGTCTTGTGCCGACCACGGCAATCGGCTCCATCAATTCCTTTATTCCCTTGCACCTTCGAAAAATAGAAAATTGAGGACACAAAATGTAGGCGCAGTATATACACGTAGGTGTAACCTATTGCCTGCCATCTGATTTTTCACCACCCATTTTTATTACATTTTTACAGAGATAAACCACCTGGCACTGTTTGCTTAAGTTGTCGTGGGAAGACGTCGGAGATCAAACCCTCCTTCGTTCTGAACCACGCACGGTACAACATTTCCTCCGTGAAGGCCGCGCTGCTCACCGTACAGCAGATGCCCAATCCCATATTCCGCGACCCTTGGGCAAACAGGGAGGCCTGGCGCAAACACCCCGTCTTCTCAAACCGCGCAATGTTTGCCAACCTGTTCCCTGGTTTGGGCATCGCACTCGTTGCGTTCTCGGCGTATGTGCTGGCCGACAATATGTATCTAAGCAAACGAACCTCAGAAATATCGCACGAGTCTCATCATTAGCGTATCTGGTCGGTCTTTGCCCTTTCATTTCTTGTGCTCAAAACCAACACTATTTGAAGATGTGGTCTTGGCGCGTACACGAAATACATGTGTTTTGATGGGCGAATTATCTTACAGCTACTGCATCCACTTGAGTACCGCTGCAACCGTGCAATTATCCATCCCGTACCGGCGAAACCGTGGCTGAATTACTCAGAGTCGCGTCAGTCGTGTCGAGCCCAGAAAATCCGATCAGGTAAGTTTTTGTCTGTTCGCCTTTCTCGTAGCCGGTCGCAATTGAAACAGCGGTATGCTCCACATTCCCATCTGTTATAGTGGGCGCGAAGTGGGCGCACCCATGCAGTTCCAACTAAGCGCTTTCCCCCGGCTCGATAAAATTACGTAGAATTTCTTTCTTTTGATTCGTCAAAGTACGCGGATCGTCGTTCCCACCTAGCGTTCGCGGCGCGTAATCCTGTACATCAGCCTTTGTCTAGTCGACTTACTATGATGCCATCCAGGTTGGACCCACAGAAGACCGTGTACAAGCATCTCTGGCGCTCCAGCTACGGCGACTTTACTTTTTTTTTTGGTGGGCACTGAGTAACGAAAGCTATATTTCGATTCAATCTGCTATTTCAGACGAGTGCGGCATCTTCACCAGATCAAGATACGCGTCGGCTCATTGAATTTACGGCATGACCTCGCTTGACTAGGGACCTCGTTGTACAATGCATAGCCGTACGCCCACCAGTCGGGAATCACCTCGTTCACCAGAAGCGCCAGAAGGTGTCTAGCTGAGCTTCGAAACTCTGCGTTGGGTTACTTTGTCCCTTTCTGTGTTGACCCGTCAAGTCGGCTTGAACGAAACAAATCAAGGCACGTAGGCGACAATGCTGCCGATTTTCCGCGATAAAAGCTCGGTTTTCTGGTGTTTATTCGGCGTAAACTTTCCCTCATGTCTCAAGGCTTCAACACAATTATCTTCGACATCGGCGACGTCCTGTTCAGCTGGTCGTCCCACACCAAGACGAGCATATCCTCCAAAACGCTCAGGCAGATACTTTCTTGCCCGACGTGGTTCGACTATGAACGGGGGAAGCTCTCTGAGGAGGACTGCTACGCTCAAGTTGGCTCGGAATTCTCCATTCCCCCTGAGGAGATCCGCCAAGCCTTCATCCAAGCTCGCGAGTCCCTCCAATCCGACGACGACCTCATTAGCCTTGTGCGCGAGTTGAAGGAACAGTCGAATGACCTACGCGTTTTTGCCATGTCCAACATTTCTCTGCCCGACTACGACGTCCTCCGGACAAAACCCGCAGATTGGGATATATTTGATCGCATTTTCACGTCGGGCGAGGCCGGCGAACGTAAGTCATCCGTTCAGGTCATTTTTTGTGTCATTGACCTGCTGGTCTAGGCAAACCCCATCTCGGCTTCTACAAGCATGTCCTCAGCGAAACGAAGATAGACCCCCGACGAGCAATTTTCGTGGACGACAAGCTCGAGAATGTCCTCTCTGCGCGGTCCCTGGGCCTCCATGGGATCGTTTTTCCCCGAGGAGGTTCGCACAAAGTGAAACGCGCCCTCCGTAATCTCATTGGCGACCCTCTACAACGCGGTCGGGATTATCTACGGGCCAATGCGCGTCTTCACCAATCAGTAACTGACAGCGGAGTTGTTTTGCAAGAAAACTTTGCGCAGCTTCTTCTATTAGAGCTGACTGATGACAAGTGAGCTTTGGCATATTCTGTCCTCCGCGAAGACTTCTTAACGTCGCCTCAGAGAGCTGATCGACATTGTCGAGCATCCTCGTGCTTGGAACTTTTTCCACGGTGAAGATATTTCGGTCCATTGTTGGGCTTCGTCTCACCGTGTCATCAGGAAAGGGAACGCTTACCACAGAGGCCTTTCCCTTCGATCTGGACACCACCTCCATTGGCTTGACTGTCATGCAGCGGGACAAGGAGGTGGCGAGGTCCGTGATGGACGAAATGCTGCAATACACTGATTCAGATGGGATTGTCCTAGTGCGTTCAACCCGCTCCGTTCTATTCGCTGTTCTGAGCCCACTGTCCAGACCTACTTTGACCATCAACGACCGCGCTTTGACCCTGTTGTGTGCGTCAATGTGCTCACGCTCTTCTACACCTACGACCGCCAGTCTGAACTGCAAACGACCCTGCACTGGGTCTGCGAGGTGCTCCGCAACCGCGCTTACCTGGACGGAACATACTACTACGAAACTGCCGAGAGCTTCCTCTACTTCCTCAGCCGCCTTCTGCTCTCCTCCTCCGACGATGCGCTACACTCAGCCCTGGAGCCGATGCTGAAAGAGCGCCTACAAGAGCGTATCGGGGTCGAAGGTGACGCACTGCAGCTCGCAATGCGCATCGTCGCATGCACGTCGATGGGCCTACGAGACGACGTCGACCTTCGCACACTCCGAACGCTGCAATGCGAGGACGGCGGGTTCGAGATTGGTTGGATGTACAAGTATGGCTCGTCAAAGTAAGTTATTTCCCCATTCGTTCGGGGATATTAACGGAATTAATTTTTTAGCGTCAAGATCGGCAATCGCGGGTTAACGACAGCGCTGGCGATTAAAGCCATTGAGAGCACGGCCGAGCAATCGACAGCGTCGTCACCGACCCCGACAGTTGTGTCGCATTCACCGGTCTTACCCTCGCCAAAGTCCGAAGCCAAACGCTCGTTTGACAATGCCCGACAGCGATTATCTTTTGCGATGCCCCGGCGGCACTCCGTGTCGGCACCCATCACAGGATCGCACCCATCCCAAGGTCCGCGCCGTCCATTCGGGCCACTAGGAAAGGTGCTCCATCGGCTCTACCAGAACGTAAAGGTCCATCGTTCTGTGGAAGTTGGGTTCTAAAGGGTTCTAATAACGACCACATGTTCTACGTGTACTCATATGTATTTCATTATGTCTATTTCGTTTGTAGAGGTTCCGTTGGGCCACGTAGATATCTTATGTAAACTGGATTGTTTGTTTCTTCCACGAACGGATAGCCCAGCTGTGTGAGGAATAGTTGAAAAGCATCGTGATCTGAAGGCGGGACCTGGATGCCGGCAAGCACTTTGCCGAGGTCTACAAGCGATGTCAGGAGCGGAGGCAAATTGTACAAAGGAAGACCCAACCTGCGCCGTGATTCCTATAATGGAATAACGAGAGATTCCAGCCGAGTTGATGGAGCCCAAGGAGGAACTTTCGCAGTGCACCAGGCCGCTCAGGAAATTCTGGCGTAGGGTGTCCTGATTAGTACGCAGGTCGAAAATGAGTGAGCATTGCGAAACGAGCGAAGCTAACCGAATCTTAGAACGCGTTCGTCGGGTACGGTCTGTGGGCCGCCAATCATGTACCGCGCGTGGCTTTTCGCCATCTCGTTGTCGCTGATATCAAAGCCGACCATGTCCTCCGCGGCGAGCGCTTTTAGCAGAGCGGCGACCTCGGTCGCACGCGCGGTAGTCTCCAGTTTGAAGGACAGGAAGACGTGCGCGCGATCGGGCGAGCTGTGGCAGTTGAAGCGATACATAAACTCCGTCACGGCGCGCGGGTGGATGATAGAGTGGAGCGCGACGAAACTGGGTAAGGGTTTATTTAACCAGCAAAATCAGAGCGGGAAAGACGCGCCTGCCAGGACGTTCAGGAATATCGACGCTGAGGAGGGCCTCTCGGCCTTCACCAAGCTCCGCGCGCTCAGCAACAAACCGTAGCCGGTCAAAGTTCATGTTTGCGCCACTGACGACGGCGACGAACTTTTTGTTGGCGCCAACAAGGTTATTCTCTACGATATAGTGTTTTAGCGCTGCCAGTGCAAGAGCGCCAGAGGGTTCGGTGATCGACCGAGTTTCTGTAAATGGAAGTAGATCAAATGAGTCGAAGTGTAAAAAAAGGTTAGGATGAATTTTTGCACCATCGAAAATGTCTTTGATCGCTGCACAGAGTTCATCGTTGTCTACCTTTACGACGCCGTCGAGGAGTTTTTGGCATATTCTAAAGGGTTCCACGCCGACGATTTTTACGGCAGTACCATCGGCGAAAGGGCCAACCTCAGACAGCGTTACGCGTTCGCCCTTTTCTAGACTCTGTGCCATTGCATCGGCGTCTACAGTCTCGGCTCCCAGGACGAGGGTCTTTGGATTTCCAATGCGTTTTACATATTCTGCGACACCCGCGACGAGTCCGCCTCCACCGATAGCGGCGAATATGGCGTCCAGGCTGTCGGCGTTGGGGAGTTGCTTGAGGATCTCCATTCCGATGGTGCCCTGGCCTGCAATCACCAGGGGGTGGTCATATGGGGGTACAAACGCGAGGCCGTGCGCCGCGGCGAGGCGGGCGCACTCTTCTTTGGCCTCATCAAAGTCTGCACCATAAGAGACGACTTTTGCACCGAGGCGGATGACGTTTCGGACTTTGATGGTGGGAGTTCCTACGGGCATGACGATGGTACAGGGGATTCCGAGACGGGCGCCCGAGAGCGCAACTCCTTGGGCGTGGTTTCCTGGTAGACAATGCTCGACGCGGTGGGAGGGTCGCTAATACACGTGTGCGTACCAGCGCTGCAGGTAACGACACCCTTCCAACGGTCCTCGTCGGAGAGATTGGCCATGAAGTTGTACGCGCCGCGGATCTTGAATGAGAATACATCGTGCAGATCCTCGCGCTTTAACCAGATATCGTTGCCCAGACGCGTGCTCAAGTTTCGGGCCTTGACTAGGGGTGTTTCCTCGATGATTTCGTAGACTTTGGAGGTGAGAATAAGGCGCAAGTAATCGGGGTCAGCGTGAACGTCCATCGACGCGCGCAGATTGGACTGTGAATGAATGGAAATCAGTTTCTGGGCCTACTTTCGAGTGAAGCGA
Organism: Mycena alexandri; assembly: GCA_029233265.1. Taxonomy (NCBI): domain Eukaryota; kingdom Fungi; phylum Basidiomycota; class Agaricomycetes; order Agaricales; family Mycenaceae; genus Mycena; species Mycena alexandri. The sequence continues at coordinate 606,092 of JARJCM010000004.1, forward strand.
CGTGGAGAGACGCGCAGTCGACCAAGTATGAAAACGCCTGCAGGTCAAGAAGCAACGAGCGGTTCGGACCTTGACTCGGTTGAGGTCGAAATTTGTTTGCTTACGACCACGTGCGAAATCCTTCGGCCGAAAATCGGAAATAAGTGAAAGGAACTCTTTTCGCGATTTATACTGCTCTCTGCCGTTCACAATGAATGGCAGTTTGACTCCTATTCACGATATTTCGCGCTGATTGGCGATTTTAGTCGACCAAGTCCAACATGGGAATGGACTCCTATTGAATCCTCGCGGTCCGGTTTCTCCGGTTCAACTTTTTTTGTGAAGCAAAAAAAAAATGCAGAAGTTGTAAGAGGTTTCTGGCTGAATTGAAATGCCACTGAAATTAGGGCGACCGCAGCAGACGCGCCAGACTGGGTGGAGAAACAACAATTGCACCGCCACTCGATGCAAGTGATGGGACTGTGGTAAACCTTTCCCGATCCTCTTGTGGCTTTGCCTCTTTTGCCCGCAACCCCCCATGGCCCCTGCGTCCCCCACCGCACGCCGCGCACGTCGTCCATTCCCGTCCCCCAGCATCTCCAAATCCCCAGACTCCGACCCGCTCTCCCGGCCAAAGCGTCTCAAGGTCGAGGACATTGACCCCGGCGTCGACGCACATGAACCCTCCGTGGCTTCGTCCACCAGCTCCACCTCAAACGGCCGTGCGCGCAGAAAAACCAAGGAAAAGGAAAAGGACAAGGACAAGGGCACCGAAAAAGACCGCCCCCACACCAACGACCTGGCCCCCGGCCCCGCGCCCGGCCCAGCCCAGCCAGCAGCAGAGGAGGAGGAGAACGGCGTCACGCGATGTATCTGTGGCAGTACGTGTTGCGCACCTTCACTTTGTCCCATGTTGACGCGTGTCGATAAGGGGAGGACGATCCAGACGCGGGCGAGTTCATGGTCCAGTGCGAGACCTGCAAGGTATGGCAGCACGGTCTCTGCATGGGCTACGAGATGGAAGCCCAGCTCCACGACGACGACTACTACTGCGAGCAGTGCCGCCCCGAGTTTCACACCGAGTATCTCAAGTGCGCCGCAGTTGTATTCCACCCTACTCCTACTCTAGCTAACCAACCGACAGGAAAGCGCGGCGAAAGGCCCGTCACTCGTCCACCACGTCCCACCACACCGCCGTACCCCCACGCCAGTCCCGATCCCACTCCCCCTCACTACTCAAGCAGCCGTCCAAGCGACGCAACACCATGAACAGCAGAGACGCTGCGTTCGACGAGAACATCAAAGAGATCCTCGAAACGACCGCCATAGAGGCTGGTGCCGTCAACGACCCCGCCGCACCATCGCTGAACGGCAACGGGCACGCCGAGCTGGACGACGATGGCGAGCCCGTCCCACCAAACCGGAAGAAGCGGAAACGCACCGACGACGACGCGTCAGAATTCCCTGCATTTTATTTTGCGAGTTGCACTGACTCGGAGCGCAGACCGGCCAAGAAACGAACGAGATCAGCGTCGAGTGCCTCTGATCGACGCATAGCCTCGGCTGTACCCCGGGACGAGTCGCCGCCTCCAGCGAAACCGATACCTGCGCCCAAGGCCCCGGGGCGACGGCGGGGCGGACGCAAGGCCGTTGTACACGAGCTCGTCGTTTCCATAGAGGGCGAAGAAGGTCCGTGGATTCCCTGTCTGTCTTTAGCGCCCACGTGACCTGTTACGTCACAGTTACCGTGCCCGCGCCGAGCAAAAGAGGACACGCTGGACGCGGTAAAGGCGGGGCTGCCGCAAAGCGCAACGCCGCCTCTGTTGTACCCCAGAGCATGAACCACGAACACGCTACCCGCAGGAACAATACCGCTGCACCCAACGGCCATCCCCCCGCCCCCTCCGCCGTCGAATCCTCACGCACCTACCGCAATACCCACGCTTATGCCGTTTCCCAGCAGCCCATGTACACGTCGTGGGGGCTGCCCGACTACCTAGCCCATCTCGAGGAGATCCTGCCCACAGAAACACCGCAACCGCTTGCGGTCAGCGCTGGCATGCCGAGTACGAGTCGCGGCGGCAGCCTTGAGCGCACCCAGGAACGCGGCGTTAAGGTGAAATGGCCCAGCAAGCGTATGAGCGTCGGGGACATGAATAAGCGCGTCCGCGCATTGGTTGAGTGGGTCGGCCGCGAGCAGGCCAGCGCGTCGGAGCGCGGGAAGCGGAAGGAGGCACTCGAAAAAGCGCTGGATGAGCTCTCAAGCCGGCCCGAGCCGGTGGATGGTGTTCCGCCGGACGAGTCGACCATAGCGCTGGATCCCCCAGATCCAGACAAGGTGGCTGCAAAATACGACACTACGCAGGCGATGAAAATGATGGAGGAGCTCATGGAGGAGCTGATTCGATTCCAGGAGCGCTTTGGGCCTGGCGCCAAACGCGAGCGCCGAGCAGGCTGATTTATCTTTTCTCTGGTTGTAAACCTTAATTTACTCGCCGTATTCTTTGTGCCTATAGCTGTAGCGCTGCTCTTGTACTTGTTCGCTAATGTTATTATCCCCACTTGTCATTCATATTTGGCAACACAGTGTTTTTGATCTCGTCCTCGTATGTCCTTTCCATTGGATCCGCAGGACCTCGACCTCGGCGAGGCCGGCGACGAGGATACATCCACCTTGCACGCCAATGGTGCCGACAACGATGACGAGGACGACAATGCCGGGGACTATTCGTCCCGAATGGAGGACCTGTTGGGCGATGATGGGAACTCAGAAATTAATGGAGACGAGGTCGGGGACGAGGATGAGGACGACGAGGGCGGGTTTGTTTATGCCGGCGACGACGCTCCGGATACGTCTGCTGCGTACCGCGACCGTCTGCGGGATGCGTTGGGCTCGGAGCACGACCCAGAAGAAGAGGTGGAGGTTCACGAAGTTGAGCGGTCACTAATTATTCCACCACACGCCCCGGAATTGGACGACGATGACGACGAGCCATTGGTAGGTCTTGAATGCACATTGTATTGACTCCGCTCACCCAGGCGCAGGACCTGGACGGCTCCGACCACATTCCGTCAGTGTCCGTCTCGTCTGCAGGAATTTTGACGCCGCCGCGGATGAGCTCACCCAGCATGAATGGTTCGCCTTCAAAGCTCCTTGCGCGTCCATTTCTGCACCCAAATGTCTCGCGTTTACGCTCATATACCCCCGGCTCGCGTCCGGTCTCGTCTGCCAGCATCGGCACGATCGGCTCGCAATTTTTCGACGCGTCCCCTTCTCCCTCGCATTTCTCTGCCATGTCCCGCATGTCTTCTCTCTCCAACCTCCACACCCCTACCTCGAGTGAGGCACCCACTGGCCACCGTGGTGCAGCCGCAGCGCGCGAGGTGTTCCGTTGGACGCAGCTGCGCAACATCACCCATCACTTGTACTCGCCGAAATCTAACAAGGCGTCGTCGCTGCTTGGGCCGCCCACACTAGGAACCCCTACAGTTCTTGCCGCCAATGGTCTAATATGTATTGGGACCGATAGCGGGACAATATGCGTCTACGACTTTAAGCAGACACTGAAATGCGTGTGCGGCAACGAGGCCACAGGTATTTCACCGGTGCGCTATTCTCGGAAATATTCTGACATTCAACTAGGTAAAACGGTCGGTGCTGTGAGTGCACTCGCTCTCTCGCACGACCACACGTTCGTTGCGGCCGGCCACACGTCGGGACACATCCAGCTCTTCGACCTCAAGACCCCGCACACCCCCGCCCGCACAGTCGCGCCGACGACCCTCGCAGCGGTGGCCTCCGGCCGACAAGAGGGACATCTTCGCGGCTCTCGGATTGTTAGCATTGGTTTCGTGGCCGGGCGACACACCGCGCTCGTAACCGCAGACGAGCATGGTCTGGCGTTTTACCACAGTCTGGGGAAGGTGCTGTTTGTCGAGGCGAAGGATATTCTGCGCATCCTCGGCAAGTACCCCGACGAGGAGAACTCGCCTTCCACCCCAGGGCTTGGGGATGATATCGATGCACCCCCGCCCACGCCTATGACCCCCCGGCGGCGGCGGAAGCACCGGTACACCATCTTAGCCATGATGCCGCTGCCACTCGGCGTCACACCGCACTCCACGGACGCGTACAACGTCATTGCTCTCCTGACTCCCACCAAGCTCGTTGTCGTGGGACTCAAGCCGACCCCAAAAACATGGTTCAAGTGCGCGCGCCCTGTCGACGGGGCGGATGACCCGAACTCAAAGTCAAGGTGGAAGGGCGCGATGGCGTGGTTCCCCAGCTCTCCTGCTGTCGGCACCGCCCCGGCGAACGGTGTGAATGGGAACGGCAAAGCTCCACCCGCCGTCGAACCGAGTGCTCCGGTGCTAGCTTACACGTGGGGAAACACGCTGCATCTGCTCCGCGTCTCGGAGTCGCGGACAAAGCAGCTTGCGCGCAATTCGCGGACGGGCAAGTCGAGCGAGGTGGAGGTGGGCAGGATTATGCATAGTGCAGCGGGCAAGTGGGTTGCAGAAGACCACATTCTTGCGGTGCAGTGGTTGAACGCCAATGTGGGTTCGTTCACTCTAGTTTTGGACGCGAGCTCCTAGAGACTGACCGTTCGTGCAGCAAGTTGTGGTCCTTACTGCAACAACGCTGAACGTGTACGATGTGCGCGCCGCAAAGCTCGTCGAGCACGTTCAGTTTGACGGCTTCTCCCTTGTCTCGCCGACGCTCAGTGCGACTGTAAATGGCGCCATGAACTATGCCGACTCCGTTGGGGACGTCGGGCATAGTATTCGAGCTTACAAGGGGAAGATATTTTTACTGGTGCGCTTCATATTTCAATATTACAAGACAAACCATTCTGACTCCGAGCACTAGGGCCGAGAACATGTTGAAGCCGGAACTTTGCTGACCTGGGCGGATAGAATTCTGACCTTCGTCCAGGACGGAGACTTCCTGAGCGCCATCGATCTCACTCGGTCGTATTACGTCGGCGATGCACCCGGAAACTCCAACGGCCTACCCGACGATCCCGCTCTGCGTAGAGACGTTGTTGGGCAGAAAATGCGGGACCTTATGGTGGCCTCCACTCGGTATGCGTTCTCGGAAGACCGAATGACCGACGAAACGCATTCAACTCCCGATGGCCGAGGTGTCGATCGCACGGCGCTGTTTGAAGGGCTCGTCGCGTCATGCGCCCGAGCGTGCATTGCTCTGGATGACTTTGATTTCCTCTTCGAGGATCTCTTCTCGCAATACGAGGATACGGGCATCTCGCGGATATTCCTCCTCCAGCTCGAGAGCTTTGTTTTATCAAGCGACATCCGGCATGTCCCTCCACGCATTACGCAGCGATTGGTTGCCTTGCACGACGACGATGGGCGTCCCGATCTCGTCGAACGCGTTATCTGGCACATTGACCCCACTTGCTTGGACATTAACCAGGCGATTCACCTGTGCGAGACACACCATCTCTACGACGCGCTCATATACGTCTACACGCGCGCCCTCCGTGATTATGTCGCACCAGTCGTTGCACTCCTCGGCCTTATTCGGCGAGTCCAGCATCATCGGAATACATCGGCCGAAGCTGTTTCGGAAGGAGGCAGCATGGAAACGGTTATCCTGGACGCCTATAAAATATACCCTTACCTCGCCAACTGCCTTTCAGGACTCTCCTATCCCAGTGGAGAACCGTTGCCGGAGGAAGAGGCTGTGCAGGCCAAAAAGGATGTCTATACGTTCTTGTTCTTTGGTCGGTCGAGCATGTGGCCTCTGGGAGACGGCGGCAAACTCGTTCTCACCTCGGACGAGGAGGGTGCGGTCGAGCCCACGTACCCGTACGCTCGACTCCTGCTCCGCTTCGATTCCGAGTCATTCCTCCATTCCCTCGACATCGCCTTTGAAGACACATATCTGAACGATGAATCGCAGGGCATGAGCCGTCTCGTGGTTATTCGGATACTTCTAGAGATTCTATCCTCCGGAAGCATGCCCTCGTCCGATGTCACGTTCACGAACATCTTCGTCGCCCGCAACGTTCCCAAATACCCGCAGTTCTTGCAGACTCTTCAACCAAGTTTGCTGCACGGCATTCTCGTTCGTTTGGCGGAGGATCCCGACCCAGGTACGCGGGAAGACAGGCAACTCGCCGCCGAGTATCTCTTGTCGGTTTATAATCCGCACGAGAGCGACCGTATCATCCACTTGTTTGAATCTGCGGGTTTTTATCGCATTCTCCGGTCATGGTACCGCCAAGAGCAGCAATGGGTTCCCCTTCTTTCCACCTACTTCGACGACTTGGAGCTCCGGTCTTCCGAAGTCTTTAGTAATGTCGATGGGATTTTGGAGACCTCAGCGCGGAACAACAAGGGTGTCATACCTGCAGATATTTTAACGTCTATTGCGGCTGCGCTTCCCCAGCTTCTGGACGCTAGTATCACGAGCACGGCGACGCTGGTGGATAAGCATACGCCGGATCTTCATGAAATAGCGGTGAATGGTCTGGGAGATGAAGGTGATCATGACCGCTTTGTGTATCTGCACCATCTCTTGGGGCCGCCGCCACCACCGGATGACGAATACCCAACGCAGAGCCGCAGTACAGGTCCTTCGCCCAACCCGCCCAAGCAATTGCGCCAACTCTTCATCTCCTTGCAATGCCGATATCATCCACACGACGTCGTGGACGTCCTTCGATTCTTCCCAGCTGATCTTCTCGACTGGCCGGATGTGATCCAAATCTGCGAATCGAAGGAGGTATATGATGCCGTCGTTTGGGCGTTGAACTGGCGCGGCGACCCTCGAGATGCTTTGTCGAAGGCAGAAATCTTTGAGAAACGGTTAACTCTTCGAGTCGTCGAAGCGTTTTCAGGGACCACGTCCGATGATGGCGTTCAGAAGGATGTTGATGCCCTGGAAGCAGTTGGGAGGACGGGGATTGAGATTTGTTTAGAGCGGTCGCAGGGCGTTTCGGCTACCGAAGTACCCTTGGAGGATATCTGGTTCCAGCTCTTGAGCAGCCAGATTAACTGCGTCCAAAGCGTATCGGCCTGTGCGTCCGATTCGGCACCCAACGAGGACAAATTGCTGGACAAGACGTTGTCGGTCCTGCGATCCCTGGTGCAGGACACATTCGGAGCTCTTGTGTCCATCAGCTCTACCCGCGCCGTGTCTTTCCCTCGCCTGTTCAAAAGGCTGGTCACTTCCGCGACGGACGCGTCCACAGGAACACAGTACACCGAATTTAGGACCATCCTGACCGGCATGCTGGAATCCTACCGGTCCGACGGGGACATGTTGACGATATCCAAAAATCTGGTGGACCGCGACTTGTTCGAGACAGTGGCCGAGGCTACGCGAGAACGCGCGCGCGGATGGGCACCTCACGGTCGTACCTGCACCATTTGCCGACAACCTCTGTACCGCGGGTCTCAACCTGCGGAAGGTGATGCTGAACCAGTCAAGATTGTCGTTTCACGGACAGGCATCATATACCATACTTCATGTCTACCTCCAGAATCGTAGAGTAGCTGTGTCTGAGGTTTTTTAATGTGGATAATTTTATGACATGCGATCATTCTTGACGCAGGATGACGGCGTAAAACTTGACTTGAACATCGACTGGTGCTGGAGCGGTCTCCGACCATGTCCTCGACGACCTCGACGCCGTCATCCACTGGTGAGCCCCAGCCAACGGCCACCCTTTCGTCGAGCAGCTATTTCTTTGGCTTTCTTATCGCATTCATCGCATTCCTCTTCGTCTTTCTTTCGCTCGGCCTCGTCGCCCGCCGCCGGCGCATGCGCCTAATGCGAGATTTTCTACTGTATGGCCCGGACGATGCCCCCGATATCCCCGCCGCGGAGCCACTGATGTGGCAGCCATCGTACGCTGAGGCCCAAGGCCAACTTTGGAGTGACATCATGGTGGGTTTACTTGGGGGCTGCAAAGTAGTACGCGTAATAAATGAGCCTTCGCAGCCGCTCTCAACTTCTCTCGTTCAACACGAAGTAGTGGACGACAAGGCACCGGCGGAGGTACCCCCGCCGCCCTCGTCTAATCCTTTTGTTACGTTCTTTGGCTTCTCGACAAATCCTCCACGCAAACCTAGTCTCAGGAAAATCCATATCACTGAGGCGTTAAATATTGCAGTTGTGATCGAAATGCCTCAGGACTCACCCTTGAAGGAGGCCGAAGGACACGAGTATCTTATTGGCACCTTGCAAGCTCCTTGGAAAGAGTTTGAACGACCCGGAACAGAACGATAACGATTGTATTCATTCAAATTGTATATTACAGGACGACAACATGCATTCAACCGAATTCAACCGAGCCATCCAGCAAGATCCTGAGTTTGACCCGGAGCAGGCATGAGTGCCCTGTACACGCCTCCATACGGTGACGCAGGCGGCCTAAGGACAAGCCAGTTATGTCCCGTCTTTAACAGGGTTAAGCGGGACGTACCCAACATATTCGCTTCCTCCGAACTTGGTCTTTCCTCCGTTCTTCGCCAACTCAGCTAGGACTTCGTCCCGGCGCTTTGCATACCGCGCCAGGAGCTCTTTCTCCCGAGCCTCCTTTTGCCGCCGTTCAGCCTCGAGATCTGCTTTGCTAACAATCATCTTTTCTTTGAGCTTTCCCAAGAAGCCCTTCTTGGGTGAGGTGATCGATGCACTGTCTGCGAATGGTGGAAGGGCTGCGTCGTGTCGAGGGTGGTGCCAGATGGAGCGCGGAGGCGTGCTGTTCATGTCGACCTATTACGGAACCGTCTCATCCTGTAAAGCGCCTCAAAAGCCTGAAGCCCATACATAAAAGTGATGGTTCGAACTACATATCGACTATGAGCTCGAGTTACGGGCGATAAACAGCGTAAGGGGACGCACTGTGGATCCACATGGCAGAACCATCCGGGAGGCAGGGGCGTCGCAGCATCTTCCAGCGAGCGCCGGCGATCCTCATCTCCTGAGGAATACTGTGGAAGGGTATCAATGGATGCTGTTCGACGGACAGAGGGCCCAGCAGTTGTTCGACCGGGTGACTTTGAGTCCGACGACATGGAGACTGCACGAAGACGCACTTAGCTCTGCAAGGCAGCAGATTCACAAACAAAAACTTTAGTTTTTTTTGTGCTCAGCAGACCGAAAATGTCCCCATCAATTGCACGTGCCGTGCACAAAACGTGATGTCCTTGTCATTCGGGTGACATTTTGTTTGCAAAATAGAATTTCGGCCCGGATGAACCACTGACCGAGCCCGTCACAAAAACTCCTGACTGAGCCCGGGTTTTAACCACTGACCTAGCCCAGTATTTGATATTTTCAACCACTGACCGAGCCCGGCTTTTCAAATTTTCAACTCCTGAGGAAGCCCGACTTTTCTTAAATGGAAAAATCCGAGGAGTTGGCACCAACCCGGAAAGACCAGTGCCCGCTGCAGGATGATGTGTTCGCGGAACACACTCAGTACACTGTAAGCTGTGATCTTTCTTTATTGAAGGACCTAATAGTCCCTGGCGGCAGATCGCTGGTAACATCAATTCCTCCCTCTACGTTGACTCGCCGAAGCTAGCGGACCAAGCAATAAGGCAAAATTTATGAATATGTATATATCCCACTTGCTCAAGTACCCGCTGGCATAAATTGAACACATTATTAAAAGTCGAAAATTCACGCGAAATAGGTGGTTGAAAGTAAAAGCCGGGCTCGGTCAGTGGTTGAAAATATTAAAAGCCGGGCTAGGTCAGTGGGTAAAACCTGGGCTAGGTCAGTGGTTAAAAACCGGGCTCGGTCAGGAGTTTCTGTGGCGGGCTCCGTTAGTGGTTGATCTGGGACGAAAACATATTTTGGATTTTTGTTTGTGCCCCGCCGCTTGCCGGCCACTTACCATCATGAGAACAGTTAGATGCTTAGGCCGGCGGAACGGACCGAAGAACCGCGCAGATTCACGGTCACGTTATAGTCGCGTCTCGTTCCGATTCGCACACAAACGCCAATAACATTTGGCCGGGCTTCCTGTTGAGCTACCTCGACTTTTACAAATTGACGCGGGTTTCTCCAGCCATTGGATGCGCGCGCCCAGCCTACTTGAATTACCTCGACCTTGAAACTAGTCTGTTGATGTATTGACTCAGCAACATCAACGAAACTTAGTGAATCACCACTTCCTTGTTGAATCACCCCTACTTCTCTGGTTTCCTTGAAATTCGACCACTTTTGGGCCGACGTTTTGGCTCATGGCAAAGGCGTGGAACGCGGTGGAGGGGAAAGACATAGCTGGTCACATACAAGTGCTTAGTAAAGGGAGTTGGTCGGGTCAGCGGCACGTCGTCTTGAAGTTGGATCAGATAACCGATGTGGTCTTCCTTTGAAGAAAAAATAACGTTCGGTGTTGCTATGAACTTAGGATAAATCTATTTGTCAACCCCCTTGACACGAACAACGGGGTTGACATATAGACTTTTTCTATTTGGCAACCCCCCGCCGTGCAAGATAAGATAAGATATCAAACTGGTTTAGACGGACTTCCGCTGTTTTTAGCGGTGAAGGAGGTAATTTTCTGTCGTGCGTGAGGGAGAAATCCTAGTCGGGATGTGTGTGCGTGCTCCCTTTTTTCCACAATTTTTCTGAGGCATCTCACATTTTTTGGGTGGTTCAAAGGATCAAATGGCGAACATCCTGGCTGAATTGGACGACAGCACCCACGAAAAAAAATTGAGGGACCACCTGGAGGGTCTCCGGTAGGTGTTGAATTTTCTTAAGCATTCTTGTGCTTGTATTTCATGCCTGGAGAACCCCCGACCGCCTCCCGCTCCCTCCCGCCGTTCCCGCCATCAAGCGCCATCATGTTTGAACTTACCAAATTATGGGGGTTGACAATTAGCATCAACCCCCGTTGTTGCGACAAGGGGGGTTGACAAATAGATTTATCCATGAACTTAATGAAGTAGTCTACGTATTATCCGGGACTGTTCGAAAGTGATGAGAATCTGATTGAACGTTGAATGTTGGCCACTCACGATCAACTGCATGGACCATCTCGGTTAGCGATTTAAAAGACTCGCTCTGGTCCAAAGAAACACCCAATAACTGTCCGTCCTTGCCGAAAGCTTCGACGTCTAGAATCATTTGCATCCGTATGCGTTCTTCGTCCTTCCCATCATCGTCCTTGGCACCGCCACCGAAAAGGGAAAACGTGGACTTCTTCCCTTTCTTCAGCCGCCTCAACGAGTCCTCCGTTTTCTTCATCCCAGTTAGATGGTAAACATATCTGCTCAAAATGTAAACTGAGGATAAAAAATGTAACAAAAATAGCCAGACCTTTGGGCGACGGCTTCAAAGATATCAGATGCATAAGACTCCAGAAAGTGCTCCTTTAGTGATCCACCAGGTCCTTGTCCAACACCAATGCCAAAAAATACTTTGACTGGTCGTAAAATGGATGATACGAAATAACTGGGCTCTTTCGGCATTTGCTTGTTCGCCATGGCTCTGAATTGCGACGATACAGACCTCACGGGGAGAAGAGCGTCGCAGCATCTTTTCGTGAGAATTGCAACAATGTGGCTTGACATGGGAAGCGTCGTGGCCGTCAGTGTGGCCAGGGATTGCCGAAGAGTATCTGAGCCGCATGAGGAATCACACCTGCTACATGGGTAATCGAGGTACCTTCAGTATTGGCGCGTTCCTCTGCCGCCGCCTCCGGGAGCATCAAGCTGATCTCCTCTTGCCAAAGAGTCAACACGTTCATGTGCATCGACCGCACATCTAGAATTATCGTCGCATACTGTCGTAATATAGAGTCGTCTGCCGCAACACTCTCTGTAGATGGTGTTTCCACAGGGGTCGATGAGCGTGATGGTGCCGCCTTTGAGGAGTTAGGAGGAGGGAGTAAAGGGAACAAATGGCTTGCCTTCTCAGAAGGCATTGTAATAGATTTGTCATCCGGTACCAAGCTGTTGCTGAGCCATGTTTTATATCTACTCAAAAGCTACGGACGTTTAAAGTTGGAATTAGAAAGTATCGAGGAACAAAAACCTGCAGAGTGAGCCGCCAGAACCGGTGACTAAGTTCCGGGATAAAAACTTCGGCGCTCCAACATGCCGAAATTGCAACCCAGACAGCTGCGGCCTGGGTAGTAACAAACGAATGCTTATCTGTCTCGTCGCAATCAGCAGCGAGAGGAAGATGAATAGACCGTTTCGTACCAGTGGTAGGAGACAGCTCTACTCGAGGCACGGAAAGAACATCTTCCACCTTGCCCACAATCTCCTTCCATCTCAGTTGGAAATATACAGGAAGTTGCCATCGACGCTCGAAAGAGGTGTAAACTTGATGAGCTCTCATAGCTTCTATTGAATGAGCCGACGGGGCCAGAAACTCGAGGGAGCGTATAAATGCCTGAGTCGTTTCATAGTGCTTGATTGAATACGGTATCAGCAAAAACGGAGAGGGAGAGTTGACAGTGGACGTTACCTTTCTAAACTCGTTCGGTCGACCTGCCGCGAAAACAACAGGTCCCAGCTCATCCATGATAGCCCGTCCAAACTCCTCCCAAACAACATTCGCCATGATTTCAAACCCATTCTCGCCCACCTCTGAGTTGGATTTTTCTGGTGGAAGAGTTGAAAGAGGGGGTACCAGAGATTTATCCTTGCGTCCAGTGGAAACGGTTTTGAAAGAGACCTTCTCGGCGACTCCCATGATCTTGCTCAGATCTCGCTCTACGAAACGCAGGATTTGGCTGTACAATCGGGCCAGAGGATCGTCAGTGGCTTCCAAAACATGCGCGTATGGCGAATTCGCTACAGAGCCAACAGCGTAGCTCGATTGCAACGGAGTTTTGAGTGCGAACGAGGTGAATGGAGTATACGGTGTACGAGGGGGGAGAGGGGAGGCAGCAGTGGCCGAGACGGAGGTCGTCGAAGAGCGGAATGGCGTGTGAGGGACAATGGGCGATGGTGGTGCATTGAGAGCGCCAGGAAATATGGACTGCGAAACCCGTCACGTCTTTTGAAAAAAAAACTGAATTATATATGAACGTACTTTCTTGACGAAACGGCGCACAATGTCGCGTCTCAAAACATCTTCCGCATCTCTCCATAAACCCATCGCGTCGTATGTGCGTAAACACTCGTTTAGATCGTTGTTGGCCCTTGGCTTGTCCGCATCAGACACCTTTCCGTCCGTCAAGGAGAGTAAAGTCGTCGAAAATACGTGGTCGAGGTCGGACGAGAGGGTCGAACGAATGCGGTCAATGCGCTGTTTAGGCGTACATTGAGTTGAGTGACTGGAGGGCAATGACCGACATACCCATTGAATTTCGTCTACGAATACGCATTTATCTGCGCGCGCCTTACTGGCATGATACAAAAGTTGAGCATATTCCGCCGCAACACGCCCGAGGTGCTTTGCTCGGTTTGCGCGCGATCTGAACGCGTACTTTAGTAAGAAAAGCAGAAGACGCAGAATTTAACCAACCTGTCATCAGCGTTGTCCTCAGAGAGACTGAGGTGTGCAGGACGTGAATCATCGAGCGTGGATTGCTCGAGATCGTCCTGTTCTGGCGAAGCAATCAGCAGCAGCGACTCTAAGCGTGTCACGGATTCGGATATTTTGAGGAGCAGGTGTAGCAAGGCCTGTGTCCTCGTTAGACAAATAGACCATGCAACTAGAGTCAACGCACTTTCTCTTCCCTCAAAACTGCCCTCTTCACCAACTTCTCTTGAATGGCGTCCTGGATGACGTGCAGCTCGCGTTTAGAATCCTATGCCTTCGTGAGATGGTTTCTGCGACCCCGAAGGAATAGCCCGACCAAAATTTGAGACTTCAGTTCGACGAGGGGGTGCTTGAGCCTGCCCAGTCGCGCTCCTTCCCCCCGCAAATCCGTGCTTAAACTGATGAAAGCCTCATAGTCGTCATTTATGAGTTTAACGAGCTCTTCTTTCAGGGTGGATAGATAGTCGCGCAATTCCGCACGCAGGTCCCGCAGAGAAGTATGCGATCTGGAGAGTAGAAACGCCTCTACATCGAACACGTCCGTCGTCAAATACGGGTTGTTGTGTGAAAGAGGAATATAAATTGGAAGGTCATGGCTTGGCACGTCGCTGTCGTCCTGGTTAGCTAGTTCCCGGTTGACGAGCTCCTCTGCAAGACGGTCGAGCTCGAATGGATCGCGCGAAGTGCTTGCAGCCATTGAAACCGAAAGAGGAATTGATCGGACTTGAAGCGTCGGCAATATCCGAAGTGGTCGAACAAATAATCCGGTCTATTTCACCCTACATAGTCCATGTCCATTGTAGGCAGTATCCGACGTTACAAATTAATAGGTACTATTATTTTGAAGTAACTCGTGAATAGGATTGCATGTCGTGGTTGTTCTCGCTCGTAGAGAGAGGGTCCGCAACGGTCGGCCTCTTACGGCCACTTACACCGAATGCTTCACCGAAGTCGATAGGCCTGTTGCTGTTGCCATTCGTCGCGGTTTGAGCACCGCACAGGAAGAACCGCAATGAACCAAATATTTCGAGTGCGAAATCAGCTGGGGGAGAGTCAAACACCTGAGAGGACACTGAAGGCAGAAATCCATACCATAATTTATGCTGTTAGGAATGGGTGAGTTTTGGAAGAGGGACAAATTGGAAAACGACGTACCTGTCCCACAGGGGACGCCAGATGGAAGTCGCTGGCGTTCCCGGCTTCCGTTTGTACTCATTGTAAGTGAATGACCACATCATGAGGGCCGAGAAGAAAATCATCTGTTTGGAGAGGTTAATGTAAGGGATATTTGATAACAAGAGCGCGAACCTCGATGCACACGGCGAGTGCATTCAGGCCATTTGCGATGTTGGTGGTGGTCTATTATCCACATTAACTAAGGTCTCCGAGCTGGTCTTGAGACTCACCCAATATTGCGTCGCTGAGAATGGAAAACAACGGTGAGTGTTATACGGACGGATTTATAAATATGATCACCTTTGAGTACTCTGTCGCTCAAAGCACTGAACTGTGTAGGAGGGACATCAGACATCAGCGATAGGCGGAGGCATAAACCGACACGCACCACAAAAGATTGGTACCAAGTGAACATGACGATCAACTGCAAGAATAAAAATGAAGGAAACGTCTCGCAAGAGGCAAGCCACTCACCTTGATAGAAAGAAATTTCGCGAGCGGTCGGCGACCCTTCAGCTCATCTTTGGTCAAGCTATAGAACAGAAGGAGTCCATAGAGGGCAAAACTAGCAACTAACGGATCAGCAAATATGGCGGAAGAGCTTTGCAAAAGCGCACCTGATGCTGACGAAGTCCACCGCCTCGAGATAAACATTGGCATACTTGACGCTGAAACCCTCGGATTCGCAAAGGATGTTCAAAGCTTGGCAAACGATCCCAACTATCGAAACGAGAGGCCTAAAGATAACATACTGCAGCACCGCCCACTTGACAGTGTACATGAAGTACGCCTGGGATTGTTGAGTACAAAATTGCAAGGGGATATTGAATGTAACAACCTTGGTAGGGCGGTATCTCCAACAACACAGCGGAATCATGAGCCTCCTTTTTTCCTTCCGTGCGATTGCATTTTCTGCACTGTGGCCACTAGCGGAATCCGCAACGTATTCGATGAGCAAAAGGCTGGGTACCATTTCAAGTCGGACAATTCGTTAGGAAGCAATTCTGAGGGGGGTCCCACGACAAAATTAGCTTACAGAAATGCGCTTATTGTGAAAGCCTAGGTTCAAAGTAAGTGAGCAGTCAATTAATCCTGAAGGTAACACGAACCTCGTAAACTAGGTCAAGTCAGTGATGATCTGGCTCTAACGGTGAAATAACTCACCGACTTCCACGAGAGAGTAGTAGGTGTAGTCCCGGAAGAACCTGTAGGACAAAAACGAAATCACGGCATACACGGGAGGCATATACAGAATCCGGAGACTACACTGGTTAGATCGCCGCAGTTAATTCATAAACCAGTGGCCTCACATTTGGCGCTGCTGCCTTCGGTTGGTATAGTTTCTGGAATGAGCCTGAACTCACGCCACAGGCTGCACGAGGACGAATGAGACGAACCGGCAATGTCCCAAGACAGATACGATAGATATTAAAACTGTCTAATGAAATTATTTATGAGAGGCTACAGGGTGAGATTCACTTACGAGGGCGGAACAGCCCCCACCTATTATCCATCCAACTCGGTGAGGCGCGTGAAGTGTGCCAGAGGACCAGAACGAGGTCTGGTCGACTGCGGCGCTATTGTCTGATGGGCAAGTATTCACCATTTGAGACCTGGGAGAAGGAGAGGGACTGCGGGCTTTATGTTAGAAACAGGGTTCTTCAAGTCAATCACAACTGAGCGCTGGTTGACGATGGTTGTGGTCGGTGAGTGGTTTGCTTCAAGTGGCCAAGGCTGTGCCGGATTCGCGGACCGCAGGAACGATGAATGTCATTGTCATGACGTAAACACCGCGACACCCTTTGAATGGTGAACGTTGAACGTTGAACGTTGAACATCGACCACAATTTCGGACACGGAGACTCTCTGTCTCCCTTTTCTCTGCCTTCTCAATATGAAGCCGCCTAATAGGCCCCGCCTCCGCGAAGGAACACCGCGCTGATGAGCGATCGGGTCATTGCAATTGGATAAGCGAGGATGAACTACTTAAGCAGAGCACTCACCAGTCGCGTCCCCACCAAACGCCCTTTCTCCTTCATGGCATCCGGCGCAGAACTCGAGGAACGTCGGTGGAACAGGGTCTGTCCCGTTTTCCTGCAGGCGCTCCGATTTACTGACGCTGTCACACTCCACAGTTCAGTGAGACCATGGCCAGCTTTCACAATTATTTCAAACAGGAATGTACGTCCAGGCATGGCCTAGCTCTCACTTATCGACATTGCGCACTCTAGTTAACACAATCTATGACGTGAGTTCAAAGCCCCTCTTGCATTTCTGCTTTACCTAGGGACGGATAGCTGGCTGATGGATCGTTCAACAAACGTGGAATGAGTCTTTCCTCGTACTTGGAAATTGCTAAACGATTGAACTCGCGTATATTTCTTTTTTTTCTCTCATTGCGTTCTCCACCCTCAGTCTTTATTTTGCAGACTTAACAATGCACCACACCATAGAAGAGCGGCACTTCTTCCCCATACTGGCTAAACGAATGCCAGAGGTAAGTGGCGTCTGACTCCTACCTTCGCTTATTGAGACGCACTAGTTCTCAACCGAAACGGAGAAAGCCCACATCGATGCTCACAAGGGAATCCATACGGGTCTGCAGCGTCTCTTGACACTCTTTTCAGCTTGTTCTCATACAGTCACTATCAGGGCTCGAAGAACTGTCCACGCTCGTTCACAAGTTCAAGAAAGAGCCATCTAGTTACTGTGAGTCTTCGCGTTGTCCCGCCGTGCTATACGAGCTTTGACAATGGTGCGTAGCTCCAGATGAGATGCGAGCATGTCTAGACGGCTTTCGGGAGGTCAGCTCCTACTGTCAACTATTACTGCGTTAACGCCGGATTAAACCTTAGGTTTTGTTCGCTCATTTAGACGCCGAGGTCAATGACCTTCGTGGCGAAAACATGAAGAAATACTGGACCCTCGAGGAACTCGAAGCCATTCCTATCTAATGACGGCATATTATAGATGATTTATTGAGAGTTTTCCGCAAAAGTTGAACCACCCGCACGGCGCTGTTTTCTTTATCCCAGGCGATTCCACGAACCCGACCTTGTTGTAGTTATAGTGCCATGCTGTTGAATCCTGAAGTTATGTACCGTTAATCATCCATTCCAACATCCTTCACTCGCTTTTGCCGAACATCAATATTCTGCGCGTCCTTCTTCCCGCGAAGGTAGAGTTTACGAGCGTCTGAGTCCTTGAACTCGAGCGCTTTGTGCTTTCTCCCTTTTACCAGTTTGACGCCCTGTGATTTGAGGTACTCATCTCCAACGGCGATACTCTGCTCGCGGAAAGCGACAAGTTGACCGACCGAACTCCACGGCGAATCATCCTCTTCTTCCTTCACTTTCTGCTCTGCAAGGGGTACAGCGGAGACGGGCGGGCCCATCGAACCGAGAGAAGGTCCAGTTGACTCGGATCTCTTCAATTTCGGTTTTTCGGCGTCGAGATCAAGTAGGTTTTCGTGGTCATCTTCGTCATTAAAATCTGCACGAGCTTCGCGCAAGGTCTCCAGAAACACCTCCCTCCTTTCATCCTCTTCCGTCCAGCCTGCTTGGTCAAATGCCCTCTGGCCACCGATATCGTCGTCATCATCGACCTCTTCCATCTTGACTCGCCGGTCGAGTTCTGGTTTGACAACAACCTCAGGCTCTTCAGCTTTGATCTTCACGTCTTCAGGTCCCTCTAGTCGGTCTAGACGAGCTTTATCCTCAATTGCTTCTTGCTCCTGCCGAGCTCTCAACAGCGCTTGTTCTTTCTTCTGCGCCCGCTCCTTATCCTGTGCTTTTTCCTTCTTTGCCATGTCGCACAGCCCTGTCATTCCAAGGTCAGTTAAATATCACGCTACCCACCAGACGCGTACCACGAGCGACGCCGGTGCGATAACAACTGTGTGGCCCTGTCAGAACCACCCTTTTAGGCGCTACTTAGAACTCACTTCTTTGCATGAATACCCTTGCCGATGTCAGGCTTGAGACTCCAGGTCAAGATCAGGTTGTATGTCTGGTACACAAGTCGGGTATGATTAGCTTGCAATTGCCTCCCGCAAGCTGCGAAATACCATTTCATATGCGTGGGCGGCTGCGACAGTTTGTTCGGCCAACCCTAGAATGAATTCTGTGTCAGAGGATTGATCGATATTGAAGAGATAGATCGAACCATAGAAAGCCCAATCAACTTTGGGTCGAGAACCGTTGAATCTGGTATTGTACGACTGACAATCGAAAAAGGTCTCCATCGCCGCAGCCAATGTCGAGCTCCACGTTTCAATGCTGACTGCTGTGGTTGGTGAAACGGTGCTCTTCAACGACACGATTCTACGAGAATATTAAAAAAGCTTCAAAGAGATCAGGGATCAGACCAACGATGTCCCAGCACTAAAAACACGGCGGTCAATCAGTTAACAACCGTTCCATCCAAATAGTTTTGGTACATGCCGTTTAAGCTGTTCGGCTTCACTCTCTTGCGACATGACCTCCGCTTGAGTTACGCTGCAAGAGAATAAATTTCCGGTTCCAGCGATAGCGACAGAAAACCATCACTTGTGGCGTTCCAGGAGTTTTGAGGCCATTCTCAAGGCGGCGCGCGCTTCGGCTTCGCCCGTCTGCTCGTGGCTGGCCAATCTGTGGAACAAGAAACGAGTCTTTCGATAGCGCGTCGTTCGAGAGAGACGACCAACGTGAGAGCCTTCTTTATCCTGTCTATAACGGCCCCGTCGATCTTCTCCACTGGTACAAAGAGCCGTATTATTCAAGCAGAGATGAAAGCAGATAAATCGAAGACGAACATCGCTTCTGGGAATCCATTTTGTCCAGAGGCGTGTCTGTAGCGCGAATAGTAACCTCTGCCTTGATCGTCGGGCCCTTTATTTTGGGATTCAATTTCCTGGCTTTCTTCTGCACCGAATGTGATTCTGGGCGATCTTTGCGGCATGGGGAGGAACAATCGCCGCACCTGAGGACTCTTCGCGGGCGCCATGTAATCATCGCTGTCTGAACCAGACCCGGAGGACTCATCTGAGTCAGAGCTCTCATATCTGTGTCGCTTGCGCATGGCGGTTTTGGAAAAACAAAATCTCGGAGATATCAAAATGTTTACAAAGTTTTCTTCCTTCTCATCTCGACCACTGATACAAATAGCTCGCTCCCTGTTTTAGACCATCGCGTCAAACGGTGTAAATCCCTTCTCCGCGTTGACCTCTTGCGCTACCGACATCTCGTCGTCTTTCTCGCACTCTCGTCGCTCCGACTTTCGGAATCCATGCCACTTGAATGATTTCCCCTCCCACCAAGTCACCGTGCCCGTCGAATCCTCAAATGCCTGCCATAATAGGCACCAGACGATGAGTGTGGAAGTGAACGCCAAGAAAATCCCGACAGTCCACCGTGTGAGGCTCGAAGTCGACAGAAAACAAGTCAACATGAACGCGGCCGAGAAGAAAACCAGTCTAATTCGGTTTTCAATGTTGCATTCATTCCAAGTGCATTTTGAAGTACTCACCCATACATCAGGAGCGCATACGGAAGGCTATAAATGATTGCAGTTGTTTCAAGGTCGTGCGAGCTCAAGAAATCGGCCTAACAATGCATAATCAGATGCGGAACACCCTCAAAGAAGAAACGAACCGCTTCAGGAGCCGTTCCCAAGTGCTTTGTGCTGTGCTGACGCTTGAGTATCAACCCGAGAATCGCACTTCCAAGGACCAAAACGATGCTGATATAGAAGAAAATTTGCGACAGCGATTGGGATGGTCCTCCGCTTTCCACGCCTGGAACGTCAAGGAATGCAACGTTCGCGTTGAGCAGGATCGTAGCCTGCAATCGTCAAGGATTCGAACACTCACGGCGGAAGATAACGCACAAAAGTCGTATGTTCGGCCCACTCCGAAGTCAATCTCTCGATCTGTTTAATCCAAGGCTCCCTGGCAGCGATCTCATCGACCCAAATCCTGTCGAATCCGATCAATTGCACTTGTGGGGCATTGAATAGAAGCCGGGAAAGAATTTTCATCAGCCAGGAGTGGCTGTCCTGCATCAGTGCCTTTCCGTGAACGGACTTGTTTCGACATATACGAGCTGCTTCTTGGCCGTAGAAGTTGACGAATCGCTCATAATCTGCGGATCTGTCAGGCCTTTCTATGCGCCAAGCTGCAAGATCCACTCACGGAATTGGCTCATGATCCTTCCTGACGCTGGCCGTTAGTATTTCCTTTCGCTCGCTCATGAGAGACATCCTTACCAACTGAGAACGGACATCCTCGACCGCCTGCCTTTAGATCCTCTTTTCCATATTAAAATGGGTATTCTAGGGGAATGACCAACACCTCACTAATCGCCCCCTCGATGATTTTCGCCATATCTCTACATGTTCAGAGTGAGTAACACAATTTGCCGCGCAATTGCAACTGACTCAAGCTGTGTCTTAGAATGGTTGACCGTCGAAACGTGGGATACCAGGAGATCTGGGGTTAAGCGGCATGCACTCAGTCGCTTCTCTATCGCCGCTCGATCGAGCTCACCTGTGGAAGCATCCAGTATTATCGCTCGGACTTCACACAACACCTTCATTGGAGTCTCATGTATCCTCTCGAAAATTGCGAAATGTCTCCTGAGGTACGAATTCAACGACAGAGTTGGGTGATTTAGGGGATAACCCACCAGTATTCGCGTTCCAACAGTATTTCTATGCAACGATGAACATATAGCGCGGCATTCTATACAGGGACGTACTCGCGTGTTCGGGTGGAATTCGCCCACCCTTGATATCTTCAAGCCACTCATCAAGACGGGTGTCGTGCAGCCAGAATATGCAACGAGTTTCGTGGTGAGCAAAATAATATCCGCAGTAAGATTCCTGAAAATCCTCGTCGTATTGAATTTCCAGCACAAGTTCGGCATCCTGGGGAATATTCAATTCATTCTTTTCCCGTAAGTTGTCGATAACTTCGATGAAACTTGTTATCTGTTCGCACCATCCCGGATTGTACAACCAGGTCTCAGTGATGATGTTCTGGTTCGTCAAGTTAGATGGACTCTGTCCTTGGTTGATAACCTGCCAACCTTCTTTTCGTTATAAAAGAATACCTGCCCCTCGGATTGGGTCTTTGCTTCCCATTCTGGCGGGAGGGAACTGTCTCGCTCGTCAGATTATGGAGTCAAAAAAAATTGGTCGCCCGCCACTCACGACTCGGACCGAAACTCAATTTGTAGCGGCTTCACAATAAAATTTGCAGGCTTGGTTGAACTGCAAATAACATTACTGTAAACTAAGGCAGATGCAAATTTCGGACCACATACACAGGTGTCTTGTTCTGATACCTCAAAAGGTTCTCAGGTCGTATCGGTCGTAATGTTCGAGGTATAGCCATCGTAGTTGGCTGTAATCTATCCACCCCACGCGTAGACGTCGAATCCCTGTACCGCGTTTGAGAGGCGGACGAAGATGTGGAATTTCTGCCATATTCAACCCATCCCTCGTTCGTTGAGAGCTGGGGAGAGAGATCTCCATCCTCTGCTTCATGCGGGAAAACACACTTCCCGAGGTCTATCGAGTGGAGATCAATTTGTGGCGTCGTGGGTGCGCGCGACAACCTCATAAAGGCCGCGAGAGGATCCGATGCCGGTGGCTTGCGGTCCCCAGATCTATGTGTTGTGGGCATCCATCGGATTAAACGTTTCAAAATGGACCAAATGAAACGAAAATGCAGAGAATGGAAGCCGCCACACATTGCGCGGAGTTTGGCCAGAATACGGAGGAAAACGGGTGGCGGCATATGTGGGGAATAGGGTAGCGTAAGAAACAAGAGAGTGTCCAAACCATCTTAAATAGAAGCAACTCAACAGCTTCAAGCCGATAATAGAAGAAATGCGCCTCGAGTTCAGGAAGGTTGATGCACGGAAGACTGAAAGAAGGAAGAAGAGTCTCCGCCGTCACGGCCCGTGTCCAAAACTGTCATGACCTCTACAGCTTCACAGCTTTCTTGCAAACTGAAAGCCGGTCCGGTGAGAGCGCCAAGAATTGCCTAATTTAGATGCCGGCGTTAGTTCTTTGTATCTGTTTACCACAAGCTTTGACCATGTCCAACTCGAACGTAGAGGCGTCGGTGTCCACTGGCGCCGCCAATCGCCATGTTCTCACTGCTGTTGAGCGCCAGCGCTCCCAGTTGGATAGACTCCTCAAAGATCCTGTCAAACCCGCCTTTGTACCGCCCCCGCCGAAGGAGAAGACGATTAGACCGGCACGAGAGATGATGAAGAACGTCCAAGGCTCCAGTGCCGGGGCGGGGAGTGGAGAGTTCCACGTTTACAAAGCAAGTAGACGGCGAGAGTATGAGAGGCTGAAGATCCTCGAGGAGACTTCCCAAAAGGTGCGTTGTGTGGCACTTCGCCTTTTCATCCCCTGAACCCTGTGTAGGAGGCAGATGAGGCGGCATTTGAGCGAAAACGGCGCGAGGCTGAAGAACAAGCCGAGTCAAAAACCGCTAAGAACCGGGCGAAACGTCAAAAGAAGAAGGAAAGGTCCAAAACCAAGGGATCTACGCCAGAGGGGCAGGGCGATGGTGGAGCTCGTGACGCTCCGATAAAGAAACGGCGGCTTGTCAACGGGCAGGAGCTGGTATTTCGCAAACCAGGGGAGGAGAGTGATAGCGAGGACGAGGCAGTTGGACCGCAAGCACCAACCGTCGTCGACACTGCGGAGTTGGAAATCCCGGCGGATATGCCTCCTATATTGGATACGCCTCGGATTACAATACACGAAGATGACTGAGCTCGGCCCTTCAGCTATCCTTCGACTCGATATCGATGTATTTGTATCTTGTCCGTGAACTTTTACATTTGTGTGCGGTCTGCTCATAAAAACGGTCGACTTGCAAACCCGCTCCGGGGGACACCCACCGCATTCGTCTAGCCTGTAAAATTATTACTTTCTTCTCTTTTCTCATTGGTGGAATACGATTTTCCTTGTTTTTATGCAAACGCGAGTTGTTCGGCGCGTCCATGTCTGATGCAAGTGAAGACGATCTCGACGCGTTAACCACCCTTGGGGACACTCTCATCAACGCCATCTTGTCTGAACAATCTCTGGAGAGCATCCAAGAGATAATAGCCTCTGGAGCGCCTCTATGGTACCAAAATGACTCGGAAGGGATTTCTTGTTTGCACGCGGCTGCTTACACCCAAAATCAAGAACTGGTGCAACTGCTCATTGAGGCCGGCGCAGTCTGGAATGCTGGTAAGCTGCGGTGAACGCTCTTGCAAGGCCACCTTCATCCATACCAGCCTCTCATAGCGGACTACCTGCGAAACACTGCAGGCGACATCGCGTTGTCCTTCAACAATGAGGAGATTTACACGATTATTCGGGATGCCGGGATACGTGCAGGTGCATTTGGTTTACTGATATTCAGCTTGACTGGCTTACATTGAGCAGAACTACTTCTTGCGCTTTTATCCTCCCGCGGCACCCCCGACTCAGGATCCGCGATGATATTTCGGCCCACGGATGATACCGCTGCTGCTTCTACAGACGCTTTCTTGTCTTCGAAACTCCGCTTCACGGTGGATGACCACGGCCAGGATATATGTATGTTGAATGTCGATGGCGAGGAGATTGGGGTCATAATTATCCTTCAAACGCCAGGCTGGATCTAACTCGTTATCCGTTCAGGTGATGATGGGCTGGGAAACTAATATCATGCAAGAAACGGTCGCAAATTTGACCGCTGGCCGCGCAACTGACAACCTCAAGATATTGAACGTTGGGTTTGGCCTTGGAATCGTAAGTTCTTCCATCCTAGATCTTGCGCGACTAACTTTGAGTGGCCAGATTGATACGCTCTTCCAATCTCTTTCTCCCGCTCTACATGTAATAATTGAGGCCCACCCCGACGTTCTGGCGCACATGAGAAAGCAGGGTTGGTATGAGAAACCTGGGGTTAAAATTCTCGAAGGAAAATGGCAAGACTTTGTAAACCCGGAGAGAATTGGCACCATCGTTCCCGAGGGGGGCTTCGACTTCGTATACACTGACTCTTTCAGTGAAGACTACGAGGCGCTGCGTGGTTTCTTCGGCCACCTTCCGGTTCTCCTAGGCCCCAGGTCTAGGTTCAGCTTTTTCAACGGTCTCGGAGCTACCAGTAGGTTGCCTTATGCTCTGCCGTTGAATTTGGCTCATCTCAGCAGATGCGACCATTTATGATGTATCGACGCGAGTGGCAGAAGTGCATCTTGCCGACGCAGGCTTCAATGTGAAGTGGAGTGATGTGGACGTGGGCGAGCAAAGACACCGCTGGGGTAACTCTCGGCCGTATTTTACATGTCCGATATACAGACTACCGTTGGTGGGTAGGACTTGAATAAGAAAAAATTAAAGATCGGCCCCGATCAGATGGGGACCACCGCCACTACTGCACGATTGCCCCCGCAACAGGTTGCCATCAAAACCTGGGAATAATAGACGAAGCGCGGTAACGGATACACAGGTCTCTCTTCTTCAACCATCTCAGGGCTTGCCCTTTTTCCTTTTCACCTTTCTTTTGCATCGACTGGTCGATCCTCTTTCGCTGCAAACCTGTCTCTTGAGTTCTGCAAGCAGTAACAGGCTTACTGCGCGTCAATTCTTCCATCCGTCGCTGAAATCGCAATATGGCTACGCAATTTGCCACCCGGGATAACAAGAACAAGATCACCTTGTATCTTTCCCCCACCCAGTCGCCTCCCGTCACTCCAGTTGAACTCCGGGAGGAGGTGAGCAGCTCGTTGAAACCGGCGTCACATCTTTTCACCTTCTGCTAGATTACCCCGGACGCATGGAATGGTCGTCTGGCCTCCATCACCAAGACTGCAAGCCGGTACCACAAGCAAATGTTTGAACGCGTCTGGTCAATAATTGCAGTCTTGTGCGCGAACAATAAGTAATACGAAAGAATACCCACACTTATACTCCTCTAGAGCTGTGATTGTGGTTCCTGTTGCCACTTTCCCGCTTATTCTCGGCGCTCTCAACGTTTTTCACTTGAACAGTGATCCCACCGGCAGGACTACCACCAACCATGTCTTGGAGGTAAGTAACACCCGACTTACTCGTCGTTATCGCCACTAATTTGCTCCCCAGGCTCGAGCTATCTCGTTCGCAATGGTCGTGGGCATTGCCCTTGTGTTCCTATTGCCCATCGCCGTCTGGAAATATATTGTACGTCGCTGGTCACTGACGCGTATCTTTTTGCTCACCCGCGAGAACAGGGTCAAAGAGAGGTTAGCTCGATGCTAAAGAAATGGGAGAAAGCAGACAAGCAAGGCCGCGGCAGCATCCCGATGTCAACTTGGACGGTCAAGAGCCCTGGGCTGCTCCGTAGCAATATCGTACGTGGACCCTTATCGTCGTTTTTTTGCTGCTCTTCAACTGTATACACCTTTGGTAGGTCCTCACTATCCAACTGCCCCCGGGCACTCCGATATCCTCGTTCCATGTGAATGCGTACACCCCCGCGTTCGTGAACCCCCCGGCGGATGCTGACGCGAACTACTACTATCCGTATAAATCATCGGAGCCCGGACTTCCGCGCATGAGTACAATCGGCAACGTCCCGTTGTTCCAGGACGAGAAGCGTGGATACTATGGCAGCGAGCAGGTGTGATGCGACGTCTGGGGTATGCAGACGAATGAGAGTTGGTGAATGCGTCGGACTTTTAGTATACGCTTAGTACTTGTCCACGGATTTACACTTCAATTTGGAGACTTTTCAATTGATTTGGGCAGTCGCCACTAAGGTTCGCGAAACTGCTCGGGTGGAAACGCGCCCAGTCCCAAAAAGGCAAGCGAGCTTTGAGTTATGACCATCCACAGTCTGTACATCTATGATAGGTTTGAACCGCGCTGTGGACTTGGTTTACTCCTGACCGCCCTCCAGACATTGCATATGCGTGTACTACCAAGATTGGCACCGCACGCGCCGACCAAAACCTGCCGTTGAGGGCGGCATTCTGCCCGCCGTGTCCCAAGCCGTTTCGCCGTCGCCGCATCTTGCGAATACCCCCGGCTCGGTGTACTCGGGATACGGGAGCCCTCGAAACACTCTGTCCTCCAATACCGGCGTCGTCGTCGCGGTCAACGACATGCTTGCACAAGCGCCTCCCACTCCGTTACTGCAAGCACCTCCATCCCCGAGTCCCGCTACTCTGACCAGCACTGGGCTCGCGTTTGACGAGGAGGCCAAGCTGGTGTATGGTGTCATTCTCTCGCTGCGAAATATGGTCAAGAAGTTGTCGGGCCGGTACATCTCATCCATTACTCTTTCTTTTCTCCGCCACACTCTAATGCGGCGCGCACAGAGACGAGCAATTTGTAAATTACCGTACGTCTGCATACAAACTGCACGTCTACGAATCAGTCTCGGGCTACAAGTTCGTCATGCTGAGCAACCCGGAAGCCGAATCCCTGCGGTTCATTCTGCGCCAAATCTACATCGGGCCTTTTCTTGAATACGTCGTGCGGAACCCACTGGTGCAGATGGACTCGCGCGAGTACGGAATCGACAACGAGTACTTTCGCGCCAGTATCGACCGGCTTGTTAGAGGGCTATCTGTGTTCCCGTGATAATGGTCGCAATAATATACAGAGTGTCTGTTCGAGAGCATTGTATCTAAGTGGCGTCTACAATCATCTCCGATCCTCCTTCCTCCACAAATTGCTGGCGAAGAACCGCCAAGAGCGAGGTCTTCATTTCCCGTTCCGGCGCGCTCTCCGCGTCCCCCTTCTCTTCAGTGTCTCCTGCGACGGCCTCATCTAGTGCGAGCTTGGTCTCTCCAAGCTTCAGCATATCTTCTTCTATTGTGCCTCGAGATATCAGTTTGATAACCTCGACGTCGCGTTTTTGACCGATTCGGTACGCGCGATCTTGCGCCTGCCGGTCGTTGTGGGGGTTAAAATCCTGGTCGAACCTAATGAAAATGAGTACGGTGCCCCGTGCTTTCGAAATCCTTCAAAAAACATACATTATCACGACCGATGCCGCAGTAAGGTTGATTCCCATTCCTACAAAAAAACGTCGGTCCACGATGCATGATGATGATGAGAAACATGTACCACCGGCTTTCGTAGACAAGAGGAAGACGCTAATAGCCTCTTGCTCTGAAAACTCATCCACAAGCGACTGTCGGACGTCGACGGGGGTGGAGCCAGTTAAAAGTAGATATTGGATCTCCCTTTGCTTCAAGATAGCCTGAAGAATGTCCAGTACCTGCGTGAACTACAAGGAATGTCAGTTGGGTGGTGTCCTCCCTGAGAAGATAAACATACCTGAGAAAAGATCAAGACTTTTCTGCCCTGCCCTCGATAGTCGTCCAGAAGACGGAGTAAAGTCTGGACTTTGCCGGCGTCGAGATAACAGCCGTTGTCCTGCAGGTACTTGCGAGTGGACTGCAACACAATGAGCGTCGCGCTTTCACTCGAGCCATTCGAAACTCACCTTGTATGCCGCACAAAAGAGCTGCAACTCCGCATCCGTCATGACCGTCATATCCTCCTTCACCAGCTCAAACAACGCCCCACGCTTCTTGAAATCCGGCTCCTTCAACAACTGCTTCGTCATCCCCGTCAATATCTCATCCGTAAAGCGCGTCCGGAAAAGCATCGGGTGCAACGCCCCCTTGCGCAGATCCATCAGCACATTTGAGCTGTTCTCGAGGTACGACTTCTTCTGCTTCGCCGCCCCCGCCGCGGAGCGCCCCTTCTTTTTGTTGGCGGTGACGGGCGGCGTTGCCGTGCCCTCGCGGCTTTCGTCGTTCTCGATCTCGAGCACGAACTTGCGCGAGCGCGAAAGGGTTTCCGAGTAGATGGACTTTTGCAGCGCCGTCATCTCGCACCACTCAATGCGCTCCGTCTTTTTGGGCAGGTCAGTGAGGACCTGGTCCTTCCGCCGCCGTAGGACAAAGGGCGTCATCATCTTCTTGGCTCTCGAGACGCGCTCCTGCGAGAGTAAGGACACTTTTGAGTCGCCCTTGACCTTGAATATCGCACGCAAGGAAGTCATCGACTCCGAGAATTGTTCAGGCAGAATAAAGTTCATCAACGACTGGTTGACGTGTGAGCATCGTATAAGTATTTCGAATAACACAAGACATACCACAAGCTCTTGCAAGTTATTTTGCAACGGCGTCCCAGTCAGCAACAACCGCCACTTGGACCCAAATTTGAGCAGCGTCTGATACCGCTGGGATTGGAAATTCTTGAGGACGTGCCCTTCATCAAAGACACAGGACTAAGTACAGTCATTAAATACGCGCGTTGGACGGGTAGATAAGAAGCTCACATCCCACCCAATCTTCCGGAAGAACTTGCGATCGCGGTCGTCGCCCTGCGCCAAGTTGTACGTCGTAATGAGGACCTCCCAGCCCTGGTCGTCTAGACTCTTACACCGCTGGGTATCGACGAGGGTCTCCCGCAGCTCGGCGCGCTCCTCCTTCCCAGCGTAGTAGGTCTGGATCGCTATGGACGGCGCAAAGCGCGCGAATTCGCGACACCAGTTCTCCAGTGTGGAGGAACTATGAAATGAACACCGATGAGCGAAGCGTTCGGGCGATGGCAATTGCACTCACGGCACAACCACAAGGTGAGGGCCCTTGTTTCCCTGCGCCTTCAAGTGAGCGAAGAAACTGATAACCTGGATCGTTTTCCCGAGACCTGCGCGTGTCAGTTTAATAACGGACGGATAGCGAGGAGACGAGAAATACACACCCATCTCGTCCGCGAGGATACAGCTGAGATTCTTCCGATACAGCAGATTCAACCAGTTCACTCCAAGCAGCTGATATTCCTTGAGCTGCACCGTGTTCGAGAGCAACTCCGGCTGAGCGACGAGATAATCCTTGGACCGACTCGCAGGCGGGGGCTCCATATGCAGTAAACTCAGTGCCCCGTCCCCGACCTGGTCCGCCAACGCACCCTCGAGCTCCTTGGCACTCTCCGAGGTCCAAGACGCGATGGCCTCGCGGAGCATATTGCCTATCACTTCGCACTCCTCCAGCACGCTGTCGACCGACCCGTAGCCCTGGAAGATCTCGGTGCAGTCGTTGAATATTCGGGGACTGATGCCTGCGGGCCCGGCCTTCTTCTTTCCCTGGTTGAGCTTGGTCTCGAGGTCCTCAATCGACTCGAACTCGCGAAGCTCGATGATCGCAGCGGCCTGTTCCGGGGTGCAGCCTGTTCTTGAGATTAAACCCAAATTAATGTTCAGAAGAAGGAAGGTTGGACGAACCGGTCAACTCTTGCAACGCCTCGGAACTCGACGTGTTAAAGTACGCCAGAGCCCTAAGCCCGAATTTGTCAGCATCAGCAGGACGCGCGTGCGACTCGTCGTCGTCGCTGGCAGAGTAGTCGGGCTCGGAATCCGAGTCGACGACAAGTTTTCGGGTGATACGCCGACGAGGCGGAAGTGCTCTTGGTGCAGGAGAGGAGACCGTGCGCTCGACAGGTTGTGATGGGGTATAATGGCGCCATTGGGTAGTATCAATGGTAGTGCGGTTGGCATAAATGGCCGACTTTTTACCCATTTCCTTCGTCGCTAACCGTTGCGCCTTGGTCGCCTCGTCCACCTCCTTGACCCGCCCGAAGGCATCCTTGTTTGGAGAGGGGGTCGCGCTCGGGGCCGGCGTGAGAAGTGGAGGCGGCGCCCACTTGGGATCGGACAAGAGTGCTGTGGCGCGCTTGACGTCCTTGCCGGACTGGACCCACGCAGTCTCGACGTAGTATTTGTCTATCCCAGGCATGGTAATCTTGAAGCGATTATACGCAACGTCGCCCAACGGTATTGCGGCCGGGGGCGGAGGGGCGGCCAGGTCGGCTGGCGGCGGTCTGCTTCGAGTGATGCGCGGCTTGGACGGGCCCTCGAGGAGACTCTCCGGGAGGAATTCCTCCTCGGAGGAAGAGTCGACCTCACTCACGGGACGTCGTTTCGCGCCCGCACGGCGCACCTGGGGCGAGTCGGGTGAATCAGTGAGGTCGATGGTCACGGTAGCAGGCCCGAGGTTGGGTCGTTTTCGCGGCGGGCCCTCTTCTCGCGCGGCGGCGACGTGTCGATCCATCCCGGTATCCCAGGGGCGGCGACCGAGCGTGTTCACGCTGGTTCCATTCATAGTAAACGCACTTGGCGCGCTGAGGGGGTCGTACATCATCGGATTTTTGCTCTGGAATGAGCTGATGTTTGGCGGGACCGCTGCCACGTCACGGGGGCGGGGATGGTTGTAGGGCGCATACGGCTGGAGGGTCGAAGGGCCGAGGGGACTGGAGCTGGGGACAAGGACGTTGCCGATGTCTGGTGTAAAGTAGCGCGACGGGACGGTCGCATCGCGCGACTGCGCTGGCGGCGTATGGTAGGCTGACGTGGAGGACATGCCCGCAGACGCCGACGACGCGGCAGAGCCCACCGAAGGGTTATTTTGTCTCTTGGTGAACCTGAGGTGATCCAGAGCGGCTGCTTTCTTTTCTCGCACGTCAGTCTCAAAAAAACGAGAAAGGAGGGAAACGGGGAGCTCACCCTGCTCGCTGGGTCGTCTGGCAAGGACATCGCAGGCGACGGACAGGGAGAGAGAGCAAGAAAAAGGGCGGGCGGGAAGAGGGACGCAAGGTGCCGCACAGACGAGGTGGGCGTTGAAGATCAGACAGAGTAACGTTGCCACAAGGTCAGACGGTAAAATGGGGCTGTGATGGCCACCAGCTAAATAGTACAATGGACAGCGGGTACAGAATACATTGGCTATGGCAGCCACCTCTGTCTAATTCGTCCAACAATCGCCTTTCCTCCAGCCCTCCTTCAATCGTCCAAGGGTTCCATGTACCTGCAAGATACAAGTGAGAGCCAGACAATAACGCCACACACCATGCAAGTCGACGCGGGAAGAACACGGCTTCTTCAACTTCCAACGAAACCGACGTGGTACCCACTGCGTTGAACGGAAAGCGTTTGCGAGGGCCATACGACAGTTGAATACCAGACAGAAGACGGACGGTGATACAGATATTTACAGCAGCAAGCCGGTTGGACGCGGTACGCCTCGATTCAAAGCCCAGACGAGATCATGCTGCATCGGACGTTCAGCAGTTCAGCGGTTGAACCAAGGTACAGTATAGGCTGGCCCAAAGCGCACAACGACAACACGTAGACGCTGGCGGATTGCACACAAGCAAAGATCGACTTGAAATACAAAGTCGAAAAAATAACCGTGCAAAAAAGCCGAATCAGGTACAGAATTTCGACGAACCCGTCCACAAGGGATTTTTTGAATGGGCTGCAATGAGGGGTATTGCGGGATGTGGACAGAGAGCGAGCGCAGATACGAGTATTGATGGTCTAGGCGATGAGGCCACGAGAATAAAAAGATGGGGACGGACGCAAGGAACGCAAAGACGAGGAGTGAGATGATGGTGGTAAGAGACAAGAGGGTTGGCCGTGTTTGGCGGTGTCTGCCGATCTGACGGATGTAAATTTAGTCAGGGGCAGTGACTGCGCGATCACCGTCTCCCAAGCTGAGCGCTGATTCGGCTGAACATTCAAAGTCTACCAACACCTCACCTAACCCTCTAATCCTTCTGGGCTGGCACTAAAGTCATGGGCATCTTCGATTATATTCTTTTAGCACCCTCGCTCGCCATTTCCCTCGCCGTCGTCGTCCCATTAACAGGAGGTAAGAAGAGTCATTGCTGGCAGCTTCCCCGGCGTGCTCAGTTCAACACAATTCAGTCCTCGTGCGATTCCGCGCCAACTACACCCCGCGCGGGCTCGCACTCGACAATGAGGGCAGCGCCGTCCCCCACACTGGCCCTGTCGTCAACTCCTACTTTGGCATGTTCAGCCGGGTCTGGCAAATAGAGGGCCTCGCGGGCCTCTACAAGGGCCTGAGTCCGTCCCGGTTATCGCGCTTGCCGCACCTCTGACCACTCTGACGCAGTGCCCACGTTCCTCGCCGCATTCACCATTTCCCTCGTCATTATCACCTTCATGGACACTTCCAGTCCCCGACATGGTCAATATCGGGCCCCAGGTAGGGACTATCTTCCTAAAAAGCCTAGAAAGTCGTTTACAAAGACTACCCAGTCGCGGGCGTGCTAGGCAGCTTGTTCTACAGCATTTCAATGATGATCTTCAGCCTCCCAATCACCATTATAACTTGTAAGCCGCTTGTTTCTTCGTTGACTCTCCTCCTGACTCACCCCGCCTCTAGACCGGTTCGTGGCCCCCGACTGTTCTAAATCCTGAGGCACTCATTCTGTGCAGTGCAATCACCACCCCGCACAAATTGCCTTACTTCCACCCGGCCAAGGCACTCCGCGTCCTCCTCACCCCCACCGAGAGGCGCCGCCCGTGGATCATCTACACCACCCCTGGCCTTTTCCTCGCGCAATGTCTGAACGTAGCTTATGTGGTACGTATATTTCCTCCACGTTAGGTGGCAAGCGCTCATCATATGATTTTAGACGCTCTGCTTGGCGCCGTTACACCGCCTCCTCGTGCCCATGCACGAGGAAGACGTCTCATATCCCCAGCTCTCCCCCGTTAAACTGGGAATTTACTTTCTCTTTGTCATCATCAGCGCCGGCATCCTAACGCCGCTGGAAGTGATGTCGACCCGCCTCGCGATCCAGCGCAACCAGGCGTCCGCAGAATACAACTCGGTCTCGCAAGAGGTTGAGGGTGACGCAGAGGATGTCCCCGAATTCGCTGGGGCCGAGGAGGACGTCATTGGGTACGCGTCGTTGCTTTCGTGTCGCGTCCTTCTTTTGCTTACGCGTTCGTTTCAAGGCTGCGCACAGAAGCCGAGCCTTATACGGGGCTGCTCGACTGCGGGAAGACCATCATCAACGAAGAAGGCTTCCGGGCGCTGTACAGGGCTTGGTGGATAACCCTCCTTGGGGGGCTCGTCAGCGCCCTTGCGTAACGCGAATTCATCTAATTTAGGACCTCTGCGTCCAAACTAGTGCTCACTGAATGTATTTCCTGAAATAAACACCGGAGTTCTGGCTTTCTCACATTTCTATATAGACGTTTGTATCTCGTACATATTAAAACCGTGGCATTCTTCACTCCCTCCTCCACTTGTGAGCTCGTTGTGCGCAAATCGTCTGTGGCGAACCGTTTAGCTTATTACCTCTTACCGCAAACGCCAAGAACTGGTGTGCCTGCGAGTGCGGAACTCGCTCGATTGCCAGAGGTATCCGTTCAGCGAAGCAGTCTCTTGAGCGGTTTAGGTTACTCGTTTGTGATCGTCCAGACCAAGCAGACATGAGTGTACTCCGAAGCTCGCGTGGTTCGGCATTCGCCGCGTCGGTGTGTGCTTTCGTCCCTCGTCTGTGTGAGCGCGATGCAGAAGAACAATACTAATTATATTCGAAACACTCTCCATAAAATTCACACCCGGCGGCGGGGGCTTTATCCCGCACTTCCACTACAAGGGCGATGAGGGTCTCATACCCGCCTGGTGTGCGACCACCCGTTGAAGGACGCCTCTGTCGCCCGATATGGCAACTGATGTTCCTCAAAGGCTCCAACTTGGCACCGCTCACGTCCTGGGCCCGCGAACCCTCGAGGTCGTAAAAACGCCAGGGCTGTACAGCGCACGAGTCATTTGCTCCCTATGCCAAGCGGGATCCACACCAAACTGCAAACCCTCTGCTTCTCTTCCCGACCCCATCCTCGATAATACTTCCTCGCGATTCCCAAACCACGGCATTTCTACCGACGGGGTTCTGGGCGCCAAGGGACTGGAGAGTATAAAGGTAGGGAAGGAGGCTTGTGGGTATCCGCTAACTTGAGGACTACCAGGCGACGCGACGACTACTATCTTAACATGCCCTCTGATTCAACACCTGCTGCTAAACGACGCGTCAAAGCCGCCGCCGCGGAGGCGCCCCAGGGCGACCACCGCAAGAGGTAAGCTGCTTCGACGTTCTGGTCGTTGTGATAACTGGAAGAGTGACCAGGCGTCGAAACCGGACGACTCAGTCGTGCCTCAATTGCCACGCGACGAAGCGCATGGTAAGTTTCCTTCTCGTTATCTTTTTCAGCCGTTATTGAATGTGTCAACCCTCCAGTGCGATCGGAAGCGTCCCTGCTCGCGGTGCATCCAGCTCGGTCTGGTACATCTCACTCTTTCTGCAGAAAAGTCCAGGGCACTGATTTACGCCTGCCCAGACCGGCCTGTGCGTCTACGAAGTCGACGATCCCGCCAGAAAATCGACCACCACGGAAGACGAGACCACGAGACTGCAGAATCGAATCGCGGAGCTCGAAGGTGTGATTCGGGAGGTAAAATGCACCGCTCCGCGCAAAATGAAACCCCGTTGCTTACGTTTTCGCTTTTTCATTTAGCTGAAAAATAAGCCCCACCCGCGATGGACCGCCGCCGATGCACACGAGAGCAGCAATAACGGCTTCGGCTTTCTGCATACTCCACCGAGATCGCCGGCATCCTCGTCCTCGAATTTGGCGTTGAAATTACCTGCATACGTGAGCCCGGACGCGAGCTTGCCGACTTTCGGAGACTTGAGGTGGACGGACCTGCTGAACTGGGAGTCCTCTCAGTCATCGGATTCATCGTACAGTCGTTCGCCCCTCAGCACGCCGTCTCCGCTTGTGTCTGCCTCGCGTTCACCTGAATTTTTGCCGCCCACGGCGACTGCTACCTGCCACGAATCGCCTTGGCTCCCCGATGCGCGCGGTCCTCACAAAGCTCCTTTGACTGCATGCAGCTGCCTGAACGAGCCCATCTGTTACAACACCACCGTGGAACTGGCATCAGAGCTTCGGAGGGCAAGCGCGGCCATGTCGCGCTCGCTGAACCACTGCTTCGGTGCGCCCTGTGCCCTCAGCACGAAAATACGCGAATTGGAGACACTCGCGGTGTAAGGATGGGCTCTACTCCACTCTTCGGGATGCTCAATTGACTACGCACACAGAAATGCCCTCCGGGACACGCGCCTCTGTCCAAATTCCTTGCCGGCTCCAATATACCGACTGCCGGACGTAAGGGCAAACCAGCAGCAGCTTAAATTGGCAGCGCAGAGTCCGTTGTGGGACGAGAATGGTCTGCCGGCGTACGATGATTCGTTCATGGCCTGGATTCCCCACGTTGGCGCGTCTCTGAAAATTTATCCTTGAACATGTAGTACTTGCTTGTTGCATTATACGCTGTAACCATTTTCTTGAATTGTAATCTCGTCCAAACCAAGAGCGAATTCGAAAGTGGTAGTCGGTTCCAGAAAAGATGGCAACTGCAGGCTTAGTCATCACCTCGGCTTGTACTTAACCATCTCGTCGACTCTTCGTTCGCGATCCATCCCGCGAAACAACTCATAAAATGGCGTCTCATTTGGTAGGAATCCGCCCCCTTCGTATGTATTGCATTGTGCTAACCAGTTGCAGGCCAATATCTTTGGAACGGAGCAGGATCGTGTCAACTGTTCCTTCTACTACAAGGTTCGTTTCTCGCCGATTCACGACTTGAAGTGCTCAGAAAAGTCACCCGTAGATCGGAGCTTGCCGTCACGGAGACCGCTGCTCGCGAAAACACATAAAGCCGCCGTTCTCGCAGACCATCCTCCTCCCAAACGTCTACCACAATCCCGCGCACGACCCCGTCTGCAAGCTGACCGAGAAGGAGCTCCAGGAAGGATTCGATGCTGTCTACGAAGATCTCTACTGCGAACTGTCCAAGTTTGGGCATCTGCTAGAGCTCCATGTACGTCGCGCGGGACGATGCTGTTTCTACTGACTGACCCGGTTTTTTTGCAGGTCTGCGACAACGTCGGGGACCATCTCATCGGCAACGTTTATGCTAGATATGAGTGGGAGACGGAGGCACAGTCCGCGGTGGACAATTTGAACGAGCGTTGGTACGCCGGTGCGTGTGCAATATTTCTTCACCTCATACTATTGTACTGACTCGCATCGCAGGCCGTCCGCTGTACGCCGAACTGTCGCCCGTCACCGACTTCCGGGAGGCCTGCTGCCGGCAAAACGAAAACGGAGAGTGTAACCGCGGAGGCTTCTGCAATTTCATGCACTTGCGACTGGCGTCGAAGGAGTTGGTCTCCTCTCTGCGTCACGGCCAACGCCTCGAGAGGCGGCTCAACCCACCGAAAGCCACTGGAGGAAGCGGAGGATGGGAGCCGACCAAACGCGAGGGTGGCCGCGGCCGGAGTGCCAGTCCATCGAGGCGCGGCACAAACAATGGAGAGGATCGGTGGACACGAAAGTGATCGCCCGGCCTCACATTTTAGCTTTTGTGTGTGTTTTATTGACAAAAATGTAATGCTGCTATCAAGGTCAGACGAGGAGCCCCCGAAACTCGGCGCCTGGTACTTTTTCTTGTAGCTGTTCCCATTGCACTATAAATCTGCGAGCCATTGAGATCGCGGAGAGTACAGTTGAATTCTCCTGCGTACCTATCTACGAATGGGTAGAGCAGCTTTCCTGACAGGGACAGGGACTCCACCCGGGCGAAGGATTCAATGTAAATCACTCTAGGTGCCGATAGACCTAGGAACTAAACGCAAAAAAATGAAAATTTGAACGCCTTGAGATACAGGTTCCGCACTTTGTTAATATAGACCGCGATGCATAACGTGAAGCATGTCCCCGGGCCGTTGAGAATGAGGATGTCCGCGAAAGGAGGACGTTTGCGGAAAGGGAAAGGAATATGTGCAAGAGTAATGTGGTAAATACATGATAAAAGGGAGACGAGGGCCGTGGGTGGTGTCGCGAGAAGAGATTGATGAACGCGCCGAGCACGAGGGATGGTCAAGAGCGTATATTGAGCCGGACCCTGATTCCTGAGTAAAACCCTTACAAGAAGCGCAGAAACTCACTGCGCCTGTCTCTTTCAACAATTCTAAATCCCGAGCTTTTTGAGCGCTGAATGAATCGCCTTCGCTGATAACGTAGGTTCTCGGAGAGTAGCGACTGAAGTCCAGGGCCGAAATGAGAGCCAAGGCTTCGCTTGTGTGGCCACCTAGTCCTCGTTCTCAGCGGTACTTGCGAGGTAGAAACGGTAGGTTTGCCTGAGCCCAGAAAAACCGCGAGCGACTTGGTGTTTGCTTGTGATACAGGGCGTCTTCGGTTCGGGAGCGTGCAGAAAATACGGTAGATTACAAGAATCGCGAGCGCAAGGACGAGGAACATAAAGCAGATGGCGTTTAAGACTTGGTTAAAGACGAAAGAGCTACACGTGATGGCGCTTGACGCGTCCGAATCTTGTCTCCTCCCGTGTAATCTCCCTTCAGCAACATGGACGTTCAAATGGTGGAAGGCCTGCGGACCTCTATAACAGAGTGCTCCGAGCGAGGCTTATATGTCGCGTCGAAATGGTCCGTTCTCCGCAACCCGCAAGTTCGCTTGAATTGAGTGTCAAACAGGTCCTCAGAACTATTGCTATCTGTGCCATTTGCCAAAAGGCACCCTCCTCCGCAATCTCCTGGAGCCTCATCATCTCAAACTGAGCCCTCTCTTGTTCCTACGCAAGTCTCGGACGTCGCCCCGACTCGACATCCACATGCACCGGTTCTTCAAACACAACCAGAGGACGTACGCGCTCGTGAGGCGAATTTTGAGAACACTGAAGCGGACCTCCTCTTCTCCGCGCGTACATTCATTGAAACCCGTGACCCGATGCGCGCAATCCATGTCTTGCATGCGTGCAAAAGCGCCAAAGCCCATTTCTTGAGTTTATACAGTCAGTTCATTGTAAGCCCATTTACCCCGATGACAGTACGCTTGATAGTTTTATTTTTCAGGCTACCGAGAATAGAGCATTGAGAAGCTGGCATAAACTCGACAGTTCGTGGTTTCTGTTCCCCGAACGAAGTGAAAACAATTCTCGCGCCCAGATAACCGGCATCAACCTTCTTATCCCATAAATCCGACCGTCGAGAACTTGTTGACTCGAGTCGTGAATGCCACAGACCCGTGGCTGCTATATCTGTGAGTTTGATCTACTTATACTCCGCTCGTATTTATGTTGGAATTGTAGTAAAGCGCTCTTCTTGTCTCGTTTGCCCGGTCGTCGTGACGAGGCTATTGAAAGTGCTATTCTCTCCATCGCCGGATTTCCCTGGAACTGGGCAACATGGATGTTGTTGAGTAGTTGCATCGAAGACGGCGAAGAGGTATGTTTGAACCTCGACAGTTTCTTGCACTATTAAGCCACGATGATGCAGTTATCTGCAATTCTTCCCTTACTGCCTTTACCAGCCACTCATCCGCTTGTTCAACTCTTCCAAATAAAAACAATGAACGAACTGCAGATCCCTTCCGACAACGAACTCAGTCTGTGCGAACAGCTCCTCAGCCCCAACTTTTTCCCCGGGAGCCTTTGGGTGATGAGCCTTCGCGCATGTGCCTTATACTACAGCCATGGTCAGCCTTCTCTCATCCATGTTCATTCTCCTTTATTCATCTATTCTAAGACTTCAAACTCGCACAGGCGCAGTTCGAACGCATCCTCGCCATTGATCCGTATCGCATCGAGGATATTGACATCTATTCCAACATTTTATACGTTACAGACAGTCGTCTCAAATTATCGAGATTGGCCAACGACTTTCTTGCGCTGGACAGGGATCGACCCGAGGTCTGCGTTCTCGTAGGTTTGTAATTTAATTTCGCTCGGATGCGTCGAGACTAATAAAAGCATTCTAGGCAATCTATATTCGCTGAGAGCCGAGCACGAAAAATCTGTAAAATACTTCCGTCGAGCAACTCAGCTTGATCGTACCTATCTTTCCGCGTGGACTCTTATGGGACATGAATACGTCGAGATGAAAAACTCGCATGCGGCTATAGAGTCGTACCGTCGAGCAATAGGTGGCTATCTCCCAGCTCGCGGAAATGCGTATTGATTATCACCGCAGACGTCAATCGAAAGGATTACAGAGCGTGGTATGGTCTCGGCCAGGCCTACGAACTGCTGAACATGCATCAATATGCGCTACATTACTATCATCATGCCACCGCATTACGGTGGGTCCATCGAACTTCCCAGCGACCTGAACTGAATGCCATATTTGTAGACCGTATGATGTCCGTCTGTGGCAAGCGCAGGGCATGTGTTACGAGGAAATGGGAAAGCGAGTGTTCTGTGTTGATTTTTGCACCCTTTCTAACTTGAATGATCACAGACTTCGAGAGGCTGTAGAATGCTTCAAGCGAGCGCTCATAACGGCAGATCCTCACGAGATTACCATCAACCTCAAACTCGCAAACTTGTACGACGCGATGCAGGACGAGGCCGAGTCGGTGGCGTATCACCGACGGGTTGTTGAAGTGTGTCAGGCAAACGGTTGGTGACCATCGCGGGTCTAACTTCCTGTGCTTACTATGTAAAGGTCGACCTGTTCAAGACTTTGCTAAATCCAGCATTAAAGTCGCGGAATATCAACTCTCCGCAGTCGGGGATTTGCTACTAGCCACAGACTATCTTACAACTGTCGCGGCAAGCAACGTTGAAGAGGTGGGTCGGGCTGCGGAAGTTTTGAAGGCGGTCGGTGCTGCTATGCGGGGACGTGCACCCGCCGCGGGAAAGGCCACGGAGTAGTTAGTAGTTGACATTATTATTCGGGTAGAATAAAAATCGAAGCCAAAAAATCTGAAAACACCGGCCCTAAACCTAATATCGTCACGCGCCGCTGTTTGCGAAGGGCAGGAATGTCGAAGGCCTTTCAGAGCTCTTTTCCTTCCTCTTCCTCGTCGAGTCGCCTTGACCAGCCTTATTCCACCCAGACCTTTTCCTCTGCTCCCTCATCTGCGTCCTTCTCCGTCCCATCGGTGGGCCGATCTGGCTATGTCGGCAATGGTACCTGGCAGGCGCCGGCGAACTGGAGCCTCCATCCCTCCACTCCACAGCCGCCCCCCGTCAAGAAGGTCAGAGTCAAGAAGAAGAGGGCACTAGAAGAAGAGGAGGTAATAAAGCGCACAGCGGCAAGGTTGGCGACTGTCTTTCTTCGTTGCCATAACTTTGTTCACACCCGTATCTCTCAGAGTTAATGCTCGTCTAGCACAAGACCACTCTGCTGTTCTGAACCCCGACACCGACACACCCTTCTCCGATGCCACAGACGTGGTCAATAGATTATTGCCATACCATGTCTTCCAGCAACCAAGGGAAGACCTCGATCGGAAGGGGAAACGGAAAGCAGACGACGTTGCAGCTGAGATTGAAGGTCAGTTGCTTTTACACTAATGTCGCTTGTGAGTATTAAGCGTCACGAAGACACGAAGTTTGCTCTGGAATGCTTCAAACGAAAACGAAGTCTGGAACAGCGGTTTCGACGAATACGGACCCGCAGCGGCAAGGTTTGTACAAGGCTTTTACTTCGCAGGCAACCGGAATTTATACTCTCACAGCGGCCAGCGCCAGATGAGCAGGCTGTCGCTCTGGCGCAAGCCGTCCTGGAGGCGGAACGTTCGGAAACGACGTTGCTCAACAATGAAATACGTTCATCACGCGCCGAATTGGACAAGATAGAACGAGAGAGGCGCGCGCGCCTGCAAGCGCCCCCCGCTCCGCAAGCCCACTACTATCGACCCTATCCCTTCTCATACCAACAACAGCCCTATGGCCAGGGGCCCGTGTTTTCTGTTGCAACGCCGGCCACACCCGGCGGGGTGATGAGTTACCCTCAGTACCCGCCCAATACAGCAATACCAGTCCAGCTCCCTATCTCGTCACTGCCCGCATTATTGGCTCTGGGGATCCAGGTCCGTCAAACATTCTGCCATTCAATCTGCAAGGCACCAACTAAATTACCTTTCAGCCGGTGGCAGCGACGACGCTAGCCCCTGGTGCTGCCCAGCCGCCTGCTGTTTTGCGAGGCTCGTCAGCTGATGGGACATTGTTGAATCTGGAGATCAACGTGTCATCATTGCAGACTGCGCAGACGAACGGACTGGCTATAGTGCTCAACTCGCTCATGGCTGCTCGACCAGCAGTAGCCCAGTAGTAGTAGCCGTGTAACTTGGAAGTTTATTTGCAAGAAATTTCGTAATGCCGTAATTTGCACATATGATATGAGGCGAAAACTTTGAGCGACGAGTGGCAGTTCTCCCTCTTCAGCACGGCGAGAACTTCATGGACTCCAGCAGTCAATTCGCGCCGTCGACCACAACATGGCGCAGAGAGAGACTCACCCGCATAGCCAGCAGCAGCACGCTCCACGCCCCCACCACTGCCTCTCCTCTTGACACAGAAACTTCCGCTCTCCAGCTCCCCGAAAACGGCCGCACCTATGGCACAATTCCCGCCCGTCCCCGTCGCGGCAGCAAAGCGCCCCCACTCGCCCTTCCCCGTCGTACGAGCACTCTTTCCGACCCCTCTAGTCCCCGCCTTCGCTCTCCTTCCGTTTCTGGCTTCCGCGACCTGGCCTACTCTCGCCTCAGCACCCAGCGTCCAATAAGTGCTTACGACACGCTTGTCAACGACAACTCGTCGGACGATTCAGAGGTCGATGCTCGGACCAACGGTGTTCGCGTCTGGTCCGTCTTTAAAATACGTTTCTA
Source organism: Mycena alexandri (assembly GCA_029233265.1). Classification (NCBI taxonomy): domain Eukaryota; kingdom Fungi; phylum Basidiomycota; class Agaricomycetes; order Agaricales; family Mycenaceae; genus Mycena; species Mycena alexandri. Next base: position 648,280 of record JARJCM010000004.1, read on the forward strand.
GACACACCTTGCCTAACCTGATTTATGCAGGTATTCCTCGTTCTCTTCCATCGATTGGCTCCATGACGCAATCAAGGATTCCGTGCGCTTCTCCAGACTGCGAAAGCGCAAATCTTTCCGCGCACGCGTGCGCCTCCTCCTCGACAAGAGCATGGGCTGGTTTATCGTCACCATAGTTGGATTTCTCACTGCTCTTGTCGCGTTCCTCATTATACGGAGCGAGCAGTGGCTCTTTGACCTCAAAGAAGGTGGGAAGCCTTATATCATCCCACTCACTGACTAGACCATCGTGAAAGGTTACTGCAACCCAGCCTGGTGGAAGTCGCATCAGTACTGCTGTCCGGTGTCTCTGGAGGACCTCGTGGAGGAATGCCCTTCCTGGCGAACGTGGTCTGATCTGCTCATCCGCAAAGGGGGTATGGGCGAAGAATTTGTGGAATATATTTCGTATTCTGTCGTCGCAGTAAGCCCCTTTATCCCATCGTGTTCCCGGTGTTTGAATACTCTGTCCAGCTCGGTCTTGCTACGCTATCATGTCTCCTCACGCTGATCCTTACGAACTCTACCACATTTTCCACTCGCAAAGACTCGGGTGTTCTCGCACCAGGCTTTTTAGATCCCCCGGAACCTTCAAATCCGCATGCGTTGCCTAAACGCGAAATGTTCTATGTACGCTCCTGCGCTCTCCCCGTCTCACCCTCTAATTTGTGTCAACAGGCTGCAGGAAGTGGTATCCCAGAAATCAAAACTATCTTGTCTGGTGAATCTATTTTACTTCTGAAATGCGGGAATACCCGTTTATCCGGCATAGGTTTCGTGATTCACGGCTATCTCGGCGGCCGCACGCTCTTTACAAAATCTATTGGCTTGGCGTTGTCCGTCGCGTCAGGATTATCCCTCGGAAAGGAGGGTCCGTTCGTGCACATCGCGTCGTGTGTTGGGAACATAGTCAGTCGATTCACCACAAAGTATGAGAATAATGAAGGTTCGTTCTCATGCGCTCGTTCTGTTTCTTAATTTAACTGTGTCTTTTAGCCAAGCGACGTGAAATCCTGAGCGCAGCCTGTGCTGCCGGTGTAGCAGTCGCTTTTGGCGCCCCAATTGGTTGGTAATATGCTCTTTCTCGTGCGTAGGTTTCATAAAATCTTCTCCAGGTGGCACGTTGTTCAGCTTGGAGGAAGTTTCATATTATTTTCCCCCAAAGGTAATTTAATCCAACGACTCCTCAGACTTCTATTAACTCCGTTCCCCAGGTCATGTGGAGAAGGTTTGTACTTCTTTCTTTCCACGGCGCACAAGCACCGATTTCTTTCGCAGCTTTTTTTGTGCGATGATCGCTGCGATCACCCTCAAAATTCTGGATCCATTTGGGACGGGGAAACTCGTCCTTTTCCAGGTGACTTACGACAAGGTATGTAAACCCTATTCACCATCTCTGCCATATCTAACCCCGTGCAAAGGATTGGCATGCCTTCGAACTGCTACCATTCCTCCTCCTCGGTGTCTTTGGCGGCGTTTATGGCGCTTATTTCTCCAAGTTAAATTACCGATGGAGTCGCGATGTGCGAAACGTAACCTGGTTAAGGACGCATCCGGTCGCCGAGGTCATGCTGGTATGTCGCGTCCGCTAGTGGTCATCCGGTTTCTAACGAACACACAGATAACCCTAATCACGTCGGCTTTATGTTTCCTGAACCCATACACGCGAATGAGCGGCACTGAGCTCGTGTACAACCTGTTCGCCGAGTGCCGCACTGGGTCGGGAAACACGCACTCCGGCCTATGCGTCGTCGATCCCGGTACACTCGCGCACATCTGGCCGGTCGTGCGGGCGATATTGGTCGCTATGCTCGTCAAGGGCGTGTTGACCATCGTGACCTTTGGAATCAAAGTGCCCGCTGGGATTTTTATTCCCACTCTCGGGGTTGGAGCGTGTGCAGGGCGGGTGCTGGGGATCGGGATGCAGTGGATGCAGGTTACGAACCCTGACTCGCGGTTGTTCCGGGCGTGCGGTGGTGATATGGATTGTGAGTGAGCGCTCCCATCCCTGGATATGAACTAGATCGCGCAAGCAGGTATCATCCCGGGCTTGTATGCCATGATTGGTGCCGCGGCTACACTGTCCGGGGTAACTCGCACGACGATTTCGCTTAGGTGCGTCTACCTACTATTTTCCTTTCCAGCGGGCTAATTGTATTCAGTGTTATCATGTTCGAATTGACGGATTCCATGACTTATACCGTCCCTTTGATAAGTTCTTCTCTGTTCCGTATCATATCCGAGACCAACCCCTCCTTCACATGCTTAGCATCCTGGTCGCCAAAACCCTTGCAGACGCACTTGAACCCAAGGGCATTTATGATCTCGTCATTGAGCTTTCTCAGCTGCCGTACCTGGATTCGAAACACGAGTATCTATGGGGCAGCCTTCAGGTTAACGATGTGGTGCGTTTACTTTCTGGCGCATTTTTATGATCTAAGTCAATTTTCGTAGACTGTTCGCGATGTTGAAGTGATCCGACTAAAAGAGACCAACACGGTTCGATCCCTCATTGAACAGCTGCAAACCCTCCTGGCTACAGGGAATGATGACAGCGGCTTCCCAATTCTGAGGAGAGACGGGGATGATAATGACAATTTGCGGATGGTTGGATATATCGGCGCTAATGAGCTGGAGCATGCGCTTAGTGAGCATCATGGTCGTCCCCTTTCTTTTCTTCAAAGCTCACCTTCGCCAGGCATTGTTGCAGATGATCCTGACGACGAGGTCCAATTTCATGCAGAATCCTCACATCGGGGTTTTGCGTCGGCGTCGTTCTCGTCCTTGCTCGAGAGCGGCCAACCCGAATTGGATCCGTTCGATTTCAGCATTTACATGGATCAGGCGCCGTTGACCGTGCAATCAAATTCGCCGCTCGAGATGGTGCACCAATATTTCACGAAGCTGGGGGCGCGGTATGTGGTGGTCACGGATACGGATGGATTTTGTACGTCTCGGATTTTTGGTTTGATGGATGCCCGCTGATTTTTTTTGGTGCCCGCAGACGAGGGAGTGATCGACAAGAAAACGTGGCTTGCATTCTTGAGCGAACTGGAGGAGAAATGAGCCCTGATTCGATTAATGGATTTATACCCTCTACGCCTTACTTCGAATATAGTCTCTAAGAAATCGTGTAATTATATATTACTTTCTTTGTTGTACGTTGTTTGACACCAACGTCCTTCTCTCCCTTTTGACGTCTAAGACTCATGGCCAACACTGGACTGGGCGTGCCTGTGAAGCTGCTGCACGAGTCGTTGGGGCATATTATCACGGTGGAGCTCAAAACGGGGCAGTTGTATCGGGGGAAACTCGCAGAAGGCGTGTCGCAAACGCACCGAGTTATCCGCTTTTCGAACTAACGGATTCTCTTTTGTGGTGCAGCCGAGGACAACCTGAACATTTCGTTAAAAGATATCACAGTAACTGGACGGGACGGGCGTGTATCGCAGCTCGACCAGGTGTATATCCGCGGGAGCATGGTCCGCTTCTTCATCGTGCCCGACATGCTGCAGAACGCACCGATGCAAGTCGCGTCTTGGTTGTGGGTTTTGTGTTGCGGAGACTTACTGGCTGGCTGGTTGTAGGTTCAAACGGGTCGGCCCAAATGCCATGCGCGGACGGGGAATTGGAACGGCACGTGGACGCGCTACTATCATGCGGGGTGCGTTTTTCGTGTTCGAATACACTGCTCAGGATCTACTACTGACGTCCCTTCTCAACAGCAAATGGTGTGTTTCGCGTCGTACCAACTGCTGCTATGCGTGTATATACTAACGGGTTTTTTTCTCTCTCCCTCAGCTCGACGCGGACGTGGTGTTGCGCCGACAACGGTGTCGCGGGGGATAAGACGATGAAAAAAGAATGTTTGGGTGTTGGATATCTTGTACGAGTCTGTTGTCGATAGATAATGACGATCCGCGCAATCATTCGTGTTTGAATGTATTGTACCTCGTCATCGCCTAGAAATCCGAGACCCTGCCCTTGAAGCTCCAGTCGCCCTCTGCCCAACGGCCGACGGGCTCTCGTTTGGGGCCGCCCTGCTCGCCCGTCGCGGGGTTTATGTCGCCCTCGAACTCAGGTTTGAGTGGTTCCCGGGCATCCGGGTGGAGTTGGAGGTCGTCTGGGGTGTTTTTATTGCCTGCGAGCGGGGTCTGTGCTGCGCGCTGAAGCTCCTCGAACTCGCGTTGCTGCTCGCGGGGCAGGGGAATGGGTGCGGGGCGGGAGAGGGAGGAATAATATCTGCGCAGAGTGGGAAGGAAACGGAACGACATGCGGCTAACTTTGGGCTACCTGTTTTGTCAGATTGAATTGATCGAAAGGCCCAGCTTTCTGCACATCGACATCGAAGTCGACGATGCACCCGTCCTCGCCGCCCAAGTCCGGGTTCCGCAAGGTCAACCGAAGTTGTGATATTTGCCGTCGCAGAAAAACTCGATGCGATGGACCCAGCAAGAAAGATAACATTTGCACAAACTGTATCGCGACAAACAAGTCGTGTACTTATCTGCAAGCAGTCTTTTCTTTACGGCCATCCATCATCTTGCTAATTATACGTGCACTGTGCAGAGAAAAATCTGTCCCTAGGGGCCCGCCCCGTACGTGAGTAAACATCCTGTCCTCTGCTACCGGCCCCCGGTTGCTGAACTATATCCCTAGATACGTCACAGGCCTCGAGGATCGCCTCGAACAACTTGAGGACTTGTTGAAGCGGGTTTGTTGCTTTATTCATGTCTGCTCGGGATACTCATCGACGAACGCGCCAAGGTGAAGCCAGATACCGACTTTACCGCCGAACTCGGCCCCCCGATTCCACGCGGCTCCTGGAAGGATGACGGCGCGCCAATGCCCAGCACGTCGCGCGTTAAACTCAAGGACTCCCCGCCAGCTCCTAGTCTGCGGTTGCCCACCCGCCTCGCCCTCAATGCGCACGCCCGCCGCGCTGGCACCGATTCCGATTCCTCATCGGACGAGTCCGATTCTGATCAGGTCATGGACCTGAACTTGAACGATGGCAGGCGAAAGCTGACCTTGCAACATATAACGTCGCCAGCCAACCCGGATATAATCAACACCCGCTTTAATGGCAAAAGCAGTATCGGCGCCCTGATCGCTGCGACTAAGAAATACAGGGACCTCCATATCTCCGAGACAGCGCAAGAAAAGGAGGCTACCAGTTTACCGAAAGAAATCCGCCCACCGTTGAACCGACCACAGTTCTGGACACCTCGCCCTGTGAGTTTCCCCTTCTGTTGCGAATTTATGTTCTGACTATTTCAGTGGGAGCTGCAATGGGAGGGCTTTGAAATCGACGTCGAACAGCTGATCGTTTCTGCCGTTGCAGAATTTCCTCCCCCTTCTCTAGCGGTTCAACTAATTGACCTTTATTTTATCCACGTCAATTCTCAATTGCCGCTTCTGCATCGTCCAACTTTTGAGCGACAATTTACAGACCGACTACATCACCGCAATCCGTGGTTCTGCTGTGTCTGTCTTTGTATCTTCGCGACTGCTAGTCGCTGGAGCGATGATCCGCTCGTCCTCCCCCGAAACTGTAACAGGACGAGCTCTGGGGACCTCGACTGGACGTGGGCAGGACGGCATTATCACAACGTAGCGATGGGTATCTCTTCCCATTTGTATTTCACCATCATGGCTTTAATACGACGCCCCCAGGAATTCACCGTATCCGCCAGAGTTTACTTTATCCGGCATGTCTGGAAGAAATCCAGGCGTACAGTTTACTCGGCGCGTACGTTCGGGGTACCGTATGTGTTCTGTTCTGTTTCCTTTCCGTCTATTTACCTGATCCGTCCGCCAGGTCAACCATTCTGCTGGCTGGATATTCGTCAGCATTGGTCTCCGGAAGGCACAAGACTTGGGCGCTCATCGGAAGAAACTTTACAGCCGTACTCCGAACGTTACGGAGGAGCTATGGAAACGCGCTTTCTGGTGCTTGGTTGCGTATGACCGTTTTAGCAGCGCTATACTTGGGCGACCATGCGCAGTCGGGGAAGAAGAGTGAGCACTATGCTTTCTCGTCTTTCGTTGTCTCACCAGCACCCAGCTTTGATCTCGACTTATGTCTCGAAATCGACGACGAATATTGGGACTTGGCAGATCCTCCCTTCCGGCAGCCGCCGGGCGTTCCGTGTCGGCTAACTTATTTTAATTTATGGCTCAGGCTTTCCCAAATCGTCACATTCACTGTGAAAACCATTGTATGCGACCAACGTCTTCTGTCTTGTTGTTCGCTAAATGGTTTGTTTAGTATGCTGTTCATAACCCTAGAGCGCTTCTTGGTCGGATAGCAAAAATTCGAACGGAGGAAGTGATAGCACAGTTAAACCTCGCTCTACAAGAGTGGCTGGATTCTCTTCCGGAATATCGTGAGTTCCCTTCCATCAACCATGATGCTTCTAATTATTCTGTGCCAGTTCAATGGACGACGCAAATCAAGGACAACGAGTTTTCAAACCAGGTGAGTCAACTACTGTTTGTTTGTTTCATTTCTCTGAATGCCTCAATAGTCTGCATGCCTGCACACCACCTACCACCTGGTGCAGATGCTCATGTATCGTGCTTTCATCCCACCGGTCCCATCCGCCTCCTCTCCAGCGCCTGCGATCCCGTCTATTAGCGTATCGTTATCCGCTCTCATGTACTGCATCGCTGCTGCTCGATCATCCGCCCGGATAATCGAAGCCCAAATCACCCGTGGCTGGACTAATAGTCCAATACTCATTGCGGTTTCGCAGCTGTCCGCGGCCATCCTGACCTTGGCGGTATGGGACGCCAAGGCCAAACAGGATGCGGAACTCGAGGATGTCAAGCCGCCCGCAGCGCAGACTATTGGATCCTTAATGGACGATATTGCTGTCTTCATCAACGCCCTTGAATCGTTGAGGACCCGTTGGGAGAACGTGCCCAATCTCATGTGAGCTACTTCTCCCCATGCCCTCGTTCAGATCTTCATACCACGCCACGTCCAGTTTGGTGCTGACCCGCGCTTTACCGAAGGAGGAAGATACCGCGCGGTCGGTACAGTCAGCTCCTTTGATGAGAAATCCTGCAGATGCTCGCCCGGATTCGGATTCGGACCCAATCCAGCTGCACAGTTTTGACGAATCCGACCCTGAAAATTGGTCGCTTCCCTACCACTCTTCGTCTGTTCGGACTCGCCAGCCCCACGACTCCCCACACAAAGATCCGCGCATGCAAAGTGGGCCATTTAATAAACGTGACGAGAGGTAATATATTTTTGCTTCAAAGCTATTCATCTCATGCCAATTTTCTGCTAGAACACCCTGGGATGCAGCTGCTGTGGGCACTACCTATGCGACAGAGCCAAGTTACCCTCGAGTGCACTTCGATCAGATGCTGCAAGATCACTCGTACATATCATAATCATTTCTCTCTGCTAACGTTCCCGCTGCCCTGTTTTAGCTTTGACACTAGTTGAATTGATGCTTTCATAGTTGCTTTGTTTACTTCTTCGGGTGGATCCAAATTTGAGCACTGCCTCATTTCCGCTTTGAGCCAGAACGCCAAATTCCGTTTTAGGAAGGTTGATTGATGAGTCAGCAGGCGCACATGATATCAGTGCGGTAAAAATTACATGAATAAAGGCTACACTAAATGCAAGGGACTGAGAAGGATGTCATACGACTAGGAGAGACGGTTAGCGTGAAAGAAAGGAGAAGGAGTCAGAAAACTTACGGAGGACGGCATTTATGCATCCGTCGTTTTCCGGGTTATTCGTGATTTGTGCATACTTGCCAAATACGACTTTCCCACCCGTGGTCACCATGCCCAGCTCAGAGACGTTGACCTCTATTACTGTGCCCTTCGTCATAACGCCAAGCTGTGTATACATTGGCGACTGCGGGTTCTTTTTCACCCCCAGTATTTGAAGTTGGAAGGTCGCTTTTAAATCAGCTGGAGCAGCGTGAGTGAAACGACGTCAAATAATAGAGAGCGAGACGACGCACGATGTGTAACATTGGCCTTCTTGTACCGCAGGGCCATGGGCCGAATAAACCTTTCCATCTTCACCGGTTTTCTTGTGAAACCCTCGCCAACGAACGTCGCTTTCGTGACCATCCGCTTCCACGCCTTGCTCTTGCTCTTCCCCGTCTTCATCACCTTGAACATCTCATCCTCGGCAATCCCCCGGACCTTCGGTAGCGGTACAGCGTACTTGGCCGCTTTGTCTTTCCGCTTCTGCTTAATTGCGCTCGACAGGGCTTTTGCATCCTTCTGGCCCTCCCTGTCGAGCAGATATGTCGGCAGTGCACCGTCCGGAACCGCAGAAGAGTCCGCCTGCTTGACGTTCCGCTCATCGTGTGCCTTTAACGTCTTTTTGAGCTGGACTTTCTCGGCATGTCGTTTGGCATGCAGGATCTTCGCTTTTATACCGAAGGCTTTCTGGGCAATTGCAGAGTCCCTGTGGACGGCTCTGGCCTCTTTCTTCCGCCTAGTTTTAATGTCAGTTCGACCATAAGTCCACGGTGCGAGATGTGGATTACTTACTTGCGTTCAAAGTAATCTAACCGCCGACCATGGCGTTTGATATGCTCCTCGATGTACTCGTTCTAGGGGGGTGTTAGAGGGATACATGGAGTACAGAAAGAGCTGACTTGGGGCTACAGAAGAAGAAAGATGAGCGAGGGCATACAGCGGCAAGATTGAACATACCATGATTTTTTTTCGGAAAGAAGGGAGCGCTTGTTTGGTCCCGTTTGCCAGGGGCGTCTACACGTCCACTAAACGTGTCCCGACCCTCTTCCTCCTCTCGTTCATGTGGCAGGATTCAAGAAACCCGTACGGCGCGTCTTCATCGTCGCAGCCCCAATATTACGCCCAGCCCCAAGGCGCCCCGCTTCAATTTTACGCTCCCCAACCCGCAGTCGGCGACCCAAACTCATTCTACCCTGGCACGCGCCCAAACTTAGACGGCAATGTCGGAGCACAGGGTTCTATAGTACAGGACAGAACCGCTAGCTTCGGTGGTAATATCCAAACCCCGGCGGGAGGATGGTGGACTGCGTTTGGTACAGGTGGTTTTGAAGGCGAACCTCCGTTACTTGAAGGTGCGTCCTTGTTCCACCGTTTCCTGCCTTGTATTTGTCTCATTCAACTAAAAGAACTGGGGATAAACTTCTCGCACATTCGCGCAAAATCGTTGACCGTGCTGAATCCACTCAGCCGAGTCGACGAACACATTATGGACGATGCCGACCTGGCTGGGCCTATATTCGTCTGCTTTTGTTTCGCGACCTGTCTTCTCTTTGTAAGAACCAGACTATTTTCTGAACGTCCGCTGAATTGTCTTCTCGTAGTCTGGCAAATCCAATTTCGGCTACGTTTATGGCGTTGGCCTTCTCGGCTCCGTATCCATATACACCCTTCTCAACCTCATGTCGGAACAAGGCATTGACGCCTACCGGGTTGCCTCTGTTCTAGGATACTGTCTGCTACCATTGGTCGGTGTCGGTGCCTTTAGTGTGATGTATACTTTGGAGTGCGTTCCGCAAGTTCGAGCGTCGTCTTCTGTTCTAACCAAGGCAGTAGCGGTGTTTTCGGCTACACGTTGTCGTTGCTGTCCATTCTTTGGTGCACATACTCAGCCTCTGGGATTTTCGTCGCCGTTCTCCGAATGTCAGATCAACGCCTGCTCGTTGCATATCCAATCGGCCTACTCTACGGTTGTTTCGCTCTGCTGAGCGTTTTCAGTGGACCTGGCGCCGGCAAGTAGACGGTGGGGTTTGTATTCAAAACGGAAATTATACTGCATTGTTGTAAAGACAATTAATACATTATTTATTAGAGACCAAACAAATCATCGTTGGCGATTCCCAGCCAGCAGTTCCCTACTATACAGCTTCAACAGCACCTCCATGATTTCCTCCAGTGGTCCCGTAGCATACTCGTTGACGTACTGCGGGAAAGAGTCCTCCAAATTGAATCCGGCTTTCTTCATGAAGAACGGGTGCATGACATCTGGCGTAGCCTCACCGAGTTGTCGCATCGTCAATCGTTCGATCTCGCGTCTTTTGGCCTTGTAAATCAATCCACCTCGTTCCGAAACGGACCCGACGGGGATTGCCGAAGCATTATCTTCCTTCTCTGCGATGGCTGCCTTGTCGGCAGGATGGCCAATGGTTGCGGATTTGATCGGAACTCGCACGGATTTCGTGGCATCGAGTTGCAGAGTTTCTGGGGCCTTTCTGCGATAGCTTGCCGGCAATGCAGCAGCCACGGTCGTCCTCCACTCTGCCGTAGCGCGAACCTGGTCCATTTCCCGGCTAAGATTCTTCCGCAGGAGAGTAAGCCACGAGTACAGGGCCACGTTAAGGGAAATGTAGATGTCTTCAAAGCTCTGTACGCCTTGTTGTCGATTAAATCGACTCTGGAAGTCGTATTCAAGGATTTTGGACGACGGTCCGGCGGCGGTCTCCTCACTAACCATTTGAATCTCCATGGACGGCAGCCCAACAATGTTGGCCTCAGCCGCGTCCTTGAGCAACGAGGTTAACCACTCTCGTCCATCAGAGAGAATGGTGGGAGGCGCAAGGTGTCCCAGCTGCGTAAACCGTGAAATGGTCATGAAGGAAAACGACAATTGAAGGTTTCGCTTCGGCGGTACTGATTGTAGCTCGAGCAGACGCTCCAACTGAGCACATACATCACGTCCGATGAACTGGGCAATCTCAAGATCGCCCATTGTACGTGGAAAAACGACCAGGCGAAGGGTACCAAGCCGCAGCCTCATATGTTGTCGAACGACATAAGACAGCGCGGTATCGGCTTCCTTGAATCGGCTTCGGGCAGAGACAAGCATGGCCTCCGCCACAGCGGACAGTGGGTTATCGGGATTGGGGGTACGGCTGAGATGGAAAGTTTTTGACTCGCGGCTTGCCCCTTCGCGCTGCGCATCGAGATTCGCCTTGAACTTGTTGGCGTACGAGAGAAGCTTCGGAATGGTACCGACGGTGACCACAGCGACGATTTCAGGGCTTTCGACTGTAACAGAAAGCTTGACGGTCCGACCCTGCTCCTGTGGGTCGGGTGAAATCAATGACCAATCATCAAATATTTCCACCTCCAATGGTTCGGCTCTGGAAGGGAGGAGTTCAGTATGACCAAAGATCCCCAGACAAAAACGTACCGATAATGGAGCAGTTTCTGGTGATCGGACTCCAACACAACGATCAACGCGTCGCTCGTCATCCTCAACTCCAACATTCGGTTACCGACTTCGGAGCTGTTATGCATCCTTCGGACGGTTTGGAAGACACAATTGGAAACGCTAGAATGCCCGGAAAGGTTTCCTCGTGCGCCGATAGCGACATCAGAGACGTACAACGAAACTTCGCTTAGTTCCTCGGTGAGCTTCGTTCGAGCGATAGTGTCCTTGAGGTCGAGGGTTACGGTGCTGATAGATTGGCCGAGGTCTACTTCGAGTGTTATCTGCCGCACTCGAATCAAGAGCACAGTAGTGAATTCCTGAGCCGAAAGAACTTGGGCAGTGGACCCGGACTTGTTGAGGGGTTTCACCTCCGTGGCTGTGGCCGTATGATTGAACACTGGAATTCGGTCGAGCCAGACAGCCTTGAAGCAGAGTATATCCTGTAGCCGAGAAAATCTGACTGCTCCCATAATTTCCGTGTCCAAAACGAACGAAACGGAACTTATTGATCTCCCCGCGCCGTAAGTCTTGGCAAAGGTGACGGAGAAGGAGAGGTTTCGCATGTCCAATTTAGCACACTCCTCGCTAAGAAATCCGTGCTTCAAACCGACATTTAACCCGCCGATGCTACCAGTCAATGTGACTTTTCTGGCTCCAGGAGAAACGTGAAGCACGAATCCTCCGCTGTCCCAGTGCAAGCCTGCGATAACATTGACATCCGGTTGGCAAGTAAACTCGAGTTTCGATTGATCTATCCGCAGACTGAAGCTGATCTGGAAATTATGGGAGGCCGGCGAGGACTTTGCTTCGGGTATCGTCGGAGACAACGCGGCGGTGTCCGGCGGGCCGGAATCCGGATCGGGACCCGAGCTTCGCCGCATGCGGGCCTCAATGTGGCTGACGAGCTCGGTGAGGAAGGGAAGTAGAGTGGTCGGGCGTAGAATATTCTGGCTAGAGTGTACCGTGCTTTTGAAGACGAGGATGGATGGCTCAGAGTCCGATGCATTTCCGACTTTATGCGATGCTGGTGTAGCACGATACTCTGCCCATACGGAGACCACGGGAAGATTGAAAACGTCAGCTCCCAGGTCGAGCATTTGTTCATCCGAAAGCTGGTTGAGAACGTATGAAAGAGAGCTGGCTCGGGATAACGCGGATGCGGCGTTATTGTAAACGCGCACTTTGCCGCTGAGGAAGGTCAATGATGCGAATATGTTGGAGGTCGGGAGCGCAGTGTATTGCTCGCTATCCTTGGAGGAGGAAGGGCTGTCGACATTACGAGTGCTAGCCGATAATCGGGATACCCGGTCCTTTCCTTGTTCGTAAACGTCGATTAAGGAAAAGATGTAGTCCGGAATTGTGGAGTCGATGTCCAAGATGAAGCCACTGACGTTGGCACGCATCCAAATGTTACGAGCGGATACGGGGCCAACGGAGCGAATATGTGCGGTCATTTCTGGGTAGATGAGCCGGTTCGTAGTCTGATGGGTATGGCCAGCAAAATCTTCAGGCATCGACTGCCGGAAGCTATAACTCGTTTTGAGTTTACGCGACGATAATATGCACCAAAACATACCGTGAAACAAATTGGAAACAGAGACCTTGCATCTTTGCCTCTCCGGATTCACCACGCTGCGTACCAAATTTGATGCTCTTGACGGAGAAAAGGAAGGCTCTGACTGCAGAATCCCCAGAGCTGCCCCCATGAGGAATTTCAAGGCTTTGTTCGTGTGTCAAAGGAAATGCGACACCGATGTTATAAATCGCGAGATTTATGACGTAGGACTTCAGCCAGTTTGCCTGCTCCATAACTTGAACATCTTCTACCGGCACCTCGAACGTCTTGAGGATACTTTGAGCCTTTTCTTTAAAGGCTGCTAGTTCGACCGCTCGCTGTTCTTTGCGGTCCCATAGTTCAGCCTAGGACAAATTCAGCGATGCTCACGTAGCAGCAACGACTTCCTTACCTGCAAGTGGTCGATAAAATCACCGACCTCTCCGATTGAACTGGCCTGCATAACGGCATGGATTTTTGTAACCGCGACTTGAAGAGTATTATTCGAAACTTCATCGTCTCCGGCCTCTCCTTTGACCTCCAAGTCGATGCCAACAAATGCGGATTTATGGTTTATGTTGAAGGCTGCATTGTCATGCTCAGCAGTCGCTTTCGGAGCTAAGGACAGCGCCAAGTTCGTCAGCGTCACCGACCAGGTTCGCCTCGTCAAGTTATTGACGCTACCGATGATGTTGGAGCATTCGAGATATAAAATGGAGGAGGGGCCTTCCAGGCCGATGCGGAAGCCTCGCATTTTCAAGACTCCGACATGTTTCCATTGCGATTGTGTCGGGGTGGGTTTTGAAGTCGGAGCTGATGATCTGGTTTCCTGAATCAACACCACAAGGTCATTGAAATCCTGGCCGAACTTTTGCTGCACAGCGAGGAGAGTGTCCCAGTGCGCAGGCTTCACTTTGAATTCCAAAAGATCGACGACAGCAATAGTTTGAATGTGCGAGCCATTGTAATCACCCGACAAGGATAGCGACGGGAACACAACTTTGAGTTTTGTACTCGAAGTGACGTCCTGCGTGTTAGATTTTGCGGTGATGCTAAACATCTGCGAAGCCAATCGCAATCCGAATGTCTTTTTGTGCGCTCCTAGCGAGTCGAAGTATGCCTCCACATCGTTGACCCTCCATGACAACCACGTCCCATGCATAACTTGAAGTGAAACCCCAAACGACTCAACGTGGCCATTGACGTGAAAGGTAGGGCTGCGTTGCGTCGAGCGGGAAGGCGTGGGCGAAAGCGGTTTTAAAGGGGCTCGATTCAACTCTGAGAGCAATTCCTTGACCGTCGCCTCGATACCGGGGAGGAAGTCGGCTCTCCATTCTTGGGCAAACCGATAGAGGCGAAGAGCACTCCGGGGAACATTGAAATGAAAGCCTCCAATCGAAAAAACCAGCCGAATCTGTGAAAGCAGCGAGGACTCAACGCGTATAAGCGAGTTGATTTTGCAGATGGTGAACGTCATGGATGCCAGAATATCCTGCGAAGTACGGACCGAGGCATCGGCTGGAGAACGGGCACGAAGGAACAGTTCGGTGAAAACCCCAGAAAAGCTTAGGGTTCGAGGTGCGGAGTGAGGAGCTCGGAGGAGAGCACCCGATATGATTTGTAATCCGGAAAGCCCAAACTCGAAGATCAAACTCTCGGCCGCCGCTTCCACCTGAATGCGGTTCATGTTCGCAACGACCTCCAAAGTCCTAGATGGAGATTCTCGCCGTCCGACTTTTGGTTTGGGCCCCACTAAATTATTCGAATATCGCCTCTTCACTCGCAAAACTTCTTGAGCAAAAGGCATTAGACGAGGCGAGATAGTAAGATGAATGTCCTGTGTCGATAATGAGCAGGAGATATGCTGATGTTTTTGCCGTGGTTGATGTCGCAGCGAGATTTGGGAGATGCCCATCGCCTGGTGGCCCGGCAAAGCTTCAACGAAATCGGTTGTTTGTATGCGCACATCGAGGAGAAGATCCGAGAGCATGAATTCGCTCGCAACGCCTCCGGAAGGATCGCGAAGGAGGAAACTGAATCTATGCAGTTCGAGGGATGCTGAGGATATCGGAGCTGATGGCGCGGAACGGTGCTCGTGGCCCTGGCTCTCCCTTAATATGGGAAACAATGGATGCAGCGCGGAGAGCTGGCTTTCATTGAATACATCGGGGTCCAGAATGGCCAAACGGGATTCAAGGAGGGGGAGGAGATCCGTGTCGGGATCGGGAACGGTCGAGACATTCTCTCCCAATTCCCAAAGACAATTGCGCAGATGGAACAAGAATCGAAAGATGATATCGATTCGAAGGTTTTGGGGTCTCCCACTCTGGACAAGGAAAGAGGGCTGGATGGTGGACAGCGGGTCAATGACAGGATTGTTGTGGGAGGCGAATAATATCGAGTGAACAACATCGGATGCCATCGTCGAGTTCCGCCGTTCCCATTTCTGTTTCACCGCCGACAACTGCTGTATGGTCTTGGATAGAGCTATCCCGGCGGCTGCCACGTATTCGAGACTCTGGTGGCTAATCTGAAGGGCAATCCCGCCCAATAATGCCTCCAGACTGTTCTTCGACATCTTCAGAACGGACGGTGTGATAGCCACATGGAAGAGGGCCCGATTGACCGGTTCGGAAGATCTGGCAGCTAGGGCGGGATTTAATGCCAGGATCAATTGCGTGAATCTTGAATCGACCGCCATTTCTCCTTTTTTAGATGTCCCAATCACGTGGATATTCTCCAAATGGCAACGAAGCCGAGCGACGTTGTTCATGGTGAAAAGAGGGACACCGCTCTCACGCGAGTTGTCGCTCTCCGCCAATTTCACCTCCTGTATGATGTGGACATGTGCGGAGGACAGTCGGATGTCAAAAATAGTCGTTTGGGCGAGCTCTTTCACCTGCCCAAAACTTCCCAGGTACCCGGCTAACATGGCATCGACCGCAAGCTCCGCACTAAGAATCTACACGAAGCAAATTCCAGTGAGCATAGAGGGCGGATTAATGGGCAAAAACTCACACTATCTTCCAAGTCTGCCTCGAGACCAGCAATCGCCGTAACCACAAGGGGTGTTATCGTAATTTCAAGGCCCTTCCGGCAAGAAAAACGGAGCACAGTGGTGCTGCAATTCTCCTGGGGCTCGGTATCAAGACTCGAGGGCGCAGGAAGAGTATGATCTGGAGGTCCTGATGTGGAAGTTGATGAAGGTATTCGCCGCGACTTTAACGAATACTAGTAAGCGAGAAATGCCAGGCCACGACGAATTGAAACGTGCCTTCACGAGAGAGAAAGGAGACCCTTCCCACCTTGCGGGAGCGTCGAGATGTAACGCAACATACTGGCTACAGAGGCGGGAATATTGTCTCAAGGCCGGCGTCGTGCCTTTCACCTCGGTGGCATCTTGAGAAAATTGGTAAAGACTCGTGGCAGTTAATGCGAGAGACCTTACACACCTAGATCGGACCAATTATCGTCTGATGATGTTCCTTCGCTCAAGTCATCCGTATCGGACTCATCACCCTCACTCCAGGGCCGCTCATCGTCTTGTTTCACGGTATTCTGCGGTATTGGTGTTCGGGTATTCCTATCGAAAGCATCAATAAAAGCCGCCTAGTGTTGAAACGCATATTCACGCAAGACGAGCATCCCGATCGGTGTCCAGAATATCTTCACCACTGTCGGATTCTGAAAAATGAGGCATCTTCTGCCAGGGTGCACGTCGTTCTGCCGGAAGTCCAGGTGGCCTGTCGGTAGCCGGCAAATTCTCCGTGCCGCGATATCGTCGATAGTCGGACAGCTCAGGTTGAGGAAGAAAAACGCCGTGCTTATGGGACAAGCGTGCTGGACGTGAAGTGTCAGAAGAGGTAACCACGTTCCAAAAAAGTAATATAACCTTTTCTCAACCCGCCAAACATCTTTTCTGCTCTGCGAGTCGGCATGTCCTGCTCCTGAACGAAAGCAGCCTGTTTTTCTGCCTTGGCCCGCCATCCAGGTGGTGAAGAATAGATGTCGAGATAGGCATCAGTTTCCAACTCGCCAACCTCCAGCCAGCGGTGATGCTCAGCCAGTGACCGGAGGAGGAATCTTACGTAAATACGAGGAACTCGCAGACTGCTGAGTTTTCGGTGATACCGGCCGCCAGAGTCGTCCACGGCAGCTTTTAAGCCGTCCGGGAGGGAGAGAAGCAGCGCGGTATGGCCAACTCGCCATGTTACATCCAGCGCTGCGAGAGAGAATTTCAAAAAGGTAACTGAGTGATGTGATCAATGATGGCACTGGAGATGCCGGTAGACTACGCACGATCGGGAAACTCCGGAAGTAGATACTCATCAGCAGGCGCATTCGAGGGGTCCACAAAATTCAAGCGGAATGCATTTCCCGCAGACGACAGGATCGTGGCGTCTCTGGCAGACAGAACAGCTTTTAAAGCACCGACATTAATTTCCCAGATGGGCACATAGGTGAGGGTGCGTGGCAACGGGCCAAACAGGCGATTGGCTGTAATGTCGATTCCTACAGACGACCTTTGAAAGGATTCGAGATCGCAGACCGCATTACGCACCATCTATGACGATTAACTCTTTGGGCCGCCGTTTGAGTCTCACGTATGTCATCCGTTCTGGAAAGTCAGATTCAATGCAGCCAGTGACAGTACCAATGTTGAGGGACAGCTCTAAAAAAAAGAGCAAATCAAGAATACAAACATTGCGAAATCAAACGTTCGCTTACCCATAAAAAAGTCGTGCAATCGAAAATGAACTTGGAGCTCCGGAAGATCAAGGAGGACACAGGATCCAATTCCAGGAAGTGGCTCGGCACCCGACCCACTTTCATAACCAGGTAAGCCTGCCGGCACCACCATCAGGCCGTTTTGAAGGTCAACGTCCAACTCAACTTGAAGCATATTACTCTAGAAGAAAAATGCGTCAATGAAACAACACTTGTTTCGTCTTTCACATCACCTACTTGTCCTTTCCGGTACTGCTGAAAGACAGGGTCCCCGTGCAGCCCCTTCTTACGCTTCTCGAGATACTCGAAAAGGGTGGAGAAGGTTGTGAAAGACCCAAAATAGTTGTTTTGCAGGATCATGAAATACCGAATGGACCATCCTAGGCCTTTGTAAGCGATATCGCGAACCTAAAGGAAAAATTACGGCGCCTTCCGCAAAACGAAAATAATGTGGACTGACAGTCAGGCTAAGCTTGAGCTGTTCGATGTGGTCTTCACGAACTTCGGAGAAATATCGGTAGAACCCATCCGCTCTCAATACTCGAATTTTCGCAATGCTACTACCATCTTTGGGAGCATGCAACGCCCAGGTGTTCCAACGTGGCAATGATAGATTCAGCGAGACATCTGGTATGTCAATCGAGAAAGGAATAGCCGTCGACTCGGGTCGGAAAGTGTCAGAGGGAATTTCGGTGACATTTTTGAGTCGCGTTCCACGAGCAGTGAGTAAAGCTATCGAGGTTGAGCAAAACGAGTTAACAGGAACAAGTAGCTGACCGTTTTCCTCCCTTATTAGAGGTTTGTCGATGATATTGTGGTCATTAACGTACAAGTTGAGCTCGTAATGGTGGAACTCCAGTTCAACAGCATAAACCGTGGGAACAAATCGATGGTAATCGCTCGGTGGCCCTGCCGCCCAGTCCTTGCCAAGGTCGGCGAACATGTTGATGTGATCTCTGAGAATGTAAAGCACTGGAAGGCGAAGAGATACGCCGATTTTCCACGTTCTGCGGGCGTTCCACTGCAGGGGCGAAGGTAGCTCACCCCGGATCTTTGAAGAGATGATTAGGAACGGTCCAGGCCGAATTTGAAGGGCATTAATACGCACCCGGCAAGATTCAGCAGAAACAAGACGGATATCGTTTAGGCTGGATGTAATCTCGACAGTATCGAGATGGACTTCCACCACAGACTCGTAGCCCGAAGGGCCTGCGACCATCGGCATGGTGTAGTTGATGGAGGATCGATCCCCGACCGTTACATGGATGGAAGCAGGGTCGCGTTTCCTTGGCCGACGTTGAAGGTTAGTCTGTCCATCCCATTGCCAGTTCTATCATTGGGTTAAGAACACAGATCGCCGGTGCCAAGTAATGGTACCTTGGAGGCCTCGCGGAACGGAATATACAATGTCGTATCATCTCGCAGTTCGACAAAAACTTGCATGGCAGTCCAGACTCGTTTGTCTCCCGGCTTTAAATGTGGTGTTTCCTCGACGTTCTGATATGTCGGAGGAAAGAAAGCCCTTTGGAGCTCCGCGCTTCGGCAAAGGGTAAGTGCATTTTAATTGTGACATTCAGCAAGCTCACCGTTGTCGGTCTGCCCAGGGTCCGTACCGCAAGACTCCACCTCTCACAACGAGATCAATTCCCCATTCCGGTCCAATATCTCCGTTGCCAATGTCTCCCGGTTCCGTATCCGCGGGGTGTGGAAGTGAGGGAACGTCTCCCACAACATCGGTATAATAAGTCAATTCCAGGACGGGCGTTTCGAGAATTTTGCGCTCGATTGCGTATTCCAAAGTAGAGAAATCAGCGCCGACGGGAGTGTCTTCGTCAAAACTCTTGTGTTTTCCGCGAGAGCGAGTGGGAGGGACGGAATGGTCCGCGTAATCCTGGTTGGTCGGGAATGTCCTTGTTGTACTATATAACTTCAAGTGCCGCCACAACTTGGCAAATGCTTGATGCGATAAGTAGACGAATACACGGTCAAGCCTGGAATGCCTGGAATCGGTCAACACCGACACAACGCGGAGCGATTGTAAGATGACCCACTTCTTGATAGAAGGTTTCAATAGTTCTCCGGTGGCGGCCATAGGACCTCGGTAATCTTCATTTTGAACATAACGAATCAAAGCTTGTTGGAAGCTGAGGCGTAAAAGTTGCTTGTACAGATCATATTTGGACCGAGACTATGGAACAATTGAGATAGACCCAAAGTTAAAGGGCGTAGCGGAACGGACCTGGACAATTCCAAACATTCCCTCCGTTTTCTTGAATTCCGTTACTAGAAGGTTTGGAGTTGAAGGATTGCCACATATAATAGCGCCTTTAGTGACTTGGATACCCAACGGAAGTAAATCTTTGGGATCGAGTGTTGGCAATTGACGTCTGACCCAGTGCCATGCTCTTTGAAAGGCAACAGGGAGCCGCAAAGACCCCGGAATAATAGACGGAGAATATGCTAAGGGTAATAAGCATACGGAAAAGCTCTGGGACACGCACACACACCTGGGACCGTAGACCTTTGTGAGGACTGACGGCCAGTATTTCGGGATGGCGGACGGGTTGGTAATTTCGCGCCCATTTGCGTTACAATGGCATCGTAGGCCGCAGTCCTGTTGTATAAGAACCACTCAAACCCTTGTAGCGATATTTGAACGCGACATGAAGGCGACCGTGACTGCTTCGCTGAGACGGATTCAGCAACGAGGCAGTGAAGAAGCAAGTACCATACAGTCGCCCATCGCCGGTGCTGGAGCAATATCATCCCCAGATGCGGGCCTACGAATCCAGTATCGCCATTCAATTGACCCCCGAACTATTTTGATGGTCTGGTTGCTTGAGTGGTAGCGCAAGTCCTTGAATAGTATTCTTCCAGTCAAGATGGAGAAATGGATGGAGCCTTTTGAGGGGGGGTCGTTAAGACGATTTAAGAGCAGGGAGGGCCGCGCGTACCGATTTCAAGCCATATGCTGAAAGGGCCCTGGTTCCAGTAGAGAACTCGGAAGCCCAAGCCAAGAAGGAAGGCAATTAAACGGTTCCAATAGAAAAAGTACAAAACGAGGGCAACTACGACACACACGCAGCCAACGAGCAACAATCTGTCGAAGGCTTGAGCGACCATGTTCGCGGTCGCGGATTATGGCGGTGTACTGAGAGGACCGAGAAACCGTTTACGCATTACCGGCCCGCTCAACCGATGGCCGAAATCACTTATAAAGACTTTATTCCTTCGCGTGCAAAGTTGGTTGGAATTAGGTAGGTAGCATTATAATTTCGGTCTTAATAAATTATCCAACATCTGGCAAAGCACCAGGGATCCTAGCGTTGCCCTCCCCAGGCTCATTCGCCTCGCGTCCAGGCCGCCCTGGCGGTACCCCAAGTAACATCCGCAAGCCCACAGCGGGTAAGGGCCAGGGTGTTGTGGGTGTCGTATTGGGCAGCGGTAGCCCATCCACAATGTTCGTCGAGCCCGCGGGGGGTAATGGGTTCCGGAGTCGGGTCATAACGGTCCCAAATCGCAGGTCAAGGACGTACGGCGGAGAGGACCGAGGTGGGCATGGTTTTGTGCGGTCTGGGACGGTACCAGGGGAAGGACTGGGTGCGGACAGCGGAGGGACAGCAGAATCGTCATTGTCCTTTGCAAGTGATGTCTCATATGCAATGGCCGCGAGAACCATCTGGAGAAAGACAATGAGAAAGTCCAGGGAAAGCAGTCGGAATTTCGAAGGGGCAGAGGCTGGTGGATGTAAGTTACAAGCGGCGCGAGAGTAAAGTGGCGATGCGAACCCAGTCCAATGAAATCGAGGATGACGGTCTTGCCTTCCGAGGCCCCGGACGTCGCGTGCGTCCACACGGTGAGGGAATTGAGACAAATAAGGAGGGCAAAGAAAGCACGCAATGACCAGGCAGCATCGACCTCTCGAGGCTTAGAGCATTGGGATTGCGACAAAACACGGAAGATGAGGGTCCATATTGACGGGGAGAGGAAGAAGGCGAGGACATGTAATTCGTAGAGGAGGATATCCAGCTGGTACAAGTGGTCAGGCGACCAGTAAGAGACATAAATCCAGAGGACTCGCCGACTGGATGATATGCTGACGCTGAGCATAGAGCCGTTTATGCATGTATGAGGCTCTTGGTGGGTTGTGTCCCCGAGTCGGACCGAAGTCAGGACTCTATAATTCCTCTACACTCGCAAGTCGCCCATGGGCGCACTGGCAGTTGGCAGAATGGCTTCGAGACTCCTTTATAGGGTTAGGGTTATATCTTCGAGAAGACTTCGCTGAACGTTCACTCCAAAACTCGAATGTATCAATATACAGTGGAAGCGTTATTACACAAATGTCCGTCTATTATCAATTACTATGCAGACACATTGATATTAGTTGCGCTGTGCGCCCCGCCTTCCACAACGGTACTGTCGTGACTGTCGACACTGCGCATTTTGTCGTGCATACCATGGTCCAAATCAGCAGACGGCGGCATGCCATCGTAGGCACTGTAGGTCGATCCTCGGTAATCCGGGCCAGCGACCTCCTCGTAAGGGTCAAACTCTTCCTCAGCGCGAGGATTAGAAAGGTTTGAAAACCCTGCCGCACGGAGAGGAATACTGTCGTGATCATCGCCTTTAAGAGTGGAATAGCGCCCGCCAGCGGGGCCCATTTTAAAAGCGCCTTGACTCATACGTGATGCCCTGATATTCCGTTTCTCGCGCTGGACTTGATTCACATAACGCGCTACAATGAGTGCACCGTACATCTCCGTCAGGAGAACGATGGATGCGACAGCGCCGTAGATTCCCAGTCCAACCTTGAAATCGACTCAGTGACCTGGTTGCGACCAACGAAACGGAGATCACCTTCAGCAAGCCTGTACATTGATTTTGTGCAGCGGTGTTGTGAATCGCATCCTGGCAGGCCTTGACCTGGTCCGTGGTCGTTGTATGGACAATGAAGTAGAGGAGATAGATGGCAACCCCCAGATTGAGGATAAAATGCCCGTAAAGGAAAAACGCATAGATTTGAACAAATAATTGCTTGCGAACGACGGCACCGACGAATCTGCAAACAATCAAGACAAAACGCCAAAAAAAAATGGAAGAGAAAGCTACCCTAGAATGGAGGCAACGAAGAGCAGAGTTTCGACTAGACCTGCGACAATGAATATAGCGCGTTCGTTGCTGGACATGTCGGTCGTAGCTTGCACCAAATTGAATTAAGGCGATGTCGTCGAGATGGTCAGACGACTCACTGGCCACCTCAAACCACAGCAGTACTGAAAGCAGGCCCGCAAACAGAATACCGAGGACAGTCATGATTATTACACCAATGCGGACCGGAAGACAGCAGCAGAACTTTGTCCCCCCGAAAAAAAGCTCCCTGTAGCTGAAGGCCATTATTTGCAAAGTTTAAAGGCGTCTGCCTGTGTTGTTGGTCGTGCAAGAAGACAAGTGGGTACACAAGTGTGGTCGTGCAAGAAGAGCTGAGCAGAGTCGCCGAGATGGTCGTGGTTGAGTCGTAAATACAAAGCGTGGTCTAAGAGCGGTGTCTGCCATTGTTGGCGATCGAGTTGATCGGCGGCTTCAATGCTGCACCGCTTTTTCATCTGTTTTCTGCGTCGTCTTGAAGCCCAGTCAAAGCCCAGTCTCCGACTCTCCGCTATTCCTCAAAGGCTTTTATAAGCATCTGCTCTCCGTTCCACCTGTTTTGTTGCACATGCGTCTATCGACGCCTATCACTGCACCCACACAACCAACGCATAATTTGGATTACCAACAATTCGCACCCGGCGACAGAAAAGGCAACTCTCATCAGCTGCATCAACTTGGGGCAGCGGCTTTTGTTCAACCGAAGCTCTCAGCTGTGTGGTTTTTGTTGCGGAGTTCTCTTCCACAACTCCAAGACGCCAACCAAGTTTTCTCAAGGAAATCTATTTTCAGGGGTCCCGAAAAATCAACCCCGAAGTCGCGGCATCACTGATGGATCCAGAGATCCACGGAAAGTTAACGGAGGTATTTGCGTCGGCGCCCGCATAATTATGAAGCCGTTGCTGGTTTTATTGGACGACGACCTCTCCTACGCGCCCTAGGTAGACCTCAACCGTTAAACGTCCAAACTTGGCGTGGCCGCTTGGGTGGAATGTCGTCGAATCCTCAACTAGATTACGACCTCCACAAAACGTCAAGTACGAATATCTATGCCCACGTTGAATCATGATATTAAAAGGTCGCATTTAGTCGCGGCCCTCGTTTTCCTTGTTTGGCATGGACTCATATTCCCTCCTCGAAATACCTATTCATACTCAACATACAGGGAGAACTTGATAACTCTAGACGACGAAGTTGCCCACATCTGGTCGTACGACTGTTCAATTGTCTTCTTGGTCAGATTTGACGGTTCTCTCTCCAGGAAACCATGGAATGCCTGGATCAAGACCGTTTTTCTCTTTTTACGCTATTTCCCTCTCGCCGTTCAGTTGTAAGTGTTTCTCTGTTTTCAAGTACATTATGCCCACCGAGACCTTCTCAGGTGCAACCGAATCATCAGTGAAATGGTGGAGCAACACAAACACTTGGATTTCTCTGCTCTGCGAGCCTGGTACATTTCGCAAGTAGTAATTGCCCATTTAGCAATGACGGGAGTGGAAATCGTTATGATGGCCAGAGGTTAGTTCGTTCAGTTTCATTGGGAGGGACCAATCAAACTGAACCTGCTGCATTTAGTTTATGCCCTATTTCGCAACAATCCTTGGATCGGATGTGGATTAATACTCCTATGGCTCGCAGAGACATTAGTGGTGTTACTAGGACTTTTCCTCACGCTGCCCGACGTTCATTTCGAGCCGGCCCTGATGATAACTAGCGCGCCACGTTCGTTTGTATACCTCGCTGTTGCAGCTCTCGTCTCTCAAGCCACCATATTGGGCTTGACACTTGTCAGATTCCTTCAGGGACAGTGGGGAGGGACGAGCCTGGGGCATTTGCTGATTCGGGAGGGCACCGTAGCTTATTTCACCTTTTTCGGTATTTCGACATCCCGAACGTGCTACACAATGGCTCACAATTTTGATTCATAGTGAGCACCATGGCGGCCGCAATATATAGTGCCCGAGGCCTTCCCGTTGGGATGACAGAGTATGCATGGTATTTATCCATCATTTCCACTGTGGTGAGTTCTGCCTCGAACCTGGCGAATCGACACTGACCCTGAAATGATTCAGGGGTGCCGACTCATTCTTAACATGCAACGCCTCCCATCCTCCTTAGGAGGCACCGACTCCAGTTTTCATCGAACTTCAAGCCTCCAATTAACGACTTTGCATGCTTCGCATCGAACCGTGGATTCTTCATGTCAATCGTGTAGCCTTATATGACACTGTTATGATTGTACAACGTAGACGCCATACCCGGCGAAATTGGGTGTAACCGTGAAAGCAAAAACGAAAGCATCACTACATCACTAAGAAACAAGCCCTCAATCCTCGATATGCATATTGGACATCGCACTTCGTGTGAGATTCGCCGCTGAAACCTGGGACTTGACAAATGTCTTGATGGCTGGAAAAGCTTTCAGGATCAACTTGACCGACCCCTCCTCGTCGATTTTCTGCAGGTTCCCATGCTTCTTGAGATCTTTGGCTCTTGTGTCTGGGCTCCAAAGCGCGTGATTTGAGGACAGTGCAACAAACGAGTTCTATGGATGTTGTTGGTTTATCGCACGAGAGAATAAACAGCTCACATCTTTATACCACTCTCGGAGATCGAACGCGTTCTTGGGAGGGCGTAGTTGCAGCTGCCCAACCACCTGAACAACAGCTTTCACGGATTTCATCACGCTTGTTGCTAATGATAAAGAGTAAATGCGAGAGCCTTGAACCCCCAGAAGATATTTACCGCGCAAATCGATGAGATCCATTAGATGTTGGCAACCTGGACCATGTCCTACCAAAACGATCGTTGTTGCACTACAAAGCCTAAAATTGTCGGTAAAGCAAAAGCGCAGCGAATAGGCAGAGACTCACTGCACGTAGTTATCCCACAGATAGGTCACAATATCTTTCCGAAGCTCCGTAATACCCTTGGGTCGCTGGGCGGGAACATTAACATTAACACGAAAAACAAAACACGGGCGTAACATACGGGGTACGGCTCATCGGACGGTTTCGGGAACAAGTTTACGTCCAGGAGCGAATATCCCTCTGTTTTGACCCAATTTATTAATTCTTTTGAGGAATCGATCTGAGCAAGGATCAACGGGTCCGGAAATATATCTGAACGACGAGGAAATCGCACCAAATAAGAACGCTCCAATTGCACATCACAATTGATAGACGACGCCAGCTCTGCACGAAGGTTGCCGCTGCAAGTGTGTTTAATCAGGGTAAAAATAATAGTTGTGATCGAAAGTCTCACAATTCGTGAATTAAGAAAACAAGGGTGTCCCTTTGGAAAATATCTGGACTGTTTACAGTAAGCGTTGCAAATCGTTGGATCAATTTTTGGACCTACGTGCACATAACTTGAGCGGAAAAGCGCTGTTCTAATTCAGCGCCGATCAAAGGAACTTGCATCATGTCGTGCTTGCTGTACAGGTAATATTGCCGATGTAGCTTGAGGATTTCTGCATAATTTTAGGTGGGTGTGATGAAGAATAGCATGTAGCTGTACCTGGCACAGAAAAGGTGAGGGCCGCTGCTTCTGCGACTGGACGTAAGGAACCGTTATGTTTCAAGGGGAAAAAGTGGATGTACCTTCTTGTGGTTCACAAGCCTTGGGACTGACACTCTTCCAATACTTAGACTGTTCCCTGGCGACGAGCCAAACTGTTTCGGCTGCGGCTTCGCTAGCTACCATCGATTGCATCTCTCCGGGGGCTCCACCAAGAATAATTTCGGTGACAGCCAATG
Organism: Mycena alexandri; assembly: GCA_029233265.1. Lineage (NCBI taxonomy): Eukaryota > Fungi > Basidiomycota > Agaricomycetes > Agaricales > Mycenaceae > Mycena > Mycena alexandri. Next base: position 674,699 of record JARJCM010000004.1, read on the forward strand.
CGGAGAGAGTAATTGAGTTGAGGTTGTACCCTCCCTGGGCGGACGTGTTAGTCAGGGACAAAACAAATGAATAGGACCTACTTCTAATGCAACAACAAGGCGGCCACCAGCTAAACCACCCAGCATGTATGTCATGTGAGCGTACCCGTTTGGAGTGACCAGACATTCTCCTAGGTCGTCGCCCACGGCAGCATCGAAACCAGCCGAAACTGCAGAGTTTAGTACGTGAACACTGGGATTAATAGTGACCGCTCACTGATAACTAGTTCTGGTGCAAATTCCATAGCAATAGGCATTACTATTTTTTGGAACGCGTGGATGTAGTCTGCGTCTCCCATCCCCTTCTCCGGCCACGGAATATTGACGGAGCTACGACATAAATATAGGCGTGGGGAACTTACAGAACAACTCACTATCCAAGACCAGGACCCTCTCCGGAGGACAACAAACTTCCAAAAGGGCCACAGGGATAAAATTCACCACGTTCGTACCGATGCAGAGATATATAGAGAACGGAAGGGTCATCATTGAAAGCTCGCTGAGTGCCGTTGCCTGTCATTGCATTCAAGGAACGACAAAATTGAACAAAGTTCATGCATGCATACCGTGGTGTACATCCCTTTATAACATGAATATAGAGCGTCACGCGAGGCAATATGGTCTACTCACCAATCCAAGATCAAGATTTTTTTGATCGGAGTACGTTGTTGAACCACTCTTGCGGCAACCGCGACATTGTTGAAAAAGCAAAAGCCCATGTGCTCCTCAGGCTCGGCATGATGTCCAGGAGGGCGAACGATGGCAAATGTCTTTTTCAGTTCCCCTCTGGCCACGGCTAAACATGCCTCAATAACGCCCCCGCAACTCAGACGCGCCGCACGCGTCGTGGATTTGGAAATATAAAGCGAGAGTTGCTCGTAATAATGTTCGGTGTCTGCAATTGCTTGCGAGCTCATGTCTTCACGGTTCGATTTAGCATCGGTGGTAGATTTTTGGGTTCAGACTTACGTTGTATCGACTCTATCTTGTCCCATAAGTCTTCGCTATGGACCAGCAGGGCTTCTTCTTTGAGAACGGGCCGAATTGGAATTGATTTAGCCCTTGAATGGTAATGTTTGCCGACTATTGCGTTCCAAATTCTTAGTATACGGTCAGGTGCTTCTGGGTGGCCATCCGGAGACAGGGAGAAATGGGTGGCCATTTCTGCGGAGTAGACGAAACCGACAGTGGCATCGGAGGGATGCAGCGGAACCGACGACGCGCGCGGTTTGGGTGGTGTCGGTTCAACATACGGGGGCGCGGGAGGGTGGGTAGTTGACTCGGATGGGGGTGCAGAATCGGGACGTGAAAGCAGAGGCCGAGCCACGTCGAGATCCATCTGGTCGTCTATACTTGCGTCCATATTCGTCGCGTCGTGAAAGAGGCTTAAAAAGGAAATGCCAAACTCATACAAACCGGGTCCTGGCCCGCATGCAGTTTTTGAGATTTCGCCCCCATCACGTGCCGACAAATCGGGCAATTCGCGTGTCATGTTTGTTCTATCGCCCGTTTGAGCTGAACAGCTCGTCTCGTGTTTGCGCGACAAACAACGGCACTTTTCTCTCCACCACCACGATCTCCTGCACCACCATGTTGAATTCCTCTATGCCACTATAGCGGACCCTAAGGCCGCAGCCTGTATGCATGTTGGCGCGACATCAAGGCCTCTGACCGACACATCCACCAGTTTCACATACGTAGGCTGAGGGCTCGCGTACACCTCGCGCATCGATTCGGATTTCAGCCGTTGCGCGACGCACCTTGACGCATGACGCGTCGCAATGACGCGTCGCGGCGGCATGATTTACCTCGCGCATCGCAGGTGCATCACGGTGGCATGGCATGTCCCCCCCCCCCTGCGAGTTCTGTCTTGCAGATAGACAATTACAACGCCGCAGATCGTACATACGTTGCTTACCCTTTGAATAAATCACTTATTCCAAATATCCCTGATTAATTGCTTGAAAAAATGCGACAGAAAACTTTGACTCTGGGGAGTTGTCTCATACCTCTGTAACGGCACATTGTTAAGAACAATGGTGGTTCACAACGTCGCGAACCAGTTCACGATAAAGATACCGCATTTGGCGCAAAACAAACGTGACACGCGAATTGCCCAATTTGTCGGCACGTGATGGGGGCGAAAAGTGGCCAACTCCCGCATGCCCCTATTTGCTAATGATGGTAAGTGGCCGGCAAGCGGCGGGGCACAAACAAAAATCCAAAATATGTTTTCGTCCCGGATCAACCACTAACGGAGCCCGCCACAGAAACTACTGACCGAGCCCGGTTTTTAACCACTAACCTAGCCCAGGTTTTAACCACTGACCTAGCCCGGCTTTTAATATTTTCAACCACCGACCGAGCCCGGCTTTTACTTTCAACCACTTATCTCGCGTGGATTTTCGACTTTTAATAATGTGTTCAATTTATGCCAGCGGGTACTTGAGCAAGTGGGATATATACATATTCATAAATTTTGCCTTATTTCTTGGTCCGCTAGCTTCGGCGAGTCAACGTAGAGGGAGGAATTGATGTTACCAGCGATCTGCCGCCAGGGACTATTAGGTCCTTCAATAAAGAAAGATCACAGCTTACAGTGTACTGAGTGTGTTCCGCGAACACATCATCCTGCAGCGGGCACTGGCCTTTCCGGGTTGGTGCCAACTCCTCGGATTTTTCCATTTAAGAAAAGTCGGGCTTCCTCAGGAGTTGAAAATTTGAAAAGCCGGGCTCGGTCAGTGGTTGAAAATATTAAATGCTGGGCTAGGTCAGTGGTTAAAACCCGGGCTCGGTCAGGAGTTTTTGTGACGGGCTCGGTCAGTGGTTCATCCGGGCCGAAATTCTATTTTGCAAACAAAATGTCACCCGAATGACAAGGACGTCACGTTTTGTGCACGGCACGTGCAATTGATGGGGACATTTTCGGTCTGCTGAGCACAAAAAAAACTAAAGTTTTTGTTTGTGAATCTTGGATTACAGCGTTCTACATCTACTTGACTCAGACCATCGCCATAAGATCGTTCAAGCAGCGTGCTATGCATCCGGCTCTCGTTTCAGCCGCAGTCCTGTCCGCGCCCTTTGGCATCTTCTGCAAAATCTTTTGAAACCTGTCCGGATGCCAGCGCAGCTGTGCCCGTCGAATGCGCTCTTTCGCCGTCTGACCCTCCGAGTGTAAAGGCGACAACAAGAAGGCCCCGATTTCCCGCGACGTGATATCGTCCAGGTTGGATGTCGAAATGCATGGCCATGGAATGTTGGCAAGTGCGATTTTGTCCGCCTTGCCAAGGTCGTTCCAGCCCTTCTCGTATTTCCTCCATGCATCTCGCATCGCCTGATCCGCTTTCACCCGCTCCGTCCGTTCCTGCTCTCTCTTCAGGTTCTCCCCAAACGTACGCAGTTTCTCCGCCGCTATTCTCTCCCTCTCCATCGCCCGTCTGTGTCGTATCCGGCTCTCTATGTGCTTTAATTCCTCGAGGATCCTCGCCTTCTCCCTTTCTCTCCTCGCTGCGGCCTCTCTCACTTGTTCCGCCTCCCTCATCCGTCTCTGGGCTTCATTCCCGTGGGTGAAAATGTCGCTCCAGTTTCGAATGCTCCGCGGAGTCGATTGCGAATGAAATATCTGCTGCTCGAACACCCATTCCTCCGTTGTCGTTCCTCGAGAATCCACTGACGTGCAACGATGCTCGACCCAAGCATATGTGTCGGCCATGTGCTGCCAGGGTTCTCGGCCAGTACTCCGGGTTTTCCGGTGATCAGGCCGCACTGGGGTCTCTCGGGGCTCCGAGCGCTGGGAGGGAAGAGTGGTTTCAGCTCTGTGATGCGGAGGAATTGGCGTCCGGGAGCGTCTGTCGGTCATTTCGATAGTGCTGGTGAGTGCTCCAAAAGAGGTGGTTTGCGGCCACCCGGTTGCCATTGAGCCCAATAAATGCCATCCAGGCCGTTGTCGCGTTGAATCAGCATGACAGCTGCGACCTGGGTTAACGTGCAGCAAGACGTACCTCCTACGGGTGGCTCACAAACGGTTCATCCGCCTCGCAGGTTACAACTACACGTGTACAACGTTCATTAAACCAGATCAGCACCAATCGCGATTATAAAGGACTAGTGAAGGCTACACATAAATCATAGCATAGGCTAATAAAATAAAACAGACGCATCCACGATCCGCTCCAGTAGTTGTTAGAGTATGTACATTGCGGTTAAAAAGTCTTGTTGATCGTCATGCCGAAGCAAAGCCAGAATCGTTAACAGAGTCCCCTTTAGTCGAGATCGTTTCCAGTCGTACGGAGTCTAAGCGAGGCAACAGGGGCTTGAGCCCATTAAGTTCATGGCTGGGCAAAGCAGTAATACTCACTGAAATAAGGATGCGCTTCAGCTTCTTTCGCGGTGAGTCGCTCCCGGTGATCATATCTTAGTAGGTTTTCGAGAAGGTCCAGAGCGTCCGTTACGGAGGCCAAATGTCGGTTCTCTGCCGTGATAAACCGGGCCCATGGCTGCTTTGGGTAGCTGCGGTGATTGACGGTCTCTATCGGGCAATAATGATACTCGTTGCCAGCACTTACTTGACAAGGAGACTGTCGATTTCCGTTTCAAAATGAATATTATACGTTTTGAGGTAGGTGTCGAATCTCTCCGTTCCCTTGAATGACCTGTCAAAGCGGCTCGGCGTTATGATAACGAGGGCCACATACCAGTGTCTTCATGATTTTGAGCAGCTGGTCATCATTGTCGGATCCACCTCGAAGGTTGTTAGACGTCGTTGAAAAGAAACTGGAAGTAGAGGCGTTACGGAAGAAGTGTTCCTTCCGGAAAATCTTTGGATAAGAGTAAGTATTTTATTTGCCTCGAACCAGGTCGAGATTGCTTTTACCATGGAGGCAAACATACAGCCAACGCTCCACATATCGAGGCTATAGTCATACCGTTTATAGCTTACCAATAGTTCTGGGGCTTTATAATAGCGACTGCCCACGCGAGGGTGGTAGTCAACATTGGTGTGGTAAAACTCGGCCAAACCCCAGTCGATTAGCCTGAGCTATATAAAAGTGGGCACGGGAGTGACACAAACAGACAACGTGGACGCACGGTGCGACGCCGGCAGTCTATCATAACATTCGCCTGAGGATCTTGCAGTTAAACGAAACGTTTCCCCAATATTATGTCCATGGACACATACTGGTTTGATGTCGCGATGCATTATACCATGTGCATGAACGTGTGAGAGCGCCACCAGAAGCTGGAACGTGTAGTGCTTCACATCGGACTCTGTGAGCACCGGGAAGAGTCGTTTCCAATCGGCGTTCTCCACATATTCCTAGCACAAGAATATATTGTGAATGCAAAGGAATGGCGTGAATAGAACATACCATGACGAGACTGTGGTAGCGTGCAGAGGCTAGTTGAGGGTCAACGCTCTGGAATACGAGGGGTATGTGGTGGCGCACGATCTCGGACGACGTCCAGCAATGCGATTACATTGGGTCCTCCGGCGAGGTTCCGCAAAACCTTAATCTCCCTCTTGATTTTCTTCGCTGCCACGGGTTTCAAGACCTTGATGACACAGCGGTCGCTGTTGACCATGTCCATGCCCTCGAAGACCTTATTGCAAGTCCGCGATTTGCATATGCGGAGACGTCGGATGGACGCACCTCGGAGTATTTACCACCCCCCAACCTCCTGACAATTTCATAGCGATCTGGAGGCGACCAGTCTATCGAAAAGTTGTCGTAGTCGTACCACGCCTTCCCCAGGCTGGTGTTCACATCGGCATAAACCCGCGACATATGCGCCGGAATCTCGTGCGAGACAGTCGTTGAGAACCGATGAGCTATGTACAGAAAGGCGGGAGAATTATCCGGAGAGCATTTACAGTAAAAAGCGAGCGGAGGAGTCGAGGACAGGTGCGAACGCCAAGCTATTCTTAGAGCGATCAAATCACAACAAGTTGGAAGTTGTTGAGCGTCTATATAATGCGGTACATATTAAACATGCATAAAATTCTTGCTAGATGTGCACAACAATGATTCAGACGAAAGCAAAAAACCGGGAAATCTGCGGAGGAATTAGGGGGGTTCTCATACCACGAAGAAGATAACTCACAAATGCAAATGATGATCGCTAGTGTTGACCGTGTTCCGGAGAACCGACCTGTAGAAATGCAAGGACCAGCGGGATGGAACTGTTTTGCTGGCACTGCATCTCCAGATCTCGGCCAGACCACAATGGACCCTCGTGGCGCGACGGCAAGTCGTGATCAAACCGCTCCTCCTTCTGGAACTCTTGGTCATGTAGATCCAACTCGTTCCGACCCGCCCCACGGTGGTACACCTTGCTCCGCGACTTTGAACGTACGTGAGCAGTTTTGAACCAAGAATCCTTGGTCGGGTTCTCCGCTGAAGGTCGTTCGGCAGGGAAACGGAAGCCGCCATTGCTGTTTGAGGATCGAGGAGGGGATCCATTGGAGTTGAGGCGTTGGAGAGCAAAGTTGACGGCGGCAGGAGAGGCGCCCGTAAGAATGTCAGTGCCCATCAGGGTCTGCTGTAATGCCTTGAACGCCACGATCTCAGCTGCGCGGTGGAACTTGGACGGCCCAGGTGATGTTTGCGAAAGTGAGCTGCTCGAGGTGATCGAAGAGGCATTGTCAATCTGCCGCCTCAGCGATACTGCCCATTGGTGACGGATAAGAGGATCGTCAACGCTGAACATGTATCTACGCTTCATCCCGCAGTGGTTGAGGAAAGCCATCTCAAAGGTGTTCCGCATGAAGGCGCGTTCGACGACCAACGAGTTGCTCAGCGGAAGCGCAGCATACTTGAGGGCATTCGGACCCGAACGACACATAATCATGGTCTTTTGGCCGAGCGACGTACCCGTGACGCGGAACGACGCTTCCGACGACCTCCCAAACGTCAGGAAAGGCGGGTCGAAGACCAGATCTTGGCCAAACAGCTGGATGGTGAGATCGGGGTCGGCCTGCTGGATGCGAAGGATGATGGGCTCCGACTGCAGTTTGTAGGTCAGTCGAGTGGGCAAAGGACGCTTGATCATGATGGGAATGTCAGGCAGGCCAGTTGACGCTGGTCCCCCAGTCGATGATCGCGCTTGACAAAGTCTCTCGTCCCGAATAGACTCGAAAGCATCCTCCAGCAGCTCGTCCGAGACCAAATACCGCGGGTCGTACCGTCGGAACGCGTCAATAAAGTCTCGACCGCTGATACCGCGCTGTGGGTAGCCGGTGGGACCAGGCTCTTGCGCAATACCACCGTGCAAGAAATCGTTCAGCTGTACAAGCGCCCGCACGAGCCGCACGGCGAGATCCTTGTCGTAAGCCACGATCCTCGCATTGGCTTCGTACCACCGACTGGCGAAGGCGTCGAGCAAGTAATCGAGCGCGGTGACATTGTACACCACTTTCGCCGGCACGTTGATAGAGAGGAGGAAAACACGGAGCGCCTTGTCAACCCTAACCCCAACAAACCGGAAGCTGTCGACATACGCCTTCAGCACCACCTTCGACGTCCGCCGCGCCAGGTAATCGCCCAGTCGTGCCCGATCCAAGTCCAGGGTTTTGAACAGCAGCTGTCCGAGGATGAGGGGATCATCGGGAGTGCCGGACTTGGAGAGCAATGAGGAGATGGCGTGATCGGTGTCCTTGCTGAACTGGTGCACAAATGTCCTGATTAAGGGATTCCGCGGAGCTGTCGAGTAGTTGCTCGTCTTTGGCTGGATATCAGTCCGCTCGGCATTGAACCGGAGCTGATTGAGCAACACCACGCTCTTCACGACGAACTTTCGATCCATCGGAGTCGGCTTGTAGGTGTCAATGATGTTGTCCTGGTCCTGCACCACGGGCTTGGCAATAACGAGGATGTCGCTGAACAGGAAGAGGAAGCGGTCCTTGACCGTGTTGGCATTGACGACCTGCAGCACCGGAGACGAGAGAAGGAGTTTCCGCGGAGGGTCGTCGATCGCGGACGCCCACATCGGGCTGCGTGACCCGCGAGCCAAATTCTCCTCCAGCCGTTCAAGGACGAATGATCCCTGAGAGCCAGAGTTGTTGCCGTTGCCGCCTCCGAATGAGTAATGGGAAGACGTCGTGGAGGAGGATTCCGACGTTGAAGCAGCAGGATAATCACTCAACGAAGAGGAGGGATCCGGCGTTGCGGAAAGGGGATCAGGGGGAGAGGGAAGATTGGAAGGGGGGTCAAAGTGGAGGTAAGAAGTCTCATCAACTGCGAGTGGGGCGGGAGGTGACGCAACCCTCCGCGCTTTCGGCGTCCTTTCCGTGTCCGGGAAAGTGCTCTGAGACGCGGGAGCGGTGTGAGGCGAAGGCGACATCTCTCGCGACTCGAAAGACTTCCCGAACACGCTCTCACTCGCGCTGAGAGGGGCGATCTCAACATCCTCCCAGTCGCGAACCAGCCCATTATCCTTGCGCAGGATAAGATCAGACAACGAGGGCTTCTTACTGGCGCTCGGTGATGGCCGTCCGGCCTCCGCCGTCGATGCGTTCGTCGCAGGATTTTGTGATGAGTTCTGTGAGAACATCTTCATCCACTGCTTGACGCCGGGAAGCGTCATAGGCAGCTTGGACCCACTCGACTGTGATTGTGTCGGCGATAGCGGGCTAACGTTGAAATAATCAATGTTAGAAGGCGACGCAGGAGTCACAGAGGTCGTCGGCGACGTCGGCATTCCGTACTTGTTTTTCAAACCCGTATCTGACGCCTGGTGAGGGAGCTTCCGATCCCGCCCCATTTCCGGGGTCTGGGAGGGGGTGTTAGAGTAAGAGGCTGAGATTTGAGTGGGATCAGTCTCGTAGCCGTTGTTGAACAGGGTAGCAATGTCTGGGGTGGACGCGGACGGAGTGATGCCCTTGGCGCGATTGCGCTGCTCCTCCAGCTTTTTCATGCCAGGGAAGGGGAAGAGCTTGGCGACGTTCTGGTACTTGAGCAGATCCGCGGATGATTGGGTGGGGAACAGCGGTGACAAGGACACTGCGGACGCCGACGCCGACGCCGACTGCATCATGACCGGGGGCGGCTGGCTCAACGGGGTCGTAACAGCCTCTCCCTTATCCGTCTTCGCGCTCGTAAGGCTCGCCCCACTCTCCCGGCTGACGCTCGAGTCAGTATTATCTCGCCGCTCGCGCGCGATGCTGTTCGTGCGCGAGCGCCGCCCAGCTGCAGAACCAGACCGAAAGGTGGTCTTGATCTTGTCCCACGTGCTGGTCGACGCGCCGTCCCAGTTGCGCTTCCCGTCCTCCCACTCAAACTCTGCATTGAGCGGCGACCGATCCTGCGTACGAGATGCGACCGATAACCGCGCAGGATACATCTGAGGAGACGTCGAATCGTCGCTCGCCGTGCGGACAATCGACGCGCTTTGTGACAAGGCGGTGAGAGAGGATGGTGATGGCGGGACCTGAGAGGGTACGATTTCTGGCGAAGTCTCTGGTTCGATCATCACTCCCTTGGATTCGAAGGAATTTCGGGGAGACGTATCATCGTAAGCCTCCTGGGGAGAGATCTCGGCGGATGACCGAGGGGACGCCTGTCGCCCGTACTCTTCCTCCTCCTCATCCTCCTCATCATCCACAATGTCGTCTTCATCCCGCTCTTCGTCATCAATAGGCATGCGAATCTCGGGAACTGCGAACAATGAGCACGATAATAAGACTTGAATATTTGCTGGACTAACCTGGCGTTGCCACCCAGCTGATCTGACGCTCAAAATCGTCCTCATATTGGGGGCGGGAATGATACGAGTCTGCGGGGTACAACACTTCCTCCTCCTGCTCCTCGTCCTCCTCTTCACGCGACTGCTTCTCCTGTAAAGGTATAGTAAATGGGCTGCTTCTCGGCGGGTATTCGGGGGTGGGATGACGGCTGGAGTGTGCGGTCGGCGCAGGGGACGACCGCACAGGCGGGGACGAGCGGATGGGCGGGGACGAGCGAACGGAGGGAGACGCCCGGACATTTTCCATAAAGAAATCAGAGAATAATTGCGGCACCTGTGTCCCGTAGTCATAATTAAGCGGGACTTGAGGCGGGGTGGTTGATAGGCCTGGTGACCTCGACTGAGGCGGGACGCGCTCTTCGTCCTCCTCTTCCACGACCACACTCCGCCGACGCGTCGGCTCGGGCCGCTCGGGCTCTACGGTCTCGAACTCCTCTTGCTCGACAGGACTCTCCCTCACCGACAGCGCAGAAGGAGGTAAGGGAGGCAGCTCCTCTTCTGATGGACTTCGGGGACTCGCAGCGCGATTAGGCGATGCCGTCTGCGGGCGGATGTCGGGAAGACCTTCGGATGGCGCAGGTAACGGGGTAGGCGGCACAACAGGTGTGTTGGGGGACGTCGAGAGGAACTCGGAGTCAGAGACGCCTGTATTCGCGCTCGCCGAACCACGACGAGACCTCCGCCGTTTGCGCTTCGGCGTAGGCGAGGGCGCCGTGTATTCCTCGCCGCCGCTGGCCGGCTCTCCCTCAGGTTCTTTCGCAATACGCCCTCCGAGCCGACTGAGCATGAATTGCCGCGCAGCATTGCGCTCGCCGCCCGACACGGTGTTGTTGCGGCCCAATTTGCCCGGTAATGGTGGGGGTGGGGGTGTCGGGGACGGCGAGGGGTCGTACGTCTCCGTCCCGCCGGTGAGTTTGTGCATCGCCATGGTACGGGCTACAGACGTGCTGCCGACACTGTTTGAACGGAAGAGCCCTCGCTGGAGGTCTTCGAGCGAGGGGAGGTTGGGCGTTGGAGGGCGGGTTCCGGGGTAGTATGGGGAGAAGTCTGGGGTGGCGGTGGGGGTGGGGGAGCGCAGGAGACGCGACCTTTGGAGGGCGGCGAGGTTAGAGGGGATGGGGGAAGCCAGTGACGGCGCGATGGGCGAAGCGGCCTCATCCTGGGACGAGTCGCTGGGAACGAGGGGACTCGGGGTCGGGGACAGGGCGGCTCTGGCCTTGAGCTTCAGGTCCTTTGAGCCGCGGGAGCGGGTGCGGGATCGCGAGCGTCGCTTTGATCGTGGGGGGGTGATGGTGGCGTCTTCGCCGGGGTCGTCGCCGTGGACGTCCGGGTCAGTGGGTGCTGGCTCCTCCGGCTGTGGCTCTGGGGGCGGAGTGTCGATTTCATCCTTCTGCTCATCGTCTGTGTTGCCCTTTTCGCCCTCACTGACTGCATCGGGACGCATTGGGGGCCGTCTGCCGTCCTTCATGCGGGGCAGCGAGGCAGCACGCTTTAGTTTTGCGACGGCGAGCATGCGCTGCTCGCGCTGCTCCAAAACGGAGGTGTCGGGGTCCATTGGAGGCCCTGAAAGAGGAATGAGCGCCGTTGGACCAATGAAAGTGCACAAAGCCTGACCGGTACCCAGCTGGCCGCAAACGAGGAGTAGACCTGCAGAAATGCAAAGGGAATATGAGCCGCGGACAGCAGGGTTCGAAGGAGACTGCACAAGTTATTTGATTTACACGTGCTGGCCAATTCCGGACACCTCTGCTCAAAGCCTCGAGGTTTTCATAAGGCACCCTCTGCTCTCTTTATTTACTTCATTCTCAGCCGCCGCCGGGGTCATTAATTCATATTATTTCAGTATCTAGCCGAGTCGAAATCCCCGCCAAGTCCTGTTGCTTATTTGTACTTTTGCTTCCGGGTGATGCGCGCAGTGCTCTAGCGACGCCATCCCACCCAACCCCTTTGCCCTTAGGAAATACGACCGCTGGGTTTAGGAGGAAAGCCCAAGTGCCTCGGAGACCGAACTTCTGGAAAATAAACTACATGTCCTTGCTTCACGGAAAGTCCCGAACAGTTCATTAAAAGTCTTCATTTGCAAAGATAACTCTGGTTCGTCTACGAGGATTCGGACGGAGAGCCTTTTGATGTCGTGCCTCGAAGTATCGTCTCGTATGCCGGCCTCGCCGCCTTCCATGACGTCCGTTCCAGGTCAAAGCCCTCGAGAAGACGCGCATATGTCGTCCCGCCCAGCCGTGAGACGGGGCGAAGCTTCACGACGTCGACGGCGGATCCCTCCGCGTCCAACACGGATTCGTGGACGTGGGCCTTTTTGATCAGTCCCACCGCCAGGGTCGTCGTGATGAGGTCGGGCTGGTCGGGTGGGGACAGGTCTTTGAGGAAATATAGCTGCGTAAAGCTAATTGAGGTACCGCGTCGGCAGCAGTACACGGAATACATACCTCGCACTCGAGGCTGACAGCACTTTCCATGACACAAGCCGGCTTGACGAGTGTCTGTCAAGGATAAGGTGGCTAATTCTGCGCCAGAAAGGCTGCTGCGCGCACACTGGGTGTCATTGTTAGACCGCTGAGAAGCCACTCGTCGACGTCTGCCGGGGCCTCGGCCGCGGTGCAATTCGCGGCCTCTGCAAAGGCCTCACTGATGATATTTACCGTAAACTGCCCAGTTGCGACGATATTCTCCCGACTGTGCTTCGAACGTTTTTGCGACAGGCTGAATGAAACGCTGACGAGTGGAGGAATGTGCCCGACCATTGAGAAATAGCTGCTGCTTTGAGCCAGCACGGGTACCTGTGGCTCAGAAACGCACCTGAAAGGCGCGAGGTTGGGGACCCCATCAGCAGATAGCGTCGAGACGAACGCAATAGGGCGGGGGACAATCGCCGAAGTCAAAAGCGTGTATGTGTCCCTGGTCTCGTCAACTGGGGCTCAGAACGCGTGTGAGGACATACTTGGTGCTCAGCTTGCTGAAATCAAAGGACTTGCGGGGGATTGTCGGGTCGAGCCACTGGGACGATGCGCCGTCACCGTAGGTCCATTTCGGATTGGGGGGATCTGTGAATTGAAATGCAGCCTGGGAGTTGAACTGGGAACGACAGCGAGTGAACGCAGGGGCGATGCGGCGCGTCGCAGCGGTTCTGAGCATGGTACGTGGAGGCAGGAGCCAAGCCAATAAGCGAGCGTGCATTGAGACTCACGGGATCGCGTCAGGTTTTGATGGCAGCCGTTCAGGATGCTTGCTCGGAGGATCAGGCTTGCTGGTTTGCGACCTTTGCCCCTGACAGCCATGTCGCGCAGATTGTCTGCCCGCAAAGAGCCAGAGCCCAACCACGTCCACGGCCCCGAGCAAGACCACCCTCATGAACACTCCCATTCTGTCTTTTCGTCCCACACCCATGGCCCTGGCGCCAGCGTAGACACCGCAGAGAGGCTCATGGCCGCATTTCGCGGCGCAGGAGACCGTGGCAGTCAAATAACACTCCTTGGTGAGTCCATTCAGCGTCTCGCACGAGCAGAATCCAACTTTTAGCCAGGTTTGTTCGCAAACATAGGTTCGCTGCGATGAACATGAGTATTGCGGCCGTTTGACGGTTTTGTAGGGCTGACAGCGGTCAAGGGCGTCGCAGGCTACCTCACGCACTCTGCTGCTTTGATAGCAGACGCTGGGCACTCGCTGAGTGGTACGCAGATTGAGCTTCTAAAGAGTTGCAAAATACATAACCTTTTGCGTAGATTTACTGGGCGACAGCGTTACTCTGATTTGCTGGCGACTATCCCGCAAGGTAACTCTCTTCCTGCCGCAGGGACGCACACTGACCCTCTACAGCCCCCATCGGACACGTATCCTTTTGGTTTCGCTAAATTCGAGACCCTCGGCACGACCACCGTTTCCCTCTTCCTCATTGGCGGCGCACTCGGCCTCGGCTTCCACTCCTACCACCTCCTCCTCACTGCCCTCACTGAGACCGCTTCTTCACTCCCCTCCGGACCCTTGCAGGAGATCCTCACCAACGTAACCTCCGCCGCGCCCAACGCACACGCGCACGGTCACGGTCACTCGCACGCACACGGCGTCGACCCCAACGCGCTCTGGTTCGCCGCCCTCGGTGTCGTCTCCAAGGAGTGGCTCTACCGCATCACCCGCCGCGTCGCGGCCCAGGAGAACAGCCCCGTCCTCCTCGCCAACGCGGTTCATCACAGAAGCGATGCCTACTCGTCCCTCGTCGCATTCGTAAGTCATTCGCAGCACGTTCTGCCCTTCCTTGGGTCAACCACTAATCCACCGCTACACAGTTCGCCATCCTTGGAACGTGGTGGGTCCCCCACCTTCCGCTCGATCCCATCGGAGGTCCGAGTCCAATCCATTCACCGTAAAATAAATGGTATAACTAATCGAACGCAGGCCTAGTCGTCTCGATCGTGATTCTGCGGCAAGGTGTGGGTCTGCTGTACGGCGCGTGGGGCGACCTCACCGACGCCGGTGTCCCGTTGAACACAAGGCAGGCGCTCAAACGCACGCTTGAGCCTCTCCTCGCCGCCTCCGCGTCGCCCACCAGCGAGCCCGCGCTGCTCGCCGTACGGCACGTCCGCGGCCGGAGGGCAGGCTCCCTCATATTCGTCGACATGACCGCGGAGGTGCCCAAAACACTCACGGTGCACGACGCGTCCCTCTTAGAGGAGAAGATAGCTCAGACGCTTAAAGCGGCGCGGAAGGAAATCGCAGAGGTGCGGATCAAGTTTCAGACGGTAGACTGAACTTGCCTCTGGGGTATTTATTTCATCTTTATCTTGGTTTTGTATCACATACACATTAGTTCATGTATCTAAAAAATAATGTCCCTCCTCCGTCCAGAAAATCCGAAAATATATTTACACGATTATGCATTACAAAGATTAGTACAGTACTCATGTCGCGTCGTGGTCGAAGGTCTTGTGTGAGAGATGCTATCTATGCTGGTTATCTAAGTTGTCGCGAAAAGGGTGCGCGGCGGGGGGTGGTGGCGCAAAATCTAGGTCTTCATGGTGTTCCGCAGGCAGCAGTCCTACGCCCTCCTCCCCATGCAGCCTACTCCGGCTACCGCTCCCATTCGGTCGTCCTGCAGCGCCCTTGTACATCGGGTGCTGGTGGTGGTCGACATCCTCGTCCTGCCCCTCCCCGTCATCATCCGCGCTGTCGTCCTCACTGTCGTCGCTCGCGTCACCCACTCCCCACAGCACCTCTTCCTCGCCGTCCACCATCGTCTCTTCGTCATCGTCTACACCCTGCGCCTTAGCGAGCTTCGCCGCTTTTCCCTTCCGTGCCGCGCTTCCCCGCTGACGCAGCTCCATCCGTGGGAAGCCGGCCGAGCCCAGCGCAGCGGCAGTACGCGCAGAGAGCGGGCCCGGTTCGGGTTTCTTGTGCGTGAGCAAGACGACGCCCGAAATTAGGACGAAAATGGACACGAAAATCAGGAAGAGTGTCCAAGATTGGTACGAATCAACCTATCGGCACGGATTAGGAACAGTCCTGTGATTCAGCTCGGTAACCTCACCTCATTGTTAAATATAAGAGAGTCCAAAAACCTGCACGCGAGCGGTCAGTCGCGGAAACGGTGGGTAGGACAGCACGCACCCAGTGGCTGTATAAACGCCATAGAATACAGGAACTACAAGCGTCGAGTCGTATACTTTGAGCCCGCGGTTCAAGCAAATTATTTGCATGACCGCAGTTGCGGCGAGCAGGAGGATTGTGAAAATCGGGGCGGCGTGCCCGAACTGTGGCAGCAAAGAAAAGTAAACCAGGTGAAACAGCGCGCAGAGTAGCGCGTAACTAACCTGGTTTCCACTATTTTCGTGAGACAACGAGCCTGAAATGAGCTTGACGCTGGAAGCGTGATTCAGCAATGAAGTAGGAACAGAATAGCAAGACATACGTTGCTTTTGCAAAGACCAAAGTCCCCCCTGCGAGCCCACCTCCGCAGCACGCCCAGCCAATGCCGAGGGTCCATGCAATAGTCGTATCATCTTTTGGCGCGGTCCAAAGCTCCAGCCATTCCACGAGGAGCACCATCGTGGACCGCCAGATTCTCTGCACAGACCCGACTGTCTTCACGACAATATTTTGTGTGCGAGGGTCCGTTTCCGAGGGTCTGGTGCTGGTCGGGAGGCCTTGGGCAAAAGGGACTGAGCTTAGTTCGGATCTTGCGGCGAGCACGGCGTCGAGCTGGCCGGTTGCCACCACGAGGAGGATGAGCGAAAGCGCCATAAAAAAGAAGTAGCCCAGCCAGCCACCGCGCCGCCAGAGCGACGTGAGGTGGGTAACGTCAGTCTCCGTTGCGAGCCCGCTGTTTATTGAGCCAAATGCTACAATTCCGATGACGCCGAGAACAACGACAATAGTACCCTGTCGAGCGTTAGACGCAACGCGGTGGGCTAATGAGGGAACCCACGTAGATGTCGGTGCTGGTCACCGGCGTGCCCACGAGGAAGCGGGCAAAGAGGAAGTTGAATACCAGGGAAGAGGATCCAAGCGGCGCGACGTATTCTGCCCGCATGTATTCCAGGGCAAGCGTGCTGCCAATTAGTTGGGACAGTCTGGGAGTACTTTAGCACGGCTCGAGAGACACGGAGAAGTAGAATTTACATGTAGAGAACCATGCCCAGAAGCCACAGCGGCCGCGCCCAGTCTTTTCGGCGTGAGGCCTTGGGTATGACGCTTGTGCGAACATGGTCAAGTTTTGTAAGGTTCAGGCCAGCGGCGTTGAGGATAGACGCAAGCAGGATGATGGCTAAGCCAATAATGAAGGCCACGACCGAATTTCCATGGCGGTGGGCGGATACTGGTGCGCTCGTGGCCGGTGTCGTGGAGTTCATAGAACAGTTCCCCTGAAACTGGGTGCCTCAGAATATTCCTGGGTCGCTTTCGAAAGTCTGCCCTCAGGGAGACTGGAAAGATGCAATGTCACACGCAAGTCACGTTAAATCTCTCTTGACCACAACCATCATGCCCCGAATCATCCCAGGCAACTCCCTCCGCTTCTTGCGCATCCTAGGCGCCTCTTCGAGCCCTCCTCCTACCAGGAAAAAAATTGGAACCTATTGGGACGTTAATGCAGCCGGCAATGCCGTTGATTCAGGCTTGAGCTGTTCCCTGGAGTCACACGACACCCTCAATCTCACTGCGTTAAAGCATCGCAAAACAAAATGCCCTGTAGCCTCAGATGCCTATCCCCTACTACTACGTAATCCTGGACTTGGCTTGGCTCCCTTCCTCGCTCAACTGACTGCCCTTGGCTTGGCTCCCTCCACCGCGCATATGCCACTCATCGTCTCTATTGTCTGCCTCGCCCTTCCCGTCCTCGCTATATCATGCACACCGTCAAAGTGAGCCGGCTAGTGCATGAGCATATAGCCCTCGCCGAACCAACCCATTCCAGCTCGGACAATCCCTGCCCCACACCCCTCAAGGTCTTCGGAACCTTCTCCATTCTCCGTACGTGCCTTTCTGCTCCGGCATCCGTAGACACAAACCTTGCTAGTGATACTGCTCGTCCTCCCATTCGTGGCTTGCGCTCTCTGCCGCCGAAGACGGGCACTCGCTCCACCTAACGTAATGCCTTTGGGCCCTCAGGCCTCGTATTCGCCGCCGTTCCGGCCCTCCGAGTTTCCATCCAACGGATTACCTTTCCAAGGAGACCACAAAACTCCTCGCCTGCCGCCGCCTTCGTATAACCCGATTTAAGCTATGGACTAGTCACCATATCTGTATTCATTATACGAACGTCAATGTCCATGTTTGCTTTCTGTCCAGAATTTCTTCCCCAGTCGCCCGTGACGCGTCCAAATCTTGAATCGGATCCTCATCACGTGAGCGCACAAAAGCATTTTCTCTGAAGTTTTCTCGGCGGCGCCATCTACTCAACGCGAAAGCCGTTGAAATTGCAAGCCAGTGACAATTGCCACGGTACCAAAAACAGCTAAGCAACCCAAGTACATGGTATGGAACAATGCGAGGCTACGAAGGACGCGATCAATATGCGATGGTAAAAGGAGCAGTAATCGTGAAATAAATACAAAAATTGCGATGAGAGGATACACTGGCGGAGAGCGCGAACCGAATAAAGATAGGAATAATCAACGACTCATTCGGACTGGGGTACTTGAAATGCAGGATTCTTCCAGTCAATCTGCTGTGTCATCGAGGCAGCAAGCAGCAATTCCTGCGTGTAGATAGGGTCTTTGATGTCCTTGGCGAACGGCCGCCAAATCGAGACGTCCTCCGGGCATGAGATGACAAAACGGTCGGGCATCGAGTTGATGATACGGACGGTGGGGGTTTGGGTCAAAAGCTACATGAAAGGTTCCATTAATTTGCGGATTTCGTTGGAATATGATGGGTACAAACCTTTCCGCCCTGACTCGTTACAACATTCTTCAGAAGTTTGGTGTCGACGGAGACTTTGGGGGTGACGTAGAAAGACATGTTTTCGAAGAGCTTGCCGCCGACCTCTTTGGCGCGCGCCATCGCCTCCGGGAGACGGAAATTCCACTTCTTCTCAATCTCTTTGTCGAACAAGATGTAGTCGTCCTCCGCTGAAATCAAAGACGTGAAATGATGAATCGAATAGAATAAAATTCACATACAAAGCAGTGTATTGGCCGCCGCCGAGTCGATGGCCCATTTGTCTTCAAGGATAAGCGCGCCACCAGCCAAAGCACATAGGAGCTTTTCTGTGCGGACAAGACGCGGGGCGATGAGGTGGGTGCACTCCGAGACTTTTGTAGTGGATTTGGCACCGAGTTTGGCCAACGTCTGTGTTGTTTTTAGAGAAAGAATACTATTTGAACGGAAATACCAACCTTTGTAACAGCATCGGGAAGAGTCGTGCTCGTGGTCATAATTCTGACCGTGGAAGTGGATTTGCGGGAGGCGCGGGTTGGACTGGCGGAGAAGGTAAGAATACCGCTCGTATAAAAGTGACGGTGAACGAACCTTGAATTGGGAGTGGCTTTCTTTGCAGCCTTGGACTTGGGTTTGGTCGCCTTCGGCGGGGGCATCTCGTCTGCGCTCTCCACATCGTCGCGCTGCTTTCCAGCACTGACCCGTGATCGCTGTGTTCTCCCTCCTTCAACATTCACAACGTCCGACATCACCTCATCTTCCTCGTCTTCCGTCTCAGTCCGTGCCGTCTTCTTCGCACCAGTAGAACTGCGTTGAGACTTGCTCGATGAGGCTACAGCAGACGACGCGTCGGGCTTTTTTGACGGAGCTTTTGCACCGTTTACCCGCTCATCGGCGAGAACATGCAGGCTCTCCGTGCGCGGTATCTTGCGCGGCGAAGAGTCCCGCCCGGGCCCTGCCGTCATCTTCCGCTTCCCAGAGGAAGAAGAAGCCTGGCCGAAAGACAACGCCGTAGATTCCACGACCTTGTCCGACTTGGCACGTTTCTTAGGCGGTGGCGACTCGGCCTCCTCTCCATCGACCTCGTCATTGCTCGCAGACTCCATAAGCTGTGCCTTGCGTTTTGGTATCGCATTGCTCTTTTTAGAGGTGCGAGTCGATGGGCCAGGAGAGTCCGTTTCCGGGGCAAACATTACCTTGTTAGTTTTGCGCGGTTTCTCCTTCTCCTTTCCTTTGCCTTTACCCTTCGCTGGTGTAGCTGCCGTCATTTCTGCATCTTCCTCCTCCTCCGCATCTACAAGACGCTCTTTCCCCTTTCGCGCCGACGTTCTCCTGCCCTCGGTCGGACTATCCATCTCGGCATCGCCATCAGACCGCGGAGGTTGTTTCCCACGCTTAGAGGGGGTCGTTTTCGAGTCCTCGTCCGAGGGTGGTGGCTTTTTGGATCGCTTCGAAGACTTGGAGGGTTTTGATACGGGATCGACATCCATATATTCGTCGCTGCTCCTGTGTTTTGTAGGGCTAACCGAAGCCGGCGCCATGCACTCCTCCCTCTCTTCGTCATCCTGGTCGGCCATAACGGCGTCGCCTTTTCCGAGGATGCGCTCCACTTCCTTCGCGCTCGCCTCCGTCCCCACCGGCGGTCGTTCGCTAGGCGGCTGGGCTCTTGCAACCATATCTTCATCCTCCTCGGTGGCGAGATCATCTCTGGTGAGCTTAACACGCCTTTCGCCGAGCAGCGGTGCGAAATCCAGGTTTGGCGGGAAATCGATGTACTTGTGAATGGCCAGAGTGGTATCGCGCCATTTTTCGAAGCAGTCCTCCAACCAAAAGTGATTCACGACTGCGATGTTCCAAGATAATGCTTTGGTCGTTTTGATCCCACCCATGCTAAGGATAAGTTCAGTAGATGAAATCAGAAAAACAGAGGGGATTACTGGGCGGCAATGAGAACCGTATTTGAACCGCTCATTGCTGGCGTAAACGTAGCGCCCATGACCTGGATGAGGCGCTTCAGGTAGTCCCGCGCTTCGCCAGTGTAGTTGGTAACGGTGATTTTCTGGGGTTCATTAATTTGAGAACTTTTATTCGGACCAAATTGGACGAACATGGCGGGTAAAGTCGTCTCCCACCGGGATCTTGCGCACGGGATAATGCAAGAGGTGGTCCATCGGACTGGATAGAACGCCTGTGGCGTGGACATAGAATACCCAGTTGAGAGTACCGACGATCTTGAGTTCCTCAAACGCCTGTAATGAATCAGCGGTGGGCCAGAAGATAATATGAAACGACTTACTTGAAAAAATGCCTTCCCGGCTCTCCAGCGTGTCACCAATACATCACATTCCGACACTCTCTCGCATTCCTCTTCTTCTTGATCTTCCTTATTGTCAGACGCATAATAGAGAATCAGACCCCCGGCAGCCTCGACCGCCTCCTCGAGCACACGTCGTCTCTCATCTTCTAGACCTAATGAGGGACTGAGCAATATCTTGCGTCCGCCCCAGATTTCCCCGGCAGGCTCCGCTGGAGGAAATTCTTCCTCGTTGAATGGGTCCCAAATTGCGGTTTTGTAAAACGCTCGTTTTGTGACACTCAGTTTACGAGCGCTCTTTTCTGCTTTTTGTATCTTTTCCTCCTCTTCAGATGGCAGAGGACGTAAAACCTTGGGATCCGGCCATTCATAGGGTGTGATTGGAAGTTTACAACCGAGGCGCTGGCTGTCATCGAACCAGTGCGGGAGGAGCACTACTATATGGGTAGTTTCCTGGTGCCTCATCGCGAGCGCGTACTTGTCCGAGTCGGTGGACGTGGCGAAAAGGTGCGTAACATCCTTCGTAAAGCCAATCCGCCACTGTCCGCCGAGGGCCGTTATTCCGGCTTCCAGGTTAGGCAAATCGGAGGCGGATATCTGGAATTTCGTTAGAAGGTTGGATAGGGGGCGCAGAAGATGTTTGGCGCTAAGATATATGCGTGGAATGGTTCGTGGGTCACAGGAACTATTCCTTTTACGCGGGAAATTTGAAGGTAAGCAAGCCAACGAGGGAAACCCCGACGTAGTTCAAGGTCCACGAATCGTGCCATGCCATTGCATACGTAAAGAAAGGACTTACACCTGAGCCGCATGCTACCACTCCAGAACACAGCTGAGCCGGATCCGCAGAGTAGAATTTGCATCTTGATCAGAGGTCAGAAATGCAGAACGTCGCGCAAATTTACTGGACCCACGGCAGAAGCTCGCCAAGAATCATCGTGCGGTCTACCCAAAACTCCTGGATAGGGCATCAGGAGGTGAACAGGACCGAAGAATCATAGGGCGCACAGATACTATTTCCACGGCGTCGGGTACGTCCTGCCATCCTTGGAAACGGATTGAATTCGTGATAATGTGGGTGGCGGAGCCAATTGAGTCCACTCTTTCTCCGCCATTGCCCCCAAGGGCCTGGGCAAGCTCAGAACAACGGGTCTCCGGGAGCGTTTCCGGAAGCCAGTACTTGACCGACCGAAAGAGCTTGTGGTTCATGAGAAAGAGAGCGTTGTTTGTTTACAATCGCGACTGTCACAGACGCGCACGGTCACTCCGCGGCGTCGCCGGACCGCACTTAGTCATCTACAGGCTTGAGCTAGCCATTTCCTAGCCCTCTAACCTCTACTGCTCCCTACTCATCGTTGATGGAGTTTAGACAAAATGTCTCCAATCTCCCCTTGGAATTAGCCCAGATCCTCACTCAGACTTATTTCCTTCATCTCCTTGCAACAGAGCCAGATACAGTCATCCCACATGGGAAATCCTTGCTTTCGATGATGGTACGGTCTCCTTTGAAGCCAGCGGAACCGGAGCCAGTTGTCGTATTGCACGACAGAGTGAAAACAGCAATACACAGCGCTTTCTGGCAACAAGTGCGGTCCCATCCTCCTTTCATGTCCGATACTGAGTGACGGCACTCACAGGCTCTTGAGGCTCTCTCAGATCCGACCCCGGCTGTCCAAATCGACCGTTTAAAGGGTCTTCTCTTCGATGGTTCGCACCCTCTTCTCTGCTTCAACAACCCTAATCATTTCCGCAGTTCGAGAAGCGATATTTCCCTTGTTTCCCAAAAACGATGAAATTCTAGCAACATTATCCGCCCCAGTCCCCCCCACCGCATCTCCCTTAATTTCTACTTCTCTTCTCCTGAAGGAAATCTTGGTAGCTTTAAGGCGGCGTGCGGCGCCTGTGAGAGACCCGACCATCGACGGGCTCTTGGCCGATTTGGATGCCCCTCTGTCGCCTATCGCTGCCTCCCCCTCTTCTTCCATCAAGTCCGCGACATCTCAACTCGCTCTACTCGTCGTTAACACTATGAAATCGATCATTTCCCTCGCTGAGACAATGAAGGCCGACCTCAATCAATTCGTTCTTGGATCGATGACCGAGACACAGCTGAAAGATGTTGTAGTACAGCAGGCCAAGAAACGCGAGAAGGAGCTCGTGCTAGATATTTGGGGAGACAGCGGCAAGGACGGGAGGGAACGTGTCCAAGCGCACTGGCAAAGCTGGATCGATGAGCTGGAGGGAGAGCAACCCAGTCAGCCGAGGGACAAATGGATTCGTCGTCTAGTCCAATCCCTAAGCTCCACCAAACCCGTTTCATGCACCATTCCCGAGCCTGTGTCCCCTGAAGAACCTGTCCAGGATGGCAATCAATTGCCTCCACAGTTCTTTTTCACGACACCGCGGCTATTGTATGCACAAAACTACCTCCAAGCTCTAGTCGTTGCTGCATCCCTGCGATCTCTCACTCGGCTCCCAGCATCATTGCAGAGTGATCCGCCGAACGACTCGAGGGGGCATGACTTTATGGATCGCATCTGGACGCTGCTCAAAGCCGAGATAGACGAAGAAGATCCATCTGCTTCAACGAAGATAATTAATTTCGCTGATGAAGTGGTGCGCGCCCGGCGGTTGGTTTCGGTCCCGGACGAACAAGAAGAGGCCCAACTGCGAGCAGCCGTTGACCGGACACTACAGTACGGAGATGCTGTGTTTTTGCTGTTGCAAAAGCGTTTAATGACGGCGGTCGCTCACCGACTTTGTGAGCTGACGGTCGATGTGGCGGTTAACCACGCCCCCGAACGGATGCAGACAGGTCGGACGCTGGGTGCAGGACGAGCTGATAAACGACCTCGTTTAGATACAGAGGCGGCATCGAGCGTTCCTGCGGCGACCCCCGTCAAGGGCTTCGAGGAACCCATTTTAATCAGGGGGATAGAGGACATTCTGACGAGGCTTCGACACCACATTGGTTGGATAGAGACTGTTTGGATTGACTCCTCCTAATCTAATACATAACAGAGAGATAGGATGTCGAATTACAGATAATGTGTATGGTGAGGAATAAGACAGTAATAAAAGTCTAAGTGTACAGTGACCCGAAAACTCAATAGACGTTTAAAAATGTGGATATCAACGAACCTCCCTCCGATGCCAAAGGCTCATGCGAACATGCCGGCGACGATCGGTTGCATTTTCCCGTCGCGAATAGCCTGGAAATACGTGGTCAGTCTCGGGGATTGGAGCAAGGGAGGTATTTACTTCAAAGATTACGGATACGTTCTGGCCTATTGTTTGGTCGTCCACTCCCAACCCATTGGCGAACGAGTTGTAGTTCTCAGTGCCGTGCATCTTGACCCCTAGCTTCACACGGATAAACTCATACATCGGCTTCGTCTTCCCGAGGTAGAGGCTTGCTGGGGATGCTCCGCGTTGACCACATAAGAACTCGCCTCGGAGTTTGTTGAGGAGCGTCGTCGCCCGGAGCGCCACCTTTGCTTGGAATCCAGGAATCGCAACAAGCGCAGGCCCCTGAGAGCCAGCAAACTCGGGGTTGGTGAAGAAGTTGAGAAGCACGGTAGAGCTGGATGAAGCGACCTCTTGCATCCGGTCGACGGCATCCATTGTGGTGGTCCTGTCCAATGTAGCCTTCATCACGCTGAACACGGCGCTCGCGAATTTGCCCGATTCGTTGGCGCCGACACCCAGAAGTGCCGCGAAAGATGAATCAAGCTCTTCGCGCACAATATCACAGAGTCCCAGCGCGAGCTCTTGATACAGAGCTCTGAGATCGAGGGCTACGGAGTGGTCAATTTCTGGGGGGGAATAAAAAAAAAGAAAACCAACCTTGACAAAGGACATAGAGGTAAGACGACATGAGCATGGTCAGGACATCCAGAGAGTTGACCGTTGCCCGAGCGGAAATCAATGCAAGGGAGCTGAGATAGAAATAAATAAACGACAGAACTTTTAGGATTCGAATCGAAAACTCACTTAACCGCTTGGTTGTGCATCTCGGCTGACTGAATGTGGGTGCTGACGGGATTGGCAAGGTAGCCCAGTTCCGAAACATACGCCGCGGTAGCAATATCCATGCCTTTTCCAAAGTAATTCAAAGACGGGTCTGTGGCCGCTAGCGACGGCGGCAGGCCTCTGTTCATCGCCGGATTGAGTAACTCGGTGGTCTGTGCGAATAAAAGTTTCCCAATGTGATGCAAGGCCAGACGGGTTTTCTCCATTGCGTTAGAAATGCTCATTGCCTGGAAGTTACCGCCTATGGAAGAATTAGAGTCGAATTTGAACGAAAGAAGCCGCTACGAACCGTGGTGAATTTCGCCCGTCTCACCATCGACGAGAGGGTTGTCTGTGGCTATGAAAGGCAAGTTAAAATCAAGAGCACCGACAGAGTATAATTAATTACTTGAGTTGCATTCTTGCGTTACCGCCGTGAGTGCGGACAGGATATCTTCAATTTGAGGACCCAAGAACTGAGGCGATGTGCGCAGAGGGTAGCGATCTTGGCGCAAGGTCTGCTTGTCTTCTTCTAAACTGACTTCCTCTTCGTGCGTTTCCGCGAGCTTGCTGCCTTCCAACAGGTTCCAGATATTTTGGGCACATTCGACCTAAAGATGGCTTTTGAGATTCCACTCAAACTCAGAGTGCTTCCGGCCTCTTACCTGACCTGGATGGGGACGGGCTACAGAATGAATGAATGGCGCAAACGAACCACGGCTTCCCACAAG
Organism: Mycena alexandri; assembly: GCA_029233265.1. Classification (NCBI taxonomy): domain Eukaryota; kingdom Fungi; phylum Basidiomycota; class Agaricomycetes; order Agaricales; family Mycenaceae; genus Mycena; species Mycena alexandri. The sequence goes on from JARJCM010000004.1 coordinate 699,920, forward strand.
TGCCTCTGTGCCCATGGCTGTACAAATTTGCGCCAATAGGGTCAAATGGACGGCGTCATTCAACGCGAGCGACGCCACACTGGCAGAAAACGCAGTTCCGTTCAATATTCCTGATTAGAAGAGTGAATATTGGAGGTTCGGCGTTTTCGAAGAAAGGCGTTACCTAATTGTTCTTTCGACGCCAAGGATATCGGCTCAATATCGTGCGCAGCAAGCGCAACGCGCGAAGGAACCATTTTACGGGCTCCAAAAGCAGCGGGACCATCGAATGCTCGGATAGAAGGGTTGCCAACTAGGTGTCCGGTTGAAGGGGAATGGATTCGAGGGAGAACAAATGACGCATACCTAATAATCCTGCTACGTACGACAGAGGCGATAAATCTTAAAATTCAAGGTGATAAGAGGGTCATAGATAAGCAATGAATCAAAGAAGACCGACCGCCGGAAGCTGATATCGAGCCGCGCAAGGGGACCGCAGGGACGACGTTCGCACGGAGGATTTCGCTGATTTTTTCCACGAGCTCCCAACGGATCCCAGAGTGACCGCGGATAAGGGAATTCATGCGAATGAGAATAGCCCCTCGGACCCAGGACTCAGGCATGCTCGTCGAACTTCCGGGATCGAGGAGAGGGAGAAAGCTCGGGACCTCCTGCGAGGAGGGGAGTACGCCTGGGAGGAAATAAATAAACGAAAAGGGAGGGAAATAAGAAATCGTTACCTGAATGCTGGTGTTGAAGAAGAGCATGGCCGAGGAGAATGGGTTTATCCGTGCGAGTGTCGGCTGGTGACGAATTAGTGAAAGCGCGTAGATTAATTCGTGGGTTCTAACCACTCCCGCCGAAACCAGTCGAAAGCCCGTAAACGCTGGTTCCCTTCTCCACCTTGTCGGTGATCACGGAGCGGCTTTTTGCGACGCGTTCCTGCCACAGGAAATTAATTACCGGAGTAGCGAGGAAAGGAAAATAGAGACCTTTACGTCTGTGTCGTTTGAAAGCCTCACGTCGACAGCGACATCCCGCGCAGCAGCGGTTACAGCTGAAATTGACAGGGTCTGGCCATCGACCTGAACGACGCGTGTGCCATTTCTGTGCAACGGGAACGCGTAAATGACTCTGCGCGGTGTCAAGAGTGTAATTGACAGATCTCACCGGTAGGATTCAAGTTCTTTCTGACCAGCGAGGAACTTGGAGAGCAGAGTCGGCGAGCGAGACGTGGAGAAGATGGACGCGTCGTCGATGCTGTGGAGCAGAGCGTTGTCGTTGAAGCCGTGCACCACGGTCTTGAAGCCATTGGCGAGGGCGGCGGTCTTTGAGGCGAGAGTTCCAGTGCTGTCGTTGACGACCATAATAGGGGAGGAGGTAGAAATTGTCGAGCGTTACCCCTTTCTCCTCCTTTTAAATATGGCGCCGGGCTAGATCCGGATTTTTTGGACTTGTCGTCATGTAAGTAAATCCGAATCGAACCTCCAACGGTTTGATGGAATTTTTGGGGGACTGTGATTTAGATTTCGAAGATATATGTACAGAGTCTGTTGAGTTAGCTCAACCAACGTTATCTGCCGCTCTAGCAACACTCCGCAAGCGCAGCGCTATCCCCTCCGTACCACGGTTTAATTCCCAGCTAGACTGGGGGAGACAATATCTTCCCCTCCTGCGGCCGTTCGCTAGCTAGATCCGTCCGAGAATTCGCGTGGTGAAGATCGTCGTCACCAATTTCTCACCAAGACCAGGGACTAACTTGAAATTTTTGGGGTGGCACAGATCCGGCAAGAGAAGTGGGCGATGCCGCGGCGACGTGAAATTGTGGCACTACGTCGCTCCGAGCCTCCATAACATGTTTGAAGAAGCGGAGATTTTGGCTCAAAAAACGGCCCTTGAGGGATGTAGAATAACAACTGAGTTGGCCTTTGGATTCTAGCCTTGGATTCGGGGGACGCGACCGTGTGAGGAAAGAAATGCAAGAGGGGAACTACTCATGATCAAAGTAGGAAACTGAGCATGTATACTGATGGCAGGGAATACGCGAAACTGTCACACAGCTTTCCCATTACCACTATGCCGCGGCGCGACGCCGAGTACATGGAGGTCGATTCCGACTCCGACATCTCTGTGGGCGGAGGGACTGGTCGAAAGGGAAAGGGAAAGGACAAGGCTGGCGAAAAACGCAAAAAAGACAAAGGCAAAGGCAAGGCCACGGACGTGAGTTGAGGTCACTGACCTCCAAAAGCGCGGTAATCGGACTGTAGCAGGCCGCCTATACCTGGGAGGCGTCATATACACGCTCTTGGGATACCGTGCAAGAGGATGAGGCCGGCAGTCTGCAGGGTGCGGTCGAGGACTGGATGGCAAGAGGCCGGAGGAGGAGGTTTGTCGTTTATTTTAAATTTCGTACGCAGTAGCAGTCAGATTTTTCCCAACAGATTGTTGGCTCCCGCTGCCCCCGTTCGTCGTACCATTATTCGACATCTCATCCTTTTACTGGATCTGTCGACCTCAATGCTTGACCGAGATATGCGGCCCACCCGATTCGACTTGACCCTGCAATATGCTCGCGAATTTATCGTTGAATGGTTCGACCAAAATCCCCTTGGCCAGATTGGTGTCGTTGGCATGCGGGCGGGCATCGGAGAGCGAGTGGGAGAGATGTCTGGTGAGTTGAACTATACAATTGGTGAATTCTGGGCTCAACGCCGCGTAGGAAATCCTCAGGATGTCTTGAAGGCCATCGCTGACCGGCATAAGCTGGAGCCTACCGGCGAACCAAGCCTTCAGAATTCCATAGAGCTTGCCAAAGGCAGCATGAAGTACATTCACATCCATCCCGCCGCCAACTCTGACCATTATTCAGCCATCTTCCAACACACTCTTCACGAGAAATTCTAATTATTTTTGGTTCACTGACAACGTGCGACCCGCACAACATCCATGACACCCTCGACGCATGCGTCGCAAATAAAATACGGATATCCGTGGTCGCTCTCGCGGCAGAGATGAAAATATGCAGAGAACTCTGTGACAAGACTGGCGGTGGGTAAACATTCCGCAGTTGCACCTCTTTTCATTTTCATTTCACAGGTCAATTCGGAGTCGCCATGAACGAAGGACATTTCAAGGATCTGCTATTTGAGCTCATACCGCCCCCGGCGCAACGGGCACTCTCGCGCGCCGCCGGTGCAGGCGCGAGCAATCCAGCAGCCGATCTCATGATGATGGGATTCCCGACTCGACTGCCGGACGCCTCACCACCAAGCCTCTGTGTCTGCCACTCGGAACTGCGAAGCGAAGGCTTTCTCTGTCCGCGATGTCTCGCGAAAGTCTGCGACGTACCTACGGACTGCGACATTTGCGACCTCATGATCGTCAGCTCTCCTCACCTTGCTCGAAGCTACCACCACCTTTTCCCTGTCAAACCGTACACCGCTGTGTGAGTTCCTCTCTACTTTTACATGGGACAGAGGAACTTGACGACGATGTTAAGGATGAGCATGGCAGACGCGTCGAGTTCGAGTGGCTGCCATGGATGTGCGCGGCTGTTTCCCGTTGTGGCTCTTGCAGCGGCGAGTGAAGGTATGAGTGCTGTTGGCCGTTATCGTTGCCCCGACTGTCAGGGAGAGTTTTGTTCAGACTGTGATGTATTCGTGCACGATGTGACCCACGTTTGCCCTGGGTGCGGTAAATAGTGCACCTAATGAAATTTTATTCTCACAACTTTGATCAAACTTTGATTGACAAATGTCTGACTGTGGCGGCATCAAAAGCGCAGCCAAACAGCAATATCCAGTAACGCGTTTGTTGACCGCGACCACCATGCCGCCAAAAAAGTCGACCGTCGTCTCAGCCAGCATCACCGACTTCTTCCCTCGCAGGGTCTCCTCTCAACCCTCTTCTTCCCAAACCGCCCCCAGCATTCCCCCCACAAAGCAGAAGGTCCCACCGCGCGCGGACCAGGAGGTCATTTCAATCTCATCCGCGTCCCACATCAGCGTGTCCAGTGGAACCAGATCCATAATTACCGTCTCTGACAACACGCGCTCATTCATCAATCCTGACGCGTCGTACGACCCAATGGAAAGCATCTCGTCGCGCGGTGTAGCGCGTCATTATCATGTCGCGCCTCCAAAGCCATCCCCTGGCAAGCAGTCTGCGAAGCATTCGACTGCGTCCAAAACGTCTTTCAAGCGAAAAGCCATCCCCGACTCGGACTCGGAGATCGAGTCTATTGACGCCATCGCCTACATATCAAGATCCCCCGTACGCACACGCACGTCGGCACCAGTTGTTGCTGCTCCCCTCAAGCCGATAATCTTCTCTGACAAGGAAAACCTCACCCACCAGCTTTCTCAGCCGTCCCCCGTTCGCAAAAAGCCGCGCAGATCTTCTCCCGAGCCGCGTCTGCCCTCCCCGGAACCTCCTATCGCTCCTTCTGACACGGGAGAACTCATTCCCAGCAGCCAGTCCGATGAGCAGGACGAAATGGTTCTACATGGTCCTCCACGGGATTCTGTGGCCATAATGGAAGACGTAGACCGTTGGCGCAACGAGGCCCGTTCTCCCCTTTCGTTGCCAGTGTCTGAGCGGGCAATGTCGGAACCGGAGGATATGGATGTGGATGTGGATGTGATCCCAGACGACTTGATTACTGTCGCTGAGGCGTCTCCTGCTGCTTTCACTCCAGAGCCGTCCCCTGAACCACAGCAGCAGCAGTCACTATTGTTGACGCCGCACCAGTCTCGTTCCCAGCCCTCCCTTCCTGTCACGCCGGTCGCACTCACAGAGGCCTCCAAGACCGCCAAAATCATCGCTGAGATCAAGGCAAAAGCGTATGCCACCGCGTTGTCCAGTCCCGACGATAGTCCACTGGGACCGTTGAAGGAACTGGAGGATAGCAGTGACGACGAAGATCTCATTGCTGGGCAAGCTTTCTCCCATCTTTCGTTAAAGTCCGCAACTCATTACGGCCCCAGATTTACTCTCAACGACCCGTTCAGTAGTTCTCCTTTGAGCCCAGTACCGGCGCCCGCCCGCTATAGTTTGCGAGACCGTGGCAGCTCAGGCGTCGCATCTACCTCCCGTAAATCGCCCTCTCCGTCGCGCCGCTCATCGCGCGCGCCGCCGCCGGCACGTGCTCAGCCGCCCAAGAAAGTGGTTTCGGACGATCCGCTTGCTGCGCTCCTTCGAGAGAAAAAACGTGACGATAAAGGTGGCAAGGGAGGCGCGGCTCTTCGTCAGGCTGAGGACGCGATGCGTGCGAGCAGTCCACTTTCGGATGAGGATGACGGGGAGGTGGAAGACTGGACCAACGAAGCCGCAGCTCTCGCGGCCGTCAAAGGTCACGGTCGTGCTTGGGGTACCTCGAGCCCGGGGGTAGGTACCAGTGACGGGGAAGAGATGGTTTTGAACGAGGAGGATCAGCTTAGGTTGTTGGGTGAGAAACGGGGCAAGGTCGTTGTGGGAATCCTTGACGGTGATCGAGTGAAGCGGGAAGCAGCCAAAGGAAAACAGAAGGTCCTTGGCGTGCCGCTATGGGAAGTCGACGCTGCTCCGATGGATACAGATATCGGACTCCCGTCTATACTGGACCACATCCGCGGGCAGCCGGTACTCTCCCTTCTCAAGTCCAGCATCGACAGTGGCGGTAGGCAATTTCTAAAAAGCAGATGTCGCTATGCTCAAAATTATCACCAGACCTCACCCAGGCAGCACTGTTGCTTAACTCCGGTGTTTTCGCCACCCTCAACCTGCTTGAACACGAGGCGAGCATCTCGTGCTTGTGTGACCTCGGTACGTCTCCAAACTACTTTTCGTTTTCCCCTTCCAACCTTACATGTGTTACAGCATTATCCCCTCGTGCTACTATGCTGACGATCCCCGCCTTCAATGCCCTATCGCACATGTGGCAGCGCCCCTCCGGTTCAGCCCCGACTATGTCCTTCGACGCCCTACTCTCGATGCTCGTGCGTCTTGGCGCAAAGGCAAGCATCGTACACGCGATGGGATGGGTTGCGCGCCCGGGTTTGCACCGCGAACTTATTGAGCCCACCGAACGGGAAGGTGTTTTGTATCGACTCGTTCGGTTGGTTACGATATCGACACAGTGAGTTGCGCATCCTACCACCTTGAATTATATTCTAAAGATCTTCAAAGGTCGGCTCGACCTGCTCTCCCGGAACTTCCCGACTTCGTGATGGCACTGTTCCTGGTGGGGATGGATCCGTCCAGTTCGCCTGACCTTCAAAGAGAAATCATGCTCGCCGTCGACCTGCTTTGTAAATCTGTTGCTCCTAACGCTGACCTCTCCGCCGAAACTGTAAGCATTGTTGCATGCATCTACCGTAATTTATTTAACAATGAATGCTTCAGGAAACCATTCTTTGTAACAAACTCATCGAGTTGGTTTCCGACTTCCAGCCGATTAACAAGGCGCACCTTGTTGCTCTCCTGGCTAGGGGCTCGGGTCGTACCGCCCGAATTGCGCAGTGGGTTGCGCATGCAGTGATCACCAAATCAAACGCTATCTCGGTAGTGAGTGCTGACCTGCAATCTTCAGCTCGTTCATTAACACATCTACAGGCGCAATACAACGAGCTCCCACCGCTCATTCCCCTTATTGACCTTGCTCTGTCCCAGGAGCTCGAAGAGACTCGTTCTGAGGGTCAGACACGTGGTATTTTCGAAGTGCACGATGGCGCCGATTACGACGACGTGGAATTCTACGTCCAAATTCTCGCGGTTGCCACCTCGAACGTACCAGGCTATGTGCTGGAGGAGGCGAGCCAGCCTGTGATCGTAACGCCAGCGAGCCCGGGAAAGCCCTTGGCGGAGAGACCTGATACGAAATTGACGCTTGTGCGCAATGCTATCGAGAATCTCCACAGTCGCATTGGTATTTCATTTCCTTTCAAAAACCGACAGCGAGCTCATCTTTCTTTTTTGTACAGTCGACACGCGTGCTGCCCACCTGGACCGTTCGCGCGCCAAGGGGGCGCTGAAGCGGCTGTCAATGAGACTATATTATCAGCAGGAGGTCGCGCTCAAATCGCGGCGTGGGAAGAAGCTAACGCGACCCATTCAACAATATTTCCGATCCCAACCAAGTATATCACAGTAGACGAGAGATACACTAGTCTAGACCATACATAAAATCCCTATTCCACCCTAGTTGTTATTTGTACATTTGGTATATTTTTACAGTCGCGAAATCAGGTCAAATCCAATTCAATGTCCCACGGAGGTGAATGCAGCGCGTCCGGTGCATTTTCGGACGGCGGAGTTAGATCGCGTTCGATGTCCCAGATTGGACTTGGCTCGCGTTGTGGCCGGGAAGAATTGGATGGCGGTTGCTCGGCCTCCTTTGCTTTGCCTTTTCCCTTGGCTTTGGAGGTGAACATATCCAACGTGTTCGTTGCATTATTTCTTATCGGTTTCTCGAACGCATTCTTGATGTTTCGGACCTTGACCTGTCCGAAACCTGGGAGATTTTGTAGCTGGTCCGATGTCGCCCGTGATATGTTTGCGAAACTCTGTACCAAGGTCACTGCTACGTGCCAAGGCGAGAAGTCGTGACTTACGCCAAACGATGTTCGCAGCGTCTCGACGTCTGTTTTATTGACTTTGCTAATGCTAGTTAGCGTTGAGCGGAGGATAGAATCGTAATCCTTGTCAACGCGTTCTTTGATCATATCCGGTGGCTTATGCTCGAACTGTTTAAACGTGGCCAAGTAGTGCCCTGCCTCCTCAACCCTAACCGGAACATGAGCGAAAGTTTATGCTGGCACGAAATAGACCCACGAGAAGGCCACCAAAACGGTAACATTGTTAATGAGACACATCTAGTCGCTGTTAGTTTTTCGGAGAACGATGGATATGAGCCTACTTTGGTGATTTCGCGAATTGGCTCGCGATGTTCCGTCTGCGGGCTCTGAATACGTTTTCGGAGCCTTGCAATGGAGACTTACCACGTCGGACATGACCAAAAGGACCCGCAGATTGTAGGAGATGCCCAGCTTCTCGATGCGCGTGTAGATGTATTCTGGATGTAAACGATGATATTTAAGACTGGAGCCCGTCAGCGGAAACACGCCGGTGCCAAGAACGGTGGTACCTCAGAAACAAAACGCCTGTTGTGCGTCCGACCTGGTAATCGCAGACAACGTCACCGAATTCTTTGGGAACATTGCGGATGGCTTCGAGGACGGGGTTCCCACGTTGAAGAGGATTGACAATGATACTGTTCCCGCCTCCGCTGGGGACAACGACGGGAGGAGGAGGCATGAGGAGATGCCGCACGTGGCCGCGAATGTTTGCAGGCGCTTGGTTCGTCGGCGGCCTCGATTGGTAAGTTAGTCAGATCCGTTGGTCAGAACTCTCATTCACTTATGCTGCGTCTTTCTCGAGCAAGACTGCCCTTTCGACGCTACATTCAAACCCAATCATTCACCCCACCATCCAGAACAGCAAAATATGCCCTCGCAGTCGGCACTTTTGCAGCGGCAGCCTATTTGGGCACTCGGAACACACAGGCGGACAGTGAACCTTCTAACGATTTCCGTTGTGAGTAGTCGCGTACATATTCGCCTTTCACGCGTAGTTTGTGCATCGAACCAACCCCTTTGTATTTTCCAGCTCCACCGCCCTTAATTGAGGACCCTCCGGACTTCCAAACTTTTCTATTAAAAAGGGTGGAACAAACCCGTACGACGGTCGACGTGCGTTCGGCATTGGGACAAGGGCCTCCAGAACCCGACAGCCTGCCTACCCAAGCCATAACTCAGACAGACGCGGAAGCGGAGGCCTCTGGCGGCGATTCCGGTGGCGGAGCATTCAACCCCGAAACGGGAGAATTCAACTGGGACTGTCCGTGCCTCGGTGGGATGGCTCACGGTCCTTGTGGCCCCGAATTCAGAGCGGCATTTTCATGTTTTGTGCATTCGGAGGACGAGCCCAAGGGCATTAATTGTGTTGAAAAGTTCCAGGGCATGCAGAATTGCTTCCGGGAACATCCGGAGGTTTATGCGTCTGGTGCGTTTCGTCCGTCCGCACTTCATTTTGCATCGCTTACGCCCGGAGCCAGAAATCGCGGACGACGAGGCGGCAGACGCCGCAGAAAAAGAAGCCGAGGCGATCCTCGAACAAGAGAAGAACTCAGCCGCCAAAGCCGAAGTCTCCGAAGCTGGGCCCAGCCCAACATCTCCTTCGAAATCTATCGAAAAGCCTGCGGAGGAAGCGCCGTCCTCAGAGCAATAAAAGTACTCTTAGACTCGGTCCATCCCCCACTCACTCAATATAACACACTAATAAAACAAGCAGTTTGTACACAAAGCATTCATATCTCCAGGCCTGAGCACCTATTCGGTCACCTTCCGGAACGTTTTCTCGATAACTCCTTCGTTCGCTTTGTATCCGTTCGTGGAGAATAGCTTTGAGCGCAGGAATGGCGCGATATCGAAGATATCGTGATCCTTCGCCTGGCAGTTGGATGAGCTTATGCGAAAGCCGTGAATAGAACCAAGACTTACCCGTCCTTCCAGTTCCGAGAGCTTCACGGTCACCAGCTCAGGCTGCTCGTGGCGCTGCAATTGGTGTAGCCGCGCCTTGTCCTTGACGAGCCCGCCGAGCAAGAAGGCCAACAGCTCTTCGTGGTCCTTGCTTTGCGTGAGGTACTTGCGGAAGCCCTAAAACATAATTCAGACATCAGACAATGGACGTCCAGAATTCCGCCTACCCTCTGTAGCGTCTTTTTGATGCTCATTTTCTGCGCGCTCACGAAGCTGCCTACCGCAACTTCGATCGCGAGGTCAATGTCATCCGCGCGCACGTACTCCCGAAGAGCCATCTTCGCGCTCGCCTCGGCCATGCGAATCATGCTCTCGAGGTGGCGCACAGTAATAGGATACGAGCCGGTCGCCTGAGACTCCCGACGCAGGTCCGCGAACAAATCAGCAAGTTTGTTCTGGTCCAGCGCGTGCAGCTTCGGCTTAATCTTCTCGCGCGCGTACATGATGTATTTGCGCAGGAGATGTTGCGGGATGATCTGTTGCGACAAAAGTCAGTTATAGTAGAACGGAAAGCAAGTAGAGTACATACATCAGCGTCTAATGTGGTGCCGATGTTAATCTCGTCTTCCTCCTGCTCGAACTTGGGATGGCTTCGGAGATGGTTGCCCACGACGAACCGCGCGAGGAGCTCGTCCAGAACCGGATCGACATTATCTTTAACGACGCAAAGGACATCGAATCGCGACAAAATGGGCTCAGTGAGCTCCACGTTCTGCTGGAACGGAATGGTCGGATTGTACCGCCCGCGGATGGGATTTGCAGCCGCGATAACAGCACACCGTGCCTGCAGCGTCGTGACGATCCCGGCCTTGGAGATCGAGATTGTCTGTTGCTCCATAGCCTCGTGAATCGACGTCCGGTCCGCGTCATTCATCTTGTCGAACTCGTCGATGAGACAGGTACCCTTGTCGGCCAACACGAGCGCCCCGCCCTCCAGGGTCCATTCGCGTGTAACTGGGTCCTTGCGTACGCTTGCCGTCAGACCAACGGCTGACGCGCCTTGTCCAGTGGCGAACACCGACCGGTGTGCTGTCTTTTCGGCGTATTTGAGGAACTGCGACTTGGCCGTTCCAGGATCCCCGAGCAAGAGCACATTGATGTCGCCACGAATGCGATGCTTGTTGCCGTCCTTGAGGACACCGCCGAAGAGTGAGAGCGCGATGGCGGTCTTGATATCCTCGTGACCGTATATGGAAGGCGCGATAGATTTAATGATGCGCTTTCGGATGCGCTCGTCGCGTGCGAGGGCGCGCATTTCCTTCTCGTCCTCTTCTGTGAGCCTGAAGGCCGCAAACAAGTCTTCCTTTTTGTTAACATGGTTCGCTTCGATAACGGTCGAGAAGACCGGGAAGCCATTTTTCGCGTTGAGGGATGCGTCGAAATTGTTGCGGTAGATGCCGGTGATTTCCTATGAATTATTATTTCACGACGAAGGAACGGCGAGAGGAAGAATTACTTACCACCTCTTCGCCTGGCTTCGCGCTGTCAATAAGATCCCAGAGCAGGATAACTTCGCGATGTCTCGGCAGCCGGCCAGCAGGAACAGACCCTGGCGATTCTTGCAAGGTCATCTTTTGATAATTCCGGTACACAGTCTGCAAGAAACATTGAGCAGTTAAATTGTCAAGGATGGTTCGACGAACGTGTTCAGCGCTGACGGGGAAGGGACCCTTGCTTTCGCAATTGCCACAGAAACTGATCTTCACTTCGCTCGCTTCGCGCGTCGCATCCTGGAAGAAAGGCCCAAGCAAGGCCTTGCACTTTGTGCAAACGAACTTGACGAGTTTCAGCTGTGGAAACACGCCACTCCTGCGCGTCACCACACCGGTAACGCGCACGAGCTTGTTTAGATCCGCGCGTCGCAAGTCTCGCAGGGAAGAACTCAAGGGAAGGTCGCAAATGCGGACGTGAATTTCCGAATGGATGCGCTTGTATTCGGAAAAATAAAATAAGATGGCATCCAGAGCCACTGTGTCCAAAATTTCGAGCATGGGGGCTGGTGCGTTGGTGAGGAAGTAGGCAAGAATGGGCTTCGACTTTGCGAGGTGGATATAAGAAACCTCCAATGACTCGGAATTGTCTGGGAAATCAATATAAGATGAGGCGCAGAAAGCAAAGACAGCGACTTACTTTCACCGAGACTGCGAATGCGCTGCGCGTAGACGGTGACATTATTTTCGTCTTTGTACGATGTCAAGAATAGACGGAAATGCTTGACTATTGTACGGCGGACGAGGTCGTTTGCGATCCATTCGACGATGGATTTTGCTTTGATGTCGCTCAGCTGTTCCAAGGGTATTTCCTGGGCGCATGATGAGGAGATAATGATTTTTTTGTGAGCAGCACGTACCCCTTCAACGCCCTCCATGTCATCGATATCTCGCCGCTCATCGTATGGCCGCCGAGTACGCCGCTTCATGCGAGAAACCATCTCCTCTTCCTCGTCGGCGTCTTCCATGTCGTCGTCATCGACGAATCCGGGGCCGCGACGGCGACCAGCAGCACGTTTGCCAGCGCCGGCGAGGCGCAGGCGACGATCCATTTTCAAATCAGCGGCACGACGCGCTGCGACAGACAGCTCCTCGAGATCCTCGTCGTCGTTGATGTCTGCATCGGAGTATCTGTCGAGGAGCTCGTTCGCGCCGTAGTCGCTGAGTCACTTATGAGCACGCGTGGAATGCAGAGCGGCAGAGACGCGTACTTTTGGAGACCTTCGCCAAAGAGATCTTCACCTTCCGCATCCTCCTCATCGTCGTCAATGTTAGGAATGCCACGCTCATCGAGGCTCTCATCTGTATCTGAGAAGGGCGCAGGCGGTGATGAGGGGGGGAGGTCGTCCTCTCTTGCGGGCGGCGTCGCCTGTTGCGGCGGCGAGGAGCCGGCGACGGGAGACAAGGAACGCTGGCGCTTTCCACGGCGAGGAGTCTGTTGTGACTGTTGGAAGTCAGTTTTACGCGTCAATGGGCACAATGGGACATTACCATTGGATGGCGGTGGTCAGTGAAGGAAAGATTGAACGCGTGAGGTCACGTAAATCACGATCTGTGACTGCGGAGTTTGAAAGCGCGTTTCTCAAAAACAAAAACAAAAAGTAATTCTGAGCGGTTGAATAAAATATAATAGCTGTGGTACGTCTACATGAACTCATGTGGGCGCTCTCTAAGGTACTGCACCGGGTCCAATGGTCGGGGAAAGTTCTGCAAAGGCTCACTGGATGATAGTCAGTTTCCAACAGCAGCACTGAGAGGAAACACGCACTCCCGGACCTGCCACACGTCCTCGCTGCTCTTTCCAAGGCGTCTTTTGGCCCACCAGATGGCTTTTCTACGAATCCACGCGTCGCGTCGTTCGTTCACGCCCATCCACTTAAGACTGAGACAGAACTTGTACTCAGCCCATTTTTCAGAGCAGTCTTCACGGAGGTGACCGTATCGGTACATGGATTTAACGAGGTTCCGAATGGCTAGCGGTGGAAGCGGTCAGAGCAGTGCCAGGGGAAAAGGGCGCGAAAATTACTGTTGCATGCAAAATAAGTGTCGAGATGGTTTGTACATGAGGGAATGTCGCTCGCGTTTGGGTACACCCTGCGCAGATACCACTCTTCCTGCTTGACCGCCGTCTTGAAGTCGGTTTTTAAGTCGGTCGACATGAGCGGCGAGGCGGCAAGTGAGCCGGCCCGACAAAGTCCGGATCAACCTTACCCGCATAACCGACCTAAACTCTCCTAAACTCGTTCCTCAACATGGAGCAGCCTACGGCGACTCGGAAGTACAATAATGACTATGCTGCTTGGCGCCACCAACCCGTGAAGGGCATATATATACTCTACCAACTACTTATTCTCTGCGTCCGTATCCCGTACTGGGCCGTGCTTGCCGTTCCTCGGTAAATAACTTGCAGGCGCTTCGATATCTATCATTCTCAGCTCCTTTCAGAGCATGGCGACCCCGGAAATCTTGGAGCTGGATGCGCACGGTGCAGGTCAACATTATTCGCTGTCTGACGTCCATCTCGCAGATGTACTTGCCTTTTCCGAATCCCATTACTTAGTGCTCATCGCTTTTCATAGAGTCGGGCCGCTGATGATCTCCCCCAGCTACCTCGCTCTCGTTCCCGGTATTGGCTATCACGGCGTTTGGGTTGAACCCCTTCCTGCGGAATCCGTTGTTGGACAACTTCAAGTCTTCGCCGCTGCCGCTCGGCTTTCTCCGGTCAAACTGCCCGGCTACTGGGTGCACAAAGTTGGCAGTACTATAGAGCTTGGAGCCCCGCTCATGCCTGGAGAAAAAGTGGCGTACCTTCTACATGGGGGCGGATATGTGCGCCTCTCCGCGCACCCGTCGGACCCGACCGCCGGTATAGCGCGCGGCCTCCTTGAGCGAGTGGACTCCGTGCACCGGACATTCACCATCGAATACCGCCTGTCGTCCACCAAGCCATACAAAGAGGAGAATCCATTCCCTGCAGCCCTCCTCGACGCCCTAACCGGTTACAACTACCTCATTAACACCCTCCACATCCCTCCGTCGGACATCATTGTCGAGGGTGATTCCGCAGGCGGCAACCTCGCGTTGGCCTTCACGCGCTATCTCGTAGAGCACCCTGTTCCGACACTTCCTCCCCCGGCGCTCCTTCTGCTCCTTTCGCCTTGGGCCGATCTGGGGACATCTCACGCTTACCTGGGCTCCTCCTATTATACTTGCAGCAATTCCGACTACATTAATATGACTGCGCCCAGTCTATCCCTCTATCCAATTGTGGCGTTTTCTGGCCCTTTTGGTTTAGGCGCAACAGAAATCAACCGCTACATTTCGCCGGCGTCCACTTTTATTTCTAGCATCAGCTTTGCAAACTTCCCGCTAACATTTATTTCGGCGGGCGGAGCAGAGGTCCTGCGCGATTCAATTCGTACTCTGTACCAGAAGATGGCAAAGGATATGGGTGATAAAGTTAGATACTTGGAGGCTGAGGATGGTGTGCACGACTTTTTAGTATTCGACGGAGGTTGGCATGAGCCTGAGAGGACAGACACCCTGACCGCCATCGCACAGTGGGTAGCAGAGTCTTCCTAGACCTCATAAACCCTTTGTATTTTTATTCTTTGAACTGGTTGATCTTCACAGAGATATCAAGGTCGTAACACGCATATATTGGAAGGGGAAAAACATGATCAATCCTATCTCATCTTCTCCTCCATATTGTCGCTACTCGCGTCTCGTCTTTCGACCTCGCCAGCCTCGGCATTTCGCAGCCCACCGACGTCGTAATCCCAGAGATAGAAATAGGTGGCAGGCACCGCCACGAAGAGCGCTCCCTAAAACCCGAGTCCGTGAGCGTCGTGAATGGAAAATGGGATAGATGCTCGTACAACGATATTCCCTAAGTAGGACGCGATGAGGGATCTATGGAGATAACCAGTCAGCGGTGTGAGTTGACGGGAACGAAGTTTACGCACTTGCGAATGTATCCCGCGACCGAGAGCTTCAGATGGACTTGTCAGTAAGCGAGAATGCAGATGCAGGTCGTCAGTGTTAACTTACATCTGCACCAAACTATGCAGGGTAAATAAGGGAATGAGGAACAACCATGTAGAAAGAGACTTGCCATTATTCCGAGAGGCACTGGGGAACGGACAGCCATGAGCAAAGAGACTTACCATTATTGAAAACATACCTGAAAACATATTCGCGACCACTGACCACAAGGTCAGTCTAAAAGAAAAGAGAGAAAAAAGGGGGCAAGACGTACCGTGGTCAAAGGAGCAGGCAACGAAGAGCCAGATGGGCAGCCATATAGCGAAGATCTTGGCACCAAAAATTCAGATGGTGTGGTAAAGTTTGTAATGGTATGCTTACCTTGGAGATAGTGTCTCTCGCACCGGCTGCTTGCTACAAACAAGTTAGTTTCATAGCATCCGGAAGCACCTAGGTACGCACCCAAACGGCGATACAAACGAGCCAGTTGCACCCGATTCCACGAAGGAATATTTGGAGGAAAGTTGGGTCTACCGCTTTCTTTCTGAAGTGGAATTGTCAGAGTTCCTCTTCTTCTCTGAAGGGAAGGAAACATACTCTGCGAAAGCCACTACATATGTGTTGTAAGGTGCGGTGGAGAGTACACCGCTATCTAAAGGAAAGGTGAGTGGGAGAGCAGGCACAATCGTGGAATAAATCCGTACAGTGAACCAATACGGCGCCAAAGAAAAGGCTTCCTACCTGAGGTCCAAATTCGGCTTCCGTTCAGGTGAGTCTGAGTATGTACTTACGAGGTTGCCGAACGTGACTATAATCGAGGAGTAAACGACCTTTCTCCATGAGTAGCTCAAAATTTACCGAGGAGCCAGTTCAAAGGAAGAGACCACCACGGCACGACGCCTTTCAAGACGGCCATGGGGAAGACCTAAAATAAAGATTTCAATAGTGTATCCGTGGCAGATCCAGTCGCGACTGACCATCATGTTGCCTAAAATGAAGATCTTAATAAAGCATCAGTGGTATATCCGGTCGCGACCTACTCGTCAGTAGCTCGTGCCCTTGGAGAACGATCCTGCAAAAAGAAAGAGGTTGAATAGGTTCGTTGTGGCATTGCAGGCAATACTCATACGCACATTACGAGTCCCACGGGGAATACGAACCCTCCCAAAACTTTGACGATCCCCGGGTTGCTTAGGAATTTTTCGACGCTTAGCCGAGGAAGTTGGGAGAGATTATGAAACAAACATACCTCAGGGTAAGATCGGGACTGCCACCACTAATTACTTCGGAGAGGAGGCCACCTGGAATTTTTTCGAGGCTTGGCCCAGGAAGTTCGCGGAGATTGTAAAAAAAAATCATACCAAAGGATAACATTACTCCGGCAAGAAAGGCCTTGGCGAATATGGATTCATAGCGGTCGCGGTGTTTCGCAGCACCTGCTTTGAGGAAATAAACAGCGACTTCGGCTGGCCTGAGGGTACTGGACTCCATGATGAGTGGGTGGCCGTGGGAGAACAAGCCCCCGTACCTTTTATGTTTTATGTCGCGGGACACGGAGCGCCTTCATAGAAAGACTCGGCAATCCCGGCCAATAGGCGAACGGCCTTATGACCACCTGTGTGGGGACCGTTCAGTCACACAGTCAGGATTTGAGGTACTTACCCGTAGCAAGCAATTGACGCATGTAGTTAAGGCCCCGGCTGTTTCTTGATCTACCCCAAATCTACCTATCGAATAAGTGTGGATCACTTGAATTGTCAGCAGTTCCGTTCTGAAATCGCACTCCTTCACCTGAACACCGACCTCCAAAATTGAAAGCACGTTGATTAGGATACGCCGGGAGGCGGGAAGGAGATAGGACACCGCGGGGAATGAATCTAACCCCGCAGGCCGCCAATCTACAACATACGTCTGTTTAGAAGAGAGTACCGCCAATCGTCTCGAGCTAGCGTCGACTATTTAAAGTGGACACAATTTTTTTCGCCAAAAGCAACCGCCAGAGAGAGGGCCCATTGTATTTTACCGTTTCTGGTACGTAGTCGGAATGTAGCCGGGAATGTGGATTATATACCGAAATTCCATCAATGTCCGAAACGTCCGAAAGGATGGCGCTGCGTGGGCGGGTGACTTGAAAACTCGTCTGGCAAGGTAGTGATCACTATTGTTCCTTCTGCCCAGGCGGCGGGAGAGACCGAGCTTGCATAATTCATCGTCCGCCGGTGAACTCCGCAAGCTCCATCCGATTTCCGTCGGGCCGATGACGCGAACTGAACCCGCTCGCGCAATATTAATGATTGCAAGGTACTGATGAAATGTCCGGCTGCTGCCGTCCCAGACCTTGCTTTAGATTCGCACTCTGACTACTGTATCCGCAAAAACAAAAAAACACCCCGAAGCACATGCTGGAAGGAAGAGACTGAAACAGATAAATTTTAATTTAGTGCGAGGACATGGTCTTTGCGCAGGGCAGCCGCAAACTTGTGGTGGTGAGCAATCCGTGATGCCGTCGATTCGGTCCCACGGTCAAGATGCCGAGCATTTGACTGACCCAGATTCCGCGGACGCGTTTTTGTGAGTTAAACCTCCTCAAATCTCTTAGACCACAAGGGAAAGAACATTCAAAATCTCTCTGGGGATGTTGTCTCAAGAATGAATTTATTGATTTTGAGAATGTTGCCTGTCGGAATGTAATTATGGCGGTGAATTTCCATCCTACAGAGAGGGCAGGGAGAAATCACAAAATTCATTCTCAAGGCAACATGTCTCGGGGTGCTGTGCATAATTTTGTCATTTGACTGAAGTGAAAACTTGGGGGATGAAGGCAAAAATAATTTGTTGCTGATCGAGGTGCCATCATTTTGGCCTGTATTTGAACGCCGCTCGAACACCATGTTAGTACATAAATGGACTGCCCACTGGCTCCAAGCCCCAAAACAGAATTGGATAGGCTATGGATCACCATGCAACACATCAGAACAAAAAAGTGCTGAATTGGCTGTACATCGGTTATTCAATGCACCTTGAACCGAAGCAGTGATTTGAAGTCGCCGCAGAAATTGATGCTTTTTACATGCACTTCAGAGCAGAAAATTCTGAAACTCGGGGATAACCTCCAAGGATAGCTGCACCAGATGCTCCACTGAATTTGAGGTGCCTGTGGAGGAATGCGCCCACACCGCGACCGCGACGCTTGGGTCAACCAACTTTTGATGGCACCTACTAAAGTGTGGCTGTGCTCGTTACGGATCAAGAACCGCCACCGCCGGGCACATGAAGTATTTGGGTTCTGTTTGTTTGATGCAGATTTCGGCTAATTTCGACGAGCAGAGATATCCTAGTATTTGGTCCAATGTTTGTTTCGGGTTTTCGATAACGGACGGTCGGAGTATTTGTGTCATGTTTGTCTGATGCAGTTTTCGCTTAGTTTCGACGAGCAGAGATATCATAGTGTTTGGTTCAAAGTTTGGTTGGGATGCGAAAGGGGAAAGGTCAGGTCGGCATGGTGAGGTTGCATGTATTTGTTTGATGCAGAATTCGGCAGAAGGAATTGTCCCGGAGGGGGACCTTAGCTAAAGCAAGGTAAAGGGGACAAGAGGCGACAGGATCTTTATCAGCGCACACAGATCAACTCGCGTGGCAAAGCTGTGCCATCCCTTTTTGGGCAATATCCCCGAAAGGCGTCGCAGTACTTTCTTGAGGCATGGTTCAGGTAGGTTCAGGTAAGGGCATTTTGCCGTGAGAGGTCCGGTCCAAAAAGTCCGATTTCGGCCGTTTCCGGAATCCGTACAGCGTCTTCGGCGCGAGGTCCGTCAGCATAAGGATCGGGCGGCCGATTTTTCAGGCCTTCCGCCGCATCGCGGATCGGACATTTCGGCCGGCACAACACCGGCAAAGGTGCCTTCCTCTCAAAATTGATGCTCCGGAGGTTGAATTCAAAACTTTGCCTGCAAAAATTTATATTTCTCACCCAGCAGGCGCTGCGAAGAGTGTTCTAGCCGTACGCATAAGGATCGGACACTCTGGATCGGACATTTGACCCCAAGGGGGCAAGTCCGTCAGCATATGGATGAGAGATTTGGCCATTTTTTGGCCCAAATATTAATCCGCCCGCATAAGGATCGGAGCTCTCACGGCAAAATCCCCTTACCTGGTGGTTCCCTAAATGGGAGTCCAGTCAATCCCGACTTCCCCTTGCGCGCTCGCGCTGGCCTGGACGCGACAAGGGGCGCTTAAACGGAACGCGTCAAAGGGCCTTATCGTGGCCGGCCTGTTGATCAGGCGCACCTTGTGAATTTCCCTTTGATTTCAACAATCGGTGAGTCGGCGACTCAAGTAAATTCCTTTCTTTAGAAATGCATCGCACACGCACCTCGGCAATACTACCGATTCATCTCCCAAGGAAAACGATTAAAAACAAATGTTGCATAGCGTAAATGTAGAAGCACATTGCATCGGGTTCGGTGCGAAAGTAAAGAGCAGTAGAAGGAGGGTAGGTAGAGGTAGAGATACAAATGGAATAGAAATACTTCAAATAAGGTAAAAGTAAATAAGCGGAAAGACCCCGCCGGTTTCGATGGGTCCTACCTTTTGTTCGGCTTCTTGCCCAAGGACGCCGCCGCCATTCCGTGGGCAATGGAATACACGTTGTTTTCCTCCCCGTCCCGCAAACGACGTGGGCGCTCGGTGTGACGGCTCGGGGTCAAACGCTCCCGAGGCTCGTCTGTTTGGGGCCGTCGAGTCTGGGACAACGACGTTTGGGCGCTCATCAAACCAGGAACATAAAGAGGTCCGCGGTTGTATGAGCTGCGCTCCTTCCTCCGAAGGTGTGTTGGCGCGGGAAAAGGCTCGGGCAGTCCTTGTTCAGGACCGTCGGAGTAGAATATCTTTGGCTGCCACGCCACGCGTTCGTCCATAATACACCTACCCGAAATTTTAATGAAGTGAGAGAGCATTAAAGCGAACCAACATACGAGTTCTTGAATTTTTCCACCAATGCTTCTTTTCCCCTGCGGTTGATCATCAGTTGGGCTCATCAACAACATCGAATGTAACTGACTGGTAGTTGGCATAGCTCATCTGTAAGACCTTCTCGCTCGAAAACATATTCCTGCGGCGGTATTAGTCGTCCGCGCTCAGCGCGATCCGGTAACATACCATTTTTCTCCGAGTTTTGCCTTCGCGAAGCGCAATAGGTCTTGAACGTTGATAAAATTGACGAATGCATACCTACATAAATCAATATTTGCCCACGTCCACAAGAGAAAGGTGAATGCATACCCAACGTTACAACCTAGAGCCCGCTGGTCAGTACGGGAATCCACGGGAGGAAAGAGACCCTAACTGACCGTTCTGAAAGTCCATTCTCAAATAGAGGAAGTCGATCTTGCGAGCGCAGACGCCTCCGATGTACGCCATTAGATCCTTGTCGCTCATCTTGTTGGGTATATTCTTAATCATAACCGTAGTACGGGTGTCTTGGCCATCCTCGATACGCGCCAGGTTCAGCTGGTTGCGTTCGGTGGAATTCGCTACGTTCGGCGGCCCAGATGGCGGAACGACGGCACGCGGCGACGGCACGGCCGGGGACGGCGGAGGAGGTAGATGCGCGGGAAGCGATAACGGAGGGTGCGGAGGCGGCGGCAACTTGACGGGCGATGGACTATCTGGGGGAAGAGGAGGATAATGGAAATACGCAGTGAGGGGACTCGGGGTCTGGGTGCCATGCCAGTACTCGGTGGCAGCAGGGGACATGCTGGGCGGCGGATAAGGAAATCCGGTGTACATATTCAAGGGGCTCGTCGGTAACATCATCGCTTGTTCGAATGTGTTCCCCATATTCATGTTCATGACCGCATGAGCGTGAGCCTGTTGATCATAATCGTAGCCGTAGCCAAGCGGCGAGGGTGGCCCTGGATAACCAGCGCCCGGAGTCATAAGTTGAGTATGAGGCGAAGGGTACCCATAAGGGAATGAGCCAGACAAAGGCGGCGTAAAGCAGCCGTTGTAATAAGGCTGGGGAAAACGATCCATTGGTGGATAGTATTCCATAGTTGGAGGACCGACATCCTGGTCGTGAGCTCTGACCGGGGTGACGGAATCCTTCTCATGTTCGCGTTCAGCTCCAGCTACAGAACTGAAACTCACGCTCCGAAGTCTCTTCGGAGTGTGCTGCGACTGATCGGCCACAATAGTAGTCGATCGTCCGACGGCGTCGAAAAACAAGTGGTTTGACGCTCGCCGGTTATGAGAATCAGGGGTTCGAGGTGATGGAGGTACGCCGTTCGACGGGGAAGTTGGAGGAGATTTATAAAAGAAAGGAGGAGAGTCGGTGGCGCCAGGAGGGATGGACAGATGAACGGAAGCTTCGAGGGTTTCATGGCCAGCGCTGACGCTTCGGGGCCGCGCTTTGCCGGCGGTATCGATAAATAAGAAGCGCTCGCGGATCTGAGCTTTTTGTCCCGCTGGTTCGAATCGAAAAACAGGAGGTTTCTCTGAGTACGAGCCTGGGAAGGAAATATTCTCGGGATCGGCCGCCGTTGAGCTAGCTTGCTCGAGAAACAGAGAATCGCTCCGTTCGCTCCTTAGAACCGACAGGCGCATGCCAAAGAGCACTTGTCCATCAAGGCGAGAAGCAGTATTGGCCTCTCGAACGTCGTAGTATTCGACGCAGAAGACTTTGCGCGAGGGAACCTTTGAAAGATGGGAACCGGTGTCACTGAAATGAGTCCGCACATACCTGTTGATTCTCTTGCGCGAGACCAAATGACCTTAGCCCGCCGTACGCCCTGAGAATACCGAGTAATGTTGTAACGTTGATTTCGCGCTTGGCATTCTAAGAAAGAAAATCAGGGTCACCGTCGTCAAAGAAATGCAAAGTTACCTCGACACCACCATTAGCCAAGGCACCAGAATCCATCTCCACCGCCAGGAGGAACGATCCTTGTGTCTCCGCTAAGAACGGGGATTCCCCGACCATCTAGGTATTTATCAACGAGCCGCCTCATAGTGATGAAGTTGGGATACACGAACATTGGCGAGGTCTTCAGCGGTGACAAACGAACAGTCGAGCCATCCTCTAAACTTGCTGTCTTCCCCCACGCAGGCGGCCAGAGGGCCGTTCGTAGGCGTAGAAAGAAGTGCTTGCCCTGATTTTGCTTGTCGAACATCGTAGAAAGCCAAAATCGCGATACCATGCGACTCGTGATAACGAAGCAGAACGCCCTTGATTGTATCGATAGTCGGGGCCAACGAACCAGCTGGTGGCGGCCCAGACGAGACGGCGGTGGGGGCGGTATGCGGCACGACAAGTGTGGATGAAGCGAGGGTTCGAAGGATCGCAAACTGCAACACTTCTGAAGTCACTTTTCTGGAGACGTTTCTAAGCTGTTGTCTCCGTGAGAGAGTTGTTAGCGTGGACATAGAGGTCACATACGAGTAAGAAGCGAGTGGAAATAGTGTCTGAATCGGTAAAGCCGATGGCTTCGTCGCCGAGTGGACGTTGAAGATGGCCCACAGCAGAGTCGACGCCGGTATTATAACTGACGCTAGATTCGATACTTCCCGTTCTCATACTCGAAGATGGGGTAAGCGGTGGTGTTAATAAAGCATTTGGCTGGTCATAGTTTAAGCGACGACGCCTGTTGCTTTTGTTCGGCGAGGGCAGAGCCTGTATTTCAGAGGGTTCTTCCTCGGCGACGCCACCAGTTTGCGCCTGAGCATCCTGGTGAATAGCAGTGGGGTCGTCGCGGCCATTAGCAGCCTTTGGGGCGTTGGAATCGCTGCCTGCGGGAGTGGGCGGACGCTTGAGAAGATCGCCACAAGCTTCAATCAACCGCGGAGGTATAGGACCAGAGTGGGGCGGAAACCTGCTAAAAAAATAAGAAGTCACTCGCTTTGGCATCGCGAAACCGACCAAATGTTGGGCATGGAGGGAGAATGCTGAAGCCGAGGAGGGTGCGCTTTCGGTGGTTGTTTTTCATCAGGCCGTAGCTGACCGTTGACGCTCGGATTCGAGAGCGACGGGGTTTTCTGCATGATGGAGAGGAAAAAAGGAGCGGGAATAATGGAACGCGCGGCTCGAAGGGTTTATAATATAAGGAGGAGGAAAAGAGTTGAAAACTGTGAACGTTTGAGGAAGCTGATGGAGGGGGCAGATCCGCGCCGCCTTTGACTAAGTTGTTAAGCAGCATTTATTTAATTGTCAACTAAGCAACTGACAGAAGAACCGTTGCGATGTTGCAGGTAATTGGAAGACCTCGGGGCCGGAGTTCAACTTGGCGGAATGCAAGCTGAGGCGCGGGCTTTGTGCTGGCTGGCGGTGGGGCTGCAAGGTTGAGAATGAATGGTATGTTGCCAGCCGAACAGCCATTTGAAAGAGGGAAAACGAGCCAGCCAATACGGTTCAGACGGCTCTAATTCGGGACGGTGCAAAATCACGTCACGAAGATTCCTTTTGCATTAGGGAATTATCTTGCCTCCACATCGGACTTCAGCGGCGTCGCCGGACGCCACCCTGTGAGAACGGCGACCTCTAGCCATTGTGCAGCCGCTGAATCGAGTCCAGGGACAATACAGCGCCATTTCAAGCCGATAGATATGCGAAGAGAGAATCAAAGGGCGTTTTGACCAAGTCCGTTTTAGGAATCGAAAATAATGATGGGCGATGTGCTTCTCCGGAATCCGCCGACTCTGCAATTTTCCGTTCTGGGCTGCTCAAACATCCTCCGAGTAACTTTTGCGGCCTGTTTGCGACCGCGCAATGTCTTTTTGGTCGTCCGTCGCATCTACCGCCTTGGAACTTTTTGCACCTTCAAACCCTATCTGACGGCCTGTCGTTCTCACGTTCGGTTGTCTTTAGGTAGCAAGTCTATCACCCACGAGGCAAATGAGATCAAAGACGACCCTTCTCGGCGGAAAACGCTGCTTACTTCTCTTGAATTGTTGCGTGTCCTCTAAGACAAGCAATGGCTTGAATCTTCGTCTCGAGCTGACAATGGAACGGGTCGCAAGACAGACGTGGCCACGAAAAAAATTATGCCAATAGCCGTGGAAACAAGGCACTTCGCTGTCAGTCAATACGTGTACAAACCCACAGAACGGTCCGCCGACGGACGACGGCTTCGCAACGTTAATCCCTTTTGAATGGAGGAGGAGGTCGAGGCGCAAAGGTAGTCGTTGAATTCAAGTTTAATTATTAATAAATCGCCTCAAATTTAGTTTGATCGAGATCACATGATGTTAGGTCCGAAAAAAATTGAATCAAATTCGTCCGCCGGTACGCCAACCTCACCTTCCTCCCCATGCCTATTTACGAGATGGTGTGCATTTCTGCGCATTTCCCAGAATACGTGCGTTGAAACTCCATTCTTTGAGCGCGTTCTCACTCTGAGCAGAAACACATTCAAGGCCTGGTGCGGCAATCGGCGCTTCATATCTTGGACAGCGGAGGCGTTGTACGCAAGATCAACTCATTGGGAACCCGATCTCTCCCTCAACGTATGAGGCGGCACGGAAATTATCACGAAATCGGAGAGTGCGTGTAATTTTCCATTTATATTGTTTCTCGTTGCTCGTTGCTGAACTGGACTAGCTATTGGACGATGCACTTCGACACCGCGCCGCGGACACTTCGCACTCTAAATGGCCTTATGCGACAAGATCCCCGCGTCATTCGATGGACTGTATTGAAATTAGGGAGTCGGCCAGAGGACATTGCGCGGGAAGGTCGTCGGACAATCCTTGGTGACAGCTTGAACACCCTGGACCTGTAGTCTTTCGATACCCCGAAGTTGGATTGGAAGTGCTCCCCTCCGACTCGCAGACTGCGTCGATCTATCCAAAAAGTATTCATATCGTTTTACCATTGTAAACTAAAAATAAAAAAGGGAAGCCTTAAATTCGCGCTCGTACCCAGTCGAGAACCTTGTGCAGATCTGGGACAGCCTCTTCCACCCCATTTGTGACTTGCTTTTCTGCCCCAGTTCTCTCTAAGAGTAGCGCATTCATACCCGCATTCTTCGCTCCGTGGTAATCGCTGCATTCTTGTTCTGTATTCTGAGGGAGAACGAAGTTGTATAGGGACATACCACTCCAATTCATCCCCGACATGCACACATTCCGAAGGAACGATCGGTTCCTCTAGATCGACATTGACCCGCTGCACCGCAAGTTGGAAGATTTCGGAGGATGGCTTTTCAACGGCTTCAATTTCGCTCAGAATAATAGGACTCAGAAAGAGAGGAAATCCGAGATCTCTGAGCACCGATACTATGGGGTCCGAGATTAGAAAGTTGTCCGTTTGGGCTCGTTGAGGACCATACGCATACGGGAATCCCCATTGCTCACAACCGCTGTCCGCAAGTTTAGACTGTGTAAGGCGTCCACTTGCTTTGTTCAGCCTCATCTTAAGCGTGATGGGTGAACCAACTGACGGACACCAAAAGAATCGTCAAACGGTTTGTAGCCTTCTTTGCTACCGAAAGATGCCATGAGTCGCGGCATAATCAGCGATAAGGAATCCTCAAGGACTAAAAGTTTGAAATTGGCGGTGGTCACAGTAATATATCTCAACAAGAATACCGTTTGAATCTGCACCAGCCTCAAGAGCTGTTCGCCGCACGACCTCGGACCACCATGAGGATTTATGGTTCCCATACAGTGGCTTTTCGGCCTGAAGCTGGCGCAGTGCTGAGCATGAGATGTATTCAGTCGGAGCGCGGTGGGGAAAGAGTAAGCCCACCAATACCAAAGGAACGTTTGAGAGCCTGATGGTCAAGCGGTCCGAGATATGGTTCGAAGGCGCGTGCGTACTGGACGTGTATCGGATATCGCGGAGTAATGAGAGTTTGATGAAGGTCGAACGTAATCAGTCGAATCTTCATAGACGAGCGGCGTCTGTATGTTTTATCGACAAACGATGTAAGAGTAGAGCAAACTTGAAGGGAGAATTGCTTCGGGATGTCGCAACTCCGATGACAGGTGGCAGTGCACTCCGATCACGACGACCGGGCCGATCCTACTTTAGTACTCAGTTTCAACCTCGTTCCTCCCGGTGGACGTCTCAGGCGCTATGTTTGCTGTCCTCTCCATATTGCCAGTTTTCCTGCGACTAGTTAGCGTAGGCGGTCCCTGTGCTGCAATTGCAGGCGAAAATGGATATCCCCAAGTGAGGCTAGTGAATGCATGTTCTCATTTCCCGTCGATGAAGAGACCAAGGCCAACGGGAGTATTCCCCCGCGCGCGCCCTTTAATAATGCGGATGTCACTAGATCATACAAGTTGCCAATAAAACCTTGCCATTTCATACCTCCGTCAACTACATAATCTGAAGGGGAAGCTTGCTTCGGTAATGAACCCTACTTGCGCATCCCATGTTCGGCTGACCCTAATCAGCTTTCAGGTGCCAAAGTACTTCAAATAAATGGCGAGGATCCATTCGTTGCCGTCAACGCGAATGCGCAAGTCACCGGCAGCTATCAGAGTTTCGGGACCCGTCAGAATTCGTAGGGTTTTCCCGACAGCACTTGTCAAACATTGATGTTCTTATCCGCCCCAGATTTTTTTCAAGCTATTCTCGTGCAGCGAAAAGCTGCTCATATAATATGGATCCGCTGAGGCGAAGGGTGCTCGCGCAGCAGCAATTGCATAAGCAAAATAGCTGACATAATTCTCCTTAATTTTCGAATTTCTGAACTTCCCTAAACCGGCTGATTTGGGGATCAATCGAAAGCTATCGAAGAGGACTACCATTATTTGCCTTCTTAGAGAGATTCACGAAAAATTGAATGAGTTTGAAGCACTTCTTTTGCAGGCAATGTCAGCCACCGTGCTTTCATTTTGTACTTGTTTACTGCATTTTCTATCCCCCATCCTCGTCACGTGCATTTAGGTAGAATTGCTTCGCTGCGCTCGCAATCATGGGGAACTTTGCGCAAGATATTCACCCCTTGAACGGTTTCGTTGAGTTAACCATACAACGCCTCAATAACAGCTCGACTGACAAAGTCACCGTCAGTTGACGTTTTGTTATATATTAAAATTTGGGCACAGATTCCATAAGTACCGATCCCGTTTCGGATTGGCAGCGACGAACTTTACAGACAGCCAATCCTATCCTATAGAGCCAATAATTGTGTTAGCGGCAAAGGCACCAATGGGTACAATTTTTTTTGATACTGCCGCGCTTTCTGAATATGCAGAGGGTTGTGCCGCCTGCTACGTATCTTTAACCAATCTTTAACCTCATGATTAATGGCCACCAGGACGCCTTCAGTCCGAGATGGATCCTCCTAAGGCAGGTCTCTTCAACCCCAAGATCATTGTTATTATTTCAAATGGTTGGTCCCTCGGTCTGCGTAGTTCGAACTACATTCTAAATTTCTCAGGTCGTTGCGGAAGTTCTTGTTCATTATTCTCTGCTAGTGCTTATGTTTTTCAAGTACATCTCTCCCCAATTGAATGTCGAGTCAGATCACGATGTCAAAGTCAAAGCGGTGGTCGTTGGGGCCAGCAGGACGTTCTTCAGCAGTAGGTGTCGTCGGCTAAATCACTCATGCAGAAATTGATACCGAAATCAAGGTTTGCTCTTTCCCCTCCTAAAAATCAGCACTCTGATTTTACGGTCGCAAGTCAACGAAACTGAAAAATCATACGCTTGCGCCTCCTGATATGCAGGTGACTTCTCCCATACAGTGCATTTCTGATTGTACATCCCAGTAAGACAAATAGGTGATTTAAGTGCCAACAAACTGCAGAAAAAAATCAGAACCGACGATTTAGCGTGCTCGGCATAAACTTGGTGATTAGGGTTGGATGATCCCCAAGAGCCTGAGGGTTAGCAGTGTCCTCAAAAATGTTCCGGTGACTTATTTTTACCGCAGAATGGCAAGATCACCCCGCAAACTTCAGTATCCCCCTACAACACGCGAGGCAAGCGAGATTTGTTGTAGCGTCTGTCTGCGAGAGACTAGTATCCCCCTGACGATGAGCACGCAAGTACCCCCTTATCTGCATCTTATTTACTGCGTGCAATAGCCCACTGAGATATGGGAATATACGGCGCAAGTGGTGTTCTCTGGGCCATCGATGAGCGTCGCTGAGGAAACACATGCTCAAGCCTTTTTCCCATATGTGGAATCAGGCGTTTAGTTGTTTGTAGTTAATTGGTAAAGCCCTGGTTCACAAATAAGTGTAACCTAACCGTCCGTCCGAGAGTTACTCATCCTCCTCAACGTCCCCGAACTCGAACATGCCTGGAAGGAATGAGCTATGCAAGGGTTGGGTGGCAAATAAATATATACCGAGGCGTCCTTTCTTAGCTTCCGCAACGGCACTTTGAAGCTTTTTCACGACTTGAGGGTACGCCGAGAGATACTTGCAGTTCTTGCGATCGATAGCGGCGACACCGTCGTGCAGAAGATCGGCATTGATACACGCCAAGGGATCTTCTGCGGCAGCGGGATCCGAGGGGTCCATCAGGCGAAGGTGAAGAAGCGGGCCTTCCTTGTGGTCGATGTTGGCGACCAGCTTGCGGCCTTCGCAAAGTGAGCGGAAGCGCTCAATCGCCTCCGTGTAGTATTCGCTCTCGGGACCGACAAGTTTGACGAAACTGAGTAGTCAGCGTCTCGTCATTAAAGTAAGTTTCTGCTTCGCATACCTCAAACGGGCTTCGTGTGCTTGACCAGGAAGCGAGCGGAACTTGGGATCTAAAGGTCGAATATTGGAGAACGCGACAGTGTCTTGGTTGCCGTAATCGATGAAAGTGACCTCGGCCTCCTTTTTGAGAGCGGATACACGACGAATTTTAGCCCGGTACCATGAGCCATCCGAGAATTTTGCTGATACAAGGTCTCCGCCCTTGGGTGTAAAGTTCGGAGGAGCGGCGGCGGTTGATCGATGATGCACGGAGAAGTCTCTCATCAGCTTTTCCAGCGCAGCGATCCCTAAATGCCGTCAGTCGAAGAGAATCAACGTCAAATTGAGCGTACCTTCGGTGTTGAGGATCTGAACAGAGAAACCCAAGCCGTTCGCGGTACGGACATCACTAACGATGACGTCAATGTATTCAGCCTTGAGAGGACCAGAAGGATCTTCTACAGGTGCCTCAGCCTTCTCTGCTTCTTCATCGTAGTCTTTCCACATCTGTAACATGATAAACAAAGGGTAGAAGTTGGGAATTCAGCCACGAACATTCCGCTTTGCTGCTTTTGCCTCGGCCTGTAGAATCCCGTGAGCCGATGCGACTTTTTGTGTTGAATTTAACTGACCTCGGCATCGTACAACTGGCGAGCGGAAGAAAGCCCATCTGCCGAGAATGAATGGACAGTTGCTAAACCCTCCTTGACTAAGGCTACAGCCGCATTTTCGGTTTTATTCAAGTAAAGCGACCCGATGAAACCTCCAGACTTGTCAAGGGTGTCGACTTCAAATTCAACATCTCGCTGCATGTACCGGTGGGAAGCGAATTCGGAAGCCTCGTTCCCAAATGGGTCGCCTTTGTCCGACGTATTGCCAGTGCGTCCTGAGCGAGGAGCGCGAATACCTGGAAAAGAGACATGAAAAAAAAAATCAAGATTTACAGAGTGAGTGACCGACCCCCTAGAACCAACGTTAACGTTTGATTATCCTTCGGGAGTAATAGCCTAACAGGATGACAATTAATATTTGGGCGCACAAGGTCGCAAAAGAGTACTTGAATCGTGATCCTGCAGCAACATAATCAACGACAGCCGATACCCGTCCTAAACGCTTGAAGCTGTTGAGGAACTGGGTAGCGCGCGCAACTGACTGTGAACGGTCAACATGAGAATGTGGATGTAGAATATGTAGATCGGCTTACCTCGGAAATATTCAATGGTTGCTTCGGTGCTGGTACATCTTTGCCAGAGTGAATTCCCCGGCCGTCGGTAGATGCGCTGCGAGGGCAAATTAAGAGAGGGGATGAAGTAATTTACTGGACACTCACGCCAGCTCAGCCGTCATGAGTTTATCGTAATCCGAGGCACGGTCCTCGTCGTCACGCTTATGGCGGACCAGACCTGCTAAACCCTTTTCAAGCAATTGCTCTGCTATGTTTCTTTCAAGTCGTCAGAGAAGGTGCTTCAAAGGCAAAGTAGAAGCTCACGCATTTTGGCCCCCGTAGCGTATGGTTGCACATTCTCTTTCCTCAAAGTCCCCGTCGCGAGGCCGGATAAAATCAATGGTCACTTTTACGTGTTTACCGATCAGTTTTTTGCGCAGGAATTCTCGCGCGTCCTGTGCATATTGGGCCTGTTTAGGATCTGAGAGCCTAACCTGGGTTCAGAAAGGGTCATGAATCGAGCAGCACTACATACTTGGGGCCGCGAGTCGAGCTAAGTTGCAACCGACGCTCTTTTCCGGTGTCCTTCTCGACGACGGAGATTTGGTCCCCGCTCCACACACGAACGACCGTGGCGTCGAATACTCTCGCCTGACCGTTGGCCGCAGTGCCGTTCGATTTCGAAGCTGAGGTGGCAGGAGCGTTGGCGTAAAGGCAGAGGCGCTTTTCTTTCGCGATCTTCTCTGCAGCACGCAATTTCTCCATACCACCGCTACTCGCGAGCATACCAGCATGCCAGTCAACGACGCGGGCTAAGCCAGAAGCTACCAAATGCTCCGCAACATTTCCGGCAGGATGTAAAACTAATTGAAACTGAGCACCATCTAAAACAAAAGGTTCAAGGAGCTAACCGGTTCCAATGAAAATGCTGGCCGGAGGAGCCGCACTGCCATTCGCGCCGCTTTGGAATGGTGTTGCGGTTGATGTGGGCAGTGACAGTATTTGGACCCGTACAAACCGTTGGAGAAGGCGAGATTCAGTGAAGAATTTGGCCTGAATATAGTTGCTAAAACTCCAGGTATATGTAGGACTCTACGCACCTCTTCTCCCCACGTTTCTGAAGGTTCGCCTTGCTTGGAAGATGTACGAGGGCTTCGTACGCCAGCAAGTGCGATATTGACAACTTGGTGTTCGCCGTCTGGCATCAGCAACCGAACTCGTAAGGTAGATCCGTCGCGGACCTGCTCGACGATTGCTAGCGTGGGCGGACTTCAGTCTTTGCTGGAGACCATGTGCAGAGATAAGTTACCGTCGAGGGATTTGCCTTTCCACTCGGAAACAAAGGCCTGCGAGTCGTTCGGCATTGTATGATGGACAGCGCGTGCCTGTCGCGAGTGAATATCTTGAAACAAATCGATGAGAATATGCGTACCTGAGGTCCGTGAGGGTTCCAAAGCCCCTTGCCCGCGGATTTTGCCTCGTTTTCGAGCTCACGTTTCCGTAAATCTTCCTCCGTAGGGTCGCGTTTGATGTCCTTGAGTTTTGCCCATCCGTTCCTCAATAGTTCGGTTGTCAGGTCATGGCCTCCGATTTCAGCAGAACCGAAATCGCGAGTAACATCATCATTCGCCGGGAGGGAATGAGTTGAGACAAAAGTGATTTCTTTGCCCACGGCGAAGGCTGTTGGGGAGTTTGGCAACGCGTATGATGCATTGCAGGAGAAGAGGAACGGTGGGAGATGGAGGGAGGATGATCAGGAATTCAACAAATAAACTCCGACACTGATGCTTACCGCGCAGAAATTCGCGAGATTCATAGGCCCAAGGCTCGTCCTCCCTGGTAGATGTGCCCAACCGGGGTGCGGCAATGTCGGCGAGATGCAAAATTCTGGATAAAAATTTGAGAGACGGTCGTGGGAGAAGTCAAGCTACGAACCGCTCCTTCGGCGGTTGACCTTGAGCCCCAGCTCTGCCACGCAGGATCAACGAGTCGCCCGAGATGACGGACTTGACGATAGCTTTCAAGGACATTGCGGAGGTTTAATTTTGCGAGATATACAAAGTAGTTTTTGGTACGAACTCTGAAGCAGTTGCTTTTAGCAGCGTGGGAAACTTCCACGTATCTTTTACGTCCCGCAGTGCCGGTCGTGCGACCATTACATCTACTCGAAATTACAATGCAAGCGTAGCAGAACGTCACGATGCGACTGTCTATTCTGCTTGAGAAGCCCGTTAGGTGTATTCAGCACCACCAAAAAAAGTTGGCAGCGCGACAAAGCAATCCTTGCAGAAAGGTCCGTAACCTCACGGCAAACGAGTCGTCGCAGATGAGGATTAATCCACAATAATAGGGACGTCGAGGAGTCCACTTGTGATCGCGCACGAATGAGAAATGTACCGCTGCTTATGCGACGTATCGAATCTTGATGGCTCCGGCACGATTTCGGGCCTCCAGAGCTGCAAAGATGCGTTGGATGAGCTGAGGAAGCAATTGAGAGAAATAAACACGACCTTTCATCTCCTCGGCCTCCTCGCGTTGTTCGTAGTCGAGAACAAGCCGCTTGAGATGCTGTTGCTCTACCCTGTCTTGTTGTTGTGCTGATCGTGTGTGCACGGCCAAGGCGGACGCCGAGGGGACAGCAATTTGACGTGTCTGTTCCAGCGGATTAGGAGAGCCACTAGATAAAATATGAAATGCTT
The DNA here is from genome assembly GCA_029233265.1 of Mycena alexandri. NCBI lineage: Eukaryota > Fungi > Basidiomycota > Agaricomycetes > Agaricales > Mycenaceae > Mycena > Mycena alexandri. The sequence continues at coordinate 732,444 of JARJCM010000004.1, forward strand.
GCTTGTTGTTTGTTCCCTCGCTTGGTAATGACGGTGAAATTCATCACATTCTGGCCGTCGCCTTGACTGGCGCTCAACTCATCGTCCGCTTCGTCTGGTCGTTTCTTTCTTGTGCCAGGCGGGAGGACCGCAGCATCCCACAAGGCAAGAGCGGTCTTCTTGTCGACCTTGCGGGATTCCGCCGAACTGTCAGTGACCATTTTTGCCAATTCTTTGGCGAATTCTGCCTCTGCCTCTTCTGACGGACCAAGGTTGTCTTGTAAGCTGTTGCTGGCTGATAAAACGACCAGCTCATCGGGTGATGGAGCTCTTTCTTTGACCTATAAGCGATCTGATTAGGTGTGGATTGTACCATGCGCAAAGATCCTACGGGCGATTCTGGAGCTTCTTCGTCCTCGTCTTCTTCTCTTTCGGTCTCCTGATGCCTCTCATCCTCATCGCCGCTCTCATCGCCGCTGCCGTTACTGCCCTCTAGAACTGCAGTGAAGGCATTAATCTTAGCTCGAGCATTAAAAATATGGCTTACGATCAGAGTTTTGGAAAGCAGAATTAAGCATCTCGTCCACAGCATTCGCCGCTTCTTCGAGCGTTTTCGGCATCTCTAACTTGGGTCTCACAGCCTGGGGCATCGCTCAGTACGTGGTAAATGTTCGGGGGCGGGAAAGAAAATACCTCGAGAGAATCTGATAGCATGAAGTCAACGTCCATCGGGATGGCCTCTTTGCAATGCACGTAATACTGCAAATCATCAACATTTTGAGAAATAAAAGCATATGCGGTTTACCTGGAAGAACACCAAGAAATTGTCCAGTTTCTTTCGTTGGGTGCCTCTGTCGAAGCACATTCCACATGTATCAAGAAGTACACAAACGAGTCTAACGCGGAAAAAGTCGTCTGGCATATCGAGTGCACAGAATTGATTGGGCAAAGGGCGCGCGTCCGCTGAAAGAGGAAACCGGTCAGCCAATGGATACAAAGAATATGTTAATCACTCACGGTGCCCAAAGGTGACCAAGGACCACAGCGTGTCAAATACAATCCCAGAACTAAGCAGCCGATAGATATACAGCTCTCCTAAATATTTGATTGTGGCCACTCGTCTTTGATTTGTGCTGTATACATTCTGTTCGAGACCCCGCCTGACGTCTTCCAATACCTGGTCAACGACCGCAACTGCGAATTCGGGGTGATAACGCTGTAGGTCATACGTAAGCATGGCCAGTAAGCTGATGTTGCTGAACTTGATCTTCCACGGCTTGGTAAAGACTTTGTGTAGCATACGGCGTGCATCTTCCATATCCCAGTCAATTTTGCGAATCAACTTGAGAACCTTGTCGATGGTCTTCTTGGCAAGAACATCGTAGATTAAATGTCGGATGAAGAGCTCGACGGGTGCGCGGTGTTTTTCTTGTCGCGGGGCACGTTCAGGAGGGTTGCACTGAATATTACGTAAGCAAATCGCGTTGACAATCTTCGTGCATCCCCACCTGATAGTAAGCATTCTCCAATAAGAGTAGCTGCCGCTGATCGAAATGCTGCATGCTTTGTTTTCGACGCATAAGTTCCAGCTGAGCGCAAGGTCAGACACTCGCGGAGAAAAACATGGCAATCCAGTCTCACCATTGTTCCGAATCTCTGGCGCGTGTCCTCGCTCCTCAGCAGGAAGCGGCCACACCCCTCCAAGAGCAATGCTATATTCTCGACGTTTGTTCCCGAAAAGTCGTCCAAGCAGACTTTGAATACGTGCAGGATGAGATGCGAGGGCACGACTCGGAACTTCGTCAAGTTTGACAAATACATGATGTTCTGTCCAGTATTTAGTGACAGTAACCCAGATACAAGGGAAAATCACCTTGAGCCTAACTTCTGAAAGCTCTTTGACGACGTTCTTCTTCCTCTGCAAGTACCGAAACTCTTCATCCAACTAAAGCTCCTGAGTGAAGAAAAAAGGGTTAAGAGGACGGAGAACTCACAATAGCCACAAGATCAGTGCCAACATCCACCATGTACTTATTGAGTGTCGCGACGAGCCGAGAATAATGAGGCAATAAATCTGTACGATTTTTCGGTACTTGGCCCAGGAACTTGAAACAAATCAGCGCTGGAAGGAGGACACGTCGAAACGTCGATGTACCCTGACGAGCCGTTTCCGAGCGGCCTTTGAGTTCAAGAACGCAAAATCGATTGCCGCTTGGTCGATCAACGCGCGATTCGTGGCGTCCGGAAGACGGACAAGAAGAGCGGTCAGAAGCTGCGATGGCCCTTGCGGGGCCAAATGAGGAGAGAGTGGGGGTGATGTTGCTCTCGGTGTGCCGGGTGTAGGGGTCGGTGCACTAAGAACTCGTGAAATCGATATCAACTAGGTAGATCGAAAATACTCACTCTTCGTGATCCATTTCTTGTGTTTCTTCGCTCCGACTGGATTGTTCTGACACTCCATCCTCACCAAGATTCTCAAGTTCTTCTTCCAGCTTTCTCACCTCCTCCTGCTCCTTCTCGATCCTTTCCTTCTCCTTCTCCCCATCGAGCTCACTGTCAGACTCCTTTCCTTCCGTCTCATCTATCCCAAGAACCCCCCGTGGAACAAAATCTTTCAAATCTTGCACGTCCTCGAAAAATCTTCGCTCCTCCTCGTCTTCCCATTTCCCGCCATTGCCCATAATCTCGTCGTTTTCGTCTCCGGGAAGATTCGACCGGTTCGAGCCTATTAAAATGGAGTCGGACTTCTGCGAATTGGTGGGGAGCGCAGGGAGCGGGAGATAAAGTAGCTCAGAAAGGCTGAAGGTCGGGCATCAATATGAATGTTTATGGCAGTGAGAGGCACCAACGATTGACAGCTTGCGAGCAGTTTTTCGTAACCCTTGGTCATCTTTTCGTAGGCCTGTTGACGATCCTCGAATATCTCTCCAGACCGGATGTACGCTTCATGGTTTCGTCGATCTTGCTCTTGAAGTCGCTGTGGTGATTTAAGCAATCAAGCGGTGAAATGGGGGGGAATCAAGTCTACTGTATGCTCGATAATAAGCTTCTTGCAAACATTTTCGAAGTAACCTTCACACATGCGTTTGAAGCGATCGCGAATTTCCTGCTCCACCAACTCTTCGTCTTCTTTAACTAGAGATGGGAAAGCGCCAGATTCAGCCGTTTGAGTTGACAGCGTTCCAGGTTCGGAAAGCGCAGAAATTTGTTTAGCGGCAGTAGGTGGCACTATACCAAGGTATGGTCGGGAATATGCCTTGAGAAATGTTGAAAGAAGGGGCAGGGAGGACAAGGTTGGATCATTAGACAGCTGGAAAAACAGATGTCGCAATTATAAGAGATTGGCTTGTTGATGTCACTTGCCAGTTCCTTCAAGATCTTCATTATCCATTCTCCTCCGCTTCGACCAGGGCCGTCCCGGATTATCCCAACCAACGCCAACTCTGAGCACACTCTAAGCACAGGGCGCTGACGCGTAACACGAGAAGCATCATCCTTCTCGCGCTGCTCTGGCGCAAGGGCTGCCAGAGCAGCTCTGGAGGGAGCTGCTAAGGCAGCGGACAAGGTGGATACGATTGCCGGCGTGAATGCGGCGGGGAAACGGCGGTGAAGTAAAGATATGATCTATATGGCCTGTTCCAGCCGTGTTTTCTATTGACAAGGGAATGTGAATTGACCTCGACTGCGTTCCATACATCCTTTTCGGTCTTGCAGCGCGCGACGCCTTCAACAGCAGCGGCTACTATCTCATCGACGTATTTCTCGAGAGACAGGGTGTCGATGTCCTTGAGAATTTGGTCACGGTTGTCCATTGCCATTGACTGGCGCATGCGCTTGATTAACGCGGTATGCCGCTTGAGAGAAGAATCCAGTTTGGACGATTCTAGACATGGTTTCGTGTCATATTGTTAGTTGAGGTGAGGAACGCACCCTGGGCAGTCGGGTTGGCATTGAGAGATTTCAGAGAGCTTCGCTTGGCCAACCGGACGCGTTCCTCGTCTTGCCTTGAGCTGGTCTGGGATCCATTGGCTAGAGGCGGGTCCATGCTGCAAGCGAACCAATCGGAAGCGTGAAAGCGGGAAGCGCACGCATTATGTAACCACAACGGCCAATGGACGGCTCCGACGACTACTTTTTCGACGACGATATTATTCTCGATGACCAGACCCTGGCCGTCCTCGACTCGGAGGAACAGAAGTATCTCTCCCAGGCACCTCCGCCGGCGAAACGGCAGAAAACTGACAAGGGCTGGAAACCAGTCGCCATTCAAGGTCGTGCACCCGTGGTGGACGAAGACCTTCCCGAGATTTCCGTCCACGGGGATGGATCATATGTATTCCGTGGTCCACCAAGAATCGGGGGATCCAATAGCACCGGCATCGCTCCAGCCACACGCCAGCCTCCGATACCCCATCAACGCGTCGCGAGTGTTCCAGTCGCGTCGCGTGTTCCGACACATACGCGTCCGCCGGAACCCCCGGCGCGTCCTCGCGACCCTGCGCCTCAGGCCGCGACACACGCGCGCGTTCAGGCTCCGCCAAGGAGGGAGCCTCCGCCAGCAGTCGCCTCCGACATTTCACAAGCGCAGGGCGAAGCGTTGCGCAAGCAGATAGAAGAGGTTTTCAAAGTCCATAGCTCGTTCCTCCACGCCATTCAATATATCTGCAGCTTCGAAGGGAGAATGAGAAATATCGAGCTGAGCTGAAAGACGCCACGGATGCCAAGTTGGCCAAGCAGGGCGAAGTTTCAATTCTCAGACAAACAATCGAGAAGGTACTTGCCACTGGTCAAACGGTCGGCGTGCATCTGAAACACAGTATTAGGGAGCTCAGGATCATGCGACACAAGTTGCAAAGCTCAAGGTCGCAAAGGAGGAGTCTGAAGCCAGGCAAATCGCATTACAGAAAGAGATGAAAGTCGAAATGGAGCGTTTGAAAACACAGTTCATTTTCAAGGTTAGTTTCTAAACATCTCTTATAATTTGGTTGACTCCGTAATTATTAGCAACACGAACTGGAAAGCTCATCTCGGAAGCCACCGGCATCTGTGCGCTCAAAGCGGGTTGCTAAAGACATCCCTTCGACACCGCTGGCTGTGCCTTCTCAAATTCGGGGCTGGAATGCGACTGCGAGTCATGCTGGATTCCCCGACCAATCCCCCGTGCGAGCACGCGGTAGTCCCCAAGGCGCAAATGCTCGCAGAACTCCAGAGAAATTGAGGAAACCACCAAAACTAATGGGATTCCAGAATTCTTTCGCCGATGCGACGCCTATTCGGAGTGTCCAGTCTCGAACTAAGAAGGTCACAGATAGGTCGGAGAGTGTGGTCCCGGGTCGCGAAACTTCCCCTTCCACTAGTCCCATCCCATTCCCGCAACAATTCACCGACGTCAAGATGACTGACTTTGCTGATGAACTGAGTGGGCCAGAAGCAACCGACGCTGAACGACCTGCCGACGAAGTTATGCTTCTCGACGATCTCCAGGAGATTGCACCATTCAACTGGAAAGCCGAGGTACTTGATTCTTTCACCTCGCCAAGTCAATGCTAATTTTACCAGCTAACCCGCATCATCCTGACGCATTCGTCGCCCCAAGGGACCTCTCCTACGTTGAAAATACTAGTTGGGCTCACCCTTCCTGCTCCGGAACTGGCGGAGCAGTACTCCATTGCTGTCACGCGCGTCCTAGAGCTCGTCGCTAGCACTTCGCAACACAAAGACTACGAAACGGCTCTTTCAAGCCTATGTCGATATCTGACTTCAATGCTCGCGATACTGAACGGTACAGATCTAGTGGGTGATTGGTTATATTGCGAGATTAGTTGTTAACCCATCACAGGTACACGAACTCGCGGTCCTTCTTAATCTGTTGACCTATTTAAGTTGCTCACTGCCTATATTCGCGCCATCGTTACTGGCTGTATCACACGAAAATGGTGATGATTGTGATATCCTTGAGACCTTATGCTCTATCGTCCGTGATCATCTCGATCCAACGAACCACAAACACACTAGTCTCGCTCTCGGAAGTGAGACGATTGGTTTACTCGACAGCCTATGCTGGAATGTGAAAGATGATCTCATTAGCCGGTGTGTGTGTTTCTCCTCCCGGTATCCTACGATCAAACCTTTGTAGTTTGGCGGTGCTTTGCAACAGCAAGGATATCTTGATGATTTTGTTGGACACGTCGCAACCCTCTTGGTTTCTCCGGCGCAGTACCCAACTACTCGTATTCCTAGCCACCCGTGCGTGCACCATTTCTCTTTATTTGAGTTTTCCCCTGATGAAATAAGATCCCAAATTATCACGCGATCTGCTTTCGAGTTCGGAGAAGCCTCTTCTTTCGGACGGAGGGAAAGCAAAAGATGTCACAAAAGTCCCTCACATTGAACGAATGTGCTCAATCCTCATCGACGCCTCTCGAAGAGATTCTGATGTCAGTCGGCGGGTAATATCTAGCGCGTCAATTTCGCTCATTCTTGTCTAGGCGGTTGAGATGAAGAGTCAAATCCTCACTTTCTTCGGAATCCTCTCGGTGGCGCATCCGGACGTGCATGCACTTCTCGTGGGCTGTCAAGGCTTGGTCCCTTCCCTGGTGGCTTTCTTAACACAAATGACACGCCTTTTATGGGAAGGCGACGAATTCTTTTCGATCAATTCCGAGGCAATTGCCAAGTGCGTTCTGATGACTCGACCATTGATTCCGGGGACTGATTTCGGATAGGACAATACGGACCCTCAACCAAACGCTCTTTCTTCTCCACCATCTGGTCTTCGGCATTGAACCCAATTTCAACCTCCGACACAGACTCCATTACGCACCGTCCCGAACCTTCAACGGAATAACCCACATGTTCATAGTCACTTTTGGGAGACTTGGGTGTGCGGATCCTCCTGAGTGGATAGAATCGACCCATAAACTGGAACTTGAGAGCGTTTCAGGTACTTGTTTGTCGGTGTTTCAACCTGAAATCATAGAGCTGATCCCAAAATTCGAAGAAATGGCACAGGACCTCTTGGACCTTGTCGTGGATGGCCCTGAGGGCGACAGCATTTGGACCGCCTATCAAGTCGACCCTGGAGACACCGGCGACAATAGCGACACCGATGAAGAGGACATGGAGGCCAGATTACTAGGCACATAGCAGTTGCCAAATTAGGTATCATAATTTCAGACCATTCTATGCACAAATCTCATGGGAATCTACCAGGCACACCAGTCCACCCTATGTGCCACCATTCTTGGCTGAACTTTCAGTCTGGTATACGGAAGATCAGTTGTATATTACGCCTGCAGTTCGAATCGGATACCTGGCGGCAGAAATTCTTCACCCATTGCAACTTTCGTTTTGCCGTCTTGGATATGCGTGGTGTATCCGCCCAAAGGCGCCTCATCGCTACTTCGCAGGTCTCGGCCCGATACTTTTCACTCAGACGGTTGCGGAGCTGTTTGTATTGGAAGGTATCTTCACTCGAAGCGGGCGATTGACTCACCGGAATACTAAGGTCGCTGGCTGGGTTGGCGAAATCCTCTGTGTCGATCGGGACTGTAATGTTGACGTGCCACAAACCATACTCCTCCAGCCACAGCTGCCATACACAGTCTTCCCAGTCCGAAGTCCGCGAGGCCAAGAAACCCCGCTCCGTACACCACACCGGATAATTGCGAGGAAGAATGACGGGCGTAAGATCAGGGATGGAAAACGCCGATGTAACTAGATCTGTAACCAACAGAGGTTTTCTGGCCGGAAGGTGCAGGCGGGAGGCCAAAGCGCTATAGAAATTCGATGGCAAGACGTTTGAAATATTCGCAGGGAAAAGCATGACGGTTTTTGCGGAATTTGCGTACAGTCGGGCTAAATTGAGGTACGCAGAGGGAGAATGTCCGGTGTGCGTGCTGTGGATGAGATGCAACGAGAGACCAGACAGGGATGGATGATCTCGCAAAGGTTTGATTCGTTGGAGGAGTTGCTGGTGGGGGATCGAGTGTGGCTGAGTTTTTGTTGTCATTACGAGGGATATTGGACCTGATCCATTGAGAAAAAATCGACGATCGGGTTATCTTAGGACTTACCAGGCCATTGTGAAGCCCATGAAACCAGTAATCGAAAGCTGGCATCGCCATCATCGTTTGTCCAAAGGCAAGCGGTTATTCCGACGGCCGGAGTGGCAGGAAGGATGATGTAAGGTTCGAACATTTGTGAGCCACCGCCAAGATACGAAGAGATACGCGACAATCTTTGTTCTGCAGATAGGAATTCGAAAGGCGAAGGCACTACTACAACGTCAAAATCGCGTTGACCACGTCTAAGCTCGGCAGACCTATTTCATTGCGCATACGGGCAGCGTTGCGAAGATGGAGATACTTGTATAGTGCGGTCGACGTGAATGTGACGCTCAAGAAGCAATACACGAGAGCCATCCATTTCAAGACCAGGGACTTCCAGGAGCGCGAGGACGCGTGATGATCCTGAAAATGTATCGAAATTGGGATCTCGGGAAACAAGAAAACGCGGAGTGTATTCGTGAGGTTGTTCGGGCTGGAAATTACTGGAGAAGTCAGGGAAGAGGATTCTTTGGTCGAGAGAACCGAGCCGCCTGTCGCTCGGAGACGCTGCTGCGAGTTGGTGGTGGAAAGATGACTTTGAAAGCTGCCCGAGCCGCTGGTAGATTCCGGCAGGGTGCGCGGGTGGGTGGCCGACATTTTTCTAGGAGGATTAAAAGAAGAAGCGGGAACTTCCGGACGGGCCGGAAGCCCGAATTTACCCACGGTTGAATAAAAGTTTTAGAAAACTGCGCTGGGATGATGCAGGCACACAATCTCCTTCATTCCCATAGCTACGTGGAAACCTGCTATAAATGGAGGAACACGATCATCAAAGCGAGAGGGACGAAATTGAACACGAATTATAACAAAGCGTTTGAAGGTCAAGAGGATAAATCGGCACAGTCACTGTCCTGGTATGTCGGAAGAGCCAAATAGACGCTGAAATCCCTCAAAGTGCATGAGGAGTGAACTATGAACACTGGGCGAATGCCGGCTGGTTTTATTAATTCAGCGCCTGTCGTGCTCGGTACGTAATGTTATGGCCGGAGATGCCATACCGAAGAACAACCGATTCAAAGATGTGATTCCGGGAGTGTATCAATCGAATACAATTTAGTACGCCACGACACAAAAAAACCATCTAGAGAAGACTGAACGAGAAGAATCTCGTAACCCTCGGAATCATGAAGTAGGCGCGCCCAAGCAGCAACGCAATCAAAAAGTTATGCCTACAGTACTAGGGGTCAAAGATCTGCTTACTGAGGCTGTTAGTGAAACAAAAACTACTGAATTGATCGGCTGCAGCAGAGAGTCCGGTGATGCGCTGTGAAGAGATGTAGGTTGTGGGCTGGAGCCACAAGCGAGAACACAGCCAAGATAGAATTCATTCTTCGGCTTTGAGGCAAGGAAGGATATTTGGGACGGTCTAGTCTGAGTTAAGCGGATCACTGACAGCGGTTGCGGGAGAGTATGGGTTGAAACCTGCTCCAGGCAGTTCCCGCAGGACGGAGTTGCCATGCATGAGGTTGAAAAGGAACATCGCGACATTGTGTGATCGCATCTGATGCCGTTGCCCCTCTTGCAGTGGCAGTGCGGTTTAGAAGGGTTAAACCATCGCGTTCGCCCCAATCTCGTTCATTCCCTTGACCTTTATACCATGGCCTCCGTTGAACCTCCCCCGTCCCCCGGCGTCGGTGCTCGCAGAAAGGGCCCCAAGACTCTCCCTACTCTCCCCTCCTCCGCCTTCTCTCCTCCCAACACCGGCACTGGCGAGCGCTTTCCTTTGCCTGCCAGCCCCAGCACCGTCCATCCAGATGTCGTTATCGATGCCCACGTAGTTGTCGCTGATCTGGACCCCACTCTCGCCGCGTGGAAGAAAGAGGCAGGGCAGTCTCTCGGCGGTCGTATTGGTGGCGTCGTCCTTGCGTTGCCCGAAGCCGATGCAGAGAAATTCGTCGCAGGGTTCGTCGCACACATTCTGCCCTCTTTCTCGTGTTAACCGATTGTCCAGATTGCAGGCCAAGGCTCCCGGCGTCCCGATTCTGTCCCTCATGGTCCCGTTCCAGCTCCAGGCTGCGCAACACCAACTGCCCGCTTACGCCTCGGGGCTGGCCATCCCCATCTCCCTGTCGACCTCTTTCACTCAGGCGACTCCCGAGGCCATCGCTAGCTTGAAATGGGCTTTATCCCAAGGCCGGCCTGTTGATATCGATGTCCGGGCCGCCCTTTCCGACTCGATGTTCGAAGCTTTCGAAGACTTGCTCTCCAAAGCCATCGCTGATCTACCGTCGGTGCCTCCCATAATAATATGTGAGTATGTTTGTGTGCCACGATGCTCTGAATCCGACCTATTCTGCAGCGAGTGTACTCCCGCCGCCCCATGACCTGTCTTTGTCGATTGTCAAATTGATGAAGCACCCCACGTATCGGGCATTCCAGTCCCAGACTGCAGCTCTGTCTCTGTTTCCCGAGCTGTATGTCAAATTCCTTCCGCCTACCTGGGATGCGCCCACACCGGCAACCCCATTGGAGCCCACCAGCGGCTCGTCGGAAACTGACTCCAAACAGCTCAAGGAGTGGAAACGGCGTGTCAAAATGTATCGTGAGTGATCAAGTGAATTAGTCCCGTTGACTGCGTCTCACAGTTCCTCGTAGTTGGGCCTGTCATGGAGGCGTTTGGATACCAGCGCATTATCTTCGGTTCCTCCCCGTCTCCTGCGTCCCAGAGCGCGTCGCTCGCAGGTGACTGGTACGAGATTGCTAGAGAGTCCCTCGCAGAGCTGGGGGTCGAACAAGAGTTTATCGACGCTGTATTTTGCTCGAACGCCCAAAAAGTGTACGGATCGTAGATGTTGTACTTAAGTTACAAGATTGTATTTCATATTATAAAATTGGACCCACCGATGTAGTGAAAAGATACCGCGAACTTGTATCTATGAAAAATGACATTGACTGATCATGATTGGACCTACATGGACCCACCGGGCCGAGCGATTCGAGCGGCTTTATGATCATGGGCTTCTCTTTTATAAGCGTCGTCTTTGAAGCGAAGCGCTTAAGTCGACGCCGCCTCAAACTTCTGCTAGTACATGGCCGCCCTCGCAGATACACAACCTGGGTAGCGTCGAGTTCTACAACCCAGACGCTTTCATCTGACGCTGTTCCTCGTTATAGGTACGGTCGCCGAAACCGCCACAACGACTCGGACGATTCCTCGTCAGTCTTTCCATCTTCCGTCCTTTGTTCGCCGGCTGAGTGGCATGTAGGAGCAGCCGCGAAACCTCACCTGTCCGGGTAAGCGAACCATTCTCGTTGTCTTCTTTCTGACGCACAGATCTGTAGAAAGCCACCAAACGTTCCTTTACGCCCACATCGGACTCGGAAAATGAGTCAAGAGTAATCCCTGGTGCCGACGACGACACCCCGCCGCCGGAAGCGCCCTTGATACGACAAGCTGTTGCGTTCTCGTGGACTCCTTCCATACCGACCGCTCCAACGAGTATAAACACGTATCAGGCGTCCGCTATCCCGACACAACAGAATTTCTTGCCTGGCCAAGTGGTCCAGGCGCCTCCTCCGCCGCCACTGCCGCCAAAGCGACGCGGGAAATCAAAGAAGAGAAGCGCCCCCCAATTTTCCGCTCAAACTGGCCGTTTCCGTATTGGTGCCTATGACCCGACGCCGGTCACAGAGCCGGCCATCACTGGTGGCGAGGGCCCGTACGCGTCCATGTATCGCGCTACGCCTGCGGCTTCAACTGAAGGTCAAGCCTCTAAAGCAGCCCCGACCGGGAGCAGGAAGAGGTCCAAACCTTCCGAACCGAAACCCAAGGCTTCGACTTCCAAGGCAAAGGTTAACGCGAAATCTTCAACCTCTAAGAGCAAGGCGTCCGGCTCCAAGCGAGGTGCATCCGGTGCTTCGGCTAGCATGGTACAGCCTGAAGCGGGGCCGTCGAGCGGTTCACACTATCGACGAGATTATGTGCAAGGCACTGAGCAGTCATCCACTGCAGGATCTCCGTCACCTCGACCGGACCAACGACACTTACCAGGTACTGTTTTATGCGTTGGAGAACTTGAACCTCGCGACTTACTTTCCACAGTCCCCAAACTCCGACTCCTGACGATCTTGATAGAGGACCTCCGCGGTGAAGTGACTGATTGCCAGCTCGCAGAGGTACGCGTTCGTCTCCGAGATACTACGGACGGCGGTTTCTGGGCCAATGCCGAAGATATTGTGCGCCTCTCTTCCTCAAGTTTGGTCATTGCTGAAATTTATGTTTCATGTGAAAGTGCAAAGCCCTCCAGGGCAGCCCCGCAAGAATCGACGGTGAGTCGATTGCTATTCAGTTCATAAATATGTTGCTGATCATCCCTAGGTCCTGCGAAGATTTTCGTGTGGAGGGGAAAGTATCGACATATCATCCTCAAAGTTACCGCAGACAATCGAGACGAGTGGGTGACTGCAAATGTCGTCGTAACTCCAGAGAAAACCCTGAATATGATCGTCGAAGTACGTACCGAGATTTTGCACGCTCAGCTTCCTCACTGATGCGTCTACACACAAGGGTCTCCCTCCCGTTGCGCCAGCACCGCCGGTAAACCCACCGCGGGCTCCCAGAGAAAATGTGGAACACAGTTCCTATGTATCACCTCGAGTCGGCCCAATTTTGACCACTAACCAAGAGCACGCTAGTCGAAAACGACGGCATTCCCCAGACGACGAGTACGACGGGCCGCGCCAATCGAGTCAGTGGTCGCCGTCCACTCTCGCTTCTTCCCTGCGCGAGCCCCCATCTCGGGCCTCGACATCGACATACTACCACAACTCTTCTTCCTCCCACCATGGGGCTGGTAATGCGCAAATGCCCATCCCAGACCCGTCGTCCCCGGCAATCTCCGTTTCTCAGTTTAAGGATCCGCGCATTTCACTTAGTCAATACATGGCTGTGGCAGAGGAACAAAATCAGGCTCGGCTTCAGGCACAAATGCATCAGTCCAGGTCTTCTTCCTTAGAATCGGAAGATCCAGACTTGGTCCACGAACGAATTTCGGAGGAGGTGGATCAATTTATCAAATCGGACAGGACTTGGGTCGACTATTTCAAGCTGTCGAGTAAACCGCGGAGTGCGCCCAATGTATTGAAGGAATACGAGGTAGTGCAAGGCCTCGTAAAAAATTGGGTGGGCACCGTCGTGACGTCTGGGGCGGTCATCGAAAAGGTGGGCGAATTCTTGCTCTCAACGACCTCCTTTCATCTCATGTGTTCCTGCTAGTCTCATCTTGCGCGGGCTTTGAAAATCGATGACGACCCCGCCGAGCGTGACAAATACATGTCTGACTGCACCGAGACCCTTCAGCTCATGGCACTTTATGGACCAGAGGGTCAGCGTTTGCAGGATCCCGAGGTTGCCCAAAGGGCGAGTGATGAGACCGAGCCGGGATACCAGACGAAACCGGCCCGCGCGCTGTTGAAGCTGTTGCGTAGAATTGACGAGCAGTGGGTTGCGAGTCATCCCGCCGACTAGTAACTTAGCAATAAAATTTGGTTTCATCCATACTTACATCTAGCCTCCTTAGTCGAGCCATGACTAGTTTTTTTTTTTTTTTTGGTGGAGAGTCGGGAAAAACATCGGATTCAAGCCGACCCGGCATGAGCCGATCAACGGCTTCCTTTTTCGACGGACGTTCCGCACTCACTACGTCTACCGTACGGCCAAAGGATAAACCACGACGGCGACAGAACAGCTACCAGACGCCTACGAGATGACGTCCAGAATTGCTGGACCCTCCAAGGCGGAATCGACCTACGACTACACCGAGGGCGCTTCTGCAATCGACATTAACAGTGCAGTCGCGAACAACCGACGTTCGCGACGCGATTCCCAGTACAGCACACTCTACGCTGAAGATGGGGACGGTTCCATGTTTAGGTGCGCCGCCGTTGTCTGGTCCTTCTGGCTCCCTCTTCTGACTTGTTGCCAGTGGTCCAGGCCATTCTGCGAATCCCAGCAGGTATTTCGAGGGCCTCTGTTCAATTAGACGCGGCTACACAGCTGATTTATTTCAGTGTGTCGAGAATGCCCCATATCGACGCCGCGAGGAGGAGTACTGGTAGCTGGTCGCGTACCCGACGGAGAAGCCAGGACTCAACTGGCTCTTTAAGGCGCGGGCTCAGCCGCAGGTCTAGTGGAGATAGCCAAATCTCGCAGCAAAGCGAGGATATTGAGCAAGAACAAGATAGCGACAACGATGAGACTTCTTTGCCTGAGACGCGGCTGACCCCCCCTCCTCGGTCCGGCGTCTTCGATAATATTGCGAGTCTGTTTTCAAGGACACCTCAGGTGACTGAAACACCCAATCGAAGACGACCATCCTTGTCTCAGCGGTCTATCGGCTCTCTTGGTCGTTACTCTCGTCGTAGTAGACGCTCGGAGGCGGGTTCCGAGCACGCTCTGGACACAGATGACGATAACAGCCAAGAACGCTGGGGATATTCCTCTGGTGAAGAAGATTCTTCGGATGAATCAGACTCAGGACGCTCCATTGGCACCAACATGTCCGTCCCAGCGAGCATGCAGTACGATTCGGAACCTCCATCTCCCAAAACCTCTCAGGGCCTTCCTCTTCTCGCTTCTGACCAAATATTTGGTGGTGAAGCGCGAATTGACATGGATATGACCTTCGCCCTGCTCGACGCGCCGCCTCCTGGTCCTCCTAGTCGACAGACGATCTATATACCCGACGAAGATAATACCATTAGATTTATTGGTTACGAAACGATACGGTGGCGACACTGGCTGTGGAGACTCGGCTGCATCATAACTTTTGGTGCTCTTGGCCTCCTGGGCCATTGGTTTCCTCAGTTATGGCTACGCTGGGTTGCTCGCGAAAAGGCGTTTCAGGACGCGGCTGGCGGGTTCGTCGTAGTCGAGGTATGTGTTGTCCTCAGCTACGGTGATGAAGCTTACAGTGTCATCCAGTCGGCTTATAGGGACATAACACTGTTTCGCATCCGGACGTTGGATTACCCGTACCATATTTCCACCGTATTTCCTTCCTCTGTAGTCGATCCCATAGTAACTCAGGAATCCTCTTCAAACATTCAACAAGCAGAGACCTTGGGCACTCTAATCATCGTCGACTATCGATACTCTCGATTTGCCCTGGACCCCAGAACTGGATTGTTTAACATGATTAGGTCAGGTCGAGCATCCTTCTGGCGGCCTTTGAATTTAATCCCGTGAATAGGGATTGGAGGGACCCATCGTGGACTGGGTTGCAAATGGTCCATAGCGGGATCACAACTCCTGTGAGGCAACAACGGCTCAGCTTGTTTGGCAAGAATGAGGTGGACATCGAGGGGAAATCTACACTCTCGCTTTTAGTAGACGAGGTACCGGACCAAATTACAGCAAGGTTCGAAGCTAACGGAGCGCAGGTCATCCATCCTTTCTACGTCTTCCAAATTGCGAGCATAATACTCTGGTCGCTCGACGACTATTATTATTATGCCTTCTGCATCGCCCTCATCTCTGTGCTCAGCATAGCCACCACATTAATCGAAACTAAAAAGGTATTTGACCGTGAAATGCCTCCAACTCGTTTGTTGACGTCGCGCCACCAGACTATTTCGCGAATGCGTGAAATGTCTCGGTTTTCATGCGATGTTGATGTGCTGGTGGATGGAACATGTGTGTCGCTGCATACTTTATATTTCCCCTGTGCTTATCGAAGTGCTCAGGGATCACTCGCGACTCAGCCCAGCTCGTCCCCGGCGACGTAATAAATATTTCGAGCTCACAGATCTCGCTAATTCCCGCCGACATGTTCCTCCTCTCCGGAGACGCCATTGTCAACGAAAGCATGTTGACGGGGGAAAGTGTACCGGTTAGCAAGGTCCCCGTTAAAGACGAGGACCTCGTTCGTTGGCGCGATGCCAAAGATGAGAACTCTAAAAGCTTCCTCTACGCAGGAACGCGAGTTGTGAGAATTCGAGGGACCTTCACTATCGACGGGAGTCTAGGACATCCTGCGCTAGCCTTAGTTGTTCGAACTGGTCGGTGCTACCAATCTGCTCTGCAGGTCGATTTTTAATGCCTTTCCCGAAGGGTTTAACACGACCAAGGGAGCCTTGATTCGTTCCATGCTCTACCCAAAGCCGATCGGATTCAAATTCTATCGTGATTCCGTCAGGTTCATTGGCGTGCTCGCTGGAATCGCCGGCGTAGGCTTTTGCTTCAGCGCTGTGCAGTTTGTGAGGATAGGAGTATGTCTTCATTTTTCTTTGGCTTCCCGTGTTGACGCCACTAGCTCAAATGGCATACGATTGTCATTCGGGCCCTAGATCTAATAACCGTGGTCGTTCCTCCCGCCCTCCCCGCCACTTTGTCCATCGGCACGAGTTTTGCCATTGGCCGACTCCGCCGAAATGGGATATATTGTATCTCACCGAGCCGCGTTAACGTTGGCGGGAAAGTGAATGTGTGCTGTTTCGACAAGACGGGGACACTGACGGAGGACGGGCTCGACATCCTCGGCGTGCGTGCGCTCGACCGGTATGCTCAGCGCTTTGGGGAACTGCTTGAGGAGGTTCACGATTTACCACTCGGCAAAGAAAAGGCTACGTTCCTGCATGCCCTGGCAACGTGTCATTCCCTCAAGATGGTGGATGGCGAAGTCATCGGCGATCCCCTGGATGCTAAGATGTTCGAGTTCACCCGGTGGACGCTAGAAGAGGGTCGAGTAGCCGGTACTGGGGTCATCAAAGCAAAATCTGGTGCAGTGGTAGAGCAAACTGCGCTGGTGCAGACGGTTGTGCGACCTCCTGGTAGCGCTCAATTTAAATTAGAAGACGCTTTGAAAGGTGCAGCCAAGGTATGATCCACCTCCTCAGTTGCGCAAGCTCTTGACTTTTTTTTTGCGTGTAGCACGCTCACTTCCTAGAGCTCGGAGTTATCCGAACTTTTGAGTTTGTTTCCGCGCTGCGCAGAATGAGCGTGGTCGTCAAGAGACTGAAGAGTTCCAGCATGGAAATCTACGTTAAAGGCGCGCCCGAAGTCATGACAGATATTTGTGACCGAGATTCCTGTAAGCATTCCTAGGTTCGGTTGATTGCAATTTTCCATGAACACTATCTAGTTCCTCGGGATTACGACGATTTACTTTCGTATTACACAAAGCGCGGCTACCGAGTCATCGCAATGGCGGGCAAGAGCATTGATGGCCTTTCATGGCTGAAAGCGCAACGTCTGAAGCGGGAGCAGGCGGAGTCCGGACTTCGTTTTCTAGGGTTGATAATCTTTGAAAACAAACTCAAGCCGGGGACAACACCTGCGATCCACGCTCTGCGCTCTGCTCATCTCGCATGTCGGATGATTACGGGTGATAACCCCCTCACAGCCGTCAGTGTTGCTCGAGAGTGCGGTCTAATTAATCCCGCGGCGCATGTTTTCTCGCCAATGTTCATCCGAGGTTCGTGTACGCCTCTTGTCGTGTCTTTAACTTACAGTGTTCCAGGAAACGAAACCACGCCGGGCGCAACATTAGAATGGTCGTGTATGGATGAGTTCGCGTGGAAATTGGACGTTTACACTCTGAAACCGATGACACCCCCTCAACACACCGTCGACGCGGACGAAATCGACTATCAAGACTATTCTCTCGTCGTGACTGGCGATATCTTCCGGTGGTTAATCAACCATGCACCTCTAGAGACGCTGCAGCGTGTGAGTCACCGTGATTCACATGCTCCCACTCATCCTCAGCTTGCGTAAAGATGCTCGTCA
Source organism: Mycena alexandri (assembly GCA_029233265.1). Lineage (NCBI taxonomy): Eukaryota > Fungi > Basidiomycota > Agaricomycetes > Agaricales > Mycenaceae > Mycena > Mycena alexandri. Next base: position 750,258 of record JARJCM010000004.1, read on the forward strand.
AGACCCAGATATTCGCTAGAATGTCTCCGGATGAAAAGAATGAAGTCGTTGAGCGTCTCCAGGCTTTGGGATATACAGTATTGATGTGCGGAGACGGCGCTAATGATTGCGCTGCCTTGAAGGCTGCGGATGTTGGGATCTCTCTCTCAGAGGCAGAAGCCAGCGTGGCCGCTCCTTTCACGGCCAGCACGCCTGATATTGGCTGTGTCATTGAGGTCATCAAAGAGGGTAGAGCAGCGCTTGTAACGAGTTTTAGCTGCTTCAAGTATATGTGAGTCAGGTAAACCACTCTGTGCAAGTGCTGAACCTTTTCCAGGGCTCTCTACTCGATGATTCAATTCACCTCTGTAACGCTCTTGTATTCTTTTGCTTCATCTTTGGGCGATTTCCAGGTTTGTATTCTGCCATCCCTTCAAGGCCGATGCTAACGGTGCTCTAGTTTTTGTACATTGATCTGTTTATTATCATACCTGTCGCCGTCACCAGTAAGTCCTCTTCAATGATCAGGGAGACGAAGGCTCAAAGAATTCAGTGGGGCGAACGCTGCCATACCCGCGGATCCATTCCAAACGGCCCACAGCCAGCCTCGTGTCGAAGAAAGTTTTGGCGAGCCTCATCGGGCAGATTATTATTACCAGTGGTGTTCAACTCTGGGGATACTTGTGGGTCCGGCAACAACCTTGGTAAAACGCCTTTAGAAAGCTTCATTACTCCTGCTCATGGCGCCGCAGGTACACTCCACCGCCGCCATCAGACCCTACATCAGATGGAAACCGCCTTGAGTCGACCAACTATGAAAACTCGACGCTCTTCTTGCTATCGTGCTTTCAATATGTTCTCGTCGCCGCGGTATTCAGCATCGGGCCGCCGTATCGAAAGTCAATGTGGACGAATGGTACGCGGGCATTAGCGTACATCTCCGTCTCTGACAGGCACTTAGGTTGGCTGATGGCCTCGCTGGGACTCTTGACTGGCTTGAACGTGCTCGTTCTTCTGTCACCTCCGAAGGCGATTTCAGATCTCTTGACACTGATGCCCCTACCGATCCACGCGCGAACTGTTTTGCTTTTCGGCGCCGGGGCCAATGCGGTGCTATGTATGGGTTTCGAGCAGTGGGGAGCGGGAACGCTGGCGGTCGTCGCAGGACGGATGGGAAAGATATCACATCATTGGTGTTTGAGCCGGCGGAGGCACGGGAAAGTGTACAAGGCGGTTGAAGGAGGGATGGGGGTCTAGACTGGGCCGAGTTGTCGGCAAAGAAGTTGGCATCAATATCATGTTTATCCCTGTTGCGTCGTTACCAGCCCAGCTTGTTTCTATCTCCCTCTCATCCCTCCCCTTCTCCGTTTCTGCCCCGGGGGCCCTTCCTATCTTTTAAAACCTTCTCCACCGTTCAAGATACCGTCGAGAAACCGCAGGAACCGGGCTCTACGTTTCATTTAGACCGCCCATTTCAGCATCCGCTATGTTATCTTTACGCCCTCGAGCGCTAGCGTTCCTACTCCTCAACTGCCTACTTCTCGCGAATGCAGTCCCGGTTAACGTAAACCGGCGCCAGGGTGGTCCCACTACTCTTATGACCCAGTCGACAACCGATACGTGCGTCACACCGCTTTTTAAATATATTTCACTCAATATTCACCTGTTTTCATGTAGCGCCGCTGGACCAATGACACAAACGTGTATCGTTACACTCACCCCGATTACCGACAGCAACGGCCAGCCGGCGGTTCAGGAAGTCACAACTTGCACTTTGTCCATGAACGCGAACGGCACCAATAACAGTTCCGCGGGCAACTCTACTACGTCGACAACTACCTCCACGTCGGGTTCTGGATCTACCGACGCCTCCGGGTCGTCTTCGACAGACACCTCTGGGTCATCCTCGACCGACTCTGGGTCGTCCTCGACCGACTCCGCTGGGTCGTCCTCGACCGACTCTGCTGGGTCGTCCTCGACTGACTCCTCGGGTTCCTCTGCTACTGCTAGTGACAGCGCCAATGTAAGACTTGACTTGGATGCAAAATGACCGTGATATTGAGCCTTGTCCAGGGCGTATCGACAGCTGCGGCTTCTGGTTCTGCCACCGGAACTGATTCAGCCGGAGCGACAGCGACCACCGCTTCAGGCAATGGTAGCAATGCAGCGATCTCCGCCAATGTGCGTCTCCCTCGCTTGTATTCTCGGATCTCTCCTTAATTTTTCTAGTCCATTACCATGATCCCAGTATCGGATGTGAACACCTCGGCAGGCAGTGGTGCTACGATTAACACAGCTTCGCCCGCGGCAGCTACTGCTGCTGAGCAACAGGCGGCGGCTTCCCCGTCCACGTCCGCTGCATTCACGGTCCCCGGTCAGTCAATTCAGGTTTTACCGATCGGGTTGGGAGTGTTCGCGGGTATCTCTGTGATCGCCTTGATCGTTGTCGGACTCGTCACGTACGAGCGCACGAAGTACCGCAAGGTAATGCCATCTCGTATGGTGGTGCAAATACCTCTCTAATTCCGGTCTTTAGGCATTCCGGGCCAGGAAGCTTGCGGAGTCGGGAGCAGGGATGGGCTATGGCGGTATGGCGTAAGTCTAGCAATTTTGTCGTTGTGCACATAATTTAACACGTTGCTTGAAGGCAACGTTAAACTGGGTGTCTATCTGTCTTTCCACCATAGCTAGTGATCTTATTCAAGTTGATCTGAAAACTATCACTAATTTGTGGTGTATGATTTGAGCCTGTACTAATAGCTATGGCAGTTGGACCGTCGCTGCATGGACTTTCTATATTTTTACCGTACATATTTCTTCTTCGCACCGTTCGGGTTGGGCCCTTCTATTTCCAATAATTCTCCGCCATGTAATGCTAGCAACCGTAGAGTCTAGACGTTGTGAGCGTTACAATCTGCAACCGGTAAAACCAGTTTAATTTTGGGTCATCTACGCTAATGTTGCACTGGCAGCTTACATTTGCCGCACGCTTGCGCAGAGCGATTGACCTCGACCGCGTTTGGCTCCGTCAGACGTGTTTCCTTTTGTGGCAAATCGTGATTTAAGCGGCGCTTACCCTCGCTTACCCCTTTCTCGTCATGACACCGGTACCCTCTTCCTTCGGCCTGAGATCTGTCGACAGGTACCTGCCACTGGTGCTGCTCTTGAATGATCTTGTTCAAGCGAACATAGGCTTGTAATAACTTTTCTTATCGACAATTCTCTCGAGTGGTACATTTGACGACGCCAATAACCTAGCCGTTTTGTATTAACCCGAACATAGGTTCACCAAGCTTCCTGCCGGGTTTACTCACGAACTACCGCAACATCTTCAACACCAGAATCCTCCCTTGAAGACTCATCCTGTGACTGGTGCGATATGATCTAAAGGACGCACTATTGGTCCTGAGCGCTCGTTATTCTGAGGCGTACCTGTTCTCGACCTGAACGAATTCTGCTGCGGAGCCCATGGCTTTTCTGCCCTAATTGTGCGGGTCCTATCCCTCGAGTTTCAAGTCCGCGTTTACATTGCTACAGGAAACTCAAATCTCCGGCGAAGACGCCCATCTCACCTTGTTCGACACAGGCCCAGATTCTCTGAGCCTTGTCCGGAATGTGAAAGCCATGCAGATTCCGGTGGGTAAAGTTACACGGGTAATCACATCGCACTGGCATGCGGATCACACAGGCGGTCTACTCTCCTTCCTCAAGCTGCGAGCTCACAACGGGTCCGAATGTATCGTGGACTGTCACCCCGATCGTCCTATTTCGCGAGGCATGGCGCGAGGGGCGCAACCCAACATAATTTTTGCTTCTCTGCCCGACGATCCAACTTTTCAGGAAATCGAAGCTGCTGGAGGGGTTGTTGAAACGCACGCTGAGGGCCATGCCGTTGCTGGAGGTGCTGTTTGGGTCAGCGGAGAAATCCCGCGAATTACTTCCTTCGAAGGGGGGATCCCGGGCGCTAAAAGATGGGTCGAAGAAGGGGGTCGTGGTCAATGGATAAGCGATGAGGTACACCATCTCTTTCTCTTTAAAACAGTCGCTGAATCGGTGAAAGCTTATCTTGGACGAGCGATATGCGGTTATCGACGTGGCCGGCAAGGGCCTGGTTATTTTCAGCGCGTTTGTTGAGCCGTTCAATAAACGTAGTGCATCGCAGCTCATCATTGCGTAGATGCTCGCACGCCGGAATTTGCAACGTCGTTCGAGATGCGGTAAATAGATTCTCGCGGCCTATCCATATGGTAATTTATCCTTCTTGCCTGGAAGCCCGGCTCATAATATATACTCACCTCATGCCCTTGTGCCCAGATCATCGGCGGCCTGCATCTTGCGCCCCCGGACTCTGCTGTTCGAATTGAACCTACCATCGATTTTTTGTCGCGTCAACTAATCCCTGCACCAAACTTCGTGCTACCGATGCACTGTTCGGGCTTCTATTTCAAAGTAGAGTTGGAGAAGGCGCTGGGAGACGGATGTGTGCCTGCCGGCACTGGGATCAAAGTCGAAATATTGGGCGACAGAGAGTTGGATAGCCGTCTGTTTTCACCGACAATCGTTTAGAATTGCGAAAGAATGTATGTACATAGTAAAAGCGAGGTATAAGTATCTGCCGTCGTGCCTGTAGGTCGGTCTCCAGTCTTTCCTCTGTGGATTTGGAACGGACAAGCATTCGGGCGTAAATTATGTATGGATAGCGAAAGCACATAGTCTGATTATCCAAGGTATAGCCAAATGAAATAGAAACAGATGAACGTGCCGACGGCCCCAGCGAAAAAGATGTACATATCTTGTGTACTGAAATCAACAGAATAAACACTGGATACACAAGAACTGAACGAAATTTCGCGCACCTTCTTTGTTCGATCCACCCAATAACGTTACGGCTCAACCCTAGCGTGTTTGCAGCATCTAAGAGCCGTCTCCGCGTCCCGTTCAGCATAATCCTCTGATCCCTCAAATTTTCGAGCACATCCAGTCCCTGTTGCAAGAACTCGTCTAGGCGAGATTCTGTATTCTGGATAAAGGTATGCTCGTCCAGCGCCTGCCGCTCTCTGGCGCCAAACCCTGGCTGTGGCGTGGGCGCACGAAAGGGGGATTCTGCGTGCTGATCACCTTCTGGCCGCAAACCAGGGTGAAGAGTGGAATGTTCTGCGGGTGTTGTTTGGAAACGACGCCTGGTATCGGACGCAGAAGCAGAGGTAGAGGCACCCGTAATAAGGTCGGCCCGCTGTGCCGCTGCTTGCTGGAAGGCGCGAGTTGAGGTGTTGGCGCGTCGGAAAGATGTATCACGGCTCACCTCGACTGCCGCCTGCGTCTTGAGTTGTTCAAATTGATTCCGAAGCTCCGTATAGTCCGTCCTGAACTTTTGGACGCGCCTGAATTAGAATAAAAAGGTCGTTAATGCAAACACGGCACACGTCAGCGGAAATCCCGACATTTGAGCCTTCTCCTGCTTTGCCTTTATTATCTCGCGTTTCGCCATGGAGTCGTAGTCGTCAATGGTACGGTTCATTGCGGCAAGGGAGGCGGATATCTGCCCTAACAAAGATAGACGCGAGACCATTCTATGAGCTGGGTCTCCGATGTTGGAGCAAGCAGCGCACCCAAAAGAGCTGCAGAGTTCTCCCCATTGCGCAGACGTTCAAGGTCGGCCTGCAACGAGCTTGCTTGTCGGACACCGGAAGTGTAGAGAGAGTTCATTGTGCACGCGCTGAACTTGCGCGGAACACGTCGAAAGCGGAATGGTCTGCACGTGTCACACGCGTCCAGAAAATTGATTCCAAGTAGAGCTGTTTGGCACTTTCAAATTTTTAGTTTTTATGCGCTCTGATTGGCTGGAAGTTGTGGAGCAGCCAATCAGCGTTGATACGAAACGATTTTTCAGCGTTTGCCAAACAGCTCTAGTCTACAGAATAAATTTCTGAACAAAACTTTTAAACACGGTCATTTTTCTCATAGTAGCAAAATTCAACAAACGAAGGAGAACGCCGCGCAACCGAGACAATAGCTTCTGTCAGAGACGACCGACACCTCGAAAATTCGAATGATATATTTCAATGCAATAAGGGTGTCGCGACACGCGACCTCAACTGAGCTTCACTTGCGGCCCCCATTCCCTTTTTTCTTTGTCGGCCGGTCCCTTTTCCGAGAAGCCTTCCCACCAGCCAACTCTGCCTTTTCCGTCCTCCGAGCGCGTTGTTTTGTTCGTTCAACCTTCCGGGCGTCCTTCGTCTCGTAGCGCACCTTCTTCGGCCTTACCTTCTTTTTCGGTCGCTCCGAATTTATTTTCTCTGGCAGGGTGTGGGGAACGGGGGTGGTAGATGGGGCTGGTGCTGATTCGAGGCGCGGGCCGTGGATGAAAGTATCAGGATCGAAGTCTTCCACAACTGTCACCGTTGCCAGCATGTCTTCGTCCTCATATTCTTCCTCCATTTGCTTGCCTTTGCCTTTGCCGGGCGCACCCGAAATCCCTCTCCATTCGTCATCCTCTTCATCTTCTAATGACGGTGTTAATTGACTGAATAAATGTGCAAATGAATGGTTGCGTACCGTCATTAATAGCGCCGTATGCCTTCTCGACTTGAGCAGCATTTTCAACGGCTCGTTCGCGAAGTTCACGGCGTTGCTGTACCTTGCTTTAGCGGGCAAATGACTGACACAGGAACCAACTCACTTCACGCCTGGCCTGGAGACGCTCTTGTTTTTCTCTTTCGACAGCCTTTTTCCGGGCAGCATCTGCTTTCGCCAACTTGCGTTTATGGAAGCCTGTGAGGAATTCCCTGAGCGTATAATGAAAACAGAACACCAGTGCGATGCGCAGCGGGAGTACCTGCGGGCCTCGTCGTCGAAGAGGATTTCCTTGATTTGAGTGCTTTTTGCTCGTTTCTTCGCGGCAATGGCGCCATGCGAGCGAGTCAAGGAAGTGATGTTGCTCATCGTAGCTTGCGGTCGAGAAGCCCGGCGGAGGCAAGCAGTTGAACTCGTCGAAAAATTGTTTGCGGACAAGCGTTTCTGATGGGATGTTGGCTGGTCCAAATGGGATTGCAGTCCCTTCATTAGTATTTAACGCGACCCGACATTCCTTCACACCTCCCTTGCCCGCCGTTCCTTCACGAGCTCCTTTCCTTTACCCGCCATGTTCTCGTATCACCATCCCTGGCAGACCCACGCCCAACTCTTTCCATACGTCCATGCGCCCCCTGCCCCTCCGCCCATCGCACATAAAGTCTGGATCCTTGACTGCAAGTCCTGCGGTACCTTTCTCACAAATAGGGGAATGAAGGCTAGTTCCAAGGAGGTTTAGGCGCTGTTCTCTTTATTTATGTCCTCTCGCCTTCAGGCCGTACTTTTGCTGCGTCCAAACGTCGCCCTCTACTCGTCCGACGCGTTACCCGTAAACTGTTCTGCATATACCTCCAACCCCAACGCCATTCGACCTGCTGCGGCCTGTCCCTCTTCCTCTGCACATCCTGTGCGCACCTGCGAATGCCTCACCCAAACCCTCTGCTGCCACGGCTGCGGCAGCGCAATCGGATACATGATCGTAATTCCTGTTGGTCCCCGTTTATCTTGGCTCTTGCTGCCCACGACTCAACGTTACCCAGTGCACTCGGTGTACGTCTTCCATCAGCACCACCAATCGCGCCACCAATGGCCATCGCTTCGTTTTTCATTCGAGCGAGATTAAGGGTACAGAACGACACTATATCCCCGACGAACCTGGTGTGATCCTACCCGGCGCGACCGCCGCTGCCCCGCCAACGCCCATGCTCCCTGCCTACTCCGCCTCCGCGCTACACAACGGCCTCCACAATAGGCTTCATCGTCCCCCTGTATTTTACTCCCATCATTCAGTACGTCCGGAATATCTGCCAACGCCCCCTTTGGACGTCGAGGAGGACATTTCCCCTGCCTCCTCAAGTCCGCCATCCCCGGCCGCACCTTCCTTCCCCTTCCTGCAGGACAGCAGCCACCTTTACATGGACTCTCCGCTTCCCCACTCGGCCCATCCGATTCCTCATTCCGACCACTTTCACACTCACTATCCCCACTCGAATCGGATATCCGACCCGCCTCCCCGTCGCCCTACCTCCGCGGCCTCCTCAGAATCGAGCAACTCTAGCCCGCCTCCTCTCATTCCACCTAGCCATGCCTTCGGTTTACCCACAGAGCACTTGGAGGCTCCTTCTCTCCCTCCGCTGTATGCCGGAGATGTGCTGTATTGGCATCACCTGGCCAGACACGGAGAAATACCAGGTGTGATGGAAGATGCCCGCGCCCGGCGTCGAAGCCTGGCTATCAACGTAGGAAAGACGAGGATGCTTTTCGACCGGTGATCCGCGGGCTGCATCCACACCCGACGACGAGGATGAAATAATGAAAGCATAAGTAACGACAAATTCTGCATGACCTTTCTATTACGGATCCTGGACTCAGTGTACATTGTAAACCAACGCATGTTTTTATTAGGATTATTATTCGATTGTACAATGTAGGATAAATTGTATCTGGACGCGCAGGAGCTCGGAGCTAAGCGCCGGATGCGGCAGAGAACGTTGACGGACATCAGATTCAGAGACGCGGACGACCATCAGGACGCCTCTGGACTTCCGATACACAGATCAGAAGTGAGTCGATGCCTAGGTTCACGCTGTCCAGCACGCAAAATCGCGCCGGCGCCCCTATCTAGCGACGCGTTATTAGGATTGGATGGGGGTGGCAAATAGTGATGGTTTGATCCGATAAGTCCGAGTCCGAACACGATTTCAAAGTCAAGTCAGTGGGCGGAAGCGATATTGCTAGAAAGTGGTAGAAATTCGTCGCAATTCAACAGCACTCGAGTAATGACTGGATCGCGGCCGACGGAACGCTGTGACAATATCAATCAGCAACGCTATAAAAGGGCGATCACGACAACCAAACAAACCCCACATATCGTCTTTGTTCCCTACCTTCATCTATCCTCTCATCTCTCCCAGTAAGTCCCTTATCTGCCCTTCGTTGTGTTCAGCAGCGAACTCATTTCATATCCAGACCACCCTTTCAATCAAGTAAGCGTTCATCTGCCATCATGTGGTCCCCTATTGCTCGACGGCGTTGCGGGCGAGACGATTCTGCTGCCTCTACGAAGTTCTAGTCGGTGCTCTGCTGTTCTTTTGGGCTCTCTGTTGCTTGCTTTCGGCGTTGAGGCGCTTGGGATGGCTGCGATCTACTGCGATCTTATCACCCCTTGTCCAGTATCCCTCTACTCTGCGGGTGGCTTCTACTGCGGGGAAGGGTCGTATCACTAGAGTTCAGAGTGTCGACTGCTTGCTGCGGGGGCGCCGCAGCTGAGTCAAGTGACAATTTGAGGCACTTGAAGGCGTCGCTGCGGTTCGGAGGCGTTGCATGTAGAACTTTTGTGGGGTTAGGTCCAGGGCGTCGCTCCGGACGAGCAAAGTTTTTGGCTCATATCGTGAACACTGCGTGCTACAAGATGCTGATCTGACTTCTTAGACCCACCCAACCCCACCCTTCGACTATGCAGATCTTCGTGAAGTACGGCCCTTTACACTACCTTTCTTGAACCAAAACTTATGCCTTTTTAGGACCCTCACCGGCAAGACCATAACCCTCGAGGTCGAGTCCTCTGACACGATCGACAATGTCAAGGCCAAGATCCAAGACAAGGAGGGGTAAATGTCGTCATCTCTTAGCCCAGCCCGAGCTGACCCGATTCCAGGATCCCTCCCGACCAACAGCGCTTGATCTTCGCTGGAAAGCAGCTCGAGGACGGCCGCACTCTCTCTGACTACAACATTCAGAAAGAGTCGACCCTCCACCTTGTGCTCCGTCTCCGTGGCGGGATGCAGATCTTCGTGAAGTACGACACTTGGTTTCCTTCTCTCGACCCAAACTTACGCATTCAACCAGGACCCTCACTGGGAAGACCATTACCCTCGAGGTCGAGTCGTCTGACACCATCGACAACGTGAAGGCGAAGATTCAGGATAAGGAGGGCATCCCCCCTGACCAGCAGCGCTTGATCTTTGCCGGAAAGCAGCTTGAGGATGGCCGCACTCTTTCTGACTACAACATCCAGAAGGAGTCGACCCTGCACCTCGTCCTGCGTCTCCGTGGCGGGATGCAGATCTTCGTCAAGTACGGCATTTTCTTTCTCTCCCGATCCAAAACTTACGCGTTCAACCAGGACCCTCACGGGGAAGACCATTACCCTCGAGGTCGAGTCGTCCGACACCATCGACAACGTCAAGGCGAAGATTCAGGACAAGGAGGGCATCCCCCCTGACCAGCAGCGCTTGATCTTTGCCGGAAAGCAGCTCGAGGATGGCCGCACTCTTTCTGACTACAATATTCAGAAGGAGTCGACCCTCCACCTTGTTCTCCGTCTCCGTGGCGGGATGCAGATCTTCGTCAAGTGCGGCTCTTGTTCTTCCCCTTGAACCGAAATTTACGCGTTTGACCAGGACCCTCACTGGGAAGACCATTACCCTTGAGGTCGAGTCGTCGGACACCATCGACAACGTCAAGGCGAAGATCCAGGACAAGGAGGGCATCCCCCCGGACCAGCAGCGCCTCATCTTCGCCGGGAAGCAGCTCGAAGACGGACGCACTCTTTCTGACTACAACATTCAGAAGGAGTCGACCTTGCACCTCGTCCTGCGTCTCCGTGGCGGTCTTTGAAGGTGCTCGGCTGCTCTTGTCTCGTTGTAATTAGTTGCGATGCACCCTGTACCTGTCGGAAGGAATGAATGAATGATGTTATGTGAAACACGCACTGCCCGATGAAAATTGCGATGCTGGCTACTCGCGTGGCGGCCGGCCCATTCCAGCGGGAACAACGCACCTGAATCAGGCCCGACATCTGTGGGTGACAGAGTCACGCGTCACTCTTCCTTTCTTGTGAACGCTGTGGCAGTCTTGAGTACCCACTGGAAGGAGTCAACGTTGTGGCCAATCTCGGCCTTCCTACCTGCTACAATGGAAACAACTCTCTCCGCCAAGCCGGGGCCCGTGTTCTGGCGTCCTACGAAAATAATGAACATGCGCGACCTTTCCAAGGACGACGACTTTCTCAGTCATCTCCTCGTCGAAAAACTAGGCACTGGAGCCGTCCCACTCCTTGTTCACAAGATGGACTCGTCTCGCAGGCTCCCAAAAACCGACGCCGAGGACCTCCTCCACATTGTTCGACGCGTACGTTCCCCCCTTTCCCCACTGACCTTGCTCTACGACGCGCCTTACCACTCCTTTCGTGTCTCCTCGTAGCTGGTCGTTACCAAAGGCCCTGTTTCCCTCGTCACACGTCAAGCGGTCGACGAGCTCCTCGTGTACGTGGCATTGCTTCCCTACACTCGAAATTGCCTCACCGATTGTCCTCGTATCAGACTCAATCCCATCCGTTACTATCTCAGGCTCTACACCCAGAAACAAATCAACGCGTTTGCCACGTGCGTTCGCAATTTTGCGCTTGCCTCACTGCTCAACTTCCTCTAGCCACGCATCCCGATATTTCGAGCTCTATCACCCCTCTGGGTGCATTGAGATTGCCCACACGTCCCGCTATTCCCACCACACCGGAAAGTCCGAGCTCTGCATCCTGGCCACGCGCAATCTTGCCCCCGGCACTGTCATCACGGAATTGAAAGGCTCGATGGCCAACCTTACAGACGAGGAGGACAAGGAGCTTAAGCGCACAGACCTCAGAAATTCCGACATCCGCCGGGATTTCAGCGTCATTCACTCAAAGCAGATGAAAAAGAACCATCTCTTTTTGGGTCCGGCTCGCTTCGTCAATGTGAGCTCGACCCCATTGTCCTTTGCTCGTTCCTTCTCAACTCACCACAACCAGCACGACTGCGCGAATAACTGTGAACTGTTTCGGGAGGGAAAATACATCACGTTCCGCGTTCTCAGACCTATCGCCATTGGCGAAGAAATCACCGCCCATTACGGTGATGGTTACTGTGCTCAAAGTTCTCAAAGTTCATTTTTCCCTTTTAGCTGACACGCATTTGCTAGTCGGGAGAAAAAAACCGTCACTGTCTGTGCGAGACTTGCGAGAAGCGAGGCAAGGGTGGCTACGCGCCTGACCACACGGACGAAGATCCACCAATCAGTTCAGATTCCGAGTCCGATTCAGACTCCGATTTGGATTCTGATTCCGAATCGAACGCGTCCAACTCCGACGGCGAACGCCAGAAATCTGGGTTAAACCTCAATGAACGACGGACGCGTCGAGGCGTGTACGCTGTGATGCCTATTGCAGAGGACGAATCGGATGGCAGCGAACGTGAAGCAGACGACGTCGTTCCCGTCACTGGGCCCAAGGACGTGGTCGGCGGCGGCGGAGAAATCGAGCTGGCCGCAGAAGTCGACACGGCTTCCGACCTGACGTCATTACCACCCTCGCGGGCACAGTCCAATTCTGCGTTACATGCAGTGGCGGGCCCTTCCTCCTTGCCGACCCCGGAAACGCCTGGCATCGCATCACCTGCACCGTCTGCGCTCACATCGTTGTCCCCAGCGATGACGGCACGGTCATCATCTGCTCTTACATCTCTATCTTCTGTCGATGATCGCCCTTCGACTCCGAAGAGTAACCAATCCACGGCGTTTCGTTCCATTATTGCCACTCGCGGCCAGAGATCCAAGGCGACCTCGACACCCACAACGGCGTCGAAGCAGCTCATGACCCCGCCATTATCGGAAGATCCGGACACGCCCGCGAAACGTTTGACGCGTTCGGCGTCTGCCAAGCAGAGCATTAGTCCAGATAAAGGCAAGGGGAAGCAGATGGCGTCGCAGTCGTCTACGCCTGCGCCGACACCTCTGTCGGCCAAGACGCGGAAAGGGAAGGAAAAAGAAGAGGCCAATGTTAAAAAGGAAGAGGCCGAACCGCGCATATTAAGGGCGCGACCTTCTTTGCCGGCTGCGGTTGAAGTCAACAAGGAACCTCCCCCTAAACGCGAGATTCCGAAAGGTCCTGATGGCAAACCTCTTCCACTTTGCTCCACCTGTTCGAATGTCTTGCCCGTGATATCTGTAGATTCCAAGATAGTTTGGGGGCTCGAGCCTTCGACGAACAAGAAGAAGAAAAAGCAGGATTGCCCTCGGTAAAATGCCTCTCGATATTCTTAGTGCCTCTCAACTCACGAAAAGAAAAACAGGTGTATTCGTCATTTCGCAATATACGGTCAATCGTGGCCTTGCCGTGTATCTATACACGGCCCTGTCTTCCTTCTCCCGACTCCTCGTGAAGAATCGACTCCAGTGGAATCAGCCTCGCGCCGCATTAACAAGAAGGCACTCTCGGTTTTGGACCGTAAATTGGCTGCTGCCGCCGCCTCTGCATCTCCTCAGTCCAGAAAACGACAACGAGAGGAGGAAGAGAGACCGCTGTTGAAGCGCCGGAAAACGGAACCCGTTTTACGCGTCGAGACCTCCAAATTCCAGAGAGGAAAATACATCAGGGGTGGTCGTCACAGTCTACCAGGCGGCGCTAAACTGTTGCATAAATACGGGCGTAAAGGCAAAGCAAAAGCGAGGTCGCCTTCTCCCACCAAATCCGACGAGGAACTTGAATCGGAAGCGGCGGTGGAGGAAGCCGAGAAACCCGTGCCGAAGGTCCGGAGGAAGAAAAAGGCAACTACACCCCAGCCTACTCTTTCGCGCGCACAAAGAGCAGAGGAACGGGAGAAAGTTCGGCGTTGGCAAAAGAAGGTCGAGGAAGAAGCCGAAGGAGAAGACGACAGTCCTGACGAGGACGCGACTAGTTCAGCGCGCAAACGTTCCAGCGCTGATATCGAGGGCCTGGAGGATCGCCCCAAGAAGAGAGGGCCTCGGGCGAAGAGGGAGACAGAGATACAGTTGCCGTTGCAGAAGGTCCTTCCCCGACCCTCTTCCGGCTTCCGTGGTGGGCAGCTCTTCTCTAAACCGAATCCCTTGAGCTATGCGCTCCACGCCTGGGCTAGTCCTCTGGTTTCTACTGCATCGTCCTCGGAGGATGAGCTCCCTCCCGTTACCCCGGAGGACGAACTCACCGTTGAACTTCCTTTGGAGCCGTGCGGGCCAGCTTTCACCTCTTCCTCCGGGATTGATCTCGCCTTTAAGCCGACCCCCTTTAGCTTTGCCCGACGTCGCTGGGGTTCGAGGTCGACTCCTCCTCAGGATGAAATGAAAAGACGGATCATCAGTGCTCCTCCATCCGGGTCTCAGAAGGACGACATGTTTTTCGGTGGTGATCCCCCTTCGTCATCTCTAAGTCCAGACAGCGGAGACGCCTCTGTGCGTCTTCCCTGGTGCCCAAATCCCATACCCGATGAACGCACGGACCGATATGCTTCCCCGATTTCTTCGTTAGACAGTCTATCTGAATCCTCCGGGGACAACAACGTACGCCACACATCGTTCTTCTCGGCGTCCTGCTAACTCAGTTATCCAGGATGAGTCGCCCACTCAACGTACCGTTGTTAAATGTACCCCTCCGCCCTCGCCGTCGCACCACCGGGACAGCGACTCGTCTCCCTTACCCCTGCTTCGGAGAATATCGTCTCCGATGTTCTCCCTCCTCTCATCCCCTTTGTCTTCTCTCGAGAGCACACCCGCATCGCCTCGAGATAACAAAGTACGCCACATCGAAAACCGACCAGCCCTTCCACGGACTGATGACTGGGTTTTCTAGGTAGAGGACGTTTTGGAACGTTTCGTGGCCGCAAACGTTGCTTTAAACGGTTTCCAACCTACGTCCTTTGACTCGGAGAGCCTCCTCTCCTCACCTTTTTCGTCCTCGCCTAAAGCGGGATGGGACTCTCTATCTCCCCTCACATCGCACATCGATTCGGACTCGGATCCCTGATACCTTGCATGTAATGAATTATCCACTACATATTTTGACCATTCCGACATTTACCCTCCGCCTACTTGTATGTATCCTGTAATAGCTTTGTTTAACTGCATATCCAGCCGTTCTTGTCAGTGGCGCAGCGCGTGATATTTATTAAAGCCCGAAACTCTATATACTACATTCTTTTACTGTTGCCCATCTGGCTTGAGCGAACTACGGCCGGCACGGAGGATTTCATCAGTGGACAGCAGGTTGACGGCAATCACAGAACTGGAACACACAAATTAGTGGACGTCGCGAGAAAAATTGAGTCGAGATTACCATGAGTGAAGCATTTGTCTCTTGACTCTATAGTTGTCCCAGATGCCTTCAACGGTCGGGTCGAAGGGTTCTCCAGTCACCAGGTCGATACCAACGGTGTTGCCCTGGGCTTGTTCGTCCTGATCGCACATTTTAAGAGCCTTCGAATAAACGCGAACCATGATATCATACCTGAAGGGCGACAATAGCATTTTGAACATCAAAGTTGCCGTTTTGCGCCAGTGTTTTTGGGATGATTAATAGTGCATCTGCAAAGGCCTGAACGCCCATCTTTACGCGTCCCTTAGCGCTCTTTTTGACCTTGTCGACCAGATGGCCGGCGCAAGCCACTTCAAACGCGCCAGCTCCAGGAATCAACGACTCGTCCTCGATGGCATTCTTGACGGCGCGCAGCCCATCCCGCAGGGCTTCTTGGATTTGGGTGATGGTATGGGCGTTAGGGCCTTTGACTAAAAGCGTGACGGATTTCGGCGCCTTGACCTCCTCCACAAATGTGTACTTTTCTTCGCCGAGGGTGTGTTCGTAAACGAGGCCGGCCCAACCGAGTACCGAGGGGGTAAGATCGTCTACAGAGTTCTGGGCAATGCCGCCGGTGATCAGCTGCAGCCTAAACTTGTGGTTAAGCGCGCAGCAAAGGAAACAAAAAACCGACTTGCCGCTCCATGTTCCGCCGCTTTGCACGTCGCAGAGCAAAGATGCCATTCTTTGCGAGGATATCGAGACTGAGTGGGTCGATGCCCTTTTGGTTGACCAAAACAAAGTTCTTCCTCTTCTCCTTGCTCTCCACCTCCTGATCGCAGACGAGGTTTTTGAGCTCCACAATCTTCTTCACCTTTAGGTCTACAACTCGTCGCTCCGCCTCGACAAGCTTCTCGCGCTGCTCTGCCGAAGAATAGAAAAACCCAGAGTTCACCTCGCTGAGTAAAAAAGGTCAGGTATGTTATGGGTCATTGAAAGGTGGACACATACGTTTTCTCGTACTCCAAGCTGACATTCAGGGTCAGAATAAACGCGTTTTCGACGCGTTTCGGCATATCAGGATGCCGCGCACCGTGGTCCATGACCAGACCGCGAATGAGTTGAGTTTCTGATGCAGTCCGATGTTGCATCTTCATTATCTCAACCATGTGCAGGTCGATGGGATCCCGCCATTGGTCAGCGGCATCTGCGAGAGATGAGGAGGATTGCGGATGGAGAAAGCGTTCAATTTCGCACCTTTAGCTGGCGGTGGTGGGCGGATGGTGAGAACGGCATCGACCACGTCCGCTGCCAGTTGCTTGGCCATCGAAGCGCTCACTTTGGTTGCGAGAGATGTATTTGCTACATTGATAAGTGTGGCGCGGTCAAGTTTGACGGGCCGCTTGAAACCGTCCAAGAACTTAACATCCAGTAAACCTAGATACGCGTCAAGTAGCTGGGGCCAAACTCACAATCAAGGATTCTTTTTTCGCCAAATCGAATCCCTCCGCGATAACAGTCGGGTGAACGCCCTCCGAAGTGAACCGATCGGCCTGTTTCAACAGTTCACCGACGAGTAAGACCACAGACGTTGTTCCGTCGCCGACTTGGTCGTCCTGGGCGACTGCGGTTTTTGCGATCATGGCCGCGGTCGGGTTTTGAATCTGCATCTCGGAAAGCAGGACCTTGCCGTCCTTAGTCATTTTGATCTGTCCTGAGCCATCCACAAGCATTTTGAGGGTCCCCTTGGGTCCTGGGGTGGGTCAGCTGAGGCTGAGGCTGATTGGCACGGATGTGCGCGCACCCAGATTGCCTTTGACGACGTTTGCGAGGCCCATGGCTCCATTTGTGTTGACCTACGAGGATTAGTTGCGATTGTGGAAAGAAAGGTGGCCTACCTGGAGAGCGGCAGCCCTGCGGATGCTCTCCGCCTTTGGATTAATGAGCTCTATGCTGGAAGACATTTTCGTGCTCGAGGTACGCGTCGTAAATCAGTCACGCGTGTGATTGTGACAATTCAACCTTTCTACTCGTGTCTCGCGCGCGCGCTTTTCATTTCAGTGGTACCACCTGTGCCCGTCCTTTTATCTTTACTCCTCCGCCACCTCCATCATCTCATCTCCTTTATGGACATCGACGAGCAGCCTTTAGCCCCCTTCCATCTGCCTCAAGTCTGCGATATTTTCAGCTGCATGCACGAATCCTGCATGCAATGGCGTTCCCCCGGCGCCGCACGCTGCCATCTTGCTGAAAAGAACCCAATTGTCTCACGAGTTGTTCAAAAAAAGAGTCGAAAAGACGGGGTTTTAATGCATTTGTTGCGGTAAAACTAGAGAGAGGGTGTGTGATCATGACCGGAAACAACAACGCGACGAAAGAGTCCCTGGGGTCGACCGTTGTTCGGTGCGTCGACATAAATGACTGTGTGAGTGGAGGAGGCTAATCGCGGACGGAATAAAGTGGATGCAGGTGCGGCCCACTCAATATTACCATATGGAGGGGGGTTAATGAAAGTGGAAACGAGTTGAAACTCTGTTGAAAGTTAGTCAACTTGTCGTTTAAAAACATGACGAAGTACTAACCGTTGTGAGATAAAAGTACAGAACGGCATACAGGCACTCATCTGCCTGGCTCGTCAAAGACAAGCTCCCATCGACCGTTGGACCGTCGCAAGCCGTCGAATATCCGCTTTCCCCTGAGCAGGTCGACTCGGAGGAATCCTGCCCGACGGTTGAACTCTGGCAAACCTGGGCAATCCCGACATCGTTGTTTGAAAGCAGCTTGATACTTGGCTTCGTTTTCCGGCATCTCGTGCGACCTGGGTTTCTTCTGGTACTTGCAGTAAATGGCGTAAAAGACGTCAATGCAACGAAGACCTTCCGGCCTTTCGACGACAAGAGAACCGACATGGGGACAGTGTATCACCATCTCGGTCATCTTACAGTGCGTCGAAACCGGAAGCTCCTGATCCTCCTGGGGTAAAGCAAGGAAATGTGTTTGTCGATTATCTCTTATGTTGCCTTTGTCCTGTGGGTCAAACGCTACGTCGTAATATAGCAGGGGATATTTCGAATGCCGTCGATCCGAGAATGGTACCAACGGCCAGCTTAAAACAACAGACTCCTCCTTCAGGGCAACTAGTAATCGTCAGTCTGGCTCAATCATCCACTTGTGTGCGAACCTTCTTTGACTTTGGCCTTCATGTACTTTGGGGTGTCTGGACCTTCGTGTTTACCGGGAGGGGGTCGTACAACAACTAAATATTGTCAAATTTCACTGATTATCATCAGCGAAAACACCAACCTCCGGATGCCCTAGCCGCCGAGTGGGACATGTAGGCTAGGGGAGAGAAACTCAGCCTGGATGCCGTCAACGTATCTTGACTCTCACCTGGATATTGGTAGACCTTGGAGGACCCGCCTCTGACTGGTTCCGTGTTTCCTACAAGCTATAAACGATCGCTCTTAATGCTCGAAGGATTTACAAACTGTGAGCGTTGGTTGGGGGCATTATCTTAGAGTCCGGGTCTAACGGACAGGTCAATATTCTCTCGGCGACTTGAAGGATTACTGCTTACGAATGGGAGGCCTGCTAGTCATGGACGACGCCCGTGGGCGGGAATATCCCCCAAGCTGCGGATATTCGTACCGCGTAACTGGCACGGGCACTGGGGTCATCGATCGGGAGACGCCGATCTTTGGAGTCGTCTTGATACCCGCCTTACCGAGAAATGAAGACAGGCGTTTTCTGCTGCCTCCGAAAATCTTCGTGTTGTCATTATCGTCCGGAAGCGAGACACTTCCCAATTTGGGAGTCGGAGGCATCTTGCTCGATTGGGACATGGTTGCGGTCGAAGTCGTAAAGGAATGAACAGCGGAAGGGGAGTAGGGACACGTCGTAGGAATTATTCCTTTAACACGGACAAGTTTTCTGACTTGGAGGATGAGTTTCAAACGTGTGAAATATTCAAACGCAATAAATCCGGGTACAACTCACCTGGACGTGATCGAAGGCTGAACGGGAGTTCAATGAGCTGGCGGTGGCTGCTCTAGCTCTTAGAGGACCCTCTGGGCCCCCGTTGACTCCAGGCACCTTTATGTGCTGAAGGGAGGACGCAAGGCCTTGACCAACACGAGGCGCTCATGCCAGTGATGTCTGGCAAGGTAAAGGGTCCGGGGTGCCGGACGGACCAATCATGTGAGGAGAAGTTCGGAAAGGGTCTGTTTTGTTGTCCACGGCTGACAGTCCCGAGTGCTACGTAAAGCATCGACTCGCGTAACTGGCTGACGATAAGGCTTGCAATGCCAGGGAGCAAGAGGCCTGCTTGGGCACTCCTAGGCACTCTTTCGTAGTTACGTCGCCTTCACCGATCCGGGAAGAATCTCGGGGAAGTTGGCGCGAGGGGAAGGATCGAAAACGCGGTAGACGGATGGCATTCAAAGCATCCGCCGAACGAATCAACGGGCGCCGTGGAAGTCCCCGAATGCCTGGAAAGCAGCGGAAAAGTATCGAGATCATTAGAGCGTTCGAGAAAGATCGACTCGAGACATGGATTGTCCGCACAACATGAACGAGTACATGTGGTGGCGCGACTCCGAACATGCTTTAAGTGCTTCAGGGCGAAAGTCAGTCTGTCACACACCTCTCGGCGAGCGAGAACCGGTCAACAAAGCGTACGATAATATGAGATGGAGACTCGGATGAAGTTCAACTTCAAGCGCGGGAAGGCTTGGGGGAGGCTGTGCTGAGCGATGGCACGTGTTTACCCCGAAGATTCCGGCATCCTCGGCAATGGATTCGACAAGCAAGCTATATACTTGGTAGTGAACCACCATGTCTGGGTACGACAAGACCAAGGCTTCAAGCCAAAGAGCGCAAGAATTCTATGCAAACACCAAGGCTCGTATCCAAAAAATACAGTCGCATCTGTCCAATAGCCCGCGGGGTAGTCGCCTCAAGGACAAGGTCTGCATCATCACGGGCGTGGGCTCTCTGAAAGGCATCGGGTACGTAAGAAACAGCAGTTACTTTCGTGTTATCTTACCTGGACGCAAGACGCGCATCAGCCCTGTTGTTTGCCCATGAAGGTAACATCCCAACGAGCAATCACGTTCGGGAATTAATTTACTCCGAGGCGCAAAACACCTCTACTTGGTCGACTTCGACGCTACAAATCTTCCTGATCTCAAGGCAACAATTGAGAAGCTCTACCCGGATGTGAAAGTTCGTGTTGTGAACATATTATATTCGAGCACCGTTTACCCTCTTGCATAACAGGTTACAACCACGCAAGGTGATGCTGCCGACGAGGCCTTAATCTCTGGCCTGTGCGAGCGCGCACTGAATGAGGAAGGAAAACTTGATGTATTCTTTGCTAACGTTCGTATTTTTGTTGGTATACTTTCGGGCTGGGATCTCAATCGGACAACAAGGCTGGGATCGCCACGGCTGACCCGCTGGAGTCCGCTACCTCGAAAGACTTTATGAACGTAATGAGGGTCAACTCACTATCGCACGTATCTCTTGTCACAAAATCTCGAGATAATCTCACACAATGTAGGTGTTTCCTCGCGCTGAAGTATGGTTCAGCGGCCATGAAAAAGACCAATGAATCAAGGGGCAAGAACTCGAGTGGAGGCAGTATAATCATGACGGCCTCAGGTCTGCTCCGTTTGCTGGCCCATTGATTGCATTATTGACGGGGTTTAGTTGCCGGACTTCGCTCTGGAGCTGGAACTGTCGACTGTAAGCCCTTCCTGAGTCACTCAAGATAGTCATTGATGTTGAAATAGACAGCGCAAGTAAAGCCGCGTGGGTATCCTCGATAATCCTTCATTATCCATTCCTGATGCGCATACCACAGCGTGAACTCCATGGCAAAGAATGGCGCATATCAGCTTCAAAAGACTGATATTCGCGTTAATTCCGTCTGCCCTGGTCTCATTGAGACAGGAATGACGACTGCCACTTTCGACTACGCTCGTCAGCGAGGCGCCGATGCAAAAATCGGCCAATTGAATCCCCTGGGCAGATTCGGCGTCGCGGAAGGTAGGTTTTCATAGTTGTAACCATCCAACGTTTAACAAACTTCTTCAGAAATCGCACAGGCCGCACTCTTTTTGGCTTCAGGTCGGTATTGGTGTTGGAATCCCAAGCCCCTCTGATGTTTCTCTAGATGATTCTAGCTACGTGAACGGCCAAAACTTAGCTGTGGACGGAGGTCTTTCATCTTCTCATCCTGTGATACCTGGAAGATGGGCGTAAACTTTATTTTTACCTCGTACTATTCTCATGTAAAGTACCGCTTTGCCGCAGCCTGAGTCAATTTAGAACTGTTTGCGCTCGCTATAACTTGAACCGTAAAGAAAGTTCGTCATACACCTAATGCTAATGAGGCCCTGTCATCCGCCTAGTTTCTTCTGCCCTGACTCTTTCATCTGGATCCCGCTTTCGGACAGGAGGAGTTAGATCCCATTTTGGGAGCGTGCGACGAAATAGCGGAAGCAACATGCTTGTACCCCAACAAGTTCGCCAACCAAACTTTGGGGACTCGGCTTCTCTGGATAAGCCCGGAAGATTATGGGCGACATGAGAATGCGGCAACACATCTTTCTTTGCTGTAATTTGACGACGGAAGACTCCGAACTCGTGGGGACCTTTTCGGGCGTAGCCGGTGTAGAGGACCAAAAAATCTCGCCAGAGGCTTCGGTCGAGTAGAAGACATCGAAGAAAGTCTCGGGCGACGTAGAGGCAACGGCTGTTCACGGGCAATCAGAAGCGCAAGACGTTAGAACACAGAACGAACTCGCCAAGCAAATAAGCGTCGAATGAAAACTTGGAGATAGCTTGGAGCAGAATAAGCTGGGACTAGCCTGGATTCAAGCAGCACTCAGCCGCTATGTTGGTTATGGTCTGACTTCTTCCATTCCCATGGTATGCACTTCACAGGTAAGGACCAGCCGAGTGACAGATTTTGCCTGGCCGTGCAAATGGGAATGAAGAATTCAGACCAAGGCCACCGATAGCTTGCCGCAGTGTAGTCTTGCGCCTAAAGGTCGTATCCAGTGGTAGTAGTTCTGGGACGGACGAGCAAGAGGAGGGCACAAAATCCTGGAAGGGATCGTAGGGGAAGATGTCGAGAGATTGTTGGCATGGTCGAAACAAACAAGAGCGCTTTTATATGCGGTCTTCCGACCGACGGCCCGCGATCCATACGCCTTTTTTCAAACTCAGACAGCCCAATGTAGTTTTTTGAGCCCCAGGGTTCTGCTATGCTGCTATGATTCCAAGTGCAGGTCCTGCGATGGTGGTGTTCGGTGCCACGTTTCAAGCCGCCAAAGATTTAACCACCGCTTCGAGCTCCGCTTCAACTTGCTCTGGCTCCATTCGGACACCTCGCTTCACAATCACTTTCTGGGAACGAGTCGGACCGCGGATGGTATCTCGAACCATTGCCTTTCCCTACGATCAGTGAGCAGTTACATCGCGAATGAATCCAAATGCCTTCGGGCCATTGAAGAATCCAGGCGCACCTAGGAAATGATTACTGCGACGCTGCATACTGAGCTGACTGATTCACAACCAAGTTGACGACTTCACAGCAGAAATAAAAGCCAGAGTGCGTGAGGGAGCCCCTCGCACCTGTTTCTGTGCCAGTGATGATCCAAGGAATTGGAGGTCCTACAAGACATGTAACTCGACCGAAAACAAAGTACGGCTAACTAAAATTATGGGGAAGAGATCCTCGATACTTTTAATGCAAGTCCAGCGACTCGGACTCGAGATCACTTCAGGTCAGTAAGTTTAACCTCTGTGATAGAATCGCATGAGATGATTGATGATAACGACTCGCAAAAAATCGACGGACCGAAGATGAGGGTGGAGTTGCCCGGAATTCCGTCTGTTCCACGTTTTCCATAGCCCATGGCCGCGGGGATGGTGAGGAGCCGTTCGCCACCAACGTGCATGCCAACAATGCCTTCGTCCCATCCTGAGAGAATCGGTCAGAGTTGCACGGATTTTAGATACAACGTCGCGTTACCTTTAATTACCTCTCCCTTGCCGAGGTGAAAGGTAAACTGTGACGAAGGCGGTCAGCACGAGAGAAAGGAGCACAGAGACCGTACATACCGGCTTGCCCTTGGTATTCGAGTCGAATACTTTGCCACTCTGGAGTTTGCCGATGTACCGCATGGACACGGTGTTCCCTTTCTTGGCCGCGGGCCCAGTACCGACCTTGGTGTCCTTGATTTTAACGCCACCAGCAACCTCACGCTCCGTGGCCGGTTTTTTCTCGGCCTTTTCCCCGTCGGTTTTTACTGGGGCTTCCTTGTCTTTATTTTTCTCTTTCTTGTCCTTCTTCTTTTCTTTCTTGTCGCTGGCGTCGGCGGCCTCGGGCTTGACGGCCTTACCGCTCTCGGCCTTTTGCTTTTTGGAAAGCTTGTCGGCCTCTCCGGCGTCGGATTCACGACCGCGTTTTTTGGCTGATCCGTGAACGGCTTCGTCAATCTCCTCGAACCTATTGCTACTTAACACAGGTACTGTTGCGCATATGACGAAAACTGACCTTGCATCGTCGTCCAGGTCGTTGGGGTCCATCTCAACGTCCGAGCTGACGTCCTGGAGGTCAAACGCGTCTTCCGAATTCATGTCAGAGTCGTCGTCAAACGGCGGCATGTCCGCAGGCATGTCGTCTGTTGGTAGGTTAGCGGCGCGCAACGAGGCGTGTCAAGGCGCGTACCGATATAGTTGCCAGTCAAATAAAGGGTACTATTCGCACTGTCAGCTAGAAAGACGCGTCGGAATGAGGATATTTTACTTTGGGCCGACGACCTCGAAGATGTATTCCTCCTTGTCCTCCAACATGAGGGTCGTGGAAAACTGCTCAATCTAAAGTAACAGTTCATAAAATCCCACCAAATGCAAACAGACGACCTACTTTGCCGGGAGTTAGTGCACAGATGAAAGTTGACAATGTAGGTTGCTCCGCCGGTTCCTCCTCTCCATCGTCTTGGATCAAGGCGCTACACATATGAGTTAGGAAGGCAGCGAAGATAAGGGAGGTATATACTTGTAAGTGAGCTTGAGAGACGTGCGGGCAGACGAATCGGCCAAAACGTCGCCCAAGGCAATATTTGTGATTCGGATAGCCGCCGGAGTTTCGAGGGTCAGTGCCTGCTTGGGGCCAACAGAGCAGCTCCACACGCCAATCGAGGCCATTTTTTAGGAGGAGGATGAGGAAAAGGACAAAGGGAAAAAGGAAAGTTGAAAGATTCGGCAAAGAAAAAGTTGGTTTGGTTCGGCTTGTGGTCGGTGCGATCAATTTGATCGGAGCGTCATAAGTAACTCACCGCAACCATGGTATGTCGAGCGACCGCTGTGAATCGCTGCACGCGCTCACTGCCTACAGTCAAACGTTCTACGACCATATCTCGCTGCTGTCCGCTCGACGCTCACCGCAGCACTCACTCTCGAAAACTTCTCGTCCCAGGTTTGTTTTTGCTGCCTCAATCTGCGCGCGTTGGCGTCAAATCATTGTCTAGGTCGTCGAACGGCACAACAAGCCAGAGGTCGAGGCTGCGTAAGTTACCCAGGAGTTTCCCATTTTCCCGATTTACCGTTGGACCAGGGGATCTAAGGAGGTGCTGCTTAATCCGCTTACCATCTCCCGGAATGAGAACGAACGCGTCCTCATCGAGCCCTCTGTCAACTCTATCCGTCTCAGCATCAAGATAAAACAGGCCGATGAAATAGAACGCATTTTGTGCCACAAGTTCACTCGATTCATGATGCAGAGAGCGGAGAGCTTCATTGTGCTGCGCAGGAAGCCGGTGCCCGTACGTGTATTTACTCACTCTAATTATCCCTGTTCACATATCTATAGGGCTATGACATATCCTTCCTCATCACAAACACCCATTCGGAAACGATGCTGAAGCACAAGATCGTCGATTTCATCATCCAGTGCGCCAAATTCCGATCTTGTCACCACGTTGAGCTCACCCGTGGTATAGATTCATGGAGGAAGTAGATCGAGAAATCAGCGAGATGAAACTGAGTCTCAACGCTCGTGCGCGTATCGTAGCAGAATCATACCTCACGGCGGCATGTCTTTACTTTCGTCATTTTCCTCCGTGTCTCACCTGCTGCAACATCATCTAGTTCAACTCATGAACATCGTCTTTGGACTATTTTCGGGATGCTGTATACGTTAACAAAAGTCTCAGTAGACCAGCTGTACATGGAAATGTAATTATTATTCGCGATATAATGCGCCACTTGATTTTGCAGCAGGAATCGGCTTGTCGTTCCTACAGTTCATTGAATTCAGTGGTCAAAGCAACGACAAGCGACAAGGTCTTCACATTATCAAAGTGCCTACGTCTCTATTCTACGCGATACTTCTTCACACCTTCGGGGGCGGGCAGGAAGTCGTCTTCCAACGTTCGGCGTGGCGTTTGGTGGAGAGCAATAACTCGATCGGTGGTTACGGCTCAACGTATTGATTATGGTTTCTGGTGCGCAGAGAAAGGTGGGCCGCCCCCCTCGGGTGGTTGCGCCAGAGGGTGCAGCGAGCAGTGAGAATGCGTTGCGGGTAGGGCAAATAATAGCGCAGGACGGCGCGAACGATGTTTCCGAGGAATGAGCTGCGCGTTGAATCGACTCGAGTGGTTGCGTGCGTGCGGGTGGGTGATTATTGCGGGCGCAAATGAGGCGAGGAATGAAGGAGCCGCGACGGGTACGACGATGTCAGGTGCAAAGGAGACTGTTTGACGGGTACGACGATGTCAGGTGCAAGGGAGACTGTTTGACGCAATGATGATATTGGGTGGTTTGTTCTCGCCGCCAGAGAGATGAGAGATCCACAGCGAACGGAATCGCATGGTCAATTCGCGGACGAATATAAGGGTTGAATGTCTGGTCGTGGTCGCGAAAAAGTGCGGGTATTGCAACGGAGGGAAAAGAGGACGAGATGTATGGTGACCCACACAGCGCAAAACAGAGGCAAAAGGAGCTGAATGAGCGGGTGAAGGAGCAGGCCGAGCAGCGTGCCAAGCGTGCGACGGCGCGCGCTGAGAAACGCGACATGCAACAACAGAAGCTTCAGGATGCTCTGAAAACACTACCCAGCGCAGACCACACAACCCCTCTCTTCACTGATGCTGCACTCAATGCTGTCCATCGAGACCAGACAGGCGACGATCTCTTCGAGTCGAAGGCTCCCGAGACATACTTCGCTGGGAGCGGGTTTACGGAGTGGTCTCGCGTTCTGCAGCTTGGTTCGGACCTATCAAACCGGTATATGGCAAAGATTCAAGATTATATCCGCACGTTCGAAGATCGAGAGGAGAGACGGAGGACAGAGGTGTTTTTCGCCGAGGAGGAGCAGGATGAATAGCCAAGCGGTAGCACGAACGGGCCGGAAAATCGTAGTCGGCTCAAATCAGTTTCTTTTGTTTTGATGTACGTTTGGTGGCTTTGCTCATGTCTGTACCGATATTAAACGCTTGTTTCCGCCAGTGGTATTGTAGGGATTTGCCATGCCGCAAATTAGTCTGAAGTTAGTTGGCCAAATACAACGTTATATCTTGAATCGCGGGAGTTCGCCCGATAATCGGGCCGACGCCCCGACGCCGCTTGCCGCTGCGCGCTGTCCGCTAATCCAAGGGGATTATGTATGAGACTGCAAGATTCAGTATATTCCTGCAAAAAGTCGGATGGCCGTCGATCGGCATCGATAAACCGTTTCCCTCCGGGTACGATCATACGAAGGGTTTGGTTGAGGTTCACGCCCACCCGATGGGGCAGGTGAAGGATCCTCACCAACACCACCCTGAGTGGGACGATTTGGTTACCCGCTCAACGCGAGTAGCGGGAGAATGGAAGTGGACAGGTTAGAGGTAGTGGAGGGAGGACGCAGGCGGGCAACGGGTGTTCCGAATGCGGTCCAACCATCCTCAGGTTCATGATGCATGATCCTTTCGTTTCACTCGCTGGCCATGAAGCGATGATCCTGGTGACGTTCACGGACGAGATTCCGGATGAAATCGCTGCAGGCGTGAGGAATGCCATGGAGATAGAGGTGGTAGTTGCTCACTGACAATTTGCCGAATTGAGTTTTGTTCCATCCCAGAAAGAGGTCTCCCGAAAGTTGGCTCCGGACGCGTCTAATGAGATCGTCACTTGGTGGAAAAATTGTGGGTGTACGACGACCGAGACATGAACGGGCCGCCTGAGTTTTCCGCCTTGGCTAACAGCGCCGTTTGATTGAATTCTTGCGTAGATTATGAGACGATTTGTCGTAGCCATGGGACAAATCTGAAACGGTTATTCAAATGTGAATTCAATGAATGGATTCTGAAAGAGAGGGATTAGTAATGAAAACAAAGGCAAGTGTGGCAGGAGGGCAGGGCGAAACTCCTATTTCCCGATTTTCGCCAAATACGGGGGTTGACAGGATATGTCGTCGAAAACCGAGGGAAAGGGCAGGTATTTGGGAGTGCGGGCATGTCAGTCTGAAGTTTTGACTATACCTCCGAGCACGAACTACCTGCGTCAAATTCATTGCTTTGCGATGTATTGTGGTATTCCGCAAGTTGGGCATCGCAGGGTGGAGGCTAGAAACAGCAGGTCAACGCAAAAAAGCGGATCAAAACTGAGCGGCATCGGAATATTTGTAACGCCCTCAGGAAAATCACTGCCGCCGCACACACCAAGGCCAAGTGCGCCGGATGTGCGTCAGTGCACCGGCTTTCAAGTGCCTTGCTCTTTGTCCCCCGGTGTGAGTCTGTGGACGGCATCATTCCAAAGGCGCGCCACTGACCTCGGCCTCCTATGCGTCAGATTCATCGTCTACGTTGAGCTGCTTCGCGCCGCCCATGAAGGCGACGAGCCGACACAAAGTCGTCGATATCAAAAGAGCCGCTCCCTGATTTCATAGCGCGGGCCTTCTGAGCACCCATGTTCGAAGCCATTAAGAGAAAGTCTGAGTCGAGGGTAGCTTCCTGCGGCCCCTCCACTAACAATCCGGTCAACCACAAGAAGAACATCGCGACGAGATAAAAAATACCCTTATTGAAAAGCTCATCGGCTTTTTTGACCTGGTCGGTCGATTGTTGGGCTGAATAGTCCTGTAGATTGCTTTGATGTAAGGAGGACGCTGGAGGTGAGAATAGACCCGGCAAAGGAGGATCAGGACCAGCCTTCGACATTCTTTGCGAGAGTACGATACCCCTTTCGTACGACACGCCTCTCCTCTGGGTCCTGGTCTGGATCGTAAGGCGCATCGCCGGCCATGGGTTTGAGTGTTAGCGAGTGAGGTCGCGTCGCGAAAGTCAGGAGCCGTGTGAAAGCACGTTGATCGCATCACATCAACCTGATCGTTGCCAACAATGTTTATCTGTAAGTCCTGTATTATTTCGGAGAAAACGGTCGAGTCAAAGGTGAGACTCTTCTTTGCGTATATCGAATCTCACCCCTTCGACTTCTTCAGGTCCTCGAAATCCAGGATCGCAAGAAGAAATTGATTCAAGCGATGTGTTCGTTTCAATGTTATTGACGTCAATAATCCAATATCTGCGTCAAGGCTTTTTCTGGCATGAAGCGCACGGAGACGCAGCGACAACAGAAAGAAGCGAGGCTGCAAGGTGCTGCAAACTGCCCCGTTTTTTTTTCGGTGTTGCACTGACCGACTACCCATCGCAGATCTCATAGAGCTCTTTGGCATAAGACAGCAAGCGGCGAGCCAGACGGCAGCGTAGCTACCCGAAAACGCGATGATTATTGTACTAAATAAGTCTCAGCCTTTCCAGCGCATAGTACATGGATTCAGCGAAACCTTTGGAACTGGTTTACAGTCAAGTTGAGGGACTTGACTTGATGCTTGACGTCTTCGTACTAGAACGCGCCACAGACGTCCAAGGTCCCAGTCTTTGTTTGGTGCCATGGTTCGCCCTAACTCTCTCCGAGTCATCTGCAACCGTGGACTGAACAACCTCGCAGATCCATTAAGTCGCGCCAAATTCTATCGATATACATACAGGAAGACATTGTCCTCTTAATGCGATCATATGAGTTTTGTCAATGGACGGCGACCTGCGATGCCTTCGTTGGTGCATTGTCTTCTAATTCACTCTGCAGCTGTGTCAACTCCTCTACCCTCTCGCGCTCGCGCTGCTCTGCATGAAGCCAATGCAGTGGCCATCGGTACCACTGCAGGGTGTCCTCAAGAGACTTATCTTGGTCCACACCCATCGAGACTCTCGCGGATTCAATGAGAGGATCTTCAGCCACATTGCGGACTCGTGTGAAGTGGTCCGCATCGGGTCTGTTGAACATTGCGATGAGGTAAAAGTTCCCATCTGCCCCTGGGTAGGGCAGGGGGGCATGGGCGAGACTGCAAGTTG
Organism: Mycena alexandri; assembly: GCA_029233265.1. Lineage (NCBI taxonomy): Eukaryota > Fungi > Basidiomycota > Agaricomycetes > Agaricales > Mycenaceae > Mycena > Mycena alexandri. The sequence goes on from JARJCM010000004.1 coordinate 779,772, forward strand.
GTGTCAAGGTGAGGAAACGGCTGGGGTGAAAGATGGCGAGAACGCACCCAAAGCCAGGCCTGGCAACCCATTTCTCCGAGACTACGTCTGAGAAGTTGCGGTAGTTCACTTTTCCGAGTGTCCCGCCTCCGAGGTTCTCGAAGAATTTACGAGGAGGGCAGACCCAAGCGAGTATGTACGTTGGCGTCGGACGGCCGTCGACTAGGTCACCGCGCAGTGGCGGAGGGTGGTCGACAGGTATGCGACAGGGAAATCTGAAGGCTATGAGAGGCTATATTTGACGGAGACGAATGCACACTGACTTTTCACTGTTCATCGACCTGGTGGCAAGAGTTGGACGCGCGGGGTGACAAGTAGCGTGACATGTTCGTATTTGGCGCTTGATCACCGATCGGGGATCGGGGCCATCGGGCCGATACACGATGGTTGGTCGGCGCCGAGGTCGATTTGTTTTTGGTGGGGAAAAATTTTCGATCCAAAAACAGTTTACAACTCGCAATGGAGCCTCTTTTTACCCCCACAATGAATGTACATACTACCCCGACCATTGTACGACGGTCACGAGCTCAAATCTGCGCTATTTTCCGCATTCGGTGGAGCAAACAAATAGAATACTTATCCCGGAGGCAAATCTTCGCCAGTTGTTCTCTCAGCGAGACTGAACTGGGTGTTTGGGTCCGTGGCCGTTGTGTCCATCGCTGTGCATCGACTAGTCTCGCAGACCGACTCCTGTGATCATGAGTTCACACATCGTGGTACTTACGAAAGAGAGTCGGTTCCGAATGAGGCAACTGCGAATTTACTGTGAACCTTACTGAATCCGATGAAGCCGGCAGCGCAAACTGGGGTTTACAAGGCAGACTCAATAAAAGTATGGGCTTCAGCTATCTGGTCACTATCTAGCCTTGAATATCCGCTCAGGATGTCGCCGACTCACTCAACCTGCCCAATATCTCCGATGCAGTCGCGTCTGCCCTCGCGAGCGACGTCGAGTACAGAATACACCAGGTTATAGAGGTATAACCATCCCACCGTCGTCTTCACGCCGTTGAGCGCGTATAGGAAGCCGCGCGATTCATGCGACACGGCCGCAGGACCGTAATGACCACATCCGACGTCGAGCAAGCCCTCCGCGTTCTCAACATCGAGCCGCTCTACGGTCACTCCTCCAACAACCCCCCAACCTTCAAACGTGCCCTCCCATTTCCCCACGCCCCCGCAGCCGGTCCTGTTTACTTTGTTGAGGATGAGGAAATCGACTTTGACCGCGTCTTGCGGGAGGAGAAAATCACGCTTCCAAAGGGCGTCAGTTGGACCGCACATTGGCTCGCAGTCGAGGGTGTGCAGCCTCTCATTCCAGAAAACCCACCCGCCATCCCGAAGGAGGTTGGTCCCGATGTCAAACCGCCATTAACCAACGGTGTCGGTGCCGCACCAGCGTTGGCTACAACAAAAAAGCAAGAACAACAGCTCCAGCAGCAGCAACAGCTCGTCAAGCAGGTTCTATCAAGAGAACTACAACTGTACTATACGCGGCTCACGTCGTCGCTCTTACCACCTGGGTCGGACCTCACCAAACGCGATGCAGCGTTGGCAAGTCTGCGGACCGACGCAGGACTGCAAGCACTGCTGCCTTACCTCATTAAATGGGTCGGCGATGGCGTCGTCCGAGGACTGAAGGAGGGCGGATTGAGCGAGACTGACGGAAAGGTTCTCGAGGTGCTCATCTCAGTGACCGGTTCCCTCCTCGCCAACAGCACACTCTTTGTGGAACCATATGTAAGTCTGATTATTCTTACGCCGTTGAGTGTCTAACAGCAATTCGTCGGCAGCTGCATCAAATGCTACCACCCATCCTCTCCACCCTCTTACATTCATCCCTCCCGCCGACCCACGCTACGCTGCTACGCACGTCCGCTGCCCAGACCCTCTCACGTCTCCTCACCGAACACTCTACCACCTACCCCTCCCTCTCCCCGCGTATAATGAAAACTCTGCTCCTCGCCCTCATATCGCCCGGTAAAAGTAGTGGCACGCGCCACGGAGCGATTCGCGGCCTGGTGGCTATCGGGAAGGAGGCCGTTCGGAAGGGGCTCGTTGAGGGTGGTGGCGCGAAAGTGATCGGGGGCGAATGCAGCGACGACGCCTCGCTTGTTGCAGCCGTTACGGTGAGAAGGACTCGACGCATTCGCTGGAGGCTTGCTAACTTGTTCCTAGGACGCGTTGCGCGTCTTGCGAGTTCCGACAGACATGGTGGACGCGCTGGATGCTTCAAATCCCGCAGATGCCGCTGTCAAAGACGAAATCAATTCTTTATTGGGCGACTACTTTGGAGAGAGAATCGGACAAGATGCTGCGTGGGCGAGGACGATATTGGCCGGTGTGGACCCATAATTCATGTTTCCTTGTTTTGGCGCCGGTCTTAACTGGTGTATGTATGTACAATTTGCTCGAGGTTAACGATATTGATTCACAATCGCAACTCCGCGTTATTCTGCTAAATACATGTTACAGTGTGCACCCCGCGGTATTCAACATTCGGCCTTCGTGATCCTAGCCACGAATGCGTACATGTTATCCATCTCGCATTTCGGATCCTTATCGAAGAGATGATTCGCTCCCGCCAACTCCTCGTATTCGACTTGGGCTTTCATCTCCTTCAGTACTGCGACGACATCTCGAGCCTGCCTGCACGGAACTTTGTCGTCGATTTCCCCGTGTATCACATACATCGGGGGAACCGTAAATTTCCCAGTCTTAAGCTGCGGCGCAACGGCTAATGCAGACGCAGGGATGCCCGTACCGTCCAGGAGAAGGGACTCCAGGATTGCCCTAGCCGCAGGTTCAGAAAGGGGAGAACTGAGATAGAATGAATAAACGTACTCCTGCACCATGTAGTGATACATTATCCCGCGTTTACTATCCGGAGCCGAGAATGCAACCTTCTCCGCAGCGGGGTCAATGAACGGAGCGACTTGTTCATCGGGGATGACATGGGGCATGTACGACACCGGATGTTGCTTCGTCGTCCAGAATGGGTCCGCCAAGTCGGAGATGGGGTACAAGGCAGCGATTCCAAGAACCGGGGGAGGGAGCTCGAGACCACAGGCCGCGTAGCCGACACCAGTACCAGCAAGGAAAGACAGCCATCCGCCGGCCGAGCTGCCACTTATGATCATCTTGGAACTATCGACGCGGTTTCCTGTCGCAGCCGCGAAGGCAGGCGAGCGAACAAAGTCCATTGCTGCTTTACAGTCTGCCAGAATCCCTGGGATACGGGTCTGCGGTGCAAGTCGGTAGTCGGGGGAGACGATGCAAATGTTGTGTTTTGCCGGCGCACTGAGATGGTGGGGGGAAAGGGCTACTTGAGATTAGACGAGGGCGAAGAAGAATTAAAGTATATGGAAATCGGCCGGTGATAGAAAATGTTCTATGGCTGAGGGGTTGTATATTGAGGCAAACGAACCTTTGCGCGTTCCCTGCAGTAAACCACCGCCTATACAGTTGGTTCAGTCCACGGTTGCAGGTGACTCGGAGAGAGTTAGGGCGAACCATGCCACCAAACAAAGACTGGGACCTTGGACGTCTCTGTGGCGCTTTCTGGTACGAAGACGTCAAGCATTAAGTCAAGTCCTTCAACTTGACTGTAAACCAGTTCCAAAGGTTTCGGCGAATCCATGAGAGATTATCGCTATGCGCTGGAAAGACTGAGACTGAGCAAAGGTAGAACAAGCCCAGTGAACTCGAAGGAATTGCAGAATTTCGCAGGAAGATTCTTGGATCTCACGAGGCGGCTGCCCGGTCCGCGACTTGATTACTGAGAAAGGGCTGGAGTAACGCGATGCCACACTGCTAGCATTATCAGTCGGGACAAGAGAACAGGACGCTTCGAGAGGAATGAGTTTAGCAGCTGATCGGCGATCTCGGACGAGAATTTATGGCATTGGGCAAAAAGGTTAAGACTTCGTGTAAGTTACATTGTAGGACTCCTCTCGAGAGTCATTTAGTACAATAATCATCGCGTTTTCGCGTAGCTACGCTGCTCTCTGGCTCGCCGCTTGCTGTCTTATGCCAAAGAGCTCTATGAGATCTGCGATGGTTGGTCGGTCAGTGCAATGCCGAAGAAAAAACGGGGCAGTTTTCAGCACCTTGCAGCCTCGCTTCTTTCTGTTGTCGCTGCGTCTCCGTGCGCTTCATGCCAGAGAAAGCCTTGACGCAGACATTGGATTATTGACGCAAATAACATTAAAACGAACACACCGCTTGAATCAATTTCTTCTTGCGATCCTGGATTTCGAGGACCTGAAGAGCCGAAGGGTGAGATTCAATATACGCAAAGAAGAGTCTCACCTTTGACTCGACCGTTTTCTCCGCGATCAGTTGGTACACGGTAACAGGCTTGGTCTGGCCAATGCGATTGACCCTAGCACACGGCGAGTCAGCATTTGTGCACCCGCGAACCTGCCCACTAACCTGTCGATAGCTTGAGCCTCGATGCCATCTTGCCACCAACTTGACGAGAGTCGAACGGTGTTAGCGCAACAAATGGCTTTACTCAATTGTTCGACTTACGGGTCCATCCTACGACGATATCAGCACATCCAACAAAAGCCTAGATACAGGACTTACAGATAAACATTGTTGGCAACGGTCAAGTTGAGCCCGAGAGCCCCCTGTAAGCCATGAGAGGAATAATGAAGAATACGACGTCGTACGAACCGCCTTGAGCGAGATCAACATGACCTTTGGGTTTTCACCAAATGTATTGTAGGAGGACGCCTTGGCTTTGCCCTTTGCCTTTGCCTTTGCCTTCCCTTTACCCTTGCTTTTCTTGGAATGAGCAGTATCATCATCTTCGTCATCCAAAAAGTCCGAGTCGTTGTCGGGCTCCATAACGAAGTCCGAGTCCCCTCCGCGTCCGAGGGATCCTTCGCTGGACCTACCACAACTGTGGCCCCTTGCGGTCGTCGCATCGCCGTCATCGTCCTCAGAAACGGGAATAGAAAACTATGCATTGTTTAGCGACGATCTAGCGGTGTCACAAGGACGCACCTGCGCGATAGTTTCCTGGCGCCTTTTAGCAGACATACGGCCATCGAATCGGATGAAGGCAATCCCGCGTTCCTCCAGTCGCTCGGCGATTTTGTCAAGAAAACTGAGGGCAGGCGTTGGAATCACAGCCGACGCGGGAGCGGTATCTTACCTGGTGAACTGCGAGAAAACAAGAGACTTCTCGGTGTTTGGCGTCAACATCAATAATTGAATCAATTGGTCGATCTTGGCCGAGGTCCCTTCGCCAGGCCTGTTGGATTCTTCTTCTCTAAACGGAGCTTGTGTTCCCTCCATAGGAGGTGCAGGACTATGCAAGTCACCCATCGAAAGCAGGCGACGGTCCTGGAGTAGCATAAGCGAGGGTGTAAGACCGGGCAACCAGGAACCAACCATTGGACACTTGGGGTCCCTCGAAAGGGCCTCCGTAATGCTAGAGTTGCTGTCAGGGACGAATCGGAGAGAAGGGCGAATAAATTACCAAGTTAAGCAGAAGATATGGGAGCAGCTAGTGATTCTTGGATCCTCAAGGAGACTGAAACAGATTGGGCACTCCTCGCATTCCTCCGACGCTTGAGCAAGTTTTGCTTGCAAACGTTGCTTATCAGCGGGAGTGATGATTATAGCGGCCTTTGAATGCGCGTCGTCGTCTACACCGTCGCTAGCCCGTAGTTCTTCAATATAGCTAGCGGGGACAAGGCCTGTATGAAGCACTAGCTGTCTCATACGGGTGAGGAGACTGAGAACGTTAGATTGCGCCTATTAACCGTTGAGCCAAATCAAAAAAGGTGTAAAAATATATCGAACTCACCATCGTGCTGTTCGACCTCATGTACGCCTCGACGCGGTTTTTGGAGAGCTGCTCCACCTCGTCATACATGGCCTTGGAATATATCAGGATACGCCGGTTCGCTATTGATATTTTCTCACTCTTGCTTCGTCTGATAAAGCCACCGGCACGATTATCATTTCCACCTACTCATTATGTTAGACCATCTGCAGAAATAAAAAGTGCAAGGGCTCACGGGTGGGAGCGGGACCAGGCTGTTTCCATCAGCGTCTTGCATCTATGGAACAGTGAGTCGGTGCAACTATATAAAGATGAAGATCGTACTTCTTTGGTACGACGAATGCAGATATGATTCATTAAGTTCTAAGAGAATAATGAGAAATCCAGTCAAGGCGTCGTCAGAAGAGCGTCACCCTTAAGAGTGCAGCGCCGGTTGGATCTCCATCTTTAAGAGGGCGTAGCAGCAGTCTTTTAAAGAAGTCCTCGTTGTCCAGAGGACGACAGATTTGAAGGAAGGTCAAGATGGAGCCGAGATCCTTGGGGGTACGTCAGCAACTTGAACGATGAGGATGGCGTCTACTTGCTTTGGGAGAGTTGATCTGCGAGATATATCAGAGGGAGGTTTTACAACGGGAGAACCGACACACGATGGGAGTAGCCGCGAGAGCCCAACGTCTCTGTGCCGACAAGGCACAAACCGCTTTGGCCATCTTTGTCTTCGGGTTCCGGATGGTATGGGCCTCGTCCAACACTACCCTCTGCCGACTCGGGATTAGCGAACACTCAAATATGTGGCTGCATGATTTACCTTCCACTGAATGTCAAAAAGGCTCTGCTCGACTTTCTTCTTCTTCTTGCTCGGGGCAGCAGAGCCCTTATCATCGTGCTCCCCGGCAACGGTTTGGTAAGTGGTAATAACCACATCGAACTTTCGAAGCTCTTTCGGGCTTATGTCCCGTTTCGTACCATAGTAAGTGTAGTACTTCAACGAACCCGGCACACAATGATCGTCGATTTGTTTCTCCCAGTTGGAAAGGACGCTGAGGGGTGCGACTGAAACAAGGTTGTATGGGAGATAAAAGAGACGAGCGAGCATAAATATTTACCTATAAGAGTGCTGTTTGAGAAATCCTTGGGAACGTCCGCCTTCGTTGCGAGTATCAAAGCAAGCATGGTCAAAGTTTTTCCCTACGAGACCAAAGGTCGTCGTAAAAGGTAATGACCCGGGATATAGTAACTCACCAAGCCCTATCATGGGTGTCAGCGATGGGAAAATACAACACGAGAAAGAAATACCATCGCGTCCGCGCACAACGCTCCGCGCCCTAAGATTGGGGCCGTTTCTTGGGGAGTTTTAGTCGCAAGGTTGAAGTAGTATGTCTACAGACGGTTAAATCTAAGAAAAAAAATGAAAGGGCGGGGCACCTTGGGACCATTCTTCTTCAGTTGCCAGAATTGTACTACGGGGTCGCCTTCCCTCGTCGGCAGAACTGGGTTTTCTCGCTCCACCGCCCATTGAAGGGCTTGGTTCTGCACGAGCTGATGTTAAATCACGAAGGACAAGGATTGTTGAACGCACTTGGTGTTTCAAAAGGTCAACGACCAGACCATTCCCTATGCCGGGGGGATTGGGGTACACAGGCAGCTTCAAAATATCGTCCGTGGAGAGCAACTGATCTAGTAGAGAACTACGGCGTTCTTCGTCGTCGACATGCTCAAGGGAGGTCAACATTTTCTTGAGATCGGCTGCTTTTTGAAGTCCTTCCGCGCGCTTTCGAGCAGCCTCGAGTTGAGCTGGTGTCTGGGCCGGATCCGCACGCCGTTGACTTGAGGGGCCCGCATACGAGGTTGGTGGTGCAGAATAAGCCCCAGAAGGACCGCTGGAGGCCTGCGCATTGGACTTCTTGTTTTGAGATTGAAATCCTCTCTGGCCGGGGGTTGCCCAGATCAGTTTGGGCTCCAGTTCCCGCCTCTTGCTTGGGGGTCCGTATATTTTGAGCGAACTAACAAGAAGTTAAGATTGCGGATGACGCGAGTTTAAACGAGCCTTACATGTCCAAAGTGTAGACGACCTTAGCAGACGCCGTCACTTAGGGAAATGTTCAATCAGTTTTGGTCAAGGGTATTGCCTTGAACATACTGTTCCCCTGAACCATTACGCCTAAAGAAGTAATTAGATTTTAGACGCGGTGTATACCGCCGCACAGTTTACCTTCAACGCTAACGAGGCCTTGATCAAGCAACGGCGCAAGCTTTCCTGCGACCGCTTTGGGAATATGGCCAACCTGTGTAACGGCAATATTTTCCACTTTGATCGCATTCCTGGGGAAGCCAAGTAAGAAGATGGACCGTCAAGAAAAGAAAGAAAGAGGAAAGGGATGGTACTACGGGATGATACAACGCACCGATCATATGGATTCGTCTAGAGAGATCAGCGCTATGCGACATACGACGGCGATGAGAAACTCACTGGTTCTCGAGTCAGTCTAACTTCTTCGCCGGCCCCCACCATACCTGCGCGAAAGTCAGTGGGGAATATAGGGCCGAAATATTCCAACCTCTGTAGTACTGCACACCCACTACTTGGGTATTCATGGTAACATAGAGTTCATCTGGGATCTCGATCTCTGTAACTTCCTCTTCTTCTTCTTCGGTTGCAGGACGCGGCTTGGACTGGGCAGACGACGCAGCTTCAAATTCTTCCCTCCGCCTTTTCTGGCTGGGAGCAGCGTTCGGGGTAGTTTGGTTAGGGGATCGAGCGGTGCTAGGGACGTCCCCAGGCTCGACGTGTCGGCGGGAAATCGCGGAGCGAACTTTGGTTTGATCGGCGGCCCTGTTCGTACTCAAACTGGGTTGAACTGAATGGTAGGAGGGACGCGACTCACGAGAGCTGACTGAATCCAACGACGCGATCCATCGTGAACGCGGCGAGTTCAGTGAGGATCGCGGCCGTGACGCATCCCCAGTGTCTCCATTCTATTTTCTGTTCACCAAACGCATTGGTGGTAGTTTTACCATAACGAAGCGTGCCAATGGGGAGCGGCGAACCCTAAGAAAAAAAATGAGATCACGTCGAAACTCGGGTGAAAATTAAACCTTGCAGGGTGCGGGCCCGTGGCATTTTGCGCGGTCACTTTTGCTGTACTGTAGGACGGTGAGAAACGATTGGCAGATGAAGCCTGACTTACGCCGAGATGGTGGTGGGAAGTCATGGCGCGTGTGATGCGATCAACGTGTTTTCACACGGCTCCTTCTAACGCGCTTGCCTCTTACTCTTTCTCACACTCTCACTTTCGCGACGCGACTCACTCGCTAACACTCAAAGCCATGGCCAGCGATGCGCCTTACGATCCAGACCAGGACCCAGAGGAGAGACGTGTCGTACGAAAGGGGTATCGTACCCTCGCAAAGAATGTCGAAGGCTGGTCCTGATCCTCCTTTGCCGGGTCTATTCTCACCTCCAGCGTTCTCCTTAGAGCATCAAAGCAATCTACAGGATTATTCAGCCCAACAATTGACCGACCAGGTCAAAAAAGCCGATGAGCTTTTCAATAAGGGTATTTTTTATCTCGTCGCGATGTTCTTCTTGTGGTTGACCGGATTGTTAGTCAAGGGGCCGCAGGAAGCTACCCTCGACTCAGCCTTCCTCTTAATGGCTTCGAACATGGGTGCTCAGAAGGCCCGCGCTATGAAATCAGGGAGCGGCTCTTTTGATATCGACGACTTTGTGTCGAGGCTCGTCGCCTTCATGGGTGGCGCGAAGCAGCTCAACGTAGACGATGAATCTGACGGAGAGGAGGCCGAGGCCAGTGGCGCGCCTTTGGAATGGGATCGAATAGGTCGCAAGGCCTTGGCGAAGAGTCGTCGCGTTCCTGCCATGGGTTTTATGTGAGTTTCGCGATTTTCGTGGCGGGATATCGAGGAATGATATTTTGTCGCAGGCTTGGTCCCCTGTCGATAGAGCAGAAAAAACGAAACGTCACGAAGCGCGTCAAGTTCGAGAAAGACAAAGCGGACGAACGAAAGCCCCAAGAAATCAAGGAGGAGGATATCGCGCGGTCCGAGAACGAAACCACGAAGAATGTTGCTACGGTAAGCCGCACTCCAGCATGGCGTTCGTGGCATTACTCATTTTAATCAGCTGGAAACGCTCCTGGGAGAGGAGGATGGACCCATCAACCTCTTCAAATTCGTAATTAATCCCAACGATTTTGCGCAGAGCGTGGAGAATATCTTCTACTTGTCTTTCCTTATCCGAGACGGTAAGGTTGCTTTGGAGACACTCAATAATGGGGAGGTGGTGATCTGTGCGTTTGCTTTTCTCATCCCGATGGCCGCGAACTCACTCGCCATCTCAGTCATATGTCAGCAACCAGACGACAACGACTATATCTCTGGCCTCAAGAAGCGCCAGATCGTGCTGGAGTTCGACAAGGCAACGTGGGAGGTCACTACATTACTGCGTTCAAATATCAGTGCGCTCATGCGATCCACAGCGAGCGAAGGATGTGTTTGAGATAACTGAATCCAAGATCCCACAGAGGCCAGCCGCCCGCATGAGGCTGGGTAACAAGTGGTACGGTTGAGGACGGAGGACGGAGGACGGGCTTCCAATCAACTTATGTACTATTCCATTGTATACGCTATAAATTGTCTGGCACTACCCCTGCTATTAAGACTCTATACATATAATACAATGCTCCAATATTGATATGCGACGAGTCGGCATCATGAGACGTGAGAATCATCAAGACCCAACGGTAGCATGGTCTTGTCCTTGAGCTGAGGTCTACCCCACGAGGACGTCTGAAGCTATGGAATAATCCATGTCAGAAGCGTTCCCGTTTGTCGAGGAAAAAAGCAGCATACGTGATTCTGAGCGTCTCGAGATGATAAAATATTCATATGTTCGGGCACATCCGCCTCGTTCTGTAGGATGTGAGATATATTGGTCGGGAATAAAAACGCAAAGCAACTAACCAGGAAAAATTCCTCGAGACCTCGGAACTGGATCCTCAGATCAACTGGTAATTGTGAAGGGAGGATTACGGCGTGAACGGTAGGCGTGTACGGCCTAACGGTCGCCAGTCGGGTTGCAGCGTCTTCGCAGACAGAAAGTGCGAGTCTGATATCCCGTCTTTTCCCCCGAGCGCGAGAAGGAATCAGAACGAAAAATTCAAACACGCAGTCCATGATATAGATGGAGGTGTGTGCGGATTGTTCTTGGTGGAGAGACTGCACCGGCAATATCTGCAATGTTACGTCAGCGCTGAAGAAAGACGGAAGGGGACGGAAAAAGTACAGTGTCCTTCCGGCCCGAATCTACGCTCCAAATCCTGGACGTCGATCCGATGGAGGGCCTCCACTTCCAATAGTCGGCTTTGGCGTAGTCGGCTTCATCGCCCAAGACCATCCAGAACATTTCGTCGTCACCGCTCTCGTTTTCTACCAAAACGACGATCTCGTCTGGGTTGGATGTCAGAGTCCGTCCATAATCGATAGCCGCCTGGCGTTCAACGGGTGTGGAGCCACACCCATGCCAAACAAACAGAGTAGACAGAATTGAGGCGCAGTAGCTGAAACCGCTGCAGATATTTTTGATATCAATGTCTACCTGGTCGATCAATGTGCTGGAGGAAATCTGTAAGCACATCTGCTACACGAAGAAAAAAAGACTCACACTCCATCCATAGACCGAACGACGTGCATTGCCGTGTTCTCGTTGGTCCAGTGGGCCCTGGTTCCCTATAGCGACGTAAATCGAAAATAAGAATGATGAAACGTAGAACGAACTTGTCGTATGGCAAGGGTACCACCGAGGCATTGCACCAGCTCGATGGGCTCCGAGAGCTGATGCAGAGGAACCTAAAATAACGTTCAGATCCGCATCCTTGAGAAAGTTTGAATACACACGATTGAAGTTCCATATCGCTTCGCTAATTCCGTCAACTTCCGCTCCTCATTACTCCCCATATTGCTACTTTTTCCTTGCCACGACCAAACCGTAGAATTGATCAGTCCGGTGGAACTCGACTTGGAACGATGAATAATCGCGAGTATCTCCGTGTCATAGAAAATATGGGTCAAGCCAAGGGGAACGGCAGTGCTACCTGCAATGGCCATGACATCGACCTGAATTGTCTGCAAGTCGGCACTCGGGCCGGGCGGAGCGTATTTCACAAGGCGGGAGACATCGACTCGAGGGAGTGGTTCGTCGATGTGAGCTATGATACGGTGGTTAGGCTGGTTCAAGTTCTCCAAAACACTCATTTCTCACTAAAATGGACGATTTCGTCTTCAGGTTTAGTAGTTACCACTGCCTCTTCAGCAACGTCTCGACCCCGGTCCATTAGTTTCAAGTCCAAGTCGGCCAAGTTGAAACCAGGTTGCACAAACGCGTTCCCAACAGCTCGGGTAAGCGTCGACACGGGTGTAGGATCCGGAGTAGCCTCCTCTTTCAAAGGGGGCAAAAACATCGAATATCTCTCGTAGCTCGACTTGCGCTTCTCAGGTTGGGCACTTGGAGGCATCATGTTTCGAGGGCGGGCAGCGGGCGCAGACTCTGCGGGTTGGTCGTCCACAGCAGGTGCAGGTGGGCTCGGAGCATGCGCGCTTGGTGGATCGGCAAGGGCTTGGGCGACGTCCATGGCAGTTGGCCTCCCAGCACTGGGGAATCGAGTATGCGCACCGGATACAAAGGAGGGGGTTTCATCTTGCTGTGAGAAATTGGGGGGAGTGGCTGAGGCTAGGCCAGGAAGAGCTCGGGGCGGAGGGAGATTCTCGGGTTGAGAGAACAGATTGGAGACAGGTTTCGGCGAGGGTACCGCCTGTGGCTGTGTCATGCCTGGAAGGGCTCTGCGTCCCACCATCCCACTACCACCACCGCCATAAGATACGGGTGCGAGAACTGGTGGATCTACTGCAGGTTTGAACGGAGCAGTTGAATGCGGCTGAACCATGCCCGGAAGAGCCCTGCCTGCAGTGACCAAGCCAGGCGAAGCTGTGGTCATCGGCGGATTCTGCGCCACCGAGGGTTTAAAAGATGCGGCGGGATGGGGCTGAACCATGCCTGGGAGAGCCCTGCCTGCTGTCATACCGCCGCCACCACCATAGGACACTGGTGTAGCGGGGAGAGCTCGGCTTGCAGGCGTGGTGCTATTATTAGGCGGAGGCGCAGGGGTAAAGGAAGCGGATACCGCAGAGTCGGTGGAGAGAGATTGCGGAGGATTACTCTGGCCTGATCCTAAAGCCTTGTTCTTCTTTGGCTTTTTCGCTCGGTCTTTTGTGGGCTGTCGACGAAATAACACGACGATAATCGATTGGAAAAAGACATGTACAAAGATATAAAGGGCAAACAGTAAGCGGTTTCCTCAAAACGTTACCAAAAGGAACGCACATGAATCAGCGGCTTTGTGGACTCTGGTGATGCTGGTCCTTTGGAAAGAAGGGGCGATGGATCATCACCACGTTTAAATCCGTGTTCATCAACGCCGAAACCTTTAGGTTGTATCATAACCGTGGTGCTAGCAGAACCCAACCGAGGCGTGCGCTCTGGCTGACTGGCCGGCTCCTCCGCTGCCTTGCCCATGTCACTATACGACTTGGTTATTTGCTCAGAGCGAACAGTCGGAGGGGCCACTGAGGCGGGGGACTCTACCGTTCGCGATCTACGCATCGGCGAAGCAGTCGGGGACGGCGGGGGAGAAGAAGCCGGGCCTGGCCAGCGGTCGAGAACCGACGATTTCCGACCACTTGGGGGTCGAGTCTTGTCGGGACCAGGAGGTGGTGAGGGACTATCGAGCTGTGAGCTGACCTTGACCATGTTTTGGACAAACCCACGCCCTTGTAGTCTGGATAGACTGGGTGTTGGATCCTTCTGGGCCGGGGGACGTAAGAACGCAAGAGATGGTGATTGTGAAATAGATATTTGAGGGCCCTGCGGCGAACTACGTGGATCTGGTTGGATGGGACGCGTCAAGGAGGGTGTGACGACAGGTGATTTAGTAACTGGGGAAGGAGAAGGCTGCTGTCGGGGTGTAAATGGGCGAGATGCACTAGGAGCAGCAGGAGAAGTATTTGCATAGCTCGGGGTTGAGTACGAGGCTTTCGACTGGTTTCCCACCGTAGATGATGGAGTACGTGTAGGCTGCGGGGCAACAATAGGGTTGTTCCGCGCGAACGAAGCGCCAGTAGGTGTGCTCATGGTTCGTTCGCGAGCGCCGGCGCGTTGGGGCGAAGCAGGTGGGCTTTCAAGCTTCTCCGGAGATGGAGTACTAAGTCTTCTGTCTCTTGGTTCAGGCGTACGACCTGAACGGGACCAAGCCGGCGCCTGATCGGGTTCTCGGGGTGCAGATGGCGCAGAAGGTTTAGCCATCCCCGGCATCGCAATCCCCCCAATCCCCCCAATGCCTCCGCGCCCAAAGATGGGATGGGGCGCATCAATGCGTGTTCGTTGCACAAACTGCGTCGGGTCGTGTGCGTCCTGCTGTGGGGCGTGCCGATTGAGCCTAGGGCCAGTGGCCTTGCCGCCAATAAATGCCGCCAATGACATCGGTTCGGGCCTGCTCGGTGCAATTGTCGATTGCTCCTTAGCTGCTGGCTGGGAAGCAGGACCCATTAGTTTGTTCAACGCTTCCGCCTGGCTCGCCTGCCTGTCCGCGAGGGACTTGGGATCATCTGTGGAGGACTTATCCTCACTTCGAAGAGCAGATGCATATTCCTTGTTCCTCGCTTTTGGAAGTAAAGCCCAGACCGCTGCAGTGGCAATAGGGACACTCACATAGATCGAGACTATTCGTTTTGCCCCCAGGGCCGAGTCCACGACTTCTACGTTGGCGCGCCAACCTCGAAGCAGCAATCTCAGCCTCTAATTTAGACAACCCGGCTTCGGGTTGGTCCAACAGACGGGCCGGGGACCCATTGGAATCCATGAAACAGACTTTCGACTTTCGCTCAACGTTGACTGCCTCAAGGCGGAGGATGATCGATGATGGCGGAATGGCCTAAACGGGAAATGATTGACATGGCTTCCGAGACGAAACCCATGTCCAGACAGGTCCAGACTTCCCAAAAAAAAATCTAACGAAGAGTAGTCCACTCTCTACATTAAAATATCGTACTACTTCCTCGACCCAGGAGCGTGAATCCCGCGAGTTGCGTGTGGATAGTGTGTATTTCAAGACGCTAAAATGCAAATACCAATCGGGTCAACTACTCTCAACCGAGGAGGGTGAATGCAGCCAGCAGGAACAGCATGGCGCCGACCATCTTGTTTACCGGCATGACGAGTGCACTGTTGGACTTAGTGGTCGTGAATGCCTCGGTTGTCGCGGTCTGCGTAACACCATCCTGGCTATCAGAGTCCGAAGTGGAGTTCTCTAAAAATCAACATCAGACCGAAGGGCGGTACATGCTATGCGAGGCCAACCTATGAAGTTGGCGCCACAGATAGCATCAACCTGCAACGCAGCTTGTTGCGCGGCTTGGGGGAATTGCTGGACGATGGGAAGCGGCGAAGCCAAGCGGAACGCGGCTTTGACACAGTTCGTGCATGCCAAGTTAGCAGCACCTATTGAAGGCCAGATGAGAACTGCGACACACGACTGCTTTGAAGGAACTGGGCTGAGCTGTACTTACCAGTAACGATCTTCCCAAAGTCGGTAAACGCAGTGCCAATGTTGAAATCGCTGAACGACAACTTTCCAACGAGAGTTTCGAGGTTGTTCAACGTCTCGGTGACGCAGAGTTGGTTGGAAGAGTCGTCCTTCAAACTGAGAGGAGAATTTAGCCAGGGAAGGGAAAGCGAAAGCGAAGAAAGGACTTGCCACATGATGTTCCTGACCGTAGGATACACCTCCTGAACTATTTGTGTCACGGTGGCCGACACGCTGGAACCGAGATCGCTTGCGCATCCGGTGGTGACGTTGGCGACAACAGCCGCGAGGGTATCGTTGCTACAGGACGTTAGCCTTGAAGGGTGCTTAGGGGTTGGCATATTGTACCTGCAAGTTCCAGTGGAACAGAGACCTCCGAGCCAATTGTTAATCGTGTCTGGCACGGACTGGGAGGTTCCAACAAAGAAAGAGAGCAGAGCGGAAGGATTGAGGCATGCAGCATCCGGAGAGGCCAAAAGTCCCTTCAAAGAGTCGGTGCAACCAGCAGAAATGCTACATTCATGTTAAATAAAGTAGCCCAGGTAATCACCGAAGAAATATTACGATTGAGCAGAAGCCAGACCAGCTGTCGCCGCCAGAGTGAACAGGATAGCAGATTTCATATCGACCAGGATGAAGAAAGGTTGAAAAGTGAACAAAAAGGATGTGGTGGAAGAAGAAGAGAGTGAAGAGAGCCAGTTGCGGGAATCCTTGTTTTGGAACCGACCTGTCAGAGTTGTGGCTGTGCATTGCGACAATCATCCTCCGAGCGCAAAATTAGTCAAGTGCGCAACCAAAAAATAGATTGCAGTTGTACGAACAGTACAGTGGTAAATAATAGGTAGAGTCCATACCTCAAGTCTGTCTAATTCTACGCCAAGAACGCCCACAAAGATGAGCCAACAAGGAGAGCGACCGCCCCCTGAGTTATGAACAAGGGGCTGGCAGAAGATCCTTTACCCCCGGTTGTCGAGGCGCTCTCGACGATACCCGTGGCAGCAGTACCATCTGTTGTACCCGGTAAGATTCGTTTCAAGGCAGCAATACTAATAGAGTTCGTACCGGTAAAGTTGGCACCGCACTGCGAGTCAAGCTCGCTGGTCAGGGAAGACGCAGTGCTAGGGAAGTCCTTGTTCAAGACCTGTTGGCAAATAAGTAAAGCAACTTCGCGCCGCAGTAAAAATACGGACATTGTAGGCCTGTTTGACGCAGTTCGAGCAAGTGATGTTGCTGGGGACGGTGGTAGTGGTGAAGGCGTTCGCAATAACAGTGCCAATGTTGCTGAGGCTGAGGGTGCCGAGAATAGCTTGGATGTTCGTGAGGGTCTCGGTGATGCAGTTGGTTCCCGAACTATGACGCAGATGGTCAGTAATGAGACGTGGAGAAAGAGTAGGAAACTTACTCAGTCAGGCATACCATCTGCCTGGCCACGGCGTAGTATTGCTCCACCATGGGGGTGAGGTTAGCAGCAGAGGTCTCCGAGCTATCAGCGGACGCCAGTTCGGCGCTGCATCCAGTGGTGATCTAACAAGCCGCACATAAGCACATAAGCACAGTTGGGTGAAACCGCGCCGCACGCACATTGCTAACGATCGCAGAAAGTGTGGCGTTGCTGCAAGGTGCGGCAGAACACAGCGCTTTAAGCCAATTGTCAACGGGCGTTATAATAGACGAGTTGGGTTGAATCGCAATCGTCAGGAGTGAGGAGACACTGAGACATGCGTTGGCGTCTGAATTAGCAGCTACGCCTTCCAAAGACGTTTGGCAGGCACTCGAGATTCTGTGCGAGCTGGAATTGAGCACGGAATATGGAGTGTGAATGTGAATGCTCACTGTAACGTTAGTGCAGAAACGCTCGAGGCAGCAAGAAGAGCGGTCGTGAAAAGACGATACATGATGGTGGTGTAAAAGTAAACGGGGTTTAGGAGAAAGTGAAGGTCGTGTTAAAGAGTCTGAGTTTCGCTTTCTTATAAATTTAAATTTAGTTGCTCCGCAGCAAAACGCTGTGCAGAACGCGGTCACTTGAGGCCGATTGAACGGGTTCGTTGCCTCTTGATAAACCCGGCCATGTCTCCCCACCTTCATTCAGTACCCACCTACATGCCCGGTCATCAAGACAATCCAGGCGTCAAGAAGATGGTCCGCAGTCCGACTCGCAAGAAAACCGAAAGTCCCAGCGAGCATCAAAATGACGAAGGCATGCAGTTGGATTCCTAGGAGAGAGCCTCTACGCGCCGATCGCTTCAAGGTCAAAATGGCTGCGAGGAGTTGAAGAGACGCGATTACTTCAAAATCCCAGCGAGCATCGAAATGGCGCTGAGGATTGAGCAGGGGTCTGCCGAGAGACGTGAGGCTGATGGCGTTCGCTTCAAAACCTTGGCAGCGTCAAAAACGGTTAAAGTCGAAAAACAGCGGTGAAGATGAGGAAAGACGCGACGCGCCGATTGATGGGACAAATCCTTACACGTAAACCGGAACCGCCTCGGGCTCGCCATGGATTTCTTGAAGAGGGTCGTCAAGGTCGAAAAGTCGACCCGGGAGTCTCTCAACCTTCGACGAATCTTTGGCCCAGGGTCCTGTGGAGAAATGCGAGTCATTACAGCCACAAATTTTGCGGAGGGAGTGTGCTAATTATTTGGCAATTGCAGACGCGCTCTCCATGCGTCGGGCTTCATCGAATTCGCAGACGCTGCGAGCGCTACGCGCGCGCTGTCGATGAAGTTGGACATCCCTGGTGTCCGCGTCCTCGACCTCGCGAGTGTGCACCTCGTGAATCAATACCGGGTCATAAATCCTTCCGCCTTTGGGGAGGGAGACGCCATGCAATCCAACGCGGGTGCTGGTCGTGTCCAGAGCGACCTGGGAGGGACGAACAGATCAGAAAGACCCAGACCAGACGATGTTCTTCCCTTACCTGGCACTTCGTCTGTTCCCCAGATTGGTCTCTTGCAATCCCTTAAATCTACCAACACTCCAATATCGCAATCCTCCGCGCCTCCACCGGACCCAGTCGAGACCCGACCTCTGCTCAGTGATGCTGCATTACTGCCTGCGATCCCTTCTCTTATTTTATCGCACTCCTTTCCGTCTCCTCTACCCTCGCCGGCCACATCATCATCTGTACCGCCGGCCAACCCATTCCCTTGCATAGAGGACCATATCTTAATGCGCCTATGCGGCGAAAATATTACACTAGATCTCCGCTGTCTCGCAGCTGACCCTGCAACAGTAATCGAGTTGCTCAAGGTGACCGCGAGTGAACGCGGTAATTGGCTCATTGTCGGCGCATATTATCGTCGGACCGGCAATCCTGTGGGCGCCATAGCGGTGGTAACCGCTATGCTCGAAGGTGGACAAATCCGTTCACGTCCAGACTGTCAGCTAATATCTTTTCCCCTGGAGCTTTGAAACAGTTTAATATCCCTGAACATGAACTTAAACCCGCGTTTCTCCTGCTTTCAGGATGCGAAACCGACCTTGGAAAACTTGCGCGGTCGAATAGTGATCCAGACAAGGTTTCGGAACATTACAGCAACGCCCAGCAGTGGCTGCAGAAGGTGTACGGTGCCAGTACCCCACCGCTTCCTCCCCCTGCCCTGAGCGCGGATGATTCGAAGCGGCCGAGAGCAAACACTCCGCCACGAGCACCCGCCTCTCTCCGCTCTCGCATCGACACCACCGATGCGCCGTCCGCGCCTCGGTCGCACCCCACGAGTCCCAACCATAGGATGATGGAGCGCGAGATCCAGTCCCTGCGCGATCGCCACCAGAACAACGCCAATCTTATCTCCGATATGCGCGTGTCGAAACGAAAGCTGGAGGAGACCGTGGAGATTGAACGGGATGTGCGCCGCCGACTGCAGCATGAGCTAGACGAGGTGAAGAAGCAGCGCGAGGAAGCACGGAGGATGGAGGTGCTGGCGTTGGCCCAGATGAAGAGGGAGGTGGACCTGCGCCGGAGGGCGGAGGATCAGGCGGACGACGAACGGGAGCTTCGAAAGCGCGCGGAAGACTCTGCCGAGTGGGCGATACTCCAGCGGACGGCGCCGTACGTCGGGATGCCGCACGTGGTGCCGATGGCGGCGCCCGACGCGTTTTCTGCATTTGACCAGCATCGCATTTCATTTTGACGCATTTTTTTATTCTCTCAGCAAACACACAATCACACTTGGCTCGTCGCATCACATACATACGATCTGTATCCTCATCGTCTCATCGCATTTGTCCGCATAATAGAATTGCAATTTTTCTGATTCAGCGCTAATTGGCTTGTTATGGTGTGTGTCCTGTGCACGTTATCGCCCCTAAATTGCGCCGAGATGCCGGGCCATCACGTTTAGTGGCTACGCAGTTTCCCACATCGTCTCGCATCCTCACCCAAGCTCGCAAAATGTCGGCCACGACGCTACCCAAGGACATCTCCAAGCTTGGCCAGGAAATAAAACTCTTCGGAAAGTGGGACACCCAAGAGTCAGTTTCGCACCCGCGCAGCCCAACGGACGCCGTCTGACCGCCGTTTTCATTTCAGTGTCGAGGTAAAAGATATCTCCCTCACCGACTACATTCAGACCCGCAATGCCGTCTATGTGCCCCACACCGCCGGTCGTTACGCCAAGAAGCAGTTCAAAAAGGCGCAGATGCCCATCGTTGAGCGATTGGTAGACAGGTACGCGCAATGGACTTGGGCGCGCGCTCGGAAGCGCTGATGCGTAAATTTTGCAGCCTCATGATGAAGGGCCGCAACAACGGCAAGAAGCTCCTCGCCGTCCGCATCGTCGCCCACGCCTTTGAGATCATCCACCTCCTCACCGACCAGAACCCAATCCAGGTCCGATTGCCTGACTTTAATTTTCTGGGACGCAAAGTCTAAACCTCGGCCCGCAGGTTCTCGTCGACGCTATTGTCAACACCGGGCCCCGAGAGGACTCTACCCGTATCGGCTCCCAGGGAACTGTCCGTCGGCAGGCAGTCGATGTTTCCCCTCTCCGACGGGTCAACCAGTCCATCTCCTTACTGACCATCGGCGTATGTATAAACAACTCTGCGGAGTCTTTCAACGGCTCATCAACTCTCTAAATCCGCAGACCCGCGAATCCGCCTTCCGTAACGTCAAGTCGATCGCGGAGTGCCTCGCCGACGAGCTCATCAACGCAGCAAAAGGCTCGTCCAACTCGTACGCCATCAAGGTATGCTCTACCCTCCTACTCGAAATAAACTACTCACAATTCGCAAACAGAAAAAGGACGAGCTGGAGCGTGTCGCCAAGTCCAATCGGTAAACGCAACCCTTCTCTCGGTGGCATCTTTGGGGTGCTGGCAGGCTGTCCGGAATATAGCTCGCTGCCGCGGTTTCCTGTTCCTACCATGCAATCCCATGACTTCATTATGCGTATGATTGAATGCACACTCTTTTCGGCGTCTCTTCGGTCGCTTCCGGCCCCACATCGACAGCCCGTTCAGCTTGAACGTCAGCAACGCACGCCCAAGGAGCTAATTCGGCGTTTCCTCTTTCCATCTATGACCTAGCAAATCTATCCCACTCCCGTTAGAGTACCGTACCTGTCGCTGTTCGCACGTTCACACACGCAAGTCGGAAGCAGAAAACGCCGCAACTGTGGGCAGCATTTACATTCTTCTTGCATTACTGCAATGATGCAATTAATGCGCAACAACAAATCCGTCGTTGTCGCTGTACAAGGGAAGACAATTACAGATAATTTGGAGGGAGAGCACAGATCGTGCAGCAATAAATAACAGCTCCAGCCAGCTCCGATACATAAATGTCGCAGCAAAATCACCCCGTGAAACCCAATGTGTGAACCCAGGGAGAAATAAAGCGGGCAGCGCTGCCAGTCCAGTGTGTGTGTGCTGTGGTCGCGCGCGGCCGCGAGTAGTGGAAGATGCAAAGGTGGATGAGATGATGGTTGTGGTATACAAGTGTGAATGATATGATAAATTTTTGGTCGACTGGTTTGAGGTCGCCTCTAGAGATACAGTGAGAATGGGAAACACCCGTCGAATGGGGCTGCTGCGGTAGTATCGCTGCATCGCAAGCCTGGGCGCGGCATAGCAACGAAGGACGCCCGTCCCAATATTAATGTGCCCCGATTTTGTGCCAGTGACCACCGTCCGCAATGGTTAAAATTGTTGTTCCGTGTGTATGTTCCGATGCAGCAGAGAAGCCTGAGTGAGACCGGCGCAGCAGCAGCCCAGCTGATTATTATCGTACGAGGGGCAGCGGTGAGTTGTGGGATAGCGGTGTCGAGCCGGATAGGTGTTGTTGCTGTCCATTGCCGAAGCCTAGCGAAGAGTTCTCCGCCTCTTCCTCGGGTTTCGGCTTGGGCACAACGCCGTCCAAACCCCGATAGGCGTAGGCCTTGCCAAATTCCTTGATCATGGCCTTGCCCATGAGACACACCCAGCCGAGACCTTCACCGGTGCTCGCCTGGCCGGGCCAAAAGAGCTCGCCCTCCTCGTCCTCGAAATCGGGCTCGTGCTCCTCATTCGGGGACAGGGTGGATGAGATCATCCGTGCGAACGTGGTGGGGAAGAAGCGAGCCATGATGGGGAGATTGAGATACGTCTGAGAGTTGTTCATGCAATACGCGGCGTTGGTAATGCCCATCGCCTCATTCTTGAGCTCGTTGACCAAGCGCGGGTTGACGGGTACAGTGACGCTCTCCATGGCGCTCGCGATGTGCGGCGCTATTGGAACGTGCTTGTACTCTGAGGGAAGGAGGGCGGAGGGGAGGGTGGATGGCGCCATGGCCGCGGCGATGGGATGAGGGGCGCTGCTGGACGAGATAGATCCGGCTGTGGAGCTCGGGGTTCCGCCGTCACGGTTAGTAGGCGTAGAATTAGCACTGGGCGCGAGACTGGCAGGGGACGGAAGCATGACGGGAGTGGCGCTAGATTTGGGAGCAAGCGAACCCACTGTGGCGGCTGACGGATGTGTGGATACGGCCTCGGATGCGGCGGCGGCAACCGCTGCTCGACTGCTCATCATGAGCTTGTCGAGGTCGCCGGTGACTGGGGAGTTGCGCGCTGTAAAGACAAGTTTGCGACCGTGAATGAAGCCCTCGATCATCCAGCTGTGGGTTGCGTGTGAAAACCCAAAAGACGACAGCTGGACTGGAGAAGCTTACATCAAGCCCAGAAAGGCTTTTTCAGCATCCGGGGTGCTCTCCTCAATAGCCCACTTTTGCTTGCACCAGACGAGAAAGGCCTCGATGGTGTACCATGTTTCACGGCTGCAGTGCCGACGGCAGTAGTCCCTGTTCCAGATGGAGTAGGTGAAGCAGACGAGAGCGTCGAGGAGCTCGAGACGAGCAATGAGGCCGCCGTGTTTGTAGTAGGGGGAGTTTGGCGGGGGCGGATTCGCGAGAGCTCGGTACTCCTTGTGTGATGGCGGGTAAGTGGACCAGAAGCGAGCATCGCCAGAGTACTTGAGCATGCGTCCAGCAATGTGGTACTTGTTGTGGAGGGTCTCGCACTGGCGGATGGAGATCTTGCCGGCCCGGGGACGACGGACGGGGACGGCACTCGGCGAGACGATCGGAGGTGGCGGCGCTGGTGCGGGGGCGGATGCGGACGTGCCTGCGACTGGTGTTGGGTCCTCCTGGAGCTCGCCCTCCTCTGCGGGTGGCGGGGGGTGCAATGGACGCTCTGTGTCGGTGCGGGGACGCTTGTTGGACTCTGGGGGAGCGGGGGCGGCCTTGCGCTTAACCGACGGGGCGGGGGACGCCGAGCGGGAGGCGGGGGGAGATGGGGGGAGGGTGGGGGGGAGGGGGGTGGACAGCTCGCCGATGAGCTAGAGGGTGTCAGGGCGCTGTCGGGTAGAGGACAAAAGATGGTACCTGGAGATTCTTGAGGAGGGCGTCGCGGGACCATTTCCTGGAGACTGTGAGCAGGGAAGGGGGGATATGTGGGCGGGAATACCTGGCGGGCATGGTGGTTGAGAGCAAGGGTTGCACAGGGACGGGTTCCAATGACGGACGAGCCCAAACAGGCAACGTAACTGTCACAGATTCAGGCTGCCATCCAAACTCCTCCGAGTGCGAGCGTGTAATTTACCGTCTAATTGCCCGTAGATCTATCCTAGTGTGTTCCCCAGCGTATCTCCTGCAGTGCCTGCAGAATATTCCCCACATGCGTGCGCGCTGGCCCTGAGTGCGGGCCGTGGGCACATGAGGCGCAGAGCATTGCCCCCGTCCACATCGGTCCCCGGCCGGTCCTCGACCCGGAATCTAATAGACGCGAAGTCCAGGCATCCTGTCCGCCAGCCCCACCGTGGTTTCCTCCGTTCAGCCCCGGCTCCGCCGTGCGAGACCAGCCCCGCGTGGCCTCTCTTCCCACCGACTCAACTCCGAGGACGGACCCATCCACCGTCCCTCTGACTCGGGACAGCTGTACCCTGTACCCGCCGGCGTTCGTCTCAACTACCTTGATTTCAAACGGTCCAACGCGGTCACGTGCTCCACCCCCCTGATTCGCGTGGCCGTGTAATCCGTTCCCTACGACGCTACCTCGACTCAGTGTGTGCTCTGCGACTGTCCTTGCACTAGGAACGACCTTGACGCCTCAATTCCTGAAACTAGACCTCCGTACAGCCTCCGCTCGCTGCGGCCGCATGCGGCCGTCGATGGTCGCCGTGACAAACGCGAGACCTCTTTTTTGTTCTTTCTTTTTGTGGTCGCACACAACCTAACCAGCTTTCGTTGGGCACTGATTTATGAAACATGCCACAATTTCCCCTGGGCCTGAGTCAAAACCTGCGTTAAGTGCGCTGGCCTCTTGCACCGACCTTTCCGGTTTCCCGACATATTTATTTAACATCGGACGCTCCGCAGAGTACCTGTAACAGGTCATTCCAGTCTACATCCGGTGTAATAGAAGTAGAGCGAATACAAAATGAATCTATCTCCAATCGACGCCGTTCACCGCTTTGGCAAGCGGAACCAAAAGGCTTGTGTGCGTGCACACTGCAATTGTGTTCGACGAGGCGAAGGCTGGCGAATGTTCCAGCAGCATCGGCGGAGACCACAAAGGACTCGCTAAAACTCGCGTACTGAATGGAGACTCTACAGCGATCACGTGCGACGCGCGTCGACAGACGCGTCAATCTACATTGAACTAGATACAACTGTTAAAGTAAGTATAGATATGTCTACAGAGGGAATAGTATACAACACACAAGCGACCTTCCCATCCCGCCCAATCCAAGAAATATAGAGGTACAGTACATTCAGCTTTCAATTCAATTCCCCACCCAAAAGTCACCGCGCCTTGGCCGTCTTCCTCTTGCCTGTCGGCGCCTTGCGTCCGGCAGCAACTTGCGCGGTCTTGGTGGTGGGGTACGGCGCCTTGCGCGGCGTGGGCTTGGCCTCGGGCTCCTTCTGCGTGCGGCTACGCGTCACCATACGCGTGCCCGCCATTTTCTCGAGCTCCGCACTCATCGGCGCGTCGACGGGCTCGGACGGCGCACCCGTAATCAGCCGCCCCTTGCCCTTCGCGGGGCTCACGCTCACAACATCCACAGCCGTGTCCGCGGACGACACCGATACTGCACGCGACATGGTCGGCGAGGAGGACGATGACGACGCCACCAGGGTCTCGCTCGACTCTTGAGACGACGACCGCGCGCGTGTGTGGTTTGGGCGCGCCACCGTAGCGACGACGGCCGGCGGGATCACCGCCTCTACGCGCTCCTTCTGCTTCTGCTGCCGCGCACTTGCCCGCTGCGGCACAGGCGCCTCCAGTGACAGGTTTTGGCGGCGTGCCGAGTTCTTCTCGGCCGAAGGGGACGCCAACGCCGACGTCGATGCCTCGGCGTCGTTCTGCTGCTGTTGTTCTTGTGCCTGCAGCTGACGCGCGGCGGCGGCACGTGTAAGGCGCGGGAGGCGCTGTGGCGACTCGACCGATTTAGCGCCGACGATGCGCTTGACTGCGGGCGGGGACGCGCGAGCCTGCTCCCGGGCAGCTAGTGTGCTCAGGGCACGCTCTGCGCTGGTCCAGGGCATGGGGATGATGAGATTCTGTCCGGATTCTAGTATAAAGGGCCGCATGTTAGTGCTTCGCGGTGGGGGACGGTGGCGGCGTGGAACGCACCAAGTACACGCTGCACGGTGGCGGCAGTGTGTTCGCGTCGCTCGGGGGCCCAGAAGACGGGGTGGAGGTGATCTGTGTGGTGGTCGAAGAGCGCGAGGGCGGTGAGGGCGAAAGCGGACTCTGAGCATGGGATGCGGTGGGGGAGGTAGGGGCTGTCCCATGGGACGAGTATGTCGAGGTCTGCAACCAATTGGCGGACTGAGGGGTGGTGTACGCTGAAGTAGGATGGAAAGGGAGTGTCGCGCGGGGGAGAGGGTTTGGGGGGGAACGCGGGGAGGGGCTCGCCTCGTGCAAAGGATGTGGCGTGGACGGGGACGGGGTAGCAGTCGGCGTCGGGGGCGAGGGTGTCCATGGTGGGCGGTGGTACAGTGTGTGGAGGGAGAAGAAAGGCAGTAGGCGGCTAAGGTCGCAATGCTTTAATAGGAAGTAGACAAAGCAAAGTCGATCAATTCAGCCACTACAAAGCCATTCATCTTTCCTAACTAAATTTCCGCCACTGCTGTACCGCGCACCCTTCGTTCCACACATCCACCTCCACGTCGGGGCGCCCCACCACAGAGAGCGCACGCAAAACCACCCTCTCGTCCGTTTTCGGCGCCGGGAGGGGAAAGTGCTTCGGGAGCGCAGGGACGCGCACATCGGCCTGCAGCAAACCACTTTAGTCGCGGGCACACCCTCCAAGGACATCTAGCACCCACCGGCGCGCGTTCCAGGTACCCCGCCGTTATTACCGTCACCAGCCGCTCCTTCGACCACCCGGTCCAAGCGCTAACACAATTGGACACATCCACAAGGACCGCAACGTCGCGCGACCAAAGCATTACCAGTCCTGTGGCTGCGTCGTACGAGAGCACCCTGCATGAATCAATGAACGCTGGCCACAAACGCCAGAACAAAACAAAACGCACTGCCCACTCAACCGCAACTTCACCCCAAGCAAGTCGGGCCCGACAGCATCTAGTCGTGTAGGCATCGCAGGCTCCATAATGTCGTGCGTTCGTTCATTGGCCGCACGACATGCGCAGCTTAAGCCGTTCAAAGCCAACCGAACCTTTGTTTGGCGCACAAACAACGCGCTTCGGAATAGGGGCAATCTTTGCAATCCCGAAGCAGCTACGATACAGTTACAATTATACAAGACGTCTATTTACGCAAAACTAGAGCCATTAGTGCCTGATGCCCATCCCCGGTATCTTCAGAGTCGCTAGGGACTGCACCCAATTTAATCAGCCCAAATTAATTAATTCTCGCAAACACTCACCTGCGTCATCCCCGTCGTGGGCTGGAGGCCCGGAAACCTGTTCACAGTCGAGATGGTGAACGGCCGACCAAAGCACTTGGC
The DNA here is from genome assembly GCA_029233265.1 of Mycena alexandri. Lineage (NCBI taxonomy): Eukaryota > Fungi > Basidiomycota > Agaricomycetes > Agaricales > Mycenaceae > Mycena > Mycena alexandri. The sequence continues at coordinate 806,712 of JARJCM010000004.1, forward strand.
TAACAACTGCTGGCTCTTTGAATTGTACACCGAATATCGCAGGAGATACTGCCCCGTCTGCAACACGCCCATGTTCTGTCAAGTTGATTATTAGCCTCGCACCGTAGAGGACAAAACCACCAACTTACAGGAAAGGGAAAGACCACCTTCCCGTTATCGGGTAGCTCATACGCCTGCGCGACCGTCTGCCGGTGCAGCAAGTGCGTCTCCTTCGACGACTCGAGCAGGAGGTGGTTCCCGATGACGGCTTCGCATTGGTACATCCGTTCGGGATAGTCGGTGTAAAACAGCGCGTAAACGGGCTGCTTGTTCGCATCGAAGGTCCCGTCGGGCGCGTAGTACGACGAGCCCATCCGCGATTCGGACATGGGCGCGTCGGGTAGACGGAACAGATCGACTTGGCATGCAAAATGGTGCAACACGAAGCCGGGCATCCTGCGGTAAGGCGCATCAGTCGGGTAACGAAAGAGGGTGCGCGAGGCGGACTACTAACTGTGGGTTGAGATACCGCCCATTTATTGAGCAGCGCAGCTCCACGATAGGAGTGGGGTCGATGGGTCGAGGGCCCCCACCAGGTGAACTCCTGTTGACGCAGTTTAAAAAATGCTCTGAACCCGGAATGAACCGACAAACTTCCTACCCGCGATGGGTGGTTGAATCTCCACAAGTTCCCAGATAAGGCTCATGAAAATAGGAAATAAGGGGTAAAGCGCACAAGTTGTGAGGCGAGGAGAAGAGCGCGTACTGAAAAGCCCTCGAGCAAGCAGCCCCCGTATAAATACCAAACAGGCCATTATTGTGCCCGCTATCATTTGCCTCGCCGCCCGGCAGGAGTGCTGCAGTAGACAATACCTCCGCGGCGCGGGGAGGCCTCTAAACGAATTTAGCTCGAGGAAACACATAGGTAACCCGTCCCGGCGTCAAGGTACGGGTTCCAGGAGCTGAGGAGACCTGTCATGGGCACAGGCATCGAAGGACGCGCCGAGGGCTGCCTGTACGCTAAAGGACATTCGTGAGACGTTGCACGGAAAGTCCCGCGGGCGCGGACCATGCAGACTGTCGTGCGCGCCGAGGAACATACCGATCGATTTGAAGGTACATCCCGTCGCGTGAACGATACTTCCTTGTGTACATGGCGATACGCGTCTTGATAACTTTGCCCAGGGCCTAGGTGCAAAAGGTTAAGAAAACGGCTCGTCTACCGTACTCTCCGTGTAGTTATCGGCCAAAAGTTTACATTATAAATACATCTATGACGGATGTGAGTCTTTCGGCCAACACACAAGTCGGAGAGCGAGATTGAGAGGCGGCTCACATAGTGATAAATGATACAGATTTGTTTCTGTCCTAAATGTCGAACCGGTGTACGAGCAGCGTCGTTCCTCTTGCAGTGATAATCCTTCTGTCGTCAAAGACAACGGTGCCCTTCTCCACGGTCGGTTCCCCGGCGCGGGATGGAGGTGCGACTTCGGCACCCGTCCCGGATTCCAAATCCCAGACCCAAATACCTCCGTTTTTCCCAAGAGTTACGCACCGGCCATCAGCGAGGGCCATCGAAGAGACCGCACCCGCCGTGTGGTGGAGGTAACGTATGAATGTTAATTTGGGCGGCGGGGAGGACACAGAATTCGCTGGCGGAAGAAACAGGCGGTACAGCTGAAGACTCGCTGGCGAGTCGCCTGACAGTTGATACGTCGGGGAACCGGAGGTCGAGCCGGAGGGAGCTTGGACGGGCAGGGGGGCTTCACCTGGGGCCAGGACAACCTGGCATAGTTTAGACAGCGGGCTCGTCTGTGGCAGAATCGGGGTTGCGTACCCATTTTCCGTCCGACTGAGTGTCCTGAATGCGCAAAAGTTTGCGCCCCCACTGGTCCCTCATTGAGCGCATCTTTTCTTGGTCAAGCCAGCCGGCCGGCACGTCCAGCGCGCGCGCAGTCCGTGTCGAGATTACGGACATCGACCCGGCTGGGGCAAGCGCCGAAGAAGTGGTGGATCCAGATATTATGAGCTCCGTAACCCCTGGATCCATGTCAATACGGAATGTGAACAAAACCAAGTCGGGGAGGTTCTTTACCTATTGAGAAATGCACAGGGAAAATCGGAACAGCGTACGTCAGCACCAGCTTGTACCGGTTTCCAGGCGGTTGCACAGAAAGAATGAGGGAAGAAGGAGGAAAGGTGGTGTACGCAGTCAGCGTCTGAGTGTGGCTGATCGTCTCGGACGACAAGTCATACAGCGAGAGAGTAAAAGCTTCAGAGAGGCTGATGAGAAGCGGGTGATGGTACACGCCCTGTATTATAGGAGCGGTTCGCGAGCTCGCGCGAGTAGGAACGTAGGTGAATTTGCGGGACGAAGCGGACGGATTTAGCTGGTGGATCGAAAAAAACGATGAATTCTCCCATTGACAGGAAGACAGCAAGGTGCAAAACCCCAGAAAATGGCGGTGACTGGTCGAGTGCGAGAGCCGTTATATGAAAGGGCTGTCTGTGCCGTGGAGAGCCGCAAAGAAGAGTCTGTTTTGGAGCATCGGATCCACTGGGTAAACAGTGAACTTCTGGACACAGGCTGGCCTCAGAAGAGGCAACGATAGTCACAGAGCCCGCGAGTAAAACATGCGGTGGCGTCGAGGTTGGTGTCAACCCCGGACGTGGAGCCTTTAAGATTCCCTCGATATGTTCGGTGCTACAACGACCTGCCGCAACTAAATTAGCAGGACAGGAGAGAAGTTTTTCATCTAATACCTTTCTTCCAGTTCCAACTAATTCTAAACATCCAGCGCCAGTCCTTGAGTTCTGGGGGCACTTTGGCTCGTTCCGGTAATCGTTTGATTTCTCGGCCGTCTGTTCTCCCAATGAAGCCTTTCCCTCCTCTTAATCTCGAGCGTCCAAAGACATTGAGGTACTGGTCTTTCCAAAGGCCATTGTCAAGCGCCAACCGAGCCCAGTTCTTGTTCACCGCTTGAGCAGCACAGAGGTCGAGCCATGACAGGTTAGCGAATATGAGCAGTATGAGTTCTTCGTAGAGAGCGCTGTCGAAAGTAAGAGCGAGAAGCGGCGCAGAGCTCGCCAGAGAGTGGAGGCGCTTCGAGGGCGGTAAGCTTAAGGTCGATGGTGATAAGCTGCGCTTGGACATGAGTGCGATAATCAAACCGCTCGATCAACAACCACCATGAGATGAGCAACCCCTCTCGAGGCCCAGAAATTATCCCTCGAACCCTCCACACGACCTTGGGCTCGCACAAGGGTCCTGTGAATATTGCCCGTTACGCAAAGGGGGCGGGCAAATATGTTCTCACTGGCGGCCAAGACAGAACGATAAAACTGTGGAATGCAAATCTGGGCACCGAAGTGAAGACCTTTGCCGCGCACGGCTATGAAGTCCTTTCCATCTCTGTGTTCGTCTCCCTGGGTCCGGGCTTGAATATTCATTAATTGGGCTGGTCCTCAGGTCGCATGATAATGCTCAATTCGCGTCCTCTGGGGGCGACCGCTCTGTCTTTCTCTGGGACGTTGCTACTGCTGTTACCACCCGTCGGCTCTCGGGTCATATGGGAAAAATACACGTCGTAGAATTCAACGACGACGCGTCTGTTCTTGCCAGCGGTTTGTGGTTTCTTTCTCATCAACTAGCAATCCCTCACAACGTATTCAGGCTCTTTCGACTCGACTGTTCGTCTTTGGGATCTGAAGTAAAAACCACAACTTATAGTTCATAACCATTAACTAATGATGTTCGTTAGAGCCCAAAATCGGCAAGCAATTCAAGTCCTGGAAGAAGCGCGCGACGCGGTACAGACTATTCATGTCGGGTCGACGTACATTATAACTGGCTCTTTGGACGGCTATGTTCGCACCTACGATCTCCGCAAAGGAGAGCTACGATCCGATTATATGGGCTGTTCGTCTCTGCGTTTATCGCTGCGACGACAATTCTGAATAGCTCGCAGATCCTGTAACTGCTGTGGTCCCCACGCAAGATAGCCAGACCCTTCTTGTTACTACACTCGACTCGCACATCCGACTAATTGACGCGACCAACGGAAAACTGCTCAATGATTTTACTGGGCATACGAACACGGAATATCGCTGTCGCGCCTGTTTTGGGCACGGCGAAGCCAGTGTAATATGCGGGGACGAGAAGGGAACGGTCTGGGCATGGGACCTGCTGGATGTACGTTCGGCACTATCTTTCTGCGTTCAACGCCTGACTTTGCGTCAGGCTAAACCACTCCAACCAAACCCGCCGCCGAAAGTGCACCACAAGGTTATCACTTGGACCGAACATCATCCAATTGAGAAAGGGGAAATGATCACTGCGAGCGCAGATGGAACGGTCAAGGTGTGGCGGCAGGCAGAAGCTGAATAGCCACGGTGTAATGACGGAGAATTGTAACACTGAAATCCACCGTATTGTTCGGCGCGAGCTAAGCACGTTTGCAAGCCGCGGTGATTCTTGCTGAATAGTCTATCGTTACAACCAAGAGGTACTCCAAAAATATAAGACACGCCGAATGGCACATCATCGCTTGACTGCCGCCAAGGACTCTAGAGCGAAAGTTAACCGATGAACGGATGTGATCGCGGCGACGAACCTCTCCGTGTAGCATCCTCTAGCAGCTGCGTGTCAACATGCTCGGACGGTAACTGAACATATCGAACCACAGATCCGCGAATGAAGCAATTTTTGACGGCCATCTGGAAAAGAGTGCATTCAACAAACATGCGTTTTGGTTTGAGACAAGCTTATTTAATGCGTACCATGTGCGGATGCCTTGCCTCATCTAAAACCTTGATACTGTCCAGTCGGATGTTCAAGAATCTGCGGAAAGGTTCGTTCGGCTCTCAGTAAGGCGCGGTACAACGCACTGGTCCACGGATTTCAAAACACCAGTAATTGAGAGGTCATTCTTGAGCTCGACGGTGACCTGCTGGTCCGTAAGTGTTTTGAAAACCGAGAAAATGAGCTAGAAGAGGGTTTAGATGGATTTTCAGGCTTGGGGGAGCGGCGATACCATGGGAGTTGAAGTCAAAAGACAAGTTGTGTGCACGTGCCAGCTTGGCGCTCTGTCGCGTCGACTCAGGCGCGACGCGACCGCTCTTAATTTATTCTTTGCTCTCGGACATGGTTTACTCGACGTCCATCGTCTCAGATATTCATTCAGACCGTTGAAAGATCGAAAAATAGGTCGAGCGATTGGCATAATTACGACGCATGAATTGGTGGTAGGAGAATCATGAGTGTCATACAGCAGAAGTATCCTAATTTTTTGCAGTTGTTGTATGACAACAGCAATCCAATGGTGGGACCAAGGTAAAGAAAAATACTTCATGCGTGAGCATGCTTCTGCTTCCCAGTCCGGAGCTTCCGCAGGTAAAACTGCACACAACTTAGACCGCGAATAAAACATCAGGGGAGGAATGCACGTACCTCGAGCTCCTTGCCCTCGAGCACATAGCCATCAGCGCGCCCTGACTGACCAGGTCGGCTGGATATCGAGGCGTAGAGACGGCCGGCAGCGAACTGGCCTTCCAGCAGAGGGTCAATCTTGGCCTCTAGAGTGGTGGTGGTGGTACATTAGGACGTGCAACAAAGGCGGGTTGGGATGGCTGCGTGACGAACCTTTTTTCTTCTCGTCCAGGCTGCGCTGTGCGTGGTTGGAGAGCTTCACGGGCTCGGCGGCGTCCGCTGCAGGGGCTTGGGCCTTGCCCTTCTTGGTGACGGGTTGAGCGTACTATTGAAAGGGGAGGTTAACGGATGTGGATAGGACAGCAGGATAAACCTACGTGTGCCTCGTACCACTGGCGGAAGGGAGTAGCATCGATCTGAATAATGGCGCTCTTGACGAGGGTGTTCGTCCGGACGAGCTCGTTGTTCGACGCGTTGTAAACCTAATCCACCGTTAAGGTTACTTAAAACAACTTTTGCAAAACCAACGGACAACACCGATGATCCTGGTCTTCCGTGTAACATGCTCGGAGCCCCAGGCAAAGTTGCCGCCCTCAAGACGGAGAGCACGGAATTTGGTGTTTCCACCACGAGTACGGACGGTGTGGATGCGCTTTGCGCCAAGCTTGGTGTTGGCGGGCTGGCGACCGAGCTCGAATTTTCTTTTTTTGCGGTAGTGAGCGCGCTGGGCACCGGTTTCAGAGCGCTTGTGCCGGGAGGTGCGGGAGATACCTGCAGAACGCAGAAGACGATGAGCACACCGAGACAACGAGCAGCGGATTTTACTGACCCATCTTGACTGAGCTTGAGGAAAGAACGTGGGAGAGATCGGACGACTATACAGAGGGTGCACGTGCAATTTCAGACTCCGACGCGGACCAAGCCGCAAATTGATCCAATGATCCACTTCCTCTCCGGGAAGACCCCCTCATCTGGCCGCAAGGTTTTTATTCTAGCGCGGTTTCAGACCCAGACGACGTACAGGCTCACCATGAACACGCCCTCTTTTGTCCTCGGAGACGGCCTCGCATGTGAGGCGTGCCTGTCGACACCAGGTATATAAGTGTTGGTCCCCCAGCAATTTGGCACCCTGCTCTTGCCTTCTCGCGATGCCTCTCTTCAAGTACCGTCGCCTCCATCGGCGCAAGCATTTTAAATCCGCCGCTACCGGTGCAGCGACAACGTCCATGCAAGACGAACTATCCCGTCTAAGCCAGACAGTAGCCGAAAGTTGTAACAAGAAGGTAGGCGCATTTGCGGTCGAACGTATCCGTCATCCGACTTGCTCTCTAGGCTTTTGACACGGAAATGCAATCGTTCTTAAGTCTGTTTACACGATATCTGGCGGAAAAGGCGAGCAGCGAGGAATTGTTGGTTCATCTTTGCCAGTTTATCGGCATTTTACGATGATGTTTCCCCAGAGTCTGGAAACAGATCAAGTCCCCCTCCAAGGATCAAATTGTTCCATACCACCAACTGACAACTGACATCGATCCCGAGTCGCTGAGCAAGCTGGCCGTTCTGAAAGTGAACGGCGGGCTTGGGACGTCCATGGGTAAGTGTTCCAGCTTTTGGACTAATTCAAGTCGACCACGACCTTCAGGGATGACGGGCGCAAAGAGCGCTCTAGAGGTCAAGAACGACATGACCTTTCTGGACCTGACCGTGAAACAGATCGAGCACCTCAACACCACGCACAACCTTGACGTTCCTCTCATTCTAATGACTTCTTTCAATACGCACGAAGACACGTTGCGTATCATAAAAAAGTATGCGAACCATAAGCTGCGTATTACCACGTTCAATCAGTCGCGGTACCCTCGCATTGCGCGGGAGTCGCTGTTACCATGCCCCAAGACCGCAGACGACGAAAAGTCAGCGTGGTACCCTCCAGGCCATGGTGATTTGTATAACGCGCTTTCACACTCTGGCGTACTCGATCAGCTCCTGGCCGATGGCAAGGAGTATTTGTTTGTGTCCAACTCCGATAATCTGGGTGCTGTGTGAGTTTCACTCAACGTTGAACCTCAATGGCGCTGACCACACCATAGCGTGAATCAAAGAATTCTCCAGCATATGATAGACTCCCAGGCAGAATTTCTGATGGAGGTCACAGACAAAACGAAGGCAGACGTCAAGGTAGACATTCCATTATTTCCAAGATATCGATGTCGCTCATGTACCCGGAGGGCGGCACCTTGATAGACTATAACGGATCAATCCGCCTCTTGGAGATCGCTCAAGTCCCATCTGAACACACAGAAGATTTTAAGTCTGGTATGTCTTTCCCTTAATGTGCATTCCGGGGTTCACTCTGGCGCAGTCCGGAAATTCAAAATTTTCAACACGAACAATCTGTGGATCAACCTCAGGGGTACGCTTTTCTTTTTCGCCCACGACATATCGCTAATGTTCCTATTTTACAGCTCTCAAACGTGTCATGGACAACGGCGGGATGGAGTTGGAAATTATCATCAACCCCAAGATCACCGAAAAGGGAGAGCCAGTTATCCAGGTCGCTTAAACGCTGCTACGTCTCGTTTCATTTGTTGAACCACTCTCCTAGCTCGAAACTGCAGCTGGTGCAGCTATCAAACACTTCAGGAATGCCCACGGCATCAACGTCCCTCGCTCCCGTTTTCTCCCAGTGAAGAGCTGTTCCGACCTGTTGCTCATCAAGAGCGACATCTACTCGATTGAGAACGGCGAATTGGTGATCAGCCCAGAGCGGATGTTTTCGACAACCCCCGTTATCAAACTCGGAGATCACTTCAAGAAGGTTTCTCCCCTTCGCAGTTTATGGTGTTGCAGGGCCGCTAATATGTGCCTACTGTAGATCCAACAGTTCCAGAAGCGGTTCAAGAAGATCCCGACTATCATTGAACTAGACCATCTCACAGTAACTGGGGATGTGTATTTTGGCCGCAATGTCACTCTTCGGGGAACCGTAATAGGTGAGTCGGCGTTGTATTTTCAACCATATGTGTACAGCAGTTCATTCCGCGCTCAGTCGTCGCGAACGAGGGGCAGAGAATTGACATCCCGGATGGATGTGTCCTGGAGAATAGTACGTCGATGTGCATCCATGCTTGGGGCGAGCATTCACATTCGCCTTTTGCAGGGCTTTTGTCCGGAAACTTGAACATGATTGTGAGTAAGACTTTTGCTAAATCCGCCTTCATTCAAGTTTCTGTAGGAGCTTTGAGTTGCCCACAGAGAACATTACATATATGTAGACATAATACTAGGATATGTACAAAATCAATAATCATTTGCACAAGAACTTGTCGGAGACGCTTAGCGCGGCAAGCGCCATAGAGCTCGCGGGCTGCAACACGTGATCGCGTTTGATTCGAATAATCATACAAGAATGAAGATCGAACGCTGCCGCTTTCTACAAGGGACCGCGCTGACCGATTTATCCTGAGTCTTATCCGCTAAGTAAGTTCCTAAAATCAGCGCAAAACGGCATCTGACGGAAGTTTCTTGTTGTAGATTATCCGCGAATCAACTTGCCAGTGCACGCTCGATCAACATGTCTAATTTAGCAAAGAGTCGCACAGAGAAATGTTCGAGTTGAAGGTAGTCCGATCCTGGTCCGATCTCAAGGAAATATAAATTCCAAAGCATTTTGCAGCATGTCTAATTTCGCAAAGAGCCGCAAAGCGCAATTACAAAAGAGTCCTATACGTGTTTAAGTCCATATTTGCCCGTGGCTTTTGGGAGGACGAGGGGTATAAGGTATTTTACAGTTCCTGTTCCGAATCGTCAGATCAGGCTGGCGGAGTGAAATAAAGCAAGGCGACGTACAATCATGTTCAAATTTCCGGACAAAAGCCCTGCACGGCGGTCAGTAAAGGTGTGAATGTAAGATGGGTGCACTCACTGTTCTCTAAAATGCAGCCGTCGGGAATATCGATTCGTTGACCTTCGTTGGCGACAACTGAAGGAGAGGGTGAGCATTCGGATAGACCTGATAACAAGGAACACACCAATAACGGTGCCGCGCAGAGTGACATTGCGCCCAAAGTAGACATCGCCGGTCACTGTCAAGTGGTCCAACTCGATGATCCTGGGGATCTTCTTGAAGCGCTTTTGGAATTGTTGGATCTATCCAACACTGTAAGGCACGAAAATGTTCAAGAGACCTGTCCTCGCATACCTTCTTGAAATGATCACCCAGCTTGATAACGGGCGTCGTCTCGAACATCCTCGCCTCGTTGATGACGAGCTGCCCGTGCGAGAGCGAGTAGATATCGCTCTTGATCAAGAGCAAATCGGAACAGCTCTTGACGGGCAGGAAACGTTTACGAGGAACGTTGATGCCGTGGGCGTTCTGGAAGTGCTTGATGGCCGCTCCAGCCGCAGTTTCGAGCTACAAAATTAAAATGAGGTACTGATTTCGAGAGAGAAATGAACAGCATACCTGAACCACCGCCTGTCCGTCGTCCGTGACCTTGGGGTTGATGATAATCTCCAACTCCATGCCGTCAGTCTCCATAATACGCTTCAGCGCTGTTCGAAAGGCGTCAGGGACGCTAACGAGTCAGTCAACAAAAGCATTTACCCTTGAGGTTGATCCACAAGTTGTTGGTGTTGAAGATCTTGAATTTGCGGACTGGACGGCGTTCGTCAAAAAAAAGAAAATTACGGTTTTAGGGTGGATCATTTTACCTGACTTGAAGTCTTCGACGTGTTCCGACGGGACCTGGGCGATTTCAAGCAGCCTCATGGAACCCTCGTAATCGATGAGAGTTCCTCCCTAATTTCGGGTGAGTAAACGGGTAATTGAGGAAAATGCTGGACTTCAAACCTTGATGTCGGCCTTGGTCTTGTCCGTGACCTCCATCAAAAACTCTGCCTTGGTATCAATCATGTGCTGCAGGATGCTCTCGTCGACACTTGAAACAGGGTCGGTCAGTTTCTGAGAGGAACGATCGACGCATAAAATGCTTACACTGCTCCCAGGTTGTCCGAGTTGGACACGAAGAGGTACTCCTTGCCCTCAGCGAGGAGCTGGTCGAGCACACCCGAGTGCAAGAGGGCGTTGTACAAGTCACCGTGACCCGGGGGGTACCAGTTCTTCTTGTCGTCATCGGCTCTCCGGGGGCAAGGGAGCAAGGACTCCTTGTAGATTCGGGGATACCGGGACTGGTTGAAGGTCGTGATGCGGAGCTGCTGGTTGGCATACTTCTTGATGATGCGCAGGGTATCTTCGTGGGTGTTGAAGGAGGTCATGAGGATGAGGGGGACATCGACGCGACTTGTGGTGTTGAGGTGCTCGATCTGGCGGACAGTGAGGTCGAGGAACGTCATGTCATCCTTGACCTCGAGCGCGCTCTTTGCGCCGGTCATACCTGAGTTGGGGTTCAGCATTTGCAAAATAATAAAATAATAAAATATTCGCGAACCCATGGAAGTACCGAGCCCACCATTGACCTTGAGGACGGCAAGCTTGTTGAGGTTCTTGGGGTCCGAGGGCTTTGGCAGTTGAGAGTACGGAATGATTTGGTCCTCTGCAGGCGACTTGATGAGGTCCCAATCACTGTACCACGCGTTAGATCGAGAGAAGCAATCGATACACGTGGAACGCACAGGTCCTGGCTCTTGGCGCGCTCGGAGAGGTAGCGGGTGAAGAGGTAGAAAAACGCCTGCATCTCGGTGTCGAACGCCTAGTGACGTCATTAGTGCGACGGCGAGGACACCCTCGCGATTGAAACCTACCTTCTTGGTCTGGGGATCGCTGACGGTGGCGACGAGATGGCTGATCTCGTTGCGCATGGCTTTGGCGGCGACGCCAGTTGTCGCGGTGCGAAAGTCGATGTGGCTGGTGCCCCTCACTCGGGCGTTGAACGAGTCGTTCCGCGGCATCAGATTGGCGTTGGCCATGCTGCGATCGAGTTAACAAGGGCGCAGAGGGCGAGAAAGGGCAGCGGGGGTACCTGTAGTTGTGGAAGGGCTCGGTGGTGGTGGTGGAGATGAGACGAGCGGGTGCGGGCTGGGTGCGTGCCAAGGGTGTGCGGGTGCGGTGACGCTTGTTCTGTGGAGCAGGGAGATCTTCTGGCTCCTCGGTTATGGGCTCAAACCAGGGTCGTGGGGAGGAGGGAAGGGTCTTTGCGGAGGGCGTAGTGATGGATTGAGGCAAGTTATACCGCTCTTTAAGCGGAAAGGTGTTTGTTTTGATCCTCAACATGCATGCCAGCCTCCGACAATGCCCTACCGAGCAGCGCGAACGTTCCTGCCTCAAACACGCATGGCCCTGAATTTTATAGAAGACCTGTCCCCCGATAGCAGTCTATCTCCGTTTCCAGTCCATTTTTCTCGATACGGCACTCTATCACTTCTATCACTTCTTCGGTCTGCCAAACGCTAATAATACTGTACATAGAATATAAAATATATGTACAAGATAACCACCATACCAGCTGTAACATCATCGATCCTCCGGGTGCGCCAGGTCCTGCTCGGTCCAGCCATCCGTCACCAGTCGAATGGGATGAGCATGCTGGATTGGCAGCAGGGGCGAAGTTCGGACATTGGCAGGCGTCAGGGCAAAGATAATAAAATCCTGCACGGTCAGGGGTCAGTGCGCGCGTTTCGCCCCCGGCCAAAGTTGTCCGACCTTGACCACAAGATGATGGACGCTGAAGCTCGCGCAGGTGACATCATCCTTGCAGCGCACCTCGCCCTCCCAATCAACCGAGACGTCTCTCGCGTCCGCGTCATCAGTGTATAGAGTTGGCGGAATTGGCCGAAGTGTCCCCTCCCCCGCCGTAATGGTCCGCCACGAGGAACGTCCGTGCACTTCCACGTATACTTGGCGAGCGACGAATACGCGAACGATTGCAGCATACTGCCGTCTTCGTGGCCGTTTACTCCCAGGCGGCGGTGGTTCGACTGGCGCCGAGCCGTAAAAAAGCTGAAGCGAATCCCGCGATCCACAAAGCTGAATGTGAAAGGGGATAGGTTCGGATAAGCAGAATGTCGCGCCAGAGGGTATAATAAACTACGCTCAAGTCAGCGCGGGCCTCGCGACAACTGGCTATCGAACATACATGGCAAGAAATTGGCTCAACCTCGGCCTTTTCCTTGGTGGGTATCGTAACCAGTATCTGGTGCCACTCAGACGGGGCTGCTTTGAGGGTAGAAATAAACGACAGGTCTTGAATGATAGGTCGCGCCGGACGTGTTCCTGAAGAAAGTCTGCACACCGACCTTCAGCTGCAATTTCACAAACTTACGAGGCTTGAAGGTGACTGGTATTGGATGTCTTCCCACCAAAGGTCAGTCAATGTCCCAACTGATTAAATCGTGCGTACGTTTTAGTTGTGTTCTTGAACAAAGATAATCGTCCGCTGTTGGCCTTGGTTATAGTGATCCTCAGTTTGTACACGCATTTGACAGCCAGCAGCGGAGAACCGAGAATGACCGTCTAAGAAGAAGAATGGTAGCCGCATGCGCAAAGCAGTGTGTACAAAAAGACAAACCTCGTAGGAAGGAGGCAGACGATACAGCTTATCTTCACCCTTGTAGGTTGAGGGGAAAGCCAACGCAAAGCCGACCACGCTTGGACACCGGCCAGATTTTGCATGATCCCACAGAACGCGTCGTTCGTCGACAATTGTCTGCTCAATCGAACCACAGTCGGAAGACGACAGGCTTATACGGCCTTCCAACTTAAAGCCCAACATGTAAACAAGAGGTTCACGAAGCCACTGTTGTTATTACCTTGAGACAGACAGTTAGCACGGCCTGAGGGTTCTCCAGTCCAATCTCTCCACAGATATTTGAGTTTCGGCCGTAGGTTGGGATACCCGTTTGAGAGGATTCTTCTTGGTTCTTGAAAATGACTGTAACACCCCGCCAGTTTTTTGTTAAAGTTCCAGATGCCGGTCCTATGGAACCTGCCCGCGGCGTGTATTCAACAGTAGAGTCCCCAGTCCGCGGAAGAGACGCGTAGGAGGGCGCCGGGGAGAAGGCGTACGCAGGAAGGGCGACGGACATGCATATGTTGTCTTCAAAGAGTTTGAGACAGAGATTGACTCCCCCGTCGCTAATTTCGACAATCTGCCTATTAATAATTCGGGAATATAGGCCGATCCAGCTTAGTCAGGGTGACACGGTCACCTGCCCTTGAAAGGAGATGCGTCGAAAACGTCCATGTTCATGTTCCCAAAATATGTTTTCGCCCCGGATCAACCACTAGCCCGCATCAAAACCCCTGACTTGCCCTGCCACCAAATGTCCTGACTTGCCCCGCTTTTTAACTGTCAATCCGCCCGCCGAACAACCATGAACCTACCCTATTTGTACCATTAACTGGGCCTGAAAGCGACTCTGAACGGACCACGAACCAACCGCTGACCTGACCCCAGTTTTAACCCCTGACTTGACCCGCCTTTTAGTATTTTCAACCACTGACCTGCCCCGACTTTCAGTATTTTTAACCACTGACTTGACCCGACTTTTAGTGTTTTCAACCCCAGATTTGACCTGGTTTTTACTGCTAATCTAGCACACCTTTTTTTCAAAGTCGGTATCATATCACCTTACACCTTACCTTCTCCGGAAGTATGTACCGTCCTCAAATAGTGAGTATGAACACGATACTTAGGCGATCGAATGCATTGCCGGATTGGGCTTTACCCATATGATTTTTTGTCGGGCAGTGCTCCACACGCTTGATCTCATACGAGCACCTTTGCTGAAGCACCTCGCGGCCATGGGTGAAGCAGCAGTGGCAACAGAGGGCTACTTTGAGGTCCGCCCTCGTAGTAAGGAGCTACCTAGTATGCTCATCCCTACACCTACCACCAGCGGGACACTCACATCCTTTCCCCAGGTCGAGGCACCCTTTCTAAATCACGTCCCGAGGCAGTAGGATTTCACGGCCTTTACTTCTTCCTTGCAAATCTTGCACTCTTCCTGCTTCCAGGTGCAACTTACTTACTTTCTTTCCTCCTCCTCGGCATCCCGTTGGGAATTTCTGTGCACCAATCACCTGAAAATGCCGCCTATGTCTTCCTCTTTTTGTCGGGGTCCTCTGGATTATTTCTTCTATTTCTTGGTCTGTCCATCCCTGGTCTCCTTCTTCAGGGCTGATACCTCTTGTCCTTCAAGGCGGGGTTATATTCCCTAAATTCTTTCGCTTCCACCAGGTCATTCCACTGGTTCTCGGACGCCGGCGGCACCGCTCCCACTTTTCATTCATGTCAGAGCGTCGGAAGGCTAGCGCCTGCGGAAAACACTGTGGCCCGTGGTTCACCATCTTTATCATGGGGCTTCTCGTTCGCTCCCTTCCCGTTGGTATGGCCATCTATTTTGACTTTTCATTCCAGGAGTTGATTTTATGTGCCAGTTGTAACACACACGACCACAATTGTCGATATTGTTCGCGACTTGCAAGCCCTCGATATCGCCCCGAGCAATTGTCAAGATCAATTTTATGCTGTAGCGAATGGACAGAAGATCTTGTCGTGGAAGGACACGCTGGATTCCCTTAACATTGGCCCGGGGTCCCATCTCTTTTTCAGGACTCGTCTTCCAGGGGGAAGTCGGGGACGGTCGCCGTCATCATCGCCTTCCCCTGTTCCTATCAAAAAGCGGAGGGTAGCTATCTAATTTTTTGAAAACTCGCCTCTCATCTTGTTTGTAAGATAAAGGTTGTCCGCTCAGATGTTGACTCAGAAGAGGAGCTGGAACACAAAGCCAAACCAAAGGCGGTATGTAGATTTTTTATTGGTCTTATTTGCTCTCACCTTGACTCTCAGCCTGTTCGTGGTCGGGCCGGACGTCGTTCCCATTCCGGCCGCGCAAAACGTACAGATGGACCTTCAAACCTTGGGCCAGCATCCACTCCCCCACCCACACTCCAAGAGATGCCTGAAACACCTGTCCCGAAACCAAAAGCAGCTCGGCCCAAAAAAGTCGCCAAATTTTCACCGCGAACAGCGAGAACTGTCGCGTTCGTCCTTCGTCCTAACTTACCTCTCGGGGGCAAGGAATCGGATAATGAAAGCTCCAGTGATAGCGATGGCTCGCAGCCCCGCAGGCGCAAGCCCAGAGCATTAAATAGAACGAAGCATCTAAAGAAAGACGGCTGGAGACGTGTTGGCTCTAGCCACACCACTGAGGTTTTCCAAACCTTTGAGCAATGGGTAAGTCAATTTTTTATCGAGGTCTGCATGGTTCAGACGTCATTCTAAGCACAATGATTACACCCCTCATGGATATGAGACTGCGGATGGTCTTGTCGAGGTAAAGCATCTCGGACACCCGGTTGATAGGCCGCGGGACATCCGTGCTCGGCCGTTCATTGTGCAGTGGATTACACCAGATCGTGATGCTCCAAAGGAGTTCACGGACGACCCTCGCCCAATTTTCCGGGTGGAATACCGCTGTAGCGGCAGCTGCGGTGATGCCCCTGCCTCCGATGGAGACCGTGACTCAGATAATCCATCTGACTCAGGACATGCACCGGCCAAGGAGGACAATGAGTCAGTTCGGGGTGCAAACGGTAAGAAGAAGTACAAGAAATCGACTTGCCCTCACAACGTCGTCCTCCATGTGCGTCTGTCACCGTCTCCGAAATTTACACGTCAACCCTTTTCCTAGGTGGAGGTTTACTCCGACAATCTCTCAAAGGCCATTATCTATCGACGCAATAATCACTGGGAAACAGCTGAAGATTATCTCAAAGAGCCTCTCGGCGTTGATGACCCATTGGCGGTACGGACTGCTACACAACGTATGTCGCACATGGTCTCTTTGGGTTCATTCTCATGTTCTAGTAGTCAGCAAAGGCCGGTCTCCAGGTACCACTCCTCTCCATCCTGGCCGTACATCGGGGAAATCCAAGAGCACAGGCAAGAAACCGGCCAAACCAGCGGATGCATCCAAGCGCAACGGGCCGGTCAAATTCTCGAACCCACCAGGGCCTAAACCTAGGCCTCACAACAGTCTTCTGCCTGGGACGAGTCCGGCGAAGAAAATGGCTGGCGAACAGAAACAGGTAAGTGTTTGATTCCAGTAATTATACCGTGGTCTGATTTTTGGGCAGCGACTGCTTGGGGAATTTCGAGCCGAAGAGCAGAGGAAGAATGCTGCAAAAGTTGCAGACACACAGAAGACTAAAGAGGAGAAAAAGGCGAAGAAACTTCGCAAGAAAGAGGAGGAGATACTGCAGAAACGACGTCAGGTACGTATGATATCACATTTATCTTACCACATGGTACAGACTATACCCCACAGCGACTTGCTGAGCGCGAAGCAGAGGATCTGGCGGAAGAACTAAACTTCTTTGGTGGCGTGGACGACCTGAGGCGGTGGGACAACGAGGAGTATCATATGCGCCAAGACGAGGGGCAGGGATTCACTGATATAACTGTTGCTTTGAGCGCATGCCTCGGGTCCGGAATTGTTACGATACCCAGTTATTTTAGCCCACTGGCTGAAGCTTTGCGCACCATAGATTGGAGTGCTCAGGGAGCGACTATCATCCAAGAAGCTAACACAGCTGCAGGAACTGACAGGAAGAAAGCAAATGTATGTACTTACCTCGAGATGTGGGTCAACTGGTTTTCCTAACACTTTTTAACTCAAGGGCCCCTTTGTTGACGGATCTCTGTTTCAGCATTTGCACCATTACATGAAGTTGATAGTCCCCACCGATATTGTGTTCCTTCATCGGGACGAAGACGAGCACGCGCGCGAGCACTGGCTTCTTTTTCGGCAGTCTGGCCCAGAGCTTGAATGCTTCGAGCCGCTGGCCGTTCATCAAAAGATATACACTCACAAAAAGTTTATCAAGGATATGCGTACCGTTGCTGCATATTTCAACGAGGATGATGTGAGCTTCTACTTCTTTAAAACTCACTGTGCTTACGAGGACCATAATCAGCTCGCAAATGTGTCGGATGATGAGCATTATACCGTACACTGCCTTGACATCCAGGAGGACGGAGCATCTTGTGGCTTCTGGGCTTCTGCACTCTGCCTTTTGCTAATCTGCGGCGTCAATATCACCTCGGAGAACACACTATTGTGTCTTAGGAACCTGAAGGCATCTGGGGTGAAAGATCATCTAAAAGAAATTTGGACGTCATGGCGCATCGCCGAGGACGGTCTCGAAGAGGTAGCTTTGAACAGATTTTTGAAGCCGTTCAAAACTCAACGCAATGGTCTTATGAACTCTTGTGTGAGTTCTAACCGTCTACAAATATCTCATTGCATCATTGTTATTTAGATCGCGTCACGGCCTCCCTGGATTTCGCGCGCGGAGGAAGTCGTACAGAAGCCAGTTAAAGTGAGTTGATAGAGCTTGAAATCGACCAAGCTCATGTTATTATTACGGCAGAAATTGGAGGAGTTAGCGCCGATCGGGAAAGGCAAGCGCCCGCTCCAGGTTGACGGACTCGAGGAACATGAGCAGTTGCTCACCCAGATGAAGACAATAGTGAGCGCATAAGGTTGCTGGGTAAACTCACATTGATAACACTCTCCCAAGGCCGATGATTTTTCTCTGCGGCTTTCTGGAAAGCGACACAAGCTTGTCGGCCTCGCTGGACCCCTGTTTCTAGAGCACTTGTACCGGATATCCAGGCTTGACGGCTGGTTCTCAGTCGACATAATTAACGAGTGGGCCCAGCATCTCGACGACGACATAACCTTGTCGGACACCAAAGTTCTCTCCGTGCACTTCTTCAATCAACTGCGGAGCAACTCTAGGCGCCTTGCCAAGGACAAGAAAAAATTAGACCGCTGGTGGCAAAGATTCCTGAAGGCAATACGTAAAGTCAGTAATTCAGTTTTCCTACACATCACAAATCTTACCGGATCACTCAGTGGTTCAAAGTCGATGAAACGCGTGCAATCGTACTCCCAATTCATGTGCCGTCTCATTGGATCTGTGCCTTCGTGGATTTCGATCATAAGTATTTGGCTGTATTTGATTCCTGGAAGCGGGAGCCAGTACCGGACGGCGACTGGGAACAGAGTGAACATGCATATATATTCCGTGTACGCTGAAATACTACCCCCCGAGCTTTCATTAACTGCTAACTCTAGTTGCTTATGGAATTGTTCCAACGTTTATTTCTCAGTCTCGAAAATGCAATTGACTGGACAGAATGGCATGTTGATCCTTGTCCCGCGGTAAGTTGCTTCACATCTACGTCGGTCGCCGTGTTAAATTTGTCCTAGAATCAGCCATATCAAGTCAACACCGTGGATTGTGGACCACATACTTGTTTCCTGATGTCGTGTCTTGCTGCACGACAGACCACCGATATACGGGAACTGAACGAAGTCATTACCCCAGAAAGTGTGCAAAAGTTCCGGTACGTTTTCTTCGGCCATATCATGAAGCTCCCAACCGCGCCGATTGAGCCTGAAGACAACGAGGAAATTATCAATGACTCGGATTGGGAGATCATAGCGTGAGCACCGTATTTACCCGCTCTGTCTGACAGTGGCCTTACTTTGTAATGCAGTCCTGTGGTGTCAGAAGACGAGTCCGAAATAGAGGCATCATCCCCTCGGTAAGTCATGCGCATCGGAGTTGCATGCAGATCTGAACAAATTCCCCAAGGCCCATTATGCCTAGTCCTCAGACGGAAAATCCATCGTAAGCCACCACCTCCCTGTAGGGAAAAATGAATAACATTTGGTGTAGATCACCGTTGACCTCGATTGTGTCGTTGTCGGAAGTCAGTGCAGAACCCATCTTGCCTCGCCGAAGCGGGCGGAATAAAAACCAAGTCTCGTAGGAAGGAAGGAAGGAAGGTGTATTCCGGCGCGGTCCCGTTAAGATGTGTCGGACTATTAAGTTGATATATTGTGTCGATCTCAAGTTGACCCAGACTTAAAAACATCTGAAAGGTGAAAAAGCTGCAGATCGAGAGTTGGAATTTAAAAACCGGGTCAAATCAGGGGTTGAAAACAGTAAAAGTCGGGTCAACTCAGTAGTTGAAAATACCGAAAGTCGGGGCAAGTCAGTAGTTAAAAATACTAAAAGGCGGGTCAAGTCAGGGGTTAAACCCCGGCCAGGTCCGTGGTTGGTTCACGGTCTGTTTAGAGTTGCTTTCAGGCCCAGTTAATGGTACAAATAGGCCAGGGTTATGGTTGGGCGGCGGGCGGATTGGCAGTTAAAAACCGGGGCAAGTCAGGACTTTCGGTGGTAGGCCAGGTCAGGGGTTTCGATGCGGGCTAGATCAGTGGTTGATCCGGGGCGAAAACCTGTTTTGCTTCATGTTCTATCTAAACACCCACCAGGAAAGAAAGGCGAATATTGTGAACGGAAATACTGCAACGTCCCGCACGTCGTACAACACTCCCATTGCAAAACCCCGGGTCTTCGGCACCTCTTGGTTGCCGCAGCACACAAAAATAGTCCTAGCAAAGGAATTTATAGCCTCCACGTTGATGGTTATACGCCGTCGGCGTCCTAACAATACGAAAGTGTGCGAATATATGGGGCGCGACACCTTTTTGGATGAAGAAGAGGTGGGACGAGGAAGGATGTCGCCGTCGCTCTCCGAGGAGTACTGCAGCCAGTCGCTAGGTTCCGTTCTTCCCGTGTCCGAACGAGAACGAAGTGCGTAGGAAGGCGAAGTTGCTGACCCGGAGTTCGACGAGCGCCTGTTTTTTCGAGGAGAGGAAACCCGGCGGATGTTCACGATGAAGATGACGATTAGTGAGAGCACCAGGAAAGGTATGTATGTCGAGAGGTATATCCCCAGCTGATCTGGAAGAAGGCAGAGCGAGTCGGCATGCGATGAGCTTCCTTGCATTGAATGTGGAGGGACAAGCGATAGAAGCTGGAATCCAGGTCGACGAATACCCATAGCCATCGATAGGCTCTTGACAGTCACTTCGCGAGCACGTCTTGGCTTTCCGGCGCTGTCATATGAGTGCG
The DNA here is from genome assembly GCA_029233265.1 of Mycena alexandri. Taxonomy (NCBI): domain Eukaryota; kingdom Fungi; phylum Basidiomycota; class Agaricomycetes; order Agaricales; family Mycenaceae; genus Mycena; species Mycena alexandri. The sequence continues at coordinate 827,072 of JARJCM010000004.1, forward strand.
TATATTCGCAGTAATCATGGTCATCCCCGCTAGAGAGGACACAGGTTGAGAGAAAAAAGACGGAGAAATTGAAATTTTCGCGAACCTGAAGATAACGGAGGGCCGCAGACTTTGGAGTAAAAAATCTGAAGCAGATTTTCCAAGGGTGTTTTGATATCCGAAGCCCGTCCCTCTCCGGATGGTACCCCGCTCGCGGTTGGGTCCACAATCTGCCCTGTCGGGTCTCGATAGAGGAATATGGGTGAGGAGTATAACGGGGTATTGATCTTGAGCTGAAAACAGTTTTAGATTGAAGCCGGCCAACAAAAGCTGAAGGGCAGAATGTACATTTCGCGAACGACCGGACCAGTTCAATCGGACCGCCAGGGTTGGATTCCCTGTCATAGACGCTGTGGCGTTGAAAATCCTCTTCGACAAGTCCAGGTGCATCCAAGAAGACGACAGTATGGTTCGCGATGGTGACAAGACTGTTCAAGGGCCCGAAATGGGATGTGTATCGAGCCCCCGCTTGTCCGGAGAATTCCTCATAGATTCCGAGACTAGAACTTACCGTTAGTATGAAGTAACAAGGGTTAATGCGACATACCCGGTATCATGATTTCCGGGGATGAAATATTGAGGAACGCTGCTGTCGAGCGGGAAAATGCTCTTGAATCGTCGATAATACCTCTCATATCTGAGACACCAAGTTAGCCGTCCGATTGAAAAAAATGAAACACAAAAAACTCACTCCCCGTCTGTCATGGCGAACCTTCCTCCGTCCATCATGTCTGCCACCGAAATGGAATTAAAGCAGGAACAAGGGGTATAAACGTTCTGGTCCACCTCCTAGGAATATGACAATATCCGGACGTGTCCGTAACGCGGCTCGCCAGCTCTTCCGCAAATTTAAATCGACCAAGAGCTGAGATATCCAGGTCAAGGAAGGGGCGCGGTCCGGATATGACCGGTGGTCCAGTATTTGAGGATCAGCGACCAGCAGGACGTGGGTTGGTTGCGGGAAAGACGAGTCCTGGTCTTTCAATGAGTACTGAGCGCTTTGAATGGAGGGAATTATGAGCCACCGTTCGCGCCTGTATATCGGAGTCTGGCCACGAACATTTGCGAACGCTGTAGATGAACACAACGTACTCGAACCTCACAAAATTAGTCGAAGAAACTCTTCACAGTCGCTCGTGAGCGTACCAAATGGCAAGCCCCGTCCAAACTAACTTCAGGCCATCGAGGACCGGTCGCGTTCTTTTGAAGAAAGGCATGCCAGCATCCGCACGGCTGATGGTAAAGAGAAAGACGTGTCTGGTCACTAATATCTTTGAACGCAAGCTCAAGCACCAATTTATTCCTCTGCGTCCAATTCTCTCTGCAATTACAGCCAACTCTACAGGTATAATAGGAGATGGTCGTCGTCTCTGCACAGCGCCAATGTGTGTTGTTACATTCTCGTCTCTCAAAAGTTCAGATTGAGATGGGTCAGGCCAATTCCATGAACAGCTGGTTGGAAAAATCGATTTATTCAATGATGTCCGGCATCTGGCGCGTGGTGGTCGCCGTGGCCGTGGTCCATAAAAGGATGGTGGCCCTAAAATACAGAAATAAACTGATAGTAGAATAACAAAGGCAGCGGGCGTACCAAGAGCTTCCCGCCGTCCTGTCTGAGCAGCCAGTTCACATGTAAGTTTCAACTCAGTGAATGAGCACTGTCGGAGCGTACCGTAGTCGGTAGAAAATGAAGAACCACATCGTTGCACCGACTCCACGGGCCAGGAGCGTGTATCCCCTGCCCGGTAAATGTGGATGGAAGCCTGGAGCTTCAGAGGCGTCAGAGACAAGTGACAAATACCGCAAAGAGCGTACAATGGGGACCGCCGGCCATGGATGTCGGTTCAAGTAAAGCAAGCCGTGCGTATGCCGAACGTTGTTTGGCGGAGTTAGGTCTTCCCCGACCACTTTATACCCACCACTAGACGACGCGACGAAGGGGAAGGATGAACAACGGGAAGAAAAGAAAGCGCGATTCTACGGTCACTCTCCGATACTCAGCGGGCCCAGACCACAAGCGATTCGCAAAACTCTTCACAGGTACAAGTTTGACGCGACTTCATCCGACCCTCTTGACGCGTTTGCTCAGAAACCTCCCTGGATGAGATCAAGGAGATCGTCCGGAAACGCCTTGGACTCTCCTCTGTTTCAGATTTTGCCCTCCTCTATGACACGGATATTTCCCTTGAAAATGGTAGCATCGTTTTCTGCAACTCTTTACCGATTCTCACGCGTTTCGTAGACGATGATTTTGACGCATTTGAAGTGTATGCCCACTCCTCCTCTTCTGTAGATGTTGTAGTAGAGATTCTCTCTCCGGCTGTGAGTAACAGTTGCTACTTATTCTCGCAACGAAACTAATTTGAAAGCAGCCTCCACCAAATGCGGATGTGGTCGAGGAACGCTCTGCGTCTGCTCCCGTGGATGAGACGGGCCCCGCAAGAAAGAAGCGAAAGGTCGACGCGGACGTCCCCGCGAAATCGGCCGCTTCCGCTCCAAAGTCCCAGGCAAAGCCAATGTCTTCCGGCCCAAAGTCAAAAGCAAAGCCGATCTCTTCCGCTCCAGAGCCCAAAAAGCAGAAACAAAAGAGCGATGCCACTGTAGTGGATACCGAGTCAATCTCGACCGCGCTGACGGCCTCGAAAAGCGCCTCGACAGCCCCCAAGACGCCTGGAGGCAAAGAGCCAAAGAAGAAGCGCAAGCAAGACGACGCTGTAGCTGGGCCATCCACCGTGTCCGCAGATGCTTCAGGTACCAACCCGGTGCCAGAGCCGCCGCAGGAGCGTCCCCGAAAGAAAGCCAAGAAAGTCGCCGAGAAAGTTTCGGCGGATACGCCAGCGCAACCCGCCGCCGATGTCCCTGCTTTATCCACCGAGGCACCAGAGCTACAGGGTAACGAGGGGGACCGCCCCAAGGCCATGTCCAAGAAGACGGCCGAGAAAACCCCTGCGAAGTCGACAGCCACCTCCAGGAAAAAGTCGGAAAAAGCTGATCAAACCGAAGATGGCCCAGCTCCAAATCGCGGAAAATCAGTTACATTCACTGACCCCGACCAGTTGAATGACACTATTCCCCCACTTGCTGGAGACGGCACTGCGCAGAGTGTATCAGGTTCGTTGGCATCTTGAATGCGGTGCCTCTTTTGCTAATCATACTCGTTCAGCTGTGGCCTCACGCCAAAAGAGTCAAGATCCCGAGAAAGGTCTGCTCCTTACGAATGCATGTTAAGAACGACATTGATGTCTTTCCAGCTAAGGGCAAAAAGAAGGCTGTCGAGGAAGACCCCAAGGACGTTGGTAATTACTCGCAACTTGCATTGCGTCCCTTGTTGATATAGTTGCTCTACAGCAATCTCGGATCGCGTCGACGTGAAAAACTTTTGGGACGCTTTTACCAAGAATTACCTCGTTCCTGCCGAGCCCGTACCTGCCACTGATGAGGCGGCGAAACTACCGGCGACGAAGGAGACGAAAAAATCCGCTGGCTCGAGGACCCGCAAACAGACTGCCGCGAAAGATGATGCCCCTACCATATGTCCCGTCTGCCAGACGGCGCCAACCCATCTTCGATACCGATGCCCCCTTGTTCTCGATGGTCCTGATCGTATCAGAAAGCGCGTTGCCGAGTTGGAGCAGGACACTTCAGTCGATCACTCCAAGCTCATCCAGGAACTCCATGGCCTGGCTCGCAAAGCCGACGAGCCCAAAAACGTGAATGCTTCTTCGCACCTTCGTGCTGAAGCGAAGAAGGGAGGCGTATCTGACCCATCGGTTATCCCAGGTCGTAAATTAACGGCGTCGGGCTCTGGTCCTGATGAAGAAGAGAGTTCTAGCTCGAGCAATGAGTCCGAGTCTGCGTTGGCGAAAACCAGGAAGAAGGCGCCAGCTCCAGTCGATCCATACGTGGATGCTGAGCTGGCGGCCATCATTCGTGGTCCTGTTTCGTCGCGTCTTACGATCGATGATATTTTATTGGAGGATGATGAGGAGGACGAAGAGGCTGCCGAAAGTGTTGTACTGGAGAATGACGAAGATGATGATCTCAACTTCCGCCGTCGTTCTCGACAGCTAGCGGCTGCTGCTTCTTCGGGCGAGGAAGATGACGATGACGACGAAGAGAATTCCTCGCCTGATGAAGGGGTTGACCCTAAAGCTCCCACAGCCCTAAACATCTCGACCCGCACCGACTCCAGGCATTCCTCTGTGCGCTTACCTACCGAACCTCTTGGTGCAATAGACACTCGCCAATCGGTGGACTTCGACCTCGCCGGCGACATGGCGGTCGGCGACGCCATGGCTTCTGACCATGCGATGTTCGGATCGGACGTTCCAGTTTTAGGCAACGGAGGCGCCCCGGCGGACGCTGTCGTTGATCTGCCCCCTCAGCCTACTCAGACCCCCATTTTGCTCACACCTAAGAGTGCGCCAAGGCGTACCCCCAAACCCCGTTCCACAAGTGTCATACGCCTTCACACCCCAGAGGCGCCCGAATCTGTTGATCCTATCCAACCCGCCGAAGATTTCCTGCCTACTCCCGCCAAAGTCAGCCAGCCAGGCCCCCCATCTACTCCCAGAGTGGTCCAGCGTATGAAGGATCGTCATGGGAAGACGCCTGTGCGGCTCTCGGAACTGCCTCGGCCGTTTTTCCCGACACAGCCTGCGGAAAGCGCTCAGAACGAGCAATCAACTGTAGACCAACAGGCCGTAGACAACGCAGTCGCGAGAACAAGGACTAGAAGTTCTACTCGGCTCGCATTTACCGCTTCGCTGGCCGCACTTGCCACTGCTCCTCCCCCGGAGCCAGAAAAACCCGCTAAGCGACAGCGTGGGCCGAACAAAACGCCGGAGCAGCGCGCTCAGGAGGCCGCCGCCAAGCTCGCGGCCAAGCTCGCGGCCAAAGAAGAAAGGGAACGGCTGCGAAAGGAGAAACCCCAGGCGAAGGCGAAGGCCGCAAAGGGGACGGGCAAAAAAGGCACACAGCCCGTCAAAAGCGTGCCAGATACGCAAGACTGCCCGCCGACTACGCCTCCGCCGCAAGACTCGACGTCTTCTCTCGACGGCCTCCCTGAGATATCGAAAACTGCCCCACAACCTTCTCGCAAACCCATGTCTCAGGATGAGTGGACAGTGCTCAAGGCAACATCGCCGCAGGCAACGTCGCCGCACGAAGAGTATCGAGAGCAGGAGTCAATGCAAGACGAGCTGCGCTCTAGCAGTCCAGACGGAGCAGGGGGAGCCCCTCTATTTCTCCCCGCCGAAAGCCAGAACGTCTTCCCTTATTCTCAATGGAACGACGAATTTTCTCCCGGTTCACCCAAGGACTCGGAAGATGAAGATGACGAGGAGGAGGTCGCGAAATCCATGAAGTCGCCGCAACGCCCTGTCAACTTATCCGCTACTTCTTACCGTCGGCTGACGGATATTGCCAGTCAACCGATACCGTCGTTATTCTCGACAACATCGGGTTCACGAGGTGCAAATTTCCCCCCTTCGACCTTCCCCTCGGCCAAGACTAAGGACCAACGAGCCGAGTTGTACGGTCAAGTACCGCAGGACGACGAGTCGACCGACAGTGATTCCTCCGCTGCTAATGTCCCCTCTCATATTCCAAAATCCCGACGCGCAGGGATGGTACCTCGTTAGCGAGTTTTTTTTAGATTGTTTTCCTCATTTCTGCCTCATGCAATTTCTTGATAGTTGACGACTCGGAGGACAACCACGTATATAGACCTTGTAGCATATCAGCATTGACCCTGCATTCAGCAAGCTTTTCGGATAATACGACGAATATGGTTCAGTGTCCAAGTGGAGATAAGAGCAGTGATGATCGTGCGAGTCAAGTCAACAAGTCAACACAAAACTTTTTTCTTCCGCGCCAGTACATGCTCTTCACGCTTTCCACTCGCGACGAGTACGATTTCTTTGGCCTCTGTAAACCCGACTAACATCTCCTCAGCTACCTCAGCGACCAAGTTTTCTCTCTGCTCAAATAAATTTGCACCCACAAACTCCGCACCATGTTTACTCGTCACTTTATAAGCCTTCCTCGTCTTTCCCGGGGCCTAGCCACCCACTCCGGTCCTTTGGTCGCCGCACCAGCCACCCTACACCTGAAAACAGGCCAATCCTTCAGTGGACGGTCCTTCGGTGCGCCTAAAAGCATTTACGGTGAAACCGTATTTTCTACTTCTATCACATCCTGTAAGTTTGTCCATACTCGATGCGGTACTCTCATTAACACGTTCTAGACACGGAATCGATGACCGATCCCTCCTACCGTGGCCAGATTCTCGTGTTCACCTCCCCGCTTATCGGCAATTACGGAGTCCCTCTCAATTCTGCGCCAGTTGATTCGCAGGATGTCGGCGTTATTCTCGAGTCGCAGCGCATCCAGTGTGCTGCCATTATTGTCGGCGACGTCGCGGAAAAGTTCTCCCACCACTCCGCCGTCGAGTCGATTGCGTCGTGGTGCAAGCGCCATGATATTCCTGGCATCACCGGTGTCGACACGCGCGCCATAACGCGTTTGTTGCGTGACCAGGGGACGACTCTTGGTCGTGTAGCTGTGGGAGCAGATGTCTCTGCACCTGTCCCTGCGGCTGAAGAATTTTGGGACCCGTCGGCCGAAAATTTGGTCGACCAGATATCGACGAAGGAACCGTACGAACTCAACCCCACTGGCTCAATTAAAATCGCCGTTCTTGATTTTGGCGCCAAGGCCAACATCCTTCGCTCGCTGGTTCGCCGCGACGCCGCCGTCACCGTCCTGCCTTGGAATTACGACTTCAACGCCGTTCGTGACCAATTCGATGGTCTGTTTTTGACGAATGGCCCAGGGGATCCCGGTCATTGCATGGAGGCTGCGCTCAAGCTCCGCACTACATTGGCTGAGTGGGACCGACCGGTTTTCGGTATTTGCATGGGTCATCAGATCATCGGTATGGCTGCAGGTCTCGATGCGTACAGGATGACTTTTGGTAATCGTGGGCACAACCAACCTGTACTCGCATTGGCCTCCGCGGGGTCCATCAAGGCCGGCCGGGTGTATGTTACCAGGTATGTTTTTTCCCGAGATCTCGTCAGACCTCAACTGACGTACATGCCAGCCAAAACCATCAATACGCCTTGAAACTTCAGGACCCATTTCCTCAGGGATGGGAGCCATTCTTTATCAACTGCAATGATTCTTCTGTCGAGGGTATCAAATCTACCGTTGATTCTGGCAAGAAAGTGTGGGGTGTCCAGTTCCATCCTGAAAGCGCCGGTGGACCACTTGACACGATCGAGGTGGGCATTATATACATTTCGCTACTCGAATGGCATTGAAGTTTTCTACAGATGTTCACCGACTTCTTGAACGAGTGCCGGGCCCACAAGTACATGTCTCCGTCTGTGCAGTACACCACCGGCGTTGTATCTCCCATAATCGAGTCGCGTCCCAGAGTTGCGGTGGCGGCAGCGGCTTGAAGCTACTAATATGTATTGTTCTCGGAGTTTCTAATGTAAAATGAGTCGGAATGGAATGCATTTGCTTTGAACCGTTTTCTGAACGAATCGACCGTGATTGAACGACAATCATCACACACAGCCACAACTGCTATTTCACCTTCCAATGAACAACTTTCTGGACCCCTACGACTTGAGCTCGGGCACCCCGCCGCAGCAGCCCGAGCAATCGCTCAATGAGGAGGTCTCGCAGGTTATGGGCCAGCTTGGTCGCTTCTGGGGCGATTTCAGAAAGCAGGCCAGTCTATTCAATCTCGAGTATGTGCGGTCCACTGACGAATACCACAGAGTCAAACTGCCCTGGAAGCCGCCCGGAAGGATATTGGTGGTGTTGTGACACAGGCCCAACAGGAACTCACCAAGCTAACGACTACGGAAACTCCAAGGGCTGCAGAAACTGAATCGGAACAACCCGCTGCTGAGTCCAGCGACGAGGCTACCACTCCGCGAACTGCTTCTCCTGCTACCCAGGACGCCTCAACCTCTTCCACCGGTGTCCAGAATCTATTCTCTCGACTCCAGTCTGCACTTCCTCCCAACATTGTGTCCACAGTCCAAAGCCATATCCCAGAAACATTGAAGCAGGCGTCGGAGAACATTGACTTTGCGCAAATGCGAACGACCCTCACAACTGAATTCCAACGCGTCCAAGGCGTCACTCGAGTGCAGGCTGAGGAATACGTGCACAAGAGCGAGGTGCTGCTAAGAGAAGCGATGAAGGAGGCTGGCGAGGTTTTGCGAGATGCTGTCAAAGTCATCCCACCAGAGGAGGCCCAGTCGAGCGGCGTACCGGCCAACTTGATCTGGGACGGCGCAGATATGTGGATGTTGCCATTCGATTCCTCCGACCCGAGCGCCAAAGGGAAGGAAAAGGCTGGCAGGCAATCTACAGATACTCAACTCGCGGTCGCGACGCGTGCCGAGGCATTGCTGAAGCGCCTCAGGCACGATCCGGAGATCATTAAACATGATCCCGAGGCGGATGCGGGTGCGAAGGAATTTTACAGCCAGTGGCTCGCGAGTGCGATGAAGGATGGCGTTGACGGCGAGGAATGGACGGCTAAAATCACTGCCGTTTTGAACGAATCCGCCGATGGCCAGGCTCTCAAGGCTAACCAGGATTCGCTCGGTATGTCTCCAACTCCCGGTGTTCTATTTCATTTTCAAAGCTTCACTCTCAGTACCCGCCGAAATGACGCGGGAGACATTCTGGCAACGGTATTTCTTCCGCGTCCACCAGATTGAACAAGAGGAAGAGAAGCGCAAGACTTTGCTGCAACGTTTGTGTCGCCCTTGCTATGTCGACACGTCGCTCACGCTTCATTTAGGCTCAACTGAGAGTGAAGAAGACTTTAGCTGGGAGGATGAAGACGAGTCGACGCCCACCCCCGCAGCTCCAAGGGCTGCGGCGATACCCTCTTCTGAGTCACAATCCGCCGTCTCTCCTCCTCCCTCCGAGGCCCCGACCACCGCTAATACGAGTCCCCGAGAGAGCAGCGAGGAGAGCTATGATCTCGTGTCTGACAATGGAGCCGCACCTGCGAAGGTTAAACGAGAAGACAAGAAGCCCGGCGAATCGGACGATGGTGGCGACAGCGACTGGGAATGAACGTTTGCTGTATGCTCATGAATTTTACTGTATATTCAACGATGAATCCATTGCTAACACCGTGTTCGATCGCGGATCACCCAATCCCCCAGGGTTTTTTATTCAACTGGGGCTTAACTTCTTTGTTGCGAAGTTCCTTCCTACGCCACAGACACAACCCACAAAATCCAAATAATTCTGTTTCCAGAGGATGTCACCGAGTCAACACAACGGTCGCCGCCATCACCCATTGATCGCACGATCCAGAGAACACTTGAATACATTTCACATAGTATAGTAAAAGCCTGGGGTTCCTTCGAGCGGAGCCTCGAGCCTTCCTTCCCTCGACAGTCTGAAAAGATGAAGGCGTCGCCAACGCGGTACTCTGGAACAACATACCTGTTCTTGCGCGCAAAGTGCCAGGATGTCACAGCCAGTAGAGCAATCATGAGAAGCTGACAACCTATTGTCGCCCATACGCCGTTCAGATATCTTGGGAAATCTTGCTCACGAAACCTACGACAAGATTCGGAAGAATACAGGAAATAAATTTAGGAAACCTACACTGTCGTCGCAAATATGCCGCCGACGCCACCTAGAGGGCGTTAAGATACTTGCAGGGTTTCATGTAAGTGAATTCCACGATTACCTGCCGACACGATCACAGCTGTTGAGACGGCGCGCTTTGACAATGATTATTTTCCCTTCGGGAGCGCCACCATCCCGCTCACCTTTGAATGCGACACGACGTTGTTAGAGCTCTGTATCACCGCATGAAAGGCGCGTTGGCGGAGGGACGGGAGTACTTACATAAGCCAGGACTGCTGGAACGCAACCCGCTGAACCTGCGGCGCTTAAGAAAAGTCCGAGATATCGAGCACCATTTTGCTTTGCGTAGCCAGTGAGCACCATGCCAACGAGTACCATCACAGCTTGGGCGGCGATGAAAGGCGCGCGTTTCTTAGTTTTGTCGGACAACCAGGCGAATGTAAAGCATGAAATCGCCTGGGAGAAGCTCAGTTGTAGTCAGTTTTTCAGCACGGTGACCCACAGCAAAAACCTGTGAAGTAATGAATTAGCAGCTGGGTCGTTTGGATTGTCATAATCGTTCGCACGTACATAGGGAGGTGTACTCAGGAGGAGGGAGTCCCGGACATTCCAACCCATAGAGTTCAAAATGATTGTCACAAAATAGGCCTGAGAATAATAATGTCTAGCATGTCCTTGCCCATGTCAGTCACGACGTACAACGGCATATGCGGGCATAGTTGAACACATAAACATAAGCGCTAGGCAGTTTCAAGTCAATCCTTGAGAAATCCGGTCGAAGCGGCACATACCACACGCCCAGATGGTCCAGTCAGACTTTGACAACCTCTCGTTGAGTCTTTGAACGGTATTCATGAAGGATAGGTACATACAAGGTGGTGGAGCACTTTGGCACCGGTAATTTCATCGGGGAGGGAATCTCCACGATCCTGCTCGACCCGGGTTAAGATGAGCTACAGCTGTGGTGAGAAAAAAGTTGCAGTAAATAACGATATCTGCACTGACGTTTGTTTGCTCGGCGGTCAAAAAATTGTTTTGCTGGGGAAACTCGGCGATGAACAGGTGATTCAAGATGGCCAACACGATGGTCAGAATCCCTTGGATAATCTATGAAGAAATCAGGAAATACGCGGCCTGAAATTTAGTTGCCGAGTGCAGACAAAGATCCAGTTCCAACTATCCAACCCGCCCTTGCCCTTTAGGAATGTGATTGCATAGCCTTTGAATGTTCAATGTCGCAACGTTAGAGTGAAGATCATAGTCACTCACCTATGATGCCGCTAAACCCCCCTATTACGACTGACGTGAGGTAGAATAGCGCAAGTCTGAGTAGCCCCAGTTGTAAGAATGCCAAAATGAGAAATCAAGACGAAGTGAGTCACCTTTTCTGAACTTCGTGGCGCTTGTACCTGCGGAACTTGTTACCACGACGACAAGTCGAGCGGCGTGTAAGAAATTTGTTCATACCAGGTGGTTATAACGAATACCAAGGCCTACAGTTGACGGTGAGAACGAACGTGCAATAGTTTTCGAATGAATGGGACGTACGGGAAAGAATCCAGCCTATATTAAAATGTCAGGCCTCTCGTGAAATGGAGCTCCGACGGAATTAATTATGCACCTCGAACAAACCGAGCAGAACGCGGCAGACAGTCAGTTGGCCCCAAGTTTTAACGAAACCCATGCCCAGTTGAACAATGCCCCAGCTGCATCGAGATGTAGTGCTCATGAAAGGGATGAATTGGATGATGAGACTAACCCGAGTATGCATATCGTGAGCCATAAGCGGACACCGAAAAACTTGAGAAGGACATTGCTGGGCAACTGACTAGCGTAGCGACATATTGAACCCCAAAAATCCGCGGCTGCGCAAAGAAAACTCACAACAGGATATATGGGACAAAGTACAAACATGACACCGTAGAATATCGATTCGAAACGGTGAGATCCTGGAACTCAAAATGAGGGTGAGACCGGCAAGACGGTAAATCGAAGGTACCAAATCCACAGCCATTCCAGCTGTTCGAGCGCTGGGGGGGTTGTTAGGTGGTTGTCATGAAAATACGACGCAGAAATGGGGCTAACACCTGTAGATCTATGATTAGGCGTGAATTTGAATGAAAATAAAAAAACACACTGATAGGTTGGTACGATCGATGAGTGCGACAGCATACAGGGCACTATATGGTGTTAGCAGGCGAATGGACCGTTCTCGTATGAGCTTCTACCTCATTAATGGTAGCAACCGCCAGTCCACGCGACGACTATCAAATAAGTCGTCGGGAGAACAGCCTAGCGGAAACATACATCGTTTTCCTCTCAAATTCGGGGTCGACATCCAGAACTTGAAGTTCGGCGTGCTCAACCTCCTCCACTTCAGCCTTTTCTGAATATTTTTCCATCTGCTAGCGGGGCGAGGGTGCGAACGAGGCGCCACCGAATAATGTGCTCGGCCTTTATATAGGTCTTTGCATTCTGATAAACGCATTGGCCAGATGACTTGAGAAACAAGTTCCCGGTTTGGCCTCTCAATCACCACCAGCACGGAGCGGAAGAGCATATTGCTGTATTCACCGGCGCCACAGCAGAATTGAGTCGGGGCGCAATAAACCGACCAGCTTTTGGTTGACACCTCAGTTCAGCCTAATATCGACAGCACATGTTCAAACTGGCCATAGAGAGAGGATCCCGACTCTGGTACCGCGAGGAAGCTAATCTTGGCGGGTCAGCCGAGTGCGCTTGTGATCAAGTTATCTCAGGGCCATTGAATATAGGATATTGGTAGGCCAGGAACCACCGCGGGTGCAGTGTTTTGTTGCGGTGGGCGTCAGGATGTAAACAGGAAAGTCTGCACAGTTTGATCTGGACGGCGTTTCGGAGAGTCGGAATCCCCTTAAGCGTATTGATCAAGGGACATCGAGCGAGTGACCCGCGAATCGCCGTGCTCGAATGCAACGACCACACAGAGAGCCTCTCTTTCACGATTTTGAACACCAGAGGATTGAAAGCAAAGAGATAATTTCCTTTTTAAGGGCTTCGGCGTTGTGCCTGGATCAAAGCCGGCCCGGCCACACAGCGACACGTTTCTGCCACTCAAGCACCATTAATTTGTTGCGCTGGCAGACCTCCCGTCGCGCTCGTCTCAACCCGTCTTCCCCTGCGTCTGGTTTACCTGGAGAGCTTAGCCGTCTTACGACCTGAAAAAACGCGCCAATGGGCGTCAGCGAACGCAGAAAGTTCAAAGCAACCAACCGCTTCTCCCAAACTATCCTCTCGTCTCGCACCGTCGTAATCAACGGCATCCGTCTGGGCTGGGTTGTCGTGCTCGTTTGGGGCGAGCTGGTAAATTCAGCTTTGCCTTAGATGTATTCTTTGTTCATAACGTTGCGGTATATCAAAGGGAATTTACTTTTGGTCGCTCTCTTCTTGCAAGTGGCCGGAGACTGTGAGCCTTTTTAATTACGCACCACACCGTACTGTATCTGAATCCGCACACCCAGGCCGAATGGCGTCGCGCGAAACCGACGCACGTACTGCTCATCTCCGACCCGCAAGTGCGGCACCCGTCGGTGGTTTGGAGTGAGAGCTCCTGGTTCAAGTCCCTCGGCCAGTTCTTATACGAGGCAAATTTGAAGAGGAGCTGGCACGTAACGCGCCGCTTGAATCCGCACGCAGTCTTCTTCCTTGGCGATATGCTTTCCAGTGGAAAATACGTACGATCGGAAGCAGAGTGGGCCTTTCAAATTCCAGTGCGTTGGCGGGCGGTTTGCTAATTGTGTTAGGTACAAGGCATATTGGCGCAAGTTCCAGTCCATATTTCCGCCGGAGTCATCTTTCCCGCAATATTTTCTGCCCGGCAACAACGATGTGGGGTAAAGTGATAAATTTCCTTACGGAGGATATTCATTTACCCCAAGTCCATAGAATGGGTCTCGCGCATTCTTCTCCCAAAAATGTCCGTCTGTACTACTCGAGCATCGTTGGCCCGTTCAATCGCCAGGTCGTAATTCGGGACCACACATTCATTTGCCTCGATGCCCCTAGTCTGGTTGATGAGGACTACCAGCGCTCGGCAAGTGGTACGGGATATGAATGGTGGTCACCCATTCCAGGTGGCGCTGTTGAATTTGTTAAATCGGTACTCCCTGCGACCTTCGAAAAGTCGTCCCCATCCGCTTTGTTTCCAGGCAGCCGGCCCACCATCCTCCTCTCACATATTCCCTTGGCGCGTCCTGATACAGCCGGGTGTGGACCGCTGCGAGAAAAGGGCACGATCCGAAGAGGCGTCGGACATGGTTACCAAAATACGCTTGGAAAGCAAACCACGACATTCCTTTTGAAAACTCTCCGTCCATCCGTCATATTCAGGTGCGAAGATCTGTATCGACTTACCTATTCTTGGCCTTGAGCAATTAACAGTGGCGACAACCGAGATTACTGTGAATACCACCACCCGCTCGCTGTGCCGGACCGCGAGGTGGAAGAGGACACTTTGTCTATACGTGAAATAACAGTCAAATCGTTTTCCATGTCCAACCACATACGACGACCGGGATTCCAGCTCCTTTCGCTCATTGACCCGACTCCAAGCGGCAAATCCTTCATGGACGCGCCCTGCCTCCTGCCTGATCCGCACGGGATCTACACCTCTCTTTACATGCCCCTCGCTTTTCTCACGCTCATTTTCCTCTTCATCTTCAACTCGTACCGGTCGCGGCGCCTCCGCAGCCTCCCCCTCGGCTCCATCTCCCTCCCACCACCCAACAGCGGGCTCGCGCCGCTCCACCCCGGCGCCGACGTCTGGTCGCCATACACGCCGACCCTGCCCGTCAGCCCGCGCAGCACCCTCCCGACGAGCCTGCGCACGCCCAACGCCGCCGCGGGCCCCACGATGCGCGCCGCCTCGCGCCCCGACACGCCCCTCGCGTCGCCCCTCCTCGGCCCGCCAGTGATATTCCACCACCACCAGGAGGAGGAGGAAGAGGACACGCTGTACCCGACGCAGTACGCGCAGCGCAACGGGAACGTCAGCGACGGCGAGGAGTGGCCCGCGCGCGGCGACGACCCCGCGCCGTCGTACTTTCTCCCCGCGGCGTCGGGAAACAATTTGAAACAGGCTGCGCCGCGCGGGTGGGCGTGGGCGTGGTCGTGGACGTTCGTGTTCCGCGGGCGCCGCCGGCGCATGACCGTGTCCGTGCCGTCGTGGAACTCCCTGCGGGAGCTTGGGGCGCAGCTGGGCGGGGACGGGGACATGGTGCTTCGACGGCGGGGCGTTGCGTGGAGCACCGCGAGAGATGGGTTGGGCATTTTGTGGCCGACGCTTTCTGTGTGGGTTCTGTGTGCGTGGTGGATGTTTTAGATGCAGAGGACATTGTAGCAGGTTATTAGACAGTATTATTATTGTACACTCGATTCCTAAGTGTTATCTATCATCGCTAGCTGAGATGCGGCTTTTCCGTGGGCGTGGGGATTGAGGCGACGATGTTCCCTGGAATCTGCGCCAACACAAAACATGCCAGTCCAAGCACTGGATGCGTAAATCACTTCATGTCCGAATATACATGAGATGAAAACTCACAATACCCAGTAACCTTTTCGCCGGGCGAATGGAAATAGACGCTCGTGGTTCCGCTCGCAAACAGCCAGATAGCGATGAGGGCGACGTTGGCGGAGACTGCGACTCTGTGCGGCGTCGACCAGCGCGTGAGCGCAAAGGACGGCGCGAGCTGCTGCGCGAGGAGCAGAATGGAGAGCGTGAGGAGGAAGATATGGCCCGAGACATCGTGCCCCTTGCGCAGCCTCGGCGTCGCGCCGCGCCACTCCGCGGGCAGCGCGAACGAGGAGGACGACGCGAAGAGCGCGGGGTGCGTCGCGGGCGAGATCGCGGTGCGCGCGTGGCAGTATTCCGCGGGGAGGGACATGGCGCCTGCGCCGTCGGGCAGGGAGAGGACGCACTCGCCGCCCGACGCGAGGACGATGCGCTCGATGAGGGCGGGGCCGAAGAACCAGGCGGTGAAGACGAGCCAGGTGGCGGTTGCGGCGAGCCAGCGGGTGAGGCGGGGGAGGGTGCGTGTGGAGGGGGGGCCGGTGGCCCATGCGAGGAGGAAGGCGGCGGTGGTCCAGCCCCAGGCTTGCTTGATAAAGTAGACGTTGAGCGGGTTGCCTTTGCTCGCCCAGCGGTGCGTTTTTCCGAGGGGGTGCGGGAGGTGGGTGAGCAGCGGATTGGAGGTGTCGAGGTATGTGTTGTACGCTATCGAGTACGCCGTCCCGACGAGCACGACGGCGGAGACGCCGATGAATGCCAGCCGTGTAGCAGACATGGTGGTTGCAACTCAAGAATTATTCGACGCGATTGATGACGCGTGGGGCATCAAGTTACACGTGATACTCAGAAATAGCGAACGAGATTCTACACTCAGAAATAATTCGGTATCGAAAGCAGTTGGTTCCAGAGATACATCTAATTAAGTTACAACAGCGTCCCTGCTGTTTTATTTTCTCCGCAATTCCCTCATTGGTCGAGCCAGTCCAAAAAGTCAGGCGTAAAGTAGGTGAGGATGAGGGTCGCGCCTGAAAAGCCGTTAGCGAAGGAAGGAAATAATATTTAGCGCACGCACCGGCACGCAGCATCCCATCCACAGACTCGAACGCCATGTCGCGGAGGGCATAGACCCCCGCGGCGGCGCCGGCGTGGACCATGGCGAACTCGCCGCTGACCTGGTAGCACGCCAGCGGGTGGTCGGGCGCGATTTGCGCGGCGTCGGCGATGATGTCGAGGTAGGGCATCGCGGGCTTGACCATGATGATGTCCGCGCCCTCCGCCGCGTCGCGTTTCTGCATTCGTCCGCAAATCAGAATCAGCCCACATGTAAAAGGATGCAAACGCACGATTGCGCGCCGCGCAAGTCCGCGCGCGGCCGGCGGCAGCTGGTAGCACTTGCGGTTCCCAAACGAGGGCGCGCTCCCAGCGGCGTCGCGGAACGGGCCATAGAGAGACGAGGCGAATTTGGCACTGTACGCCATCAGGGTGCATTTGTTTCCCAGGCCGCCGTCGATGAGGGCGCGTTTGATGCCCTTGATGCGGCCGTCCATCATGTCGCTCGGGGCGACGCAGTGGGCGCCGGCCTCGGCGTAGTGGAGCGCGACCTGCGCGATGCGGTCGACGGAGGGCGCGGTGTTGATGGTGCCGTCGGGGTGCAGCAGCCCGCAGTGGCCGTGGTCGGTGTATTCGCAGAGGCAGACGTCGCAGGCGATGTAGAGCTCGGGGAAGAGTGTGCGCAGTTTTTTGATGGCGAGGATGACGGGGCCGGATTCGTCGTCGGCGGGGGTGCCGCGGTAGTCCTGCGGTCGCTCGTCGGCGCCGATCGTGGGGTCAAAAGCCAGGACACGTACATACCTTTTCGCAGTTTTGGGGGACGCCGAAGAGGATGACGCTCTGGAGGCCCTTTTTGACGAGGGGGCCGAGGAAGGCCTCGAGGCGGTTTACGCCCCAGCGGGCCTGGCCGGGGAGAGTGGCGATGGGCTGGTGGGCGTCGGGGTCGTCTGTGATGAATATGGGGTACATCAGCATCGACTTTGTGAGCTGGCGCTTGCTCTGCCATTGGCGGCTCAACGGGTGCTGGTAGCCGCCTTGTAGTATTGAACTGCGAAGTGGTCAGCGGGGTGCAGCGAGCGGGAGAGAGGGCGCACGAAATATCCATGGTCGTCGAGGGATGGAAGCAAAAGTGAGCCGACGCTAAATATGCGGACCGGGTAAGTATGTGCGGCCGCTTAGCCTACCGGAACACCCGTCGGACCTGCTCTCACCGCAAAATGCGAGTCCATTTATTCGTCCAGTTGGTCTGTTCGCAACCTGTTCGGTTCCTTAGTCCACCACCCTTTCTTACGACTTTCTTGCTCTTCGTTGACATGCAGATCATTCTATTGAGAAACCCGGGTGCACGCTGAAAACCTTCCTTATACAGATAAGCAAATTTTGCAGAAACCCCCACTTACGGCAACGTTTCCGGGCAGCGGAGTTTCAACGCCCGCATTGGTGATGAGGCCTCCAACGAGCCTGGTCTGTGTGCAGAAGGTCTCTGACTTTCGCATCGAGCGTTTACCAAGTCATGTACGTTGTTTAAACCGCACTGCAACTCCCTGCGGCATGCCGAGCTGCCGAGAAATGCCGATGAGAACATTCGATGCCTCTGTGGAATTGAACAGCCACATGGATTAGTCGGCCCACGAAGCCGCCCCTGGTCTGTGCATGGAGATAAAAAATACTTGAACATCCAGAAAAAATGTTATTTCTATTTTTACAGTGTATAACACCCCTATGATGCCAAAGAGTTCAGAAAATGTGAGATGTATCCATAGCTTGAATCCCTCCACATATCCGCAGAAAAACATTGTGCCGCGCCGGCTGCCGGCTCGGCACATTCGGCGACGATTGCGGCATCTGGCGGGTTTCTGAATAGAATTATCCGAACTTAGTTAATGTTGGAGCGTGGGAAGCAAAAAGCGTGACTTTTGCGTTGCTGCGGTTGAGGCCAGACTGCGGGTGTAAAATGTGTTGGGCAGAGTCAGAGCTGCGCTGGAGGCACTGCAGGTGCAAAAGTGCGTCAGGCAGAATATAAATGGCTGTGGCGAATATAATGTGACTCTGTATTTACAGCTGTTTATTTCGGGTACGCGGCCATGTGAGGGCTTTGTTGACACCAACAAGGACCCACATCTTGGCCCAAACTATACCACGACTATGCTGCACACCCCGCCACGCACAAACTACGACTCGCCCATGCTCACGCCCTCGCCCCTGCGCAGAGACGACCTCTTCTTCAACCCCCGTCCAACCACCCCAGAAGACACAGACGCACTTGTCTTTGTCGCGTCCCCGTCTGGAACCCCCGCAAAGCGCGTCCCCAGTCGCACCCCGCTCTCCCTCAACACAAACACACACGGCACAAAGCGCAAGTCCACCGCTACCCCCCTCCGTCTTGCTCAGGGCGCGTCCTCCGTCTTCCACCGTCTCGCACCCCTCCCAGCGCCACAGTTCACTACCCGCACCCCCCAGTCCGCCGCAGAGACTGACGCACACCTCCACACACACACCGCAACCCTCACCCGTCTCCGCATTGATGACGAGTTTGGCCGCACAGAAGAGGTCGTCGAGGCTTGTTCTCCCGGCGGCCACATTACAAAACGCCGTGCTCGCTCCCGTCCCGTCTCCCAGGAGCTCCTACAAGGCTCCCCGTCGCCCCCAGTGAGTCACATCGACGTGTTTAAACTCGGTTAGTCACTAACTATGTACAGGTGGCATTCCCGCGCGCATGCTCGCCCGTCTCCTCCTCCTCAGAAACCGGCTCGCCCCTGCCCCGCCGCAGGATCACCGGTGCCTACCCCTCGCGCGCGCCCCTCGAGCGCATAGAAAGCGCCGCCACCCTCTTTTTTGGTCCCCCAATCAACCCCCCGCGTGCCCGTCTCACTTCCGCCACCTCGGCCACCCTCCAGCCCGCCAGCACCCGCCCCTCGGGCCGCCACAGCTACGCCGGCCCTGGCTGCAGCACCCAGTCCTGGAGCACCATGCGCTCGCGCCCTGCGACGCCCTCCCCGCGCTCCTCCCCGGCGACCGTCCCCGTCGACCTCGACGACGACGACGACCAGGACATGGACACCTTCTTTGGCGCCGCGCGCCCCAACCCCTCCTTCATGTTCAGCGTCAACGCCGGCACCCCGTCCCCGCGCACCCGCAAGCCCGACGCCCCGCTCGCCAAAAAGTACAGTCTGCGCGACTCGGGCGTCGTTTTGACCGATGACGACGACGACGACGGGGACCACTTGATGCCGCGCGCGTCCACCAGCGTGAGCTCGATTTACTCGGACGAGGGGCTCGTCACGCCGGGCGTCGAGCCCGAGGCGGGCTCGGGGTGGCCGAGCGTCGTAGACCCGGAAAGCAACAGCAACATGGACGCGTTCATCTCCCGTACCCTCGCCGCGGGCGCCAAGGCCGGCGCGGCGCCGCCCAAGAAGGCGCCGGGCACGCCCGTCAAGCGCGTCAAGACGAGTTATCTTGTGGCCGATAGGCCGTGGCAGAGCGCCGTCGCGCACAAGGTGGGCATCCCTGGATTCAGCTGGGAGGCCAAAGGCAAGGCGGCGCCGAGGAAGAGTCTGCCGGCGGTGTTCCCTGCGCTGCCGGCGCGCAAGCACGGCAAGGCGCCGCTTGACCCCGCGACGGACTCGGAGGGAGAGGGCGAAGACGAGAGTCCGAGTGGGAGAAGAGACAAGTATGTTGGGCTTGGGATGGGGAGGCCCGGCCCGAACAAGAGCGGGGTGGCGGCACGGACGCGGTGGCTGACGCGGCGCAGCAGCAGCGGCGCCTTTTCGAGCGGGAGCGACTCGGCGTCGCTCTCGGGCACGCCCACGCGAGCGGCCAAAGGACGGGGTGCGTCATTTCATTTCATTTCCGTTTCATTTTCATTTGCGTCCTCTTTCATTAAACGCTAATTTACTTATTTTTTATTTAGAGTGGCACCTGCCGAAAGTAGGAGCGGGGGGCCTTTCGTTTTCGCCCTCGAACGACGCGTTGAATTTGTCGCCTGGGCGGTCGAGTACGACTTCTGCGTCGAGATCGCCGAGTGGGGCAAGATATGTGCCAGTGCAAGCGCGCGGCGCTCCTGTGCCCGTCGCGGAACAGACGCGTCCCGGTGCGGTGCGGCGACTGTCGGACCAGGCGGTCGAGCGCGCGGGATACTTTGAGCGCGCGTTTGAAGAGGTGGACGAGCTTGGGAGCGGCGAGTTTGGAAAGGTGATCAAGGTGCGCTCGAGGGCGCATCACACCGAGTATGCGGTAAAAAAGTCCAAGAGGTTTGAGGGCGTGCGACATCGGTGCGTCTGTTTCTGTTTCTGTCTTTTTTCTTCCTTTGGCGTAGTATACGGAGAGCTGATTGGATCGCAGACTGCGTTTACGTGAAGAGGTGGAGATTCTGCAGCATCTCACATGTGGTGGCGTACAACCGAATGTGTTGACGTTCGTGGACAGCTGGGAGGAAGACGACGTGCTCTATATTCAAACAGAGCTGTGCGCATTAGGCAACTTTGCGCGGTTTTTGTGGGAATTCGGGCGTGTGTTTCCGCGGCTGGACGAGGGGAGAATCTGGAAGATTGTCGTGGATCTCAGCAATGTAGGCTGCCCCCGGGTGCTTTTTTCTGAACGCAGCAGCAGTCAACTGACGGGTGGTGGTCGCGCAGGGCCTGCAATTTATCCACGGCGCGGGTGTCATCCACCTCGACTTGAAGCCGTCAAACATATTTGTGACGGGCGAGGGTCGGTTCAAGATTGGCGACTTTGGGATGGCATCGGTCTGGCCGCGGACGAGACCGAGGACGACATCGACGGGTGGCAGCGCTGGCACATCGGAAGCGGAATCTGTCGGGCTCGGATTTGAGCGGGAAGGGGATAAGGTGTATTTGGCGCCGGAGGTGCTCCAGGGCGAATATGGCAAGGCGGCTGATGTGTTTAGGTGGGTTGTCCGGTTGGACCGCACGCTGAGAGATTCTCACACCCACGTCCACACAGTTTTGGCATGACAATGCTCGAGACGGCATCAAACATGGTCATCCCGGACCAGTGAGTGTTCGCGGGAATCGGGCTCTCTCAGAGCTAATGTTCTACGTTTTTTTCCTGCAGGGGCGAAGCGTGGCTGAGACTGCGGCGGGAGGACTACTCGCAGGTGGAACTGGATGACATGCCCGAACTGTTTGGGCTGATACGGGGGATGATGCGGACTGCTCCCGCGCAGCGACTGGCGGTGGAGGGGATCTGTGGGCACCCAATAGTAGCGCGGGCAAGGGAGTGGATGAATACCCACAATGAAGCCCCCCTTGCGCCCCCGGGGCCAGGCCTGGTGGACTATCTGGGAGTGTACGGGAGTAGTGTATGACTTGACGACCGAGACAATCTATCAGATATTTTGAAGTTGAAGTGATTGTGGTTGTGTTTGGTTTTGCAGCCGAAGTTGTTCTTCTTTCTTTCTTTATCTGGTCTGTGGGCGAATAAATAAATACGATGCTTCCCCGCCTCCCTCACCCTCTTTCTGCCCCCGTCTACGATCCCTGGTCCATGCCCCACCCAATGGATCCCACCGACTACCGCGCGTTCTACCCGTACACCCCCAACGAGGTCAAGCACCGCAAGCGCACCACCAGCGCACAGCTCAAGGTCCTCGAGGGCATCTTCAAGCGCGACACAAAGCCCAATGCCGCCCTCCGCACAGAGCTCGCGTCCCAGCTCAACATGACCGCCCGCGGTGTCCAGGTACGTCGCTTTCTTCCATCCCATTCCGTGCACAACTCACCGCGATATCAGGTCTGGTTCCAGAACCGCCGCGCAAAGGAAAAGACGAAGGCAGCAAAGGGCGCCTCCAAGGTCCCCAAGGACGTCGACTCGCCCTCCCCGCGCTCGTCAGAGGACCCCGACGAGCAGCTCCCCGGTTTGTCCACCAGCTCGTCACCCAGTCCGACCGCGACAGAGCCCCCGTCGCTGCACGTCGTCACAGACTCGTCCGTGTCTTCCTGGGGCGGCTCCCCCGTCGTCGAGACCCCAGAGGACGCGCCGTTCGACATGCCCTCGCTGCACATGGTCGGGAGCGGCCGTCGCGGCTCTCTACCTGTCAACGCCCTCAGCTACGGCGGCAACCCCCTCGTCGACCCGCTTGATCCCCTGGCCAGACGCCGGTCCGTCGACGCCAGCCTCGTTCGTCTCGCGGTCAACCCGTACGCGGGCATCGTGCGCGCAAAGAACAGCCTGCTGGCGACTCAGCGCTTATCCCATGGCCGTCGCAACAACAATCAGTACCCCACGCGACCCGGCATGTCCCACCGCGCGACCGTCCCCGCCCACACCCGCCATGCGTCCATGGACTCCCGCGGCTACCGCATCCCGCCCTCTCCCTCTCCCTCTCCGCTCTCCCCGTTCCACGCTGTTCGCGCGTCCCTCCCCGACCACCACCTCTACCCCGTCTCGTCCCGCTCCATCGCCGCCCCCATCCCGGGTCCCCTCCCCAGCCCCGGCTTCTCCTTTGGCATGCCCAACGCGTCCTCGGACGGCGACCGCAATTCCCCCGTCGATTTCGGCGGCTTTTCGTTCGGGCCCCGTGACGACGCGGACACGGAGGACGACGGCTCCGCGTCGTACCAAATGTCGCGCTTCAGCTCCATCGCGAGCGAGTCGAGCGCGACCAGCGCCTACTTTTCCGACGTCGGCAGCACGGGCGAGGTGCCCGACTATCGCAGCGCCCGCCGCGAGTCGTGTCCGACCGGGTTTCTGAACCTCATGTCCGGTCTCGACGTCAACGGCCCGCGCCGCGCGAGTCTCGCCGAGGGACTCATCGGGAACTACTCCGGCCACCACTCGGACGGAGGCGAGCGCGATAACCACGGCGGCGTCGGCTACCCGTCGCCCTCGTCTACCGAGACGCCTGGCTCGAGCCCGCACCTGTCGGGCAGCGCCGGCGACTCGAGCTATGCGTACCCCACGCGTTCTGCCAGCGACCCCGTGGACTCGTCCAGCTTCCTTTTTGATTCAAACGGCAACCCCACCAACAGCTACTCCCGCTCTGCGCCCGCAACATCCTCGGACGAGTTTGCGGACAAGTTTCCGTCGTATGACTATGGGATGCCGTCGTATGGGTCGGGCCACGAGGGCTCGTATGACGCGGAGCAGAACAACGGCGGGTACCACAACGGGGGGATGGAGTTTAACACTCCGACCGAGCCGTACTACGACTCGCATCCCATCGCCGACACGCCGTTCACATACTCATGAGCGCCCTCCTTCCCTCCACGCGCTGTCCTCTTGTCCATATCTTACAGCTCTCTACATAGTTCGCAGATTCTATTCCCTCGGTCGCCCACCTGCCGTATAATTCTTTTGTCACATGCCGACTCAACTACTCCGACCGCACAACAACGCTCCCTCACGTCTTTCCCGGCACGCTCACTCACTGTCTGTCATCATCGATCTCACTCTGTTCATCGTGTTATGCTAAACGGCCAATGTTTTCTGCTCGGCCTGTAATATCCAAACGTACCTTCACCTTCTCTTTTCGTGTTTATTCTTTCACAGCCGAGCGACTTATTCACTCACTTTACTATAGTCACCGTACATACGTACAACATACAATACAAATTTCAAAACTGTAATGCCTACGCAGAAGAATAAAATACAAGTTGCTTTGCTCTGATTCATAGTTTCGTTATGGACGGCGCGCCAGCGGCTTGCGGATTATAGTTGTAGAACCGGGGCGGGTGCATGGCCATTGGCCAGGCACCATCGATGTTGTTGTTCGGATTTTCTCCACCCCGTCCTGTCACTTGTGCGTTCCTATCCATCATGATAGTGTGCACCTAAACAAAACGGAAGATGGTGAGATCCTTGTCACCGACACAGATACGACGCGTCGCGGAACAGATGGTCGCTACGGGGCTAGCACCTACGCTCGCGCGTCGATCGCAAACCCAAATCCAAACCAAACGAAAAAAGAAAGGGCAAAACACGACCACGGGACTCACCTGCATGCGGAGGCCGTGCATGTTGGCGCGCAGGGACATGACCTCCTCGTTCAGCCGCAGCGCCTCGTTCGTCAATGCAATGTCGTTCCGCCGCCCGAGCGAGTCGACCGCGCCCGAGAGCGCGACGACCGATTCACGCACGCCGACCAGCGCGCCCTCGAGCGTCGTCGATAGATTCAACGGCGCGACCGTCTGTGTGTGCTGGGTCGACGCGCGCGCGTTGTTGTTATTTGCGCCGCCGCCGAATGCCGGGTCCCAGCCCGAGGGTAAGGTTTGCCGTCGCGCGAGCGCGGGGTATGCCGGGTCGTTTGATGGAAAGTACGCTGCTAGTGCGTCCTGCAGGGGCGCATGATCAAACGGAGACAACAGAGCCGCGGCGTCGCTCCCCGAACTGAATCGGCCAGCCGACGTCGACGCGCTCGCGGGCTGCAGATCAGGGGCCAGATCGGAGGAGGTAGAGGGTCTGCTACTGCTATACGCGTAAACGCCGTCGGGCCTGAACCACGGCCCTAGCGCTGTTTTGGCGGATTGGAGCTCTCGCTTTGTGTTTTGGAGATGACTTTCGAGAATGTCGACCTTGTGGCGCAACATGAGGTTTTCTTCGGTTATGCGTTCCAGCTTCGTGGCGTTCGCTGCGAAGAAGCCTTTGATAGCCTCATAGGGACAGAAAGGGGTGTGCAAAGACGCCAGTGTCGTACGGGGACCCGTCCAGCCGCAACCATTCGACCCTTGCGGACATGGAATAATAGCCTCTGGGCAGCTGGTATTGTGTGCGGGCAGTTCAGACCGGGAGAGCTCGAATGAACAGTATTCGCAGGTTACGATAGAGTCTGTGCATTCACGGATATGATTCTGCGGAATAAGTTTCGGTGGCGCCTAGAGAAGAAGAAAAAAGAACTCACCTTCAAGTCATCGAGTTGCATCTTTACGCCACAGAGCTCGCACGAAACGCGCGTGTGAGGGCAGCGATGCGACTTGGCGTCTATTCTGGCAAGAATTTGGTCGCATTCTCCTTTAGGGCATGCAACGCTGCTAAAGGGGCAGACGTCCATGATGTGCGCCGTGAGCAGCTGCCGTTGGCACGTATGAGGGCATCCGGAGGCGCGGTGTATACATTCCACGATTAGTTCGTCGACGAGCTGGGGATTTCCGCGTCAGAAACAGGGCATGGCAACTGTGGGGTTCCGAGTGCGCTGACCGAACGGATTATTGAGTTTGCGGGCACCAAGTCTTCTGCAGAGAGAGGGGAGCGATCTACAGGGCACTGGCGAGCGTGGCCAATGGCTTCGACGATGCAGTCACGGCAGAAAGTGTGCGAGCATGTACGAGTTGTCGCCGGCTCGATAAAGGGCATGCTAAAATCGGTGAAACTTTACCTCAGACACAGAGACCTCGGAAATGCATACCGGCAGATGCAACATAGCTAAACGGGTGTCAGAGCATTTACCAGCGCGGTTCAGGACGTAGACTGACCAAGTTTGAATTTGGCTCAGCAACATAGTTGAAGAGCATGATGGCTGCTGCAAGCCCGGACCGGCGGGCGGATCAACTTGTCGTGATTGTTGGGATCTTCGCTTTGACCGCAGCTGTAAGTACGACACAAAACCTCCGCCTGAGTCCTCCTACGCGTACTCAGCAGTCGTCCTGCTTTATGCCCGTTCTGGTCAACTTTCCACCGCTGACGTTCTTTATTCCAGGGGCAAGATCACGAGCCCTCTGTCTACTGGGATGCAAAGTGATAGAAGACCAGCACCTTATATTTTCGTCCAGTCCCCTGCGCTACACGCCACGGCGAACGAACGACAAGCTCGCCGAGAAGGGAATCCAGGTCGACCGTGTGAGGACCTCCTGACAGCAGTCAAGTCGCTCTTCCTCCATGACGCATCCATTACTCCGCTATTTTCTAGACCACACCCCCAACTTTGACCAAAGAATACCGAGCGCATCGCGATATCGCCCACCATCTTTCAGCGGATTGCCACCTCGCATACATCTGTCTCGACGGTCTCGTCGGTCGAATAAGGGGGAATTGGTGACCTTAACCGATGCTCGCAGACGACGACGACGAAAACCAGCGGACGTGCTGCGCCTTGACGCGGATATACTTGACTCGAAAGAGGGTGACATGGGTGGACTGACGAAAAGTTCGTGGATTAGACGCTTTACGACGAGACTCTTGTATTAGACAGAGATGCGTTGCAGAAATGTAAACCATGTAAACAAAAGCTTATTCGGCTTCCATGATAAGTGCTACTTCTCTGTCGACACTGGTCTCGAACTCTGAAGACATTCCCGACCTCGTGCTCACGCTGGAAGGTGATGACGAGCGACTCCCGTGAAGATGCGATCGTGCCACGACCATGTCAACCACCTTTGCAAGCAGCGTCTGTTCCAAGTAGCTGCTCCGTGGGCAGCCAATCGGGAGGCACCCACGGGTGAAAAGTCGCGTGCGCGCCGGGGAACTCGATGTTGATATCTTGTTTTTGAAGGATTTCGATGAGCATTTTGCACATGGGGCAGCATTTTTTGCGACTCCGATTGGGAACATGAGCTCAGCGGATCCAGGGGCGTCGAAGTTCTGGTCAGAGTGTCAGCACAGTGATTTGAAAGAAACCCAAGTCAAAGAATGCTCACCTCCTTCAAGGGAGTAAAAGCCTCAGTCACTATGGCAGGCACCATGGCTTGCAGAGCTTTGTGAGGTTTTGTGTAGTGAGCTATGGATGCGGCCAAACCCGCTTCACAATGCACCGCTCCTTTCTTCGCCAACATCATGTCACGTACCCTGTACTCTACGGGCAGTGTCTTGAGCGCGATCTCAATGGCATTGTATTGGGGATTCGTCCATCCGCCCTGAGCTTTCCAATGCGTAATGAGATTGTCGATACGAATGTCCCCAATCGAACGGCGTGGAAAATCAATTATTGAGACATTGACCGGGTGAGATGATTTCGCAATGGGACTTCCAAGCAAGTATTGAGTCGCTGCTGTCCATGCGCAGACAGCAAGTGCCATCCGGTGGAATAGTCCGCAAATTGGGGGTATCGAGTCTGCCGGGAGCCATTCTAGATCAATGACACGACTCAGTATATCTAAATTGTACATGATTCACATAATGTTTACCTGCTGCTAGAACATCCTCATCATCGTCTCCGTCTCCGTTTTCGTCTTTGCTCTCAGCTACTTCGACTTCAGTTACCAATACAGATATGCAGAATAGCAAATTCACTTCCGTGGTCACTCTCTGCAGAGCGCGGTGCTGCATTGAATGAATAATTCAGTACAGAATAACCAAGGAGACCAGAGAGAGGCTTACCATCTTTCAAGCTCAGAAGAAGAAGCACTAGACTTGGCATCCGCCAGAATGACGACGGCAACTTTTGAAGGAGTTGGTGAAGACCTTTGGTAAAACCAACTAAGGCCTTAAAATATTTCGCCAGGATGGCTTTTCTAATGCTAGCCAGGCAGTTCACAATAGCCTTG
This sequence comes from Mycena alexandri, assembly GCA_029233265.1. Taxonomy (NCBI): domain Eukaryota; kingdom Fungi; phylum Basidiomycota; class Agaricomycetes; order Agaricales; family Mycenaceae; genus Mycena; species Mycena alexandri. The sequence goes on from JARJCM010000004.1 coordinate 854,783, forward strand.
AACCAAAGGCCAATGTTGTTGGAGTTCACTGGATATGCCTTGTCCTCGGGCGAAATACCAAGGCGTTCGAGAATTAGGCGAAGAGTTTTATCCGACAGTCTAAGAGAGAAGGGGGTGATGATCTCGCCGGTTTTTGGCCTCCATTCCCATTTCCTGGTTTCTTCTTCTTTATCGAACCGCGCAAACGTACGGGAAAGTCCGTTGACTCTACTTCTAATTTTCTTGAACGATGCCGTTGTGAAAAAAATGTGCACTTGGACAAAAGCCTCTGCATTGGCAGCATCACGACGTTTGGAGAAGAGAGAAGAGGCCGATCGTATTAAGCGTAGGGCGTGAATCGCGAACTTTTCAAAGGAGAGATTCGATATTTGCTCCTCGTTTAAATTTATAAGGCTTTTGCTAAAGCGAAAGATGGGTATTTATTTGTATAAATATCGATAAGGGTAAACGCACAGTGCCTCTGTTGTGTTGTCACTACCAGCCTCTATAGTTGCGGTATGCACCGATCCATCACTTTCCCGATTTTCTGAGTTACTTGCTAGAATTGCGTTGTTTTGCCACGGCGCAGCGGGGGTGGGGCTTTGGAATATCCCGGACGCGATCGAGTTCCCGTCGCTACCAGAAGACGAGGATGGGCTCACGGTTGGCGAGGAGACCGGGCTCGTAGAAGGACTGCAATAAAATGAGGACAAGGAGGGATGAATCATTCGAGTAATGCACCTCGATGTAATCCACAGGTTGACTCCTTTGTTGTCAAGTAGTGTTGCAGTGACTGCAACGATCCTGTTTGTCTCGTTATTTGAGGATGTAACTTGGCCGCGACTGAGCAAGGTGGCAAGATGATTGAGTGCCTTGGATTGGTTGCCCCGGTTTTTTGCAGTAGCTAAGGCGTAAACGTTGGTAAGAGCGTCGTTTGATGTCTGTTGTACGCCGCTGGCCAGGCAACTCAGATAATAAACGCTATCCTGTACAGAGACTGGGTGTCCGTTGGAGAAGACGCTGGTGGCCATGACGGTGAGCGTTGAGTTCCCGACACAGACCGGCGTAACCGGACCGCGATCAGCGTGCTCGTGGGAAGTGAGGTGACGTCGGTGTGTAAACCGCGGAAGTCGCATGACATTTAAGAGCATTTAAGCTGAACGGTGACAGTGAACCACTTCCATCTTATCCATGGCTGCGCTCTCGCTCACCTCTACGGTCCGCCTTTCCACGGGTTTGTCGCTCCCTCTGCATATCAATGGTGTTGTAATATCAACCATACAAGGCTTCCATATGCCCTTGCTGGGATTCGGTGTTTATCAGAATTTCGACGCCAAGCCCAGTGTTCTCGAGGCGTTCCGAGCAGGATACAGGTTCGCAATATGCGCCTGGATGCACGATAATCGATTCACCTTGGTCTTCAGGCATGTAGACTCCGCCCGGGCCTACAAGAATGAAAAAGAGGTCGGTGATGCCGTCAAGGAGAGCGGACTGAAGCGCGAAGATTTGTTTATCAGTGCGCATCTTCCTGGTACCATGAGCTCATGCTAACACCGTCTTCATTAGCCACCAAATGTAACTCTAGAACGCACGGTTACGAGTCAACTCTGAAGGTTGTTGATGAATCTCTCGCCAGCTTTGGGTTCGGTGAGCTCGATCCCGCACAGATATTGAATGGGTTCGCGTAACACGGATTCCGCAGACTACATCGATTTATTCGTCAGCCTTTCCGTCCGATATTTCTTTACTTTAACTGAACCTTCTCAGCTTATTCATGACCCTCTGTCCGGGGCTGAGCGTCGCTTGGCAACATACAAGGCTCTGCTCGAGGCCAAAGCTGCTGGGAAGATACGTACTGTCGGTGTCTCGAACTAGTAAGCGATATGGTATCCCTTTTTGTCAGGCATCCAGATCGAAATAGCGGGGTTCATCATCTTGAGGAGCTAAAAAATGCCAACTTCGAGCTTCCCAGCGTCAACCAAATTGAGGTAGGTGACCGAGAATTCCTTTCCTTCACACTTTTACTTATATTTCATCGTAGTTACATCCTCTCTGCCAGCAGAAACCCATCGTAGAATATTGCAAGGCAAACTCCATCGTGGTACAGGCATATTGCCCAATCCTCCGTGGCAAAATGGACAATGAGACTATCACGAAACTCGCTACCAAAGTTAGTCCGTACGCAACGGATCTTTTTCGAACTCGCTAACCTCAATCGCAGCACAACCGCGATCCTGCTCAAATCTTACTCCGCTGGTCGCTGCAAAAAGGGTGAGTCGCGCGACGGTGTTAAGCACTGTCGATCTGACTATTATCAGCTTTGTGCCCCTGCCCAAAAGTGCTACCCCCAGCCGTATACAATCCAATACGCAGCTATATGACTTCGAATTAAATTCGGAAGAGATTGCGAGGCTCGACGCCCTCGATATCGGCAAGCCCGGTGCAATCAGTTGGAACCCCGTTGACGCGCCGTAGAGTACTGGTCGAGTGAGCAAATATTCAAACATCGGTAGCTACGGCGAGCGTACAGTGATATCGTTATACGCGTACAACAAATGATGGTTTCAAAAATTACAAGGTACAATTTCTGGGTTCATTTTCATGGCACGGAGACATCTAATATGTCCTGCAACTTTTGCACCTCGTGAACAGCGGTTCGCCTGCTCTGCCTGCAAGCCTCCCATTCTGGCTCCATGACGATACCGTCCAAGCGCTCGAGGGCCTGGATCAATAACTCCGAGAGCCGGGTGCGTTCTTTCGCGTTCGGTTTCTGCGAGAAAAAGTGGATTGTAGGCGCGAGCAAATATTGGATCCTCGAGCGCTCATTCCTCACGAGAGTGGCGGCGTTCTCCTCCGTCTTATCTTGCAGCTGAGGGGCCTGCGGCGAAGACGAATTTCGAGCGGGAATGGGTGGTGCAAGGTTATCGTGCAGACGCTGCACCTCGTGTATCGCTTCCCGTCGTTCCGTCCTCGCCCTCTCCCACTCTGACGGCAATGTGAATTCGTCTAATCGTTCAATCGCCTGAAAGAGCAGCTCAGAAAGGCGTAACCGCTCCTTTTCTGTTGGGTTTCCGAGGTAGGCTGTCACAGCAGGGAAGAGGAGGAGCTGGATTTTCGATTGCTCGGCCGCAATTTTATCGATCGCGACTTGTTCTTCGGTGCAAGCGGGCAAAGTGTCAAGCTCGCTCTTTAGTTTCTGTACGGCACGGAGAAGGCGCGTTCTCTCGTTTCTGGCCCGTTCCCAATCCAGATTGATGTGAGTGGCTTCCAACCGTTGGACGGTTTCGAATAACAGTTTAGAAAGATCTCTCCGCTCCTTCTCATCGCCGGGCTGAGGGTTAGATCGGGGAAAGGTCGCGACTGCGGGAGCGAGTACATTCTGCACGTTTGCGACCTCTGATACTATGAGGGCGATCGAGACCTGTTCTGCTTTACTGATGTTGTGGTTCGAAGGAGGAGTGGTATTCAACGCGGGTAGCCATCCCAATGTGTTCAGCAACGTCAGAACCTCTTCGATTGCGCGGCTTCGATGGAATTTGCCCTCCCAATCCGGCTGCATGACGATGGCATCTAATCGCGCGAGAGACTGGGCCAACACTTCAATAAGGCTGCTCCGCTGCTTGGCGTCAGGGTCTCGCTGTAGGTAACTCACGACGGCGGGGGCGAACTCGTGATGAACCTTGGTCATCTCGGTGGCGATGGAAGCTATTGCTGACTTCTCTGCTTCACTTGCGAGCGGAGTCTGCGTGCTACGACTTTCTGCAGTAGGGGTTGCAGGCGTGGAGTTCTCCATTTTGGACTGTAGCCGCTGCAACTCAGCGAGGGCACTTGCTTTTGCTGCGGTCGCCTGGATCCATGTTGGGGCGATGGAAACGGCATCGAGTCGGCCGAGAACCTGGAATAGCTGCTCCAGTAGACGCGTCCACTCTTCCTCACTTGACCCCTGCGTTGCTTGGAGAAAATCTGAGACCGCAGGGGAGAGCTCGCGTTCCAGTATCGTCAACTCAGCCATGATAGCAGAGAGCGCAGCCTGCTCTGCGCTCGAACGGCCCGCATCCTGTTGCGACTGTTTCGAGGTAGAAGCGCGTCGCCGCTCCCCGGCAAAGTTCTCGAGGTCACCCTGCACGGCATGGACCATCACAGCGGAAACGAGCGTCGCCTTGTTGATGGGGCCCAAAGCGAAGATACGCGTGGCCAGGGCGTCAATGCGGGCGCTAGTTACCGTCGGGGGCTCAGCGCCATACCGCACGCCGAACGCCTCATGGATCAAGCGTATTTGGAGTGTAGCGCCTGAGTGTCGAGTCAACAGAGCGTCCCACACGGCCTTGGCACCTGCAGCGGCGTGGATCGCAATATACTGCTGCTCTACCGGGCTAGCCTTTAGTATGAGGAATGAGACGACTGCGCGGTCGTTCGTGCGCCAGTTTGTGGCACCACTAGGGTCGGTAGCAGGGTTGGGACAGGGAACGTCTCCGATCGGGTAGCCTTCTAACCCGACGAGAGTAAGACATGACAGGATGGTCTTCTCCCAGACAGCCCAGTTGCCTGCTGATTTGTCGAGAACTTCAGTCGCAAGGTAATGAGGAATAGGGGTCGCGAGTGGGAGGGTGTTCTGGGTCATTATCCAGCGTAAGAAAGAATTTACTAGATGTGGGTCTTTAGAAAGTGAAGAAATTCAAAAGGTTGAGGTCTACCTCGAGTGGAGACTTCAACTAGGTACAGACGTCGCAGTCGTTAGATGAATTTTGCGCGGAGTGAAAGCTGAAGCTATTTGGGTCCAGTTAAATACAGCAGAAGAAAATGCGCAGTGACAGACCGAAAGAGTAGTCTAGCGTCGAGGTACACATAAGCGACATGAATATTTGCGGCTTTCGGTAGCATACCAGAATGATAAGAATCGATGGAGAGTCGGTGAAGAGCTGGTACGGATTCAAATAGAAGCGGTGAGATGCACGCGCGTCGTTCCCGTCGTTTACAACAAGTTTGCGCGGCGGCTGCGAGCGTCTGCGATGTGACGGATGGGAAACGCTCAAAGTTGGCGTGCGCCGGCATTCACGGCCCGATATTTCCCCACCCCTGAAACGCTGCCTCGAACCCAAAATCAAACACGGTCCGTCAACTGTCGCTATTCACACTATTTTACAGGAGTGTCATAACCCCTTTTTGTATTCTTCTTGTTTCTCATTCAAAGCGGCCGCTGACCCGAATGCGAACACCCCACGCGCCATTTCGTCCAACGGGGTGGTCACCCAACGATCCCAACGCATCAGACTGGTCATCCAGCCCCCGAAAGGCTTAGGAACGGTGCCCGCCCTCCGTAAGAGCAATGAATTCAAAAACCAATAGGCCAGGAAATCATACACACAGAGTGCACCAACTGCAAGCGTGATTTGCCCGATAGCGACAACGGAAGTGGTGGCTCCCGCCGACACGGACTGTGCAGTGTACATGCAGTGATTGACGATCATTGCTACTGGAAAGGATAACGGATAGAGCAAAAAATGGATGATGCCTCCAGGGATGAGCGGCTGCGATGGGACCCTCAGGTCGGTGAATGCGCGGATATTGGTGAGGGCGCGGTGGTAGAAATACGCTGTGGCGATATCTGTGATTTTCCATATTGCAATGGTCGCGTACGTGACCATCCCCAGCTGTTTATAACACCACGAGAGGCGAGAGGCCAGAATCCTGACTATATCTTGGATCATAAATGACCCTGGTCCGAAGGAGGGCATTTCGAAGTTCATGGCTTCGACATATACCAGCCAAAGGAATGGATGGAGAAAAATGCGTGGCGCCAGGGTGGTACCAAGATACCACATCGTTTTATATGGCTCCAGAGGAAGTCGCATTATGAGCCGCATAATGATGATTGGAAGGTACTCCAGGGCAAACAGCAACGCGGAATACGGGAAGACAGTTTGAAGGGTTCGTAAAATTCCCCGAAAGAACAGGGACGAGCCTAGCTTCTCGGTTTGCATGAAAGCAGCTGCGCCGAAGGTGTACGCGAGTGGCGACACGAATTGCGATAGATGTCTGGGTAAGCTGTATGGAGCAAGGTCGGAGTGGGAATCGCGACCGCGACGTTCTTGAGCGATTGCTGAATAACCTGCAATCGCGGTAAATGCTATTGAATGCATGGAAAACCCGATGCTGAGGTAGAGGAATGGACTCGAGATAGATTGGGGGCGAAAATACGGAGATTGTGAGAATGCGACGGCGACGGCGACGATGACTGAGCGCAAAGGAATTCGCTTCAAGGTGGCGACAATGGGGATTTTCATCATGCCAGCACTCGCAGACACAGTTGAAGTCGTGCACTGTGAGAATCAGTTACTGTACTATTTCGACCTTAGATTCAGCCGCTGTGACCTGTGACCCATTACATTCGAGATTCAAGGTGCGCTGGGACCTGTGACCGGCATTTTTATCATTCAAACATTCAATTCATGAAATGGTCAAATTGATTCACCTTGGTGTACATTTAGAGTGTAACCCCGCCAGAAGCTCCCCAGAATCAATTTCAAGCCACAATACAATATAAAAGAGAAGGGAAATTGCAGATCTGCAGTCATTTAGGACATCAAGAAACCGGAGAAAAAAATCGGACTTTTGGACCTTATGCGGAGGCAAAACGGTCACTAGTTCAAGTGTCCTGGTGACCTGTGACCTTCATTGAATAGGTTCAATTCACCAAGGGCCGTGACCTGTGACCTGAATCTACGGTCGAAATAGTACAGTAAACGATTCAGTGACACCAACATCCAAGTTGATGATCAATCACAGGGAATTAGCGCTCAGACATCCTCGAAATCCCTACCAAGTCTCGAAAGATAGCCTGCCGATATATGCAGGTAGCGCCAGGAAGAACCCAAAGAAAGTTAAACGTGCTGACCGTCACCGAAGTGTCACAGATGGTGCATAGTCACGTTACCGCGAGAACACATCCGATGGCATCATGCGACGCGACGCGACTCTATAGTACGTATGTACTTTCTCGTTTCTTGTCGTACACCTGGAGGTATCGCCATCGTGCATATCCGCATATTCTGCCGTTCAGTGCAGACTTGAGCCCGATGTGAAAACCTCCGGTACGTACGCGTTCCGGAGCTATTGCAAGGCTTTCGCCATCTCTACTTGTAAGGCGAGTCCGGGTGTTCACCGCAAACTCGGAGCCATGATATAAAAACACGGGTTTACCTCAGATATGCCGACGAGACTTCCATTGAGTTCAATTGCTTCGTGCTCGATGGGTCGTTCACTGGTTCGTAGGTGAAAGTGTCGCATCGCTCTGAGCAGTTAACGCGACAGCAGCTTTACAACCCAATCAAATGACACACCGTCTGGCAACTCATCCTGACTCGCCTCGACGTGATATTCGGCTTGCGTCCGTGCGTGAGAGCTGCGCGGGTTGCGCCTGGCCGCATCTCCGTCGTATTCGCCGAGACTTGCTGCATTGCGTTAAGCATATTGAATATCACTGCTGTGTTCGATTTCTGTCAGCGGAGAATCAACGCCGATAGAGGCAGCCACGGAGAGCGAGCGGCGTTGAGGAATCGAGTATGCAAGCATATGCAAGATGCGAGGTTTCGGTGAGAGGGCAGTCGGCAAGAATAAATGACGGACAGCCTACGTCGCTGCGAAGTTGGAGCACGCGACGAATTTTGATGGATGCACCGCCACATTTATTTCCACATTCCGCTTTCATGCCAACGACGCCCTGCCCATGAATTTTCCAAGAGAGACTGCTTTAACGAATGATACCCTTCCATCCGACTCCGCCTCTGCTTCTGCTGCTTCCCTCGTTTCCTCCGTAGCAAGCGCGGCTCAGACGCCTTCGCTGGTAATACCGCGTTTAGCGCGCTTCTTTGCCGCTAGTAACCTCACTTTTTTTATTTTTCTTATAGGCTCGAGCTGTTTCACTAAACGACACGAACTCCAGCGTCCAATCTGACCAGCAGTCCGTCTCCCAATTTGTGGATTTTTTTTGGGTCTGAATAGCATGCGTTTCGCTGTAGAAGTGCTTCTGCTCTTGCATCTGCTTCGTCGTCTGGGGCGTCTGCAGCAAGCTCTGCCTCACATAGCGACCCACCAGCTAGCTCCAGCAGCCACAGTTCTCCAAAGTCCTCTTCCCAACCGCAGCCTTCCAGTTCCGCCTCACCCCCGTCTTCATCTGGCCCTTCAGCTTCCAGTTCTGCAAGCCAGTCTGCGAGCCCTTCCAGCTCTGCCACCCTGACCCTCTTGCTATCTGCCAGTGCCTCCGTCCCCGACCCAAGCGCCATCACCGGTTCCGCAAACGTCACCACCATCCTCTCTACCGAGAGCGATGGCCAGGTCGTCACGGTGCGCGCACTTCATTTAACCTGCCTCAGCATTACTGCTTACGCACGCTCTGCAGATTACCACATCCTTCCCGACCTCTTTATCTACGGCACCGTCGTCGGTCACAGCCGCCCAGCGCACCGCAATAATAGCCGGCGCGACCGCTGGAGGCGTCGGCCTCGTACTCTTCCTACTCGCGGCCGTCTTTGTATACAAGCGGCACAAGAGCCGGAAACAAGAGTTTTCAGAAGCCGTCGGGCGCGTTCGACGCGAGGCGCACGGTGCCGGAGCGATGGGGCTCCTGGATGAAGAGGGCTTCGACGACGACGATGCGGTCCCGATGCGCCGATACCGCGATGACGCCGCCTCGCACTCGCGCTCCCTAACCAGCCTCGGGCCGCCCCAGTCACCCGCTCCCTCACTTTTCCGCCAACGCGCCGAGACGGGGTCGGTGTTCCGCGAAGAGGGCGTCTGGCCGCCGCCGCAGGGCACGCACTTTGTCGACCCGCTCGTCGGTGTGGGCACAGGCGAGGGCCTGGGCCACATCATCGACGATGTCATGGGCCCCGCGGAGCCCACACACGCGAAAGACCGTGGAAACATCCCCTCCATGTCGAGCGCGACTTCCTCCATGTATGCGGACCCCTTCCGAGATATCTCGCATGCCTCGGCGCCGTCAGACCCGTCGCTGTACTTTGACCGCCGTGGCGCGTCGTCGTCAATGTCGACACACTCACAACAGACGTCCGGCGCTCATTCGCAGCAGACGTCTGGCTCGCGCCCGGCAACGCCGCAGTCATTACTCGGGTTACCGGCCGGCGCGGCAGGGACGCCGAAAAAGCCGAGTCCGTTGGCCCACCCCGTCAACCCGCCCAGCTCGGCGACGTGGCTCACTCGGTCGCCCAAGAAACCGGGAACACGTTTATCGGAGAGCAGTGAGGGTTGATCACGGACATTCGGACTTTTTATGACTTGCTATCCATGGACCACGCACACCGTTGCTGGACGGGCGGACAACGCTTTGATATTATAATATTTACCTTACCAGGATGTACATTCTACAGTAGTGTCTCTAAATTACAGAGATCCATGCGAACGGCATCCATCTGTCGTTCCACGAAACACCTAGCGAACTGTTAATTCTACATACAACATTCTTTACTTGATTATGGGAGTTCTAAGGTTTGACGAGATAAAGCAAAAATTTGACATCTGAGACCTCCTGCTCTTCCTCGATGAGCAGCTCGGACCCCGCTCTCCGACCCGAGACGTCGACAGGAAGACTCCCCACCGTCTTGGAGATCATCTCCGAATACTCCTGTATGGCCGCGCGTAGCTCCGCGCCCTCACCTTCCGTAAACTGATAAAACACGGCCACCTCGTCCGTCGCCTGCAGCCCCGCCTTCTTCCGCAGCTTCTGCACCCGATTCGTCAGCTCGCGCGCAAGCCACTCGCCCACCAGCTCGGGGTGCACTTGGATATCGAGCCGCACGACGACGTCGTTGTCCGTGTTGGTCGCGAACTGCTTCTGCGCCTCGGCAGGAATGTCAAGATACCGCTGCACGGCGATGTCCCCCGTGACGAGCTCGATCCCGTCGACGGTAATCTTGCCCGACTCGATGAACGCCTTGACCTCGTCGCTCGATACGTCGGGCAGGGCTTTCCGCACGCGCCCGACGTCCTTGCGCAGCTTCTTCCCGAGGACCGTCCAGTCGGCCACGGCCCGATACCGTACGCTCGAGGTCGCTTCGTCCGTGCTGAACACGACGCTCCGCACATTCAGTTCCGACTCGATGTATCTTTTCAGCGGCTCGACGTCCTGGATGTACTGCTTGTTCGTGTTGAAGACCAGTAGTTCCTTTAGTGGAGTCTGGTCGGGGAATTCGTCAGACTGGTTTGGATATATGGGGTGAAGCTAACCTTGAGCGAAAGATTATTCGTCTCGCGCATATTTCTAGTGAGTTCGATGACAGTCTGCATCCGCAGGACTTGTCGCTCGATATCCACGTCGAAATATTCCTCCTTTACCTCCGGGAAGCTCAGGAAATGGATGGACCGCACGTCGCCAGCATTGGGATCCTCAGGCACGAAGGTCCTCAGAGTCTGGTACAAGTTCTCTGTCATGAACGGAGTATACGACGACTGGACGGATGAATGAGCATAAAGCGCGTGGGCTGGACACAAAAAAGCAAACCATTGTCCGGCAAAGCGTGAACAGCGCCTCAAAGAGAGTGTTCAGGGCACTGAACGTGTCCTCCGCGCTCTCCTCGCCTTTGAGACGCTTGCGATTAAACCGAATGTACCAATTTGTCAGCTCATCGACGAGTTCCAACAACCGTGGGATGATGGTATAAAGCCGGTACGCGGCCATTTCCTCTCGCACCAATTTGATAAGGGACTGGCAGCGCGCGAGCACCCACCGGTCCATAACATTATTCGGCACTGGCGCATGCGCGTTGTATTGGAACTCCTTTCCGGTAGCCTTCTTGTACAGCGCTGCGTGCCCCAAGAAGAAGCGGAACGAGTTGAGCCACGGTAAAAGGACCCTGGAGATGACCTCGCGGACGCCCTCTTCCCGGAAACGCAGGTTGTCCCCGCGGACAATTGGAGAGTTGACCAAAAACATTCTGCAATACGTTTAGCCGAGTATCTCGACGAGGATGCAAGGCACTGACCTCGTAGCGTCGGCGCCCATCTTGTCAATGACGATGGTAGGGTCAGGGAAATTCTTCAAGCTTTTGCTCATTTTTTTGCCGTCACTGAAAGGGTCCGCGTCAGAGGTAATACACCGTGCAGAAAACATAACTTACGCCGCGAGTACGAGACCGGTGACAATGACATTTTGCCACGGTGCCTTGTTGAACAAGTGTGTAGACATTACGAGCAGTGTGTAGAACCATCCACGCGTTTGATCTATGCCTTCGCTGATGAATTGAGCGGGGAACCCGTTCTCGAACAGCTCCTTGTTTTCAAAGGGATAGTGATGCTGCGCAAAAGGCATACTGCAAGAATAATGTGGGTATATCGAAAATAGAACGCGAGGAGATGCTCGAACCTCCCTGATTCAAACCAACAGTCAAATACCTCCTCGACTCGTTTGAGAACGCCGTTCCCGCTCGGCGATGGGATGGTAATGTGGTCGACATGCTCCCGGTGGAGATCGACGATACCTTTCACGCCCGATAACCGTTCTAATTCCTCGATAGAGCCAATGCAAACAATCTGACTCGGCTTTAACAACCACGCAAATATGAGAGCGGTGACAATGTCGCACCTCCTTCTTGTCCTCGGATGCCCACAGGGGCAATGGTGTTCCCCAGTATCGATTGCGAGAGATATTCCAGTCGCGCGCATTTGCGAGCCAGTTTCCGAACCTGTTGTCTCCGACACTTTGGGGCACCCTGCCGACGGTAATAAGTTAACAACGAAAGGAAGAAATACGCATACCGCGAGAAAACATACCACCGCGTCGACTTGTTGTTAGCAACAAGTTGTTCGTTGATGTTGGCGACACGGATGAACCAGCCTGGGACCGCGCGATAGATCAAAGGGGTTCCAGACCTAACGAAAATATCGGTTAAATAAAATCTGAAAGAGTAGTAGCAATGTAGTCACCTCCAGCAGAATGGATACGAGTGCATCGAATTGGATTGCACGATGAGCCGGCCCTTTGCCTTGAGGATTTTTTGGATGCCGCTATCTGCAGCCTTGACGTTCACTCCCTCAAAGTCGGGGACCGCGCTTGTGAAGCGGCAGGCGTCGTCAATGGGGCAGGGAGGCACCTCGTCTTCCCGCACGATTCCGTTAGCGAGAGCAATACGGTAATCATCCTCTCCAAAGGCGGGAGCTTGGTGGACGATTCCAGTCCCGTCCGTATCCGTAACGTATGTATCAACGACCACGCGGAAGGCCTTGTCTTCAAACTGCAACAAAATTGAGCCGTCGCACGGAAGAAAAAAGAAACCGAAGGCGGACCTGATCAGTAAAGTATTCAAACATCGGAACGTATCGCCAGTCCTTCATATCCGAGCCCTGGAACTGCCCGAGTTTCTTAAATTTAGCTTTCTTTGGATCCTTGTACAGTGTCCGGAGGAGATTCTCGTGCAGAATGAAATTTTGGTCCCTTTCTTGGTCGTGGATTTTGATGTACGTAAAGTCCGGGTGGACACAGAGCGCGAGATTAGAGGGCAGAGTCCAGGGCGTCGTTGTCCAGGCCAAAAGCGACGTTTTAGGATCATCCACAAGCGGGAAAGACACGGTTACTATCCGGCGCTCAGTTGAAAAAAAAACGGGATCGATGATTCAAACGTACCAGCAGGATCGTTAACATCCCTAAAGTCCATGTTCGCCTCAAAGTTGGACACCGGCGTCGTTAACCCCATCGAATATGGCAGGACGCGCAGGCCCCGGTACACGAGACCCTTATTGAAGAGCTCCTTGAACGCCCACCACACCGACTCCATGAACGTAACATTAAGCGTCTTGTAGTCGTTGTCGAAATCGATCCACCGCCCCATGCGCACGACGGTCTTGCGCCACTCGGCCGAGTACATCATGACGATCTCGCGGCACTCCTTGTTGTATTTATCGATCCCGATCTTCATAACGTCCGCCTTGCCCGTTATGCCGAACTTCTTGTCGATGATTTGCTCGACGGGCAGCCCGTGCGTGTCCCACCCGAAGCGCCGCGGGACGTGGAATCCGCTGACGTGCGCGTGGCGGGTGACGATGTCCTGCGCGGCGTCGGCGTCGGCATCGGATCGTTTATAATCGGGCATAACTTGGGCTCGGGGGAGCGCGACGCACCTTGATGGTCCCGGCGAGCAGATGCCCGTAGTGGGGCAGCCCCGTGGCAAAGGGCGGTCCGTCATAGAACGTGAACTCTGGCCGGCCCTCAGAGAGCTTCAGGCTGGTTTGGAACGCGTCGATTTCTTTCCAGAACGCAAGTACTTTTTCCTCCTCCCGAGGGAAGTCGAACGGGGCAGAGACTGGCCTGGATTGAGTACTGCAGCGAGCAGGGGATCCGTAAACTCACTGTCGTGTGGGGCGAACGACATCGTAGAGGGCAAGATGGTGGATCAGTTCAAATTTCGGAAATCTAAATAGGTTTGAAGTCGAGTCACATTGCGCAAATCAAGATTCACGAGCTTCCAACTTCCTGACTCGTGTTGACTCGGTGCTGAGAGATATAAGCAATACATTATTGATTCTTCTGTTCTGTTCGTGTATAAAAAACAAGGGGGAAACGACGATGCTATGCTAAAGTATTCTTTGGATTGTGTGTGGAATGAGTCGGCAAGTACATGGTTGGAGTACATTCAAAGCGGCAGAGATAGCGAAATAACGAAGAGGGCGCAGATGCGCGCACGACGACGGCGCATCGCGTATGTATGTCAGCACAAGCACCAGCGAAGAAGTCAGCAGAAATCGAGACCAACCATTCGCCCAGCGAATATACAAACGCATAAAAACGAAAAACGATATCCAATCGACTCTACTCTATGCGGATCGGCGGGGCACCATTACTCGGTGGTCGTAGGGTTCCGTGTGGGATTGAATTTCGCATTGTGGTCAGGATTAGGTCCCCGGGCGGTTGCGGGGTGCGGGCGGCGCAATCGGGGGCGGGGGCGTCATTAGGTGGATGCGGGTATCTGAGGCGTGTTTATGCTACAGGAAAGGATGAGGATGGGTATGCGGGGTTTGCGATGTCGTTGTCGTCGGTCGTCGTGAATTCGTGGTGTATGAGCAAGAAACGGGGACCGGAAGCGGGGAGCATCGTTACACCGAGACCGGTTCGTCGCTCATCTCGGCTCCCTGCGCGCGCATCCGTGCCTGGATATCGCGCCGCGCGAGGGCACCAGCAACCCATGCAACCATGTTGACCTCTCGCTTGGCGTCAGCAACGAGAAATGGATGCTCCTGAGAAAAGTGAGCTCGTGACGGAGAGGGACGGAATGAAGCGCACAAGGAGTTCCGCATAAGTGTATCTGCGCGTTGGGTCCTTGATGAGGCAACAGCGCACCCAGTCTCGTGCTTCTTCACTGAAGTGGACCTCTAGAGGATCGGCGTCGGTTTTCTCCTTGACTTCGGGAAGCTGTGGAGGTTCCCCGTGCACGATGGCCTGCAGCTGTGCAAAGACATTGCTGTAGGTCTCGGGAGGATACGGGTACCTTCCCATTGCGATTTCGATGATAGATAAGCCAAGAGACCAGACATCAGAAGACACGGTATACGTGTTGAACGCTTCCTGGACATCGGTGCCAGTTGTCGTCCCTTGGATACGCTCCGGCTAAAAAAGACAATAAACTGAGAGAACTATCGCGGAATACTGGAAGATTTACAGCAAAATATGTTTGACAGCCAATGTTGGTCTTGGCTATTGAGTTGTCAAGCTGGCCAGAGACGCCAAAGTCACAGAGTTTGATCTGGCCCTTGCGATTCGCGAGAACATTGGTCGGCTTGACGTCTAAGGAATTAGATCAGAGCCAAATTATGGAGGAGGAAGGGCATCGGACCTCGATGCATGATCTGCAGGTTGTCCTTGAGGAATTTGAGCCCCCGAACCATACTTGCCGCGATACGGCCCAGGACGTCCTCGGGAGCGCCTTCTCCGAGCTCCCCCTCCCAACCACCGCCCTGGGCTGTGGTCTTTATGCCGAGGACCTTATCCAAGCTGCCGGCATCCATGAATTCCATGCAGTAATAGACGCAGGATTCAATGGTGAATGCGCCATAAAATTCGACAATCTCCGGGGCGACCGCACGATGGAGGATGTCAAGTTCCATGATGATACCGTCGAGCTTGGAGGGGGAGAGCTCGAGTTGAATTTCCTGGAAAGCATCTAAGTAAAAATAACGCGATGGGGCAGCGATCGCCAGCGGACCTTCATAGCCATGTACACGTTGGTGGGTCGATGGAGGACCTTCTTTACCGTGCCGTAGTTGCCCTTGCCGAGCTCCTCATCGAGCTGGAGCTGGCTCATATTTATCTGGAAGGAAGCGCCGTTTGAAAAGTCGACGCCGTCGGCATGGAGGACGGCCTTGCCGCTAAAATTGAGGGCACCGGATAGATCTCTGTGCGATCATGAGGGGGCGGAGATGTAAACCACAAACGGACGCCATACACGATTTTCGAGAAATTTGAAAAGGCGGGGGCAGCATCGTTTCTGAGGGACGGTCTTCCGGCACCCAGGCCAGCACCAGCAGCACCACCTGCGCCCTCGATGTCGCGGAGGCTGAAATTTAGTGGCTTGCGACGGCCCATCATGCCGCCGCCTCTTGGACGGGCAATAGCAGGAGCCGGATAAGAGTTTGCGGGACGGAGATTGGGTGGGTCGATGGGACCGCCTAGAGAGGTGCGCTGGAGAGCGGCGGTGGTTGCGTCGAGGGCGGGGGTGTGTCCGCGCTTTGAGTTTGCAAACTAAAGGAAAAGACTGAGAACGGCGGCTCGGGGGAACACGGGGAGCGGGGGAAGGGCTTACAGCGGCCATCTTCTCCTGCATGCCGGGGGGAATAGGGGTGGCATTCTGGCGGGCAGAGAGGAGGCTGGTGAGGGCCTTCTTTGGCGGCGCGCGCGGGGGGTCAGGCATTGGAGGCAAGAGCAAGAGCGAGAGAAATGACGTAAGATCCCTCCTTTTATTTATATTGCCTTCTGAACTTGCGCGAAACCATGGTCAATCTCAAGTGGAATTCAGACAGGTACCCACATCCATACCCCGCCATATTCCTCCTCACATCCCCAGATTCACCTTTGAACTCCCCCCGCCCACCACCCCCCTCACCGCCATTCGATCCGCCGTGGCAGATTACACCCATCTTCCCCGCGATGCCTTCAAACTCATCCACAAGGGCGCCGTTATGAAGGACGACAATGCACCCAGTCAGTCCCTCCCAGCATCCCACAGCATCTCATATTTTACATCCAACGAAAAAAGTATCCGCATACAACATCCGCCAGTCCTCCACCATCGCCGTCGTCGAGATCGGGCCCCCGCCTTCAGCTCCCCAACAAGCCCCCGCACCCAACCCGCCAATAAAGCAGAAACCCGCCGCCCCCGTCCGCTCAGAGCAGGCCGTCGTATCGACCATCCAGACTGAGCTCGCAAATGTCCGCGCAGAACTGTCCCCTGCGGTAGACCACCTCCTCGCCTCCGCACCAGGCCCGCAGACCCCAAAACCAAAAGAGCACGTTCGTCTGTCCGAGCTGCTCCTCCAGGCTCTCCTCCGATTAGACGCCATTACGACCGACGGCGAATGGGACACGGCCAGGAGGGAGCGGAAGGCCGCAGTTAAGGAGGTCCAGGCCTTGCTCGATAGATGTAGGTTTTTTCTTTCCAGCTCATTCCCTGTCGACTCACCCAATTATCTCGTTTCTAGTAGACGGCGGTGGAGGCTGATGCCATTCGTTCGTTTCATATGTTTAGACTTTACTTC
This sequence comes from Mycena alexandri, assembly GCA_029233265.1. Lineage (NCBI taxonomy): Eukaryota > Fungi > Basidiomycota > Agaricomycetes > Agaricales > Mycenaceae > Mycena > Mycena alexandri. The sequence goes on from JARJCM010000004.1 coordinate 871,517, forward strand.
TATCTCGGGCCGACTGCTCAGCAGGTCGTCGTTAATTATGGCATTTGTTACTTCCCCCGCAATTGCAGGGTCGCGGTGCAAGTCCTGAGAGATATTCGCGGTGTCGTGACTCTAGTGACGTAACCTCAGAGTACTGATCTTGCTGTCTTCCTCCGCGATGCTGAAGTGCACCATTTTGAGGCGATAAATCTGTTTTAGCGCCAATAGAGACGTCGCTTCGAGTAAGACCTCTTTCGCAGCCCCCACACGACTTTCATGGAGTCGAAAAGTTGCGCGTCGACAGGTCACAGCGGCACGACGTCCCTCGAAGTTCGAGGGACGCCGTGCGAACACCCATCGGCCTGAGAACGGACTGCAGTGACGTAGCGCCGTCCTTCATGAAATGGTGGTGAGACGAGGTACACCGCGAGACACATCGTCAATTATGCGCTCCAGCTGGGACGAAGTGTCCTCGCATGCCAAATCTGGGGTCGAGACGAGATGGTTCACGTTTTGGTCGAGGTCTGTCAGCCCTGTAGGCTCAGCGGCGTCCAGAGGAGTGAGGGTGTCATTGATCCGCGAAACAATATCGGCGGAGTCCTCCAGTGAGCCAATGACTTCTGTAGTCGATAGCACAAGGGCCATTGCGACTGTAAACCGTCATTAATTTTGGAATAAACCGGCAAGCTCTGCACATACGCGAGAATGGACCAGCAGCGGTGGCGGTTTGGAAAGGGATGGATGCAATCAATTCTAACGCGCTCACGTGTCAGACATGGCCCTACGACCAAGTACGCTGTTCCATTGACGGGCAATTACAAAAAAGTAGTGTAGTAACGAGAATCAACTCCCGTATGAAGCGTAGCGAAAGAACAAAATCTACAGGGTGCTCCTCCACAACCAAGGCAGTTTCCGCAATCCACAATGGCCTATAGTCCGGAGCATACAAGCTTTGGGTGCGCAGACCAGCAAGCGGGCAATGGCCATAGTCGTAAACTTCACTCAGGCAACCGAGAATTATAACCACCATCCCAACTCGTATTTCGGGAAAGGCACCGCCAAAACTTTATCATTCCTCGGGTCACCCATAGCAGTCCAACACGGCCCGCACAGAGTGCACGGACTCTCCCCGAGCCGCTCGTCATTCATGATAGACCATACTGCAGGAACTTTGCTGCAGGCGCGACAGCCGTCGAGTATAGGAGGGGTGATTTGGAGGGTTAAAGGGTAGCCCGACGGTGGGTCGGAAGGATGCTGTAGTCTGTCGAGCATTACACATTGAGAGATACGAATGGATATCCTAGGCGCATACCTTATCTGTTCAATCACAATAAAGTGCTCGCAGTTGCCGTGGTGGAGCAGCCAATACGGTTCACCGATACGAAGAGACAGGGAGGAAAGAGGAGTGTCATGCATCGTTGTCGGGGCCTTTGAAAGGGAAGCGGGTTCTTTGGATGTGTTTTGCAGGTGTTGGATTAGTTTACTGTCGGAAGGTCGGTGCGTTTTAGTGGGGCTCAAATAATCACGTACTCGGCGTAGTCGGATTCACTCTCCCCGTCTCCGTATGCGAGACCCTCGATGCAGATCACACTTCCGGGACGAGTTGGAACTGCGTCTCGATATCCAATGACGCGACCGGCATCCATGATTTCCTCAGTTATTTCGTTAGATGTGCACGGGATCATGTCGAAAAGATCGCCAAGTGTCTGGGAAGAAAGGAGAACATGCTGCGAGGAGCGAGAGACGTGGGTTTGCCGCCAGGCGAGTTTGTCGTGCACCGTCACAGTGAGAAGTGCCTGCTGGGTATGGGCGGAAAGTCGTGCATCATCGGTTCTGGTAGTTTTCTGAACGAGGGTTGAGCGCAACTGGGACGAGGATGGGGGATTTCGCGCACTACATGCGTTAGGGTGTTTTGGTCTGAGCTTTTCACCGGGCGAATGAAGATACCCGAGGTGGGCTGGAGTCTGGGTAAAGAATTGGACGAGCGCTTGGCATCTACACGGTACGAACGCACTTCCAACTTTCCAGTGCAACGCCATCAAGTTCTGATTGCAGTCTGGCGGTGTCTTGGGTATCGTTGGAGGTGTCTCGCGCGGGGGGTCGTTTCCGAGTCCGAGCCGTTCGTTCTGCAGCCATGTGAAGCGAGGAAACCTCATACTCGTGGCTCTTGATCAGATACGCCATTGCATGGGCGTCGTTGCCTACAGATGTGATGGAGTCGCGGATATCGGCGACGCTGTGGCAGGAATGAGCGAAGAAAAGAGTATGCTATCGTTCACTACCTGCATTGTTCTGCGATCTCAGGTGGATGCTGGACGAGAGAGAGGACCTGCGGCGTCGAGTGAACAAACTGCGCGACGTTGACGAGCTCGGAGGGCGGGCCAAACTGGTTTTCGATATAGAAAGCTTTGGTCGCGTTCATTGGCTTTCCTAATCGGGGAGTACTCACGCTCGATCCCGATTTGGGCAAAAAAAATAGTTCCGCTTTCACAACACGGGCAAACATGTTTGTAGAGGTATAAGTAGGGTTCCAGCGTGCCAGCGCATTTCTTTCTTCAACCACCACCATCTCCTGCAAAACCACATCGCCCACGCCCAGTCACTCTTTTATACGACGCTCTCTATCATCATGTCCATCGTCCGTGTCCTTCCCATCGTCCTCCTCGTCCTCGGCAGCCACGTCCTCGCTGGCCCAGTCTCTGCTCGCAGCGTCAGTCGCGTCGCGCCTTTTCACCTTTCTCGTCGCTCACGATTTCTTTTCTTTTCAGAACATCGTCGAGTGCGTCAACGAGCGTCTGAAGACCACGTTCACCGACACGGAAGTCGAGGCGATACGCGCCGGCCAGATGTCCCTACCCCGCGGCGTCGGCCAACAGCAGTACAACGATGTTTTTGACGACTGCTGCAAGCCTTCGTCCACCGCCGACTCTGAACGACACGGCGAGGCCGCACCCAATCTCGACACTTCCTTCCCCGACCCGAACGAACGCAAAGGACCTGCTGCTGTCCCCGCAGACCCGCCCAAAGGACCCATTACACCCTCTGTCCCTGCTCCCGACGCGAACGAACACAAAGGACCCGCTGCTGGCCCCGCAGACCTGCCCAAAGGACCCATCATACCCTCTGTTCCTGCTCCCGACGCGAACGAACACAAAGGACCCGCTGCTGTCCCCGCAGACCCGCCTAAAGGACACATCATACCCTCTGTTCCTGCTCCCGACGCCGACGCGAACGAACGCAAAGGCCCCGCTCCTGGCGCGCCCGCTCCCAATCCACAGGTCGGCCATCCGAACGCCGCCGCTCCAGCCCCGCCTGCCCCCAAGGTCGATGAGCATCAACTGGAGGTCACCGTCGACGCCAACGCGAACCAGCGCCAAGGGCCCGCCGTTCAAGTCGACGCTCAGGAAGGCCCGAAGGATCAGAAGGTCACCTTGAACACCGGCGGCAGCGGCGCGAACACGCACAATCCTCCTTCCAACGAGCACGCATCGGACCCGAACGCAGTCGCAGGCGGCGGATCCCCCAACCAGCACGGCCTGCCCATCGCCGAGGCTGTGGCGCACGACTCGGAGCGCACCGGCGGAGCAGCAGCTGAGGGCAGTGGAAGCCCCAACCACGAGGTCGTCGTTCCTGTTCCGGACGCGATGCGGCTTGCTGGCGGTGAGGAGAACAAGGCGCCCAAGACAGGCTTCAAACAAGGGGAGATTTGCATTTGCCCGTCGTAGTTTACTTGTACTTTTGGAATTCACGGTTTCTCTTCTGGTTTCTGTCTTGTGCGAGCGAGCGAGTCGTCCGTGACTGCTGGAAGCTTCGTGTTCCTGAAGCTTGAAGTGTTGTAAAGTAAAACGGAAAAGGAAGTGATCCGGAGCCTTTAAGTTCTGCGCTCGGGGATCACCGTACTTTCTCAACTCCGCTCGCACCCGAATATCGTCGCACAGTGAACCTCATGCACTCTCTTCCTTTCTCTCACTCAACTCACACGCCTTTTCTTCGTTTCGATTACTCCTTCCCCCGAACTTTCTTCGGGATTCGACCTCCCAAGGGAAAAAACGATATAAAGAACAAATTTTCAATTGATTCATTTGGACTTCAATTGGGTCACCCCGAGTCCCCGACTCTTCATCCGCCGATTGCCCGCCATTATTTCGATATCTCGCCGTTTCAATTATACCTGCAATCACGAACCTATTCCTCATTTTCCACGGTATATTTCCTGCACTAAACGACTATTGACTCTCGTGATCGACTGTGAAACGGGACTCAGCGAACCGTGGTGAATAACCCAGCCACTCACCGACGCCATTTCAACACGAGGTTCGCAAGTTTAGCTCTGGAAAATCCCGATACCTGAAAAATCCCATGGCCCTCCCTCGATAGATCAATTTGAACCCTCAGTTCGCTGTGTCATGCACCTTCCGACTGGACGCTAGTAATGAATACATTTTCAACAATAATCAAGCATACAATTGACTGTATTCGACAATTGACTGTATTCGAATCTTCGCCATATTGTCCTCAAAGCTATCTTGGCAGTCAAAGAAGTCTCAAGCTTAAAAATTCCTTTCTCGCCCACCGGTATCGCAGAAATCAACCTTGATTTTGTTGTCATGAGCGTATATCACCAGATGTCAATTTAGGCCCATCCCGCCGTCCAAAAATATAGGCGTCATCGTCTGTACACCTTTCGACGTACCCAAAGTGGATCCGTGCGTATACCGGTGAGAAGGTTAACGGAATTATGTCTTACGGGTGCGTACCCAGGTCGAATCTTGGCTGGCCACGAGAAACATCTGCTCCGTCGCGCGAGCTCTGCACAATCTTTAACCTGAGTCCGACCTACGCTGTCTTCTCCTACAATCACCTTTATGTTGCGATGAATTCTCCACAATTGTTTCATGAACTCTGTTCATAAAGCCCCGGTCACGGCTCCTGAGTCAACGAGCGAATACGGCGAGCTCACTGGCGACATTTGTTTGAATGAAATCTGTTTGTCGTCGAGTCGTCGCGCAGCCACGAAACGGCAGCACTCGCTCGAGATACCGCTTGTCGACAAGCATTGGTTGATGTTGCCAAAGATGTCCGGAATGTTGGTATCAAGTAGTCTGTTCAACCGGGCAGTCAAGTCAAAATTGCTGAACTGCGCACACGCTGCAGTCACGGTAGTGGTGGTGCGCTGTGAAAGACCTCCAGCGCGCGGGGACCGAGTGGATATAGCATTAGCGACCACCGCGGCAAATACGAGAGAGCGAGTGAATATGCTTGAATGAAGAATCGGGAGCGTCCAAAAAATCCACGCGCAAGAGGAATTTCGATCACTCGGTGAAGAGTGATTCACTGGATTTTTTTTTGGTGCAGTCCCCATCCAATTTACCATTCGAATTTCCCGAAACTGGGAACATGATTTCGCGTCTCGAAAACCCTGGGTCTGAACCGAAATTCACCGCTGAGTTTAAAGTCGCGGGGGAAGGTTGTGGCAGGTCAAGACTTTGATGCGACAAGATAAAAATCGCGAGCGGCACGTCCGCCGGGAAAGGCCCATCCAAGGCACAGGTAGCTCAGCGTGAGAAAGAGAGCGCAACGAAATCAGAGAGACTTAAATGACGGTTGACCACGCAAAAGCCTGAAAATCATTCTGGTACTAGGGACCTAGAGAAAGACACGAGTAAATGGTCGGGGAGCTTCCTACGGCACGTTTGAAGTATCGATCCTTTGTAAAAGTGATTCAATGGTCCACAACGGTGCGAACTCAAAGGGGAAGATCCCGGATCCCGCGATGGCCGTTTACCTCGCGACATCAGGTGCTGAAGTTATAGGCGACTCCTCGACTCCTGAAATAAACAACCTCTGACGACGTACTCCTGCCTTGCCACTGAGGGTTTCGGTCGCCTGAAAGCGTGGTCCCAAGAGTCTTTCGGCGAGAGGGATTCCGAAGAGTTCGTTGATTAAGCCGTCTGAGAATCCAAGGAGCACGAGAAAGTGTGAGAAGCGGTAGTACTTTCGACTAGGAGAATCTGCCGTCCGTTGACAAGGAACGCGAGACTTGAGAGTGTGTGCGCAATGCGTGAGGCCGACGAAGGAAATAAACACTCGAGCAAGGGGGCCGAAACATCTGAATGCGAACGACTACCCAAAGGTGAAACACCGCGGAAGGTTCAACGTCTCTACAGAGCACGGCAAAGAAGAGCAGCGGAATGGAGAGAGAGAGGAGTACTAGTGACAAAGGATTGATCAAGTTTCCGATCTGAAATCTGGTGTCAACATGGTCAACCGAAACCACATGCTGCACCGCTCCCTTGCTCTTTCCCCTCCATCCGTGGTTCTCCCATAGTCATTCATTGATGGAGTCCGCAGTCCCCTACCACATAATCCATGGACAAACTGATTTATCGCGATCTGGATTCAACGAGTAGTTGCACGTTGTTGCTAGGCCTCAATCTGCAGGGTTCCAAAGCTCTCGACGACTCAGAACATTCACCTTGGGTCGTCGAATAATAATAGTCGCCGAGTCGCCGAGCTGTGTAGATTCGAGGAGCCTAGAGGGTTAGGAAATGGTGCAAGGTTTGTCGCACTTCTAGATAGACCCATCCACGGCCAGTTTACCTTTGTACAGTCAAGACCTGTCGAGGCATAGGTCAGATCTGGTACACGACACCTCTGGTGCGAGTTTTTCCCCTTGATTTAGGACAACGGGGAACTGAGACGACGGGAGCAGCATTCGAGGGTTCGATATCGTGCCATAGCCGATTTTGCCACTCACTTGAGCCAACATGAGAATTCGCGGCAGTTTCGGCGTCCCTCACCGTCGCGCGGTGGCTAGATGAACATGGATGGCATCAGTTTCTTGGAGCCAAATTCATTGCAGCCTCGGTTGCGAGAATAACGAGCCGCGATTTATCCCCGCGTCCTGGCACACCAAGGCACCTGCAGAACTCGGCGTGAATTGTGAACTGGTGCTTAATCGGTTCACGGATGTATGAAGTGATTGAGAGCTTACAAGTACGCAACTAGGAGGTTTGAAGCACAATCGCAAAGCTAGAGAGTAGTCTGAGCTTACCGCGATAATATTTTCTTCGTGGCGCATTCTTCCTGTTCGCAGCCAGTTTATCTTTGAAGGGGAAGAACTGTGGAGCTAAAGGTCACATCTGGTACACGACACCTCCGGTGCGAGTTTTTTCCCTTGATTTACGACAACAGGAAACTGAGACGACGAAGCAGCATTCGCGTTCCATGGCCAAGTACTTGAGCCAACACGAGGACGACTTGCGGCAGTTCCGGCGCCCTTTGAACATGGATCGCGTCAGTTTTACAATTTTCAAGTGATCCCCTCTTGCGGCCAATGGAGCCAAACTCATTGCAGCCCCGGCTGCGATAATAACGAGCCCCGGTTTATCCCGGCGTCCTCAAGGCGCCTGAAGAACTCGGCGTGAATCGTGAACTGGTGCTTAATCGTTTCACGGATGTATGAAGTGATTGAGAGCTTACAAGTACGCAAGTAGGAGGCCTGACGCAGAAACGCAAAGCTAGAGAGTAGTCCGAGCTTACCGCGATATTATTTTCTTTGTGGTGCATTTTTCCTGTTCGCAGCCAGTTTACCTTTGAAGGGGGCAGAACTGTCGAGGTATAGGTCAGTGCGAGTTTTTTCCTTGATTTAGGACAACAGGAAACTGAGACGACGAAGCAGCATTCGAGGGTTCGGTATCGTTCCATAGCCAATTTTGCCAAGTACTTGAGCCAACACGAGGACGATTTGCGGCAGTTCCGGCGTCCCTGCAGCGGCTAGATGAACATGGATCCCGTCGGTTTTACAATGTGAACTTCAACTTGCGGCCAATGGAGCCAAACTCATTGCAGCCCCGGCTGCGATAATAACGATCCCCGACTTATCCCGGCGTCCTGGCCCACCAAGGCGCCTCCAGAACTCGGCGTGAATTGTAAACTGGTGCTTGATCGTTTCACCGATGCAAGAAGTGATTGAGAGCTTACGAGTACGGAGCAAGGAGGTCTGAAGCACAATCACAAAGATAGAGAGCAGTCCGAGCTCACCGTGATATCGTTTTCTTCGTGGCGCATTTTTCTCCGAGGAATTTCACCGTGGATCGCCAAAGCTGGACGCCTCTTCCGGCGCTCGCTCATACAGCGGGAAACTGCCGCCAGTTCCAGTTCTGGTTACAGCCCCGGTCCAGCATATGTGTGTTTCCCTACCACGTCGAAGCTCCGGCGAGCAGGATGTGGCGAAGTCGTTGCAGAGTTGCTAATGCGCGAAGCCATCTTTCGTCTCGGATGAAGATCCCCCCAACAGTGGATGGGGGCCGTAGCAGCATGCGGGGAGCCACGCACCGCAGCTTAGCACAGGTTCGCTATAAAACCGTTGGAATTCAGCTGTCACTGCAGTTTGACGACATACCCGTCCATCCTCGACACGACCACGGATCAGCGCTCCAGAGCCCACTCGGCCTACGACCTCGTTCCACCATCCGTCTGGTTAAAGACTCCGCCAATTGGAGAGAAAGTTAAGACGATAATCTACGAGAGTTCAGCCGTCACTGCAGTTCGACGACGTACCCGCCCATTCCTCGACACGACCACGGATTAGCGCTTCAGGGCCCACTCTGCTTTCCGCGACCTTGTTTCATTATCCGTCTGGTGAAAGACGCCGCCAATTGCAGCGAAAGTTGAGACGATAATCTACGAGAGGACGCAGTAGGTGTTCGTGGGATATTGCCGAAGCCGAAGCCGAAACTCAACCACATCACAGGCGTCGTTCAACTTGCGATACGGGCTTGCGCAACAACGCAAGGCAGAATTTGCCTGGAGATATCGCACAATTCAAAAACGTGTTCTCGCTTGGCTATGTAAATACGTGTTCGCTAGTGATACTGACAACTTGAAGTTGTATCTCGGTACAGAAAGCAAATGGAATGACTCGGAAAACCCATTTTACGGCTTCACTTCTTTCGCGCGGCGCTGGGGACTCTGCCATCGTCGTTCAAAACCGGAGGCTCCGCATGCACGTCCGCAGAACCTGCATAGGGCATCCCCGCGTATGTCATCTGCCCTTTGGGACCAGTATGCACAACGTACGATTGGTACGCCGGGAAAAAAGTGGCAGGAAAGAGCTGTGTCGGGGGTGGGCACGCAGTGCCAGTAGTCCCTTCGTCTTTCTGCCCTGCGTTCGACGGGGCGGTGATAAGATAAAACTGATGGTAGTACGCTGGCTTCCCCGGCTTATGGCTGGAAAGGAGGGGGCATTGAGCACACAAAGTGGGCGTATATCCCACTGGTGCTAGGCCTGCACCGGGATCTGTAGACGGTGATCCGCTGGGCGGGGGCGACGATTCAGACTCGGGCTCGCCCTCATCGCTGTGTGCAATGTGTTTGCCTGGTCATGGTCAGTGTTGCATTGGCCAAAAATTGAAATCTATCCAACCTTTTCCATTGCGCTTCTTGTAAGGACCTCGTTTTGCTCCCATTCTCCGTTCCTTTCTCTGCGAATCATCAATCAGCATCCGTCGATTAGAAATTGGCGGCCACAACCTGGGAGTTCAAACATTCTTCGACTCCATACCCATATCTCACACATCGTAGGCAAGGCCTACCTTGATCGCACTTCTTGCAAGCCTTTTGACATTTCGTACACGCATTTTTGACCTGCATCCGTTTCGCACGGACAGACTGGGACTCGGAGACAACAGTAGAGAACGGGGGATATATGTTGGTGGAGGAATCGTTTGTGGGGGAGTCGGGAAGATCGTCGTTGCCGCTATTTCTTCCACCGGGAGAGGCCATCGAGCGGGAGGAATAGACTCGACAACCAGCAGACGTGGAGAAGACCTGAACCCAGGCAGCAAGACGGGGGAGGACTCGATCGACAACCCTAGTGTGTGAGGCAACAATTATACTTAGCAGAGTAACAACACATGACTTTGTACGAAGGAATACCAGAGAAAAGGTGTCGACAAAGACAGAGATAACCAACTTTGGCGAGATGGAAAATCCACAATGGATCACAGGGGAATGGAGGTGAACCTCGAAGACAAGTTGTAGTTCAGGAACTGATTGGCCGCGAATATCAACTTGGGCGGAAAGGGTTGGGAGACCAAAATGAAGTTCGGCGTCGGCAAGCGAAGGCGTAGATGAACGAAATTTGCATGCGAAAATATCAATCCACATGGGTGAGCGCGGCATGAAATGCAGACTTACATCCTGGGTCTTCGCGGTTTTGTGGACTCGTTGGCAAGAGCTTTAATACTTGGGATCAGTTTGGTTGGAATTGCCGGGCAATAGCCGGCCCGGACGTTGTACTCGAACATCGACAACTCATTTCCGTACGCACTCTCAAGATTTTGGTCTCTGTTATTACCTCGTCGTTGACTCTCACCAAAGGCTTCACGTTACACCACACCCACCTTCTCGCAATCGCCGTACCCAGCGCTATCACTTGACTTGAGTCTTACTGCCAGTTACTGCCCGAGCCACAAAGCATTCTCCATCTTGGCCATCCACTTGACCAAAGCTCTCTTCTGCTCGAGAAATCATTGATGTCAATGCCTTTCCGCAGACCCAACCGTCTTTGAATCTCACGTTCGTCGGCGCCGATTCGACGACATCTCGCTACCGCGCCACCTCGTACGCCCCCCTCCGTTCATCGACGCGGCACATTCAGGCGCCCTTTTGGCTCTCCGGATTTTTTTCGGGCTTCTCGGGTTTCAGTTTACTTAGAACGTAGATAGATAGATAGTGGGTAGGTGCGAGACGGGCGGGCGATTTTCTCGCAAACCACCGTGGGCAGGACGGCAATTTCTAACGACGCAGCTCTTCCATCCCTTGATCGGTCATCTAAACAGTATGTCCGTCCGCTCAGAGCCTTTCTAATTAGATGACACCGTACAGTATTCCTCATATTCGCTCGCAGAGTCCACTCATTGATTTCACTGCGACGCGGCCATCAGTCACCACGACCACTAAATTTATTCACTCAATTCCGCTCGCCCTGGGACCACTATGTCATCTGCAAGCGAAACTTTCAATCCGTTCCCCTTCAACCCCCAGGCGCAATACCGTCGTCGCCTCTTCCAAACATCATCAAGCTTGTTTAACATCATATTCGTCTTCGAGCGACGTTCATCATCCGCTCCTCAAACAATCTCCCGAGCCAACGTCGGTATTCAGCATCATTACAGTCCGACCAATTTCTTGCACTATTCGCCCTCCTCTTGCAGTTCATTGCAAATGGCCCGTAACACGCGACCGACGAGCTTCTCCATAACACCGTCATATACTTCACTCACGTCTTCTCTCTGCCGCACCAACTCGCGAATCATTATATCCCCGTCGTTGTTGCGCGCCCCAACTGCCTCGACCGTGAGCTGTCATGAAACCAGCATGAAACCATCCGAAACCACCGCCCTAAATACGCTGGAGTGCCCGTCCGCCTGCCCCAATGTAGTAGATATAAATGCGTATACAGAAATGTATTTTATCCTGGCCAGGAAGTAATGCTATAGCTGTAAAGTAGTTCTGGAACGTTCGCGTGAATTGCAAGCGCCACGATTGCCAAATGGATTTATTTAGAGTATGGCAGTGCAGCGGTGTATATCCCTGTTGAGTGACAATAAGGCTGCGCGCTTAAGTCTCGTTCGACCATGAGCAGCTATCCAGTACCCCCCGCCTTCCTATGGCTCCGGCTCCAACGCAAAGCCCACCAGAGATGAGGCCCAGGAACCCCTCCTAGGCAGCTCGTCCCACCACGGAGGAGGGATATTCGACCAGCCCGAGGCCGATGATATTCCGGACGATTTCAAGGTCAGTCTTCGCGTACTATCTGTTGGCCAACAATGCAGCTCAACCTCTGAATCTAGTACGGAACCACTGTTTCTGAGAGTTCCCCTGAGATCCGCAAAGCCTTTGTCCGCAAGGTGTACACGATTCTACGTAAGCGCTTTATCCAGGGACAGAGCTATCCTTTTAACACGCATGCGCAGTGTGCCAGATAGTAAGCCTCGTAATTGGGCCTTTGGATTTTGCCTCATCTCTGCCCAGTTCGCCACGGTCGTTGTAGGAGGAATCCTGTCTCAGTCCACCAGTGCCGTGACTTGGGTGCAATCCCAGTACATCCTTGACTTTTTCGAACTTATGAGAGATAATTGAACCTCTGGACAGCATCTGGTCGTTTTACATCCCCATGTTCGGCACCCTCGTCAACCTTGGACTTCTTTACTGGAAACGCCACTCTCACCCATGGAACTTTGTCCTGCTCTCCACATTCACGCTCATGGAAGGTACGTGGGCTATGGAATTTCATTTGTTAAGCGTCTGATGTCGGCTTCTTCAACAGCATTCACTCTGGGGATTGTGGTCGCCTTCTATGACAATCTTATTGTCCTTCAGGCGCTGTGAGTAAACCCCGCCAGTCACTGATTCCAGCATTCAATTTTTCAGCCTCATCACACTCGGTGTGTTCATCGGGTTGACCATATTCACGTTCCAGTCCAAGGTATGGCTGCCTAAATCGTGTCTTACCCCTTTTTAACTCTGCTGTAGTATGATTTCGAGGGAATGGGTGCGTTCGGTGTTCATTAGAACTCTCCAGGCCTCTAATACCCATTTTCTATGAAGGTCCATTCCTCTTCGGCGGCTTGATCGCGCTTTGTGGGCCGTTCCGCTCCTCGTAAATTCTGAAATTTAATCGTCCATAGGCATGACGGGATTCGTGCAGTTCTTTATCCCCTTCAACAAGACTATGGACCTCATCTATGCCATCGGAGGCTGCCTCATCTTCTCCGGATACATCGTTTACGATACATATATCATCAACGCGAGGCTTTCGCCTGACGAGTTTATCATGGGCGCGATCAGCCTATATCTCGAGTAAGCTTGATCTGTTCTGTTGCGTTCGCAGATTTCTTACTTTGGTTCCCTAGTTTCATCAATCTGTGTAAGTGTCTAGCGTGACCGTCTACCAGCAGACAACTGAATTATACATACCCCCTCTAGTCCTCTTCGTCCTGCGTCTCCTCAATAACGTGAATGAGCGTTAGGCGGTTGCTTACCTGGATTCTTGGATAACCTTCCTACTGCCTACTGTACACGTACTTTGCTCAATACATGATCTGAACGTTTCCTGTGAGCGCCGTGAACTGAGAACTGTTGTAATACAATATGGGTGCGTAAAATACAATGCGGTACATATTATTTCTTCGTTGTCCCAAACCCTCCAAATCCCATCATACGCGCCATCTCGTCGTCCGGGCCCCCCGCCTCGTTTATCAGATCCAAACGAATTCTCTCCTTCTCTGCCTTTACGGCGGCTTTCTTGGCTTCGCGGTTGGCTACCTCCCTCGCCTTTAGTTCCGCTAGTCGTTTATCAAAGTCGTAAGCTTTAGCAGACGTTGCGTCCTTGGTTTTTTCACGCAAGAGGGCTATCCGAGCGCGGACTTGCTCCAGAGTTGAACGTTCCAATTTTGTGGTCTGTCCAAGGGCGCGGAGATCTGCGGAAAGAAATGAGTGAAAAGTTGTCCTATAAGCATTTCAACGCACGGGCTCTGCTGTTTATGTGGTCCAGATAGCCTACGCTGTCTTTATACGTCCGGTTGCACGTTTCGCAGTGGAACCCGGGCTGCCCGGGGCCCTTTCCACCGGGATTTTGGACGACCATAGTCTTGTTGAGATTTTTGTCGAGTTCGAGCGGCCCTTCTCGCTGCTTCATGAGCTCGGTGGGCTTTGGAAGATCATCTTTCCGAGGGCCTTTGCGCGGTCTCTTCCCTGGCAAAGCATGAGATGGAATTATAATTTCGCAGAAAATACAAACCCTGCTTCATGCGCTCCTCGTTGTCCTGCATGCGCTCTTTCTCCTCGAGGTCGCGCTTCTTTGCGCGCTCGGCATACTCCTCCTTGTCCCATTTCTTGCGAAAGTCTGTGTCTGCAGCGTTGCTTGCGCTTGCCATGATGGCGGGACGCAAGTTTAGTGTCGTTCGGATTTATTCGGACTTGGAAATGATAGCCTCGGAACAAGATGATGAACGCCTGAGCTTGAAACGTTGACCAGACCTTAGACGTCGTGCACTCATCACGGCGAGGAGGAGGAGTGAGATTGAACTGAATGTCTGAAATCCCCGTAATCCTCTCGTTTCCGCTGCCATTCCGCGTGCTTGTCCTCGCCGGCCTGGGCATCCTCGGCTGGGCGACAAACATCCATGGCCTCGACCTCCTCAACGTCGACGTCGTCGCCGCAATGGACCTCCGCGTCGACGCAGGCAACAACAGCACACATCTCCCGCCCCATCTCTCAGGCGGCGCAAAGCCCCCTTCGCACCCCGCCGTCATTTACACGGCCGTGTACCGCCTCTTTGCAATCTACTCGCTCTGGTGCTTTTTCTCCTGGGCCACATTCCGCTACCTCACGTATGGGAACATGACCCTCGTCGACGCGTTCGGCTACATCCCCGCCATCTCTGCGCTCGTCGTCCTGCTCGCTCTCGTTTGTCCCATAAATGCCCTGTATAAACGCGAGCGCGACAAGTTTCTCCAGTACGCTCATCTATTTTCGTATTCCTTCTCTCAAAAGTCAACTCATGCTTATTCCAGCTCCATTCGGAGATGCCTCTTCACTTCCATGGACGGACCGATATATTTTGCAGATGTGGTGTTCGCGGATATCTTCACGTCGTTCGCCAAAGTCCTGGGAGACGTGTGGCTATCTGGCTGTATGCTCCTCCCGGGCAATACTCTTTTTCGCACCCCTGCTGACGGACCGTGGCTGAGATGGGTTATGCCCACTGTAATGAGGTATGCGTGTGGTTGGTTCCTCTATTTGCAAAATTCAAACCATTGGCGATGTAGTCTCCCCTACTTGGTCCGGCTGAGACAATGTGTTGTCGAATATTCCCTGCCTACGAATGAATCCCGGCGTCCGTTGTTCAACGCGCTGAAATATGCCACCTCATTTCCTGTCATCTACCTGTCCGCGGCCCAAAGAATCGTCGTGACCGAGTTGGTGAGAGAGAAGGGAGACGATATTGCGAACGAAGCATGGCATGGGGAACATCGCCTCTTTCGATTATGGCAAGCTTTTTCTTCCCAAGACAACCTTTCGGGATCCTCATTTATTCTAGGCTGCTTGCCGCTGCTGTCAATTCGCTGTACTCTTTTTGGTGGGATGTAACAAACGATTGGGGTCTATCCCTCCTTCAATCGAGCAACACTTCAGGCGGTAGACCGCCGCCTCCACGCCAACTCCTGCTGCCACATCTCCAATCCGACCTCGGCTCAGAAGAAAATAATACAACTGCTACCAATCACCAGCGACAGCAACCGTATCCGTATGGACTGCGAGCGATCCTTCTGTTCCCTCTTCCCGTATACCCACTGCTAGTATTCTTGAATCTCGTTCTCCGATTAACGTGGTCAATCAAGCTGTCCAGTCATCTGCATTCCAAGACCGAGGGCAGCGTTGCTATCTTCTGGCTTGAGATGGCCGAGGTGCTTCGCAGATGGATGTGGGTGTTCCTGCGGGTTGAATGGGAAGTGATCAAGAAGATGCAGCACGGACCGCGCCGCGACGCCCTCCTGGATGATTTCAGCGGTGACGAAGCGGAAGACTACGAGATGGTTCCTCGGACACCTGATGAAGAAAGATTAGGACGAATCCCATAATCTATTTAGATGGTATGTGCGCGTGATCTACTGTGGGCGTTGATTTTATTTAAAACCCCGCGATTTAGGAGCTTTTTACACTATATAATAATCTAGATGCAGACGGCCTTCCGTGCCTACCAACGGTTAGATCTGTTCAGACGGTGTCGCGCTGTTCCGTATTCAAACGTTTCTCCATTGTCGAAGGTAAGTGTGCGAATCTGCTCCTCAAACCGACCATTCTAGTTGATCTCACGAGTCGGATCTCGTGTGTTTTTTCCTCCACCAATTCGGAATGCTACTTCCACATTCACACTGTGCCGACGCGCCGCCCTAGTCCCCGAAATGCTACGATGTCGGGTTCCAGCGATCCCTGTTTTCTCCGAACCACAATCTCCCACGCCCTCCAAGTAAGGGAATTGACCCTCAACGATACGAATCAAACGATATCCTAAAGGGGCAACTCATCCGCGGAAGGACTCGGTCGGTGGCGGTGAAGACCACGCTCGTAAATGGAGAGATGAACTGAACCGCCGAGCCACGGAGCAACGCAAATTCTGGATCAGATGACCCACCATGGGTCAACATTTGTTCCATACCCAGCGCGGAGTATAAAGAGCCCGGCTTTCGCGTCCCTTTTCATTACCCTCTACTCCCAAGTTACTCACTCACCAAAGCTCCACCGCGAATATGAAGGTAACCTTTCCAAGCTCTGCGTGAGCACACGATTCCTGACATATTCAGGTCCTCGCTATTCTCTACGACGGTAAACAGGCGGCCGTTGATGAGCCTCGTCTTCTTGGAACGACGGAGAACAAAGTATTGTAATACCCATTTATTGTTACTTTTCACTGAAATCTATGTAGCTCGGCATAGCAGACTGGTTGAATTCTGAAGGGCATGAGTTGGTCGGTGAGTGATGTTTCCAGCTGTGTGCTCTTGGGGTTTAAATACTCGGTTTAGTGCGTGGGATATAACTTGGTACATAATGTTTGTCTTGATCTGGGCCGCAGGTTTCCAGCAGCAAGGAAGGGCCGGACAGTGATTTCCAGAAGCACCTTGTCGACGTATGTCTTTTCCCCCCTCAGTGGCTTATATTAATCAATGTCTTCATCCGTAGGCTGAGGTCCTGATCACTACCCCATTCCACCCGGGTTACCTTACGAAGGAGCTAATTGAGAAGGTGCGCATAGCGATCGCGCTACTAAGGCGGCTATTTGACCCGTCGCAGGCCAAGAATCTCAAGCTTTGCATCACTGCTGGAGTCGGCTCCGACCACATTGATCTCAACGCCGCTGTTGACCATAAAATCCAAGTTTTGGAAGTTTCAGGCTCCAACGTCGTCTCTGTGGCCGAACATGTTATCATGTCGATTCTGCTGTATGAGTTATTTCATTCCTTGTCGGTGTGACAACTAATGTTCTCGAAGGCTGGTACGCAACTTTGTGCCCGCGCATGAGATGATCGAGCGTGGGGACTGGCAAGTTTCCGACATCGCGCGCAACGCGTTCGATCTCGAGGGCAAGGTCGTTGGAACCATTGGAGCTGGCCGCATTGGCTACCGAGTTTTGCAGCGACTGCTTCCGTGCGTTCATGAAATCGCAGCCTTGATTCCTTTTCTCACTCCTGCAAAGCTTCGATTGCAAATCGCTTTTATATTACGACTACGCACCGCTCCCCGCAGGTGCGTTTGTGTCGATGCGTGTGACCACTGTACTGACGCTGCGAAGCCGCTGCCGAGGCTGTTGGTGCTATCCGTGTTGAGGATTTGAAGGTTGGTGCTCTCTTGCGATTCGTCGTATTACTGTGTTGATTCGAATAATCCAGGAAATGGTCTCGAAAGTAAGACCATCCATTGGCGCCATCCGGATATTAATGGCAAGATAGTGTGATGTCGTTACTGTGAACTGCCCCCTTCACGAAGGTACTAAGGGTCTCGTGAACGACGATCTCTTGAAGCACTTTAAGAAGGGTGCCTGGCTCGTGAACACTGCCCGCGGTGCGATCTGCGACAAGGATGCTGTTGCTCGTGCACTCGCCAGTGGCCATCTTTCGGGCTACGCTGGTGTGTAATGCCGCTGAGAACTATTCCCTCGCTGAACTAAATCCTTCAGGTGATGTCTGGAACGTGCAACCTGCTCCCAAGGACCACGTCTGGCGTACCGTGAAGAACCCTCTCGGCGGCGGAAACGGCATGGTTCCTCATTACTCTGGGACGACTCTCGACGCACAGGCCCGCTATGCCGCCGGGACCAGGAGCATCCTCGAGAACTACCTCACCGGCAAGCCTCAGGACCCCGCCAATATCATCGTCGGTTTGGGCAAGTACGAGTCGAAGGCTTGTGAGTATTGTCCGTCGGTATTTGCAGCAACCACTGATGAAGGGAACAGATGGGCAGCGTTAAATTCCGTGACATTATTTTGTATGTACCAATACCTGTATTTTGATGTCAATCACATTGTTGAGCCAATTTCACTTGCATTTCAAAATTATGAAGGCCCTCCGGGCATTGCGACACAGCGCAAATCGTAATTGCGTTGTTCACCAACTTCCCCGTTCCCCGTTGGCGAAACCTCCACGTGGTCTAGGCAACAAGGGGGGAGCGAAACACACAGGGGTGCAAGTTCGAATACAACCCTCCTACATGTCAAAACTAATACAATCGGATAAGACTCAGGTCAAAATGTAGCATCAAGCAAGATATAGGGTTTTGACTCGAGTCGCGACCGTGGCGAAATCGCTGCGGAGGAGAGGGAGAAGGAGGCGTGAATGAATCTTACACGGTTTTTCTGTTTACGGCTTGCTCATCATTATTTTGTTAGTGCCAATGTTCGCCGACTGTGCTTTGAAGGCTTCCAAGATTAATCCCTAACATTCTCAACACCCCTAGCCGATCATTTATTCCCTATTTACCCCGCCACATCACATTGCATCGACTCGATCAACAATACAATTGCTCCATGGGACCGCTACATAATATATCCTCCTTCATGGTTATAAATCAATGAGGATACTAGGTCCAGCACACGCTTCGCGATGGTGCCCCTCGTAACTCCCCAGGTAGATCAACACCCTCCCACTGCATCGAAGAATAACTTACCGTTTCCTAGCTCATAATGCGCGCTTCAGCTGCGTCCATCTATTTCTTTGACTATATGATGACGCTCCCGAGGTATCTTAATTTCCTCCAAGGTGTATGACCTATAATAACACCGATTCAAGCGAGTATCGCATTTACAAGCGTCAAAAGAAAATATGGAATCCCTCTGCGGCATGTATCCTGTTCGTACTGAGCAGATACGTCACCCTCGTCTCCATCGTAATGGCCACTGCTTTCTTCTTTGGTACGACCTGGACCGAGAAGACCTGTGTGCCTGCTGTGTTCGTCCGTCTTAATTCTTGACCTCATCGCTATTAACTTACTTTTTCAGCGGGGGAGCACTTCGGGCGCTGAGCGCATCTATTGTCTCGCTTATATTCATGTGGCGTGCCTGGGCAATCTGGCATAAGAAACGGGTGAGACATTTATTCTTCTTATTGAACTAACGCTGAAGTGGATTCAAGCGGATCCTTTACTTCCTGATGATCGCTTTCATACCAACTACCGTATTCACCTGGGGCTTCGTCTTTAATCAAGTTCCAGAGGTAAAGAATGGGAGTTGTGGGGGCCTTGCCGGGACGGGAGTGTTCGGTGCCAAATGGCCCTTTGCGCTAGTACGGTTTAACTTTGAGTTTGTTCGTCCGCGATTCTGAATTTCTTTCCACAGGCTAATATAGTAGGCACCTGCTCGTTTTTCAGCATTCGCAGTTTAACCGACTATGCAGGTGTTCGATGCAATCTGTGTTGGCCTCAGCACGTATAGGCTTGCATTAAATCTCAAGGACGGGTCCAGGTGAGCCATAGTCGGCTGTAATTTCACTTGCAGCCACCTGATTATTCTGCCAGTCAAATATCTTCAATTCTCCTGGTGGAGTACGTCGCTTTCAGTGTTCATGAATTAAAATCTAACAGTTGTGCAGCGGCTTGGGATATTTCTTCACTTCTGTGGCACTTCAAGTGTTGAACCTTATCTTCCTGCTGTCTCCTGTACGTCCACACTCATAGAATCTCTCAATCAGGCTTGAAATTGATCTTTTCTTTAGGACCCAGCGAAACAGAGTACCATGATTACCTTTACGAACGCCATCACAGGCCTGCTGTCTCAGCGCATCAGTGAGTGGTCGCCCCAGTATTTAATCGATGCTTTTTGAATGATTCCTCTGCGTAAAGTCACCTCCCTCTCTCAACGAGTCATCAATGCCACATCGACGAACGAAGTATCCCAGACACGCGACAGGTCGCTCTCGCGATCACGCTGGACGAACGCACTTCGGCGGCCTGGTCAGACTCCTGCAACGAAGAATGGGATCGAACTGGGCAATGTTATGACAGTGTCTGTGCAGGTGACGCGGACCCACGTCGCGGATACGGAGAACTCGTACGAGGATGCTGATTCGAACAAATACGCAGCCAGTATGAAAGAGAGTGCGGCAGTGTAGGATTTGCACCGATTAATCCATTCTTTGTCTGTTCCTGGGACCGACTTAGGACCCAGGTCTACTTTGGAAAATAAAAACAGGTAACCGATCATACCGGTGATGCGGTCCGAGCTCCGCGCCCGGAATCGCCCCGGTGATCAATTGTCTGATATCGCTACTTCCCAAAATACTCTCATCACCAAATATCGCTTTGACCGACTGTCCAAAAAAGAGTTCTCATCGCACTTCGGACGAATAATACGGATTGAATCGCCTAAAAATACAAAAGTTCACGTTCTTCATTGCTCCCGCTTTATTCTATCGGCCACTCGATCCTTCAGAAACTTCTCCATCTTATTGGCGTTCTTGACATAGTTTGACCCTTCTGGATTGTAGCGCCTGCAGTTATCGAACACAAGTTGCGCGTCGTCCAGGAACGCTTCGACCGATGGGTACATGTTCGCTTCCAGCTTTTCGCCCATTGTTTTGAAATCTAGCAGCACATTCAACAACGTCACGGGAAATAAGGAGACAAATCTGGTACCCATGGGCTCTTTGATGAAATCGTAATAATCGGAAACCTCTTCCCCGTTCACTGGCGCGAGGAACGCCCAAGCCGCAGAGTGTTCCGTCAAATCCTTCATGGTTTTTTGCATGAAGTATAGGTCGGAGCTTCTCGAAATGATGCGAACGGGACTGTATATCATCGTAAGGTAAGAAAAATCTAAGGTTGAGAGTAGGAACGCACTTGGATGCCATCGTCGGCGTCCAACCGCTCTCTTCTACATCTTTGGCTTCAGACAGGCAAACGCTGAAAATTGAAAGCGTTCTTACTTAGACCCGGGACGTCTCGGTAATCCACCGTAACCTCCCCTTGCGCATTCTGGAACTGCGGCAACCCCGGATACACGATATGTGACCGCGACATCTCCCTGATCTTCGCCATGACGGCTTCCTGTTGCGCAGCGATGAGGGCTGGTTTATGCAGGTAGTCGACCTTGCGTAGCATGGTGCATTGCATGATCGTTCCGCCCTCGTAATCCTTGATATACCCCGCCCACACGGATCTATCGAGGGTGATGTCCTTGGAGAAGCCTTGCTTCTCAAAGTACCCCACGGCGTAGTTGTCGGCATATGTGAGGAAATGCATCATGTCGGGATAGGTTCCGCGGATGTGGGCTTTGAAGTGGTCCATGAGCATCGCGCCGTAACCCTGAGCACGATGAGCCTAGTAATGACCCTCGTTAAGCATGTCGCTTACCTTGACTTGGTCAACCGATGCTGTCGCAAAGAACACAATCTCGGCAAAGCCACGATGAGGGAATGGCCTGTAGCAGATTCCGCCCACGACTTTGAGGCCGCGCTTGATGATAGCCAGACATTTGGAGTTGTTGTCGTATACCAATCGTGCGATGTACTCTCGCGGCATCTTTGGCAGCTGCTTCTGAAAGAGCGTCTTGAGGCCGGTGAGGATAACAAGAGATCGTGGCTGTTTGTCATTCTCAACCGGTTTTATAGTTATTAATCCTTTACGCAGCTCGCCTACGGCAGCCTTCTCCGTTTTCACTGGCGGCTGGAATGTCGTCAGCCAAACAAAGAAAACTACAGAAACGAGATAATTTACTACAGCAGAGCCGGTAGAGTCGAGAGTAACGCCGGTAGTGAGACGTGTTAGCTGGTCCTCATCCATCTTGTCTTCGACCTTGATCGGTGGTCCTGGGGCAATAATACCATTCATCTCGTCCTGTTCTCGACCGGTCGGCGGAGGCAGCGATGCCGGCGCTGTTTGTCCTTTCGACTTTATTCCTGGGCCTTTCTTGCCGGCTCTTTGTGACTTTGAGGCAGAAGCACGTGAGGACTTTTCCGATCGAGCGCCAGCGGTTTTTAGGCCCATGCGTGAGGCGAGGGGCCGGTCTTCCTCGTCGTCCGAGGCGCTCAACGACGAGGATGATAATCGCCGCTTCTTGGGTGGTGGCGGAGAGACGTCGCTCAGAGCAGAGGACGCAGAAGACGGAGGGCTGGACGAATGATGTTCTAGGTGGAGGTAAGGACGCGTTGGAGGGCTTGTATGTAACGTTACATACCCGGGGAGCTGTTTATATTTGCGATGCCCATTAATGAAAGTGGGAGCTTCATCTGGTTCCGCAGCGATAAGATATCTTCGTCAAGATAGCTAAAGTCGAGGAGTTTGTTCACATCCTGCGAAACATGGATTCATGAGGAGAGATTCGTCGGAAAATAAAGTAGCTCAACCTGCGAAATCCGTTGCAGCCGATACATAATCAGAGGCAAGGAAGTCGAACCTGTAGGAGTTCATCGAGCCGAATGGCGACTCGTCCGCGCCGCAGAAACTCATCGCGGCCAAGTTGCGGCTGGTTCGCGCCGTGGTCGTACATGTCATGACCACACGCACACGACTTGAGATAGTTTGGTTGGCCGTCCTCGTCGTCGGAGCCATACTGATCGAGTTCGACCAAGGATGGTTCGGCGCTAAGATCGTCGAGAACAACCTCCCAAGAAGGATCGGGGTGGAGACCAGAACATGCGGCGCATAAAGTGCATGCTGAATGGCGGGCTATCTTGAGGGCGAGGAGCTGGTCGGAGAGGGCATCCTGTTCATGCGACGCGGGATAAAGGTGCTTCATGAGGTTTGCACGCGTAGAAGGTATTCCCACGCCCGCGGCCTTACGCAAGTTATGCCTTGATGCTCGCGCTCACCTTGTTTTCTCTGTTTTGTGCGCCCTTGTATGTCCAGGCAACTGGCCCCTGGATCGACTACCCCGCCGATGGAACGGCCACCATGACCCACTATACCATTCCCGACGGCTTCATAGCCGCTTGCGGCTGCACCGGCGCCAGCACCGTACGTCGAGCCCAACTCGCACCCCTCGAACTTGCCGTTCTTGACATCTTTCATTGCGGGCTACCAGGAATACCCCACTGCGGCAATGTCCCAAATGGCATATGGCAGTAGTACCGCATTCGGTCCTGCGTGCGGCAAGTGCTTCAACCTCACCCTACTAAACACCTACACCGGCGACCCCCCGTTCTTTCCCGACGTGGTTAAATCCATAGTAATCAAGGTCACCGACCTGTGTCCGCTATCGGAGGCAGGTTGGTGCTCTGGGACTCAAACAAAAAAGAATCCGTGCGTTCTTTGGCTGGCCTCAATATTTGCAAAATCCAACGTTGATTTTTTAGTGGCGGCCAATACATCAATTTTGACCTTGCATACCCGTCTGCTGCGATCCCGGACGACTTTTTCCCGTCCAACGCAAGCTACTATGGCTACACGGACTTTGGCGTCTGGAACGTCTCATACCAAACGGTTTCGTGTTTACCAAACTGGGCTGGCGCGAACAACAAGGCCGCCCTCGGAAGCGTCACAAATTTAGGGAACGAGTCCGTTTGCTGTCCAGCCAATCCAACTGTTAGTTCGGACGTTATAGTTCTTTTACTGTTTTTTCTGGTACAACGTTGACCACCAACCCAAGGGCAACCCGAACGACACATGTCCATCCTATTCTGACGACAACGCATTACCGTATGTTCTCCCTCTGCTCGTGATGAACCTGGAATACTCATTCAATCTCAGACCCAATACCATGACGAGTGTAGCTCGTATGCTTGCAATACCAACTGCCCTTGTCGTCGGCCTTGTATTTGCTCATTTATTTGGAACCTAGAACCGTAGGAGGATTGTACTGGATAATTGCTTTTGTATGTATCATTTAGCGAGTCGGAATGTATTGACGATTGCGCAAAATTGGTGGTTCATATAGTATCTACCTATGGAGTTTGAGGAGGACGAGCGGGCAACGGGCGGGACTCTAGCGGTGGTGATGGACGGCGATGGTTTACGGTCGAGGCAATTAGGGCGCGCGTCTACGCGCAACGCGGCGGAGACAGCTCGTGAGATGGTGCGGCGGGGAGAACGCGACGGTAGTGCGCAGAATGGCGCGAGTGAAAGTATAACGGAAGCTCGTTGGTCGCGTGTTACGGGCTGCGGACGACTTGAGTAGTATTGGTTTAGCCACGAAGAAGGCCGGCGAGTGCGATGGGTCGGGGACGAGAGTGGTGAGGACTGCTATAAGGCTGGATACCAACGTTGACTCGCGGAGAGCGAAAGGTGCTTCGTAGATGGACGAGGAGTCGAAGATGAACAGAATGGAAGCGTCGCTTGCGGACGAATATGGCCACTGCTCGAGAGAGCTGATGGGAAGAGTCGAAGATGAGCCTCGTGGGTAGATACGCTAGGAGCCAGGGCGAGGGGAATATAAGCGTCACTCGCAGACGAATATGGTCACTGCTCGACAGGCTCGATGATAATTGTTTGACATTGTGGTCCCAGGGTGAACAGAATCGAAGCTTCGCTCGGGAATGAATTTAATGGGCATGGTGACTGGTGGCCGCGTCGCAGTGAAGTCAAAGAGTGCACTCTACGAGCGGATATGAGAAAAGACTGTAAATTGGAAAGGCTCTGATGACTGGTCAGAAGTACAGCTGCGTCGTGAAAGCGCGAAGAATTGCTGTGCTGCCCGTGGCTTCTGCCGCAGAATCTGCCCGCCCGTCCCGCACATACCGACTATCTACGTTCTAAGTAAACCGAAACCCGAGAAGCCCGAAAAAATTCCGGAGAGCCAAAAGTGAGCCTGAAAGTGCCGCGTCGATGAACGGAGGCGTACGAGGTGGCGCGGTGGATGGGGTAGCGAGATGTCGTTGAATCGCCGCCGACGAACGTGAGGTTTGCGGAAAGGCAATGATGTCTCGAGCAGAAGGGAAAAGACTGACGTTGTGAGGCAGCTCACGGAATGCCAGAATGCCGGGACTTGGTGAATGTTCAATGCTTGAAGATGAGAGCTTTCGTCAAGTGGATGGCCAAGATGGAGAATTCTTTGTGGCTCGGGCAGCAAGACTCAAGTCAAGTGATAGCGCTGGGTACGGCGTTCGCGAGAAGGTGGGTATTTGGAGACCAAAATCTTGAGAGTCCTCACACCGCAAAAAAAGAAATTTCAGCCCAGCCATCAGCGGCTGAATAGGTTCCCGAAAGCAATAGTTTCGGCCGGGCTGAAATTCGTAAAATTCCCATATTTGGCAGGTGATCGTAATCACTTGCCTTATACAGCAATTCTGCGAGTTTCAGCCCGGCCGAAACTATTGCTTTCGGGAACCTATTCAGCCGCTGATGGCTGGGTTGAAATTTCTGATTTGTCAGTGTGCCTTTAGTAGTCCTATACATTAAAACACAATTAGCCGAGAATCACCTGATATATCACATGATATGTCACATGTCTTCTCCCACGGGTCGCCCGAGCGTTAGCGAGGGCCCGGAAAACGCGAGCTCGGAATCCACAGCGCACGGCGAGCTCCGTGACGAAGGCACGGGTGGAAAAGCTAGTAAGCCTTTACTTTAAAACACGAAGACACAGCTTTTTCTGATAAATCATGTGATAAGTCACGAGTTGTTTCCCACGAGATGCCCCGAGCGTTAGCGAGGGCCATAAAAATTCGAGCTCGGAATCCACAGCGGACGGGGAGCACGGAATGTAAATCTACACGCCGGAGGCGGGTCGCTCAACTTGTGCGTATGGAAATGAGCACGCATCTTTGAGTATAGTTGTCGATGTTCGAGTACCCATTGAAAATCAAAAATCAAAATCAAAATCAAAACCCGGCAATTTCAACCAAACTGATCCCAAGTATTTAAGCTCTTGCCAGCGAGTCCACAAAACCGCGAAGACCCAAGAAGTAAGTCTACGTTTCATGCCGCGCTCACCCATGTGGATTGATATTTTCGCATGCAAATTTCGTTCATCTACGCTTCGCTTGCCGACATCTTGGTTTCTCCCAACCCTTTCCACCCAAGCTGATATCTTCGCGGCCAATCAGTTCTCGAACTACAACTTTTCTTCGAGGTATACCTCCATTCTCCCATGATCCATTGTTGATTTTCCTTCTCGCCAAAGTTGGTTATCTCTGTCTTTGTCGACACCTTTTCTCTGGTATTCCTTCGTTCAAAGTCATGTGTTGTTACTCTGCTAAGTATAATTATTGCCTCACACACTAGGGTTGTCGATCCAGTCCTCCCCCGTCTTGCTGCCCGGGTCCAGGTCTTCTCCACGTCTGGTGGTTGTCGAGTCTATTCCTCCCGCTCGATGGCCTCTCCCGGTGGAAGAAATAGCGGCAGCGACGATCTTCCCGACTCCCCCACAAACATATATCCCCCGTTCTCTACTGTTGTCTCCGAGTCCCAGTCTGTCCGTGCGAAACGGATGCAGGTCAAAAATGCGTGTACGAAATGTCAAAAGGCTTGCAAGAAGTGCGATCAAGCTAGGCCTTGCCTACGATGTGTGAGATATGGGTATGGAGTCGAAGAGTGTTTGAACTCCCAGGTTGTGGCCGCCAATTTCTAATCGACGTATGCTAATTGATGATTCGCAGAGAAAGGAGCGGAGAATGGGAGGAAAACGAGGTCCTTACAAGAAGCGCAATGGAAAAGGTTGGATAGATTTCAATTTTTTAACCAATGCAACACTGACCATGACCAGGTAAACATATTGCACACAGTGATGAGGGCGAGCCCGAGTCTGAATCGTCGCCACCGCCCACCGGATCACCATCTACAGATCCCGGTGCAGACTTAGCACCAGTGGGATATACGCCCGCTTTGTGTGCTCAATACCCCTTCCTTCCCAGCCATAAGCCGGGGGAGCCAGCGTACTACCATCAGTTTTATCTTATTACCGCCCCGTCGAACGCAGGGCAGGAAGACGAAGGGACTACTGCGTACCCGCCCCCGACACAGCTCTTTCCTGCCACTTTTTTCCCGGCGTACACACCACCATACCCATCGTACGTTGTGCATACTGGTCCCGAAGGGCAGATGACATACGCGGGGATGCCCTATGCAGGTTCTGCGGACGTGCATGCAGAGCCTTCGGTTTTGGACGATGATGGCAGAGTCCCCAGCGCCGCGCGAAAGAAGTGAAGCCGTACAATGGTTTTTCGTTCCTTTTGCTTTCTGTACCGAGTATCATACAACTTGAAGTTGTCAATATCACTAGCGAATATGTATTTACATAGCCAAGCGAGAACACGTTTTTGAACTGTGCGATATCTCCAGGCAAATTCTGCCTTGCGTTGTTGCGCAAGCCCGTATCGCAAGTTGAACGACGCCTATGATGTGGTTGAGTTTCGGCTTCGGCTTCGGCAATATCCCACGAACATCTACTGTGTCCTCTCGATTATCGTCTCAACTTTCGCTGCAATTGGCAGCGTCTTTAACCAGACGGATAGTGAAACAAGGTCGCGGAAGACAGAGTGGGCCCTGAAGCGCTAATCCGTGGTCGTGTCGAGGATGGGCGGGCGTCGTCCAACTGCAGTGACGGCTGAACTCTGGTAGATTATCGTCCTGTTATCGTCTCAATTTTCGCTCCAATTGGCGGAGTCTTTAACCAGACGGATGGTGGAACGAGGTCGTAGGCCGAGTGGGCTCTGGAGCGCTGATCCGTGGTCGTGTCAAGGATGGACGGGTATGTCGTCAAACTGCAGTGCAGCTGAATTCCAACGGTTTTGTAGCGAACCTGTGTTAAGCTGGAGGTGCGTAGCCCCCCGCATGCTGCTACGGCCCCCATCCACTGTTGGGGGGATCTTCATCCGAGACGAAAGACGGCTTCGCGCATTAGCAACTCTGCAACGGCTTCGCCACATCCTTGACGCTGCTCGCCGGAGCTTCGACGTGGTAGAGAAAGACACATATGCTGGACCGGGGCCGTAACCAGAACTGGAACTGGCGGCAGTTTCCCGCCGGATGAGCGAGCGCCGGAAGAGGCGTCCAGCTTTGGCGATCCACGGTGAAATTCCTCGGAGAAAAATGCGCCATGAAGAAAACAATATCACGGTGAGCTCGGACTGCTCTCTAGCTTTGCGATTGTGCTTCAGAGCTCCTAGCTGCGTACTCGTAAGCTCTCAATCACCTCTTGCATCGGTGAAACGATCAAGCACCAGTTTACAATTCACGCCGAGTTCTGGAGGTGCCTTGGTGGGCCAGGACGCCGGGATAAGTCGGGGATCGTTATTATCGCAGCCGGGGCTGCAATGAGTTTGGCTCCATTGGCCGCAAGAGGGGATCACTTGAACATTGTAAAACTGACGGGATCCATGTTCATCTAGCCGCTGCAGGGACGCCGCAACTGCCGCAAATCGTCCTCGTGTTGGCTCAAGTACTTGGCAAAATTGGCTATGGAACGATACCGAACCCTCGAATGCTGCTTCGTCGTCTCAGTTTCCTGTTGTCGTAAATCAAGGAAAAAACTCGCACTGACCTATACCTCGACAGTTCTCCCCCCTTCAAAGGTAAACTGGCTGCGAACAGGAAGAATGCACCATGAAGAAAATAATATCGCGGTAAGCTCGGACTACTCTCTAGCTTTGTGCTTGTGCTTCAGACCTCCTAGCTGCGTACTTGTAAGCTCTCAATCACTTCATACATCCGTGAAACGATTAAGCACCAGTTTACAATTCACGTCAAGTTCTGAAGGTGCCTTGGTATGCCAGGACGCCGGGATAAATCGGGGCTCGTTATTATCCCAGCCGAGGCTGCAATGAATTTGGCTCCCAAGAAACTGATGCGATCCATGTTCATCTAGCCACCGCGCGACCGTGAGGGACGCCGGAACTGCCGCGAATCGTCCTCATGTTTCAAGTGCTTGGCCAAATCGGCTATGGCACGATATCGAACCCTCGAATGCTGCTCCGTCGTCTCTGTTCCTTGTTGTCCTAAATCACGGGAAAACTCGCACCAGAGGTGTCATGTACCAGATCTGACATATACCTCCACAGTTCTTCACTGTAAAAAGGTAATCTGGCTGTGGATGGGTCGTATCTAGAAGTGCGACAAACCTTGCACCATTTCCTAACCCTCTAGGCTCCTCGAATCTACACAGCTCGGCGACTCGGCGACTATTATTATTCGACGACCCAAGGTGAATGTTCTGAGTCGTCGAGAGCTTTGGAACCCTGCAGATTGAGTCCTAGCAACAACGTGCAACTACTCGTTGATTCCAGATCGCGATAAATCAGTTTGTCCATGGATTATGTGGTAGGGGACTGCGGACTCCATCAATGAATGACTATGGGAGAACCACGGATGGAGGGGAAAGAGCAAGGGAGCGGTGCAGCATGTGGTTTCGGTTGACCATGTTGACACCAGATTTCAGATCGGAAACTTGATCAATCCTTTGTCAACACCACTAGTACTCCTCTCTCTCCATTCCGCTGCTCTTCTCTGCCCTGCTCTATAGAGACCTTGAACCTTCCGCGGTGTTTCACCCCTTGGGTAGTCGCTCCCATTCAGATGTTTCGGCCCCATGCTCGAGTGTTTATTTCCTTCGTCGACCTCACATTGCGCACGCACTCCCAAGTCTCGCGTTCCTTGTCGACGGACGGCAGGTTCACCTAGTCGAAAGTACTCCCGCTTCTCACACTTTCTCGTGCTCCTTGGATTCTCAGACGGCTTAATCACGAACCCTTCGGGATCCCTCTCGCCGAAAGACTCTTGGGACTACGCTTTCAGGCGACCGAAACCCTCAGTGGCAAGGCAGGAATACGTCGTCAGAGGTTGCTTATTTTAGGAGTCGAGGAGTCGCCTGTAACTTCAGCACCTGATGTCGCGAGGTAACCGGCCATCGCGGGATCCGGGATCTCCCCCTTCGAGTTCGTACCGTTGTGGACCATTGAATAACTTTTACAAAGAATCTATACTTCAAACGTGCCGTAGGAATCTCCCCGACCATTTACTCGTGTCTTTCTCCAGGTTCCTAGCACCAGAATGCTTTTGCGTGGTAATTTAAGTCTCTCTGATTTCGTTTGCGCTCTCTTTCTCACGCCGAGTTACCTGTGCCTTGGGTGGGCCTTTCCCGACGTGCCGGACGTGCCGCTCGATGGTAAATCAATTACCG
Organism: Mycena alexandri; assembly: GCA_029233265.1. NCBI lineage: Eukaryota > Fungi > Basidiomycota > Agaricomycetes > Agaricales > Mycenaceae > Mycena > Mycena alexandri. The sequence goes on from JARJCM010000004.1 coordinate 901,604, forward strand.
GGTCACGACGATTTTTATCTCGTCGCGTCCAAGTCGCGTTTAGTACAGGAAATATACCGAGGAAAATGAGGAATAGGTGATTGCAGGTATAATGAAACGGCGAGATATCGAAATAATGGCGGGCATTGCTTTATCGTTTTTTTTTCCTTGGGAGGGCGAATCCCGAAGGAAGTTCGCAGGAAGGAGTAATCGAAACGGCTTGAAGGAAGAAAAGGCGTCGTGAGTTGAGTGAGGGAAAGGAAGGGAGTGCGCATGGGGTGCGAGCGGAGTTGAGAAAGTACGGTGATCCCCGAGCGGAGTTTAAAGGCTCCGGATCACTTCCTTTTCCGTTTTACTTTACAACACTTCAAGCTTCAGGAACACGAAGCTTCCAGCAGTCACGGACGCCTCGCTCGCTCGCACAGACAGAAACCAGAAGAGAAACCGTGAATTCCAAAAGTACAAGTAAACTACGACGGGCAAATGCAGATCTCCCCTTGTTTGAAGCCTGTCTTGGGCGCCTTGTTCTCCTCACCGCCAGCAAGCCGCATCGCGTCCGGAACAGGAACGACGACCTCGTGGTTGGGGGTTCCGCTGCCCTCCTTCGCCTCTGCTCCGCCGGTGCGCTCCGAGTCGTGCGCCACAGCCTCGGCGATGGGCAGGCCGTGCTGGTTGGGGGATCCGCCGTGCGCCGTGCTCGGTGCGCCACCTGCGACTGCGTTCGGGTTCGATGCGTGCTCGTTGGAGGGATTGTGTGTGTTCGCGCCGCTGCCGCCGGTGTTCAAGGTGAACTTCTGATCCTTCGGGCCTTCCTGAGCGTCGACTTTAACGGCGGGCCCTTGGCGCTGGTTCGCGTTGGCGTCGACGGCGACCTCCAGTTGATGCTCATCGACCTTGGGGGCTGGCGGGGCTGGAGCGGCGGCGTTCGGATGGCCGACCTGTGGATTGGGAGCGGGCGCGCCAGGAGCGGGGCCTTTGCGTTCGTTCGCGTCGGCGTCGGGAGCAGGAACAGAGGGTATGATGTGTCCTTTGGGCGGGTCTGCGGGGACAGAAGCGGGTCCTTTGCGTTCGTTCGCGTCGGGAGCAGGGACAGAGGGTGTGGTGGGTCCTTTGCGCGGATCTGCGGGGACAGCAGCGGGTCCTTTGCGTTCGTTCGCGTCGGGAGCAGGAACGGAGGGTATGATGGGTCCTTTACGCGGGTCTGCGGGGACAGCAGCAGGTCCTTTGTGTTCGTTCGTGTCGGGAGCAGGGACAGAGGGTATGATGAGTCCTTTGCGCGGGTCTGCGGGGACAGCAGCAGGTCCTTTGTGTTCGTTCGCGTCGGGAGCAGGGACAGAAGGTGTAATGGGTCCTTTGGGCGGGTCTGCGGGGACAGCAGCAGGTCCTTTGTGTTCGTTCGCGTCGGGAGCAGGGACAGAGGGTGTAATGGGTCCTTTGGGCGGGTCTGCGGGGCCAGCAGCAGGTCCTTTGTGTTCGTTCGCGTCGGGAGCAGGGACAGAGGGTGTAATGGGTCCTTTGGGCGGGTCTGCGGGGACAGCAGCAGGTCCTTTGCGTTCGTTCGCGTCGGGGAAGGAAGTGCCGAGATTGGGTGCGGCCTCGCCGTGTCGTTCAGAGTCGGCGGTGGACGAAGGCTTGCAGCAGTCGTCAAAAATATCGTTGTACTGCTGTTGGCCGACGCCGCGGGGTAGGGACATCTGGCCGGCGCGTATCGCCTCGACTTCCGTGTCGGTGAACGTGGTCTTCAGACGCTCGTTGACGCACTCGACGATGTTCTGAAAAGAAAAGAAATCATGAGCGACGAGAAAGGTGAAAAGGGGCGACGCGACTGACGCTGCGAGCAGAGACTGGGCCGGCGAGGACGTGGCTGCCGAGGACGAGGAGGACGATGGGAAGGACACGGACGATGGACATGATGATAGAGAGCGTCGTATAAAAGAGTGACTGGGCGTGGGCGATGTGGTTTTGCAGGAGATGGTGGTGGTTGAAGAAAGAGATGCGCTGGCACGCTGGAACCCTACTTATACCTCTACAAACATGTTTGCCCGTGTTGTGAAGGCGGAACTATTTTTTTGCCCAAATCGGGCTCGAGCGTGAGTACTCCCCGATTAGGAAACCCAATGAACGCGACCAAAGCTTTCTACATCGAAAACCAGTTTGGCCCGCCCTCCGAGCTCGTCAACGTCGCGCAGTTTGTTCAGTCGACGCCGCAGGTCCCCCCTCCCGTCCAGCATCCACCTGAGATCGCAGAACAATGCAGGTAGTGAACGATAGCATGCTCTTTTCTTCGCTCATTCCTGCCACAGCGTCGCCGATATCCGCGACTCCATCACATCTGTAGGCAACGACGCCCATGCAATGGCGTATCTGATCAAGAGCCATGAGTATGAGGTTTCCTCGCTTCACATGGCTGCAGAACGAACGGCTCGGACTCGGAAACGACCCCCCGCGCGAGACACCTCCAACGATACCCAAGACACCGCCAGACTGCAATCAGAACTTGATGGCGTTGCACTGGAAAGTTGGAAGTGCGTTCGTACCGTGTAGATGCCAAGCGCTCGTCCAATTCTTTACCCAGACTCCAGCCCACCTCGGGTATCTTCATTCGCCCGGTGAAAAGCTCAGACCAAAACACCCTAACGCATGTAGTGCGCGAAATCCCCCATCCTCGTCCCAGTTGCGCTCAACCCTCGTTCAGAAAACTACCAGAACCGATGATGCACGACTTTCCGCCCATACCCAGCAGGCACTTCTCACTGTGACGGTGCACGACAAACTCGCCTGGCGGCAAACCCACGTCTCTCGCTCCTCGCAGCATGTTCTCCTTTCTTCCCAGACACTTGGCGATCTTTTCGACATGATCCCGTGCACATCTAACGAAATAACTGAGGAAATCATGGATGCCGGTCGCGTCATTGGATATCGAGACGCAGTTCCAACTCGTCCCGGAAGTGTGATCTGCATCGAGGGTCTCGCATACGGAGACGGGGAGAGTGAATCCGACTACGCCGAGTACGTGATTATTTGAGCCCCACTAAAACGCACCGACCTTCCGACAGTAAACTAATCCAACACCTGCAAAACACATCCAAAGAACCCGCTTCCCTTTCAAAGGCCCCGACAACGATGCATGACACTCCTCTTTCCTCCCTGTCTCTTCGTATCGGTGAACCGTATTGGCTGCTCCACCACGGCAACTGCGAGCACTTTATTGTGATTGAACAGATAAGGTATGCGCCTAGGATATCCATTCGTATCTCTCAATGTGTAATGCTCGACAGACTACAGCATCCTTCCGACCCACCGTCGGGCTACCCTTTAACCCTCCAAATCACCCCTCCTATACTCGACGGCTGTCGCGCCTGCAGCAAAGTTCCTGCAGTATGGTCTATCATGAATGACGAGCGGCTCGGGGAGAGTCCGTGCACTCTGTGCGGGCCGTGTTGGACTGCTATGGGTGACCCGAGGAATGATAAAGTTTTGGCGGTGCCTTTCCCGAAATACGAGTTGGGATGGTGGTTATAATTCTCGGTTGCCTGAGTGAAGTTTACGACTATGGCCATTGCCCGCTTGCTGGTCTGCGCACCCAAAGCTTGTATGCTCCCGATTATTGGCCTCTACGAAGTCGAGGATGGCGGAAACTGTCTGAATTGTCGAACGAGCACCCTCTAGATTATGTTCTTTCGTTACACTTTATACGGGATTTAATTCTCGTTACTACACTACTTTTTTGTAATTCCCTGTCAGTGTAGTGTAGTAGTGGAACAGAGTAGTCGAATTATTGGGCTATATCTGACACGTGAGCGCGTTAGAATTGATTGCATCCTCCCAACCGCCACCACTGCTGGTCGACTCTCGCGTATGTGCAGAGCTTGCCGGTTTATTCCAAAATTAATGGCGGTTTACAGTCGCAATGGCCCTTGTGCTATCGACTACAGAAGTCATTGGCTCACTGGAGGACTCCGCCGATATTGTTTCGTGGATTAATGACACCCTCACTCCTCTGGACGCCGCTGAGCCTACAGGGCTAACAGACCTCGACCAAAACGTGAACCATCTCGTCTCTACCCTAGATTTGGCATGCGAGGATACCTCGTCCCAGCTGGAGCGCATAATTGACGACGTGTCTCGCGGTGTACCTCGTCTCACCTACGACCTCCATTTCATGAAGGACGGCGCTACGTCGCTGCAGTCCGTTCTCGTTCAGGTCGCTGGGCGTTCGAGGGACGCCGTGCCGCTGTCGACGCGCACCGCTCTTGACCAGCTACAACTTCTCGACTCCATAAAAAACCGTATGGAGGCTGCGAGAGAGGTTCTACGAGAGGCTGAGAGCTGGAGTACCCTCGAGCTCGAAGTGACGTCTCTATTGGCGGAGAAAAGCTACGCAAAGGCCGCCGAACGGTTGTCGGAAGCCAGTCGGAGCATGGCTGTCTTTCAAAACACGCCCGAGTACGATCCTCGGAAGACGTTAATGGTCAACCTCCAAAATCAGCTGGAGGCAGCACTCAGCTCCGCCCTAGTCGCAGCAATCAACATACACGACCTCGCTGCCTGCCGGAATTACTTCTCCATCTTCTCAAACATTCAACGAGAATCGGAATTCCGGAACTATTACAATGGTTCTCGACGGGCTTCAGTTGTTGCAGTGTGGCAGGATGCCCCTATCAGCGACTGCGACCCTCCGTCGTCCACTCCAGACGGAAACTCGCAGACCTTTGCCGAGTTTGTGCCCAAATTTTATGGCAACTTCCTCACTCTCCTCAACGTGGAACGAACATCGATACCTTCCATCTTCCCCGACCCAGCGCTGACCTTATCCACCCTTATAAGCTCGGTTCTATCTGCCCTGCAGCCTAGTTTCTCCCAGCGCCTCGCATCCATATTTTCCCAATACGGAGATTCCGCTCTCAAGGAGTTGATACCTATATTCCGGTCGACGGAGGAGTTTGCCTCTGGTGTCGACAACGTCATGGAAAAGATCAAATATTCCGCTGTTTTCGCATCACCCATGGACAGCCCTAGTCTATCCGATGGACCTCCAGGACACAAACGACGGTCGTCGCGGCTGTCCATGTCATGGCGCTCTGCACCTCCCCGATCAACATCAAGCGGGCTCCTGGCTTCCAAATCATCTCTCACCATCCCAGATGACCTTGAGTGGGAGCAGGAGCTGTTCCAGCCTTTCCTCGACTTCCAAGTCGATTATGGATCTCTCGAGAGGCGCTTGTTGGACCATGCCCTTCGCGAAATCATCTCCAGTGACACTCGAGACAGAATTCCCGATTCTGATCGCGCCCGCTTGTTGAGAGAACGAGCTGTGGATATTTTCAGCGTGGCAGAGGACAGTGTGTCGCGGTGCACTGCATTTACGCATGGGTATGGCGCCGTGGGCCTAGTCCATGCCCTCGATGGTTTTTTCCAATCGTTCATCGATATGTGGACCGCCGACGTTCGCATGGGAACGTCCACATCAGCGTCAACAACATCCCAATCGGCCTCAGGGGAGGACTTCTCTGATTTGGATTACACCGCTGAGGACTGGTCCGACTTCCAACTATCATTGCACCTTCTGTCCTCCGCGCGCGCCGTGTTTGATCGTATGTCGATTTTCGAGAACAAACTCCGTTCAAACCTGGCACATATTGCCACTACATTCAGGCTCGCGCGGAATGATCCTTCCAATTTTGTTATTGCCAGCTCGAAGGGAGAAAGTCAGTTGTTGGAACAATCTTCTCTCAACTCGGCGGAGCTCCATGCGCTCTTAGAGCGAGTGGAACATGATTCCGTGCATTCAAAGGAAGCCTCCCTCCCACCTTCCTCAACGGCAGGGCTGCGTCACGGCGCCGTTCCTACCTCGCAAGGAGCCCCAACGCCGCTCCTCGTCGATGCGCGTGAAGGAGTATTTTCATTCGCAAAGGCCTGCCAAGTTTCTCTCCAAGGGACGATATTGTCGCCGCTGCGAAAACATCTAGCCGCGTATGCGTCCTCCCCTCTCTGGTCCGCAGCAGGCGACCCGAAGTCGAAACGTACGGTTACGGCAAACGAGTTGCATGTACCAAGCTTTTCTCTATCGCCGAGCGAAACTGTCCATAAAATTTCCGAGGGTTTACTGAACCTTCCTAGGCTTTTCGACGTATACGCCGACGACGCCGCCCTCTCCTTCTCGCTCCACACACTACCTCACGTTGATCCCGAGATTTTGAAGTCGCTATCGGAGCAGGTCACTCCTGGCATTGATCCCAGCGCCCCACCTGGGCATAAAAGGCGCCAATCTTTCGCTGCGCCGAAGCTAACTCCCGTTCCCATGGATCCCGAGTTGGTGTCGTCGGCCTGGCTGTCCTCCCTCGGTCACACGCTCCTCACCTACTTGACGACCTCTGTCCTTCCTAACATATCGACGTTGTCTTCGGCTGGTGCCGCCCAGCTGGCTTCTGATCTCGGCTACTTATCAACCATTGTCCGGGCGCTGAATGTGGAGTTTGAGGACCTTGATAGATGGAAAGAGTACGCAGATCTAGACGACGAGCAAGGCAGGAAGCAGATGGCGGACAGGGAGACGGATCCTATATTCCAGAGTGTAAGTAGGATGCGAGGATGGGCCAATTAGCAGCTTATCTATATATTTGTTCCAACTATTTTTTTCGATGCTGCGGTTTAGGAACCCTTGAGCTCCCTTGAGGCAGGACGGGGGTGACGAGCATTCAAGAGTCTCGGCTTCCCGAGCTCCTTCAGGAAACGCCGCCAGCATCGCCACTTCATTACTTCGTGATCCGCGGGTTCTTCCATGTAAGAGCAAGGTAGAAGTTGCTCAGAGTCCGGTTCCGACCTCCCGCGTGGCTCTGGCAATTTCTTGTAAAAAACGAGCGCCTCCAAACTCCACACCTTGATCATAGAAACTGTGACTGCAAAACTCCCCGCCGTGAAAAATTGTGACTTGCAAAAAAGATAATTGTTTTCACCGTGCTCAAGTACGCGCGGCTATTCATTAATATTCATTTCTCAAGCTTTGGAAGTTGTGTGGAATTTTACTCGCTCTATTTAGGTACATCTTGAGGAATCCGCGAATAAGGTAATTTGGAGGATGAAAAAATACAAAGCCACCAGTGAATAGTAGTTGTGGGGTCACATGAATACATTATTCTCCTTCTCTTCCGCGAGTTCAAAACCCAAGCCCAAGCCGTGCTTCTTCTCCGAGTCTCGGGGATCGACGGATGCCGCAAGGGTAGAAAGTGTGTTTGCATGACGATTGTTGCGCAAGGCGGGAAGTAAATGGAGCTTGCTTCCGCCGTCGAAGCTTCGGATTGAGCGGGGAGGCAACAGCGAGCAATAGGGGGACTCTGGTGCATCGAAATATTCTTCGTCTTCCGCAAATGAGTGATCAGAGTCGACAAAGTCCTTGGGATCCGCAGAGGGGTGAAGCTTAGAAGGCGCGTTTGCAAGGAGGAGACGAGTGTGTAGGGATGGGAGTTTGTTTCGACAATCAAGGCTTGGGATCGCTGCGTTGGAACGGAAAGTCGGCGGAGAGTGGGTAGGAGGGGTCTGCGGCGCATCGTGGTATTGATGTTCTTCAACGTCCACTCGAGACGCGTCCACCGCGACTTTACCAGGGCTTGTTTCTTCGGGCACCGATGGAGACCCACTGGCTCTGCTTCGCATGATATTCCGATAGCGAACGGCAAGTAGCAGCCGTGCTGCATGTGTTGCATGGCGGCGGTCCTGAGTTACACGTTCCGCGCACTGGGGAGTCGGTTTGAGGTCGCCAGAGAGGTCTCGGATAGGAACCAAAGTGCCACAAGCGAGAGCGAGGCCGAGTGTTTCAAATGCACGAGAGTGGAGAGAGAATCCGGAGCCGGTGATGTGTGGTTTAGGGCAGACAGTAGGGTCTGAGAGGAGATGGGATTTCATGACTTGGCCGATCTATTGGGCGAGATTGAGTCAGGGTTCGAGCAAGGGGTAATCAACGAAAAGACTCACAACGAAAGAAGTGCACGCCAAGTTGGGGAAATACAGGACCTGAACGGCGTTTCTTTCAATTAACGCGTCTATTTCCGCTTCCATCGCCGAGTCGGTTGGAATGGAGGCTCGCCTAGGAGGAGCACTGTAGAATAGGACGCCGCTCAACCCAAAGTCTTCTATCCTGATGAACCGCGTCGTATTGTCGTCCTGGCCGTCTGCGCCGCATTTCAGATCAGCGGAAATGCTGAGAGCTAGAAGACATTTCCAGATGGCGCCTGAAGGATGCTTTGAGCGTCGAGGGTTGGAAGATTCGGAGCCCGGGAGGTGTGCCTTCATTATGGTTCGTTGGAGAGCGGTGGACCAGTTGAGAGAAGGCATTGGGGACAGTGGAAGAAGCGGTGTCCCAAAATGGACATGACGCTTACGATCGGGATATTAGGCGGACCGCCACGGTCTCCCTCGCTCACCGTGCTGGTCCCTGGCCTCATAGCACAACCTCGACAATTTAACTCGTTGATGTTCTGAACGTTGAACCCTTTGATCCACCTCTCCCTTCCCCAACCCTTTCGTCCACAATGCCAGTCCTCGACTTGGAGCTCGCAGGCCAGCATCCTCGTTCTGTACTTTGCACTCGTTCTCATCCGTCTGCCACTCTCTAGATCCTTCAGCCACCTTGGCCAATTTTCTTGCGCAAACCTCCGCAGAAGCCGCATCTCTCCATGGGTGCGAGATCCCGCTCACTCCACCCCTATCTCGAGGGCCTAATTTTTTCGTCTTCAGAAAAAAGGCCAAGACTCCCATGCTTGCCGGCAGCATAATCGGCGGGATTATGGGCACGGCCTATATAATTGGGTTCACGATTTATTTCGTCAAGCGCTGCAAGCGCAAACGCCTCAAGCGTCGCATCGAGGCAGGCAAAGCTGAGCCCAAAGTGGAGCCTGAACCTAAAGAGAAGATTGTTATACCCCCGGATCCTGCTGTTTTATTAGGCCATAATCGGCCAGGAGATGTCATCGTTCAAGAAAAACCCCATCATCACCGTCAGAAATCCGTTCCCAAGGTACATGCGGGCGAGGGTTCAACGTCAAACCTCGTCCGCGCCGACACGGACAGGATATCGGAGGAGGTGACAGTGCCAGCAAACGTGTAGCGTTGCTAAGCTTATTGTAATTTGCTTCATTTATTTCTTCGAGCTCAAAATCATAACTTCGATTCAGGTATCATTTGGACATAACGATCGTTTTCACGCTATCTTACAAGTTATCATTCTACTACATTGTGTACCTTGAATCAGTCACAGTATGCGCCCACACTCGCAGGCTAGGGAACAGTCAGTATGCGTCGAGTAATCTAATTGTTTGCACTTACAGCTACGTCGCGCGCGTATCGTAAGAGGACGCCTCTTTTGACGTTGAGCTTTCCCTTGTCGGAGGCATCCCACAGCTCTTTACGTCTAGCTTGCTCCCTCTCGTCAACGAGCCAATTGATGGTCTTGCTCTCCGAGTCAATCACGATCTTATCCCCGTCCTCTACCAACGCAATAGGTCCACCGAGGCGAGCTTCCGGCACGACATGCCCAATAATAAACCCTCTCGATGCTCCGCTGAAGCGCCCATCCGTTATGAGCGCAGTCGAGTCAGTGAGCCCGGCTCCAGCAATTGCTCCTGTCGGCCCTTGAATGAAAAATCCCGTCAGAACTAAGTCTACACAACAAGTTTTTTGGTTTTTTGTACCCAGCATCTCCGGCATGCCCGGGGCACCTTTGGGGCCTTGGTACCGGAAGATTAGGACCATTCCTGCCTTGATTTCACCCGCCTCCAAGGCAGGGAAGAATGTGTCGAGGCTATATCATAAATGAGCGAGGTTGGTATCATTTAAACAAATTCCCCACCTATCGAAACACTTCGCGGTTCCCTGCGGAATGTTCAAGGGGTGGTTTGCAAATGGGGCTCAAGCTAATATTACCTCGAAGCGGGATCCCTCCTTACCCGTCAGTTTCGCAACGGCAGTTCCGGGAGACAGGTTCCCGCGCAAAATCGTCAAATGGCCTGTGGGCTTGATTGGGTTGTCGAGCCGGCGCACGACATCTTGGTTGTTGAACTCGAGCTCGGCGACGTCCTCGAGGTTTTCAGCGATAGTCTTGCCCGTGACGGTGAGCTGCGAACCGTCGATGAGGTCTGTGTGGTTTAGGAGGTACTTCAGGATGGCCGGGACGCCGCCAACGCGGTGGATGTCCTCCATGTAGTATTTTCCCGACGGCCTAAATACAATCTCAGATGATGGTTTGAGAAGTCATGCGATTCAGCACGAACTTCAGGTCGGCCAGGTAAGGTGTCTTGTCCGTGATCATTTGGAAGTCGTCAATTGTAAGCTATGCAACAGTCAGGACATGTTGACATAAACATGGCTTGCATGGATTACCTCAATGTCGGCGGCGCGGGCCATGGCGAGTAAATGAAGGACCTTTTACAATCGTTAGTTTCATTCTCGCAGAAATTCTGGCTACTCACAGCATTTGTCGAGCCGCCCAATACAGTGACAATGACGATTGCGTTCAAGAATGACTTGCGCGTAAGAATGTCCCTGTTCTTCATTAATATCGCAACTTCGGTTGTAAGGAAAACCAACCTTGGCTTAATGTCCTTCTCGAGCAAGCGTTTGAGATACTTCGCGGCCTTTACACACTCCTGTGCTTTCTCTGAATCCAGTTTTTCAACTCAATTATGCGACGGCAAACCAATGTACAGACCAGGGTACAGCGCCGGCGTTCCCGAGGAGTAAGGTAGGGACATCCCCAAAGCTTCCAAGGCCGAACTCATTGTATTGGCGGTGTACATACCGCCGCAGGCCCCGGCCCCGGGGCACGCGTGACGCACAACATCGAAGCGCTCCTCGTCGTTGATTTTGCCAACGGTGTAGGCGCCTGATTCATAGCAGTCAACAGGGGCGACTTCTGAAGTAAAGAACCTGACGAACCGAAGGATTCGAACGCATCCGAGATATTGACCGTTCCTACAAAATTCCAATGAAATGGCATTCCACAGTAAACCAGTACAGTACGCCTACCTCCTTTCTGATATCCCATCGAGGGACAATCTATTTTTAAAAGACGCGAGATTTAACGCGTCGCGACGGGAACCACCCTTCGATCAAACTCACCAATATGGCGTGTCCCTGCTTGGATCGTCCCACCATAGACGATGATGGTAGGCCGATTGTGGCGCGCTGCAGCCATGAAGCATCCCGGCATGTTCTTGTCGCATCCTGGGATCGAAATATTTCCATCGTAGTGTTGGGCCTGTTCATTTCGTCTGAGAGCCGCACGGAGTTCAGAGAAAAGAAGTATACCATAACGACAGACTCAATCGAGTCGGCGATAATGTCGCGACTGGGCAATCTGAAGGCAGGAATTAGTCTCCGCTCTGTTAGGTTCAAGAAACACTAGCAAAAACTCACGAGTACCGCATGCCTGCAACCGGGGGTTCGTGAACAAGAAATATGGCGCCGAATTTCAAAGCCACTGACCGTCTGTCCCCATTGTTATGGCGTCGCTGACACCAATTGTCGAAAATATTAAGCCTATCATATCTTCATCCTTGCAACCACTTTTTACGTGCTGCGCCAGGTCCATCTACGGAATTTGTAGGAGAACAAGAATGCAGCAGCAGTTTTTCTTACCAGATGGGAATTGCATGGATTTCCTGCATCACAAAACAGATTAATCTTGAGAGACCGACAACTCGACAAAGACTGGCACCTTCCCACCAAATCGGGGAAATCCCGATCTGCGGCGGTCAGATTTAGATCCTCAGGGCACCAAAATCCAAACCTGGGGCTTGTCCATGTCCGCCTCTGTGAGGCCGACAGCATAGACTATGCAGAGGATTATTTCGGGTAGTGAGCTAAAACACTATTTGTGCACTGACGCATGGCCTGTGCGCCGCCTCGCGCCTGGAGCAGCTCAACGCAAATTCTCTTATTCAAAACATCGAAAACTAACCTTGTTCTCCGTGAGCTGCGCCGAGATCTTATTCAACTTTGCATTGGTAGGTTCTCCAGACGGCGCTGTTGGCAGCGAATGGCTGTTTTGCGAGTCAAAAATATGCACTGGTTGTGCTTAAAGGCACCCACATCTGTACGCCCGGCATTGCACGATGAGTGTGGGTGGAGAGGTAAATGATAACCCGGCGAAGCCGCTCATTTTGCTCAGGAGGTCAAAAACGTTTTGAGAATCTGGGGTACGGGCCGTGGGCCCGGAGTCTCAACCAATCATGTCGAACGCATCGGTCAGGCCGTTCAGAGCAATAATACAGAGTCCTCTATTAGCATTACTACGACACTAGAACTCGAAACCTTCCCTGCGGAAGACGTCTAGGCTACTTCCCCGAGTCTCAGGTTGAGTCAAATCGGCAAGGTCTTGCCGTTCCTACACGATTCCGTTTATTTTCTGAACCAATGGTGAAAACTTAACACTCACCATGGTGAGGAAGGCACGGCGGAGCGTGAACCAAAGTTGATCACTTGTCTCGCCTCCGCCGGAGGTCTCTTGCATACTCAGTGCACCCAAGAAGTGCTCTGCCGCCTCTTTGTATGCACCGATGTTGAGGCCTGCCGAGGTTATTATTATTGGTTAGAAGAGCGCCGGTACACGAAGGAAAGTCTAGGTACGCACATGCAACACCAACATTGTAGATCGCGCGAGTGTACGTCGGGCGTAACTGCAGGGCCTCCCGATAAGCACCGAGGGCTTCCTCTGGATGACTTCCATTCGAAAGCGAAGACCCCAAACGATTCCACAAGACGAAGTCTGTGGGGCGCACTGATAGAGCGGTCTCGAAGCAATCTTTAGCGCGGTCGTACTCGCTGTTAGTATAGAACAGTATTCCCAGCGCGATTTGGACGTCGGCATCCATCTCCCCGCGGCTGTGCTGCGTCCGAGCGAGATCGATAAAGACTTCAGTGAGCTTCGTGTGCGTGTCCCAAACGGCGTGCGAAGAGACGGCCGTGACTGTCTCCGCCGGTATGGGGTGGGCCGGGAAGCGGGATTGGATCCAACGAAGTAGCATTGCGTGCGAAGCCCGGTCCATGGATTCGTTGGTGTACGAGATTGCCAGGGACTGCGATAGCGAACGGATATTAAGCGGGTGAGCGCAGGAGAGGAGATCACATACCAGCATTCCAACGCCAGGAGCGCCAGCAGCTTCCCCTCGCTTAACACCCTCAGCGAGCGCGCGCATGCCTGCCTCCTCTCGCTCGTCCATGTTCCTTGTTTCACCCAACAAGATCCAGGACTCGTAACCACCTTCACCGAACTCCCCCTTCTGGATGGCAGCTTCCAGCAGAAGCGCAGCCTCGGAGAGCGATCCATTCTGCTCAAGCAAAGCTTTCGCTTCAGTGAGATGCGAACGGGCGGGTGCCTCCGGTCCCAGGTATTTGTTGTTTTGCTCTAACGAAGGTGTCAGCCGACAGTCAGGCAACCCGGCAAGAAAAAACATACCGAAAACATAATCACTGAGAGTGGGGATACCCTCTGGGTCAAATTTCAGGGGGCTGGATTCCAGATCCTCCGAAAAGTCCCCGATCCCGCCTTCCCACGCACTTTTCATCGCAGCACCATAGTCATAGTCAAGATCGTCTCGCTGAGCCGACATTAGTTGGTTGAATTCTGCCTCCCATTTCGCGAGATCTTCCTTTGGCGGAGGCAAATCCGAGTTTTGAAGCTGATCCCAAACTCTGTTTTTCGATGAGTGAGGTCAATTTTGGATTCCTGGTCCGTTGCTAAACTCGAACCTCTTGAATTCCGGCGCCGAAGCGTCTTCAATTTTGGTTTGCTCTAGCGCTTCTTCCAAACCTGTTGCACCGTCCTGAACTTCTTCGATTCGAGCAGTTTCAACTTGTGCTTGGGCGGCGGCTATCTGAGCGAAAGCGGCCTCAAAGTCGGCCTCCCGGCTCTTGCCCTTGCCATTCATCGGTTTTGCTTGGAATTGATTTGTCATTGTGGGACCGTACATGCCCATGCTCATGCCCATTCCCATAGGCCTCCCATACTGGCCCATGGAAGGCATGTATGACGGCCGTTGCTGGTCTGGAGACGCTCAGCCAACGCGTTCAGTGGTCCGTGGCCTTTGACTCACAATCCGGATGCGGCATTTGCTGCTGGGCCGACGGAGGCGCCATCGAAGTTTGAGGTGCACCAAACTCTGCGGCCCAACCAACTGGGGTAGCACCAGCCTCAAACCCGCGCATATGTTTCTGTTGTTCCATGAGCCACACTTCGTTCGCCTCCGAGGGTCGGGCGCCTAATTCGTGAAAGCGAGCAAGTTCTGCGGCATTTGGCGCGCCGAATGCTGGGCCAGCGTTGGAACCCGATTCAAAGAATTGACGCGCCATTGCAAGGTCATGTTGGCTTGCACCCGCCGAGGACGTTCCAGGTAACTGATGGAGCTGAATTGCGTTGAATATAATGAGCCACCTGAACGCGCGCTTGACTCACCCGTGAGGAGGAAGGCCCTGCAACTCTGTCCTAAGGTCTGGTTAGATAGATATAAATCAAGACAGGTCGATGATGAGCGAACCTGCTGAAGACTTCGGTCCCCTTCAGTATGCTTGAGAACCTGAGACAGAGGATTAAAGGGCACTGCGCACTCGGCGCCTGAAATGAGTCCCTCGAACGACATTGTATGCAGTGGTCGGGGCTTGAGCCTGAGGACAAGACGGGGTTTACGAATCTGGCTCGGAGCGGCAGAGCCCGGACGGAAAGAAGCCGAATGCCGATCAACGAACAAACATGTTCTGTTCTGTTCTGTTCTGTTCAATTCTGTATTCTATATACGCCGTTCCTACTCGCTACTTTAAAACCGAATCCATGGCCATGGACTCTCCTGCGTCCCCGCCTCTCGACCAATATTTTCCAAGTCACTGGCCGATTCATTGGTCGGGTCAAGCGTATGGTTCTCACCGCCAATAGGGGACTAGGAAGCTCCGACTCCGTCGGAACAGACCTTGCTTGCACAAAAGCTCAGCGCTTCTAGCCTGGAGAATTTTGCTAGCTCTGCCAGGCCATTGGCTCTTTGAAGAATTTTTCACATGAGTCGTCTGGTTCGAACGTTGAGTCGTGAAGTAATGTCGGGTTTGAATTTATGTAAAGTAGAGGTACATATTGGGTAACAGGAGGTCCAGACAACTCGATGTCGGGAGGATTAGGATCACCGGGTGACCCAAAAAGTGGTGCCATTATGAGGGTGGAGAGACCTTGACAAGCAAGGTGACCCACATTCGGGGCATCTGGTACGCTCCACCGCGCCCCCGCACTAACGAACTTGTTAAGTAGATTGGCCAGCGGGAACAAGAATATTCACTCACCTCGCCTATCACATATACGTGCCCCTGAGGACATTTGTAGAAGTGGCCCGTATGCGCTATTGGTACATTCAGCACGGAATAATAGGTGGGAAAGGGAATCCTTACAAAAGTTCAGTGCCTGCACGACCGCCCTCTGCTCGTCGAAGGTCACTGGCTGGTGAAATGTGCCGCTGCGGATACTCTTCTCCATCTTCATCCACTCACTCACAACCACGTCCGCAGTTTCCGAGAAATTGTCTCGGATCCAAGTTTGACGGTCGTCCGGCAATCTCGCAATATGTTTTTCGACGGTGGTGGCAATATCGCGCTCTGCATCGAATTTCTCCCGCTCGACATCGTCCAGGAGTTTTGCGCGAGCTTCCTGCATTTTACTGCTTGCTCGCACCATCTCGAGATTGAATGTGAAGCGGTTCAATCGTGCTCTCATCGTAAAAAGCACGCTCTTCGTCATCTGCCTCCGGGACTCGGACTGCTCAGCTATCGAATACGCCTGCTCTGCGTCTCGTAGGCAGCTGTCGAAAAGGAAAAGACCAAAGGATCCCCACTTCTGGCGTTCCTCTGTCGAAAAGTTGTCTCCCTTCTTATCAAGGAGCTCCGACATCCACGTTCTGGCGAGATCCCCGAGGATGAAACGAAGCTGGAGCGTGGCCCAGAAAGCTTCGACGAGGAAGCGCTTGTCTGCCCGGGGCTGTAATTGCCCAACCTTCATCCTCGCCATACGCATCGCATGCTCCTGAGGGCGTCGGGGTGCCCGCGCCGGGTCGGCAACAGCCATCTCCATCTCCTTGTCGTATAAACACGAAAAGGCTGCTTCCCATGCTTGTGCGTGCGCAGAACGTGTCGCGGCAACCTTCATCGCATTTGCATACATGTCCGTCAAGTTCCGCGTAGTGCGCTTCCAGAGGTTTGCAAGTGCTGCTGACACGTCGTGAAGTCCCGCCGAAGGAAGGAGTTGGCCCAAAGGCACAGGAAGATCCCGGGTACTGCTCAGAACTTTTCTCCGCGCCCTTGCCCGTACTTTCCGCTGCTTTTGGGTGCTCGAGGAGGTCGATGGGATGCTCAGGCGAGCGGTTTCCCGGTTCAAAGCTTCCACCATCGTATTCGGCGAAATCCCTGACATCGACACGTGCAGTTTATTGAGATTACGTGTCATGCTCGAGATGATGTTCCTCTCGAGAATCTCCAAGTCGGCGGATTTGAACACGCGGCCATAGCGGGGCGAAGTGATTGCTTCGCGGCAGGTAGGGCATGCGGGCGGTGCTCTCGTCTTACCCCCTGAATCTGGGGATTGCAGACCAACCCATTTTCCGTCGACACTGCTATACCACTGCTGTAGTTCACAAATGCCGTCCAGCGACTCGACGGTAAAGACGTGCTTGCAAGCTGGGAGGGTGATGAGCAGCTCATCCAGACCGCCAAGGGTGGGTTCAACGTCGTCAAGGGTCCGGTAAAGGATAAGATCAACGACGTCTTTTCTGCGATTCTCGGGGGCGCAGACGTGGCACATTTGGATAGAGCAATCCTCTCCACAAACTACCCGAAAAAATTAGACTCGTGTGTTTACGATGTGCCGATTTCCTACCTGAAGGGCATTTGTGACCGCATCGAAGAGAATTTGGACACGGTTCATCACAAGGGAGGCGGGCACAGACCTAGCAATTAATTATCAGCACCCAGGGAGTAATTCTGGTCGAATGAACGCTCACAGATCCGCATGGGAGAGGGCATTTTTTAGCCTGATGTGGGCAATCCCTTCTCGAAATGTCAATTACGCAACAACATTGTCTAGGGAACCTTACCAGGTACATTCTTTCATGCATGGAGAACAAGGGGTCGAGCAGTAGGACTGACACTCCGAATGGCTGCACCTTTGCCGGCACTGCTTTTGACATGTGGTGGCGCACTCATGGTCCCTCGAGCAGGTTCGGCCACAAGTATGCCCGCAGTAGAGATTTTTCTCGCAGGGGTGTGTGTCGTGTTGGATCCTATCGATAGGTCCTAGCGCCGGCTCATTGAATCTTTGGCAGACACTGCACTTCGAGTTACAAGACCGCCCGCAGCAGGACATGACCCCGTCGCAGGTATGCGTGCACTGGGCTTCCGAAGGATCGGATGAGCACATCATGTCGGCGGAGTGCTCGCACGTTGGGAAATTCTTCTTGACCAAAACGGTGCAGAAGAAGTCATCAAGGTTGTCCAGCCGATGGCTGGTAAAATGTAAGAATTGAAGATATTTTTTTTGAAAAAAAAAACACTGACCATTCGATGGAAGAAGCCGTGTGGCCGCATGGCAGTTCGATGTCCCTCACTGGAAATCGGCATTCTCCACAATCCTCGGAGCATCTCTTGGGACAAGGATGCTTCCGCGCACAAAGTCGGCGGCAGGGCTGCGGGCATGATACTGCGATGTGTCCTGGGTCATCCGGATGACACTGGGCCGCGCACTTCAACATATAGTGACTATAGTCTGATCTACATGGAGCAATGACATACCTTATAATGGCAAACGTGTCCACACTTGAGGCGAAAGTTACAAGGCTCGAGACAGCCACCGTCGGGGGCGAATAGTGGCAGCGTCCCCGGTTTGGATATCATTTCAACCTTATCAGGATGTTGATGACAAGAGACTGGAAAAGCAGTTCCGATGCAGTCTGCGCTCTCCAACTGCTCAATGACCTCGCACCACATCTTACTGCGAGAAGCGAGCTGTCCTGCGTTGCCTAAAATGAACAGGCCCTCTTTCGCCCGCGACAGCGCAACTGGAACCAGCGTAAACACTAGGAATAAAGGGTGCTTCAAACGCGCTCACCGTTCGTTCGGTTTTCA
The DNA here is from genome assembly GCA_029233265.1 of Mycena alexandri. Classification (NCBI taxonomy): domain Eukaryota; kingdom Fungi; phylum Basidiomycota; class Agaricomycetes; order Agaricales; family Mycenaceae; genus Mycena; species Mycena alexandri. The sequence continues at coordinate 919,724 of JARJCM010000004.1, forward strand.
GACTATAATGACAACGATTTAAGTATGTATGTATCAGTTGCGAGAGTGCTCGATTTACCACCAAAAACCCGATAGTCGGACGGCCATAGGATGGGGTAGAATCCAAGTCACCGTTTTTGGAGCCCGCGTTTCGAACAGTAGAAAGGATAACGATCTAAAAGCACGTTAGGGAGAGACGTAAATTAAAGCAAAGCACACACCTTTGCCTCCTCGCCCTGGTAATTGTCCACTAAAATTGCGAATGCGCGATTTAGTTGCCATACTCAATGACGAGCTGATTCACTTGCCTGTCCGGAGTCGAACCTATCGCGCGCTCTATTTAATTGCCATCATGACGAGCTAATTCACTTACCCGCTTGGTTACTTGTACTTGCTCAACTTGAGACTGGTCTGGACGATCCTCAATGATCTCCTCTTCTTGTTCAGCCAGATTCTCCTTGTCTCGTCCGTCAATGATGACGGCGACTTCATTACGGAGCGCGTCCCTGACACGGGCGAGCTGTCCAAGATACGCGCATAGCACCACGATGTCCCCCTCATCGGAATATCCTTGTCGTAGCAAATACAGAACAAGATCCTTGATCATGTCGACCTTTCGAAGACATTATAGTATGTCAGTGTTCCACTCGATGAGAAAGAATGTCTTAAGTACCTCGAAAGTATTATACTTGCTGGAAGATTCCTCTGCTCCGTCGTTTTCCCTGTGTGTGTGAGAAAAGAAAAAGACGTTGTTCCTGAAGCCGCGAACGTCGCGATATAATTTGACGAGCTTGTGATCTTCGAGTTTAGGATATAGGGTGTTCCGTATGAGTGACGATATGGCCGGTCGCATCCGCCTCTGGACATTTATTTGCGACATTGCAAGCCCGTTCGAAGCCAACCTCTCCATCAGTGACATATCAAATTTGAACAATTGCTTGCCGCGTGGATTGTCCATTGAGAGGGCTTTATCAAAGGACTGAGTACAGCTAAATATATAAGATGTTCACCTTACAGTAGTTGTTGAGTGTAGGACGCAGTTGAAGTGGATCCCCGATGAGGATGAGCTGCTCGACAGATGGCACAAGGCTGCCGAGAATATGTGCTTCAAGAACTTGTCCCGCCTCTTCAACGAGCATCACACGGGGAGCCAGGCTCTACAGAATATTATTAAATCAAAATCCAACTCGAGCAACGAAAGAGAAAGAGATTTCGTTGAAAGCGAGCAGTCGGCAACATTGCCACCATCAGATCCGGAGCAGCCGGCTGATGCATCGGCCAGCAATGTTGAGCTATCGGCCGAACTCGCCGAGACCGAAAATCTCAAGGCTGCTGAGTACGAACCTTGAGCAAGGAAGTCAATTTTGCAGCGCCTAAAGATTGAGATAAATGCCCGCGTCAAAAACTTGAAGGATTCAAACCAACCGGTGGTCGTGCATCCCACAATATCAATTTCGTTGAGGAGTGAACGTCGTATCTGTCAAAATTTAAAAGTGAGCACGACCACAGACAAAGGTACCGCACCTCGTCCTTTCCCTCTTGATATTTCTTGAGGACGCTTTCATGTTTGCTTCGGAGGGATTGGAAGTCCTGAAGTTGATCTTCGTGCAGCCTCTCACGGATTTGTGCGGACCAGTAAGCATTAAGCCTCCCTCGTTCCCGCCGAGAAAATGACCACATAGTACCCTCCGCTAACAAGGAATCCAGAGGACGGTCGGAGTTAGGAATAGAAGGAATGGACCCGCCGAAGAATGCCCTGGGATCTTTTAAATCGGCGACCTGGACAGGGGATATCGAGCGCTCGCTTGGACTTGGCTCTGCGTTCCTGCTGGGCGGCGACCGTTTGAAAGGGACATCGGAGTCGCTCTTTGTGTCCAATATCGGCCAATCCTTTTGCCAGATCTCTTCTTCTATGTCGTCTTCATCGTCGCTGTCTGTCAACTCGGCATCCGTGCTACTCCCCTCAGAACCGACCTGAACCCCCTGATCCTTCTCTTCCTCAACGGCCTCCAGCGCACTAAATCTGTTCCGGTTCTCTACCGCTAGCTCGTACTCGGCGTGCTGTTGCAGCGATGAGTCGAGGAAGTCCAAATCCCGACCTTTTCTCCAGAAAGCATACATTGAATCATCGTCAATCTCCACTTTGCCGTGTTTACCGGCCTGCATCCAAGGCGAGCCCTCGCCCTCGTCATCGTGCAGAGCAACCCGCAGAATTTGAATCCAGCTCGGTGGGCATAGATACAGATGTTCGTGATGCTCTCCGTACTGAATCTCGAGGTAAGACTCGAATTCACTCGAGGTGATGTTCGCAGCGACGAATGTCTTCATCAGTTTCTTTATTTCGTCCTCGACATTCTTCAGCTCTCGATAGTGGTGACCGAACGATCGGTCCAAGCGCGACTTCCCAGCGACCATTTCGATGGTGTCCATTGAATATTTGGAAATTCTTTCGTCCGCTGACCGAGAACCCAGTCGAACAAATTTCTTCGTGATGCCTGCGTCCAGGACGGACGTAAGCATATGATCGAGGGCGTGGTTGGTGAACGCGATCATGAGGATGGGTCGAATATTGTTCGCGAGTAATACTCGTAGAATTTCAACTCCAGTGTACGACTTTCGGAGACAAAGTGAATATCGGTGTCTTTGAATTCGATAAAACGACATACCTTTCCGGTCCCCGGAGGTCTAGTTGGCAAAGGCATGTCAGTGCGGACAATGTGGCAAAAACGAATGAAGTACCCTTGAATCATAGCGAGCTCTCTGGTCAATGTAGCGACCACGGCCTCGCACTGGCTTGCATCTAGTCGGCTTGTTTTGAGCTGAGTGCGGACTGAAGCGATGGAAGTGGGATCGGTAACATCAAGCTTCAAGTCGACAATGCCTGCCTGTGGAGGAAACAACGACGCCAGCTGGTATGTAAAGCCCGGCACAAGGGCGTATCGAGGTGGGGCAATATTCAATGACGATAAGAAGTCGCGGCTACGATGAACCAAGTATTGAGAAAATGGCAGGTTCTCAGGTTCCATGCGCAGGGCTTCCAAAAACGGTCTGATCGATTCGAACATCACCGACGACTCGACAAGGACTTTCGTCCCGGTTGAGCCTGCCGGATCATGATTCTTGAGAATGTTCAGAATTCGAACTTCAACGGCGGGATCGGAAAAAAACCACTCGGATGGAGACGCGGTCGTCGCCACCAACTTGTTTTGCAGACTCCTTCAAGTCGTTTAAGGAGCTCGCGACGATACCGAGGTGGACCTCGACCTTGTTCCCTCTCTGCCAAACGAGAGCCACCAGACCACCTTGTATCAAACGTTTCCCGCTTGCTCCTTCCCAAAACGCGACACGCGCCTTCGATTGTGATTGCCGAGCTCGCCCAGGGGGTGCATCAACGGAGAGCCCGACGGACAGGCCACGCCAGTCGGGAACCAAAGGTAAGAATGACACGTTGGTATAGACGTTGAACAACGCCTGCTCTTGCCCGGGAGTATGCCCCTTATACTTTCCGCCTCTTGTTTTGAGAAGGTGCGAAAGAATGGTTGGGCGAGAAGATGTGCTCTGCAAGTCCTCTCGGACCAGTTGCACGGAAGTTCGAAGAGGGGCAGTCAACTCTTCACGAAGAAGTCGAAACTGTATGTCGAGCAATCTCTCCATGCTTTCGACGGGTAAATGATGAGGAGCGTCGTGGAAATTTCCCGGGAGGAACGGGGAGATGCGGCAAGTGAGCTCTTCGTGGGTTGGCACAACTCTAATGTCCGCAATGTCGGCGAAGTCGTTGTCGTGACGAGGCCCCTGTGCTCGCAGTGGTCCAGGGCCCTCATACGTGATATTGAGGGCCGCAACTACACCCTCATGCGAACGGTCGGGGAGGGGAAAGGGAGCAGCGATGCGCTGTTGGCTGGCGCGGTCGATTCTACCTTGTTCGCGATCAACGATTGCAACAAGACGATCAACTTTAGCGCGAAGATGGCTGGTAATCTGGTCACGGGTGGAAGGACCGGCCTCTTTGAAGGGGTCATCGAACGATGACATGGATATTCCTTCGATCCAAGTCTCTGTCCACGTTTTAAGGTTCCGTACGATCGGGACCAAATTGGGGTAGGTAGCGGAAGCGTTTTTAAATCGAGTGAGTATCCTAAACGAATCAAGTTAGATCACTTGACATATGCGCGACACAGACCGCCTTACTCGAAGAAAACCACGGTTAACGATGAGATTACTTGACCCCCCAGCGCCGTATTCGTAGACGATGCAGGCTGATTCACATCTCTGAAAGAACGGGCGGCCATTATTTCCTGCATACACTTGTCCAGATTTGTGCACCAGTTGTTGAAGGAACCATCTAATATACGCATGTAAAGGCCGTTCACCAAGTGATTGAGAGTGCTCTTGACGACGAAATCCGACGAGTAAAACTATCCAGGAACATTAGAACAAGGGGGTGAGATTCACAAGAGATCACAGTACTTTGAGTAAAGGTATGTAACCGCGTTGGAAGGAAAGCTCTGATCGGCTCGATCCTGCGCTGCTGGAGACGGATGACCATTGAAAGATGTCCCCGATTCGAAGAAGACCATTGCCCTTGTGCCATGATCAGTTATCATTACGAAGTCAAGACGTGATTCTCATTACTGTCGCCAGGGAGCTCAGCAGGAGAGGACCATCCTCTGGTGCCTGAAAAAAATATTAGCATCAAAAGCGATGCAAGAAACACATCGACCGACCCAGTGAGGACCCGAGGCGTCAATGGAGGCCAGAGGAATGAGGAAGCTGTAGATGTCGTATGTCTTATCGAACCTGAAATCATCGCGCAAGAATTTCTTGAGATGGTTGTGAATCTCATTCGGAGACATTGGCTTCGCAGGGGGCGGAAAGAATACATCGGTCCCAGGCGCATTCAATTTTGCAAGACCTGCCTCGGTTAAGAACGGAGCCAAAGGGTTCGGGGTAGTGGGAGACGGCGGCCATTCGGGAGACGGTGACGAAGGCGATAACGATGGGTTAAGAGTGTGTCTATAACGACATTTGAACTCCCAACGACAGTTCCCTGCAGACCAGTAGATGTTGCAGACACCTGCCGGTGCGTTGGGAAGGGGCCCTCGGCGAGCAGCCGCCGGGGAAGCGGGTGGTTGAGACAATTGGTGTTCATGAGAAAAGGTACACTGGTCGCCTCGACGGCAACCTCCAGGTTTGTTATAGAAGCGACACTGTGGACGAGACATTTCTCGGTGGAGGGAAGGGGATGGAGGAAGAAAGGCGCCAAGAAGGGGCCTCGCTCTTGTAATCTGACGCTCGGCCGTTCATCTCTGTTATTACTGCTATAAGCGGAGGCGATCGCATGATTAGCGCCAGGTCGCAACCGGCAGGAAAGCTTGAAAGTGATTTCCGTCCCAGTATTGTCGTAAGGTGCGGGGAATTAGAATGAAATGAACCTAATGAAAGGCGCCAAGTGGCAGAGGCAGGGGGGAGTTCAGTGGGAGGGACCAAGGAGGGACCCGAACGCCAGAATTGTAACCAGAAATTCCCAAATTAGACGAACGGAGGTGAAGCGGCTCGGCAAAGTCCGGCTCGCCTGTGATTTCGACGCGATGCTCCTGCGACCACGAACGTCGGCCAGCTTCCGGGCTTTCCTTCGCGCATATTCCTCTGCGCCATCCCCTCATGCACTCGTCTTTCTGGAGCACCGCCAAGGGGTCATTGACTCGGCTTCATTGTCCGCGTTGACGGCAGCAGAACAACTGGGTGGACAAGTTACCGGTCTTATTATCGGCGGCCCAGAGCACGTCCAGGATGTCGTAGCAAAAGCCAAAAAGTGACCTACTTCATTCCATATTGTGCCCGACTTACCCGAAGATTTAGGCTGAAAGGCGTCACGTCGTTGCTTCACTCTACCTCGGCACAATATTCTGAACCGGCCGCAGAGACAGTCTCCCTTTTGCTGGAGAAACTTCTCTCAGATTCATCTCCATTCACCCACGTTGTTTCCGCGCACACTGCTTCTGCAAAGTCCCTTTTGCCTCGCGTTGCGGCGAGACTCGATCTGCCAGCAGTCTCTGACATCACCTCCTTGGAACACGATTCTGCCGCCAATAGCACAACTTTTACGCGGCCAATATATGCAGGCAATGCTATCGCGACAGTGCGAGCGCCTTCTTCAATCCGAATCAAAATTTTCACTGTCCGTTCAACCGCTTTTTCTGCTGCGCCATCGACGGACAGCGAAGCCGAGGACAAGGCGCTCGATCCTGTCGAAGTCGAGGACCCACCAACCCAGCATGTGCGGACCCTTTTGACCAAGTCTGATCGTCCAGATCTCGGTGTAGCGAGCCGGGTTGTGTCCGGAGGACGCGCGTTGAAGAACGCGGAAACTTTCGAGTCTACCCTCTACCCTTTGGCCGATGCGTTGGGCGCTGCGGTCGGCGCGTCGCGCGCTGCTGTTGACGCGGGATACGCAGACAACTCGCTGCAGGTTGGACAGACGGGCAAAGTCGTCGCGCCAGAGCTGTATATGGCATTCGGCATTTCCGGAGCCATTCAGCATCTTGCCGGCATGAAAGACTCCAAACTCATCGTTGCTGTGAACAAGGTACTTGCTGCGGACATGGAAACGACTGATTGTGTGCTAAATGAATCATCAGGACCCGGACGCGCCGATCTTCCAGGTTGCGGACGTCGGGCTAGTCGCAGATTTGTTTGAAGTTGTCCCAGAACTGGTCAAGAAGCTGAAGGAGTAGCTAATCCACGCATACGCATCGAAACCCCGCACTGTACACCCGTGAAGACCAAGAGAAGCAAATAAAATAATTAGATTTTGCCGATAAATATATTTCTAATCATTTCTCTCCCGGTCACTCTAACGGTGTGGTACAATGTTACAACGTCGAGGGTCGACGTGAAGATGTCTGCAAGGCCGAAGGGCAGCATTAGCGGAATCCAACCTGGGTCTTGTTAAATTTGGGAACAAGTTAGAACGCGGACGCATACCTCGTGCGTATTCGAGCGCAAAGCACCCTTCGTGCATTTTGTATTGCTTCGCAGTTCCCCGGGGCAGGTAATGCACCGTGCCCGGCGTATACCTCTCCATTTCCAGCGCACCCGGGCGGAAAGCCCACTGCTCCCCAACCAAAATATTGAAGTAATCGTCGGCGGTATGCAGACCAGTGTGGCCTTCCGTTCCGAGAGGCGTTCCAAAGATGATGAGATATTCAGTGATGCTGGCGTGGATAATATACATGGCACCCATTGCGCCGCCCGCATTATTGAACACCCATTCGCTTGAGTCGACGTTGATTTTGATTTGGTTGGAGGGGTACGTGAGGGTGAGGTTGGTGACAATGTGCTGAATCATCCCGGCTGTATCGTTTGGCGAGGACGCGATCGCTGCTTGTGCGAGCTGGTGCAACTGGGTAGGGTCGAAAACATACCACCGATGCTGAGGAGGCATAATTACAGGTCTGGCCTAGGTGCACGCAGTGAAAAACGCGTACCTTGATACTGTCCAACAGCCAGCCAAATACAGCCAAGAGCAAGCCAATTACGACGCGAGAGGCCCACTTGGTAAGGAGGTCTCCGGGCTGTTTGGTTTCGACGCGCGGCTTGGTAGTCTTTTTGCCGCCAGTCATGGTAGAAGGTGGAATGGGAGATCGTATGTACACACAGCGTCGTACCACATTTTCATTTTTCGGTTTGTCGCGATTCGGATCAGAAGGTCGGATCATAGCCACTGGCGTCCACGGCAAGTACTACTCCGCCTAGACGAGCGAATTAACTACATACTATACTCAGTCACTATCCATCGCAACGTCTCGGTCGTGTCTCGAATCCTGGAATGGCACGCCATGACGCTCGATCATGCGTTTATTGAACTCGGCAGCAGCTTCAGCAATCTTGACCAGGCGGGGGTCGCATATCGCCCATTGCTTCTGGTCCCGGAACACCGGACGGAAACGACGGCGGGGCGGCAGCTCGTGCTCCTCCTCGTCCGACGAAGACGACGCGTCGTCGACGTCCAAAGCGGAGAGTTTCAGGACACGGGCGGGGGTCACCATTTTTGTTTTCGAGGGAGATTTGGACGGCGACGATGGCAGGCGTTTTGCTTTCCGCGGCGTAGAGGGTGCGGGGGAAGCCTTGATTGGGGAGGATGTCATACTACGTATCGACTCCAAGGTGACGAGGGACGAGGATGCTGCAGTCTCGGTGACTTTCCGTCGTTTTGTCGGCGAGTCAGGGAGATTTGAGCCTTCTTCAGCGCCAGGGAACGTCACCTTGCGCTTCTGTGGCGAATCTCCTGAAGGCAGTGTCCTCAACGGTTTGGTTGGGGATTTTCGCGGGGAGACGGACACGCTTTGGATGTCTGCAACCATTTTGGCGTAGTCCTCTCGAATCTTAGCTTCCATACCGCGTCCGCATGCTTTCACGAATCCGTGAAACGCTCTCATATTCGTGGCGTCGGTTTCATATCTTTCCTCGAAGGACTTGTTATGAAACACGCGGTCTTGCTACAGCAATAATTCATGAGCCAGCCGATTTTTTAGAGTAGAAAGAACACACCAAGATAACGTTGCAAACCCAAATGAAAATAGCGCACGTTATCTCGTCGTCGCTGACGTTCCCGTACTTGTTCCCCTCACCCTCCAGCTTCTCCAATACTAAGACTTCCATTTCATCCATTAATTTGGCTGCGCGCTGGTTGATTGTCGAAGTACAGTGCGCAAGGAGGAGAGATTTAAAGCCCAAGGGTTTTCGCCGCGCAGGTTTCGGTGCAGCAAGTGCTTTTTCGACATGTTCGCGGAGCTTATTGAACTTCGCTTTGGACTGGGATGTCGCGATCCGAGCAGCCTCGGGAGTTACATTGGTGTTATTGAGCCTTGCACAACATGAGACAGAAAGAACAGAGCACGGAACTGTCACACACCTCTCCGAGGCCAAGAGCGCGCAGACAGCAGGCAATCCGGTACTTGTCTCCCCCAAATCGAAGCCAGAGCCGGCCGCAGTGTGGGCGCGAGCAATCTGGTAGATTTTCTTGGCTTCGTCCGCCGTTTTCTTGTCGTGGCACAGTTTTTCTATCGTTTCTATGTACCAGGACATCGTGGCGAGAAGGAGGGTCTTAAGCGTGCTGAACGCGTCTCGTCACCTCACGTGTGTTGGAGTGATAGCCGAATATCGCGTAAGCGAGCAAGTTTCAAATTTCAAAAGAAAAACAGGTGAAGATAATATGTAGCATCTAGTGAAAGGTCATCGCTTCCCAACAATTCCCATTTTATCCTTCCGGCCATTACTCTTTTTCGCGGCCTGCGACAAGGACATGTAGGCGTACGGATCCACACCGCCCTTTTTGATGTCACCGCCCGCTTTCTGAATATTCATCAGGAAACATTTAACGTGCAGTAGTACAATATCGCATACCTTGGCTTTGAACTCGTGCCCAAACTTCGGTTCTGCCCGTCGTTTGGCCTTTTTGGATTTTCCAGCGTCTCCATCACCCATCTCAACATCCACGTCAACATCTTCATTGTCGCGACGTCTTTTCTTGGTGTCTTTGTTAAACTTGACGCGTCCGTTGGCACCCCGAGTAAAGCCGTCGACCGAGGTAATGTTCTCCCGATACGCCGTGCCAGCAACGTCGACGGCAGCGTCGGGCTGCTCGGCATCACCACCTTCTTCGTCGATGATCATTTTGCCGGTATCTTCGTCAGTCTTGAATCGCGCAGCATCTTGCCCGGGCTTACGCCGACGACTTGAGGTACCATCTATACACTCTCAGAGCTGGAATGAAAAGATCAAGAGCAACGCATACGTGTGATCCGGGAGGCTGCTCCCTCGAGCAGATCCATGGGCTCGTCGTCGTCTATGCGGATCCTGGCACCTTGCTCGGACCCCTTCTTTTTCCCAGCTGGTGCTCGCGCTTGCTGAGGTTCGTCATCATCGCTGTCCTCCAGCTCACTCTCGCTTCCATATAGAACATCTTCGAAGGCGTCGCCGGCCGTCGGTTTGACGGCGGGCTTTTGACCGGTCAGTAAAAGATGGGTTTACGATATAGGGCGAACTAACCTCGTCTTCATCGTCCTTCCCATTCGCCTTCCTCCTCTTGGCTCTCTCCTTCCGCTTCTTAATATTCACAAGGACCTTCTTGGCCTCCTCCTCCCTGGCACACCCATATACTTCATCCCACCCAAAGCGGCGCAGCATCCGCTCGAAGATGTGCCGCACCTTCGCCTTGAAGTGGTTTTTGTGGTCATGCGACCAACCGAGCAGCGCTGGGACGAGGGTAGGGAGGTGTGGCCGGATGAGGTCGGCAGGGAGGGTGTGGATGGCGAGTTTGACGAAACCAAGAATGGATTTGACAATTTCGCGGTTCGCTGAGGAAATGAACACAAGGAGTGTGCTGAGAATTTCGGTGTGCATGCTATGCGGAATCGCATCTTGTTGGGTCTAGTTAATGAGGGTGATGATGATCAACAGAAGAGCGAACCTTTGAACTCGAAAACTAGACGTGAAATCGCAGTGACCGTCGCGCTAATCATGTGGGGACTGGCGCCAGCCAAACCACCGGCGACCATCGTCATGAACTCCTGAATATTGGCGGCGGCTGTGGAAGGAAACGGCGTCAATAATCGTTTGATAGAAAAGGCACAACGGACCGTCTTCCGCGCCATCTTCATCCATGCCATCCATGAGGTTCCTCTTTACCACTCCACCCTCATTCATCTTCCTCCCCATCGCAACAACGACATCAAAGGCGGCAGTCCTCGCCTTTTCTGATGGTTCCTTCGTCCCCAAGACGGCTTCAGGTATTAACGATGGTATTACGTGCATCGCGGAGGATGGAATTAGCGGAATCAGAAGGGTGAGTAGGTTGAATCGATCCTGAAGTGCGGTCAGCGCGTAGTATCTACCTCGGTGGCGGCCTTACCTTTTTCGCAGCGGGCGTTAGCCCATCGGCCAACTCGTCTAGCTGTTTCAATACAACCTCTGCATCAACTTGGACCTTTTGGGTCTCGATTAACCGCGTCAGAATCTTGTAGCCGCGTTTCTGGACGCCATTATCTTTCGCACTAAGCACAGGCGCCGAGAGACAGAGTTGGAAGAGTTGCTGAGCATCGGCACGTGACAGATTCGGCAGCAGAAGAAGAACCAAGTCCTGAGTCGTCGCAGCCTCACTGCCACCCTCGATACTGCTGTTTCGACTCGGTTGCGCTGCCTGGCTTGCCAGGTTCGCTTTCAAGAGTTGGACCACTTTAATGTGGGCTTTCGCAATTTCCTGTCGAGACATGAGAGCGAACTAGATTAGGTGGTGAAAATCGTACTTGTTCCCCGGCAATGCCGGCCCACGCAGTAATAACTTCACCGACGATACCTCTGTTGTCACGCCCCACGGTTCCAAAGACGTTGAAAAGGACAGCGAGCCAACTCTCTGTTTGCGTCCGAAGATACGCGATGTTCTCCGTTGCTTTGGCTGCGTCTAGACCACTGGGATTTGTCGGCACCGGGTCGGTTACGCCGGATGCAACAGCAACGTTTGAGTCAACCATGACTTTAAGTGCCTTGAGCACAGAAGGCCGAAGCTCAGGTTGGCCATAAAGCAATCCGGAAAGTAGTGCGGAGAAAGTGGGATTGAGGGACTGTGCGAGGATTAGATTGGCTCCGCTGATCTGCGGTCTGCGCACCTCTTTCAAGTCCGGGGTGGCCCAGCAGTAGCCGACTAGCCCGGTCCATATTTGACCGATAAGGACACTCCAAAGCTTCGCCTGCGACTGACGATCCTCCGACTCGGCTGTTTGCTGCAGTCCAAACATGCGCTCGCTCAACGGCACAAAGTATGAAACGAAATGGGACAGCGGTGATGGGTGAGGTTGAGGAAGGAGGGGCAGAAGGTACGCTCTAGGTTCGCGTCCTTCTTGTCTGGAGAGTCGTGAGCGCATGTGCTACTTTGAACATTGTTCACGTACCTATCGTCCGGTTCGAGGTTGAGAGGGAGCGCGGACAGTAGGGCCTGGGGACCCAGAACACGCATCGCTGCAGCAAGGACCGCATCCGCGTCTTCTTTGAATTCGAAACCCTTCTGTATCCTCAGGTCACCGACGTGTTTGATCAGCGGTAGAAGGAGGACTTCAGCAGCACTCCTCGTCCTATCCACTTTTTGGCGCAGGTTGGTGATGAGTGAAGAGATGACGGAGAGGATTTGCGGGATGGCACCAGCGTACGCTAACGCGTCCAACGCCTTGGTTGTTTGGGCGATGATTTTACCGAGTGTTGATCGCGCGTCTTTCTCTAAGAGCGCCGAGTTGACCATGGCGGGTGTTATGCACCGAGTGAGGAGATCTAAAGACTGGGCAGCAGCCTTTTTGGTAGCTGCGTCGGTTGACTCGAGAAACGACCAAATGGTTTTCCACACTCGACCGAGTTCAGCAGCGGCTGCCTCTTTGTCGGTGGAATTGTAGGAAACCATTGCCGTTCCGAGGACCTGTACCCATGCAGGGGAAAGTGTATTATCGGCCTTTGAAGGCGGGGAGGCCAATACGGCCTTCAAAACATCCGAGATTTGCTCGTTCACGTTAACTGAATCGTCTTCAATCGGGAGGGCAAATAGTTCTGAGAGGATAGAGTACGCGGATTGGGACAGATATGGATTCCCAAGGCGAGGAAGAGTAAGGAGCAGGTTCGTAATCGCTGGAAGAGACTACAGGATTTGAGAACAATGGCGGACATGAGAGATGGAAGATATTCACCGAAGGAGGTAGATTTGGAAGAGCTGGTCGCAGGAGTGCGAGGATATGAATCGCAGAATCGGCAGCTACGGGCTCCGAGTTTTTGGAGGATTTGGGGCGTGCGAAGGGCCCGGCGGTCACTTCCGACAAGGCGGATTTGATCCACTCGGCCACCCTCTCAGCGTACGGATGGCAAGAGAGAGGAGGTGGAGGATTGCCAATTACATCTCTAACGGTGTCCGCCGCCTTCCTCCGGACTTTTGGTCTTGGATCGAGGCACAATTGCAGAATAGACGCAAAAGTTTGGCGTATGCCCTGTGTCTCTAACTGAGAGCGGTCGAGGGCCAGCAGAACGGCATGATATAAGGATAACTGGGACCGCAAGGCCGGAGCATGCTCGGTCAGTGAGGGGAAGAGTGGTGCGGTGAGTGTGAGGATTGTGCTCAAGTTTGTGCGGACGACTGGAGGAGTAACGAAGGGAGCTACCAGCGCCAGAAGGTAGAGCTCTGCGGGGAGTATGTCTCCCTCATCGAGTCCGAGGTCCCTCTTCTGGACTGTGCTGTCGAGGGTAGTCAAAAGGGCGGCAAAGTAGGCGGTGGGGGATGGCTCGGTGTGCTGGTCGCGGAAGGTGGATTCAAGGGCGATGAGGAGGGTGGCGGGGGTCTTTTGGTGGGCCAAGGCCGAGTTTGTGTGTGGCCGTATCTTTTCCAGTGCCTGTTCCATTGAAAGTCCCGAATTGCAGAGTCAAAAAATTAGGTTGTCAATCAATTTTGACATCAACTCCCGCGGGCCGCCTAGCGTCCGGGCCGCCATCTCGCTCAGAGCCTCCAACGAACTTCAGCCAATTCAACTTGAGCCACAAATTGGCCACAACCTTTCTGCCGCCCGCGTCGATAATCTTGCATACCTGGGGCGCCCGAGGAGACCCACTCTCTTGGTGACCTACCACCGCAATGGCCACGAACAAATGGACTCCGACTCCCATATCCTATTGGCTCATACGCCAGCTCTTCAAATTTGTTCTCAAGATTTTTTATGGATCCATTGTCGTTGAGGGCACCCACAACATTCCTATTTCTGGGCGGCCGTGTATCGTCGCCGCAAATCACAGCAACTCACTGACGGACGCACTTCTTTTGGTTACATCGATTCCGCCCAAACAACGAAATATGCTACGCCTCACGGCCAAGGTGTGAACATATGCAGTGATACAACGCTCTTGCTTAGTCTATATCATTCAGGCCACGCAGTTTGGGCACCCGACATTTACGTCTTGGCTCATCGAATCGGCGGGAACAGTCCCCATCAAACGAAAAAAGGATTACGCCGACGGCTCCGCGGTACGCGCTCATGTATTCATTTCAGTAGCTTTTATGGTGAACATCGCGACTGCAAGGACAATACTGACATTATGGGAAAACTGATGGAGGTAACTTTGTGCACCTTGCACCCTGAATTAGTACTTATTTTCGTCCCAGGCGCTAGAACTGGGCGATGCCATCTGCCTGTTCCCGGAGGGCATGAGCAGGTACCACCCAACCATAGCCCCGTTGAAAACAGGAGGTTCTTCGTTTCTTATTGACTCGTTTTCTCCGTTTCAACCATTATTGACAGTGGCTCGGTTAATATCTGACGTCTTGACAAGAAACCGCAATAACCCTGGATTCGAGATATGTCTATTGAATTGCTCTGTGACTTACATGTTTGCTGTTATCTGTTATTCGAACATTCATGTTTTACTTACCCTCACTTCTAGGCACCGGCAGCATTTCCGTTCGGATGTTTTGGTGACTTTTCACCCTCCTATGACGTTTTCGCCAAAGGTGGTGGGTTTCACAGATGTGGCAGCTCCGAGCTAACACGCCTGAAGACGCATCCAGAACTTCTGGCTCCGATAGATTACATGAATATTCGAACCCTAACAGCTCAAATGCACGACCAGGTAAATTAGCATCGCCCCGACGGTACCGCCCTCTGATAGAGTGTAGATCAGCTCTGGGACGATTGACTCTCCGTCATGGGATCTCGTACGCGTAAGTAAATTGGCTGCCAGAATATACGCACCCCTGGGCACGCGTATGAGCCTTGGAGACCACGTTCGCGTCGTGCGCACCTTCCTCGAGGCATTCAAGGCCGCGGGAGACGCCCCCGAAACAGATGAAAGCCACCCCGAAGACGAGGATAAAACGGCAGCCGAGACCGCAGAGCTGGCACAGCTGCGCCTTGATTTAAGGGTAGATCTAACACGCCTTTCTTGCAGCCCGCTTCCTGACGTCCCTAGACATACCAGGATCAATTGGCGCTTTGGGGAATCAAGGATGACCGAATTCGACGCCAATCGCTCCCGCGCCACATAATCATTTCCCGCATCATCGTGCGACTTGGCTGGTCATTGTGTCTATTCTCTATCTCTATCCCAGGCCTTCTGCTTTGGCTGCCCATTTTCCTCACGACCTTTTATGCCGTCCACAATTTTAAGAAGGCCGGCTACAATTTCTTTGTGGCGTTGATTTTGTCTGACATTCCGTCAAGACGGGACCTATATTCGATACCTGGGACGAAATTGCCCAGTATAAGTGAGGATTTTTTTAGTCTTAGTTGGCCATAATTAATTTTTATTTATTCAAAAGACTCATCTACGGCCTCATTTCAGGGCTCTGCGTCTGGTTCGGGTCGTCGTTGCTGACGTTCCCGTTCTCAGGGTTCACATTCTTCCTCGTGCCTGCGTTGATGTGGATGACACTTCGCTGGCTGGAAGACGCTGTGTCTGCCTTCCGCGCGTTCAGTGCGCTGGTGCGTTTGCTGAGAGTGGGCAAACCAACCCTGCGCAGTATGCATGTACGGCGTGAAGATTTGCATGCGCGAGTGATGCGACTTGCGATCGATACCCTTGAGCTGCCAGAGGATCCTGAGACCTACTTTGCGGGTCACGGCGGGAAAGAGAAGGGGCGGGTGAGGGGCCGCTGGGAGTCGGGATCGAGATATTTCTCAATCAAGCGCCGACGAAAGAGGGATTGGAACGAGACTCTCAGATTGTACGATGTCGTCGACTATCCCAAGGAAGAGTAAATCTCAACTTACTTTCCAACGAATGTGGTCTGCGAATGTTTTCTGAAAATTGAGCGTGGGGTGGTACATCACTAAACTACGAATACGTTGTAGGTCAGAACGGTCGCGGTGTTGGTTGCGGTGTCGGAAGCGTGGGCGAGGACGAATTTGCGGACGCATGTGTGTAGAACAACTGCGCCGTCGACACGCTCGCAGTGCTATCGGAACTCATGCGATGTTGCGCCGGAGGAGGTACATTTATTCGCAAAGGCGGCCCGGGGGACGTCGGGGATGACACCGTTCTCAATGCAACTGGGAAAGCCTGAACGACGGGATTGAAAGAGGTTGGGAAAGCCTGGGCAACGGGAATGGAGGCTGCAGGCTCGACTGAGTCATCGCCCGTCTTCCACCGCACTTTGGCATATGTCTCGGGCGCTAGCTCGTCCCTGATCTGCGAAGCGCGCTGGCGCTTTGGCCACGCATACGTCCCCCCGGGAGATGAGGGCCATTTCGGCGTACTTGGGGACGCGGGAATGGGAGCTAGGCCCATCGTGAAGGGCTGGTACGTGCGCTCTTGAGGATCGCGCGGGGCAGATGCGACGGAGTATTCCGATGCCGAGTCGATTGAACGGACGGATGGGCCCCGCTTTAGTTGCGCCGCACTAAGGGCTTTCACATCAGCAACGGCGGGGGTTGGGATGGGAGGTGGTGGAAATGGCACGGTAACAATTGGATATGCGGTGAGTGGTGACCGCGGAGCTGGATCCCACTGCATCATCCGCGGTGCATGAAATGGCGGTCGACGAGGGGCCTGGTCTGGCAGTGTGGGAGTTCCCGTCCGAAATCCTGGCCGCTGAAGGTCCGTCATCAACTGCAGATATGTCTGCTCCTGCTGCCGAACCTCGCGGCCAACCAGATCATGCTGTTTTTGAGCCTCGCGATCGGGGGGAAGGGAAGGAGAAGCCGTCGGATACGTAGGAAGCGGGGGCCGGGGGAGCGTTAAGGCCGCCACGGAGAAGGAGGTCTTGTCAAATGCGCCTTGCATTATTTTGCGTTTGGATCGTCTGTGCACCAAGACGATTGCGACGACGAGCACAACCACGAAGATCACGCCCCCAACAATGATTGCTATGAACAGTCCAGGTGCAATATGAATGCCCGCATTATCCAGGAACTGCGAGGCAAACAAGGTGAGCAACGGAGGATGCTGGCAAGCCATGGTTGCGCACCTGAGCAAACGAACCCATAAGAGAAAGTCGTGAATTAAAAAGATAAAGATAAAAAAGGATTAAAAGGAAACAAAGGCGAAAGGGTGCTAGACGCGGCGTAAACCAGACGTCGGCCAGCTAAATAACTTAATTAGCGAGATAGGACTCTGGACCGGAAGCAGGGCATGGGAAGGATCAAGAAAGGATAGAGGTTTCATGTGTGTCTCGGTCTCGGAATTGATATGTTCGCCAGTTGGTTGCTGTTAAGATTGCTGATGCCGGTGGTAGTCGCGATGTAAGCAGCTTGACGAGAATCTGTGGGGGCGGGAGACGATATCTGGCGGATATACAGTCACTGTCGGGAAAGGTGGCTTGGATTTGATTCATCTTCTTGGAGGCGCTAATTCGTTGTCAACGTCGGGTTCAAAAAGGGGCTATGTAGTGGCGGTGCGCGTCCGGATCTTCGGCCCGCTGACCCGGTGCGCACGTGTCACAGTGTGATTTTTTCGTTTCCCTTCAGCTCTCTCTGCGACGTGCGTCGCCGCCGGGCACTTTCCTCGCTCGACACCACCCTAGATCTATCTTCACCCCCTGCTAATCTTGTATCGGCTTCAGCCTTTTGTACTTGGCAACCCTCTCGGTTTCTCTCTGGACTTGTATTCATACCCACTAGATGTCTCCTGTTGCAATGCCCGCCACCGAAACTACTCATTTCACGCCATTTATCGAGGCTCTCCGTGCAGCCCCGACGGCTCCAGGTGCGCAATCTCGATTCTATCCGCCTTGATCATTGCTTACGGTCTACGAATTCAGAGGCAAAGGGCGCCGCCGATCGGATCGCTCGCGAAGTCGCAAAGACCGGTCTCCAATCCCTCGAGTGTGTACTTATCGCAGCTACCCGTTGATTACTGCTCAACTCGAACCACTTTCAGGGACGAAGGTCTGCTCAAAACTCTGCATGCTTTTGCAACCAACAAAAAATCCGGATATGAACGGGAATCTGCTCCCATCGCCTTCCAATCTCTCGCTAATATCCTCGGTGCACCAGTTGCACCGCTTCTACTTCCGTCCCTCCCGGTTCTTTTCGAACTCTACATGGACAAGGGCGATGTTGTCCGTATCGCCGCTGGAGCCGCCGTCAAGGCCATCCTCAAACTATTTCCTCCTGAAGCCACTCGCGTCGTCTTCCGAGAACTCGAGACTATTATGGCCAACGGAAAGTGGCGGTCAAAGATCGGTGTCCTGGACGCCTTCCGATCTTTCGTGACTCCCGCGAGAGACGCAGTTGGGGCCGAGTTGGTTTCCGTACTCCCGAAAATAGAGGCCGCCATGCATGACACGAAACAAGAAGTGCGTGATTTTATTTCCGTATTTACTGCTTGTAACATTACTCTGGCTAGGTTGCAACGGCTGCAATAAAATGCGCTACATCCTTGTGCACCACCCTCGCCAACCCCGACCTTACTCCCCATATTCCGGTTCTCGTGAAATGCATGGCCAACCCGGACTCAGTCCCGGCTTGCATTAAAGCTCTATCATCGACCACATTTGTTGCGGAGGTTACGGCACCAGCTCTAGCTGTCCTCGTCCCTCTTCTCATACGTGCTCTCAACGACAGAAGTATGGAAGTGCAACGCCGGACGGTGGTTGTTATCGACAATCTCGTGAAACTTGTGCGAAACCCCAAGGTTGCAGCCATTTACTTGAGCCCTCTTGTCGAAGGAACAGATAAGATCGCCAAGGGCGCTGCTTTCCCAGAGGTCGGCCCTTTTCTCAGCTCTTTTTTTTTGTCTTCTCACCCCACTTCGTAGGTCCGGGCCTTCGCTGAAGCAGCTCTTGAGACCTTGCTCAAATCCGGTGCCTCTACCTCTGGACCACCGACCACCCACCGCGACGTCGACGGAGAAACGGCCGAGGCCCTCTCCACTTTGCTAACTCTTCTTCCCAAAGAGGTGGCGATCGTTGCGCCAACTTCTCCGAATGGTCCGCACACTCCTAAATACACCTTACTCGCTCGATCCCTTGCCTTCCAATCATCTTTGGTTGCGGATCTCGTACACGAACGGCAGTTCGGAGATAGGAAAGTTTGGCACCGATGCGTCGGCGTTTATCTCCAGCCGTGGTTGGATGCTGAACAGGGCACCGCGTTCGGCGAGGCGGTCCGTTCTCATTTCCATGCCATCGAACAGGTAATCTCCTATTCCTGTCAAAATAAAGCGCGTTAAAATTCACTCCGTTTTTTCTAGGCCAAATACGTTCAGGTCAAGAATGACGACGAAGAGGGTGAAGTCCTCTGCGACACGCTCTTTTCTTTAGCGTACGGAGCTCTCCTTCTACTGTCGCATACCACTCTGCGCCTTATCCGCGGTCGGCGATATGGTATCCTTGGGACCAATGGTTCTGGAAAGTCGACCTTGATACGCCAGCTCCGCGACGGCAAAGTAGAGAATTTCCCGCCCCCTGATCAGCTTCGCGCTGTGATGGTCGAGCACTCTTTGCAGGGTGAAGACGGGTCCCTATCGGTTCTCGATTTTATTGCCGCTGGTAAGCGAACCTGCTTCAATATTGCCGTAACGCGGTCTGACCGGATTTTCAGACTCAGCTCTTGCGGGTGTGAGCCGCTCTAAAATTCGAGATCAGCTCGTGGAGGTTGGGTTCGACGATGCACGGCAATCCGACATCGTCGGTGGCTTATCCGGTGGTTGGAAGATGAAACTCGAACTTGCGAGAGCGATGCTGTATAATGCTGACCTACTTCTTCTCGATGAGGTGATTACTATTTTTTGTTCCAGTATTTGCTGTTTTACTGACAAACTCTCGAAGCCCACTAATCATGTTCGTGACTATATTTTTCAACCGTCCCGCTTTAATCCGTGTTTCTCCAGTTGGACCGCGCCTCTGTCAAGTGGCTCGAGCAATATCTCATTGCCCACACCAATGTCACCTGTCTTATCATTAGTCACGATTCAGGGTAAGTCTTTGGCATTTTCTACTCGACTCATGTGGTCGGTCGTAACCACCACCCAGCTTCCTGGACAACGTCACGACAGATATCATCCACTACGAGACAAAGAAGGCGAGTACATTCGATCCTTGGTGGCGCATTTGACTGACTGCGGTTCATTTCAGCTTGTCTACTACCCCGGGAACCTGTCTCATTTTGTTGAGCAACACCCAGAAGCCGCGTCGTACTACACTCTTGCCGCCACCTCCGTCAAGTTTTCATTCCCGCCACCGGGATCCTTGATGGGTGTTCGTAGTAACACTCGCGCTATCCTAAAATTGTCGGGTTGCACTTTCACGTACCCTGGCAGACCCACGCCGAGTTTGTTCAACGTCAGCTGCGCCCTTTCATTATCCAGGTGGGTTATCTTTCCACAACTACGCCGCCTAGACTTATTTTCCTTGTATAGTCGCGTCGGAGTTGTTGGGCCCAATGGTGCTGGTAAATCGACACTCATCAAGTTGTTAACCGTTCGTCCTTATTTTCGTTTCCCCCTCACATTATTTACCGTTGTTTGGCAGGGTGAAACCATTCCTCAGGAAGGGACTGTTTACAAACACCCTGCGCTCCGAGTCGGCTACGTTTCTCAGCATGCCACACATCATATAGAGCACCATCTTGAAAAAACTGCGATCGGTTATATTCAATGGCGGTTCCAGGATGGACACGATCGTAAGTTTTTCGCACGATCTGTGGCTTCTATACTGAAATAAACATAGGTGAACTGTTGGAGAAGGCCACACGTGTATTGACACCAGAAGAAAAGCTTGTGCTAGACCAAGAGTGGGTGGGCAAGGATGGATCTAAACGGAAACTAGAGGTTTGTTTTGCTTTCCATGCTGCCTTGGGAGGACTTGAACCGATTGCTTTGCGTAGATGATTATGGGTCGTCAAAAACTCAAGAAGTCGTTCCAGTATGAAGTCAAATGGCGCGGATTGGACCACAAATTCAACACCTGGGTGGGTCGGGACGACCTGATGACCAAGGGATTCACGAAACTTGTTCAACAATTCGATGATTTGGAATCCTCCCGGGAAGGTGCTGGCTCCCGTGACACCTCTGCCCACCTCGTTCGCAAGCATTTGGAGGATATAGGTCTCGACGGAGATATCGCGCAGTACAACGAGATATCTGGGTTGTCGGGTGGTATCTCATATCCCGTTCTTCTGCATCCTTCGCTCACAAGAATCACTAGGCCAGAAAATTAAACTCGTTCTCGCGGCGTGTCTGTGGAATAACCCCCAGGTGAGTAAGCCGCCCCATTTCGACATATTTTGCCAATCCACTCTAGATATGCGTCCTCGACGAACCCAGTAACTTCCTTGACCGAGAGGCTCTTGGTGGGCTCGCCGTTGCCATCAAAGAGTGGGCTGGCGCTGTAGTAAGTTCACCGCGTGCTATTTCCCTTTCGTTGGCTCATTTCCGGCAGGTTATCATTTCACACAACAACGAATTTGTCTCGGCATTATGTCCGTCTCGCCTCCCTCCCTCTGATTGGATTATACCTTACTTTCTAACAGGTCCAGAGATTTGGAACGTCGATGGCGGTCGGATGACGCACCAGGGCAAGGCGGCAGTTGTGGAAGACGCATTCCTGGACTCCAAATCACCCAAGGGAAGCGGAACGAATACTCCTGCACGGTCTAGGCTCGGTACCCCTGTCGCTTCGGCGAACGGGACGCCAGTCGGTAGCGGCGCTGAGGACAACGGCTCACCCAGGAACATGGTCAAGAAAAAGAAAAAGATGACCCGTAACCAGATGAAGGCGCAGGAGGAACGCCGGCGTCTTAGAAAGCTGGCTTGGCTAACTCACGGTGGTCCCAAGCCCGAGGATACGGACAGCGACGTTGACCCTTGATGATTCACCAGTTTCCAGGCACTCGACTAATACATAGATTACTACTAGAGTTTTAGAGTTCGATATTATGCCGTTCCTTTGTTTGGCATCCGCTTGCCTTCCAAATAACGCCAGATTACTAAAGAGGTAATTTTCTCCAATTTTTCAACTTTTAAAACCCTCTCGTCCTCTACATCCGGGCTAGCAAGAATGGATTCTCTGGGATTCGGTTGCATCCTCCGGGCTTCGGTACCATTTCTGTCTTAATCCACAGGCGAGTGTTCTAGATTACACTGGAACCAAGGTAACATCGGCCTCCGGATCGTGCACTAAACCGGATTCTGGAAACAAGAACAAGGTCAACAACTCCATGGGCAAACCCTGAACGCCGAGATGAATTCATTTGGAACGTATGTTGATAGCCGCTCAGCGCTGGACGGTGGACATGGAGCCTGCCAAGGTGCATCAGCGAGATTCTTGAGACCGAAATGAATTTCATTTCAGCCCCGGCCACTGTGGTATCACATCTTCTCAGAGAAGTCTTGCATTACTTCTGTACGTCCCTTACTACGATGTATTATGACCGCCAGGGCACCATCCGCGACATTGTTTCGAGTATAGGGCATCCTCCCGCGAAGCTCAATTGACTCTTGTTCCATTTGTGTACCTTTCAAGTGGTCTAGACTTGCTCCTTTTTTGAATAACTTGCCTCCGCGGAAACTTTGTTCGCGAGTGCTGCAGAGCCTTCTGGCTCAATCACAGAACTAACGCGGGGGAAGGGCGCGCGAGATACGATAATCGCTTCTACAAGTCGTTCGATTTCTCTCTAAGGTATGTATGATGAGGGTATAAGTAAATAAAAATCGTCCAAAAACCGTAATAATCTACTGTAGTAATTAATAATGAGTACGCGAGTCCGTTTAATAGAGTAGTACGATTCTGGGGTATCATTAAGTAAGGCACACGTTAGAAGAAGCAAGAAAACTGGGAGATGAAACCATCTCAAGATGTACGAAGTTGGCAACCGATAGTGTCAGCGCCATCTTCGAGGATCAACGACGTTTTCCTCCTGACTTCGACCGCGGCGATGCGAGGACGAAGGCATCTGAGAGGTCGGGGAGCGCGAGCTCTCGTAGTCCATGTCATCGAGCATGTTTTCGTCGGTCGACAACGAAAATGACTGGTGGGTAGTCGAGGATTGTCGGTTTGTCTGCCGCATCGACTGTCGTTTGTTTTGGAACCTTGAACTCGTTATGAAGTTGAGAACGACGCCGAGGAATCGAGTACTCACCAAATCTGTACGCTCCTCGGCGACATATCCAGAGCTTTCGCTAGGGCAAGGCGTTCTTCTGTCGAAGGGAATGCCGTGCGCGCATAAGTATCATTAAGCACTCGCAATTGAGCGGCATCCGCTCGTTTCCGTTTCTTCTTGACGGCGGGCTCCTCGCTGCCGATGGGAGAGACCGGAGGGGGTGTGGGAGGGGAGGTGTGCGAACCCCCGCGCCCATAGGGCGATACGTTGCGAGGGTCATTTGCCATTAGCTGCGGGGGGAGTCCCGGCGCATAGCGCGGGTCGCCAACATGGTGATATCCATAAGCGTTGGTGGAGGGGTAGGCAGTCGTGTAGGACGGGGGGTATGATGCAGTGGGCGAGCGAATGTGGTTGTTAGCAGATCCATTAAATGCGGGGTTCGGATAGGACGAGGCCCATCTATCGTCTCGTCCGGGCGCTGGAGTAGTGCTCAGTGGCGGCAATTTTCGGGGATCGGACTGGTGCCCCGGCGTTACAGTAGCGGGCCGCTGGGCATACATAGCAGGGTACGCCGGCTGGGCAGAGTATCTGGCGTCGTCGTAGTAGGGAAAGGCAGGCTGTGTGGTCATGGCTTGGAGCAAGTGGGGTTAGCGATTCAACAAAGGCTTTGTACGCTTTCGCTCACGATTATTGTTAGGCTGCCATTGATTGTTGAATGATTGATTATAGTCGAACCGCCCGGGAGAAGCGCGGGGTTGTGAATATTGATTAGAATGCGGGGGAGCTGCTAGCAAATTGAGTGTTGCGGTCTAGATACTAGGTAGAAAAAACAGACCTGGAAAATGTGAGATTGGAAACGCCGAAGAAATAGGCGGTAGAAGAGTCCGCCCACCCTGTCCCGTCTGGAAAAAACCGCCGCTCTGGTCCGCAGCAGGAGTTCTTGCTCGATGGGTGTAATAACGATCATCCCGGTTCGACATAGTTAGTGGAGTAGATAGTTAAACGGAAGAGGAATGGGGAATATTATGTAGGGATTGCAAGTTGTCGGTTGGATTTAAGTATTAAGAAACACGCGGCTCGCATTCGACGTAGTGACTCGGGGCGCGCTTGCGACGGAGCGATGGCAAATCAGGAACAGGTTGGAAACGAGGAAGGCATGGAGAGAGCCACGAGGTGGTGTGGCAGTTTGAAGCAGGGCAGAGGGTGGACGAACGCGTAAAAACACAGGTCGATGCGCAGCAGGGAGTGAAGAGAGGCCGGCTTATGGCTGGCTTGTTTAACCAAAAAGCTTATTATTGTTTTGGTCGAAGGAGGTAACCTGGAACAAGCTTCGTGAGGGGGTCATGGGAAGCCCACCTAACCGGACCTCTCTCTAATTCTTCGCAAAGCAGTGCAGTACACATGTTCGTTACGCTTGTCATTAATGACTCGGCGGTGGCCTCGTGCATGCCAGATGCAGGTCGCCGCATCGGATATGTTATATCTGTAAAATCGGGAGAAAAGGGTCAGGGTTGAAACGCTGTGCTGGACAGACCCCTACACGCCACCTCAGTTGATGAGAAGACAGCCCCGGATCCACAAAAGTCCTGATCGCATCTCGGATTTTATGGCTTTTGAGGTGAATTAAAACGTGCAACTCAATCTGGGGGTCGAGCCGTGGACCGGGAAAGCATAACCACGTCTTGAAGAGAGAGCTGGATGCGCAAGTCATTTCAGGAGGCCAATTCCGAATGCGACTATACTGCTTTGAGGCGAGGCGAGGGTTGAACGTTGAACATGCACGAGGCTCGCCAACAACTCGTACGTACGATTGGCGATAGTGGTGGTTAGATCCCGAGGGTGGGTAGGCATGAGGGTCGGTCGGCATTGAGGGGTGGATGCAGATCATGAACGGCGTTTACATTTTTTTTATCATGAAAGACATGACGTTGTCGAAGGTGAAAACGAAGAAAAACTTTGGCAGGTACATTAGCGACCGTAGCAGCAGTCCAGATGTTCTGGAAGGCTTCCACGCTGGACGCGTCAGGTTGTCGATGTGATCCTCCTGCGTTGTGCGTCATATGTTTTCAGGCATTCGCAAAGATTTTTTGGTCCAAATCTTTGGTTGAAGAGAAGTTGGTCCCGGGCCGGGGTCTCCCGGCGCAACATATGCAAAGTAGCCCAATTAGGTGACATCTCCGCTTCGTCCACTCCCTCAATTGGCAAAGGCAGTGTCGGCGGTGAGCCTGCAAGCAAAGCCCAGGCCGACGAAGGTGTGGGGGGACCACTTCCCAAGGCTGGACTCTTCGACAATCTGCAAGCCCTTTAGCTTTTCCCCAAAGTTTCACGACGTTTCCTTCCCCATTGCCCAAATATAGGTCACCGAGAACCACTCTTCTTGGTCGGTATAAAGCCTGGTTCACGAAACTAGCCCAAATATGGCTTACAGAAGCCGTCCATTACCTTCACCGCCGTCTGGCCCCCGCGCGAATCCGTACGACGACTACCGAGGTCAAGACGACTATAGGCCCGATGGATACCCCTTCTCAGGCCCCTATTTTGCACCCTCTTATCCTCAGCCCCCCCAGCTTCCGACCACCTTATCCGGTGGAACTCTACTCCACAAGGGGTTCTACGACCTTCTGTCCATGATACCTACACCAAGCTCGCCGTCCCGTTTAATCTGGGGAGCTCCGGCCGTAGAGGAGCCTGGGCTAGCAGGTCCTAGGTACGAGGAGATCAGGCCCAGGGCTCCCCCGGCGAACGGACTACCAGCAAAACAGGTATCCCCGCCATCCAGTCCTCCTCCGGTCCGGAAGGGTCGGCGAATCAGTAAAGACATGGTCTCACGGCCCACCGGATTTGTGTTTGTCGTTTTGTGCACTAAATTTCCAGTTCATAATACGTAGCAGGCACCTCGTACACGCCTCGGATGCTGACCAGTTTGAAGCCCTTCTCAACCGGTGGGGCCCCGACGGAATGGGGAAACTGGGAGGTTAGCTGTCGAGCCGTGCTATCATCGGTTTCTCATCCCACTCCCAGATCCCCGCTGGGCAAACCCCATTAAGGACCGCGTGCGGCAAACGAACCAGGCCAGAGCGGTTAACGAAGTTGTCAATGCCCTGAAACCATCGCAAGGCAGCCCATACGATGGCCGGACCATGGGGCCTCTCCGTGTGGTCAATGGCATGAGCACTACTACAACTTCCTCCAC
This sequence comes from Mycena alexandri, assembly GCA_029233265.1. Classification (NCBI taxonomy): domain Eukaryota; kingdom Fungi; phylum Basidiomycota; class Agaricomycetes; order Agaricales; family Mycenaceae; genus Mycena; species Mycena alexandri. Next base: position 945,953 of record JARJCM010000004.1, read on the forward strand.
GCTGACGACGGCCGCCCGAGAAAACTTTTTGACATCTTCTCCTGACGGCTTTCCTGGTCGACCAGGAAACTCGACCATTCGATGGGGCGGTGGCCTTCAGGTTCACGCCGAAGACGAGGAGCATCTATTGGAGACTTCGGAACCAGTAGAGCTATCCCCTCCCCCCAGGAAATCCATTACTCCCTCGCTCGCGACGTTGGAGAAGGCTGTTTCTGCCCGCATATATTTTGAGAATTTGTATTTCCCTTTGTTCCGGCAACTTCCGTCTCGTGAGCAGCGCCGGCTGGCGATGGAGCGGGACATGGCAGAAATGCAACTCAACCAAATGCAGAAGGAGAATCTTCGGGCTCGCTGGCGACAGAATGAAACGGATTATCTTCGCGATCGAAGACGCAGAATCGATGTAACCGCATTCAGGAAGCTCAAGACAATTGGGCACGGTCAGCATCTATTCCTTTTCCCCAATATTCATGCTCCGCTCACTCCCACTATCCCCGTGATCTCAGGCGCGTTCGGTGTTGTTTCCCTCGTCAAGGAGCAATCAACCGGCCAGCTGTACGCCATGAAACAAGTAAGATCATGCAGCCAGTCATGCAGCAGGTCTGTTGATTCGGTTTTTAGCTGCGGAAAACCGATATGCTCCGTAAAGGTCAGGAGGGACATGTTCGCGCGGAGCGTGATATTCTCAAGTCCGCTTCGCTCGTCAACTCGGCTGGTGGAGCTGAATGGATTGTCCGTCTGTATTACAGTTTCCAGGATCGCGATAACTTGTACTTGGTAATCCCGTTCAGCGTCTACTTTACATCTTCTAATTCATTGATCTAGGTCTTGGAATATATGGGCGGGGGTGACTTGCTCAATCTCCTAATAGAACGAGACGTCTTCGACGAGGGTTTCACTCGTTTCTATGTGGCCGAAGTGTGGAGTGCTTTCCTTTGCTAATCCGCAAACTGACGGCCCTTTAGATGATTCTTGCCATTGAATCATGCCATAAACATGGCTTCATCCATCGGGACATCAAGCCTGACGTCTGCCAATAATTCATCTAACCTAACTCCCCTCTACGCTGACAGCAATTCTTCCTGTAGAATTTCTTGTTCGATCCCTCTGGTCATATCAAGTTGAGCGACTTTGGTTTAGCGTGAGTCTTGGCCCAACGTCTTGTGTACCATTTTTGAGAATGATTCGAACAGCACGGACCTTCATTGGGCTCACGATACTTCATGTTTGGATATATAACCTCAGAGGTTATCTCGAGCTAACATCGAATTGCATAGATTACGAACAACAACGTCTCCATCTGCTGCATAAGCATGGCATCGATCTTGAGGACACTAACGGCATCGCGGATGGCCGCAAGACGAAACGCATGGATCGCAGAGAAGTGGAATTGCTAATGGGTGGCGGAGAGGGTCAGGGCGGCGTCTTCACCTGGAGAGAAAAGAACCGTCGAAAGGCAAGACGATATTTTTTTACCCTCCACGAATTTTCTAAGCGACCTTATTTTCGTAGCTTGCATATTCAGTGTTAGTATTTTCGATCCTAGGAATTGTGTGTGTGTGCTGATGCTTTCTCAGATGCGGAACCAACTCGTACAGTATGTATTCCTCCCAATTCGCCCAGATTCAAATCTTGACCGACCCCCGTATCAGTGTCGCCCGAGGTAATCCGCGGCCACGGTTATTCTTACTCTTGTGACTGGTGGAGTTTGGGGGTTATCATGTATGAATGCTTATACGGGTTTGTATCCACATGCTCCCTGCTTCTCCTCCCACTCACTATTCTTTGGTAGATTCCCGCCGTTCGTTAGCAACTCTGTAAGTACAATCCTGCCAAGAACCTACCTCTGCTTATACTTTCGATGTTAGCGCCATGTAACGCGCCAGAAAATTTTGAATTGGAAGCAAGCCTTACGATTCCCCTCGCGTCCGCATGTATCGCACGAAGGAGTCAATCTGATGCAACAACTCCTTTGTGAACCGGAGGATCGCCTCGGTTCCCAAACATCCGCGTCTGTCTCGCGTCCCAACTCTATGGTCGTTCAGGCACGCAGGAGTGGCTTTATGGTTCAGAGCGGCTCAGCAGATGGCGCAAACTTTATTAAGGTTCGATTGCCCAAATGCTCCCAACCCTCCCAACCCTCAACGTCTCACTGCGTTTCCTAGACCCATCCCTTTTTCAGAGGGATTGACTGGTTGAACATTCACCGCTATCCTGCTCCATATCATCCTGAGCTTCGTGCTCCGGAGGATACAAGGCACTTCGACCCTGATATTCCTGCGGAGGTGCGTGTAGAAGTACTTGCCAGTCTCGCGGCAAACTAAGTCGTATGTTTCAGCCCCTTGCGCCTGCCAATGGTGCGCCCGCGGACGCCACTCGTGATCCCTTGCTTCGCCACGAAGTTCACGGCGCTGAGATCATGGATGTCCGCAAGGCGTTGGCATTCGCAGGGTTCACGCACAAGAGTCCTCGCGTCATAAGCTACGTGAGGGCGGACAAGGCGTTTGACTCCCAACCAGATTCATACGGACAGTCCCCGCCTGAGCCATCCTATGGCCAGGGGACCGTTCGCGGCCGTTCGGCGCTGCGCGAACCCCAAGATATCGGTAAAGGCCGTGCGATCTCCATGTAAATCTTATTCACATATATATACGAGCTTACGACGATCTTGCGTTGCATCATATCGAACACATACCCCATACCCCATTCCCTTGTACTTATGCCAACTACAATTGGGCTAGGCATCCAGGCTCGTTAATACTAATATTATTTTTTATTGTTTGTAATTTCGGCGGTGCAAAGGATTGTTACATTCTTCCAATGCTAAAAAAACTACACTAAGGTAACAGTGAATATACAGGATACGTAGGAGTACATTTCTATCTTCAATACAGAAACCGAGGTCCGAGGTGGAAGTAAATAAATAGGACAGCGATGAGTGAGAAATAACTTAGGAGAATAACTTGGTCGGTGGTACAATTGCGGGCGATAAATATGAATGCAGAGTCCAAAACGATGCTGTGATGTCTACGAGTCCGAGATGAGATGAGATTGAGAATGAGATGCGAAGGAGCGTGAATTTATTTGCGAGTGCGTTTGTCCGGGCGGTCGTAATCCTCTTCGTCTTCTGAGGATTCGCTGCGGGTTCGGCGGGAGCTCGAGCTCGAGGCCGACGCGCTGCTGTCTCTGCGGTGTTTCCACTTGGTGGAAGAGGTGGGATTCCACGCCGGGTGGGAAGAGGTGGCAAGAGGGGGGGACCTCTTACCATCGCCGGCAGGCGCCATGGGAGTAACATGGACTCTGGCGTGCCGACGCATGTTGCTGAGGACACTGAAGCTGCGGCCACAACCGTCGACAGGACAAATGAACGCTAGAGATTTTGTTAGTATCTATTGCGTCAAGCGTAGTCGTTGACCCACGTTTCTCTCCTGTATGACTGTTGAGATGAATCTGAGTGGAAAATTGCCTTGGTTAGTTGTGGGGAAATAGCTGACAAGTAAAAACAAACCCTGAGACTGCTTGGTCGACTGAAGCCTTTGCCACAGTAGCTACATTCATACTTTGCAGGACCGACAGCGCTTATTGACGCGTCGGGAGGCGCGAATCCCACCATTCCCGACGATTGAAAGCGTGCAACAGGAGTCCGGTCGGGGTCTTCCCCGCCACCACGGGCGTGAGTACTGGTCGAAATTGTCGGAGGCATAGCACTGCTTGGGGGTTGCGCGCGCGCATAATAGACCGGCTGCGGCTGCGGCTGCGGCTGAGGCTGAGACATCATCGCGGGATTATAGTTATAAGGCGGCCGGGCGCCTCTTGGGTCGTGTGTCGGAACGGTGGTACGGTGCGCAGGATAAGCTGGTGATGGAGGATATGCAACACGGTCGTATGACATTGTTCGAGTAGGAGCACTCTGAAAGTCCGGTGTAGTATATGGTCCCCGGGCATGAGGGTCTTGCGAAGAAGGCCGTGACCGGTCGTACACCGCGGATGGAGTCGAATGGAACCGGGAATGTTGAGATTGAACGAAAGTAGACGGGTCGGTATGCGACCGCGATGGAGGCTGCGCATAGAGGGTTCAGTTTGAAGGACTGGGGATGTGGCGCGCTTGACTTACGCGACTGCTAGTTAGCCGGGGCTGGGGTCCAGGACCATACGCATTACGAGGGTCTTCTTCGTCGCTGACACGCAAACGGGCAAGCGTCAGTGCAGGCGATTCAGGAGGAACTCTGGAAGACGAGAGTTCTGCACAGGATGATCAGGGACAGTCTCCAAGGACCAGGGTGGTTGCCTCACCTCTAAACAAATCACGGATCGGTGGTAGGACCGGGCGTTCAAGGGAGCGCCGGCTGCGACTACTGTCCGACGAAGAAGACATCGCAAGGAAAGGAAATGGAGAAGGGGCGACGGGGCAAGCCAACATGTTCGGATCGGCCTATATTTGAAGGATGCGACTTTTACTCAAGTCGCAGAATAAGTGAGCCGCATTTGGGGTGATAACGGGTTTATGAGGCAGGATTCGGTCTCTAGGGTGGGGCCCAGTGGGCAGGCAGTGCTGTCCGCACTGTGAGATCAGGATTTGAGGCGGAAGCAACCAGCGGCAACCGACAAGCTTGAGCACAACCGCCTGACGTAACCAGACACGCAGATCTCGCAGATGTTTTCCGGAACGCCGTTCATCCGGGTAAGTAGAGCAACGCCAGTCAGGAGAGGGAGAGAAACCATGAAAGCAGCAGAGACAAAGTGCAAGTACAGGACACAATTCAAACTCCGTGTTGTTTCCTGTTTAGGTCAATCTCCGCAATCTCGGCCTCCGTCTTGGTCGATAATGACAGGGCATGCAACCCGGCGTCCAGCTCCTCCCTCAAGGCCGCATTCACTAGCCGGTGTCGTTGCAACGACGTCTAAGGCAACAACATGTAATGAGGATCAGCTGCAAATCTTTTATATCACTTTTAAGCATTGATCACCTTGGACTCGAATGCAGCTGAAACGATTTGCACGGAAAAATCTGGGTCTACGTGAGCGTCGGCACCGGAGCAAGCTCAAAGTACCAACGAGTTTCGGCCGACGCGTTACTTCCTTGTGCTCGCATGGCGGCATGGTGACGGTGCTGCCAAGAATCGTTGGAGATTTTCAGCAACGTCGGACGGAATTGGGCAGTGAGCTAGGCGTCGACGTGAGGCCTGGATGGCACTGGGTACAGTGGCAGGATAGACCTTCTCACGGATGGCGATCTCGAGTGGGCCAGGGGACGACGTGGGGGTAGCCATCGAAAATGCTAAGGATTTTCGGAGAAATTGCAAACGGATGGTAGATCCTAGACGACTTTGCATTCCGAATCGCTTCCGATCGTGATTGAACCAAGTTGGGATCGGAGTCGTTGGTTGTCGCGGAGGAAACTTGGATCAGTGCAAATGTGTGGTAGCCAGTGATACAGTTCCGTTTGGATGCCGGGATCTTCGTGAGCGATGAACGGGGCACGAAGGGTGTCCTTGCAACACCCGTTCAATTTTGCCGGGGATCTCGGTGATCCGCTAATGATCCGGTACTTCAAGCAAAGCAGATGTCAACACCCGCTTGCTCTGCGCGTCGACACGCGATGAGCGCGACAGACGCGATGGATTCACCTGCGCGCGTTGAATTGGAGATGAACCAACATCAGCGCAATCTCGTCGATCTCTGTCTCGAAGAGGGCCAGTACGAGGCTGCGATAGACATTCTCGGCCAGCTCCAGTCTCCTCACCTTAAACCCTCCGCGTACGTGCCAGCCGTCCCAACCTAGATCTACCTCACTCTCTCAAAGTGCCCACATTCGCCAGCTCCTCTTCATGGCGCTGTACTCGGCCGCCGAGACGCGACCAGACAAACTTGTCGATCCAGCCGCGTCGCCAAGCAAGAAACAGAAAAAATCATATCTCCTTCCATCTCCTGCCGCCGTCCTGGCCGCCCAGCAGCTACTGGTATCATTCACGACCACCAACTCACCTGCTACTGTCATCAGAGCCCTGCGCCCGAGTGATGCAGAGCCCGAGGACGACAACGAGTGTTTCGTTGCCACTGAATCACTCTGCATTAGTCGATCCAAAAACTGTTGGCAGATCTTAGCAGAGGGTTTTCTTGATCGCAATCCGCCAATCTTTTCAGCGGCAAAGGGACGCCGCGATACCTCCAACTCCCTCTCGGAAACCCAAGCGCCCGTCGGCGAAACTGCATGGCCTGTTTTGCATTGGCTCTTGCTCGTCTTTGAGCGCGACGAACGGGAGAATAAAACTTTTCGTAGGATATAAATTCCACGATCGTACAACATTTATTGAACGGCTTTATAGCTCGACACTCGCCCCTCCTCCTGGAACAGCTTGGGCCGCCATCTAGACGCGACACCGACGCGCCACTAACGATTATTCTACATTGTCTGCAACAGTCTGACCAGCGCCGTCGCATGATGGGGTCGCGTTTGTTGAATTTGGTAATTAGACGGTACTGGTCCCTTGCTCTTATATTCTAAACACCTCGTAGTTGATAAATCTTTCGGCCACGACCCATCTGGACTTTCCCATGCTTGTTGTTTCGGTATTCAATCGGCTCTCGACATCATCTCTGGACGACATTTCGTTGTTGATGTCGGGTCTCGCCCCGTCGCCAGCAGTGTCCAAGTTCAAGATCGCGATGTATCAAAAACATTTCAGCGACAATGACGTTATCAAGATCGTCGCGCGTCCCCGACCACAAGCTCGCGCCCAGCCGAAAGGATCCCCCGTCAAAGTACGCGATCCGGCACAGCCAGTTTCGCTCGTGAATAAATATCGCGCACCCGCCTCTTCCGAAATTTTGCGCCTCATGGAGGCGAAGACGTCCACAGCGTCGCCTTTCAAGCTCAAATTCGAATTGTTGGTATCGTACAACGCTTTCCAGACGGAGGCTCCTGCAGCCGATCGAGATCCGGAATGGCCCAATCTCCTGCGGAACGGTACCGTGTCGAAGATGTTGGATTCAGCATTCGGGTGCAAAAGTCCGGCCGAGGGAGATGGCTCAACTTTCAAAAATCTCCTCGACGCCATATTGAACATTCACTAACATTCACTAATATGTAAACAACCTTATTTTCCCTGCGGATACCCATACTGAGCATTTGACTTAGGTATATCCTCATCTTCTGTTGGCAATGTAGTGTAAATCTATTCAACGTTTGTTCGTTGACAGTGTAGGCTGATGATGGCTGCCCGAAGACGCCAACGATAGTGGGCTGTTGATTGGTAGAGAAATCGAAAGTTCGAAGCCTCTCAAGACTTGACCTCAACGTTTGTTCGTTGACAGTGTAGGCTGATGATGGCTGCCCGAAGACGCCGACGATAGTGGGCTGTTGGTAGAGAAATCGAAAGTTCGAAGCCTCTCAAGACTTGACCTCAAAAGTACGCACTGCCGCAGCGACGGGAGCTTTGAGTTGTATGATATATGAACGCGCGGCGATCTCTTTCGCAAACAGCTAACCATATATTCAGTAGTGTATTAGCAGATTCAAAATTTTTGGTTTTGCTTGCTTCCGATTGGCTGCTCCACAAATTTGGACCAATCGGAATTGAAGCAAAGCAAAAACTTTGAATCTGCTAACACACTGGGTGACTTCCCATAACGATTAAAATATCTTTCAGTGTTTCTGAGCTTGCTTGAGAGTGCCAGTGATGGCTGGCCAAGTTTAGAATAATCACCCAGCACGCCAAAAAATAAGTTTCACGGGAATAAAACCACAATCTGAGTTCAGCCATTTTGGAAGAAGATCGGCCGGAATGGACTCCGAGATGCGATGAGAGCCCACTGAATTTTTCCTGAGGCAAATCGGCCACTTGGACATTGAAGAGGACGGCGGGAAGCATCGTCACTCCGCCAAACATTTTATTCAGCTTTATTATAATCTGAAGAGGGGGGGGTACCCCCTCTTCAGATTTTAGTAGATTCGAATAAATTCCTGCCCCTTCGGGGCCCCCGAACTGATGGGGTCCCGACAGCTGTCGCGGAGTTTGGTCGGAAAGCTTCAAAATATGCTGAAAACATTTTTTAATCGTTATGGGAAGTCACCCACTCTAATACAGAGAAAAAAATTCAATTTATTCTCAAACTCTACGCGCCAAATTCGAGTCTCGACTTCGCAACTTGACGTGGGGAGTACTTCTTCTTTTGATGGCCGGCTGATTCTAAATGGAGATCCTCGTTAGAAGTTAGGCACACCTTGCCTCAGAAGCTCAGAAGCCGCAATCTGGAGAGCTACAGGGCCTAACGGTCCAATTATTTAACAGGGTACGGCGTCTTATTTTTCTTGAAAACCTCCCAGCCTGACGCAAGCGTTCAAAGATATCCACTTTGAATCATAGGGGCAACCAAGCCCGAATCAATGGCTTCGTCGGTGATCGCCTTGAATTTTGTAGATGCCAGTCTTGAAATACTCAATGGTGATCAAGCGCTGGGGTCATTCACCGCCTTTTCTTGACCTTATTGGGCAAGCCAGTTGGACCCATGCCGAAGCCCCGAACGAATCGGATTCTGCCTACGTTGTAGCCCTCAGTGGACGACTAGGACATGACATCGACCAAGTCATCTGCGCGCCTACAACGGTAGGTCCTAGGATGATTTTTCTTTTTCATTTAGAGCGTCCTAGCAACTGTCAATTCCAAAATCGATGCTCTGTTCCAACAAACTCTCAAGCGGAGACCTGTCCAGATGGAGGAAACTGGCAGATGTCCGCCAGCTATACTCACTCAAATATCACAAGCAGAACGAGCACTGAACAGGTTCTAAAACGATTCAAAGCCAATACATACACACGCCAATTGCGAGCGGACCGCTGCCGACATAGGTATCGCATTAACAGGTTTTGCCTTTTCAAGTTGGAGTGTCCTGATCAATTGTGCGCCTGATGCCAATCTCAGATTGGAGGCCGATGGTGTCACAGATATCCTCCAGACCATTGCGGCAGCTAGCACTTATTAGGCTTAAATGCCGACGCAGATGTATTTATCACAACGCGCATCATGAGCGGAAATTGGGATATGCCCAGGAACAGGGTGATGTCCTGTTCCGTGCTAACTTAGACTCTCATAAAAATGGCACAGACGCTTCCTCCTTGAGGGATCCGATTCTGCAGATCCTGTTATAAGAGGCATCCAAGTGGATGAACAGGAGTAACGTGAGTTTTGCTCTCCCTCAATGACCGACCGCCGTCGAATGTCGCTGCAGACCGGTTATCCCACCGATCAGTGGAACGCTCAACATCATACCTCCCCGATGAACAGCTACCCCGCGTATTCTGCGTCCGCCCAACCACCAATGGCATCCTACCGCGGTAACCCGACGGCATATTCGCAGGAGGGTTACTATCCGACCCCACCGTCGTCTGTACCTCCCCAGTCGATGTACGCGTCTGGAAGTGGTTCCGGAGCCCGTCCTTCATACCATCAGAGTTCGTACCCACAATACGCGCAGCAGCACGCGTCACAGCCCCAACCACATTCTCGCGCATATGCCCAACCATATGCCAATTCACCTCCTTCACCAACTGTCCCGTCGCGTCCACGGTCGCACTCTGTCTATATGCCGCAGCAATCAGCACCGATAATGGCACCCCATCCACAATATCCACAACAAATACCACTTGCCCAGTCCACGGGTTACGCCGATTATCCTTCTTCGCCGACTCGTCCATTTTCATGCGACATGTGTGCCCTGTCGTTTAACCGACAACATGACCTGAAACGTCATCGAGAGACGCACACTGGCGATAAGCCGTACCTTTGCAATGGCGGATGTGGTAAAACATTCACGCGAAAGGACGCGCTAAAGCGGCATCAGGCAAGTCGCCGGTTGAACTTTGTAGTCTGTGACGCGTCGACTAACAAACAGCTCTTAGCTTGTTAAAGGTTGCGGTAAAGTCGATGAATCATTGTAATAGCACCGAGGTACCAGTCAACTTCCAATAGACGCGCTTTGAAGCTAACATATCGCTCCAGTCAATTTCTCACGAAATTAATCAACGCAAATAATATGTATTGCTACAACCTAGAGTAGACCAACTCAATTGACTAATAGCTTGGATATAATGTGCCTCGTACCTGGTCGACAACAAATGTACACCACATCTACTCCGGACTTGTTATTTTCCTTTCGAGTATCCAAGCATCGTGCGGAACGATCTTTTTGTAGTAATTTTCATGGACACCGACCTCGACAAAACCGTGTCGTTCGTAAAATTTCTTGGCGTCGGCATTAGATGTTTGCACATGCAAATATATGCGGTCAATTTTTGGTTTGGGGTGAGCCGCGGCCGCATCTAGGACGAGTTTGAGGCTAGCTGATCCTAACTGCCTGGAGCGGTACGGCTATACCCGAATTTAGTTGACGCATCGAGATAGAAAATGGGCGACGCACAGCAAGTATACCCATGGTCATCAAGTACAGCGAGACCTGTCCGTCCTTGTTCTCGAGCCTGCAGCAGACCGTTCCCACTACACAACGTTGCCGTATAACTTGACACAGTCGCTTGAAAAGGTCACTGACGACGAACCGGGGACATCGTTATAGTATACTGAGGTAACACCGCGTTGAGTCAATGCCGTAACAGTGAGCAAGGAGACCAACCGAGTTTGCAGAAGTCCTCGACTTCGGGCAGAAGGATATCGGTGTAGAATTTTTCGCTGTACTTGATTGGGAATAGCACAGAATTCAACTTCCGGACGGTGCCTAAATTGTTCGGGGTCAGCGACGCGAAGGAGGCACCGCGGGGGGGTAAATTTGAAGCAGTCGCAGTGGTCGACATGAGCCAAGAAGGAAAGGCGGAACGTGGGAATTATTGGGCATCGATGCATCGCCACACAATCCTTCTTGTTGAGAACCACCTGCGCGCCTAGCCAGGCTTTTCCTCGTCCTTGCCTGCTCTCACAACCGGGATACTGAATCAACCGACGTTCCCGCCCCTTATTTTGCGCTGCAGACCCGACGGAGAACAACCGACGGACGACATCCCGCAAGATCCCGCATTTTTACTCTGGCTCAAGCTTTACTGGTGTTCATTCTTCAATGGGGATGTTCAGATTGTACAAACTCTTTCTCAACTGTTGCCATGGCTGTCATGACCTGGTTCCTCCGTCCCCGCCTGTGAACCCGGTTAGACCGCAAGAAACCCTCCCGAGACATGAGCTTGTTATTAATATTTGGTCGCTGCCACGGCTTTTCTCGCATCAAATCCTCATCCTTCAATTATATCTCCAGATGGATACCCAGTCTACGCTTACACCTCCCCCCCTAAATACATTCTTGCCATTCTCACGATTCCCCGATACCATTGGCTACTCGCGACACAAGTAAGGCTAGAGTGGCCGCTTCTATGTGGTTTTGCGAAAAAAAAGCTGGAGAATTTCGGTATCTTACGGGCATCCGGTGGGAAGGACTGGGAATAGGTATGCTGCGGATAACTGTTGCTGTGCGCAGAGCCTCGCTACTTACCGCACACTTGGCCGCGAAAAAACGATTCTAGTGATGGACGGAATCTGCTAGTACTAAGCCCGTGTCACCCGCTCGCGGACCCGGCCGAACTTGCACACACCGTGTGGGCCCGTCCTCTACGTCTTAATTGCACTCCGCAGCCCTTGGGCCAATCTTCAAATCCGTCCGTCACGTCAAGAGAACTCATCGAGGACCCCGCCAACTCAACTAAAAATCTCGTGCCGCTGTTTTGAGGGATTCCCGCATAATTTCCATTCGGAATTGCAACACTTGCGGATTAAATATCTTGGACTGGCTGACTCGGTTTCGGAGCAATTCCCGTCCCGCGTCAACTACGAAACTAATGTATCTTCTAGACCTTTTCGCACCCGCGACCCGAAATGCCGCTCAAGATCTGGTGTAGGAATCAACAATACTAACAGTCCCTTGCTTGTATCTATTTTGCTGCTCTTGCTCGCAATCAAACCCCTTGTTTGAGTAATTCCCAGATTTGGGTACTTGGACGCTGTGAGGCTTCTCGTCGTACGGCAAGAACCCACACAGGAGAAGAACCCCGAATGATTTCGACGAAGCTGATGCAGGCTTCTTCCCGATCCGCTTGGACTGGCAACTCTGGCAACCGATTTCCGCGAATTTCTCTCTGCTCTTATTTTGGGTCGGTCCCTACTGCCAAAATCGAGACCACCTTGAAAACGCCTGACATTCGTCTTGTTCATTCTGCAATGATTCATTGTTTTAATTTGACCCCGCGAATCGCCGCCAAAAGAAAATCTTGACCCACGATGTCAATATTATGGTGTTCGTGGGCATCTTGCAGTGGGCACGCGACCGAACCACTTCGTCACTTCTGGGCGTCCCATGCCATTGATTTTGATGATTTCGGCGCTTGAGCTGACGTCGTTGTACCTTAGGCCTTACGGTGTGCACATTAAACACGAATGGGCCTGATGTACATAGAGCCTCCTCCGCAAGTTGACGGATAATCATTGTGTATGTCGGCAGAGTGTCATTCAATAAACTAGTGTGTATTCCTGCACTTGGTCCCCGCTGCAGCGGACGCTTATGTTTGAAGCGGAGACTTAATCGCTCCACAAGCCTATTTTTTTTGGTAGCTGTGTTAATGAATCAACATCGGTGTTTTTAACAATATTCGATTCATGACAGCAGAGTCCAGTGCTAAGTAGATGCAAGTACAAGTACAGAACGATATGCGGGTGCATGATTGATGGAGCCCGTCCGGATGATTAGTGGAGGTGGTGAGTAGCGCGAGATAAGGACAACAGTTCGAGAGCAAGGTGCGTATGCGACAGCAGAATACATGTGAGAAAACAAGGATACAGAAGCGCTGGACCAAATGGCGTTGAGACGATGATGCACCAGACGCGAACTTACTTACCGAACTAGGTCATTGCGGAAGGGGGGCCGCTCTTTCGACGATGCGGCTTCGCCTTTCGTGGGGACCGCTGGAGATGTTCCAGATACACATCATCGTATGTGCGGAATATACATTCGCCGGTGGCCTCGTCGTGGTCCTGGAGGATAGCCCAGACGCAATGCCAAGGTCCCGCCCCACCGGAAGCGCCGCCGGTGAATTTGAACGCGACACCGAGATGGTTTTGGTTCCACTGGTCATTGTCGTTGTCGCGGCGGGCAAAGGCCTTATCTGAGAGGGTGATAAGGGCGCAGTCGGTGACGGTGAGATCGACCGAGTCGCTGGCGAACAGGTCGTTCAAGGACGGGTCCATCTCTAGTTCCTTGGGGAGGCCTTTATGGACGGGGTCGTAGCCGTCGACCATGATCTGAACCCGGGTGCCATCCGCAAAAGCGAGGGTGAGGGATGGGTGTTTGTCCGAACGCCGAACTGATTTCAACACCTTTCCGACGAGGTCCGCCGGGTTGATTCTGGTTCGAGTGAGATGGTCGCGGATAATGTTGCATTTGGTTGGACGCACCCTACATGCTCCAGGCGTAAAGGCGGGGGTCGGGGACGCGTAGGCGTCCCTTGCGGCGAGCCCGCCATCGTCCAAGTAGTACTGCGAATTCACCTGGCTGGGGGGGTTACGGTGGTTAGCTGAGCGTGAGATATCCCGGGTGACGTGTGATCCAGCGAGGCATTTTAAACTTCATCTTCCTCTAGCCTGCGAGTACTTGCTTCCGAAGAATGGCTCGAAGTGATACAGCTTGGTTCTAATCCGGTTGAAAGTCGTTAACTGCGAAATGTCGCGCAGAGGTTTTCCGGGACGTTACAGACGTTTGCAAAAAATAAAATGCGCGGGCAATTGAGTTGCGGGATTTTTTACTTCTGAGAAAACGCACGAGGCATCGTGGTTATAGCTCACGATTGAAGGATTGAAGCGTCTGCGAAGGGAGTGGCCAAGAAAGGAAGAATTTGAAAAGAGATCAGCGATCAAACGCGATCCGCGATCACGTGTAGAGAGCACGTGGCTCGCTTAAGGCGGGCCGGCCCTTTCAAGGCCCTTTGCTCTGAGTCTTAGGATGCTTTGCGCTAAACATTCTCATATCCTCTCTGCATCAATGCATCGACGTTCTACGTGTGAGTTAGCATGAATGAACATATTTCTGACACACAACACCACGTCTCGTGTCTCGACATCCTCGTCGCATGGAACCTCCAGTACACAGCTCTACATCCACATCCCATCTATGCGCGGGCACACCAAGATGCCCCATGTGGAGGTGATATGAATGGATCTTGACATTTCATCGAAGCATGTCGACCAAAAAAAGGCTTAGGGCGTCTTTCCTCCCCTCATCCTCGAGGTTTTCCCTCCCTTGCGCGTCTTGCTGGCGCCTCCCTCTTGTTCTAGTAGGACCTCGATAAACCCTGGGGCGAGGACAGTAGAAAAGTAGGGAAGGATTCAAAGTGCTGACCCATTAATTGGTGCAAAGCTCATTATTCCTGCACGAAGCCTCCAGCTCGAATTTCATTCCGGTGGAGCAGAAGCTAAGTTTCCTGCTTTGAATCCGGCTATGTGCTTACCACGGCGAAAGACGCACAACGGGGTGGCCTTTGCAATTCATACCACCCGCCCTTCTTCGATCGTTTTGACCCCGCTCCCGTTATCCGACTCGAAACGTCCCGCCCTCGACTAGGCACGCCACTGTCGCCGCTGGCCTGTTACCAGCATGCCCGCCTCACCGGCTGCAGTCATTTGGACAGAAACAGTGGGTGTCCGATGTCTTTCGACAACCTGAGGTCCTTCTCGCCTTCATCTCATGTACAGCGCATACGTGGCTGTTAGCCGGATCGGGTGAAAAACCACTGCTAGATCGTGGAATTCGAAGTTCATGCATGGCGGGGTCCTCTCGACGCGCCAGCAGACAAAAAGCTAATGCGTTCTGTGGCTTTCAGCCCCTCCGAGACAAATGAGACCAAAATTGACGAAACGCCTGTCTCTGCGGCGACGACGTTCCTCTTGATCGCGCGCAACTGCCCACACGACGTTCACGACCATTCTAACGTTTAAGATTTCGAGGTTGTGCGTGTCGTTTTTCTTCTCCTGTACATACCGGTAATTGTGTGTTTTGGACCGATGGAGCCGAGGGTGCAACGAAGAACCAGCGGGGACTGGCGGAGGAACTCAGGATCAGCGCTGAACTTTGAAATCGCAACAAATAAGTGATCGTGATGGCATCAGTGTCGACCGTTACACAGTTCTCTCCCACCACACAACTTGAGCCCACCTAATATGCAGGCCCCCCAGGCTCCAGTGCGCCCCCTAGGGCCGCGCGCGCCGTCGGCCCCAACCCCGCCCCTCGTTATCCGCAAACAACCACAGCGCCCATCCCTCGTTGTGCCAGCGCCGTCGCCGTCCAGATCCCCAACCCCGAATTTGACTCTCTCCATCCCAGGCTCTGCCTCTCGTCCCGTTACCCCCAAGCCCCGCCTCGTAATCGCCCCAATTAATGTTAATATCAACGCCGGCAAGGCAGGATCCCCGCTCGAGTACTACGGTGGTCCAAGCGACTCCGCCATCAACCGGAATACCCCAGACCGTCCCGAGGACCTCACGATTCGCCCCGATTCCTCCTCCGGTCTCCCCACAAAGTCAGCGCCGCTTTCTGATATCCAGAAACTGCTGGGCACTATCGACAGCAGGCCATCGTCTAAATCCCTGCCTTCGAGTGATGCAGAGGACGACGATGCCGTCCGTGCGCCCGATACACAGAAAATCCCTTGGAACGATGACATGCTGGAGGAGATATCCCGCCTCGGGGAGGGCGCCGGCGGAGCTGTGCACAAGGTCAAAGATAAGCGCACCGGGAAAATCATGGCCCGCAAGACCATTACCACCCGCGAGGCGCCCATGAAGCAGCTACTGCGCGAGCTCTCCATCATCTCCTCAACAGAACACATAAATATTGTTCTGTTCTATGGCGCATACGCGTCGCCATCGTCCAGCGAGGTTAAAATCCTCATGGAGTTTTCAGAAGGCGGTAGCTTGGAGGCTGTCGGCAAGCGGATCAAGGAGATCAATGCCGTCGTCGGAGAGAAGATCGCGGGTCGCCTGGCAGAGGGTGTACGTCGCTCACACTTATTCAGTAGTCCCGTCATATTGACGATTACCAAGGTCTTACAAGGGCTGCATTATCTTCACACGAAGAAAACCATCCATCGGGATATTAAACCTTCCAACATACTGCTATCGCGCGAAGGCATTGTCAAGCTCTGCGATTTCGGGGTTTCTGGAGAGCTGGTCGAGTCCCAAGCTGGCACTTTCACGGGAACGAGCTTCTACATGGCGGTAGGTGTTTTTATCTTGTCGTGCGCATGTTATATCTAATTTTTTCTAATACAGCCTGAGAGGATATGTGGCCAAAAGTATACCATTCGGTCGGATGTCTGGTCAACCGGCATCTCCCTATTGGAGCTTGTCCAGAACCGCTTCCCGTTTCCCAATGACTTACCGCCGATCGAGTTGATGATGTATATTACGGCCGGTGAGGTATGTCAAGATCGCGCTGTGCCAACTCGTCTGCAAACTCACCTCACTTTCTAGCCTCCCCGGCTCGAGGACGAGCCTGGCCTTGAATGGAGCGAGGACATGAAGGACTTTATTAAGCAGACGTGAGTGCCGATCCTTTGGTTTAAATCTTCTATTTATACGGACTGCTTCAGATTGACGGTTGATGCTCTAACGCGGCCGACACCGAAGGACATGCTGGCACATCCATGGGTGGTCGGCGCTATGAAGCAAGAAGTCCACATGGCCCGGTGGATTCGAAAAGTTTGGGGTTGGCCGAAGACCACCCGGAGATCGCGAGACAAGTGGGTCTCATCCCTTGTAGCGTGTCGCCTTTTTTTAAACGTTGTCTTCACTACAGCAATAGCATTTCCCGCACCGACACTACTCCTCCTTCGGAATCTCCCAAGCCCAGCTCGGATTTCCCTCAAACGTGAAAACGGACTTTGTATTGTATCCGTTTTTTCAACTCGGTTTTTTTGTATTCTACCAGCACTCTTCGCTTTCCACTGACACTCAAGGAGCTGAGGATACACATGCATCATATACACTGCCCATAAATCTACATTGCCATTGTCCGTTGCGCGGACTCCACTTCTACGTTGTCAACACTGTGTCTACTTACGCTACTCAAGTAATGGAATTTTTTCTCTCACTGCGATCCTCCCTCACTGTGCCTCCCATCAGACGGCGGTTGAACGAGCCCGACGTTCCGCAAGAGCACGGGCCCATCATGACTTTTGAAAGAAGTTCTTTGATCATGACTGGACCTGACAGCGAGAGACTGCTGTAAGATTAATGCTTAGAATCAATTCTCACAAACGGAAAACAAAACATCGGCCGCGACTGTCCGTTTGCATGCGCGCAGGTTTGCTCGGAGTTCTTCTGCCATTCAGCAATTGTGCTGTCTAACGGTGCATGGGAAAACCGCCTACGAGGCTTCACCGCCACCTGCCGCGAAACTTTTTGGATCTGCGTTAGCCGTTAGGCGGGTTACGCGTCGCGTCGTGTTGTCGATTTGAAATTATTTTTGCCTCCGTGAGCCGTGGCGTAAATGAATTCCTTGCCGTCGCGTATATTCGTTTAAAAGTTGAAGGCGGGCACTCGAGGGTGCTTGGATTTTCGTCCCTAAAATATCGGACCCGAATTCAACTCCAACGCACTAGGATCTGATCGACCAGGGCCTAGCGCATCATTCGCGACATACCTGCCACGTCTGCTTCTGAATGTAGGAAACGAAAACCTCGAATCTCCATTTAACCAGGCCTTTCGCGCGGTCGGAACGAGTTCAGGGCGTTCTTGTCCAGTTCCCAGGCTGTCAGTTTCCACTCCGTCCTCCGTCCTCGCATTCACGCATGTTCAGGGAGGACGCCGTTAGGGATATGGTGATCCCCCCGCGGCCGCTGTTGCCTTGTCGGTCTGTAGAGATGAGCGTGAATTTATTGATACACGCCGCGCGCCCGGAACCACGAGGATCAGCTCTGCAACTGAGTGAGGCACGCCGTTATCTGTATTTCCTCGGAATGTAATGCAGTAAATCCGCCGGTGGGCCCTGGTTCAGCTGTCTGATGTGCCCAATTACTCAAGGTGCAGGGTTGACGACAATTGAAGGGAGAACGTAAAAAAGATTGGAGAACAAGAGTTGTTTGGGCCCACTGACGTGTGAGAAGAGGAATAAAACATATGGGCTCTTGTAAGCAGTTGGAGGTCCACTCTTCGTGCCGTCACTGACCCCGAATCTGACGGACGCCGGGCGACGGGGAGGAGAATCTTCTTGCCTTGCCTGGGTAGGTTGTGTCACGACCTGTCGGAGTTGCAGTGGAAGGTGTTTTGGCTGCCCCAAGTGCTTGCTAGTCCTCTGCTATTCTGCTCTGCGGATCGACTGTTTGTCCAATGTTTCAGAGTCAACAGCTGTGTGATGGCACAGTTGTTCCCACAGACAACGCATATGGGCGAATCAGCATATCATCGCCCGAATTGGACATGGTCGATCCCTGGCTTTTCACAAACTAAACCGCCCCTGTTT
This sequence comes from Mycena alexandri, assembly GCA_029233265.1. NCBI lineage: Eukaryota > Fungi > Basidiomycota > Agaricomycetes > Agaricales > Mycenaceae > Mycena > Mycena alexandri. Next base: position 964,454 of record JARJCM010000004.1, read on the forward strand.
CCCTGCATGCTACTCGCCTTGGACCACGCATTTAACCCGTGTCGACCCAGAACCCTAGAATCGTCGTGTTCCGCCCGGTCCGAGGTCGAACACCCACTTGGAGTACAGTATCCCACATACGAGCGACCCTTAGATCGATCTGATCTCTTTGATTATTCGCGCTCCGATTACGGACTCGCAACATCACCCGGCCTTTACTCCCATTTATAACCTAGCATGTCCGACTTGGAAATTCCCCCTCCTTCGACTTACCCGTCGCCAGAAATGACCGATAGCATGGCCTAGTACGTGCTGGCGCTTTTCAACCACCTTACCGTCTGCTCATCTCTTTATTCTAGTTCCTCCGGCAGCTACATTCCCCAAACCTCTTATTATCCTTCGCCGCAAATGCACCATGGCCCCCACTCGCACGAAGTCTCGCCCCAGCCCCGCCAGGAGCCCACAACGCGCAAACGTCCCAAATATACCCGCAGCAAAACAGGCTGCCTTACCTGTCGCGTAAAGAAAATAAAGGTCGGCTCGCTTGCCTTTCCCGGCGTTTGGCGCGCGCTAAACGTTTATAGTGCGATGAGGCCAAGCCCAGCTGCATGCGCTGCACACACGGCCAACGAGACGTATGTTCCTCGTGCAATATTGTTGACGCCCACACTCATTTTTCTTAGTGTACGTGGCCCGAAGGTGTCCCTGCTCGCAAGAGAGCGTCGTCCGTGAAAGAGTCACCGGATGGCAGTGTACGGCCCTCCACCGCGTCGTCAACAGCATCCCCTGGAATGTCCCAATCATCCTCACCCTCCTCGACGCGCGGACACTCTCCGCCGCAGCGCAGTCCCGTCGAACTCAGCCTTCCTCCTCTATTATCCAGCAACCGTCGCCAGGACTCAAACTATCTGCCTCGTATGAGCCACCCATCTGAACTCGATCCTCCGCGTCGCGAATAGTTCGTCGCCTTGGTTCTCGCATATTTTTCTTTGTCTAACCAGAAGTGGCAGTTCCCGCGACCGCGGTCGTTACTCTCCGCCTGAATCTGCCAACTTGTCCTTGGTCCCCGAAATCTCGTCATACCCAACAGCTTCCCGTTACGAGCATGCCTATACCTCCAACGGCCATCATACCCAACACCCGCACTCTTCTCGCCACACCCTCGCAGCCTCTAGCGTTCGTAGCACCATGGGCCACCCATCTTCCATGCAGCAATGGAGCCCGCCCCCAGTCATGTCGCCGGAACCATATGTGAGTACACTCGTGGCTCAATATTTCAATTGCAGATCTGACCACGCGATCCAAGTATCACCCAGAGAGACCACTCGTCGGCGAACAAATTCCCCGATACCACTGAACATAAAGTTCCTGGTAGCGCCGAAAAAAGCAGTTTATGCACGTCTCGTATCCTCGTCGCTGTTCACTCTGGGTTGCAAATGTTTTTTTATAAATGTCGAATATCACGTCAACCTCTTACATACGGAACCTCGTTCCGCGATGAAATTTAAATACATGTGGATCGTATTGGAAAAAGAGCTGCGCTGTCCGGATTTCACCTCGGAAACAAATGGCCTATCACACATCGTCCCTCAATTCTAGATTCTTAGTTTAGATCTGGATTGACAGTGACGGCAGGGGTGATTGGTTCGAAAAAGTTAGGCTACTTGGAGCTTAGTTTCCTTCTTCGGCATTGATGCCCGGTGTTGCGTTGATGGAAGTCGGGAAAGACAACGCGTCTTAGACTCTCTGAGAGCGTTCCAAGCTGTTCCAAGGCGACGGAAATGACCACCTGATGCGATTCAATGCGACCCATGCGTATCGGGGACATATTGCTAATGAGAGGAAATTAAATGGCGGCGAAGCCAAGCCTCTGATTTCCAACATCCCACACGCTTTAGAACGAGAACCCAAATGAGCGAGGGAATCAACACAGGCACAAAAAAAACGAACCTATAGTAGTGTTTCAGGACGCTACAAAAATATTAGATCAGGGCTTAACGTCTCGGGTCTGTTTACCTTCCACCAACAAGGCTCAGGCCGTCGAAGGCATTGATGAGAGTTTGGCAAATGGCAGGGTTAGACGCGAACGGCCCAACGTTCAATTCGCTGCTTGGGATGGTAAGATTGAACGGGGATCCTGATTGCGACGTAAAGGTGATGTCGATCACTGCCGGAAGTGTCGAGATTTTGTTGCATGCGATTCCATAGGCGCCAGGTTCCGCAGCAAAGGGGACAATATCCGGCGAGATAAGAGCGTACATCGCATTTCTGCAGCAATGCTTTTCAGCATTATTGGGGGAAATAGAGAGCAAACCAACTTACGTAGTGGCCGTGGGGAATAATCTTCGTTTTATTTAGCAACATGAACAGAAAATCACGCCTCAACTCACATGTTGCTCGTTCCAGAGTCAAATATGATGTTTCTGCTCGCCTTCAAGACTGTCGTCGTTTTACCGTTCACTGTCAGCTGAGGAGAGTTGAGCCTGAGTGGTGTGATCAGTGACAATTTAAACAGCTGCGAAAATACTGACGTCCAAGCAGCCGACGCGCTTGCCAATGAAGCAAACGTCAAGGGGCCTTCAAGGGTCAGTTAAAGGCTGGAAAATGAAGGCGAAAGGTAAACCTGTGAATTTAGTGGTGTCGATCCCTCCAACAGTCATTTCAGCTTTGCCGACGGACAAAGGTGTCAGGAAAAGGGAGAACAAGGCTATTCTCGCGCAATGAGTCGCCAAAAGGAAGACGGCGAGTGAAACCAACTAACATGGCAGTCCTTGGCTGACAAGGGCGGCAAAGATGCCTTGAGCTCGAGCACTCATTCCTGCAAGGACTTTCAGAAAATAATTAAAAACGTAACTTGGAACCGACCTTGAATTCCACTGAAGGGATCAATCCCGAACTTGGCAGTTTGATTGGTGATGAGGAAAAGACTGGTCGCCGGTGCGCTAAGTCCTCCAATGGCCACAGTGTCCTTACCCGACCGAAGGGTGAGACTTTGGAAAGTCATTTTTTGAATCGATCATGAACGCCAGAGTACACCGACCGGTAATTGGCGCCCACAACGGGATCCACTCCCTGAAAGAAAGAAAAAAGGTTAATCGAAAGGATGATCTTTTGACCATTTTGACCACATACAACACCGGTCGAAAAAGTTATAGAACTTGTAGTACCTCCGTCGACAAAGGTCGAGCTCTTGGTGGAATCGAATTTGACTTGATTATCACATGAAGCTCCGCAAAGCGTCGAAGCGAATTCAAGGGTGCTGCTTCCAGTATCGAACACGACCGACACTGTTTGCGGCGGCGTGCCCACTGTCATATTACCGAACCATCTGCGATTGCACTCGAGTCAATATGAAATCCAGTCGATCAAACGGAAACCCAAACTGAAGGTCGGTCCCCAAGAAAAAGTCGGCGAGAGGAACCGTCACCGGATTCAATGCTCTGCGCCTCAGAGTCGCTTCAACCGGAGCGACACGCGATTGGAGGTGTATCGTCTGCGGTACAGCCTGGGCGCCGACCGAATCTTGCGCGGACACAAGTAGCAAGCACAAAGCCAAGAGGGAGAGCATCTCAAACGAGCGACTGCACGCACAGCAACCCAGAGAACTCTTATAACGTGGGGTTGCGGAGAATCACCACCTATACAAATGAAGAATTCGAAGCGGGGGCCATGCATGTACTCGGACAGCGCATGGACAATGTGCAAAATTAACAGGAATGCGAAAGATGGAGGTTGTTGTTCCCAAGCTCTGCGTCTTCGAGCGGCCTAAAGTGATCCGGAAGGTAGGAAGAGAGTTGCAGGAGACAACCGCCGAGCGAAGGTCCTCAATTCGTGCGGGATACCATGTGCCCGAGGACAAACCAGTGCAGGAACAAGACGAAAAGCCCTTTACGAGTCATTGCGATATCCTAGAGCGAACAAGGACGACGGATGGAGAGAAGGTTCGTGAGTCGGCCCGGGGCTCCCTCGGAAGCCAATGTACAACAGAGCCAAACCTCGCTTGACGCGTCCAACATCTCTCTCGCTCCCATTACGGCGGGGGGGGGGCCAATTGGTCAACAGGAAGATCGCGCTCCACGACGAGGTTCAGGAAAGACGAGGAAATAAACCGTGTAAAAATACAGAAAAATACAAACACTCTCTATTTTCTACCCGCTGTCCCTCAGCTCATGCTTTCTAGAGACGACTCCGACATGGACGCTGGCCGCATGCGCAGCCCGTTCTCCTCGCCGCCAAAATATACATCATGATGTTTAGCCACAATGTCGTAGCCGCTGCCGATACTTGAAATGCTGCTGCGGTACGAGATTGTCCGCTCGTCGACTTTGCCGTCGAAATCGACATCTCCTTGTTCGAAGCTGACTTCCACCGGCGGGTGCGCGGCGACCGCACTCTCGAGGTCTGTAGTAGACGACTCAAGCTCGCTGGGGTCTCGCGAAACGAACGAATCGGTATACTCGGACTTGGTGTCGCTCAAGATCTCTGACTTGGTGTCGCTCAGAGCCTCTGATGGCGCCATTTCGCTCCGAGTCTCCGACAAGTCCTCGTCGAAATGTGATGAGGCGACGCGACGTTCCGAGTCCGATTGCTGTTCCCGCTCCATCTCTGCCTCCGCCGCCTCTTCCTCCTCCACCTCTTCGATGATCGCATCCTCGTCGCCTGTCAAGCCAACATTAATCCCTTCTTCTGTCGCCGGGTCCCACGAGCATAGGCTTGCTCCGGCAGGCTCGCTTCGCGCACTGGACCTTTTACTGCTGCTTGGGCTCGGTGTGGATGTGGATGTGGTGCCCGTCGTGGTTGTTGCGGTGGATACGGTTTCGATCCATTGAGTTCCACCCCTGCGACTCATCTTCTTTCCCCTCAACCTCTTTAATATCCTCCGACGGCGCTCCATCCATTTCACCTCTTGCTCGGACGACATCCCCAGGAACGACCCTCCAGTTGAACTCAGGGCGCGGTGTAGAGGAGTGTACATGTCCACTCCTGCGGCCTCGATGACTTGCAGGATGGGAACATGGTTGCGCGTGTATCTCATCCTGTGCACCCAAGAACATGTCAATCTGGGAATTGGATGAGAACGTGTCGGCCGTGATGAAGTGGAAAACGTACCCCGGCCCGAGAATAAATTCTCCGCCGAGCTGCGAGATGTCGCCTCCTTCCTTCCACACAGGCATGCCGACTTTGACCGCATTCACGACAACCATGCCAATGCCGCTCATCAATCCGTGTCGGACATAGTTCCCGCGTGGACCCTTCTCCATCGTCTGGAGCGTCATACCAAGGGCATTGTACACCTTGTGACTAGGGTCCGTGTACAATGCGAACGGCGTGCGGAATATTTCTAGATATTTATTTTCAGCATGAGCCGGTGTAACGCTAAGCGCGAACTCACTCCGGTAAGACTTGATCATGTCATGACTGCCGTTACTTATTATGACCAGTTGAATCCCTTGATACGTTGTTGAAGTCAGTTCAATTCAGCATCTGGGGATAAACAAAACCGTACCTGCTTCATCCAAGACCGCGGGCGAAACATTTCGGGATATCGAAAACATGTAGTCCTGACAAAGTGGACACCTTCAACGCGACCGATTCAGATGAATGCAATGGAAGCGCGCCGAAATAAAACGTACCAAAAATGTCGAATAAAGCAAACAATTGTCTTCTGATCCTGCCATAAGCTTCCGAAAGCGACACGCACGCCGCTTTCTGAAATAACCGGCAGATTCGCAGCTTCTTCCAGCTCTAGCTGATTCGGCAGCCTGCTTTCGTCGAATACATCCAACTCTGGGGGCTCGCCGAAATCGAAATGGGGTTCCCGGGGCCCGTCTCTGTGCTCCAAGACAATAATCGGTGGGCCCTTGCCCTTCGCGGCGCCGGTTGTTGGCGGGACTAGATCTTCGGATCTCTCGACGCTCGCGATGGATGAACGGGAGTCTGAAGGCACATCTACGGCCGATTCGGTGTATGACTTACGGACGCTCCCTGCATCGGCCGACAGAGGTGGATCGGCGTGGAGAACATAGGATCGCAAAGTTTGCATATCTAACTTGGGGGGGTTAAATAATTCCAGCGACGGTAGTGTGGGGATAGGCGGAACGCTCTCGGGTGGTTGGGGAAACGCGGAGAGTGATATCATGGAATTGTTCGAGGCCATCGAAACAACAGAGTACTTCCGGGATGACGATTGAAAGACGGGAGAGGATATAGAGGCGACGGAGAGTTCACCCAGGTTGCTCTTCCGCTTCTGCATAAAGCTGAAGGTGCTTTTGCGAAATGACTTCGACTTGATCGACCTGGGTGGAGCGTCCTCAATTTCCGTTTGTTCGGGATGCGCAAGGTGGGCGGCACCGTCCTCCTCGTCATTGACATTGCCCGCGGCAGGCACCATCGCATCTGGAACCTGGACGACAGGCTGCTCAGGCGGGGCGCTTGCCGGCCGCAACGCGCCCGAGCGTCGTGTGCTCTCGAGCAAACCTATGTCGACGACAGGTGGGGGGACGCGAACGAGTTTGCTGAACCGTTTCGATGGGATGGTGTGTGCGCGCGGCCGCCGACGAGGAACTTTAGGTGGAGCCAATTTTTCCTCCGTGTCTGAATCAGAGTTGGTCAAGTAATTCCAAAAGTCGTGCGTGTCGTCGGAGGGAGTTTGGGGTCGTGTGAGGATATGCTTCTCAGTCGAAACTCTGTGTTTATTGTCCCAGATGGGTGACAGAGGATCCTGCAGTTCCGCGGCGGCATATCGGGTTGGAACTATTGGTGCAGGTTTTCGTTTTAGTTGACTAAAGCGACGGATGGACGACTCGGGGGTTCGGAGAACGTCGAAGTCGTGCGAGGGCGAAATATAAGCGGAGAGGTGCGAGTCGGAGAGTGAGTTCATCATAGCGTTGGGTTAGCTAGGGGCAAGGTGGAGTGCGGCCAAGGTGGAGTGAGGTTTATAAGGCAGAGGAAACCCTGTCTCGCGGAGTAAAATGTCTCTGGTCGCATTATCCGCAAAGTGTATGCGTGTCTCACAGAAAAAACAAAGTATGGAGGAGAAAGATTCCGCGCACAGCTTTAAATTCAGCCTGTTGCCTAATACGGAAGAATGTGCTATTATTAGCGCGTCCCGCTTGAGCTCAATCGTCGACTACTTATGGGTGAGCGCTGCAATTGGATCACGATCCTACAGCCCAGTGACTCTCGCTGCAGCCACTATAGACCAGCTGGACATCTCCCCGCCACATGCGCCCAAGGAACACGCGATAGAGGCCTTCGAACATGTCGAACACGACATCAAGGCTAGTTTCTTGGTCGGCTGCTCTATCCATTCCTGAACTCGTGTTCGGCAAATTAAGGCTGCTATCGTCGCCTCGCGCCATGACTGGGATAAGCATGAGCCCAAGATGTGGGCTTTAGCTCGCTCGACCTCAGACCATGATTTAGTCCACTGGTCTGTCAAGGTAAACGCTGTCGTTCTCTGGCGCTGTCCGACGCTCACCTGTCGAAAGGATGACTTGGTTGTTGTACGAGTCGCCGAAACGTCGTACGGCGCTATTATTCTAGGAAAGATACGAATCCGGGCAATCAAGTTGGATTCCGCTGGTCAACTCGTCCCTGGCGAGGTGGAGAAAGACGAGCATGGCAAAATCAAAGTCGAGATGAAGCACGGCGAGATTGACGACGACAAGCTTGGCTTCATTTTCGTCAGGTCGGCACAATAACAGCCTAATGCACGTATAATTAACCTCTTCCTTCAGGATTCATGACCCCCCAGGCGACGTGAGTAATGTCACCAACTTCTATGATTTTTATTTATGGTCCTGTCCTAGGGCGTCGAAAACGTGAAATTTCATTCGCTGTTCACTGAAGAAGCGGGAAACGGCGTCTACCGAGCTATTCAAATGAACTCGAAGCCGTTGGAATTCTTCAATGAGTGAAAAAGTGTAGTGACTAAGTTGTACTTTTACCTGTGTACTGCAAATGAATTACACATTGTATGGTGTTACCTGAACCATTATTAAGTTGGTTCGTCGAAATTGCTTTTGTCGTAAGAAACATGATACCTGGGCGTTATTTCCTTCCTAAAGACGTTTCATCGATTCCTCTACGCAACCGTATGACCGCCAATCCGACTCACTCAAGATATCTGCTCCAGTGTCCACTTTCGGGTGACCTCCGAAAGCCTATATCATAAGGGCGTAGGCCTTTCATTCGCATCCTCATGGATTGACCCACTGCCTGCCTGAGCCGCCGCGACTGTTGCTTCAAAGTCGTAAGCTGATAAATTTGCCTAACGTCGTTTGGAATCCCGATTTGCTGTACATAACCACGCCAGTACCAACCGAAACGAAACGAAATAAATGCACTTACCAAATCGTCGCTAGAGTCTTCCCGAAACAGTTTTGTGTACCACCGTTGTTTCTAGATGTTCTACGTATATACATGGTTGTTTGTGTCGCCAGTCCACCCGCCAGTCGGTCGACCGAGCTCAGTCCGCCAAGTGAGAGAAAGACCCCGGCCACAGGATCTATTGTCGGGTATATACAAATGAGTAAACCCACTACGCAGTACAAGACACGCCGAAATGAAGGCAGAAGAACATACATGAGAGGGTGGGCATGGGATCATAAGACAGACCGAGGCGGGATCCACGTAAGTGGGCATATATAGACATTGGGTACGCAGGTGGTGTATAGTTTTATCGTCAGGGAGAAGAAATAAAGCAGGGAAGATAAAGTGAGACAGAGAGGAGAGAGAGAGGGAAACGAGCAGAGATATCGTATACAGGTAGAGTGGAATAGGAAGATCGTCAGGGAGTCAATGGATATGACTGTGGTGGTAGGCTGTCGCCGTAGGGAACACGCCTCCCGACTGTCGAAGCCCAGCGCCGGAGCCGCGGGTTCCGGGATAAATGGATGCCGACACGTTCGCAAACTTCGCACGAAGTCCGGGGTCCGCGTCCGCGGCTCCGACTCGGTACTGGGGAGATGCAGGGTAGTCGTCCGTCGTCGGACTCGCCCAGGGCCATGCGTTAGCGGAGAAATGACCCGGTTTGGCAGTTGCGACGCCCGCGAATACAGACGTAGCGTAAACCGGATCCAGGGCCGCCGCCTCGAACGCGATGCCAGACAGCATGGGCGAAGAAGGCGTAGCTCCCCACTGGGAGGAAATATCGGCGCCGCAGGAGACGACGACGTCGTGAGAAAGCGCGGCCATGTTGTCGTCCATGAATGTTGACATCTGGATCGTCCTATCGCCGCCAGATGACGACTCGGTGGAGGACGGTGAGTAGCTAAGGCTGGGCGTCGACGGGATGGGGCTGGGGTATTGCTGACTCGAGTAAGTCGAGCTTGGCGAGGGAGGCGAACCCGCCTGGAAAGAAAAACTGAGAATGAGAAACAAAGAACGAAGAAGGTAACTTACCTGGCCGAACTGCGGGGAACCCATCAGTTCGTCTTGCTGAGCTATGTTGGAGAATGACAGCTGGTGCCCTTCACTATTCCACGTCGTCTCGTACTGAGATCCGCTGCTCGAAGTGAGGTAAGGATCGTTGTACTGCTGCTCCTTGGCCGCGAACGCATCAGCTGGCAAGGTAGATGACCTGCGTAATCCACGCAATTGCGCGGGTCTAGTGGTACCAGGGGAGCAGGCGGCGCCAGAATTCCCGGTCTCCTTCTTCAGGAAAGGTCCTTTCCCGATGGGAAGATTGCCCTCGCTCTGACAGCGGACCACCGGTCTGCCGGCCGTAGCGGGCGCAGGAGTAGATGTCGATGAGGACGCTTGGGAGACCGGGGGCGTTTTGCCGACCCAGAGACGCCAATCTAAGGCGTCGCCGAGGGCACGCTCACACCGACCTATCTCGCGGGCCGGTAGACCCGAGAGTTTCGCCCAAGCGCGATTCGAATAACATTTGTCCTGCGTGAACTTGGAGGCCAGGATCAAGGACGCGAGGAACGCCCGCCTGGGGCAGAGGAGGGGAGACGGGAGGGGGGCGGTGGAGGAGGCGCTGGTAGAATTCTCTGAGCTCAGTGCGGTCTGGTCCTCCGGAATGAAGGTCGACGATGGGGTAGCCGTGCAGACTACGTCCTCGTACGAGACGCGTACTGTGTCCATGATGGACGCATCTTCGTCGCTGCGGTTCGCCGCCGTAAAGTCGAAATTCATCGACGAAAGTTGAGCCTCTAAAGCTAGCTCGGCCGCGGTCGCGGGCATGACGCGAGACTCGGAGTCATACTGACTTCCGGCGCCTTCGCCAGATTGCTCCTTTCGAATGAGCTCGGGGACTTTGGGGCGGATGGCCTCCAGGTAGCACAGAGCTGTCTGCAGCACGGAACCGGAGGTTCGCGAGCGCCTGAGGACCTCGTGGACAAAACCTTTGATCGGAACGAGGTTCGTTCGATTACCGAAGTTGGCCGCGAGATCCTGTTCGCATTGCAGGGTTACTGGACCCACTCGCGCTGCCGGGGAGTTTGAGCTCCGCGGCGAGGGAGGGGAGGGCTGGGTGAGGGGTGAGACGGGGGAGGGCAACTGAGTGTTGCGTGTGCGGGATTTAGGAGCGGGTGGGGGGAGTTCGGAGCCTACTGTGGCCCTGGAGGATGTCAAAAATACATTTGGGATGTCTTGGGGGCGCCATATCTCGCATAGCGACTTGACGGCTTGATCTGGAGAGACCGGATTGGGCAATTGTAGAAAGGACGTAAGTGGTGAAAACATACCGACTAAGCCGGTTGCATATTTGTTCTTCGAGCCCTCTCGAGGGGGATTCGAGGGATCTCGAGGGGTTTGCGGCATAGAAGGGTGGGCCCTGAGACGTTCTGTTTCGCATAATGGCGTAGCCTTCGGAGGTGGAGATGATGATACAGATGTGGCCGGGGTGCTGAGATAAGAAATGGAAGGAGAGCGAGAAGAGGTGGAGGCCGAGGCTGAAGCTGAAGCGAGAGCATTGTAGGGCTGCCACCGGACCCTGGAGCGGGTTGCCGGGGGGGCCCTATGAGCGAGCGAGTGAATGGTTGAGTGCATATTGGGGTAAACTGATTGAGTTGGGATTTAGAGGGTGCTGGAGGCGATTATAAGGTCGGTAGGGATTAAATGTGTTCAGATACTGGAGGGCAGCGCATTAAACGAGGTGGGGGTGGTGATAGTGTATTTGGAGGGGGAAACCGAGAAGGAAACGGGCATCGACGAGAGGAGGAGTGGGAGGTTCGGGTGGAGACAACGCAGTTGTATCGAGGCGCACATTTCGACTGAGTTAAGTCAGTTCGGACGTCTCAAGTCAGTGACTCGAGGACGGTCCGATTACAGGGACTTTGTCGACGACAAAGGCCTGTATAAAATCCGGGGAGGCGACCAAAGGGAAGCTAGCGAGGGTTTAGGGGCTGGGTGCGAGGAGGGACGAAGCGGGCTAGGTTCTGCGAGCGTTTAAGGCGGGTTTCTGACTGAGTCGGTGTCACGGTCACGCCTGGGAATGATTCACAGTCGACGGAGTCAACTCGGGTCTAAAAATTGACTCTTAACAGCGATAAATCCCTTCCATTGTCCTGCGAGCGCAACAGTATGCCTTTCCGTGGCCCCGTATTTTTCTCTCTATTTTCCAGGCTTTTTGGGGGGTCTTTGGACGAGGCCTCGCACGGAAAGGCTGTTCACTGCAGCGATCGCCTCGTCCGCAGCCGCTCGTGTCCTGTGCATTTTTGCTGCTTCGACTATGATCCGGCGAGAACTATCCCGCAGCTGGCTCTCAGGCCACTGCCCCGACGCCGACCCGCCCCTGTTCCGGACCTTGGTGACTCGGTCGCTCACGCCATCCTGAGGTGTGACTCGCGGACATCATTTCCACTTGCGGTCAAGACGGCAGTGCTCCTCGAAAAAGGGCAAGTTACTTCACACGCCATTGTATACAACAGCCTGTTGTGTACGCTGTTGCCATCCTCAAGTTCAACTACAAGAGCCGTATGCACAGCTTTTCTATCACGATCGAGGAGACGGCCTTCGAGATCGCCGCTCCACTGACTCACTTCTCCCTCTTGGCTTGGATTGCAGGACTGTAGATTCTAGAATCTTTGAAACGTACCTCAATAACCCTCGTTGAATCTTCTGCTTAAAGTACCGTCTGCTGAGATTTTAATCCACCACTCATTCAAACGTTCCAACGACGTCCGTCGAACAACTTCAAAGATGTCTTTACTTCAGCTCTGGCAGTTATCTTCGTGGTGAACTCTGGGTCACCGGTGAACTCACCACCGAAACTCCTGCTGGGCGTGGGACGCATCACCATCAACTTGACCGTATGGACAACATGTGCGGGGCAGAATCGCCGGACCCCTTAAACAGACGGATACTAATTCTTGATCATCTCCTCCTGTCCCTCGTCCTTCCTTAATCCAGTCATGCTCCTGGCCCTTCCTCTCGTTATTCTCAGCGCCGTCCTTACGGCCCAAGCCAACATCGCCCACGACGCTCAAGCCGTCTCGCGCCGTCACCCGCGAATTTCAGTGCCCAGGCCACCGCTTGAATCTCCCAAGAATTTGAAGAAGCGCAAATCCTGCAAAGCTCCCGTACGCTGTCCGACGCGATCCCTCCCAACTCCGCTTAATGTGTCCCTAGACCACATCCAAGACCACACCCAAGGCGACCAAGGCGACGAGCACAACGCACATTAGCACCAAGAAGACGACTACGACGACGAAGAAGAAGGCTGCGGCCACGCCCGTTACACAGATTGCCGTAGCCGGACTTATCAAGGTCACTGATAACTCTTGTGGTCCCAGTGGTGCGACGAGTGAGTTTCGGGTTCCGAACTCTGCTTGTTTCAGCAGACGAGATCCGCTCGTTCTTCGCTTCGGCCTCTTCTGAATCCGTTCTGCAGCGAAAATCTCGTCCAGCGCGGGTCCGAATGGTGCCGAGGAGTGGTTGAACTGTGGTGTTTCAGGTACGTTTCACACTGCGCGGAATTCTGTCGCGTCCCAATTCGTTTTTCAGGCAGCGGATGGAAACCACCGTTTATGACTGCGAAGGACATCATATCCAAGGACCTGGGTGACGCCCTCAAAGACTCGAACTCACCCTTCAAGGCCTGCGCCGCGTATGTATATATTTTCGGGCGCTTGGGCAGACGAGCTCATTGTGCGCTATTCTACTAGATATGTCAGCATCTTCGAGAAATACGCCGCTCAACACGGGCTACCCGCAATCATGCTGGCTTCGTTCGCCATGCAAGAATCATCCTGCAACAAGGACACTGTTGGTGGTAACGGAGAACAGGTCAGTTGAGCAACTAATTATGTGGTTGGAGCCGAACTGACATTTACTTCAGGGCCTCATGCAAATAACCAAGGACAAGTGTGGCGGAGCACCGGGTGGAAATTGCCGGGATCCCGATTTCAACGTCAAGACCGCCGCCGCTTACTTTGCCAATAACTTGGATGATAACGGGGGCAATCTCCTCCTCACCATCGGACAGTACAATGGCTGGGATGTCGGCTTGACTGCTGTGAGTCCACTTTACCTTGCTTTCATCTACTCTTCTTGCTCACGAGGAATTGTAGAAAAAGGCTACTTCCGTGCGGTGAGTATCTCGCCCTTAGACTCTGAACCTTGCTGAGTTTGAAAACCATAGGTATAGCGACTGCCTCGCGCAACAAAACCTAGACTAGTCCGTCTTCTCCCTTCTTTCGGTCTCATTTCCCATCCTGACCATCGATTCCTCTCAGCCTGCATCAATTCTTGAACGGCTGGATGCAGAATGTTGACGCGTACTCTGCCGGTCTGGGAACCTTCGTAGGTGCTATTCTACGCCTCGAACTCCTGCGCCTCATTTTTGATTCTAGCATAACCTGGACGTCTGCCCCGGCAAGAAGTAGTATGAGTCTGCGGTGCGAGCATTTTCACGACGTCCCTTCCCCGACCTTACGCCCACTGTACCGACACACTGGAACGATTTGCACCCGCCTGGAGCATTCATACCCACCTATCTCTATCTTTATTTCAACCTTCTATTCTCGCGATTGGTGTACTGTGACTGTAGCTGTAGCATACAGTCCGAACATGTAGTGGGTTGCAGAACCACTCCACTTTGGGATGATATTGATGATCATCAATTCTTCCGTCATATAAACTCTGCGCGCCTTCTATCAGAGTCGGACGGAGAGGACTCTCGTCTTGTTCTTGACGTGATTCAAATAAACCGGAAGATTTCCGCAGGGCTCTGACCGGTACCAGAAAGCCAGACAAACTCTGTTCTAGAGCTGTGGAAGTTATTTAGCGTCTTGGAGGCTAGAAAAATGCGTTACATGGCGTACTACTGCCCAGAGAGACATGTACACCTCCATTATATTCTGCTGCTTCAAGTTCCAGAGCAACACGCCGTCGTTACGTCCAATTGAAACCGTGGGAAAGCGACTTGGAAATTTCTATCTTTGGCTATCCAACGCGCCTCGACCATGTCGGACGCTTCTTCTCCGCCCACCTCGCCTGCACTTTCCGCATCGACCCCGCCGTCGTCAGTACCCTCACCGCAGCTTCAGGCGCTCTCCATCGAGGTCTCGGCCGACGACAAAGCCGCCGCTGCCGCCCTCAAGGCTGAGGCAAACAAAGCCTTCTCCAGTGCGTTCTCCGCACACAAGTTACACTTAGGCCGGGTTCCTGACTGAGCAACAGGTCATGACTTCCCCAAAGCTGCGCGCCTCTACTCTGAGGCAATTGAGAAGAATCCGGCCGACGCGACTATCTGGTGCAACAGGGCGTACACCCGAATGAAGCTGGAAGAGTTTGGCTATGCCCTTAGCGATTGCAGTGGGTTCAAGGGCAACCTGCGCGTCTGTCCCGTGAATGTACTGACGGTGTGCAGGTCAGGCAATTCAGCTGGATGGCAAGTATGCTAAAGCATACTACCGGTACGTAGACGGCCTCAGGCTCTTTTTAAAAATGCCAAGTACAGAGGCTTATTTATTTACGTGCGACGGCAGGCGCGCAACGTGCCAGATGCAGATACTAAAGCCGCAAGCGGCTGTCGCCGACTTCCGCAAGGTGCTCGCGATCGAGCCCAAGAACGAAACTGTGCGAGCCCAACTGCTCGCGACGCAGAAGCTCATTCGGAAGATCGAGTTTGAGAAGGTGCGCCCGCCTTAACCTGGGCATTTGTGATATTTTTTACTGAAAATACATCACACGGCAGGCCATCGAGGTCGAGGGCGAGCAGAGCGCCGTGGTGCGGTGTCAAGGAATAATAACAGAGGGTGCGTCTTCGGGTCGCTTCCGTCCCTGAATATCCGGTAGACGTTTGAGGATCCAAATATAGGCGGGTGCGACGTTGAAAAAACCTATACCGGTCCTACATTACCGTTTGCGGACGGAAAATACAGCATAACGCACGAATTCGTGACCGCAATGATCCAATGGTTCAAGGACGGAAAGGCTCTACCCAAGCGTTATGTATGGGAGATCGTTTTGGGTGCACACGAGCACTTTTCGAAAGAAGAGAGCTTGGTGAATGTCGATTTGGAGGACGGTGTCACCTGCGATGTCATTGGGGACGTCCACGGTATGTTCTTCCTCGTGTTTGTCGGCCGCGCCGCTGCTTACCGCGCTTTCCAGGCCAATTCTACGACATGCTGCATCTGTACTCGCTCACCGGCGAGCCGAGCGAAAAGCATTACTTGTTGATGAACGGCGACCTTGTGGATCGTGGGTCGTGGTCAATAGAGGTCATCCTCACGGCCTTTGCATTCAAATGCAAGCTCTTTTTTTTTGGTCTCTGTGTTATTTTCCTAACTCGCCTTCGCAGGGTTGTATCCCCGGTTTATGTACATCAACCGCGGCAACCATGAGGCAAAAGACATGAACCGGTCCTATGGTTTTGAGGGCGAGGCAAAGCATAAACACGGTGAACAGACATACAAGGCGCGTTTTTTCCCTCCACAACTTGCTCTTGTGTTAACCGATCATCTCAGTTATTCGCACACGTTTTCACGACCTGTAAGCTGATGCTATCGTTTCTCTCGTATAGCACGGTCTTATTCCCCGCCATGCAGTGCCGCTTTCCACTCTCATAAGCGCGACAAAACCGCCGCCGAATAAAAGTGGTAGTCCCATTCTGTCCCCGAAAGGCTTAAAGCGGTATTTCGTCGTCCACGGCGGCCTGTTTAGCAAAGATGGAGTCACACTAGAAGACATCCGGAAAATAGATCGGATTGGGCGACAGCCTGGTCAAGAGGGGCTCATGTGTGAAGTACGCAAGGAGTTTCGTGCAACGCTGACTGGCGTGCTAACTGAATGTGTGTAGCTCCTCTGGACAGATCCGCAAACAATGCCCGGGCGTGGGCCTAGTAAACGGGTACAGATCTCCTTTTTCCCGTCCGACCTCGTCGGGTACTAATGTCATGTTGCCCAGGGAGTTGGGATTGCTTTCGGACCAGATGTTACGCGGAAATGGTGTACCCTCAACGGCGTTACGGGAGTCATCCGCAGCCATGAGGTCCGACAAGGTGGGCTTACCTTTCGATATCCAGCTAGCCTGTTAACCCGCCGCGGCAGACGGGTACCAAGTGGAACATGACGGCCTATGCACGACGGTACGACGATTCTCCTTTCCGTAACCCCGTTTTCATCCCCCTTGGGCCAGGTATTTTCCGCGCCGAATTACGTGGATCAAGGAGGCAACAAGGCAAGTCCCTCGTTGATAATGGCACTGAACGTGACTCACATTCAATTATTGATACTAGGGCGCCTTTGTAAGTGACAATCGCGATCTCACTCGGCCGGCCGCCTTCAACCCCATCTTCTCCAGATTCGCATTGACTCGGAAGGCACCCAAAAATACACACAATTCGAGGCCATGCCGCATCCAAATATTAAGCCCATGGCATATTTACAGGGTTTGCCATAGCTTAATTCTTGTTTGTTTTTTTATGCTAATTTGGTTCACAAGGCGGACTGGGAAGTATGATGATGTAGCGGATTCCGCGCTTGTACAACGCCCGCCTGAGCGGCCCACTAAAATATATATTTGTTGTGCATTAATTCTGAATAGAAGGACAGCTAGTCAAGTTTCGGCCCCGCGGGCAACAAGTGACCTTACCTTCCCAGTCTTCAAGGAGGCTTGGACCAACCCCGCTCATAACGTATGTAAGTCAGGCTCGCATCGCTTGGATGTTGACTTTGGACAGGCGCAATATTCCGGCTTAGATTTTCATTTTGGCCAGGTTTAAACCCGAAACCTAGGGCAAACCAATCACGGCTTCAAGTTGGATGTTCATAATCAACGGCTGGCTAGCGTGGATGCTAACGGTGTGGATTACATGAGGAAAACTCGTGATAGAAGGGACTAACACTTCTAAAGATGGTGTTGTCTTGTGCCCAGCTGCATTTCTCTAATTGTTTTTTCTCTTGAGAAAAAATAAAGTGCCTAGCTAAGGACGAATTCCCGACCCAAGTCGCCGCCGAAAATATGGCGCAAAACGTCAATGGCCAGCTTGCACGCTCCATAGACAACAAATCGGCGGATTTGCGTCTCTGGTGATGCACAACGCAACGGTGGCGGCTCAAGAGCCCAAACGAGCTGAACTCAGATAAGCGACTAACGTTGGTGATGTTCTTCCAAAGCCCAAAGTATCGCAAAGTTGTGCGATTCGCGAAAGTCGGGCCGTATTCAATGATCCCATCACTCGTCCCTGGTTCCTGGAGCCGTTGAATTCAGAATTCATACCACGACAAGAAAAGATCTCCGAAGCTCCCCGCTCCTGTCAGCAATGGGCCGCCTTGGCGGGCACGCGCTACTCATGCCCATGCTTCTGCCGACAGTAGTCCGAGCGCTGCACCAGATGCCCTCTTCTAATCTCGTTCAAGCTGGGTCACCGACCTCTTTCCATCGAAGTTTTTCTCACTCTATCAGGTCAGATCTAAGTAATCAGCATGTGTACTCGCTTATCTCGACCGGAAACTACAGTTGCTGTTCCACCTAATTTCTGTGCTTGTTGGCTCTGGTTGTAATTCGGGCAGGTGCAACACACATCATTCCTCAACTCTCTCCGCCCCCTTTCCACTTTCGGGGTTCATAAATTTCTACGCTTCTACACACCGTGGCAGTTGGACGCATTTTTTTAAATATACTCGCCAAGATTGGTCAACCCACGTTCCGGTTTGGTGGGTACGAGGACAGTGCCCAGCTGAGTATCACTTGAGCACTAGTCCGATTGGCGAGTATTCCGAAACCTCACCTATTTAAATTGCTCAATCCATGGTTCAATCCAACCAACCATGATTCCTTCCTTGCTTGTTTACTTTTCCTTGGGAATTCTGCAAGTGGTGTGGGGCCGACAGTGGAATGATACGGGAAAGGGCTCAATTATCTTCGAAGAGGCTTGGACTATTCCCGCTCTCGTGGCCCAATCAACGTATGTAGGGAATGAGGCCATTGGCTTTCATAGCTTACACTTGAAATTAGGAAGGCGGCTCCTCCCGTAGGTAAAAGAGTGACCTTAGCTATCCTAGGGGTTCCTGTTAATTTTTCATGCTCAGGCGAAACGACCGCCGATCTAGCGGCCGACCTGCTAGATATTCACAACCAGCGCCTTGCTCGGATGGATGCTAATGGTGTGGATTATGTGAAACCGCACCTTCAGTGATTTCACTAGCAACTCTGACTGAACAACGAACATAGATGGTATTATCTTGCGCACAGCCCTGCATACAAGTAACTACTCTTCGGAGTTGACCTCTCTCTCTCTCGAAATACTAAGTCATCTTACCAGGGAATTTCCGACCCAGTCGCTGCAGCCTCCATGGCGCAAAGTATCAATGACCAGCTCGCAGCTTCTATAGCTAACAACACTCTTCGTTTCGGAGGGTTTGCTGCTTTGGCCATGCATAATGCAACGGTGGCGGCTCAAGAGCTCAAGCGAGCCGTTGTTGAGCTCGGATTTCTTGGTGCTTTACTTAACGACTATCGTCAGTGTATTCTCCGTTAATATGACCGGGCCTCATTCAAGTTTTCGCTGCAGAGCAGGCAGGGTCTGATAATGGTGATACTATCCGACCTCATACTTGCGGCCGACTCACAGCTCACTTTCAGAAACCTTCCTGTTTTATGATCAGCCCGAATACGACGTTTTTTGGTCGACCGTCACCGAGCTTGATGTACCTGTGTATTTTCACCCGCGGACAAATGTGGCGGAACTTCAAACCCTGCTGTACGGACATGCTCCTTGGCTCAAAGGACCGGGACAGGTTAACCGTTCCCTATGATTCGCAAGCAGCCTATTGAACTTGCTGGGCTAGGAATTTGCAGCTACACTTTCAACCCATGTGATGGGACTGATGACGAACGGCGTTTTCGAGTGCGAATTCTCCCATTGCACAATCACACGACACTTAAAAAGAGCTCCCACAGTCGATTTCCCACACTGAACATTATTGTTGGTCACCTTGGTTCGTTCAACTTTCTCCGTCCAAAACACAAGCTCAACTTTCAATAGGTGAACGTATTCCATCCGATTTGTGGCGAATCGACGATCGTAAGTTCATATAAGGGTTTCTGGGTGTTCTATTTGACCCTCTACGAGAACTGGCGCGGCAGATTCCAGAGGGAATGCCAATGCTCAGGAACTTATCATCCTACTGGCGAACCAATGTGTTTGAAACGACGTCCGGGGCCTTTGCGACGGAACTCCTTCATTTCCACAGCACTCAGATTGGCTTGGATCGCATAATGTATTCTGTGGGTGATTCCGACCTGTTCTGAAATTCTTGCTGAAGATTTGACGGAAGGTTGATTACCCTTTCGTACCCATTGACCAAGGTGCAGTGTGGGTGGATTCAGACTTGTCGAAGACTTTGAGCAGCGACGATCTATTGGCCTTTAAGCGAGGGCTGGCGGTGGAGGTCTTACATTTGAACCGCTAATTTGACAGCCACTCCTGTGTAACCGTACTTGTGCTCGAACCCAGACTTTCGTGAGATTTGAACCGTGTGAACGCCGTTCGGCAAAAGCGGGCCGGATGTAACAGGATGTAACGTGCCGAGATGGCGACGTGACACTTATACTGCACAAAACGAAATGGACAAAACCAAAGCTAAGCTGGCATCCACGAAGCTGGCTGCCTTTTTTGACAACGACGACGACGAATCGTTCTCAGTGCGATGGATAGAGCCACTTTCCCTCCTTCACACTTACCAATCGATAAATTAGCAAAAGACGGTGGATGATGTGAAGCTCTCGCAATATCTGACTGCGGGAACCGTCCGGAAGTCTCGTAGAGAGAAGGAACAGGAGGCTGCTGAAGCGAAAAAGCGCGAGGAAGAAGCTAGTGCTGCCAAGGCTTATGCAGAGTTCCTCGATACCTTTGACACCGACCGCGCTGTCAAGAATTCGGGTTCAAACTTCGTGAAGGCGGACTCCAAATCAGCATATGTTCCTTCCAATCTGCCGGAAGGGTCGTCGCGTCAGGCCAGTGGAAGGCCCAGGGTGAGAACTTTTTTGTGTGCCGAATGGTCCTCCTTTAAATCTATGGCCTGCCCAGTCACCTTCTCCTGTAGAAAGTGCTCCGAGACCAAAGGGCAAGCGCGCCATGGATGCTTTCCTTGAGGAGATCAAAAGGCATACATTCATCTCGTATTTCAATGTTTTTCATTGACGTCTTGTAGGGACCAGGCCGAAAGAGAAGCCAAGTATTCTCGACACGGTATATTGTTTTCCTGCTATATTCCGCGGATTCTCATATTACTCTCAGCCTCTGGCCACGGTCGATCTGTGACGGCGTTAGCTGGTCTGTTCTTTGAGCTTTAGATCTCCATTTCTTTTAAACGAAGCAACAGCGTACGAGGGCCAAAGTGGGAGCAAAGATCGCGGAGATCCTCAAGTACGTGGTTTCTCTGATGTTTGTTCGTAATTAACAATTGGCAGACCTCAAATATCTTTGTTGCGAATCTGCCTCCCCATGTAACAGAACAGAGTCTGGGCATTTTCTTCGCGCGTTGTGGGCCCGTTGGATCTGTGAGTAATTATCTAGCTCTCAGTTCTCGCTTGACTCTTACGTTGTCCAGGTTAAAATAATGTGGCCTCGGACGGATATCACCGCTGGTCCCGGCGCAGATATGACCAATTCCCGACGAACGAAGAGCACGGGCCTGAGCGGCTTTGTATCATTCATGAAACGAAAAGATGCCGAACAAGCTCTTCGTGAACTGGATGGCTTTGACTGGGGCGGGTCAATCTTGCGAGTAGGATGGAGTAAAGCCGTCCCCGTTGCTCAAAAGCCGATGTATAGTAAGAAACCCCACTAAATAAATCTTCCGCCATCTAATAGTCGTAGCGTCGGGGTTGGCTAAAACCACCGATTCTGGTCATCGGCGTAGCCGCAGTCGGTCCCGCTCCCCTGCTCGAGAAAGACACCACGGTCATTCTCATTCCTCCCGCCGCTCCCCCAGTCCATGGAGCCGTAGCCGCAGTCGCAGCCGCTCTGCGTCGCCTCGCCGTCGATCTTATTCTCGCTCTCGACGCCCAGGAGATTCCAGGAGTCCATCCCCCCGCCGCAACCACATCCGCGATGAGGAAGAGGAAGTAGTTACAGATACCTTTATTCGAGCTGTGGCCGCCGAAATCAAAGGACATGGATCCAAATACGAGCAGAATCTGCGTGAAAGGGAGCGTAATAATCCCAAGTTTGCGTTCTTACTTCGCAAAGATGTGGGCGTCATTTGTTATCATATTATTTAAATATTAACCCAGTCCATTACCAGCATCGGCGCCATGCTTTCTACCGTGGCCTAATCGAATCTGAACTACCTTTGGGACCAGAGTTTGATGACGATGTGAGTTGTTCCCTCTGTTTCATTACTGAATCAAACACCAAATGTTCCACAGGGTTATAACTCTGTATATTCTAGCGATTCAGCCGAGGACTCTGAACGCGAACGAGTTCGTAAAAACGCCTTGGGAAAGTTGGCTCGAAAGCGATTCGAGGCTATGCTCCGAGCGTTATCGGGTAAGCGGGGAGAGATGGCTCGGTGTATGGCTTTCAGTCTTGAACATGCGGAGGCAGCTCACGAAGTAAGACACAAACATTGATTTGTCGCTTCTCTGACAACTGCCTTCACTTAGGTGGCCGAGATAATCGTTGCATCCCTCCTTGTTGATGGTACCGCCGTTCCTCGAAAGGTCGCCCGCCTCCATCTCATCTGCGATATCTTGCACAACTCTGCTGCCTCGGTTCCTAGCGCCTGGAAATTTCGACAGGAATTTCAGGCGCGGCTCGGAGTGGTATTTGATCATCTAGCGAACATCTACCACTCTTTTCCGGGTCGAATCACTGCGGAGACCTTCAAGAAACAAATCACTGCTGTAGTCGACATCTGGGAAGATTGGATAGTATTCCCTCCGGATTTTACTAGCGAGCTTCGCACGAGACTGGAGGGGATGACCGCAGAAGAAGACCAAAAATCACAGGAGAAGGAGGAGCCTATGAAGTCAGAGACAACGGTGGCTCCGTCCCGTTTCAAGACCAGCACATTCCAACTCGCCACAGCTCCGCTTGATATGGCCCCCTCCAGCGCCGGCCTTGATGGAGAACTCATCGACGACGTTGATGGGGAACCCGTTGAAGACGTGGATGGAGTGCCGATGGACGACGTGGATGGTGAACCTGTGGATGATCTGGACGGAGTGCCGATGGACGATGTTGACGGAGCGCCACTGGAAGATGATCTTGATGGTGCGCCGATACAAGAGGATGTCGATGGCGAGCCATTAGACGATGATTTGGACGGCGCACCGATGGAACTCGAATGAGCCACCATGAGGTGCAGAAGAGTTTTTAAGTTCAGTAGAAGAGTCTAGTGTATTGTGAGAGCGCATGACACTGTATTTACGTTTCTATGTACGGGGACGGCGGGACGGCAGTGGTGGGCGTTTGGAGCCGGCAGTTCAATGGTGGTCATGATGTAGACGACGACTGATTTGGCATGTGAAGGGCCATTGCGATGGGCGAACGAGGGTTCCGCGGTTTGCATGAAAGGCTCATGAGTAATTGTGAGAGTCCATGTTGCGAATAGGGTGGAGTCCCGAAATGCAGTGGCGAATGCGATGAGCTTGGGTCGCGGCTGACGTTGCATGAAGAGGCATTGATGATATAATAATGTGGCCCTCGGATGGTCGGAGAGTGCGGCGAGCGGGATGGGAGCTTCGCTCGCGGACGACTGATTATTGTTGGGCGAGCTCGATGATGAGATGTTAAACGTGTTTGGAAGAGTCGATTGATATGCGCCCAAACGGAATTGAAGCGGTGCGTCGTTCGGGGAAGAATTTGGATGATATGTGTATTGGGGTGCAGTGCAAGTTGAGGTGAAGAATCGACCGAATATGGATGGCGTCGCGTCGCAGCCAAACGGATTTGAAGCTTCGTTCGATCGAGATTTGGGATGATCCGTGTAATGTGGACAGCGCAAGTCGAGTCGTCCGCAAATTGCGAGCGAATATGGATGATGTCGCGTCGCGCAGCCAAACGGAATTGAACGTTCTGGAGGATTTGAATAATGCGTGTATTGCGCAAGTCGAGTTGAAAGAGTAGACCGTATATTTTGAGCGAATATGGATGGTGTCGCGTCTCGCAGACAAACAGAATTGAAGCTTCGTCCGAGAATGATGCGTGTATTGTGGATGCAGCGCGCAAGTCGAGTTGAAGAGTCGACAAGATACTGCGAGTCAATGTGAGAAGACTGTGGGATGTCAAATAACTGGAATGAGAAACGTACTGTGAAGATGGCATGCCAGGGAAGAAAGAAGACGCAGCTGTGTCACAAAAGTGCCCAGAAGAAAATGCTTGCTGTCGAGTGGTTCCGTCCAAAGTCCCCGACCGCCCTAGAACGAGTTGAGTGGAAGTCGGGAAATTAGGATAAAAACTCATACCAGTGACGACGAGGCGGGGAGTCTTTGAGAACGGCAACCAAAGCCCTGCCCTCCAAACCAAACACAATTCCCGTGCCCTGCTACTGTCCTTCCAGCGACGAATCGATCGCGCGCGTGTCGTGAAAGGTGGCCAACCTTTTACTAACCTACACAGAAGGGAGGGGGGGAAGATGAGTTTGGGTTAGTAGGCGTTTCCCCCGCCCGCGCCCTGCCCCCCCACACCGGTGATCAGCCGACGTGAGCGCCGCATATTTCCCACATTTGCCCTCCTTCACGGCAGCTGGTAGTGCACTACCCTGAACGAGAAAGTGAGCATGAGGAGGGTGAGAGGAAATTGATCGACGGCTTACAGTCGCAGCCTCCCGCCGCCGCCCGGCTCCCGGGACGCTAGAGAGAGAGTCGAGGTGAGTAAGAAAAAGGTCGGAAGAGACTCGACACTTCACACCACCCCGCTGGCCACCGAGGTCTTCTGGGGCCCCGTCTTGAGGAGGTGTCGAGGGAGAGAACGGCGGGCACGTCTTGAGGGCTGAAAACACTCCCCGCAACAGACCAGTCCACCTGGGTCTGCGCTAGGAGACATGCATGGGACGAAAGAAATGGCACGCACCGTTTCGAGTGCTGGGAACTTGCGTCGAGGGCTTGGCCAGTCGATGGTCGAGAATGTCAAGTCGGTGTCAAAGTTGAGGTTCAGGTGGAGGCCAGAATGTTGGGGGGGGGAGCGCCAGATGGTGGGAGGAGACAAGCCGCAAAGTGGCTGACCGTCACAGAATGGTCACACAAATCGCTTCGAATTCAAACTCCGACCTGCAGACATGGTCACGTTACCGCGGGGACCCTGATGACATCACGCGCCATCTCAGACGCACAAAGCGAGAGCGATTTTCGTGTTTTGCAAGCCGTTTCCAAGTATGTGGTTGAACAGCGGGAGACAAACGTACCTCAGAAATGTGAACCAACTTTCGGACACGACTTTTCGTATCTGTATCTGCGAAATGTTTGATAGTGACCTATGTACGGTACAAAACGAATAATCCTCCACGTTCCATTAGTAGCTAGCACGGTAGTTGTATTCAGTCCTGGTTGCGGCGTGGGGGGCGGCCTCCGGCGGGGGCAGGGCCCATCCGCGTAATGGCCTCCTTAGCGGCCAAAATGTCTTTCTCACTCCCTATATCGAGCAGTCAGTACCACGACTCGTACTGGCGACGAAGAGAACGCACCGATAATAACAATAGTGCTATTCTCGCGGCTGACGGTGATGTCGGCGCCAGTCTCGCTCCGGAGACGAGCGACGTTCGCGCCCTTGGTGCCGACGATCCGGGGGAACATGGTGCGGTCGGGAAGGGTCAAGAAACCGACATGGGACATGCGCTCAGCATGCTCGATGGCGTCCTTGACCTGCTTCTCCGCGCGGTCCAAACCGGTCTGGTCCTTCGCCTTCAGAGTCCAAGTCGATTCGCCCTCCTCGGCGTCCTGGTAGTTTTCGGTGATCTCCCACTTGACAGAAGCCTCGTCCTCGGTCTCGTCGATGCGGGCGGTGGAGCCGTTCGCGGAGGGCTGAGGAGGCACAGCAGACTTTTGGGGTTGGGCCGACTGGTCGACGTGGACGCCGTACGCCCGGAGGGTACGGAAGAAGCCTGGTACGTTCATAAGCCGCAGGGAAAGAAAACGCGGTGAAGATATTTACCGCCTTGCTGGGAAATAACGTGGTGGAACTTCAGAGGAACCGTCACGGTAGTCGAGGGGCCCTCAACAGTCACAGGCTTGACCTGTTTCTAGGAGGACGTCAACACGACTGCATTGAAATCCTGCGGCGATGGACAGTACCTTGAGCTCCTCGATGGCCTTCTCGCACGAAGCACGCGGGCCCGACACCTTAACGATGTTCGCGGCGTCCACGTCCTTGAAGTCCGCGACGTTCTCCGCCTCACCAACCTGGTTGTACGACCGCGAGCCGGGGAACTGCACCTGCGCGCCAGTGTCGTTCTGCAGCTTGTTGAGGTGCTGCCCACCGCGCCCAATGAGCGCGCGGTGCTGCCCCGCGGGGATCTCGATGGCCAGGACGACGCGATCGCGGAGGGTTGCGACGGCCTTCTCCAGTTCGGCCTTGAGCTTCGCGACGAGCTTGGGCTCGCCACGAAGGCGGACCTCGTCGCTGGCGGCGTCTCCTTGACGGGGGCTGCGACGCCAATGAGTACAGGATCAACAACAACAAATACGCAATCCACGTACAATCTAATCAAGCCGGCCTGCAACTTGGGGTCCGAAGGCCCATCGCATTTCTTGACGAGGTCCTTGAGGCCCTGCCCACCAGCACCAATTAAGGTGCGATGGAACTTGCTCTCGACCACAACCACCGCCGTAGTCTCCTCAGTAACCTGGTCCGCAATAGCCAAGATAGCAGCCTTGGCAGCAGCCACCGCCTTCTTCGTCCCGCGCACGCTAATGTTGGTCAACGCCGAATCATCCGTAGCCTTGTCCACATCGATCTGCGCGTCCGTCGCGTCCTTGATCTCATTAATGGACGCACCGCCGCGCCCAAGGATGCGCGCAACAGCGCGGTTGGGAACCGTGAACTTGAGAATGTTGTTCGACTCCTTCTCAAACTCGACGGCCTCGAGCAGCTCAGACTTGGCGCCGGCGACGCCCTTCTTGCCGCCCTTGACAAGAACCTCGTCCGACTTGAGCACCTCCCGCGTTTTGCCCTCGCCGTTCTCCGCCGACTGGCGAGGGAAGGTGATTTTGACCGAGTACTTGTCCTCCAAACGGATGGCGTACTTGCCGCTCTGTCCGATGAGTGAGGAGTGGTACTGGCTGGGGATCTTGAGCACCTCAGAGATCTCGTCGGCCTGTAAACAATCGCGTCAATAAATCATGGTTCAAACTAGGGAGGATGCAAAGCACTCACGAGTCTCTCGATTTGCGCCAAGATCCTTTTTTTAGCTTCCTCGACGTTCTCCTTCCTGCCGGTAATCTACACGCATGATCAGTCGGGGTCAGCGAACGACACGGTTCAACACTTACTTTGACCTTGGATTTTTGGTGAACGGCCGACTTCTTCTTCTTGCCGCCCGCCTCCTTCTCCTTCTCGTCCACTTCGTCCGAAACATCAACCCTAACACCAAGCTGGTCCCGAAGCTTGTTAACGCCAGCACCTTGAGCACCGACGATACGGCCAACGAACTCGCGCTCGACATCAAATTCTGTGGACTATGAAAGCGGAAGATGAGCAAGCACGACCATGTGGCACATAGCAAGGCCACACTCACGTAGCTGTTGACAATCTCGTCGTTCTTGGCGTCCTCGACGATCTTGAGAACTTCCTTGACGGCGCGGTCGACATCGCCGCTCGCGCCACGAACGACAATGACGTCCTCGCCCGAGGGGTCGCTAGCATCCCCGCCAACCTTGATAGAGAGGGTCTTGTCCTCGCCAATGATACTGTTCAACCCAAGGCTCAGCCCGAGACTTTGCAAAATGTTCACAACAAGGAAACTCACGCGTTGAGGGTAGTTCCGCCCTTGCCAACGACGGCGTCGTGCCAGCGCTTCTCGACCGCGATAGTCTCGCTCTTGACATCCGCGGCGTCCTTTGCGAGTTTCAAAATCTCCTTTGCGACCTCTTCAAGGTGCCTCTTCTTCTCGTCGGGCGAGGGCGAAGCGTTCGCAGACAGGGGATCATAGACGAGTAAAACCGTAGACTGCTCAGCCGACTCGGGCGGGAAGAACACCTGGACGTTGTGCGCCTCGTGGAACTGCTTGAGTCTGCGCCGCAAAAGAAATTAGAATCAAAATAATAAAGAGACGGCGGAAAAACATACTTCTTGGCGTTCTTGCCCGTGATGAAGCGGTGAACGAGCCAGTCAACCGAGACCTCCTGGGTGGCGCCGATGAGCTTGCCGATGAGTTCCGAGACCTGGCGCACGACGCCGTCGACGTCCGCCTTGTCACCAATAATGTCGATGTTCAAGATCGACGCCTTCTCTACGACACCGGGCTCGGGCGCGTACACCGCGACGCCGGGGTGGGCGGCGCTGAGCGTCTTGGGGTACCCAATGCGCGTCATGTACGTGAGCAGCTGCCTCGACAGCGTGATCGGGCCGGGGAGCGGGAACTCATGGATGTACTGCGAGTTGGCCTTTTCAAACACCGCCGCAAGCCCGCCGGAGAGGTCGTTGCTCTGTCCCCACACGGTGACCTCGTCGCTGGGCTCATCCGCCTTGGCGACGACGACAACGCATTGGGTCTTGCCCACAATCTCGTCGACGGCCTTGCCGACGAGCAGCCGGTGCTGGCGCTTGGGGAGTTGAATCTTGAGCGAGGTGAGGTTGCTGGAGTAGTGCTCGATGGTGCTCTTGATCGAGTTGATGGCGCGGCCGACGGCCTCGCGCTCGCCGGTGACGGTGACCTCGCGCTCGACAGCGTTGAGGGTAAGCCCTACCTGTTCGGGCTCCGCGGCGGCCTGAAAGATGGCCTTGCGGGCGACGACAAACGGCAGGATGTGGGACGGTATGTCGCGCACACGCTGGGTGGACTTTGAGGTCTTGGACGAGATGATCTGGTTAAGCATGGCCTGCGCCTCGTACGCGAGGGGCTGGGGGCCGGTGAGGGTGACGGGGACGGTGGGCTCGTCGTCCTCGTCGTCCCCAGAGGGAGTGACCTTGCCATTGACGTGACCGTTACCGTTGGGGGCGAGGGTGCTCCTGGGGGGAATATCGACTCGCACGCTGGTCTGGTCGCGGATATGCTTGAGGGTAGCACCTAGACGCACAAACTATCAGCAAAAGCGAACCGCAGTAACTGGACTGGCCAACCTTTGGGTCCAATGATGGAGGCAATGGTAGAGGCCGGGGCGTTGATGGTAAGGGTGATCTAAGAGGGGAAATCAGAGACAGCCTGGCAATTGAGACAGCGGGGACGTACGACCGGACTGAGGAGAGCGAGGAGACTGCGTTTAGCCTTGTCGAGTTCCTTCTGAGACTCTGCCTTCATGTGGAAGCTCGTCTGACGAGTCTTCTGGTTGGCAGAGGCCTCGAGCTTGACCTTGTACTTTGCCATGACCTGCTTCATGACTTCGCCAAGAGTTGCGGACTTGCCGTCCTTGCCTGCGTTGGAGAGGTCCATGGAGCTGATAGTGAACGAGTCGGCGAAGACGGGGGTCTGCTTGACTGCTGGCTTTGCGCGGGCGGCGGCCCAGGCAGCCTTGGGTGCTGCGGAGGCGACGGGGGGCGCTGCGGAGGCGAGACTGGGGAAGGCGGACTGGGAGTCTGTGTCGAGTTCCTGGGGTGCGGCATTGCGGGGAGCGCGCTGCTGCTGCTGCTGCTGGGGAGACTCTGTGAGACTGGGGAAAGGGTCGGGTGCACCGTCGAGGTTGTGCCTCCGTTGGAGGTCTGCGGCGTTGAGAGCCATTGGGTGTCCGTTTGCGATGAGCCTTTGACGAGAGAAGACCTATTCGATTACGATGAATCGACCAGCGAAATAGACCGGGATGATGGAGGTAGGAGAGAGCTGTGATTTGCTGTGACGAGTGACAGTGTCGTGTCGACCTTTCGCTTTACTGGCTGGTCCATATAACCAGGAGACACGTAGCATATACATAGAACGTGCAAATTATTTTAAAAAGTCAAAGAAGACCACGGAGGTTATATGTATGTAAACGTGGAACATGCGTAAGGCGGCTAAGGCCGGTTTATTTCCTGGGCTCGCTAAACTTTTGTACATGTGGATTGTTGAGCAACTTGAACCGTGTTGAAGCATCGGCTTCAATTGTGAGAGACCACCATTCGACACACCGAAATTGAGACATCAGACGCGTCGCGGTCCAAGTCGAGTTCACGCGACACGGCTTCAAGTAATAATGCAATATTGCGTCTCTTGAACATGGATTTGGCTGTGAATTGGCTCGAATGGTTCTGGTTAAAATGCAAAATTTAAAAGCAAAGTCTCCTAATTCTCGGTCGATCTGGATTGTGACCGGTTTTGATGATACATACGTGGAACTCCCGGCGATGGACTTGTCGCTTACATTCCGTTCTCCACCCTGGCCTGACCAGAACCACCACTAACCACCGATGCGTCCCGCCCCGCTGTGCCGAGCCGCCCTTATCCTCCAGCTCGCCTGGTCCCCCGCCGCCCGCGCAAACTCATTCCTCTCCGACTCCCTCCTCCGCAAGAACCCCGTCCATAATGTCCTCGATCACCAACCCGCGCGCAACGTCGACTGCAAGAACTCTATCGTGCGTCTCTGACGCCATGTAAAATAATAACCAAGAGTAATGGTGCTGAAGCCGACCGGCCCGATCGAGACGACCCTCTGCGACTACGAGACCGTCGAGAGCGTCAATGACCGGCTGTTCGCGAACCTGCACGACCTCGTGCAGATGCCGTTCTTCAAGTACTTCCAAGTGAGCAGCCCCGTGCGAGTCTGGCTGGTTGATTCCTCACACATACCGGTAACCCAGGTCGACCTATACCGCGAGTGTCCATTCTGGTCGGACGACGGGTCGTGCAGCGATCCCGGGTGCGCAATAACCAGCGTAGACGAGGTCAGACTCTAATCTACTGCGTGTTACTCCCCCTAACGCGCCTTGCAGAGCGAAATACCCGAGAAATGGCGCGCATCGGCCCTCAGCCGACTCGAGGGGTCCAAGATAGACGATGTGCGTTCCCTGGTGTCTACATTCTCTCACTCCTGCTCACAAACCCGCAGAGACACGAGCTCCCCGGCTGTTACTACCGCGACTCAGACTTTTGTTTCCTGGACGATAACACCGAAGGCGACTACTACGATCTATCCCGCATCCCCGAGCGCTACACAGGTTACTCGGGTCCCGACGCCGCCCGCGTATGGCGTTCCATATACGAGGAGAACTGTTTCGGCGTTTCAGAGCTCAACCTCCTGAGTGGGCCGAATCCCGCACTGGTGAGCCTGCCGGACACCATGTCCGAGCCGTTCCGGCTTGAGGGCGGCGGCGCTGACGGCGGGCAGTGTCTCGAGAAGCGTGTGTATTACAAGGTTATCTCTGGCCTCCACGCGTCCATCTCGACGCACATCTGCGCGGAGTATTTGAATCAGAGCACGGGTGAATGGGTTGGTTGATTTTATTCTTTTAATTGGCAAATCTAACCTTGAACGCAGGGTCCGAATTTACAGTGCTTCATTAACCGGGTTGCGTCGCATCCGGAGCGACTGCAGTACATCTACTTCAACACGGTGCTGTTGTTGCGCGCTGTCGCGCGCATTGGGCCGTACCTGCAGGCGTTCGACTATTGCTCGACGGGCAACCACGATGACGACACGGAGACGCTCGCGAAGCTCTCCAACGTCATTTCCATCGCGCAGAGCGCGGGTCGCTTCGACGAGACGGTGTTGTTCCGAGGGGAAGACGCCAACGTAAATCTCTCATTTTGCATCTAGACTTGGTGCTGAAAACGAAACAGATCTTGAAGGAAGAGTTCAAGGTGCACTTCCGCAACGTCACGCGGATAATGGACTGCGTGGGGTGCGACAAGTGCCGTCTGTGGGGCAAGATCCAGACAACGGGCGTGGCAACGGCGCTCAAGATTCTATTCGAGCTGGATGAAAAGGCTCTAGACCCAGCAGCGAACCACAACCTCCTACAGCGATCCGAGGTGGTTGCGTTGATCAACACGCTGCACCGATTCAGCGAGAGCCTCGAGGCGGTGGAGGACTTCCGGGAGATGTGGAAGGCGACCAGCGCGGCGGAGGGCGAGAAGCTGATCGTGGAGGCGGAGCGGTCGGCGGCGGTGGCGGCAAGTAGCAGGCCACGACCGTCTCCTGCGGCGGGGCAAGAGCAGGATGAGAAGCGGTTAGACTTTGTGCTCGCGCGGTGGCTGCGGGTGTGCAAGGAGAGCACGGTGGGGTGCATGGGCCTTGTTGTCGCGATGTGGCGACGCGGCATGGCCGCGCTGGCGTCGCTCTTCACGCCGTCTGGGAAGGAGCGGGGGCCAAGCGGATTTGAGTTGTAAATTAATGAAGCATCTAATAAACGAATTAAAAGTAATTTGACCCGTATTTGCGTGTGTTAGTTCTTAACGACGACGTCCGTCCTACTCTTTACCCGCGCCCATGCTATCATGATATTGCTTGACGAAGTCGAGGGGTCCTCGAAACTCGCCGCTCCAGCGGCGACGCTGCGTCGTCCCGAGACAGTGGCTGGCCGCTCTGCTTCTCCCCTCCCCGACTATGAGACTTCCCAAGCCCTACAGCACACCGTTATCAAATCCCCCACAAAACCTTCCTTTCCCAAGCGTTTTGGCTCTCGCTTCTGGAGAGTCACTTTCTTCGCCCTTGCAATGTCCGTCGCCTTCTCTTCATCCCCTTCACGCTCTCATTTTTTATATTCCAGCTATGTATTTCTTTCAGTCATTATTGGTATCCCCGTTATCGTCACGGTCCGTCGGCGTTTCACTCCACGAATGCAATTTTTTCTGAAACGCCATCCCCTGCAGCAAATAGCGTTCCGCAAGGCCCATCCTCCTCCGCCCCCACAGAACTTGATGACAGTGTTCATACCTGATCTCAACCAAGCCGCGCCTCCAATGAATTTCCCAGCCTCTACGGGCGGTCTGTTCATGGCTGAGGCCTCCGCCATCTGCGACAACTGGGACTCCAAAATCACCCGGGGCTCCCTCTACATCGCTACGTACGTCGTGCCTCCATCGCCGTTTTCCGGTCTCGCCGGATGAATATTGAGCTTTTCTTCCACAACCCCTATAGGGCCAAGCACACCCTTAACCCGTCCGGCCTGTTTTCGGTACGCTCCAATGCGACGAATGAGGTCATCCCACACCCGGGTGGGATGCACAACCTCACCGTGGGCATCAACGACGACCCGAGCGAGACCGATGTGACTCTCGCGGTTTCCCTGACATCGTCATCAGCGGCTCTGCGCGAGCGCGCGCATGTCTGCTTCGCGTACAACGGGACCAATCGTGGGGTCTCTGTCTATGTGCGTCTTCCTCCCTCTCTCTATTCCTTCTGGCAATACTTAATTGTGATGGCAGCTCCCAGACGATTTAACCCAATACGACGTTCTTGCGTTCGATATTCACCTCCTTTTCCCTCGCAAATCACAAACACTTACCTACGTGGACCTCATAACATACCTCCCCATGTTCAAGCAGTCGTTTGGACACATCGGCCCCAATATCCGGATGGAAGACCTCAACGTTGCGGGCGCTGGGCTGGACATTACGTGTGACGTGCGTTTCCATCACGATTTCTCCTTGTTTGAAGTTGGTGTTTCTAAATTTGCTGCTGCTTTTAGACGACGCTGCAAGCGGAAAAGATTGCCGTTAGCAACTCTTTTGCGAGCATTACTGGGTCGTTTAATGCGACACAGTCGATCAAGTTGGATAACATTAATGGGTACGCATGGAGCTCGTTTCCTTTTTTGACTACTCTTTTCATTTCGTTCGTTGTTCAGCGCTATAACGTCCAACGTCACGCTCTACAATGATCCTTCTACGAAGATGGCCACGTATTTGGCGGTCGACACGGGCAACAGGTATGTTCATCCGAGTTTAGCCCTAGAGGCGAAGCCAGCGCTGAGGCAACTTACCATAGCGACATCAACCTCGATGTCACCATGGTTGGCCCTGCGAAATCGCAGGCCAAGCCCATGTTCAACATCAACGTCCAAACCTTCAACGGCTCCCTCTCGGCGAACGTCGGGCACGACTCGAAGACGTCGCCCGCGGCACTGCAGCTGTACGTCAACAACAACCAGGCGCCGACGCAGGTGCAGCTCGACTCCAAGTTTATGGGGATGTTCTATCTCCATAGCAAGATCGCGCCGGTGTCGATAGACCCGCAACCGGTGGTGGCGCATCCCAAGGACCCGACGGGAGCTGGAAGGTCTTGGACTGTGGCTTTTGACGCTTCTACGCCGTCGAGCATACGGGGGTGGACTGGCTATGGGGTGCGGCCAAAGATGTCCGACCCCACGATGGGATCGGTTTCGGTGGGGTCGTCGTTGAGCCCGATAGTTCTGGAGATAGTACCCTGACATGACAATTATTATATACTAATCGTAGAGCGCCTTGTTGATATTGTACACCGTGTATTTCTTTCCTAACAATAGGGCCTCTTGGGTAATGAAAGCCGTGAGTGAGAGCGAAGACGGAAAAATAATATATAATCGATCAGGCTGCGATGTGCTATTGCGTGATTCTCCCTCATCGCGCCCGAAGAAAATGGCGTTATATAAGAACAGGAAAACGCACAATCGCTGCATCCGATTCCTTTCTACTTCTCCTGGTGCAGACACAAAATAAACTAGCCCAAAGCAGAAATGAGCGCGACTACGTCATCAGCAAGCCCCTATCCTGTCGAGGTGTGCTCTGTCGCGTTTCTCTCGAGTGCTTACCGCCAACTATGTTCGATGATCTCCAGCTTCGGCGCTATGCAGGCAACCCCCCGCACGGCGGTGTGCTCCAGGTGTGTTGGGCCGCCGCAAGTTTTGAGGTATCTGGTTGATCTTCGTGGTGGTAGGATCTACTCGCACGCGACGAGTTCATCGCGGACAAGCTGCGCGAGGAGGCGGAGACGCTCCCTGACATTATACTGACAGAGGTATGCCAGTACCCCATCGCCATCGTTGCCGGCGCTGACCGGGCCTAGCGTCAATTATGCGATCTCGAGCTACTTACGAATGGCGGCTTCAGCCCGTTAGAGGGCTTCATGAACGAGGCCGATTACACCAGGCGCGCTTTGTCTTCTCAGGATTTGACGAGAAGCTGAACGTGCGTGTCCAGCGTCGTCGATAACCTGCGGCTTGCGAATGGTGTGCTCTTCCCGATGCCGATCACCCTCGACGTCTCGCAAGCGAGCATCGACGCGCTCTCCATCGTGCCCGGTGCCCGCATTGCGCTGCGCGATTTCCGCGATGACGAGCCGCTCGCTATCATCACTGGTTCATTCCTCTCTTCCTCCTAATTATCGCGTTGATTTATTCGATAAATAAAGTGGAGGACATCTACAAACCAGACCAAGTGAAAGAGGCGGTCCAAGTATTCGGTGCGGACGACCCCGCGCACCCCGCCGTCGCGTACCTCCGCAACAAGATCCACGCGTTCTACGTCGGCGGGAAGGTGCAGGCGATCCAGGCGCCGAGTCACTTTGACTACGTCGCGCTGCGCTGTGCGTCGAGTTATCTCAGAAGGGGTACACGTGTATTAATTATTGGCGGTCAGACACGCCCGCCGAGCTACGGTCACACTTCAAAAAGCTTGCGTGGCGCAAGGTGGTCGCGTTCCAGACGCGCAACCCTATGCACCGCGCTCATCGCGAGCTCACTGTGCGCGCCGCGCGTCAACGGCATGCGGTGTGTACTGCACTTTCGTCACCATTTTTTTTCCTGACGATGGTTGGCTCAGAACGTGCTCATCCATCCAGTGGTTGGACTCACCAAGCCCGGGGACGTCGACGCCTTCACCCGTGTGCGCGTCTACCAGAGCATCATGGAGAAATATCCCAACGGCATGGGTCACCTCGCGCTTCTCCCTTTGGTATGCCTCGCCATTTTGGTCCTTTCTCGGGGCTAATTCGCGCAGGCCATGCGCATGGCGGGCCCCAGGGAAGCCGTCTGGCACGCAATCATCCGCAAGAACTTTGGCGCGACGCACTTTATCGTCGGGCGCGACCACGCTGGACCGGGCAAGAATTCGCAGGGGAAAGATTTTTACGGCCCGTACGACGCACAGGAGCTGGTCACCAAGTACCGCGATGAGCTGCAGATTGACATGGTGCCGTTCCAACAGATGAGCTATATCCCTGCGACAGACGAGTACCAGCCTGCGGATGAAATCCCCGCTGGTGTGCAGACGCTTGACATTTCGGGCACGGAGCTTCGCCGACGCCTCAAAACCGGCGCACCGATTCCTGACTGGTTCAGTTATGAGTGAGTTATTCCCTAAATGGGACAGTAAGCCTGATATGAATGCGAATTTTACAGCGCTGTGGTCAAGACCCTGCGCGAGAGTTACCCTCCGCGTAACAAGCAAGGATTCGTGCTGTTCTTGACCGGCTTATGGAACTCTGGCAAAGACAACATTGCCAGGGCGCTTCAGGTCACTCTCAACGAACAGGGAGGCCGAAGTGTTACGCTGCTGCTTGGGGAAACGGTTCGGCAGGAGCTCTCTGCGGGTGAGAGACTGAGCATGATCACAACTCGCAATCGTACTTACTGGCTGTAGAGCTTGGATTTTCGAGGGAAGACCGGCACACTAACACCCAGCGCATAGCTTTTGTCGCCGCTGAGCTGACGCGCGCAGGCGCGGGTGTCATCGCGGCCCCCATTGCGCCGCACGAGCTCTCGCGGGAGGCCGCCCGGGAGACGGTGCTTTCGTCCGGCGGAGCTGGCGGCAACTTCTTCCTGATTCACGTCGCGACGCCGCTCGCGTACTGTGAGAAGAAGGACCGCAAGGGCGTCTATGCCAAGGCGCGCCGCGGGGAGATCAAGGGCTTCACCGGCGTCGACGACCCATACGAGGTGCCGAAAAAGGCAGACTTGACGGTCGATGTATCCACGCAGAGCATCCCGGAGATCGTCCACAGTAAGCCCGCGCAATTATTGCAGTCGGACAGTCTATTGATTAAATATACAGGCATCGTGCTGCTCTTGGAGACCAATGGTCTCTTATAGATAAATACGAAAGCAAGGAACGTACATAAATTAGATATCGGGTGGATTTTTAGAGGTGCCCGGAGCTTGGATTATCGTGGATTCCGCCTTGCATGTATTGATCCCAGTCGGTCCAGCTGAGGAGCGGGTGAATAATGTTGAAAAGGCAGGTGGAGGGGTCACATACTTGGTATCAGTTGCAGCTGCATACACCCAATTCGGGTTCTCCCCTTCGCCGCCACCTAAAAGACGGTCAGATTTGATGGAAGCAAGTTTATAGAGCGCGATATACCCAAGCTATTGACCAAGGCGGACGAGAAAAAGTCCGACGGCAATATTTTCTCAGATAATGCGTCATCTTGCTGCGGGAAGGAGGCAGACCATCCATCCATTCGTCCCAAATCCGGAGGCAAGTATCCCCTCAAGCCGCTGCCTACAAATGGATTGGAAATTTCGAACTGCTGCATCGGGAGGCGCCCTAGCTCAGCCGAATGGACTGGCAAGGAGTGCAGCTCGTCCTGAGGACCTTGAAGTGTAGTGCGCGCAGGAGAGCCCGCCATACTCTGGGGTTCTATTGAGGAGAAGTCTGATCCACTCGTGGATGCAGCACCGGGACTAGAATATGCATCCAGAGAGCCCACGACGCTGCTGTGTCGCAGATTGGTGAACTCTGACCCGTTTGTGGAGGCAGCACTTGAAACTCGTGTATCTGAATCTCGGTCCCGTTTCAGCGACGGAGGGGCGGGCGAGTTGAGTAAATCGCCAGCGCTGAGCATCGCGTAAATGGTATCCCTGAGGATAATGAGCATGGGTCTACTGGCAGCCCAAAGTAGACTCTCACCATAATCTTCCGGCAATTTGCCAGCTGTGATGTTTGTACGTGAGTATCTGGCAGCCGAAAGGCGTAAAAATTTACCGTCGCTCATATGAACGCAGAATATCCAGGCATGCATGCACATCTCTTATTTCTTTGCTCGCATCTATTGTCATTCCATTCTTCTTGCCAGACCAAACTATCAAGAGCAAGATGACGGAGGAATCAAAAAGAGCCATCTGTATTTGTTCCATCAGCACAACGTCCCTGTTTCAAGGGAGTACATACCTTGACATGCGCAAGAGGCAATAAACCGCGACGCGATTGCACAGCCATTATGTGGGCGCAAGATCGCGCAGAATTTGCGCAGACAGCCAATGAGGGATATGATCTGTTGCGTTTAAGAATCAATCTGGACGTCATCACAGTAAAGTACTTACAACGGTGATGAGCGGCCCGGGGACGGGATAAACGGCCTGTGTATCTGAATTTGTACCTGGCTTTGTCGTAGGCATTTTTCTCCGCGGCCAGAGGGTACTACTTACATGATAATAAGAGGCATGCAGCGACGCAGATTGTTGAGAGAAGATGAAATTTTCTCTGTTGGGGTCCCATCGCAAATGATCAGGTAGAGAATCGATCCAGTTATTCTGTTTGATGGTTAGTACCGGAATAAACGATAAATAGATGCCAACCATCGCAGAGCTGGTGAAGACAATGAGATCGGTCGTATAGGTATTGATTGTAGGGCACTTACTCTAGTTCGGCCACCACCTGGTGATTCCACTGTTCAGCTTCAGCCCCGCGTTTCTTCGATCGTTTGAGGGTGTACTATCTAGCATTCAGAGCGAGCTTCCGTTACAGCATACAAACGGAGACATACTAATGTTCTTTGGGCAAAGCCAAGAATATCAAGCAGCTTGATATAGCAGTTGAAGTACGCCATCATGCAAGGTATCCCCGAGGGTTGTTTAAATGGTTCTGGGCCATCCCAGTAGTCGTCGCCACACTCAATTGGGAGGTCCAGATCGAAACTTCTGTGGTGATCAGCGGGGAACACAGTAGACACATTTGTTGCGCACTCATCCGCAGTTGTGGCGCGAGGTCGTCCGAATGCTGCACTGAGCAGTATATCGATACAGACCAGGACCCCTTTCATGCATATGCATGGGTGAGCAATCTCAGGGTAGTAATATAGATACTGGCTTACAGAATGCGCGAGTCCAGAGCTGGTCTTCGGCGGGTTTATCTCCCGTATACCTTCTACGGCGGTGGGCACCGACATCTTGCGCCAGTCGAATGCCAATTGAGGTCAGTACCTTCGGAGAATCAGCTCTATATATTTCCGAGATTCAAGTGAACCATTCATCACCCAGCATAATTCAGGACAGCCAGTGCCTTGTAAGAATATGACAGCGAGCTGTTAAGGGATCAAAATTAATTTTTTGAACTTGCAATAAAATGCAACACGTACGCAGCAAATTTGTACATCATACAAAGACGGAGTGGTCGTGAAGGACTGTCGCACCAGCCTAATCTGTCCAACCCATTTCCACCCGGAACTATGTTCCACGTTGGTTCCATCAAGAAAAACCCGCGGGTCGTCCGAATACTTTCAGGATTTTTCATGGTTAGTTTCCAACGATCATTGCTGAAATCAGTACCATACCCGAGCGGCCAATCCGCACACTAAAAGTAATACTGCACCGAAGCGGCTGAGGTCTGGGTTACTTTTAAGCCCCTGGGATGTTAGAACTGCAGCGCACCTATTGCGCAGATGTGTGCCCTCGGCGACAGCTTTCTCGAAGGTTGGACGGTGGAGAAGTGGAATAAATGGATGCGCATGCAAGAAATATACTTTTTCGCAAGTTGAGTTGGTGCTGATATCAAGGAATGTAATGACCCACAACTAACGAGACTGTCCATAAGATCTTTCTCGGGGAATATGTATATATCTGGGGCTTCTGGAGGTGGTTGATGCCACTGATTGAGATGTATAAAGTCGGAAAGAGAAATCGACGATCATGTTTACTGACCGGATGTGAGTTCCAGTATTGAGGCCGCTTTATCGCAAGAAGATGTTCTGTGAAACCTTGATCTTCCCCACTAGCTTCGCGCTTGATATCCATGGCTGTTTTCACAAGCATTATGTCGCTGCTTTGCCCGTAAAATCTGTTGTGGCTCGAATCGACCATCAAGCCTCTCATACGATCACTAAGCTCTGAGACAGTTCTCAGCAACTTGGATGCGAATAGGGACCATAAATACCTGTAAGAACACATCCGTCAGTTGCAGTAATGGACAAATCGGTAGGCGTCGGCGGTCGAGTATATGCAGTGCTCGGGTCGGCTATTGGTAACTCAGGAAGGGCGGTACCCT
The DNA here is from genome assembly GCA_029233265.1 of Mycena alexandri. NCBI lineage: Eukaryota > Fungi > Basidiomycota > Agaricomycetes > Agaricales > Mycenaceae > Mycena > Mycena alexandri. The sequence continues at coordinate 1,004,144 of JARJCM010000004.1, forward strand.
TGAGGGTTGCAATTTCTTCCTCCAAGCCTCTAGCGTATGTGGCTATATCGACCAGAGTCCGCAAGACAGAGGAAGGCTCTTTAGGCAGAGAATACGGAATGGTTTGCGAGAGAATGGCTGCTATCTGATGTTGTGCGGGAGTGGGAATTGCAACACGAGTAATCTCCTCCGTCGGCTGGATTTGCTCCGTCTTGCCTCCGTTCCGTCTCTAATTGAGATCCTGAACAATATGATCCCGAAGAGAGACACGGTGCGTACGTTCACTACCGATGCCAGGTGCGTACATTTACAGTCAAAAGCTATGCAGTTCGAGCATATGTTATTTGGCATTACTGCGCTATCACATCGGACTAGGAGAATAAGTGAATTGGAGCCTAGATAAAAAGCAACCTTACTTTTCTTGCTCCTTGAGCCATGGAGTAGCGGCTTGAAGGGAATATTCTGATTCAACCACGGTGCGCTTACCTGCATATGTCACACGCGCCCTTGCAAATTTGAGTTTAGAGAACGCGTCGAAAATGAGGAGAACCTACCTGAAGGCGACGTTTCTTTGACCCTGAAACACGGTCAGCAGGAAGAAGGGTCAGAATTAAATATGTGCTACCTGGAAGCGGGGTTTCTGGGTCAGACATCCGCACGAGGAGTTGAGGATAAGGAGAGCCTTAGAGAGGTGGTCGTTAGTAACCAAGACCTGCGCGCGCAGTTCTGCCGGCAGCACTTTTGGCGCGATCACTCCGATCAATCATTTCACGGCCGCGTTGGCTTCCAACCTTCGATCGCGAGTCAGAAGAAAAACAACATGGACGATTCTCTGGAACAGCCGGACGCAAAGCCGCCGACGCTAGCACCTGAAGGGACCTCTCCGGAGGACGGCGACGAGGGTTCTGATGATGACGGAGACATCGTTCTTGACTGGACGAAGCTCTTGTAAGTTCGCCACTAAAAAAACTATATTCGCGCTGTTCAACGTGACCAGGCCAAGCGCTGCGCGTCCTGTAATTCCGCGACGTGGAGAAAAGGAATTTGAGCCCCAGCCTGGCGGTGGGTCAGGTCTACAACTCCATGTCCTCGATAGATCGCGAAACGCCATGTTCGAGGCTTTAAGGGCGACTCGTACAATCTCGAGGTGCCGATAACTCATCTTGGGCTGACTTGCGTTCTGAGCTTTCATCGCTTTCAATTTCAATAGCAAGGCCGTCAGTTATGCAATGTGGCATCCTGGAATCGCTAGAGCTCATCTCATTCTCGGCCGGGGAACTCTGTTCACGTCTATGGGTCATTCAGTACCCCGGCCTGTGGTAGACGCGAGTGGTACCGAGAAATCCCAGAAGAGGGTGGAACTCCTTCCCGAAGAAGCTCTTTACCTTATTGAGAGGGGAACGGTATTTTGCTGGAAAGAAAACACTCTAAAGCTTGAAGGCGTTGATGGCTTAGAAGACGTTCTCGGTCCTCCCATAAGTGTGCAACAGGCTTTCAGTGAAATGATAGGCACCGAGGATTTAACGTTGGAGCGCTACCAGGTTTGTATCGCCGGCACTTTACTGTTTCTCCGACTTATTACTTCCCTAAAGGTTTATGCGTATCTCAAGCGCTTGGGATATGTGGTTACTCGCGCAACTGCGCCCAATTCTCTGTACCCCATGCCTCCGCCTTTTGATCTCTCGCCGCTTCATCAGAAAACTGTATCCGTATTGAACAGAATCTGTTCCATCTTCCCATCGTGGATGTCGAGAATTTCGCGTCTACTAACGGGCGGTTTTAATTGGTGGAAGCCGTTCCAGATGAGTAGATGGTTTCTTCGTGATAAAAACTATGGTCAGCCAGTCGACTTGCTTTGTTTTTCGGCCCTACTCAACCTGTCACAGGTGCTTTATTCCGTGGTTTGCGGTTTATACCGGCTGGACACAACATCCCCCTCCTTCCGACCAAAGTGGATCCTCCAGCCAAGCCGTCACCATACCACATCTTTTTCAACGTCCATAAACCCGGAACAGCGTATCGCAAATCGGCACCAGCTCTCCCAGACTATCAAATTGTGGTCGTAAAGTAAGTCATTTCCATTGACGAGGCAATTTAATAATGCGGAATTAGTGCTCGAACGACTCCGATGCCCTCATTGCGAGAGCTGACAGATCTGTTCGACATTTCACCGGAGATGCCTCCGCCCATGCCTCGGCAGCGGCGACCAGTTAAGGGTGCCTCCCCGCCACCGCCTCCCACCGTCCCTGTGCAGCCGCAGCCACCCCGCCCCCTCTCGTTATCGCGGCGCATTCTGCACTGGTTCCGTCCTCCACCTCCCGAGAGCACAGCACCACCAGCTCGACGCCCACATCCATTCATGGCCATCAAGGCTGGAAAAAAGACTGTAATTATTGCAGTAGTGGATGCGGGGAGTACCAGTTTCTTCCGGTTCGGGCAGGGAGCATTTTCTGAATGGGCGGTTACCTGACCGCCAAATCTTTTGAGAATCGATGCTGTACTATTTCTTGCATTTTCTTGTATTGTTATCCAATATTTTCGCCGTTGATTCATATTGTATCGAAAATGAATATTGCTTTAAAGATACTTTTCCTTTGTACCGCATTCTTCCGGTTAGATGGGTGTGCTACATGTGAAGTACAAAATCCGAATGAGTGTCTAAATGAGTCCGTCCTCATCGTCGCTCCAAATTAAATCATCTTCGTCATCGCTCGGGAGACCGAGATTCCGGGAATGCGAAGAACTTTGTGGAAGGATGTGATGGCTACCAATGCAATGTCGGTACCAGCAGATTGAGTGAAAGAGAGACGCACTGGTCGAGAAGCTCCTCTACACCCGCGTTCCCGGCTTCCCAATCTACCCGGACCCAATTATGGACGAGCTCCCCGTCACGATAGACAAGCATGGTGGGGAGGACGTCTAGGTCAACGTCGTCGTCGTAAATTTCATCTTCCTCCACTTCCTCGTCATCTCCAAAATCCTTCTCGTCGTAAGGATCGTCTGTTTCGTCTTCAGGTATACTACTCGTCCGCCCTAGTGGCGGTACGCTGCGCGAGGATGAAGAGCCAGTGGTTGCAAATCCCAACGCAGATGCTCGAGCTCGGAGGAATTTTGTGTCTGAATAGACTCGAGCAAGACGAGCCAGTGTATCATCCAATAGATAACATCTATCCAGAGACTGCGTAATATTAGACAAATATATTAAGGGGTCGGTGTTGGACTCACCGGTTCATACAAGTGAACGACGACCCAGGTTCCCTTTGCTTCGCCCTCGACAGCGTTCAAGAATCCCTTGACGCCGACTTCTCGTAGGTGACCGAACCTGCCCTTGCGTGTTTCACCAAACACATTTCTTCGTTCCTCTACCCGCTCCCGTTCACGCAGAACCAATTCATCCGCATCCTCGCCTTTCTCTCTTTCCTCCTCCAAGTATGTCTTGCCCCCGAGATTGGTCTTTTCCATCTTCTCCCTCAGATCTGCTAAATCTCTGGCCCGTTTCTGTCGTTCGAGTCCCTCTGCTTCGTCGCGATCCCGAATAACACCCTTGACCCCTGTTCGTCCGGGACCCATCCCAATCGAATCTTGCTGTTTCTCTTGCTCCTTCAAATGTTTGTCGAATGCGGCGCGTCGAGCCGTGTCCGAGTCGTAATCCTTCTCGTCGTCGGACAAGTTCAAATCCTCGTCATGCCATCCGGCGTCAGGGGAGGGAGATCTCGCTGGAGAGGACGAGCGGGACGTCCTGAAGAGCTCTCCCGAGAGTATGAGTTGTTCGAGTTCTGCCATGGTCGGAGTGCGATTCAAAGTGGAAGTAAAGATCTAAGACGTCCAGTCGTAACGCGACCACGCAGCGCCAAATAACGCGTCAACATCGAAAGCTCTACCATGACCGTTGTCGCTATTCTGCCTTCTGGTAATCCTAACCTTCACTTCTCCCGCTTGGAATGACTTCTGAACTCCTCTAGACGCGTTGGACGTCCCGATCAACCTTCCGTCGAGCTCAAAGGCAGCCACTCAATTTCTGCGACTTCCTCACCCAAGAACTGGTGAGCACAGCACCGCTACGTCGATCCTGACCTCAAACGTTCCCTATGTTAGGCATTCCTTCCCTGTTCCTTCCCTACTATCCCCAGAAGCATGACGGGCCCAAGCGAGATTCAATACTTGAAGTTCAGGCTGTGGCCCCAACGCACGCTCGTTCTTGGTTTATCGGTCAAGAGGTTGTAGCTGGTACCGTTTCCCGAGGCTTGAACTCGTCTTCAGAGATGCTAATCTAGGAGAGCAGATGGCAAACTACTGGTCATGACTCCAATAGATCCAGCATTCCTTCTCATCCCCATCCTCCAATCTGTATATCCCGTCAGTCCGCCTAACCGCTATCCAAGGCCAAGGCTAATTTCGAGACAGGAAAACACTGCGAACTCGGTGTTTCGTCCCGCAGACGAGATATTTGACGATGCGGCGGCCAATTTGGAGGAGTCCTCCACTGCTGCCGGAGACAAAGATGCCTCTGTCATCGTTTCAAAAGAAGATGTGCTGCGCTTCACGTCGATGGAGTGTTGTAAGAATGCGCTGAAGCGTGTGTGCGACGTGAAAGGTGCGCAACTCGCTCTTGGCCTCTTTCTTCCCGAGCTGAATAGTTTCTAGAAATCACGGAGGACATTACGGTGTATCGATTCTCCCAAGAAAAGGTTGTAGAATACCTTCGGGTCAAAGTCCAACGATTATCTACTCCCGAAACCGTCGAGGTCTCCCGAACGATGGTCCGCAATCTCGCGAAAGACGGGCTCATGGAGGACGGCAAAGAGAATTTACTTGGAGGTGATTAAATCCACGCGCAAAAGGGTTGAAGTATTGAGATTTATGCAACAGTCGGACGCGTTCGAGCGGCATGCGATCTCGTCGCGCAATATATCCCGCCTGAGATACGCAGTTTATTGACTGCTTCGTACGAGTGGGCGAATCTTCCGCTCCATGGCTTCACCTCTAATGTTTTGGGCGCCTAGTTTCACGCCTTTGGACGCGCACTTTAAATCCATTGAAGACGAGAGTGCGGCTCTCGCGGTTGACAAACCTGTGAAGGCAAAATCTGCACCGGTGGTGGTCGACAAGAAGCGGAAGCCTGGAACCTCTCAAGGAGTAGAGAAATTGAAGAAGGCGAAAACTGGGGGAATGGCTAAACTATCAACTTTTTTCGCCAAAAAGGTGCCCACATAGTGGCGGCTGAGGAGGGCCAGAGGGTTTATTCATCTGTAGAATATAATGGTGACACATGTGGTACTTTGCGAGGTGTTTTGCGCGAGAAGTGAGTAGCCAGCTAAAAGCCAGATACCTAAGCGCCAGGTGATGCTATTTAAGCGCCCACAATCCCATCAAACCGCGTCTCTTCCTCCTCCCGTCTTCGCGTCTCTACCAGCGCTCCTGAGCGGTCTGGACTATGATTCGCGCTATGGTCACAGTACAGCAAAAGGACTATGTCGACCGCGGCGTTCAGACCGATTTTCCTCGACGATTATCGCGTCCTGATTCTTCCACCTCGAACCCCATAAATTCTCGCATCTATGACCTTCCCGCTCCAAGCACTCCCCCAAATATATTAGGCTCCGATATTTCATCTTATTCTCCTCGTTTCGATATCGCCTTTAGTCGCTCCCCAGCGTCTGGCGGCCATCCTATTCCTCTTCATACCGCAGGTCCCACTCGTTCTCCCCCTATTTCGCGCAAACACGCACAACTACCTTATAGCCGACCTTCCCAGTTGAATGGCACAATCCAGCGCGTTCTGTCCCTTCCCGAGACTTCTCCCCGTGTCGTTCATGTCCCTCGCGAGACTCGTGGAGTCTCCCTTTCCGAACGCCCAAGAGTTTCGCTTTCTTCCTCAGACAATACCACAGAATCTACCTCGGCTGAGACGTCGTTTCTCTCCGAAAATAGATCTGGATCGTCTCGCGCTCGCCGCTCTTTTCCTTCCTCTGACATGCCGCACACTCCATCGCCTCCTTCATCTCCAGAATCTGTGATGATCATCGGAAACGACATGCAGGTTCCCATCTCATTTCTGCGCCGCAAGGCAAAATCCAATCGAGTCTACGAAGACGATTCCGGTGTGTTTCATCCATCTTTTCATAACGACCACCCATTGACGTTTCCGTCCTTAGGTTGGATCTCTTGGGCTAGCTCACCACCCAAACCCATTCCTGCTCTTCACGGCCCTTCGTCTCTTCCCTATGCTCGCTGCCCCTCGTGAGTCCTTTGATATCATTCCTTCGTGTTACTCAGTTCTTCCAGCGGCGCCGAAGGAACGATCGTCGAGGGCGAGGACTTGTCTCGCATGATTTGGGGTCTCGGGGTAGAAGATGCAGGTAGCCAGACGACACCCTCGCGAGCGAACTCGAACCAGCTTTCCAACAAGTCAACACCTCAGCCCAGCTTTACGCCCCGTCTACAGGCTCAGCGCAATTCCCCGCGTCACACTGCGTCTCACCAACATCACAATACATCCCCTCGTCACCAAATCCTGCCCTCACATGAGCGTCTTCATCCGCCTTTGGTTGGAGGCATCACTACAGTCCACGAGACGAGAAACCAAATCCTGCTGCATCAGCACGCGTTGGAGTCCATCGGCCCTCGGCATTCTTCTCGAGGTCAATCACAGGAGCATGCATTGACCGTTCCCCAGAATTCAGACTCGTGGATGGATGTTTACAGAGCGCACGATGACTTACTAGATCGCCTTTCCGCGTATGATGGACAACGAGGATTGGGACTTGATTGGCAGGAAACGTTAAGACATCAACATGCGGTCGCCAATGAGGGCGTAAAACCTAAATCCTCGCATCATCTCAAACCTTCGGCGCCCGTTTTTGTGCCCGCAAGCCAGCAAGCAGCACAACAGTACCCTCGGATCTTTATCGAACCTCGAATTCTACACACTATCAACCCTCCTCAACGTTTAACGGCAATGGAGATTGCTCAACAATATCGTGCCCAGTATCGTCCCCAGATTTCTTTGCCCACCCCACCTGGATCTTCGTCGCCGCAGTGGACTCCATTCATGCCTCATTATACCGATCCTTTCCCGCCCCTAGACCTCCACAATTTACTTCCCGTGAAGCAACAGCCGAGTTTTGCCCAACCATCCCTTCTGCGAGAGTCGCAGCAGTGCCCTCCCGATCCATCTCAGGAATTGCGTCAATTTGTGTTTGACCGCATGCAAAATCCAGATCTGAAGTTGGGCCAGGATTATACGAACATGAATTTCAGCGACTCTGGCATAATGCACCAGAACCAACCCATCACTCCCCGCATTCGTTCTTCCCCTTCGCAGTATCGCAACCCGGCGACTGACGCGTCGCCACCTCATCCTGGACCGCCCCCGAACAGTCCTTTGCCTCCAATTCCTTCATCTCATGCGAACCGCGTACGCAACTTTCTCGCAGCCCCGCCATCTCCCACGTCACCCGATCCTCGTATTCAGAGCCGCAATTCCGTTAGACAGCCACGTTCAGTTCCTTTTGCGCGCCTTCTTCAGCGCCGATTGTCCTCCGTGCCTGAAGAGGAGTCGGGGCACTATATGGAGCCCTACTCCCCTCCGCCATCGCCCCCCAAAGTGGCTTCTGCGATCCGCGCGCCGCGCCCGCCTTCCTATTCACTCGCCGACTCTTTCCAACCTCGCTCACACTCGGGCTCCGGCCAGTGGCATGCAGGAACAGCGAATCCGGTCCGCGGCGGATTTGCGTCCCAGAGCAGAACGACTCGCGAGTTCGAGAGTGACGAGGCGCGGTGGAGAATGCCCGCCACCGGTCGAGGAAAGGCTACCGTCAAAACCCCCCTAAAGGTAGCCAATTCGGAGCCGTTGGATAGTCGCGGAGAAGACTCCGCGAAGACGGACGGGAGTACGAGTGAGCCTGCATGGGAAAAGGAAAAGGAAAACGGGAAACCGAGGAAAAAGGTTCGCAGCAAGAAGAACAGGACCAGTGGTAACTCAGACCGCGCTCCCGAGGTCTCTACAGATAACGTGTCTCCGTGGTTGGCAGCAAGTCTTGGAGCGGAGGCGTGGCTTTAGAATCCCGTTTTGAAAGTATCGCCTGTCATCGATGTCTGCCGTCCGCTTTCCCCCGCGTTCATTCTTTCTCTCAGCTTTGTTTCTTCGCATAAATCATTCATACACACGCACTTGTACAGAAATCATTCGCAATGTAATAGCAACTCTTTTTTGTCCCGTGTAACCTGTTTGAGTGGAAGCTTTGGAACCCAGTTTAAAGTGGGTGACATTTGCAGGTTCGTGCACAAGGGTTTCAAGTTCAGCAGAAGAGTTGGTTGTAAGGGCTCGAATTGCGACACTGTATTTACGGTTCTATGTACCATATCTTTGGGGCACGGGCGGGACAGCAGAGGTGGCTTTCGGAGTCGGATTGTGGGCAAGGCGAGCTGCAGTGGCTTTGCAGACAACGGAATGTGGTCGTGTCACAGCGAGGAGGTTCTAGTAGGCGAGAATGCAATGCTGGTGGGCATAGGAAGCTATAAGACGATGGAGGCCTCGGCTAGGTGATGTGGTTGTGCGAGGAATGATGGTATGATGAGAGCAGCGACGATTGCGTTCACTTGGTATATGGCACGTCGTAGTATGTGATTTCGACGGCGAATGGAAACGAGTCGCGGATGAATGCAGTGACGAGTGCGAGTTGCAGAGGATTCGAATATTGTGTGAGGCGGCGATGAGGATATTGTGCTTATCCGAACGCGATGCACGGGGGCGACCATGACAATGGTTAGGTGAGCCCGATGACGAGACATCTAGGATGAGCTTGGTTCGTGCCGACGTTGGAATATTGCGTGAAGAGGCGAAGATGATATTGTGCCCAAAGGAGAATCGGCAAGCGGGACGGAAGCTTCGCTTGCGGAGGACTCGCCGGGACGAGTAGGAATGATTGTTCGACGAGCCCGACAATGACGAGAGGTCTACGCGCGGTTGGATGATATGGCGCCTCGCGGCCAAACGGAATTGAAGGTTCGTTCGGTCGAGAATCGGGATGATGCGCGTATTGTGGATGCAGCGTGCAAGTCGAGTTGAAGAGTCGACAAGATATGGCGAGCAAATATGGATGATGTCGTGTCTCGCAGCCAAACGGAATTGAACGTTCGGGAGGATTTGAATGATGCGCGTATTGTGAATGCAATGCGCAAGTCGAGTTGAAGGAGTCGACGATATATTGCGAGCGAATGTGAGAAGACTATGCGATGTCAGATAACTGGAAAGTTTCTGAAATGAGAAACGTACTGTGAAGATGGCAAGCCAGGGAAGAAAGAAGACGCAGCTGCGTCACGAAAGTGCCCAGAAGAAAATTTGTCCGTTCCGTCGAGTGGTGGTGCCCCGCCCGTCCCCGCAGCCACCGACTATCTACGATCTATATACATTCTAACTAACCGAAACCCAAGACCGAAACCGAAACCGAAAGCCGAGACCGTGACCAAACTTGAAGACAAACGCGCACGCCAGAGGATGGCCAGAAAGAACACTCGAGGGTGGTGCGTAAATGCATATGCCGAGCCGCTCTTGTGCACAAGGCGGAGTCGATGGACATTGCGTCGAATATGGGGGTGAGCCTGCGGAGAGTCAACATCGGTGATTTCATTGGACGCAAAGGAGGAGACTTACTGTTTCAGGAAGCTCAGGAATAGAGAGTTCGACGCAGTAATGCAGTTGCAATGTGATGGGTGAAATCGGCGCCAAGGATAAAAGTTTCGCGAAGGGATAGTGCGTACGGAGCCGCCGACGCGTATGAAAAACCGCAGTCGTGGACGATGGCGAGATAATGTGTTCCGCCAAAATCGCATTGCGGGCATATTGTAGAGACGGTGACGTCGGTGGCCGATGCCTCGCATTGGTGGGTAGTGGTTTGGCGGACGAATAACATTTATGTGGCCACCAACGTCGTGAAGGTTCCGGAACACCGCCTCGTCTTGGTGGTGGAGTTTTGCATCTGAGTCTTTGCCGTCTTGGTGGTATGTTTGGGTTTGGTGAAAGTGCAGCGCCCAAAGATGATATTGTTTTGTCTTTTCTTTATTTGTTTCGTTTTCTGTTGTTGGGGCGGGCGACTGCAAATGCGGCAAGACACTAGAACAGTTTTAATGAGAGCCAGGTAATCAGAATGAAAACTCATACCAGTGACGAAGAGGCGGGGAGTTCTTGAATAAGGCAACCAAAGCCCAGCCCTCCAAACCAAACACAACTCCCGTGCCCTGCTACTGTCCTTCCACCGACGAATCGATCGCGCGCGTGTCGTGAAAGGTGGCCAACCTTTGAGCTAACCTCATCAGAAGGGAGGGGAGAGAATGAGTTTGGGTTAGTAGGCGTTTCCCCCGCCCGCGCCCTGCCCCCCCCACGCCGGTGATCAGCCGACGTGAGCGCCGCATATTTCCCACATTTGGCCTCCCTCACGGCAGCTCGTAGTGCACTACCCTGAGGCAACAAGTTAGCATGAGAAGGATGAGAGAAGACTGGTCGATGACTTACAGCCGCAGCCTCCCGTCGCCGCCCGGCTCTCGGGACGCTAGAGAGAGTGGAGGTGAGTAACAAGAAGGTGGGAAGAGCCTCGAGGACTTACACGACACTTCATACCACCCGCTGGCCACCGAGGTCTTCTGGGGCCCCGTCTTGAGGAGGTGTCGAGCGAGAACGTCGGGCACGTCTTGAGGTCTGAAAACACTCCCCGCAACAGACCAGTCCACCTGGGTCTGCGCTAGGAGACATGCATGGGACGAAATAAATGGCACGCAGCGTTTCGAGTGCCATGCTGGGGACTTGCGCTCTTGAGGCCAATCGAGGTGCCGGTGGTCGACGGTTGAGGCCGGCGTCGAGGTCGAAGTCGAGCTGAAGGCCAGAATCTCGAAGGGGGAGAGCGCCAGATGGTGGGAGGAGTCAAGCCGCAAAGTGGCTGACCGTCACAGAATGGTCACAGAAATGCTTTCGAATTCAAACTCCGACCTAAGACATGGTCACGTTACCGCGAGGCGGATCTGATCACATCACACGACGCGACGCGTTACCCTCAGAGTCAAACGTATCGAACCCAAAATTCACGAATGGTCTTCATTCGTTCAAAACATGGCAGAGGTATTCTTTGCTGCTTTTTCTCCCACCGAATGCTCTTGCTGAATGCGCTGTAATTGTTCCATCAAAAAACCCTTCGCCAACTGCAGTAACGGGGTGCATCGTCCTGTCAAAATCCATAGAACTCGAGATCATGAAGCAGTTCCGTGTTCTGGTATGTTCTCTGGAGCATTCCCGTCGTACTTATACTTGCACCAAAATTTTGGAAGAGGCCAATTCGAAGTAGCGGCTAGGAGCTTTGCGTTAATCAGGTGTTCAATAAGCTTTGAAATTCTTGTCTTATCACTGGACACCCAAGTAAGCATTCCTTGTATTCCCGGCCAGATCCCATGGCGCTCGTTGACCAGGGTTGACCAAGGTGAGCGATGCATATGACGTCGGCCGTCGCATACAGCAAGCGAACTATCACCGATCAGAAGTTGAACAGTCGTTTTCAGATTTCTTCAAACGTTTTTTTCCGACCTCCACAAGAGGTTTAGCAGTTAACGATGCGACGCACTCAAGGCCGGTCTGTGCCGGTCCTGCACTATAAATTCCCCAAGAGTCGAGTCCCTGGCTGGCATCGAGTTATTTTTGTTCGCGGTATATTTTGGGAGAGATATTTTGGGAGATTCGTTGCCGAGATCCGGCAGCGAAAACTCAAGGCACGAACAAACTGGAACAAACTGGTGGGCACAGCACTGCAGCGTAGCTCCACTCACCTCAAGTTCAACCACTGCGCACGATGCGACCGCCGTTTTCATCCCTCTTTCTCGCGCTCGTTCTGCCTTTCGCAGCCGCTCAGACCGTCACCACCACAGACCTGTGCGCTTCCCGTTCTCTATCTTGTTGGTTTTTCCCAATCCGGATATGATACTCAGGGCGGGCGAAACCATAATCGAGAACATAACCCTCGACCCGAACGGTCTGCCGACGACCGTTATTTTGCAAACTCTTGCTGGTGACGCCGCCGCCGCTGGTGCTGCAACCACGACTATAACCACGACGGACCCGTGAGTTTGTCCCTCTTGGTCTCTATTCGATCACCAAATTTTGTCCTGCGATAGAGCGGGTGAAACTGTAGTCGAGGTGATCACTGGGGACGGTGCGGGAGATTCAGTAACTAACACAATGCAAGTCGTGGTTTTATTTCTCTTCCCATCTCGGTTAACACGCGGCGACAGTCAAACTATAGCGGCGGCGGTCGACCCAGCCGGCCCGGGCCCAGTGGGACAACCTGGACCAACGGGCGCTGCGGGACTACCTACCCCGTTTACTTACACGACGACTGATGCCAATGGCAATACAGTGCCGGTGGTCGCGACATTCACACCGTCTGTGGCCACGGCCGTCCCAGTTTCAGCAACATTCCAAGCCACTGTACTGGGCTACTCTGAATATACCGCGAGCTATGCAACCCAAATTGCGACCGTAGCAAACGCCAAATCCAATAATAACAGTTCCTCGCGGCGGAGTCCAAAATGGTGGGGGCCCTGTCTGAGTGTCATGATTGGCATGGCCGGGGGTATGCTCCTTATACTAGGAGCATGAGCAGACGCTGCAGAACTGATATGGACACGCGGTGACGATGTAAACGGACTTACACGACTTATACCTGACACATTTTTTCGACCATTCATGTATCCCTCCCCCTATTACACGGCATTAGATAGATTATGTGCAACCAACGCATAACACTGGGTCAGGATCCCTCTCCCCGTCGTAGTCTGTTGAATTTAGGAAGCATCTCGCGGAGATATTCTGCATGCTTCCTTCTTAAATCTGCTTCTTGAACCTTGCCGCGACCACTCCATGTCCTCCGTTCTGCAGCAGGCCCATAGATCACTGTATAATCGTCCAAGAACTCGTCGTCCGTGGGCACGACGAGACAGCCCGCTCCGATCACACAGTGTGAGGCAATACGGACCGTGTGATGAACGCGCGCGCGTGTTGATACCGTGTTAAAGTCTCCAACCGTGGGGGACTCGACACCTGCCGAAATATTTTTAGTCAATGTGGTTTTTGCAACGAAAGTAGGAGGCGTACGACACCCAATTTCGAAAAGGTTCTCGTCACCAATCCGCATTACTTCCTTCCTCCTGAAAAATACGACGAGAAGATAAAGATATTGACATTCGTCGACTGCTTTCCTCACCTATTCACGATGATAGCGCCTTCCTCGATGATGCATCCCGAGCCAATAACGATGGGCCCCGCAATCGCAAATATGGTCGCTTTCGGATGGACTATAGTGCCTAAAGAGGACTGAGTACACAGGCAGCAAACTGAAAGAGCTCCAACCTGAACCAATTGTTATGTCGCCTTTCAACTCTACATCCTGGCATACGACGGCCTTGGAATGAATGGTATATTTGTCGCGTCTAGAAGAGTGAGGAGGCGTATTCAGCGGCGAAGAGGATTAGAAAGATCCAAGTGACATTGGTGCCATGAAAGTCGAGAGCAAAGCCGTCGGAAGGCGGCCCGGATTCCGACAAACCAACGACAAACAACTTTAACGCTCTGAATGGTATTCTTCAACCCCACAGAACGCTCGGTCCAGCTCACGGGAAAGACACTTATCGTCGTCCGTCTATCCAATTCGCTCGATATCCTGCCGATTTGACTCGGTTCTCTCAGCCGGTTGTGTCCACTGCCAATGTTTCCCAATTAGCAGCGGACTTGCTCATCGCGTCGTTGTCTTTGGAAAGGATCGGGATATTTGATTCTGCATCTCTTGTGCCTGTTGTGGGTAGCCTTGAAGATGGCGTCGGTGTGAGCACACCCCTTGAGCGTGAGTTCGACATATCTTTCACTTTATGCAATTACGCAAGCGTGCGGGTAGTTTATGGGAAGACCGGAGTGGACGTCGTTGTAGTACAGCAACGTTCTCCTACTCTCAAGGTATTTGTGGTGCTCTACAGTCAACCTACCCTCGTTGACCGTCATCACAGTCTCAAAAGCAGGAGTTCATCCAGAGTCTTCTCGAATTTATAAAGACTTCTGGCGTGGCCTCAGCTCTGTTTCTCTCTGGAGTGGATTTATCGAACCGTACAGATTCTCAGATGCAGTAGGTTTCGTTCATTTGCCCTCGGACGACATAATGAGTCCGCTCATATAGAACACCGACATATCAAATTCGCCCTACTGCAACGCCTCTGTTGTCCACGCCTCTGGCCCGTCTCGGAGAACTTCCCATACCTGAATACACCTCCCCAGTACCCCAGTTTCCGCTTCAGAGCAACAACGAAGCGGAAACAGATGTACCGTTTATTCCAGGTGGAAGTCTTACACGCCGTATTCTACGGACCCTCTCGAAATCTCCGTCTTCAGTGCCAACGGCGGCCATTCTTCAATTCGTTCTGGAAGGAGACAACAGGGCAGACGCTGCCCTACTTGCGAGCGTTGTCGTCGCAGTTTTCGGACTCAGCATCGCCGGGTTCAAAGAGCCTCGCAGCTGGAAACAAGGCCTCTTTGGCGCGCCGCCCGACCCAACTTTGTATGGGTAAATGAAATATGTAACTCTAGCGACATTCTTGGTAAAATCTCGGTCAATCAATTTCCCTTTCGCCTCTATTTTCTTCGTGGTACACATACTGGGAGTGCGGGCGACTTCCAAAACCGTCCTGTCAAGGAAATCAGCATCGGCAGGAACGTCATTCGAGTGGATCTACCTTGGCGTAAATTGCCTCTATCCACTTCATGTTGTCGATTGTATCTTGCGGCTCCAGCCAAGTCTGCGGCGTACGACCTTGGATCTTATCGACAAAGGCCTCCATCTGGTATCTGGACCTTAGACTAGCTCACCTCAGTTGCGGACGAAGGGCAGTTACTACCTATACGTCGTCCACCAGTCTTCGCCCTTCGCTGCACCTTTGAACGAGTACGCTTTTTCACGCGTCGCACTTTTCCTTTAGGCGCGACAGTGATATAGTGGTAGTACGACGGGACGAGAAAGTTGACGTGGCCGTGAGCTTGGGAATGCGAGGAATGATTCCAAATATTTTAGGTACGCTCAGGTTCGAATGCGGTTCGCCTATGATTTCATTCTCAAGTGCCAGCGTTGCGGTGAACGACTGCTAGGATTTCAGCCAATCTAAACGCCTGAATGCAGATGCTGGTAAACATACCTTGTCCACCTTTTGGTGCTGAGGTAGGGAAGTGTATGTGTATGGTACGGCGGTTGCAGTGAGGACAGCGGTGGGGTTCGAAGAAGACAGATACCGAACGACGTTGACCGCATAAGCTAATCTCGAGTCCAATATCAGTCAACGCCCGCCGCCATGAGTGTTTGTGCGCACATCCCGGATCCATGGTTGAACCTCCGCCTAGTTCATACGACCAGCGAATATCGTCGGCCTTCACCGTTCGCTCTGGACCTTACCCAACTCCTTGTTATCCAAAATAGCTTTAACGCGCTGAATGGCGGGTTGAAACCTAATACCAACTGAAGTCAGAATCGGATATTGTCGTACTTGCCGCAACAATTATTGTTCACCGATAATGGAATGCCTCCAGGACAACGAGTTTTTTACTTGCCGCCAAAGCATAAATCTGAGCAGCTTCGTCTGCCGTATCTGTAGCTGGCTTCTCGAGGAGTACGTGTTTGCCACCCTGTAACGCCTTCATTGTCCATTCAAAATGGAGTCCATTCGGAAGCGGTTTGTAAATCACGTCGACATCGGGGTCGTCTATGAATCTGATAATGTGTTAGGATGAGTTTCACATAATTACCTTGGTATGCGCTGTCCCCGCCATACCTTTTCTGAAACCCGTGTCTTTGGGCAAAATCCTCAACCCTATGTGGATCACTAGCGGCGATGGCACAAAGAACGATTTCGGGATGTGTACGAGACGGATGTACTAGGGCTGCTGGCGCAATTTTGGCAGCCCCGAAGCAACCAAAATTGAGGGTCTCGATGGTGGTTTCGATAGCGGAGCCGGCCTGAACCGCGGCCTTTGGAGGGTTGTGGAGCCATTCGTTACTAAATATGAGTAACCATTCGGGTAACAACTTGGACTTGGGCTCTTAGAAAAAGTATAGGCGGGAAAGGAAAGTCAAACATTTTCGTGGGTGAACGAAAGAAACCGTGTTAGGTCCGGGATCAGCGTCTCGTCGCGTCGCGTCGCGTGATGTCATCAGATCCGCCTCGCGGTAACGTGACCAGGTCTCAAGTCGGAGTTTGAATTTCGACGCATTTCTGTGACCATTCTGTGACGGTCAGCCACTTTGCGGCTTGTCTCCTCCCACCATCTGGCGCTCTCCCCCTTCGAGATTCTGGCCTTCAGCTCGACTTCGACCTCGACGCCGGCCTCAACCGTCGACCACTGGCACCTCGATTGGCCTCAAGAGCGCAAGTGCCCAGCACTCGAAACGGTGAGTGCTATTTATTTCGTCTCATGCATGTCTCCTAGCGCAGACCCAGGTGGACTGGTCTGTTGCGGGGAGTGTTTCAGACCTCAAGACGTGCCCGACGTTCTCTCCCTCGACACCTCCTCAAGACGGGGCCCCAGAAGACCTCGGTGGCCGGCGGGTGGTGTGAAGTGTCGTGTAAGTCCTCGAGTCTCTTCCGACCTTCTTCTTACTCACATCGACTCTCTCTCCAGCGTCCCGGACCGGAGGCTGCGGCTGTAAGTCATCGACCAGTCTTCTCTCATCCTCCTCATGCTAACTTGTTGCCTCAGGGTAGTGCACTACGAGCTGCCGTGAGGGAGGGCAAATGTGGGAAATATGCGGCGCTCACGTCGGCTGATCACCGGCGTGGGGGGGCAGGGCGCGGGCGGGGGAAACGCCTACTAACCCAAACTCTCCCCTCCCTGCTGTTTAGGTTAGCTCAAAGGTTGGCCACCTTTCACGACACGCGCGCGATCGATTTGTTGGTGGAATGACAGTAGGGCACGGGAAATGTGTTTGGTTTGGAGGGCAGGGCTTTGGTTGCCTTACCAAAAAACTCCCCGCCTCGTCGTCACTGGTATGAGTTTTCATTCTGTTTGCCTGGCTCTCACTGAAACCGTTCTAGTCTCTTGCCGCATTTGCAGTCGCCCGCCCCAACAACAGAAAAGACAAAACAATATCATCTTTGGGCGCTGCACTTTCACCAAACCCAAACATACCACCAAGACGGCAAAGACTCAGATGAAAAACCCACCACCAAGACGGGGCGGTGTTCCGGAACCTTCACGACGGCGGCCACATAAATGTTATTCGCCCGCCGAACCACTACCCACCAATGCGAGGCATCGGCCACCGACGTCACCATCTTTACAATATGCCCGCAATGCGATTTTGGCGCCACACATTATCTCGCCATCGTCCACTACTGCGGTTTTTCATACGCGTCGGCGGCTCCGTACGCACTATCCCTTCGCGAAACTTTTATCCTTGGCGCCGATTTCACCCATCACACTGCAACTGTATTACTGCGTCGAACTCTCTATTCCTGAGCTTCCTGAAACAGTAAGTCTCCTCCTTTGCGTCCAATGAAATCACCGATCTTGACTCTCCCCAGCCTTAGCCTCGACGCAATTGTTTGCGTCTCCCTTGCCTTGCGCACATCAGCGACTCGGCATATCGATATACACCACTCGCAAGTGTTCTTTCTAGCCATCATGGACACTAGCGTGTTGGTCTTGGATTTTGGTCTCGGTTTCGGCTTTCGGTTTCGGTCTTGGGTTTCGGTTTCGGTCTTGGGTTTCGGTTTCGGTCTTGGGTTTTGTTTAGTTAGAAAGTACATAGATCGTAGATAGTCAGTGGCTATGGGGACGGGCGAGGCTTTGGATGGAACCGGAACGGAGACATCTTTTGGGCACTTTCGTGACGCAGCTACGTCTTCTTTCTTCCCTGGCTGCCATCTTCACAGTACGTTTATCAATTCAACGAGTTTCCAGTTATCTGACATCCCACAGTCTTCTCACACTCGCTCGCAATATATTGTCGACTCTTTCAACTCGATTTGCGCGCTGCATCCACACGCATCATTCAAATCCTCCCGAACGTTCAATGCCTTTTGGCTGCGAGACGCGACATCATCCATATTCGCTCGCAATATACGGTCCACTCTCCCAACTCGACTTGCGCGCTGCATCATTCAAATTCTTCCCGAACGAAGTTTCAATTCCGTTTGGCTGCTTGAAGACGCCACATAATCCATATCCGCTCGCAATATACGGTCGACTCTTCACCTCGACTTGCACTGCATCCACATTACACATTCAACTTCTTTCTCGAACGAAGCTTCAATTACGAGGCGCAATATCATCTTCCGAACGCGCCCAGACGTCCTATTATCGGGGCTCGCCCAACAATCATTCCTAGTTGTCCGCGAACGAAGCTTCCATCCCGTTCGCCTTGCTCTCTGGCTATCCTTTGCGCACAGCATCAGCATCGACCCTTCGTGCAGTCAGCCACTGCCCAGGCTCATGGCACTCGTCCATCTTTCGCAACCTGGACTACCCATAATCTCCGTGAAATCTTCGTCGCGACCCAGCTCGTCGCAGTCATTATCACAATCCCTTGCCTCAGCAGAATCCGATCCTTCCTCACAGACTGTTACTCGTGCCCTCGTCCTGCGCTTTCATTTCCATGCCGGCATCGTATTATCCCTTGCACTCTGGCAGAAACTACCGCATGGCGTCGCTTTCGTAGGCCCACCAGAACCAGTCCTGCTTCAAACCTCTGAATCCACTCGCGTCCGCTAACTCCAACCGCCTTCAAGCCTCCGCCGGATACCGCCCGAATGTTCCCGCCCGCCCCCCAATCCGCGTAGATAATTATTAGTGTAGTTCAGCAGTCGGCAATAAATACCCTCCCTACGTTATCCAGTACGGCCCTTTAAGTTCTAACTGGACAGAATGTTATTTTTCGGCGCCAGCCTAGGTCGGTCAACAAGAAACCGGAGTCTTCGGACATGTACCGAGTTCTTCAATAAAATACAATAACAATACTGTACAACGTCCGAGACAGCATGAAACCATCCGGCCCCATCACCACATGGAGGGTAGGGTCGCATGATAATTGCGCACCTTCCGCAACTTTCTTCGAAGCATGCGTACCACGTCTCCTCCGTCTTTCAAGGTCTCACGCCTGTGTTCGGCGTCGATTGGCGAGTCTTTATCTGCACAAAGAAGTTAAGAAGCTGAAGCCGAGGATTCTTGCGCACTCACCGCCGACGGTCGTGGAGCACTTTTTGCGTGTGATCCGGCAGAAGCTTATACTCATTGTCTGACTTCACGGAACTAACCATTGCACAATCAACAAAGATTCTTCCAAACCAAAATATAAGAGAATTCACGAAGATGGCGCCGACATGTTGGCAGGGGGCGGCGCGGGGAAGCTCGTCAGCTGCGCGGCAGCGCCGATAAGAACGAACCTGTGTGTGAGCCCCTCAGGCACATCGAGACTCAGACTATACTCGCCCGGATAGAGCCAGGCACTCCCGGTGGTGTCCGTACGCGCAATTGCACCCAATGCAACGCTGATCCTCGCCGTCGCCGCTGAACCCGCGCGAACACTGTGCACGCGAGTGTACCCAATAAGCGCCTTGTTCGGGTGAGGAGCAGGTCCTGCAGTACCCTTCACAAACAGCAGCGCGACGAAATCCGACTGTGTGTGCCCGGTATTCTTCACGGTGACGCCGAACGTGTCGAACGCGCCGAGGTCGAGATGAGCAGCGCTGCCTGCTTTTTTGACGAGCGTCTGGATGTCGTATATAAATGCAGGCTGTGTCTGCCATGCGAGCGCAAAAGTGGTGTAGTGCAAGCCGAAGCCATAGTCGAATACTGGTGTCCCGGTGTACCATTTGTAAGTTCTACCCGGGTTCCCCGTGCTTGCGTCTGGCCGGAGGGCCATGTCGGTCATCGGGACCTGGTTGACGTATTCTGCTGGGTATTGCATGAGCGGCAGGCGTCCTGCGGGCGCGACCTTGCCATTGAGAACGTCGAATATCGCAGTTCCACCGCTCTGGCCGGGATAGCCCGTCCAAAGGATGGCATTGACCTGTAGAAGAATAAAAATCAAGGTTTGATGGCACTGGGAGTATCTTACCGCTTTGCTGGATTTCAACCAAGTGTCATCCACTTGCCCGGCGCCAAACTGCAAGACGACAAACGGCTTCCCGACGCCGGCGAGCGCCTGGATGAGCTGCAGTTGAGCACCCGGCCACACGATGGTGGTGCGGTCAAGACCCTCCGCCTCAACAGACTCGTCAATCCCGCCCGCATACACAATTACGTCAGCAGCGTGCGCCGCTGCGAGTGCAGCAGCGAAGCCGTCTGTGGAATTATCTAGGATGGAGGTCCCCTCAACGAAGGTAACGTCGTATCCAGCAGCCGTGGCACCCATGACCGGGCTGATGAGAAAGGGCGCGACTCCAAAATAATTTCCCTGCATCTCCTCGGTCGCGTTGCCCCAGGGACCAACGATGGCCATCTTCTTGAGCGTTTTTTTGAGCGGGAGCGTCCCGTCATTCTTGAGCAACACGAAACCATTCGCCGCGACCGTGTACGCAAGTTTCTCCGAGGAGGACGTGCTCACATCGTCCCAGTTGAGCCGCCTGTACGGCTGGTGCGCCGGGGGATCGAAGTAGCCGACCCTGTGGCGCGTTAATATTCCTGTGCGGATCGAGTGTAATCTACTTACCGCACAAGCGAAGCATAGGCCGGAATGAGTGCTTTCTCGATATCAGCGCGCACCACCAGGCCTTCGTCAATGGCAAGCTGGAGAAAATCGAAGTAGATGCTCCCGCAGTTGAGATTGGTGCCCGCTTTGATTGCAACCGCAGCTGCTGCCTGGAAGGAGTCGGTATAATTGTGCTCGTCAAAAATGCTTTCTACAGCATCGCAGTCGGAAACAACCCAGCGCTGATCATCGACTAGTCGTGCTCATGAGCATTTCGAAGTGAAATGAGATAGACTGCGAGCGTACACTTCCAGTAATCTCTGAGTATAGTGGTAAGGATATATGAATCCGCGCAGGCGGGGATGCCGTTGAGCGAATTGTACGAGCACATCACGCTCATGACCTTGGCGTCGCGTACACAGCTCTGGAATGGCTGAAGGAAGTATTCACTCAGCTCCTGGGTGCTGATGATGGCGTTGAACTTGCGCTGAATGATACCTTCCCAGTCGTCCATGTCATACCTAGCTCCCGTAGTCAGACTCCACAAGGGACAAATCTCTTTATGTCGTACGCACCCAGCAAAATGCTTGCAGACAGACATGACTTTAACGGATTCTGGGTCGATTCCGCCCTGGAGACCGTCGACGAGATGGTAGACATACTGCGCGGTGCGGAATGAGTCCTCTCCGGGGGTCTCCTGGCCACGGCCCCATCGAGGATCGCGCCAAGCTGGAATGACGTTTAGTCTCGACCAGCCGAACGGGCAGAATGGACTACTTGCGATTGATATTGGGCGCAAAGAAGTCGAGGCCAGCCCTCTGAGCGTTATTGAACGCGCGCGCCTCTGTTGAAATGACGGTCGCAACCGCCTTGACAAGATCGTCGTCGAAGGTAGCACCCAAGACGATCGGTTGAGGAAACGAGGTTGCATAACTGAAGGGGCCGCTGTCTGCGAAGCTCACACCAGGGCCTGTGAATGCGACTCCGTGGGATGCCTCTGACCACCAATTGTATTCGGGGAGGCCCAAGCGCGGTACGCCGTCAGCTTCGTGTACACTGTTCTCAATGAGCTCCGTGGTAGTAAACATGGCTATGAGTGCTGTTGCTCGAGTAACGGGGTCTTTAGAGGTGTCGCAGACTGTAGTATTGGCCAGAGGGCCCCCGACGCAGTCCGGAAAGCCATAGGAGAACGCACTGCCCAGCGCTACGGGTTGGTTAGGCCCTGAAACGGTGATGTTTGAATGAGTGAAGGCATTGGCCGCAGCGGGCAAGGCTAAGAGGAGAGGCAGCATGGTGGGCTTGCTCAAGGGGCGCGAGGAAGCATTGACTGTACTTCAAGCTTTCTGCCATGATGATGTGCCATCAGAATTGTCGCGAAGACGCGTCGGAGCGCGATCACAAGACCTTCTCCGCCCCATGGGCATAGTATATCTGGGCGCTTCATGGGCCCCGCACACCCATCTATTTACAACCGTTCCCTGATTATCCCCTGGCGCTCAAGGCTTCGGAGAATCCTCATCGCTTTTTCCGCTTCCCCCTCCGGCGTACTCTCCGTCAAAAAATCCCATTGGTGTCCAATTGCCGGGCCCAACGCACTATACTCGTCTCCGAACCGACTGTTGAACTCGTACATGTTGCCAGACTCGTACGACGACCTGAGGACGTGATTTGCGACCGGGAGGCGTGTCTGCTGGTATGCTTCGAGAGCTGCGTCAAGGCTCTTTGGTGCTGCAGCGCCTAGAACATGAGCAAGAATATACGCGTCCTACAAGGCCAACGTTCGCTCAATAAAGAACGCCAACTCAATAGGCTTTACCTCGATTGCTTGACCAGCACCAGCTCCCAGATGGGGCGACATGCCGTGAGCCTGCGGACACGGACATCAGTCAGATACACACGACATTGTATGTGGCCGAACTCTTACCGCGTCTCCCAACAACACCACACGATTTGTTACGAAGAACGGTAATTCTTCAAGGTGATGAATGCCCCACTTGGTCGGTTTCTCTTCGCGCTGCAGCCCGTTTTTTATTTTATTTCAGGGGGAAAATTGGCATTTTCAGGACGCTAACCTCGAGCAGAAGCGAAACTTCCGACTCCCAGCCCCCGAAACACTACAAAATTTCATTCCCTGATCCAGCTTGGAAAGGAGGCAAGAACAAACCTGTAGGACCTCGTCTTTGGAACAATTCGTCACCCATTCTGCGCCGTAGGCCGTATTTTTCCTGTTCAAGTCCGAGGCAAAGGCGACAAAATTCACTATGTTACCCTGAGAGATCGAATACGCGACGACGTGCTGGCGTGGCGCGTAAGAATCTGCGTCGGACTCGAATAATGACACCTGGCCACCTTGTTCTGTCCACAATACTGTCTCCTTGTCAGGACCTTGGGAACCACATTATTCATGGCACACGCACCATCATCGGAGATGCGAGCGTCCTGTGTCTCGCTCCATCAACACTGGGAAGATTGGTGGACGGAATAAGCCCTCGATACGCGATGGTGCCGGTCCACTTGGGTTCAATGAGGTTCAATAGGCCGGGCTGCGCGTCTTCCTTGGCCTTGACGCGCAACATCTGTGCGCGCACGACAGACTTTATCCCATCGCAGCCCACGAGCAGGTCGCACACCGCGCTTGCCCCGTCGGCGAATGTCAACGCAATCTCCCCGCCGGCTTGCTTTTCGTACGAAACCAACCGCCTCCGGAAGTGCGCGAGGCCTTTTGGAAGTTGTTCTGCGAACGCGTCTAGAAAGTGCGCGCGATGAAATCGAATACAACCGTCTATGCCCGCCGGCGAATTCAAGATGAGGACGCCGATTACTCTCGGTGAAATGATACACCACCTACACGGCATCGCGACCAAGTTCCATTTGAAGCCGTCCTTCGTGTCCGACCGCCGGTACTCAAACCCTGTCGCTAACACAAGACGCGAATTTAGGGTTGGGTTGTACAGATTCCGCCCTCGCTGCTACGCACCTACGGCAGGGTCTGGCTGCGTGTCCGCGACTTTGGCGAAATGCGGCGCGAGTTCGAGCAGTTCGAGGATGCGCCAGGTGCGCGACCAGATCATCACTCCCGCGCCGATTTCCTTGAAGCGCTCAGCACCCTCAAAAACATCTACTTGGATGTGGGTGTGCTTAGAAAGCGCGACGGCTAGACAGAGACCCCCAATTCCCCCGCCACTGAGCGACGGTGAATGTTAGAACTAAGGTAATTGCTGCGACCCACCATATCGCAACACGGAAGCTTTTCGTAGACATCGAGTGTAAGAACAGAGATAGACCAACGGCTAGTAATAGTGGATCAAATTCTCGCACCTGAGAAACTACACACACAGATAAGTTATCCTAATAGTCACCCACGTACGACTCATGACCGCGAGCCCACCAACCGCTCCAGCGCCGTTCCACCTGCGATCTGGAACTCGGACGCCCCACTGCTCATCATCACCCCGCCCTTCTTCGTCAACCGGCCCTGCAAACGCACCACCTCCTGCATGCGCCGCTCCGCCTCGCCGCTGTGGTCCACCTCCCACTCCCGCGCGCGCTTCTTTGACGCCGGAGCACCGTCGACTCCTTCTGTGCCCACGGTTTTCTTCGGCTTGCGCTCGCGCTCCTTCTCCTTCCGCGGCGGCGCCTTCCCGGTCCCGCCCGCGTTGGAAACCGCCTTGGGCGCATCACGCAGCGCAAATGACTTAGCCAGATGTCCGAGGTGCAAGTGACGGACGTGGAAGATGTGTTTTTCACTCGACGGGTGCGTCGCGTACGCGCGCATGTGTGAAAGGTACGCTTTGCGCGCAAATCCGGCGTTCTATTTCCAGAGTCCTTGGATTAGCTCTCTGTATAAACAAGGAAAATAATAATACCTCTTTCTTGCGCAACACCCAGCGCTCAAACGCAAGTTGTACCTCCGTCGCACGCGCTTCGAATTCACTCCCTTTGCCACCGAACCCACTGCGCAGGACGTTGTCGATCGACACCCCGGTAATGGTAATATTCCGCTCTTCGTCGCCGGCGGCCTCGTCTCCGCGCATCTTGCCCTCGACCCATTTCACCCACTCCGACTCACTGGGCGACACCATGCTCCACGCCTCACCGCCCTTCCCCGCACGTGCCGTACGGCCCACCCGATGCACGTACTCCGTCGCGCCGCCTTCGGTCGGGAGATCGTATTGAACGACCGCCCGCACAAGTGGCAAATCAAGTCCACGCGACGCGACAGAGGTACACAGCAGGACGGATGAAGTCGATGCAACGGGGCCTTTGCTCTTCGACGCCGCACCGGAAAATCCACGAAGCGACGCGAGACGCGTTGGTGTTGGAAGGGAACCATGCAGCCGGAATATTGACGTATCCGGGAGGAGTGACGATTTGACTTCGACCTTGTCGCTCATGGATTGGGCCTCGGTCTCGTCGTCGCTGTCCGCATCTGAATCTCCCCCGGGAGCGGTAGGGTCATCTTCGCCGCCCATCGCTGAGCCTCCGAGGAGGTTCCAGTGGAAATCGACGGAGTCTGTGCAGCTTAAAAAGACGATAATTTTCGTACCGCGACGGGCTTGCGATTGGGCAATAAGGGAGCGCAGCAGGGCGATCAGAGCCACTAATCGAAGTTTCAGAGGTACGACGACGTATTTCTGGGCTAGCTGGGACGGAGGAGTGAATTTTTCTGCGACAGCAGGAGCACTGGGTGCGTCGGTTGTCGAAGGATTACTTGGTTGGACGACCGGCTCAGCTTCGGTGGCCTTGATCATCATGGGATTAATTAATGCTTTCCCTGCGAGCTTTTGGACGTCTTCACGAATAGTCGCAGAGCAAAGCATCGTGCGCCGACGTCGATCCCAGTCCCATCCACCGACTTCCATCCCCTTTCCTGCCTCCATTGCTTGTAGCGCCAACTTCCTTCTGCCGTCCAAGCCCTGGATAATACCGGTGATCGTCTCTTCAAAACCGAGCTCCATGAGCCGGTCGGCCTCATCGAGAACCAACCAGCGACATTTCGCAACATTGAACGAGGATGTGTTTTGTAGATGATCCAGCAGACGACCGGGCGTAGACACGATTATAGGTAGGCCTTTGCGTAGGCGAGCCTTTTCATGCGTGCGGGTAGCACCACCGGTAAGAAGGCCGGATACCAGCCAGCGCGTCAGACGGGCAGAGGAACTGCCTGGGTCGTCCGCGGATTCCTCGCCTGGTCGCAGACGCAGCTGTAAAAGCGCCTCCAATACGTCTGAAATTTGCTTTGCGAGTTCCCGCGTCGGTGCAATGATTATAGCAAGTGTTCCAATGGAGCGGTCGATGTACGAGAGGGAGCTGAGAGGAAGAAGATCCTGAATGATGGGGAGGAGAAAAGACAGTGTCTTTCCGGAACCAGTTTGGGACTGGATGAATACGTCCCGCGCTGTAGCCTCTTGGGAGGCCGTAGAGAATACAGCAGGTAACACCGCACGTTGAATAGAGGTCGGTTTGTCGATGTTCATTTTATTAACGAGGTGTGCGGCTATTAAAGGATCGAGACCCAGAGCGGAGAAACCGGATGAGTCTGCTAGCGGGGCATTGCTAGGAGCTGAGTTGATTTTGGGTGCGGGATCATTGACTGGTGCCTCGATTTTCGGATTGTATGAAAAGAGGGAGGAAATGACTTGAGTCGGAGGACGATTTGGTTTGGTGGCTTGTGCAGGTCTGGGCTTCTGTGGAGACGCCTCTATCCGCGGTCGTTTGGCCGGGCGGGATTCAGAGTCATCGGATGGCTTATTGGGCTGTTTTTCTGTCGGCCTAGCCTTGCGTTTCTCCACTCGTTTAGCTTTGAGTCTGCATGTCAAAAATAAATGAATCTGGAGGCGGAAAAAGATATTGAGTGCGAACCTGTCGGTCCATCTGCCTCCCTTGCCTCCGCCCGAGGATTTCAAGACGACATGGTCGTCTGTGGCGAGGTTCAGTACAAGGTCGTCCATGGCCGAGTCCAAAAAAAATTAAATGGGAATAAATCACGAGACGAGACTTCACGATCGAAATTCGCCACGTTAGCTAGCAAACTCTCTTCTGACCTTCATTATGTTCGGCCGGCTTTCACTCGCCTTGTTCCTCCTCTCCACCGCTTCCTTCTTCTGCACCCAGCCCGTGGAGGCAGCAAAGGGCCCCAAAATCACCCACAAGGTCTACTTCGACATTAAACATGGTGACAAGGACATGGGTCGCAGTAAGTGTCCTTTTCGTCTCCTTGCTCTGCACTCGCTCATCTATGCCAGTCGTCATGGGGCTCTACGGAGGGGTGAGTATACTTCGCTTTTATCTCTTCTTCGACCAACTCCTGTCTCTCAGACCGTTCCCAAAACCGTCGAGAACTTCCGCGCCTTGACTACTGGCGTGAAGAAGGACGGCACGGTGCTCGGTTATGGCTACAAGGGCTCCAAGTTCCATCGTATTATCAAGGACTTTATGTCTGTTGTTTTGCTACTGCCTTATTTCTCAGCTCATAAAAACAATCAAACAGGATCCAGGGTGGTGACTTCAGTAAGTCGGGACATGGCGCAATGGGAATTCTCGATTAACTTTTTCGAAAAGCCAAGGGTGACGGTACTGGCGGCAAAGTGCGTCCACCTCCAGTGCACGTATCGTTATCCAACTCTGTTCTTACAGTCTATCTATGGCGACCGGTTTGCGGATGAGAACTTGTGTGTCCCATTATCCACGAATGCTACCATTAATCTAACTAGCCTTACAGCAAACTCCGTCACACCGGGGCAGGAACCCTCTCAATGGCCAACGCTGGAAAGGACACCAATGGTATTTGCTATATTTCTTCCGCCGTCCACTCAATAACCTAACACTTCCAGGCTCGCAATTTGTAGGTTAAATCAACTTCTGCATTTTCCCCGTGTATTGAATTTTCCAAAGTTCATCTGCACAGTCGTCACAAGCTGGTTAGATGGGAAACACGTACGAAGGCTATTATTCCTCCAGTTTGCAGCTCTCATCTCCGAGCCCTAGGTCGTATTTGGCAAGGTCATCGAGGGCATGGATATCGTTCGTGAAATCGGTAAATATCTCCGTGGTCCTCTTCCTTGTCATCTTCTCATTCAAAATGAACAGAGAACGTCCCGAAAGGCGGAGGAGACAAGCCCCAGCAGGACGTTATCATTGCGGACTCCGGAGAGGTGCGTCGACTTGCACAACCTTTAGTTCGTCGATCTAATATCCCCTCTCTTTTCTCTTAGCTCCAAATGGACGTTGAGACCGACACTGATGGGAAAGAGGTGCCTATCCACGCTGAGCTCTAATCAGCTTACTTGTCCATAAAATTCCCATACAAATAAAATTATGTTTTCGCCATAGGATGACGTCGTCTACCCTCACTCGGAGACAGTCAAGGCTCCTGCTGCCCCTCCCTCGACCGAGGCGGCAGAAGCTCTCCCCACCACCACCCGTGCTGCTTCCCCTGTTGTTACCCCCGCTGGGAGTGCTACATTAGAAGAAGAGGAGGTCGTCCCGGAGCCATCCTCTTTCAGTCTCTTCTTCCTTGTTCTCATCGTCATGGGCGCAAGCGGAGCTCTGTTTGTCTGGCTAGGGGGCCTGCGCTGGCTTCGCCGGAGCTTCGGCTCGAAAGACATTGGATACAGGAAGGTGGAGGATGAGGACCTGGAGAAGTGAGACCATGCCTTGTGCACTTTTGAACTCGTGGTGATTTTCTTTATAGGCGCCGAGCATGACCTTTTTAGATTTGTAACTTATCCTCCATTCCTTTACCGCAGACATGTAAACATAAACACAACAATAAAGTAATAATTGCGGTGGGACGGCGTTGCGAATCATAGGGTTTCTACCGCAGATTCTCTCTTGAGAGAGCACATCCTCGAGGAAAGCGACTTCTCATGCAGAACTTGGCTAATCCGCCTTCGTTTTCAGTTTCAATTTTCAAGGGTAGTCCACATTATCAACAAAATATCGAGTATCTACTACGTCTCGCTACGAATTCGGGCGGTAGCACTTGGGTTTCATGCACTGCTTCTGGGGCGGCGGAGAGGCGATGCTGCTCTGGAAATAAAAGCGCAGGGGACGGCGTGACTGGCGGTCGTTAGTTGTTACGGGTTTCCGGAGGGAAGTAGTTTTGCGATAGGAGTGATGCGATGAGCTCGAGCGCGACAAAGTCCGATTGCATGAAAAGGTGGTCCAAGCTGCGTATGGAGGCGCGGACGAATAAATGGGATGAGTTTGGGTCGCGGTTGACGTTATTGCATGAAGAGGGACGATGACATTGTGCCCAAAGGATAGCTGAAGAGCGGCGAGCGGGATGGAAGCTTCGCTCGCAGACGGCTATGATTGCTGAGCGAGCCCCGATGATGACAGGACGTCTGGGCGCGTTTGGAAGATGATATTGCGCCTGCCAATTGAAGCTTCGTTCGTTCGAGAAAGGCTGAGAGGAATTGTGAGAGTCCATTGAATAGGATGGAGTCCCGGGATGCAGTGGAGAGTACGATGAGCTTGGGTCGCGGTTGACGTTGCACGTTGATATACGATGTTGTGCCCAACGGATGGCCGGAGAGTGCAGCGAGCAGGATGGGAGCTTCGCTCGCGGACGACTGATTATTGTTCGGCGAGCCCGACGATGAGACGCTGGGCGCATTTGGAAGAGTCGATGATGATATGCGTCCGGCAGCCAAACGGAATTGAAGCGTCGTTCAGGCAAGAAATTGGATAATAATTTGAATGGATGCAGCGCAAGTCGAGGTGAAGAGTGGACTGTCTATTGCGACCGAGGATGGATAGTGTAGCGTCTCGGAGCCAAACGGAATTGAAGCTTCGTTCGGGAAGAATTTGAGTGATGCGTGCATTGTGGATGCAGCGCGCAAGTCGAGTTAAAGAGTCGGCAAGATTGCGAGCGAATGTAAAAAGACTATGCGATGTCAGACAACCGGAGACTCTCTGAAATGAGAAACGTACTGTCAAGATCGCAAACCAGCGACGAAAGAAGACGCAGCTACGTCATAAAAATGCCCCGAAGAAAATGTGTCCGTTCCGTTGAGTGGTGTTGCCCCGCCCGTCCCCGCAGCCACTGAGCATCTATCTACAGGCTATGTGCTTTCTAATTATTCAAGACCCAAGACCGAAACCGAAACCGAAAGCCGAAACCGAAAGCCGAGACAAACGCACATGAGCCGTCAGGCGAGTGGTGCGTATATTGATCTGCGAGCGCAAGGCGAGGGAGAAGCAAAATAACGATTCGTCGGGAGGCTGGGGAGAGTCAACATCGGTGATTTTATTGGACGCAAAGGAGGAGGCTTACTGTTTCAGGAAGCTCAGGAATAGAGAGTTCGACGCAGTAATGCAGTTGCAATGTGATGGGTGAAATCGGCGGCAAGGATGAAAGTTTCTTGAAGGGATAGTGTATACCGAGCCGCCGATGCGTATGAAAAACGGCAGTCGTGGACGATGGCGAGATAGTGTGTTCCGCCAAAATCGCAATGCGGGCATATTGTAGAGATAGTGACGTCGGCAGCCGATGCTTCGCAGCATTGGTGGGTAGTGGTTTGGCGAGCGAATAACATTTATGTGGCCGCCGACGTCGTGAAGGTTCCGGAACACCGCCTCGTCTTGGTGGTGGAGTTTTGCATCTGAGTCTTTGCCGTCTTGGTGGTATGTTTGGGTTTGGTGAAGGTGCAGCGCCCAAAGATATTGTTTTGTCTTTTCTTTATTTGTTTCGTTTTCTGTTGTTGGGGCGGGCGACTGCAAATGCGGCAAGACACTAGAACGGTTTTAGTGAGAGCCAGGTAATCAGAATGAAAACTCATACCAGTGACGACGAGGCGGGGAGTTTTTGAATGAAGCAACCAAGGCCCTGCCCTCCAAACCAAACACAATTCCCGTGCCCTGCTACTGTCCTTCCACCAACGAATCGATCGCGCGCGTGTCGTGAAAGGTGGCCAACCTTTGAGCTAACCTAAACAGAAGGGAGGGGGAGAGAATGAGTTTGGGTTAGTAGGCGTTTCCCCCGCCCGCGCCCTGACCCCCCACGCCGGTGATCAGCCGACGTGAGCACCGCATATTTCCCACATTTGCCCTCCCTCACGGCAGCTGGTAGTGCACTACCCTGAGGCAACAAGTTAGTATGAAGAGGATGAGAGAGGACTGGTTGATGACTTACAGCCGCAGCCTCCCGTCGCCGCCCGGCTCCCGGGACGCTGGAGAGAGAGTCGAGGTGAGTAAGAAGAAGGTGGGAAGAGACTCGCGGACTTACACGACACTTCACACCACCCGCTGGCCACCGAGGTCTTCTGGGGCCCCGTCTTGAGGAGGTGTCGAAGGACACCTGGGTCTGCGCTAGGAGACATGCATGGGACGAAATAAATGGCACGCACCGTTTCGAGTGCTGGCGACTTGCGCTCTTGAGGCCAATCGAGGTGCCGGTGGTCAACGGTTGAGGCCGGCGTCGAGGTCGAAGTCGAGCTGAAGGCCAGAATCTCGAAGGGGGAGAGCGCCAGATGGTGGGAGGAGACAAACCGCAAAGTGGCTGACCGTCACAGGATGGTCACAGAAGTGCCTCCAATTCAAACTCCGACTTGGGAACATGGTCACGTTACCGCGAGGCGGATCTGATGACATCACGCGACACGACGCGACGAGACGCGTACGGCCGCTCGCCATGGAGGAAACTCCGTCTGATACCGGACTTACAACGGTCCTTTTCGTTCACGCACGAAAATGTTTGACTTTCCTTTCCCGCCTGTATTTTGTAAGAGCCCAAGTCCAAGTTGTTACCACAAAGCTGCTCGGCGACTCTGTTCCTATACCCAGAACCCTCCACGCGGACAATGACAATCCCTGATGTCGAAAAGTTGAGCCCAAGACAAAGCAGCGTACGTGTAAAAGCTCTCAACCCTCGACGAGAGATATTCGAACCTTGGCTTGCTTTCACTCATTACATACCCTCAGTCATGTTATTCTCCGTCATTCTCTTATCCGCCGGCCTTGGTCTTGCCGCCGCTAGGCCCAAGCCCACTTCTACGACACCCACCGCTACGACATGTTCGCCTTCAGTGTCGAGCGGTCTTTCGTTCGTCAATTCAGACCAGCTGGAGCTCGGGATAAATATTCCCCTCGACGACTTCAACATCCTCTTTTGGGTCCCCGCCGTATCCACTGGGCCCTGGAATTTCGTCAAATCTGGCGACTTCTTCGCGATCGAGTTTGTTTTCCCAGTTCTCTGCAGTTCGACGCACTTTTTCTAAGTTGCATTCGCAGGCACGAGCTCGGGCCCGGCCTCGCGCTGACCGCTGACGAAGTCGGTTCAAATGCACAAGTCCAAGCTGGACCCGCCGCTCGGCAGTGAGTTATATTATGCACGACCCTTCTTCAGCGCCGCTCATTGAACATTTACAGGCAGTGGAACATTACATGCACGGAGTGCCCCTCGTCGGGCTTGGCCAACAACCGCACATTCTCGAATGCGAACGACAAAATAGACGGCGTAGCACCGTCGTCGGCGTGCATATTCAGTGGTGTGCTTGGTGAACTTGGGAACCAGGTCTTTGTCGATGACTGTAAGGTGCAAACTGGAGGAGGAATCAACTTGACAATCAATTACCACCAGTAGGTTTTTCGTGGCTGAGCCTGTTACTTCACAACTTCTTGCTTTGCACGTTATCTAATTCAAAGCGTTCTCAAATTTGCGGGTCTTGCAGCGAAAGATCAAGCTCTCATTCGTATATCTGCAATACGACCTCTCATACTTGGAAACTCCTCCGATACCCTAGTACCAGCCCACAACAAGTCAACATAATCTCAAAAAGAAGAAAAATTCAACTCACCCTCCAAATCATGACGGTCGCAAAACGCCGCCAAATCCGGCCGCTGCAGATGCATCGACGCCGTCCGGAGGCTATCCCACAGCGCAGTGGTTGTCACACCATCGCTGTGGTTGGCGGCGTCGTTCCCGCCATAGGTCACACCGTCGCTCTCTTGCAGCCCCAGCGCGTCTAGGATGTGGTGCGCGGCTTCATCGAAGCGCTAGAGATTCAATTCGCGGTTGGTTAGTCAGTCAGAGCGAAGTGGGACTGGAGAGATTATTTACGCGGAGATTTATACACGAAATACCGAGGTTGAACCTTACGCGGGGTAAGAAAGGAGGTGGAAGGTGTGGAGCGGGGAAAGCTCACCTGGCTCGAATATACACCGGGTTCAGTTCGAGGGCACGGAGGTAGTATTGTAGAGCCTCCTCCGCGCGTCCACTATTCGCCATCGTCGCACCAACGCGATTGTACAGAAGGAAGTCCTACATTCGAGATCAGCTTGCAAGTATAATTAAGAACGGACAGGACAATATACATCAGGCCGAACAGCCAACGCCGTCCGGAAACAATCCTGCGCCTTCTCGTACTCCTACAACTCTATCAGCGCAAACTCACCTCCAAAAGCCGAGAGAAAGAAAGACCAACCTCGTTAGTATTCAACAACACGGCCAACGCAATCTGAATATCCGCATCCACCTCCCCCTCGCTCCCGCTCTCACTCCGCGCCATCCCGATCAGGCACTGAATCAAATTCCCAAACCGCTCCCCAATCGGCATACCCTCCCGCTCTGGATGCCCCGCCCGATGCCTCGCGACCGCGCTCTGATAGCGCTCATTGCGATCCACCCAATTACGGATGGCGTCGTGCGTGCCCTGGCGGTTCCCGTCGTTGGTGTGCGATATCGCGAGGGCGAGCCAGGCGGGGAGGTACGACGGGTCGAGCTCCACGGCGCGCGCGAGCGCCTGCAGAGCCTGTTTCTCGCGCTCGTTCGCCTGCTGCTTGACGCCAAGGTCGAACCACGCCGAGGCGTCGGTCATGTTGCGTTGTACCACCGCCTCTAGCTCCAGGACGCTCTGCGGCCGACACGGGTAAGATTAGCGTTGATCCAGTAAATAAAAAGAAACTAACATCCAAAAACGCCTGCCGCCCTTGGTGCGAGTGCGCAAGATGGTGTCGAGTGGTGAACGACGGTTTGTCGGTAAAGTAAGGATTATTTTGCTGGAAAATGTATCGATCCACGGGATGGATCCCCGTGTTGGTCGCCTCGAAATTATCCCAGTCCGCCTGTAAATGATCCCACTCGGTATTCTGCTGCAGCTGCGATGTCGACGCCTGCGGCGGCGCGTTGGCCTGCGTCCAATAATGTTGATACTCGGCATTCTCCTGCCTGAAATACGCGTCGTTGGGATCCTCCTCCTGCTGCATCCTCTCTTCCTGGGGATTTTGCTGCTGTGCTTGTGCGATAATCCTTGCGGTCATGGCCGAAAAGCTCAGTGGTGGATCTTCAGCCATCTTTGCAGAAACGGCTTGTGCGAGCATTTCAGCCCTTTCCTCAAAGCTAACCGTCTTCTGCGGCGCACCAAGCCCATCCACAGCGCGTCCCTTCCCCTTGACGTCCCCCGACTGAAAATCACTCGCCCACCCCGCCGCCTGCCCCGTATTCTGCACCATCTCATTCCCCTCCACCACCACATCGCGATCCCGCAAACTGCGCATGAGTCCCAAAAATTCGCTTTTCTGAAACTTTGGATTCTGCGCCTGCGCGTCGCGTACGGTCTCGAGCAGCAGCCCCGCAGTGCGCGCGAGCTCGTCGCCCTCCTGCGCGTCGTGGATCTGGGGTGTCTCCTGCGCCGCTTGCGCTTGCGCCATCGGATGCGCCGCCAGCAGGATCTCCTGGGAGCTGAATTCACGGTCCCACATTATTTCTGGCGATTGATTCTTAGTTAATGTACGAGAGAGATTTAATGAATGCGTACGATCGTGTTGATTGGGCAGCCGCTGCTGCTGCTGGGGCTGCTGCATCATCATCGGAGACATGTAGTTCTGCATCGGGCGCTGCGCAAATGAAGAGTTGAACATGGGGTTCCATTGCTGGCCGCCTGGGCAGTCCTTGGTCAATGCAAGTCCTCCGTTCCGCATATGAACACGACTCTACCTTGCTGCTGGGCGGCGGAAACGACTGCGGACGCAGAGTTCATTTCCCGTTGCATCTGTCCCTCCATCTGCATTTTACTGCTGCCCTGCTGCAAGCCAACGGGCTGCTGCACCAAAAAGTCCGACGCCCACGCGCCCGCCACAGGGGCTTGATGCTGCTGCTGTGGCCGGAACGCCTGCGCGGGCGGCAGCGATCCATGAAGGGCAGAGAGATCGAAAGCGCCGCCGCCAGCAAGTTGTGGCGCAGGTCCCGCAGAGAAAAAGCGTGCGGCTTCCTGGGACGCCCCGGACGGCGTAGCCTGCTGGGATCTAAAGGTCTGGGATCGGTTTCAGACATCGGCAAACCTGGTGTGAGTTGAGTGAACACACCTCTCTCGAGGACCCGGCGCGACTGGCACCAAAATGGTCCTACATTTGCGGCTCAACGAAATGTATCGCGATTCGTGTACTTTTGTCCTACCTGCTGCAAGCCTCTGTCCTGATCGAAGCGCTTTGAAAGGCCCTGGAGAGGGTTTGAGGGACCACATTCAGCATTGTTCACAAGCATAGGCAAGGCCATGATTGCTGGACCTTTAGGTTCGGCTACTTACGGGAAAGGGCACTTGGGTTTTGTGCAATTTTGCTACATGTACAAATAAATTGAGTAAGGCAATATTAGTCATTGGTTCTGCGTCGGTGTAGCAATGGCTCACGGTGCTCAAATATTCTGAAACTTGTGCAAATCATTCCTTGAACCTCAAAGAATTATTTAAGGGACTTTGTCGAATGAAAAGCCCCAACTTGCGCGAGGGATTGTGTGCCATCAAAAATTGTAGCCACATCAGGGTCTGTAAGCAGAGATGACTCATACATGACACGACTGCTGCTCGGGCTCACGAATCAGGAGTTAAGCCGGCAGGTGGCAAACTGATGGCAATGAAATGTGTTTGGATAATTTATACGAGACGTTGATGAGAAGTGGCAAGGTTTCTTGAGAAATGCCCCCTCCGAATATTTTGTGTCATTGGGAGGCCCGGTCTGGGGGAACTGGGACTCGGCACTCGCTCGGCACAGCCGGCTACATTTTGGGTCATCTTCAGTCATGGAATAGGGCAGAACTCATCTAAAAGATATTACCTTGTGAATTTGTGACCAAGCTGCACAATCCACCGAGGCCTTTGAAGCTGGTGACATGAACAGCTCGAGCAAGTTGAGCGGGGCCGAGTGTTCCGAGGCGGTGCCGATCTGCCGAAGTCACCGGTACTTCTTGCCCGCAGAGGTGCTCAAAATGAGGAACCCTGAGCCTTTGCAACTTATGGTCATTAGATGATACCCTGACTCAAAATCTAATTAACTCATCCCAAAAAATGCCCTACCCAGTGCTTCCCCAATGCGAGCTGGTTGACACTTGCGCGTTGACTGAGCGAGTGTTGGGAATGTAGATTAATTAGTCTCTAACATTTGTAAGCATTCGCGCAACAGTCAATTGCTGCTAAAAAGTGTTCGCCCTCAGAGAATTAAATGCTCTGTTTGCTCAATTCAACTGTCGACTCGGGGTCATACAAAATCA
The DNA here is from genome assembly GCA_029233265.1 of Mycena alexandri. Lineage (NCBI taxonomy): Eukaryota > Fungi > Basidiomycota > Agaricomycetes > Agaricales > Mycenaceae > Mycena > Mycena alexandri. The sequence continues at coordinate 1,040,312 of JARJCM010000004.1, forward strand.
AGTTAAACCTAAAGGTTCAGCATCCGCCTCGAAGAGGCCCAATCCTCAGTCATGGTCGCGGGAAGAAAGTTCGAAAAAATCGAATAGGGAGATACAGTACAATAGCCGGTTAACGTTTTACATGTGTTTACTCGGGATACCAAGAAATAAAGTAGTACGGTCAAAGCTGGGGAGAACGTCGACGGCCTATTGCTGGCCCTCGTCGTCGCCGAGCTCGCCCCCTTGCGCCCGCTGCTGGTCGCGCACCGCCCGGCACTCGGCACCTCCGTCGGAGCGCACTGTGACACAGAGTTAGTCATGTTCGGGGTCGGCTCTCCGATTACTCACAGTGTCTCTGAAGAAATGGTCAGACGAAATGAATAATAAACTAAGACATAGGAAGACATACGTTGAGCGCATCCAAACGGCTGAACGTCTTCTTGCATCCAACACATACATTTGTCTGCGATTTCGCGGTGTGCAGTGCGGTATGTCGTCTAAACGAATGGTCAACATTCATTTGTGTCCTTGGAACACATGAATTCTTTTTTTCGCGTACTTGCAATCGTGCTGACGCGCAAACCCCTTCTTGCAATTCGGCCAGTCACAAACATAGGGCCGTTCTTCGGTGTGCGAGCGCAAATGGCCTGAATCACGATCAGCTACTATGATGGACATTAGAGCCAAAAGCAGCGACCTCTCAAGTTGAAGCGGCGAGTGAAGGTGCTGCCGCACCCGGGAACCGGACAGACAAAGTGCGCCTCGTTGCGTCGTCTGCTGGCGCTGGCAGCCTGCGTCGCGGACGTGGTCACCTGCTGCTTCTCGACCTGGAGTATCGGCGGCAGACGCGGGACGCCGTTGGACGAGGGATAGTGGTTGACGCCGGGACCGCCGGGGAGGTCTGCGCCGCCGGGCGGGGGGCCCTGCTGGGAGCGGGCATAGAGTTCTGCGGCGGTGGGCTGGTAGTATGCTTCGTCCTTCATGATGGGGTGGGGTTGCTCGGGGTGTTGTTGCATGTCCTGCGGCTGGCCGGGGTGGGGGTTGGCGTAGGGCGCCGGGGGCGGGCCGTCGGGGTGGGTAGCGGGGCCGTGGAGGGGGATCTGGGGCGGGGCGTCGGCAGTGGCATACATGATCTGGTAATGCGGGGCAGGCATGGTGGGGAGGCTGGCGGACATGGTCGATCTCTGCTAGTGGCGGTGTGGTGGTGGCGGTTCAAGAGGCGATTCCCCTATTTGGGAAGAATCGCGCAAAAGTGCCCCGAGTGATCCCATCAGATACCATATATGGCAGTTTTCCTCCCGCGATCCGCGCAAAAGACCCATCACCCGGTCTCGGGGTCCCGAGAAGCAGCGAAGTAACGTGAGGCTGTGTAAGCAGTGCGCAGGCAGTGTAAGCAGTGCTCGTCAATAGCCGACCAGCGCGCGCCAATTATATTATACAGCTACATTACAGCGCGCGCGCCTCACTCGAAAATATGCGCATCTAGTAGTCGTCTCCGCCTCATCAACTCCGTCTCCGTGATAGCTAACCCAGCAGGCCTCCGCTGTCCACCTTCGGTCTCGCTCCCAATCCTGCTGTGTCCCACCTCCACCGAGTCCGGCTCTGGCGTCGTCTCTGTCGGCGACTGACTGAAGGATCCCCTCGAGCCCCTCGGCCCACCATTGAGCGACTCGGGCGGCGAACGCCTGCGGGGAACGAACGTGATCCCCGTATCATCCGTCTCTGTCTCCGATGTCGAAAAGCTGTCTTCCGGAACGGGCTTCCTCGCCGGCGCGGGACTCTCCCTTCGACGGTTCGGCGGCAAAATCGGCGTGCTCACGCTACTATACCGCTCAAATGCCCCGTCAATCCACTCCGCCAACTCCTCAATCACCTACAGCAGCTGTTCAGCAAACAGCATAACAGCACTTGACCAAAAAGGAAACTTACCGCTTTCGCCTCCGCCATGAGTGACGACATCTGCAAATAACCGTGCGACCACTCGGACCAAATCACAAGCTGCACCCAGTCCTCCTCCGTCTGCTTCGACAGCCGATCCCGCTCCCGCTTCAGCGCCGCAATGTCTACCGGCGCTTCCGCGTTGCTCATCCGCAGCGTCTCCCCAAAACGTGCGCTCTTCCCCGAAATCGCCAAGTCCAGCTCGACCCTCCGCGCGCGCTTCGCCTCCCGAACGCGTCCCGCGAAGATAACCGTGTCGTCCACGAGCGGGTCCTTCTCCCCGCACTGCATGAGGATCGGGGGGAATTGCGCTAGGACGTGGCTCGGCGCGAGGAGCGGCGATAGGTGGTAGTCGGTCGCGAAATCGGGATTCCGATGCGGCCCTATGTACAGAATAGCCATAGCACGCATCTAAATCGTTGTTAACAACCTGATACGCGAGATGAGGAATAAAAGAAAACCCACCATACTCGGCGTAATAATCCTATCCTGGAAATACCCCGTCCGACTCGTCATGGTCAACCGCGTCCCGATCGGCTCCCTTTGCTTTCCCTTCCCCCCATACCGCTCCGTCGCTTTCGTATTCGCCTCCTCAACCGCAACAGACAACTCATGCTGCTGCTGCACCACCGCCGACTTGCTCCTCGGAATCGGCACCTTGGTCCGCAGCGACGACTCGGGATACACGTACCGCACCCGCGCCTGAAGCGGCCGGTCCTCCTCGCGGTACTGGTCGAAATCCTGCTCGTCCTGGTCCGACTCCGCCTCGGGCGTGTCCACCCCGTCGAGCGACTCGGGCCGGTGCCGCGGCTCGAGGAACGTGCTCCGCCGGCTGCTGGGCGTCTTCAACGCGCTCGACGAACGCCGTTTCTTGGGTCCCGTGCTGCTCGTGTCCTCCTCTTTCTCGCCCCCGCTTGTCGTCAAACCGCGGATGGTGTCCTTCCAGCTGGTCTGTCTCTTCAGCGGCTTCCTCCGCGGCACGCCAGGCCGCTTATCTCCCACCATACTCAGAGGACTCTGTCCGTACACCGTCAGTAAGCACCGAGACGCGCAACGGAAAGCCTTACAATGTGCTTCAAATGGTCCTTCTGCGCCGCCAGCTCCTTCAAGCCCGGAAAACTCCCAGAAGACTCCTCCGTCCGCAACACACGCAAGTTATCCGGGGTCATCCAAGAGGTAAAGTTGAAATCCAGCGCGGCATAGTTAAACACAAGAGCAATAGGTTGGGGGAGTGGTGTCAAACGATTCGCGGGATTTTCGTTGTGCTCGATGATCCTGAAAACCACGTTCGCTGTGACACTGGCTCCGGCGGAGTCTCCCGAGAGTAAAATGTTCAGTTTCTTGCCCGACATTCCGAGAAGCGCGCCGACTGCGTGGAAAATTAGATTTCGCTCGGAGAAACGAACAAGTAGCTCACCAGATTCAACCAAGACTTTGTAAGTATCAAATGCCTCGTCGATTGCGAACGGGTATGGATCTAAATAGAGAAATTAAGAATATGTAGCGAAAATATTACTTTGGTCATACATTCCGGTGCCTTTCCATAATCAATCGAAAGGATTGGCTTGCCCGTTGTAACTGCCCACATCCTAAGGCGTTCCTGCAATAGATGAATAAAATTTGAATGTTTGCTGAATTTCGCAAGACCCACCTCGTGATGTTCCGGAGACATGGCGACAAACCCACCCCCAGGGAAATCGAGAATGAGGTCAGTGGCCTTGCTCAGCTGTTTCTCGGGGAGCGCGAAGAACAGAAAGCCGGTTATAGGCCGCTCGTAAGTCGACGATGCTGGTCGCGGGAGTAGAATCTTCTTCCGAATGGTTACTCGTGGCAGGTGCGTAAATGCGCGAATCTAAAGTTAAAGGGGAATGAGCAGATGTACATATGAAGCGAACTGGAGACGAACGTATGGATTTGAGGTCTTTTCCCAACACCGCCGGAGCATTTCGACGGTGGGGACCGCCCTGAACCTTCGTAGCTGGCGAAGGCATGAATGGCTTGTTCGAATTCCAGGAAATAAAAATCGGTTTACCTTCTCATCCGCCTCATTGGGATATATTATATAGTATCCAGAAAAGATGACAGAGCAAATGTCTCGTATCCACTTTGTTCGGATAGACATGGCCGTAGCAAAGCCTGCATCGAGTCCCGTATTTATCCAAGTGGCCCGGTAATACGAAGGTGAATACTAATCTCAACGATTAGCCACATGTGATACACTCGGATGCGCGACTAACCAAGCGCGCAAGAGGCTCTGGCGCTGGGACGCAGCGTCAGCAACAGAGGCAGCACTACGGCAGAACAAAGACACACATTGCAGCCCAAGTATCTTATCGAAATTCCGGACGACGTAGACCGCGGTGAGGGTACTTGCCACAATTTGCCACGGCGTGAAGCGCTTTAGCTTGCGATTCGCCGACCGCAACCACAGGAGCGGGAGTCCCTTGGGATTCCCTCGAATGATGCGCCAGAGCCAGAAGAATATAATCATAAAGACCTGGAAGAGCGGCGTTAACAAGATCCGGGGGCAGCGAGCGCATTCAACCAGCCTGGGCTCGTTTCCAATATGGATTGGGACGCCCAAAGAGATGGTCTATCATGGCTGGTCAGCTTGGGGGCTGGGAGCGCGGTGAAATACGCGGTGTTCTGAGTATTGTCGTGAGCAAGGTCGTGGTGGTCAAGGGATGGGAGGATGGTCCAGGCTAAACACTTGGTCAATTCGCATGTGATTATCCGAACGATCAGCGGAGCGATGTCATCGTACCAAGTCAGCCGGCCCGCCCGTCCCGCGCCCTCCGGCGGCGATCCCGACGCTTCCTTTTTGGATCTTCACGTCGAACCGCCATGCAAGGTAACTCAGTGCAACTCTCTACGTAGGTTATATCCCCTCACTCCGTTCCAGCCACCAAGCTCGGGCTCACATCGATCAAGACCGATGGCGACAAAATTGAAATCGTCAACCAGCTTCTGCTACCGCACTCGACCGAATTCATCGAAATCAAATCCATTGAGGACGCGCACGAAGCCATCAAGTCAATGAAAATCCGGGGTGCCCCTGCGATCGCGAGTCTCGCCGCCCTGGCGTTCGCTGCGGATCTCGAACGCGGGGTAAAGGCGTCTGCGGATTTTGTGACCTCGCCGGAGACCGTGAAGGCGCATGTAGAGCCCATTCTGGCGTACCTGTACACTGCGCGTCCGACCGCTGTCAATCTGGGGGCGGCTACGCGGCGCCTGACGGCCACGCTGGACGCGTCAATCGAGGCGGGCAAGGATGGGCGAGCGATCTGCGCTGATTTGATCGTGGAGGCGCATAAGGTCGCGGACGAAGACGTCGGGCGGAACAAAAAAATGTCGCAGTGGGGCGGCGACTGGCTGGTCGACGTGGTAAAACAAAACGGGGGATCTGGCAGCGAGCTCAATGTGATGACTGTCTGCAATACTGGATCCCTGGCTACCTCTGTGCGGATATCTTTTCTTGTTAAAAGAATGCGCAGGTTCTCAAAATCCCTAGGGATACGGTACGGCCCTCGGTTTAATAACATACCTCCATGAAACGGGGAAGCTGGCCTCTGCATACTATACCCAGACGACGCCGTACCACCAAGGTTCAAGGTTGGGCGAAATGTTTCTTCAAGGATTTTTAACAAGACTGCAAATACAGACTGACGGCCCTGGAACTCCAAAAGCTGGAGATTCCGTCGGTAATGATTTGCGACACCATGGTCGGGTCTCTGTTTCAACATCACAATATCCACGCCGTCGGTAAGTTCTCGAGAATTATCATTACGAAATCCTTACTGAGCTGTTTTCAAGTGGTGGGCGCCGACCGGATAGCGAAGAACGGCGACACCGCCAACAAGGTCCATTATTTGCTCTCCGCAATATTCGGCGCTGACTCTGGGTAGATCGGCACCTACAACGCAGCAGTCATCGCAGCGCGACACAAAATCCCCTTCATCGTTGTAGCCCCAATTAGCACCGTCGACCTCGCTGTCGCCGATGGCTCGGGGTACGTCCACCTTTCGCCTTCCTTCCAACCAAATAACTTCGTCTTTTTACTTTTCTTCTCTCTCCGCTTTCTCCATCCTCCCAAACTCAAACTCCATCTTCTTACATAACCATAGGATCCCCATCGAACAACGCCCACCCATCGAAGCCTGCCTCGTCCGCGGCGCCATCCACCCGCCCCCATCCAGCGGCGAATCCACACAAGCAGTCGTGATGATCACGCCGCCGGGCCTCGACCTCAAGGGGGTCTACAACCCCAGCTTCGACGTCACGCCCGCGGAGCTCATCACCGCAATAGTGACTGAGAAGGGCGTCGCGACCAAGAGGCCCGGGGAGCTGGTGTTTGATTTGTCGGGCGTTGTGTGATTGTGGGCGCGGTTTTGGTTTCAAAGTTACTGTAGATTGGGGAAGCGGGCGTTGTTGTATTATACATGAGACTGTTGTTGTGTCATACGTGAGACTGTAGACCAAAATAAAACGCAGCGTCATAGAGAGAATCCGGTGATGACGATCCGCGGTTGGTCGTTTGGACGGGATTCGACGGCTTTGGGTCTGCGTAGGATGAAAGCCTGTGTCGGCGGCGTTTGAACAGATAATTCACAACGAGTTCAGCATCATGAACTGACCTTGCCTTGTGGATTTTCGGAAGATGCGTATGCAATGGCCATGCTGGAAGTAGTGAACGCGCACCAAAGACGCCCTAAAAGGTTATCAACAGGTGTTACAATTTCCAAGACGGATTGAATGTTACCTATGGGCCGCCCGTCGTCATCCTCTTCAGTCGTCAGTAAAATAATTCCGGCGCCTGGATCGGGATTGACGGGACTGCGACTTGGTTCTGTACGATGCGTCAGCAAAGGAAAACAATTAAAGCAACAACGTACTCCAAAAATCCTCAGCAAGCACGCGTTGTAGAATCTCATGCACGTCGACGTCTTCACCTTTGGTAATGGCGTCACAGACCAACCGCGCTAGATTCGCGCGGACGATATACTCGCCGGCTCCTGTGTTCTGGTGCAGTAAGCAGGCAATCTTTTTGAAAACAGCAAAGAAATAAAGCACCCGAGACGCTACACGCCACCCCCATCTTCCCCGGACGCGCCGCCTGCGCCCAGCATCCCGCACCGAAGACCGCAGCCTAAATCGTTAGTCAGTCGAGAACATTGGAGTTTACGTTTTGCGCGTGCACCTCGCCCATCCGGCCGGGGTGCTTGAGAAGGATGCCGCCGCTGGAGACGCCACTTGCAAGGCGTGATCCGCCGGAGGGGGCAAGGGTGAAGGCGATGGCACCGACGGTGTCTTGGGGGGCGCGCAGGCCGACTTCTTCCTCTTCCTCATCATCTGATGTCCCTTCTATCGAGCTGACTCCTCGCGCCCCTGCATCGAGGCGCGCTTTCCAGATGCCCCACTGCTGTAGCGTACGCAGGGTGATCAAAGACTCTGGCGGAACTAGCTCGATGGCACTTGCGTCTGGGTCAGAGGTAGCGCGACTGGAATTATAATTGCGGGCAAACGCGAGCGCGCCGGAAGAGACGAGCGTGAGGGGCGGGATGCGCGCGAGGGGGTCGGGGAGGAGGGCGTGCTTGAGGATGCGGTGCGCGAGGCGGATGGGGTTCTTCACGCCTACATAGGCAGACCATCTCAGAGTTGAATTTCGAGCAAGGTAGCGAGCAAGTACCGGAAACGGCGCCGGCGCTCCCGAAGTCACCCGTAACGCCATCCATAATTGCGGCGTCGCATTCGACGCTGCCGTCGAGGGCTAGGTTGGAGCCGTAGCCTATCGCGATTTATTTAGATTTCGACCAAGTAATGATTGTTTGTGGCGGACCTGCGTTGAGGAGCGGTGAATCTTCCAGGGACATGATCGCGTATTCGACCAAAGACAAGGCGGACCCGTTGTCGGCATTCAGAGCTAGAGTGCAGGCACTGCCAGAGGGAAATCGATATCGGTGCATCGACAAGACAGTCCGAATTCTCACAGCCGTAGTTCCTTTTTCACTTCAGCTTCAGAATTCTTGCTATGTGTCCCAGCGCCACCGTGAACGATAACATACGTTTTTGCGCGTTCCATGGTCATAGTCAAGACGATTCAGAAGCCGCGTTGTTTTGCATTGTTGTCGTGACTCGTTGCCGACGCGCCCACCCGCCTTGTCCTCATATTTTTCAATATAATGGACGACGACTCAAACGGCTCGCATCTATCTGTGGTACTCGACCTCTCGCCCAAGTACTGGGAGCTCTCCGCCAGGGACCCGCCCGAAAACACATACCCCCTCACTTTGGCGACCTTTCTGTCGCAGTTGCTGGCTTTTCTGAATGCGCACATTGCCTGCAGACATGAGAATACTCTGGCTGTCTTTGGGGCGTTTCCCGGAAAGAGGTTTGTCTGGAACGCGCGTCTGGATTGTGTCTTTTCTTAACGCTGGTAGTGTGATGCTCTATTCGTCCTCCGACCCTCTGCCCGACGCGCAATCTACGAACACCAACGCCAACTCGTACCCGCCCTTTCATGCCGTCGACTCGGCGGTCGTTCAGCGCATCATGACTGAGCTAGATTCACTCGAAGACCAAAGTCGGCGCGCCGAGCTAGATTTGCTCGAAGGTAGGCACGGAGCTTCACCGTGACCCCCTTCCTCATTGTCCACTCAGCCCCCTCCGCCATGGTCGGCGCCATCGCAAAAGCTCTCTGCTGTAAGAAGGGGACGGGCACCTCCCGCATCGCATAATACTTACGCGCCGCGCGCCACAGACGTGAACAGAATAACTCTACCCCCAAGCTCGAATTCGAAAACCCAGGCAAATGGATTCCACCCCGGCGTCCTCCCCGATCCACGGATCCTCATCCTCTCCATCTCTCCCGACCTCTCGACGTCCTACATACCCATTATGAATTCCATCTTTTCCGCGCAGAAGCTCGTGAGTGTGCATGCGCCGCCGCTGCTACTATATTTCGCTAACGAACGATCACGCAACGCACGCCAAAGAAAGCCACTATCGACGTCTGCCAGATCTACGGACCCAATACCGTTTTCCTGCAGCAGGCGGCGCATCTCACGGGTGGATCATACATCTTCCTCGAGCGCCGGGACGCGCTGCTGCAGTACCTAATTGCACGTCTTCTCGTCGCCTCGGTGTGGTGCTGTGCGGAAGCTAAATTCGCGTAGATGTCCTTTCTGCCGCCGCCCGCGATCCGCAAGACGCTTTCTGTGCCGACGCAGGAGCAGGTAGACTTTCGGGCGGCGTGTTTCTGCCACAAGAAGATTATTGATATTGGGTTTGTGTGCTCGGTGTGTCTCTCGAGTGAGTCAACTCTTATTATTATCGCCGACGACGAGCGCACTATTAACAACGGGGAAAAACAGTATTCTGTCAACCGCTACCAGTGTGTACTACTTGCCGGTACGTGCGGGGCTAGGCTCAGGGCTGGCCGCGGAGGACGGGTGCTTACGCGACATTGCAGGACGAAATTCCCGATGAAAACTCTGCAGCGACTCAACGCCGCCCGGCCGCTTCTGGCGACGGCGACGGGGAACTCGCGGTCGGCGAGTGTGGGCCGAGCGGCAGCTGTGACCAATAACGGCGTGGGAGGGCTTCCGCACAGCGGGACGATTGGAAACGGGAACACGTCGAACGGGCGATAGACAAGGGCCGCGTGTTCATTTGTGGCTAGACGCTGCGGTTCGCGGGGCTTGTGTGCTGGCAACAGCGCCCAGACTAGCAACGTCACAGCATTCGATTCGGTTTTGGCATGATGACCGCCAGCGAATGGTGGGCTGGTGCCGTGATTGATGGAGGTGCGAGATGGAGTCGGCGGCGAGGCCGAGGAAGTCTCCAGACAGACGGCCACGTTGTAATCTGCGTGTGCGAGGGTGGTAACGGCGGTCAGGAGAATGATGGCAGACAAGGTTAGATGTGATGAGGGGCGGCGAACGTGGGGTAAATGGACGAGAATGGACGACGATGAAGGGTGGAAATGGACGATGACCGGGGGGAAAGCAGATAGCAGTGTAAATGACCGTTGTCACAATTGAAATCAGTTGACGGGCGAGTCTGCGATGAGCCGGGCACAACCGCGCCAAAGCTCCCACGGCGCCAAGCGGTCACTGTCCACTGTCTTCTCCCCACCATGGCCTCCGATCCCTACCCCCTCGGTATAAACTACGACAGCGACGACGATATGGACGTCGACTCGGACAACGATAATAAAGACGCCGACGGCGAGTCCGTCGACGTCGACGACCACCAGCCCCCGCTCCCCGTGGCAGGCCCCTCATCCTTTGCCGCGGACTCGGTATGTTTATTACCATCTCTTGCTCGCCACCGTCCCCCGCTCATCGTCAACGTCGTCCAGGGTGAAGAGTCGGTGCGTTGCCACCGCGGTCGCCCCTTTTTTCCTCTGATTTTTCTGCCAGGGCTACGAGGAGCAGGGTGAAGAGGAGGTCGACGACGACGAAGAGGACACCACGTATGCCGACGCTGGCTACGCCGTCAAGAAGCGCGCCCCGAAAAAGAAGCGCTTGTCGTCCACCGTCCCCCGCCCCAAAGGTACGTCGTGGCGCATCATCCCTTGCCACCCACCCACCAACAACCGCTCGCCAGCACCCGTCCGCGCCCCCAACGACTCGGACTCGGATTCAGAGTATGGCTCCCGCCCAAAGAAGAAAAAGAAGGGCCGAAGCACCGCCGACGAGGTTCGCGTGTCAAGTCGCGGCGTCAAAGTCCCCAACTATATCGACGACGTCCAGGACTTTGCACAGTTCGAAGAGCTCGAGCCCGACCCATACGCGGGCCCCGCCATCCAGTACCAGGAAGAGGACGAGATCGAGGCCGTTCTCGCACACAGCCGCGATGAGGGCCGCGAGTCCGATCCCGAAGATCTGTGGTTCGACAATGTTGTGCGTCGCGTTCTTTCGTTGTTTTACTGTTATCGTATTGACGCGACGCGTTTGTTTATTACAGCGATTCCACATCAAATGGAAAAACTTTTCTCATCTCCACAACACGGACGAAACCTATGATTTTTTGAAACGCTTCAAGGGTCTCAAACGCGTCGACAACTACATCAAGGCGTACAAGCAGTGGCAGGCGCGTGTCACCGCTCCCGGAATCTCGCCCGAGGACGTCGAGGCGCTGCGGATCGACAAGGAGCGCGAGAAGGAGGAGCTCGAGACATTCAAGACGGTCGAACGCATCGTCGCGCACCGCGAAGGCGCCGAGGGCGAGCCGGAGTACTTTTGCAAGTGGGCTGCGCTCAACTACGAGCACTGCACGTGGGAGCTGCAGAAGGACGTCAAGCCCATCGCCAAGGAGGCGCTCGAAGCGTACCGGGCGCGCGAGGCCGAGGGAAAGTTCCCGTACAAGAGCGTGTCTTATGCGCGGCACGGGCGGCCCACGTTCCAGAAGATCGACAAGGACCCGGACTATATCGTCGCGACCGGCGGCGAGCTCAAGGACTTTCAGCTGACTGGGCTCAACTGGCTCGCGTATCTGTGGAGCAAGGGCGAGAATGGGATCCTCGCAGACGAGATGGGTCTTGGGAAGGCAAGTTATCTCCTCTCTCTCTTCGTTACATGATTCTAAACCGTCTGCGTAATCCCACAGACGGTACAGACCGTGGCATTCCTGTCGTACCTATTCCACGAGCTGGATCAGTACGGCCCCTTCCTGGTGATTGTCCCGCTGTCGACCATTACCGCGTGGCAGACGCAGTTCGCGGCCTGGTCGCCCGACATCAACGTCATCACGTATATCGGGACGGCGCATGCTCGAGAGGTCATCCGGAAGTACGAGTTTGGGCCCTCCAACAAGAAGCTCAAGATGAATGTGCTGCTGACGACGTACGAGTTGACTCTGCGGGATGCGAAGGAGCTGGGCGAAATCAAGTGGCAAGCGCTTGCGGTGGACGAGGTAACTGAGTACGCAGTCCGGAGTATCGTTGATCTGAATTGCGTGTTTAAAGGCGCACCGGCTGAAAAACTCTGAGAGTCAGCTGTACGAGGCCCTCCGATCGTTTTCTGCTGCGTCAAAACTGTTGATCACGGGAACGCCTTTGCAAAATAACGTCAAGGGTTCGTGGTTTATCGTCTTCGCCCTCCCTTCGCTAACGAGAGCTCGCAATAGAACTGCTGTCCTTGATGCATTTCCTGATGCCCGAAAAATGTTGGTGTTCAGACGCGTTTTTCCCTCTACCCCCAACTCATTTTTATCTAGTCGCACTTACGAACGAGTTTGACTTGAACGACGCTGATCATGAGACCAAGATCAAGGAGCTGCACGAGCAGCTCGAGTCGCTGATGCTTAGACGACTGAAGAAGGATGTGCTGACTTCCCTGCCGACCAAGAGCGAGCGGATATTGCGGGTTGAAATGAGTGGCCTCCAAACCCACTTTTACAAGAACATCCTTACCAAGGTATGCGAGGCTTTTTGCGTTGTATCTGACTGAGCTAATGGGCGCCGCAGAACTTCCAAGGTTTGGTCAAGAGCGCGAATGGGAACAATAATATCAGCTTGCTTAATATTGGTGAGCTAACTTATCCATACTCTAGAAGAGAGCTAATGCTGACGATCCTACAGCAATGGAGCTCAAAAAGGCCGCAAACCACCCTTACCTCTTCGACGGCGCCGAAATTCGCACGGACAGCACCGAAGACACGCTCAAGGGCCTCGTTATGAACAGCGGCAAGATGGTGCTCCTCGACAAGCTCCTCGCGCGGCTCAAGCAGGACGGGCACCGCGTGCTCATATTCAGCCAGATGGTCCGCATGCTCGACATCCTCAGCGACTACATGAACCTGCGCGGATACATCCACCAGCGGCTCGACGGCATGGTGGCGTCCGAGGCGCGCAAGAAGTCGATTGCGCACTTCAACGCGGAGGGTTCGCCAGATTTTGCGTTCTTGCTGTCGACGCGCGCCGGCGGGTTGGGGATCAATCTCGAGACTGCGGATACCGTTATTATCTTTGATGTGAGTTGCGTTGTATTTTTGTGCTACGCGGTGGGTCGAGGCCGCGGCGCCCACCTGCTGGTTACGGGCGCTACGCGGGTCGAGGCCCGCCACATGTTACAGCCCACGATGTCGGACTGACGGTTGCCGTTGTCTCCAGAGCGATTGGAACCCGCAGAATGACCTCCAGGCGATGGCGCGCGCCCATCGGATAGGGCAGAAGTCCCATGTCAGTGTGTACCGCTTTGTGAGCAAAGACACGATGGAGGAGGATGTACTCGAGCGCGCAAAGAAGAAAATGGTGTTGGAGTATGCTAGTGCGTGTTGCCTTCCCGTCTTTTTCTTTGGCACTCACCCAATGGCGCTTTCTATAGTCATCAACCAAATGGACACGTCGCAGGCACACCTTGGTGCCGGTGCCAAAGCCAACGCACCGGCCAAGGACCCTCACAAGCCCGACAATTTGAGCAAGGATGAGCTGACAGCGGTTCTCAAGTATGGCGCACAAAAGATGTACGTCATCCTCGTTTCGCTTTTCCGGACATTGTTTTGATGCGTGTTATTCAGGTTCGACAAGGACGACACGCAGCAGAGCCAAAAGCTTGATGAGATGGACCTCGACGATATCCTCAATCGCGCCGAGGACCACGAGACGATGGCTGTGAATGGGGATGGCGGGACGTCGCTTGGTGGGGAGGGCTTCTTGGCGCAGTTCGCCGGTGTGACGGACGTCAAGAACGACATGAGCTGGGAGGACATCATTCCCCTCGAGCAGCGGCAGAAGTTGGAGGAGGATGAGGAGCGCAAGACGGACGATTTGGTTGCTGGGGACTCGCGCAAGCGGACCCATGCGCAGGTGTCGTATGAGGGCATGGATGTGGATCAGCCCGCGACGACGTCCGCTCCGAAGAAGCCCAAAGCCCCTGGCCCTATGCGAAAGTCGGCCAGTCAAAAGGCGATGGAGCTCAAGGAGCGAGATGTGCGTGTTCTTATACGGAGTCTGCAGCGGTGGGGCGATATACGACAGCGGTACGACGTGATTGTGAGTTTACTTTGTTACTTTCCGCCTTTGTTTCATCGACCACATTTCAGGTCACCGAGTCCAAGCTGCAGGACAAGAACAAGGGCATGATCTTCGACGTCGCGGATGATATTATTGATGTTTGCAACAAGGCGCTCAAAGACAACGAGGACCAGAAGCGCAGCCGGCTTGCCTCGGGCGAGCCGTTGACCAATGCTCAGAAGAGCAAGGCCGTGCTGGTCACTTGCCGCAACGTCGCCAATATCAACGCGGAGACTGTCATCTCGCGTCACCGTGACCTTCGCATTCTGTACAACATCCTCAGCGAGCAAGATGATCCGTACAAGTGGCAGATACCCATTGAGAATATCCGGCCAACGCTCAACTGGTCAGGACGGTGGGGCAACCAGGACGACTCGATGCTGCTTGTGGGTGCATTCCTGTACGGCTTCGGGAACTGGGAGGCGATGGCCAAGGACCCGAAGCTTGGGCTGGATGGTAAATTCTTCCTGGAAGAGGGCAAGAAGGGCGAAGATTCGGCCAACAAACCCATCCCCAATGCAATCCACCTTGTACGGCGTGGCGATTTTTTGTTGAGCATCTTGCGCGAGCATGATGAGAAGCTACGTTCGTACGAAAGTTCCCTTCGCATCAAGGGCCTAAAGGTTTCGGCTTCTCCTCCCCCGATAGCCTCCACCTCTTCCTCTGCATATACCATGAACGTGAAGCGGCGCGCTGAAAGTGAAGCCGTGGCCTCTGTTGATGATGGGGGTAACCGCAAGCGGAAACGTAGACCAACTCCTACTTTTACTGATTCCGAGTCGTCGGATGAGTGGTGCGTTTTCTCCCTTGGTCGTGTTCTCAGTATACTGACGAGTCTATAGTCCGTCAATGGACGAGGTGGCGACGAAGGAGGAGTTGCGGCCGGTGAAGAAGCAGCTGGTGAGTATTCTGTAGATCGCGCTCTTGGATACCGTCTAAATGCGCCTACAGAAACAACTGAAGTTGTCTGGGGAGGACATGCCCCGAGACGACAAGGTTGCGATCTTGAAAGACTCGTTGGCTGCGATCGGGCGGCGGATCGAGCATGTACTCAACACTAAAGAGGCTGCTGGTGAGGATCGAGAACGATGGCGGCGGCATCTCTGGACGTGAGTTGACTCGATTCGAATGTACACTGACCCGGTGGGTCGGTGTGCGTTGGACTCTGTGCTTATTGTCCCCCGACAGATTCGTCACATTGTTCTGGCCGAAAAAGGTCAAGGCATCAAAACTAGAGGAAATTCACGCAAAAATGGTGGTCAAGCTCAACTCGGACGCGCCGCGAGCAGGGTCTGAAAGCGCGGCGAAGAAGCCTCGAGTGAGCGGGCCAAAGACCAACGGATCTTCTTCTTCTCTCCCTCCACCTCCCAAGACGAACGGCAAATCGCATCGGTGACGGACGGACGCTCTGTGTACAAATCACTTCGTATATAATTCTCTAAGTTTCCTCTGTCGACCACGCTATCTTACTTGCACCCACTGTATTTTACTCTGTTTCATTGTGTCTGTGTAGAAATCGAATTCGGTTGTAGCAAAACACGTGTTGTTCTGTCCTCGTTGCGCCATTATTATGAACTCGCTCTTGTCCTCCTCCCTCATGCTGCTCTGACCGCTGCTCTACCATGTCCACGATCGATCTCGCCTTACTTATTGGGCTGGGCGCGCGAATACTGCTGGACCAGTTCACCGCGACCGGGGAGCCCTCAACACAAAATTCTATTGTTCTCGGTCTCTGGCAGGGATGCGGGTTGCACTACGTGACCACCGCCAGCAAGGAGCTGCTCATGCCGTCTTCTGCTCTTGTCGTCGCGAAACTGTTCTTCGACTTCGTGGCGGGCCAGGATATAACTCGGGTCATGGTCACTCTATTGGGAATAGGGCTTGGGTTCTGCGTTGCAGACCTATCGTCCCGATGGATGGATGCCAGCGATTATGGCGGTAGAAGGACACGGAAAAGAACACAGCAGCAGCATGTCCCCCGCCAGCGGTCGCGTTCAGTACACACCCGGAGGAGTGAGGGCGATGAGCGGCGGCCGCCCCGACGCGACACTCTACGCCGCGCCGTATCAGATATTACATCGGTCGATACCAACTCGTTGCTTTTTGGACGGGACCCGACCATGACACCGCTCGATCGCGAGGTCGCTGCTCTCCGAGCGCGCGCATCGCTCGCAGACAGTGAGAGACGACGATACAAGGAGGAGCGGAAATGGGCCATCGAGCAAGGCAATGGCGCCCGCGCAAAGGAGGTGTGTAGTTGGTTAGCCTGAACGCTTGCATCTTCTAATTTTTCCCCTCAGATGAGCTGGCAGGTTAAACGCTACTCTGCCCTCATGAAGAGCTTCCATCGGGAAGCGGACGATAAAATAATAGAAGGTGTGTTTTTCTTTCCAAATGAATCACACAAGTTCTGATTTTTTGACCAGCATCCACTGGCGTTCGTCAACGACGTGCAACTAGCGAGCAACCAGAAACCAATCCAGGCCGACGTCGTGAAACCCCAGAATCCAGGAACGTCGACTCCAGGAACGCCGACCGACGGCGCGTTAACGAGCGATAGGTTTTGTTCCCGGAACGTTGTTTGGTTCAAAGGAACCGCCGACCGTTTTGGACAGACGCCCCTTGTTCCCAACCTCTACATGGCCCTGCCAGCTGAAGTTGTCGACATCATCCTCGACGAATGCGACAACTCCCCCACCATATCGAGCTGCAGTCTGGTCTGCAAGGCGTGGCACCCTCGTGCCCGATTCTGGCTCTTTGCAGGTCCAGCGAAAATGAAAGTCACCTGTAATCCGGACCTTGAAAGGTTTCTGGACACAGTCCGACATCCGCTGTCTTCCTTGCCTCAACACATCCATTCTCTCTCCATAGAGTATTCCACCCTTTACGCCCTCCTAGACCACGTTATTCCGATTCTCGTTGGACTGCCGAAACTCGCCTTCCACCAATTACTTGCAGACAGAGCGATCCTTGGGGGAGAAGTGATCACCTGTTCCCGCTTCACGTCCCTTTGCCACCTGCTGCTCGATGCCACTTTTCTCTGCCGCTCAGATGCCGTAAAGCTCTCTTCCTTCCCGTTGTTGAAGAGTCTGCGCTTGAAGCGGCTTCAGTGGTTCACCTTCGACGAGTCCAGGCCATCGATTTACCCGACACCCTGCACAGCCCACATCTCGATGGCGTGTTGGGTTATGCTTTCGAGTGGCTAATTTCATGCCCTCCGAGTACAGCGATGTCTTCCCTCATTTTTCGGGATGTCTCGCGCTTCAACTCGAGCTCGCGTTTCTATACGTGAGACTTGTGGCGACGAAGATTTTAGAATTCGGCTTTAACTTGGAAAGTGAAGGTCAGTCGGTCTGCCTAATCTTTCCGGCCTTCTACTCATCGCTCTCTATTGTCGTAGTAACATTCCTTCACCTCAATGCAGACATCATCGACTTTCCACAACTTCGCAGTCTCAAAATCCCGGGCTTGACAGCGTCCATTTACTTTCGTTCATAAACGCCCCCTTGGAGCATATATCTTTTTGGATCCTCAAATCGGTGCCGCGAAGCCGAGCGGCTTGGTCGCAGCTAGAGGACCGTCTCTTAGGACCAAGTTATATGAAACTGCGCAAGGTCACTACTCTCCCTCACCTCCAACCCGAGATTCAGGAATTTGCCCCGACTTCACGAACGACAGCTTTTAAAGTTTACAGATTTTGTTTTCTCGAAAAATAAAATAGCCGAGCGAGTCTACGTAATAGCTGTACGTAATATCACAAACGCCTCTTGCTCTTACAAGACGCTCTGGTATGACCCTGTTGCCAGCTGAGGTCGCGGAGCTCATCATCGATCGATGCGACCACCTTGGTGCCTTATCGTGCTGCAGTCTTGTCTGCAAGGCGTGGCACACCCGCGCCCGATTCTGTCTTTTTTCCGGTCCAGTCAAGGTGGTTGGCACTACAAAGATTGAAGCTTTTGTGGCGACTCTTCAAAACCCACTATGCAGTCTACACCCATACGTCCATTCCCTCTCGATATACGACTGGAGCAACAGCCGACCGCTGCTCAACTACGTCATCCCAGCCCTCGTTGGGCTGTCGAATCTCACGTCTCTCGACATCGATATCGAGAAGGCATTGCTGGCCGATGAAGCAAATGCTTTGTTTTGCACCCACTTCAGGTCCATTCGGCACTTGACTCTCCGCATCATCTTCGCCACATGTGCAGATGCTGTGAACCTGGTCTGCTCCTTCCCCTTGTTGGAGACTTTGCGTTTACACTCTCGCTGGATCGGTTCTTCACCACCGCCCATCGCGAGTCTGCCTGTCAATTTGCATACGCTGGATCTCGGGTGCTTCCTCTACGACGTATTAAACTGGTTGCTTTCATGCCCGCCAAGCGCAGCCATATCCTCCGTGCACCTTCGGGACGTCTCTGTGAGAGACCTCGAGACGGTGTTTCAATACGTGAGATTCGTGGCAACGACATTGAAGAGTTTGATAATCTGCTTCCTGGGCCCCAGTGAAAGTGAATCAAGTCACCCTTCCTGCGTTTATCGCATGTCATTAACTTTCCGCAGATATAACAGACCTTAACCTCGGCATCATCGACCTGCCCGAACTTCGCAGCCTCGAAATCTCAGGTCGGTACAGCAGAGTACATATGATTGTCCGTCTCCTTTCGCACATCCGTGCGCCCTTGGAGCACATATCTTTTTACAGCTTTCTCTCGATTAACCCCAGTAGCGTTGCCTGGGCGGAGCTGGAAGAAAGACTTTCTGGCCCCGCATATCCACGTTTGCGCAAGGTGACAATATCGACGCGTCCTCACCTTCAACGTGCGATCCAGGCGAAAATACCACGACTTCACCAACTCGGGGTTTTGGAGGTTGTTTTCCCTGAAAAACTGGACTATTAGCGATACAATGGTACATATATGCCAGACTAAGAATACATATTCGTCGACAGCGGATTTATCGACATGCAAGTAGATATCTAATCCTCATCCACGTAGTTCGCCATTGGATCTTCCGTCATTCGCCGGCTCATCCGATATGCCTCTGTGAATATCGTTGAGCACCATGAAAAGACATAAGGAACTGCGAAACTTACCCAGCTCCTCCTCGGTAACGTCGTGGCTGCCAACAGCCTTTCGTTTTTTGCCCGACCGGTCGTCATCCTCCTCCCCATGAGCCTTCCTCTTCTTCTCATCCTGCAACGCACGCGATAGCCGATCCTCGTCTAACCGCACAGCGCCTTCCCCTACCCGCTTTTTGGAATAGTTCTGCTCCACCCGCTCCGACGCCTCCCGAGTACTCGCTGACTCGGCCAGTGACCGCGTCTGTTCTGCCTGAGCGGAGCCAGACCCAGACCCGGACGCGAGTAAGTTACCCGCGCTCGATGCTTTGGCGGCTTCGATACCCTCTTGGCCTGAGCAATACGAGACGTGGACGGTGGAATGGCAGCATGCGTAGCCCCATGTGCCGGAGGAAGGGTCGTACCACGATCCCCAGACGTTCGTGTGGTTGTTGATGAACACTAGGCACGCATAAGCAAAGAATTAAGCTGATAATGAATAAACCATACCATCCTCGGGGTATTTCGACCGTGCTTTTGCCCGCTCGCGCCCCTTGATGACCTGCCCAGTCCGAGAATACTCGACGTAGTCCTCGGTCTGTCCCTGCAGCAGCTCTTTGGGAGCCGTCTGCAGATATTTCGCGCCGCCGTACTTGGCCAAGATACTGATCTTGGACGTGTCCCTCAGCTCCTCCTTCTTCTGCTTGAACTCATGATGCAGCAGTTCGCCCTGCGTTGGGTTGGCATTCAAGTGGACATCGTTGCCGCGCGCCGCGGCCTGCCAAGCAAAGAGCTGCAGCTGTTGCACGTCGTTGGCCTCGCCGGAGTATCGGAAAAAGTTGTCCCCAGCAAAAACCGCCTAAAGAGCATTAGTGTAGTCCATCAGAGGAAAATATATATCTTGCGTACCTCTTCCGCCGGGATGTTCTTCAGAGGAGCGTCTCGCATGGAACGAGTTTTGGGGTCATAATAGGCGCTCTCCGGGTCCAAGTTGATCAAGTACTTCGCAGTGTCTTCACGAATACGCAGATTCCGCACTGTGATTCGCGTTTTGGCGTCCAGTTTCTGGCCCACTGCATCAGCTGCATCGGCGTATTTGTCCTCGTCCGCATCTTCCTCATCACTCGATCCAAAGTCTGCATCCCCTTCCTTCTCAGTTTTGCTAGCCTTCGCGACCTTGCGAATGGCCGCGAGATCGGTCGTCGTTTGGTTGTCAATCTCCTCCTCTCGCAATTTCTGCCGAGCAGCATCGACAGCCGCGTATTCCTCATACACCCGCTTATGTTCCGCGACATCGTAGCCATTCCACCGATCCCGTTTTGCGTCGTAGCCGCTAGCGACTTCCTGTATGATTTCGTCCGCCTGAATATCCTTGTTGGTGAACTTGGCGCCGCGTTTCCGTGGTCGTTCAAGGCAATCCTGCTTCTTGTGCGTCATGGCGCCGCAATTCTCGCATGCGCCTTTGCGGTACTTTTTGGCAGCAGGTCCGGCTTTGACGCCGCGGTCGTACCAGGCATCAGTTTGTTTCACATCCTCCGGTCTCCGTTGATGGTTTAGAGACGGTGCTCCGGTGTCGAGATACCACGGTGCTTGCGAGATATATTCTACGTAATATTTCAGTACCAATTGCTTTCGAAACCGAACGCAAATTACTTACGAGGAATATGAGGATTTATGGCTCTCCCTTCCTCGTCGAGGGCTGCGGGTGCGGTTCCAGCCTTTCGTGCGGCATCGAGGTCTTTCTGGCGGCGGAATTCCTCGCGAGAAAGCTTGCCTATGGTGGAGGCCATGGTGGAGAGCGCTTCGGCAGGATTCGGCCGCGATGATGTTGCGCAAGCTTGGCTGCAGCGTCTGTCGTATATCGCATCACAAACCACAGCCAAACATTGCACGCGTCTTTCGCAGTACAGCAGTCCTCCTACTTAGCGCGCTTGCCACCTCTCTCGACGATGTTGACGCGAATTTGACCCCGATACCTATAATTCACGGCAACGATATTCGTGAAGCAACCAAGCGTATGCAAGTAAATTGCGTGTATTGAGACGAGTCGATGCTAACAGACGGTGTAGGCGAAAGCGTAGTAAAGAGTACTCTAATGATGTTGCGTGCAATGGGTGGTAGTGTAGAATACAAATGTGTGCGACAAACGAGAAGTGAATGAAACAAATGCAGTTATCGGAAATAAACAATAAAATCTCGCTACAGCGAGGTTGGCTCCAGCACATCAGGCTTGAAGCGCAACCGCGCAACCAGAACAGTGTCCCAGGCATGGCTGGTGCTGTTGGTGGAAACCTTGCTGGCGGAGAGCGGATTGCTGACGACAGGTTCGTGGTAATACGGTCCAGCAAGCTCGGATCCGGTGTCGGTCGTGAACGTCCCCCACGGCTGACCCGACTTGGTCGACGAAAACACGTTGAAATGTGCCTGTTACGAAATAAGCATCCGAACAATCAAACTAGAGTCAGCTTACCTGTCCGTCCGGGTGCTTGTGGCTCACAAACAGCGCATAATCCGGTGCGCTGAGCGTCCCGATGACCAGAAACAAGTCCTCTTTCTGGATTTGATGAATCGGCCCATAGGTCTGCATTATCGCATCGACATTCGCCTTGAACCACTTCTTCGGCGCGTCCAAGTGTTCCACATATCGGTACATGGTGGATTCGGTACACAGATACGCGGCCTTATGTCCATTGCGCAGGGGGAAGGAGCAGCGACGACTAACACTTTGCCTGCACACGCACAAGTCAACACAAGCGCACGTTCGAAACCGGAACTCAACGCACGAAATAGGTCCCTCGCTCTTGGTCGTCTTGAACGTCAGGAGGCCAGCTATAGCGTCCAAACCCCGCTGGGCCGCGTTCCGCTTATCTTGCCGCTGGCTCCCCGTCGCGACCTGCCCATACCCGTGCACCGACGGAAGCGTCCTAAGCAGCCCCGTCGCCGACTTTTCGGGCGTGAAACAATTGAAGATGGTCACAAACGCGCCGCTCGGCTTGCTCAAATAGCCCACCGCACCCAAACTCACAGGAGACGGGCTCCAGAGCGGGAGAGTAACTAAACGCGTCACCAACGTTAGCCCTCGCGTAACCCTCGTGCAAGGCGGAAAAAAATACACGTACGTGATGGGTGGAACTCGTGACTGAGCAACAACCGATACCTACGCTCGTTCCTCAGCTGGGCCATCCGGTCATCCGCGGGAGGGGGCGATTCGTTTCCGTCGCGATTTCCTAGCAATAGGTGGTTCAAATCCTCTTCAGAGGGATTCAATTGGGGAATAGTTGAAGGAAGGAGGGACGAAGTCCGGTTTGACGGCGTGAAAAGAACTTCCTCCGTCATGTGGGTTCGCGGCGTGGCGACCGTATCTTCCTTGAACGATAAGGACGCATGGATCAACGAGCTGGACAAACTCGCCACCGAGTCGTCGGGCGACTGGGAAGTATCTCGGGCAGTGTGGAAAGATGTGTTTAGAGAATTGGCGGCGGTCGAAAGCGGAGATGATCCGCCGAAAAATGGAACGGAGCCTGCTAGGTTGCGAGCTACGTGGAGAATTTTCAGCGGTGGCATCACAATAAAAGTCTGAAATGAACGCACGAGGCGAGTCGCCGGGTAGAGGGATAGGATGCATGTCCGGGGATGGTCTCGACGTGTACGTATAATCATCGTCGACCTCCTGCCAATCGGGAATACGGGGAGACGGGATATCTTCTGGGTTAGAGGATGGGCCACAGAAATTTTTCCTCAGCTGTTTGACGTCCTTGACAATCTTTGAAAATGGCGGCCGGACGAAAGGATCCTTGTGCCAACAGACGCGCAAAATTTCTTGAAGAGCCGGTGTGTTGAAGCGAGAGGGAGGAATGGACGGTCGAGTGTTTTCTTCTACCAAAAATCGAGTCAGCGACCGGAATAATCGGAAAGGAGAAAAGACGAACTCGTCACGAAATAACGGACGTCGTCGTCGTTGGAGACTGGCCAGGGTATCCGACCCATGGTTAAAATCTCAACGCAGCACATCGCGAAACCATAAACATCCATCGCGGTCGTCAGTTGACAATGTCCAGACATGAGCTCGGGGGCCTGCCAGCGTAGAGTGCCGTCTATGAAAGCATTAGCAGTTGCATCCATCATTGGAATAAACAACGAACGAGGAGGCGAGGTCCCGCTGATTCTAAACACCTCAGACTTCATTTCAGACTGTCCGAAATCTGTTTTTTCAGGAATTAGGGGGTGGATGGATGCAAAAGTTGAGGTTACATCTTACCGCTAACCAGACAGTGGATGTGATCGTCCACCAGGATATTCGCAGCCTGACATGAGGATAAGCGGGGAGAGTAAGAACAAAGAAGAGGAATAGCCGCACCTTGAGGTCACCATGCAAGACGCCTTTGCCAT
Source organism: Mycena alexandri (assembly GCA_029233265.1). Lineage (NCBI taxonomy): Eukaryota > Fungi > Basidiomycota > Agaricomycetes > Agaricales > Mycenaceae > Mycena > Mycena alexandri. The sequence continues at coordinate 1,063,690 of JARJCM010000004.1, forward strand.
GTAAATAGTCCATGCCCTTCGCGATCTCGTGCATGAACCTCAACAAGTCGCCCTCCTTCCCGCCATGGAGCCCAAGCAAATCGCCACTCACACTCGCCTGGCGCGAGCGGCCCCCATTCCGAATCACACTCCCCCCACCGACCGCCGTCCACCCCGGAAAACTCGCATTCCGCTCCCGCCCCCCAAACCCACTCACCCCATCAAACGTCTGGTTCGCAGCCGCCACCTTCCTCAAAAACTCGCTCAAGCACCCATACTTTTCATACGGGCACACAAAGAACCACGGGCCCTCCCCGCTCGCCCCACTCGCCCCATACAACTCCAACACATGCGGGTGCTTGAACTCCTTCCAGATCCCCACCTCCTTGACGAACAGCTCGCGCGGCGTGCACTCCGCCAACACCTTGATCGCAACCGTGCGATTGCGCCACGTCCCGCGGTACACGTCCGAGAAGAACCCCATCCCGATCTTGACGTCGCGATCGACCTCGTACCGAGTGATGGTCCAGCTAGGCAGGCCCAGCTCCCCGCCCCGGCTCAGGCGGCGGAGCGCGTCGATCCCGCTCTCCATAAACTCACGATCGAGCATGTCGCGTCCCGCACCGGCGCTCGAGCCCATCGCACTGCTCCCCGAGCTCGATGAGGTGATTGAGCGCTCTATGCTCTGCGGGGCGAGGCCCGACGAACCACTAGCGGGGACAGGCGGCACCTCGAATGGCACCGGGGGGCTGGGCGGATTATTGACCACGCCGACGCGCTCCAGCGCGCGTTGAAGGGTCTTGAGCGCCTCCGGCATCTCCTCCCGCCCAACTTGCAGCACCCGGATCATCTCTGCGTCGCTGCTCTGGCTCACGGCGTCCCGCATCAGTGTCCTGAGGTCCGCCGTGTCGTGCGCGAGATCGAGCGTGTTCTGCATCGTGTGCAAATTCTGGAGCGTAGGGAGGACGGCGTTGGGGTGAATCTCCTCGCCGAGTTCTTCGGGGTGCGCCGCTAGCGACTTGTGGGAGGAGCTTGGCGGAAGGCCGGGGGTATCCTTGGGAAGCGTGATTCCGAGGCCCTGGATAGCAGGGACAGGAGCCGCCGCCGCAAACTGTTGAGAGCGGATGACCGACTCGAGGAGCGCACGCGTGTCTGACTGCCGACTGAGCTCAGCAGCCTGCACCTGCTTGAGGATCCGGATTTGGATGGAGAGCTGAAAAGAAGGTGACTATTTATTGAGCCTCCATTCCAAGAGAGAGGACAAACACCTACCCCGAACATACTGAGCGCCTCTCCGACGGCCTTGTCACACCCAGCAATGTCGCGGACGATCTCTTCTCGCTTGAGATAGCGCTTAAGGAAGGGGCGGTGGACTTGCTTGATCATAAAGTTGTGCACCCTCGTGAACGAGCTTCCGGGAGATATTAGAATATATTCGACGCTCGCACGAATGAATAGAGAGTCACCTAACCAGCTTCTCGATGGGTACCGCTAATTCATCGCCGACGTGGTCGTCCGCGTCCGAGATTTCCTCGCGTACAGACAGAAGGATATCGGCGCAGCGTTCGACGAGGCGCAGACAGGCCAGTCTGTTTATCTACGCGTGACATTATTAGAATTTTGCAGGGATTTGGCAAGAGGCGAGGCTCACATCGACGCTCTGGACACTGTCCCAGATTGCCAAAAGGATCTTGGCGGCCGTCTGCAAACCGGGGACAGGAACGGGGACGACATCTAAGAACTCGGACGTTAGGAGCAACGCTTCGTGCGTGACGTGGAGAGACGTTCCGAGGACGTGGGTGACGGCGGCGGTGACGCGCTACAGCAGCGAGATTAACAACGCGTAGAAAAAATGGCCAGGTCGACATGCCTTCCTAGTGTGAGCCCAACTGTCCGTTTGCTCAGACGGGATGGTTCCTTGGCGTTTGGGCGGGTCTCGCCATGGGCGAGGAAGTATCTCGTCTCGGCCATTGCGTCCCCACCAGGAAGCAGGCGCTGCTGGTGACGGCGGGTGTTCTGGAGGAGCGGGACGCGCGTCGGGGAGTACGGTGGTCGGGCCGATCGAGGCAGAGAGGGAGGCGTGGGGTTGAGACTGGGAACGGGAGCGAGAGAGGAAGGAGGAGGTGGGCCTGTCGCTGTAGTCGTGGTTTGACCAGGAAAAGTCGGGAAAGAGACTGAGCGAGGAGGGCATGGGCGGGGTGGCGGCCTGGGCGAGTTGTGCGACGCGACTCTGTCCTATTGACGGCGAGCGCAATGTCGCGTTTGAGAGACCGCGGGGGCGCCCGAGGGGCGGGATGCTCTGCCTGAGAGTCGCGGTGGATTCCGAGGAAGACATGGGGCCGGCGAGGGGTGGTTTCTGGGCGAAAGGCATGGCGAGACGGAGGATTTAACGCGTCTTTCGAGGCGTTTAAAGGGTAGCACTGGGGGCGGAAGTATGGAGGTTGCGGAAGGGAGGAAGCAGAAATGCAACTCGCGCTGTACCACCCGATCGCGATCGTGTCTTTTTGGCTGTGTCGCTCTCAGAGTCATACCGTCTGCCTCTGCCTCAAACCATAGTTACACTTCATCCTTGACCCCTCCAATGTTTTTCCATTGCTGGCTGCTCGCCATTCTGCACGACGAGCTCATCCAACCCACCCTCCTTTTCAGAGTCCGCGGAGGAAATTCCCGGTCTAGGTCAGCTCCACTGCATTTATGCGTCTACCTCGGCGCAGGAAACCCCGCGGAAAGAAACGCTCTCTCCTCAATAATAATGCTGAGTTTGCTCTGAAAACCGCCGATGAATGCATTGCCAGTGACAAGTCTCAAAACCCCAGCCAAAGTTATCATTTTTCCACGTCGATGTAATGGATAGGCCCTGCAGCAAACCGGATAAGTTGGTTCAAGCAGCGGAAGGCAGCGGGAATAGCAGAAGGGAGTGTGGGAACATTTCATCAACTGTTGATGAATTTACGCGAAACAATATTTCTGCATGCGAAGTCTGGCTTTGAATGGTACAAGAGGAAATCATCGTTCATCATAAAGCGCAAGTCCATCCAAAAATCACAACATGCCTGGCAATCACGAGCAGAAGCGTTCAAGTTTAGCAAAACAGTCGATTGCAAGTACGACAACGTAAGTCAAGTTTCTAGGTACATAGCCGTATCTTCGCGGGACGGGCGGGATGGCAGTGGTCACCTTCGGCGTGCGGGGGATATGGCGGGGTGTGTATCATGTGGTCATGTCGCAGCGAAGAGGTATGGCTGTAGGCTAGTCTGGCTATAACATGAGGCGGAGATCAATGCTCCAAACTACTATGCTTCTCATCCCTTTGACTCGCACGGTCCTCCGTTGAACCATCTTCATCTCGGATAGTCTGCACCGGCCCAATAAACCAGTGCCTCCCGCCATATTTCGGGAAGAAGTAGTATGCCAGGGACAGCATCAGCGTGCCCCCCAATACTACTACAGTGTAGTTCATGCTGTGAGACGTCGCCGCCGGTATGGCGGGGAACATGAACACCACAATCATAAAAATCATGTAAGCTGAAGCGACGAAAGCCACAGGCGCGCTCTAAAGGAAAAAAAGGTCTTGTTCAGTCCCGATATTGTCGAACAAGAGTATTAAAGCTGACCATAAGCCCGAGGTTGAACGGTCCGGGCACAAACTCCTGGCCGCCCACCCATCGCGCGATGATTGGCGTAACGAAGCCGAGGTATTGGCATACAATAGACATCGTGAAGACCGCAGTAATTGCCAGTGGCCCGGCGAACGCTAACAGTCCGAGGAGCAGTGCCATCACAGCCAAGAAAATGACCGCGTTCACGGGCGTCTTGGTTTGGGCGTTAATATTATACAACAAGCCTGAAAGCGGGAGTCCCTGGTCCCGCGAAAAGGCGAATAGCTGGCGTGATCCTGCGGTGAGCTGGAGGGTTATTAGAATTTAAGGACAGATAAAAGGCTTGTGACCGCACGTAGTCCATTCCCGTCATCCAGAGCGTAATAATCATAAAGGCCCAAATGGCCAACGTCCCCGTCTTTCCTACGCTGTTGAAGAAAATCTGAGACATAACTAGTAGTCAGTTTCATGTCGAAACTCAGAATGGTAACTCACAGTAGCCATCGGTTGACCAATGGGGTTTCCAACGACAGAATCGAGGTCGTTGCCCATGTAGAAAGCAAGTACGATGGTGACAACTTTGAATGTCATTAGCCGGGGAAAATGGAAAAGGTTGTAAACGCACTCCATCCCAATATGGAACTCAAGACCGTCGCGGAGATCATGGCAAACGGAACGGCGCGAGGAGCATTTCGCGCTTCCTCGCTAATATGCACGCTCGTATCGAATCCTCCTATATGATCGTTAGTCCACGACGCTGGAAGGCGGGCTGAAAGAACGCACCGACTGTCCATGCCGGAGCCAAGAAACTCATGATGAAGGCATATCCATTGGCCCAACCAGATGCTGAACGATGATGTCTAATGAGTGTTCCCTTGGACGTCAAGATAAAAAATTCTCACTATTTTCAAAGTGTCCTAGCGCGAAGGATGACGAGTTGTGTAACGCTTTCGGCGTGGCCACCGGGAGGGCAATGATAACGACGAGGAACAGACTGAGTAATGGAACATGTCAGAGTAGACAAGAAGATCATGTTCGATTCGACCCACGCGATGTTGAGGAAAACATAGAGATACTGCAATTTGGCAATAACTTTGGTGGCCAAACTTGCTGTGAGAGCGTGAAGGACAAGAAGGGCACAGTACACGCCGCTGTTCTGAGTTAGGATCGTCCGTAACGCTTGCGAATCACGCACTAGAGCTGGGCGGTGGTAGCGACAAATTGGCCATCGGTCCCGATGTTGGCTGCGGCCATAATTTGTGTCGCAATACCCCAATCGACGCTGGCCATCCCAGCGACATACGCCGAGGTATTGACATCTGGAGTCCTTTTTAGCCACTTGTGGATTATTGAGCGCGGGTAACATGCATCCAATGAGCCAAGACATCAGTTTGCGATACTTCGGCGAGCAGAATTTGAACGTCCAGTAGTATCTGTAGAGCCGCAGTGAGTCGGAATTCCAAAGGAAATAGATACTGAATGAACACTTACAGCCCCCCGGCTGTGGGCGCAGCCGACCCCAGCTCCGCCATTGCCAATGACACAACAATGAGGAAACAGCAACATGTAAACCATCCCCAAACCTTTAATTAATGCGTGAGACGCGTTTAAAACGACGATATCAGCCAGCATAGTCACCATTCCGACGAGCCCACCATATGGCAAGGAAAACAGAAGAACGGCCGCGATGGATTGTACGACGCCGACGATCGTAAAGGAGAACCCCAAGAGCTCTATCCGAGAAAAGTCGCGCTTGAACTCCTGCTTGTAGCCCAACTGCGCAAGGAGGTCCTCGTCGTTGAGGGAATCTCTGTGAGGAGCGGCCTGCTCTGCTTTAGAGTTCATAAGGAGGGAAGTCTGAAGCTGGAAGTGCCGGTATCCCAGTTTCGAACTTCTTGCTTCGGATGATGATGGAAGGGTGGATTGGACCCACTTCTGTCAGCTGCTTAAGCGGCATCTCAGGCACTCTCAGGCAGCACGGTTAGAGCGGCATCGGTCGGTCTTTGAGGGTTCTGAGTCTGAACATGGTCGAAGCTCGATGTAGTTCTTTGTGATCGGCTATGATCGGCTGGCATCCAAATCGAGCGACCACGACGCCTTCATCCCAATTTAGTCGGTGATTTTTCTCTCTCCAAGTTTTCGCCTTTAGAGTATTTAGAGCATTCTTGGCGAAGCAGCATGCGAGAGGAGTCTGCTGGCCTGCCGTCGCTTCCGGCCTAACTCTGGATTCATCTTAGTCACTGTTCTGGCAGGAGTTTCACGGTTTCATCGGAGACCGAGAGAAGACGGAGACCAAACGGAGACCGCATGAGTATTAATGCGGGGATTCAGCTCCAAGCGGTCTATTGCAGTCTATAGCGTCAAAAGGTACTGAAGTATATTAGAGCTGTTTGGCACTTTCAAAATTTTGGTTTTTACGAGTTCCGATTGGCTGGAAGTTGTGGAGCAGCCGATCAGCGTTGACGATTGTTCGGTGGTTGCCAAACAGCTCTATTGACTTTTTGGCTTCTATGTGTACTTGGTGCCTTTTTCAACAATTACGTGAACAAAGTTCAAACATCCTGTAATTCTTCCTTTGACATACTCTGATGCAAGCCGACGGAACGGGCATTTTTCAAGGTCTGCAGCGAGATATCTTTGCTGATCTCCTTGTGCGGCTGCTCACATGTGCCGGTGGTGGTCACCGTGTGAATGTGGATGCTGGTGGTTCGCCTTGGACTTTGGGTTCCAAATTGAACCTGCGAAGTCACCATCATGGTGCTCTCTTCCGACGACCATCCCTTGCCCTGCGCGATGCGGAATATGATCAGGAATGTGACCATGAGCTGCGAGGGAAATCAGCACACTGTAAGCGACGAATTTCAACGCTATGGTCGCACCTGTACGGGCGAAAGCGCTTGCAAGAAAAGTTGCGACAGCGGGTTACCGATGACGAATGGGACCAAGAAGAGCAGCGCGAATAACGAATATATCGCAGCTGACTCTATGATTATCGCTGCGAGTGAGGCGTACTGCGCGCCGTGGTTCGAATCTATGGGCATCGCGCGATTAATGCGCCAGCGATACATCATGAGCCGCGCAGCAATCATGATTGTGATGAGAATATTCAGCGCAAGGGACATGGCGAAGTACGGCGTTGTGAAGTTTATGCCCGACGTATCCCAGGGCGAGGCGGAGGTCACACCAACTTGCTTGAGCCAGAGGATGCCTATTGCTAAAAGAAACGACATATTTAGCGTCATATGATACATATTCCTGGGGAGGAGCGCACCTAGCGTAGCAAACGACAGGAGGACTGGGAGAGTAATCACGGCCCTTCCTAGAATGACAGAGCTTCGGTACACCACATAGCACCGCCAAATCTGGGACCAACAACTTCAGCTGCATAATCGAGCTAGCAGAGAAAGCGCATGCTCACATTAACAAGATCGCAGAGCCATGTAAGAAGAACCACGGTCACATTGGCGAGCATGTCAATGGGAAGGGAATACATGACGTCCTCATACGCGTTCGGACCCCCAGGTATATTTCGCGCGTCCACGAAGGCTTCTTGCGTGAACTCCAGGAGGCCCGCCATGTACAGTGTGCCAAGAATAAACATAACAACCATGTACGACGCCAGACCGACGTTCCAGCGTGAGCGCTTACGTGCCGGCGCGAAGGCGAGCAAGTGAAGGGACATGAAAAAGAGGATGGCCTGCATCCCGTACGCGATACAGGCGAGGAAAGCTCCTTGCAGCCAGGTGTGTTCGGAGAAAATCTCCGCTGGTGTCTCATCCGGCTGATACGCTGCAGGCCCGGTCATAGCGAAAAGGAGGGGGAAATAAGTTGTTCACAGAGGCTATATAAAATATTAACACCATCAGGTAGATAGACGAGAGAAGACCGCCAATCCGGTTACGGGTTAAGCGATGCGAGGTTCACCGCTAGTCGGCGAGAGTCGGCGTATGTGGCTATCTGAGTCCGCGGCCTTGTCAAGGTCCCCGGATCCTGGTATTCAACGTCCGCCAAACGGCACACCTAGAATACTAAAGCAAAAGCCTGAGCACCAAGAGAACCAGCCAGGGCGGGGAGGGGGGAACCCGGCAGGACCAGGAAGCTCAAAGAAACCCAGACACGCTGGCCAATTTGTCTTGAAATCAACACAAGAAAGATTGACGTGGCGACGTCCAGATCTTGGGCTTTACAGTAGATTTGCAGATTTCTAGGTCTAGACATAAGCGCTGAGCGCTTGAGCGGACGTGGACAGGGTGTTGGAATTTTGCAGCAACAAAGCAGCAAGAAGCAGCGGCGTTCGTGGGAAATATAAATTGCAGTCCTAGTTCACCGCGCGGTGTCTCACTTTGGTCTTGGCACTCGCAAGATATTGACCATCCAACAAACATTCATTCCACACCCCCCAACTATCTACTTTGAATAATCTACATACGAATTCCCCGCCAACCAACCAACCCCGAGTCCCTCACACCCACGCACCCCGTTCCCAAGCGCACTCACACCCCGCCAATCCACCCTCAACCCAAAGGGAGGGTAAAACTGGAGAAATGGAGGCAGCATCAGGAAGTGGAGGTTGCAGACGATCGGAAAAGGAGGGAGCAAGTGGGAGTAGGAGTTAAGTAAGTAAGGGTAAATGTAAAGTAGATAGCAGAGGTAATGAGGGACGACGTCGGCTGGTATGGTATGAGATGAATCCAGACAGACAGACAATAGATAGAGTGGAGATAAGTGAGACAGATTGAGAGATGAGAGAGACGGAGGAATGATCAAGGAAAGAACTGGAATGAGACGAGATAAAGAAATGGATGAATCCTGATGCTGATGAGATGAATGGATGGATAGAATGGGGTGGCTTTTGTGCTTGTGCAGTTCTCAAAACACGCCCACGAGCGCAGACTCCCCACCGGTGGTGGTGAGGTTCTCCATGTCGCCCCAACCCAGTCCCAACCCGAGATCCTCGAGAGTTTGCGGAAACGCGGCCGCGTCTGCGGCCGGCAGCATCCCGAGGATGCGGTCCATCTCCAGCATGTCCACCTCCAACTCGCCCGTCCAGTTCCCTGCATCATCACCAGCGTCCCCCGCAGCCGTGCCCACGAGGCCCTCCAGCCCTAGAATGTCGTCCGCGGTCACTTGCGACGCGAAGGGAGAGGTCGGCGACGCGTGCGTGGAGGTAGCTTGGAAGGGGGAGCTACCCTGAGCGTCAAAAGAAAGACTCGTCGGGGAGGAACGCGGAGAGGCGAGGATCTCGCGGAACAGGTCTTCCATTGTTGCGTCGTCGATCGTGTTTTCCTCGGGAGAGGCGCTGCTGTCGTCGGCGCTCGAGACACCGGGGAGCGTGAGACTGAGGTCGAGACCACCCGCTGCAGGGCCATCGGAGGGGGAGCTCCGATGGACGCCACCCGTGCTAGGTGGCGAGTGGAATCGAGATCTTGCTCGCTCTTTGGTGTCAGGAGGGGAGATGACATGAACGAGGGCGACGATGATAGGTCGAGGTCGAAGTCGAGGGAGTTATGTGACGGTGCGGGGGAGATGGGGAAGGTCATGGTGGGTTCGAGGGTGGTGGGGAATGTCGGGGAGGGGGAGTCGGTGGATTGTTGTTCGGGGGTTGGAGATTCGGGTGCGGCGGTAGGGGCGGGGGATTGTGATTCAGATTGGGGGGAGGGAAGAGAGGCGGCGGCGGCGGCCGAGGCGGCTGTGGCAGTGGACAGCCCCTGGGCGGCGAGAGCCTTCATTACTGCCGCCCAACCCTCCTCGAGGGTCCGGATGCGCTCGCGCAGTTCCTTGTTCTCGCGGTCCTTCGCAAGCTCACGGTCCTGCTCCTCAGCCTTCGCCTGCTCGGGTCGCGGGGGTGCGACGAGCAGGCCGGCGCGCAGCTGCCGATTCTCCTCCTCGAGTTCGCTGACCCGGCGCTCGAGAAACGAGAACTGGGCCTTGCGGCGGTCGCGGGAGTTCTGGGCGGCGATGCGGTTACGGTGGGCACGGGCCTCCTTGCGGTCCTCGGACGACGAGGATGTGCGAGGACGCTTGCGGGAGGGGCCGGGCTCTGGGGATTCTGGGCGTGGGGAGGGGGAGTCGTCCATGGAAAGAGATGAGGGATTGACAGACATGGAATCGTGGAGGTGCGTGGAGAGAGTGATAGAGAGCGTGTTTAGTACAATTGAGGATACTGCGGAGAGGAGTGCAGTCGTGGTCGGAGACAAGGGACACGCATCGCATACGTGGCACATATATCCTGGCTGCTGACTCAGACGCACAGCTTGCCGCGACGCGGTCACGATGCGTCGACCAAGGGCCTAGACCTAAGACGCGACGCGAAGTCGAATGCTCATTTTTGTGTTCAAGTTTGTTCCAAGGGAAGCGGCGTCGCGTTTCATCCGATTATTCAAGAAGCGGGTGCCAGGGATTCGGAAACGGCCCGGCGCCAGAGAATCTGGCCTGCCGATTGCAAACACAAAAGGTGGGAGACAAGTAGGAGAACTTGAAGAACATAGCTTGAAGTTTGGAATAAGGTCGAGGGAGCACAGAAGACGTCGGAGACGGGGTATCATAAGACAGCAGTAAGACCGCACGGCGAGAGTCTTAGTCTGAATTGGGTGAATCGAACGAGGGTCTACTTAAATCTTGCGACGCGCTTCAAATCCCGGGCCCGAGGGAGGGCATTAGAGTACTGAGCAACAGAGCAAAAGCCGAGGACGACTGAGGACGAGTACCAAGATTCAGATCACTTTGATCTTGTGTTCTGTTATGTGAACCAAAGAACGCGTCTTGAACAACCACGACCCAGCGACAGCCTTCCTTCGCCGCGGCATGTGCTCAGAGGCTGCAAGCAGCGTACACCGGCCCAGAACCCCTCGACAGCGCCGGAAAACAGGTCGAGGGAGAGCTCGCCACCGAATATCGGGACGATGTATACCATCCCGCCGAGTCACTGAGAGGCCGCAAGCTGCGCGATGCGGTCCTCGAGGTCGAAGCGCTTTTAGCTCGGATTTTTGTGATTTTCGTCCACTGTTTGCCCCGCATGCCAGAAGACGAGTGCAGTAGACCATCGCGTCATCGCGCTCCACTCCTTGTTACCCAAGTTTGCAGCCGCTGGCGTCGCGTCGCTCTTTCAACGCCAAACCTTTGGAACTCATTCACTCTCGAAAACCAGTCCAATCTTTCCCTCTTTCGCCTTTGGATGACTCGGAAACGCTCCGGCGCTAGCCCGCTTTCTCTAGTCGCTGACAACGACTCGCTCGAAGTTGTCGTTCCCTATTCAGAATCGCCTGAAGAATACCTATTAGCTTGAAGGTGGAGCCATCTTCTATTCGTTTCCTTGCCACCATCAGCGATAACATTCCTTTTCTTCACCGCCTCTGCCTCGAATCTCCCAAGTCGACTGAACCAGCGACGCGCACCGCCATCCCATGAATGCCTTCGGACTCGCTCCAAGCATGCGCTCCGTTATGCTGGTACGCCCGCCTGTGGATTTCATGCTCCCTTCATCCCATCTACACGACTTGGCCATCCTCACTGCTCCGCGCGATTACCTTGTCCCGTGCCTGCCACACCGCGTCCAATCTCACAAAGTTGTCGATCCAGCTGAAAGCCATGCCCCCCGATTTCCTCGACATGCCTTTCTGCACTCTCGTTCACCTGAAAGATCTCTACGCCGCTGATTTTATCAGCCCCAGACTACGCAGACGACGAACCTTCGTGGCCCTCATACAGCGTTGCGACTCTCCTCTCCAAGGTCCCCTGCCCCGCCCGCCACAAACCTGAAATGGAGAGCCTTCTAGGATTGAAAAAATCTGATCACCCTTCTTTCAAAACCCATATCCTCATAGATTCATCCATGAGGACCACAAGCTTGAGATTCGTGATGCGGGGTGAGCGCGCAAGGAAGGATGCATCATCCTCACTATCCTCGCCCATTGCCCCGCCGTCGAGACGTTCGAGACGTTCGAAACCCAGTCCCACAGCGCGTTCAGCGCGGCGTTCTTCAAACGTCTCATCTATATCGCCGGCGTCACGCCGCTCTGTCCGCGCCTCCGTAAGTGCGACACCAGATGCGCTGACATGGTCGCCTCTCGATGGCGTGTTGCGGATGACGCGACGGTCGCGCGCCTAGAGGTCATCACGTTCGGATGCAAGCATCCACAGTGTATCGCCAAGCTCGAGGAGTTCGCCGCGGAGGGACTAGCGTCCCTTCGTTGTCCAGATTTCCGCTCTGATAGCGATGATGCATCCGACTGTGTTCATGCTTGAAGTTCTCGTCCACGCATAACTCCGCGCTTCGTTAGCTTTTCGCGTTTGTCCAGCCCACTGTGTTAACCCGCCGCGCCGCTTATACTTGTTTCCCTAGAATTTTTCCGAGCCTTGCTACGGCGTCTCTGTTCATGTGTATGTGCATTCGCTCAAAACCAAATCAAACGGTATTTACTTTTTTTCTTCGCGTTCTTCCACATCCGCCGCTATATTTCTTAGAATTCTTTCGAACTTTGTACGGCATTTCTGTTTATGTGTGTACACTCGCTCCAAACCAATCAATCATACTTTTGAAAGCCGCCATAAATTTCAGCAACCATCTTTTTAACGACATTTCTGAATATATAGCAGGCTGAGAGATAGAGAGATCTTTTTGCTAGTTAGGTGATTAGGTGTCCGCAATTTGCGGTGAAAGCAAGTGAAAACGATGACATGTACAGCGAGAGCAAGGGAGGGGATCTGAAAAAAGTCCGAAGGGCGCAATCTACAGCAGCACACCATTTTAAACCCAATCGAATTCCCTGTTCGCGGGTCAGTACTTGTTCGAAGCGAGTGCAGAAGAAACACCACGTACCCGGTACACCGTGAAAAGAGGTAGTCTTTTCCGTTGGCGTGGATCATCCCGTCCTTCAGGATGCACTTCCACTTGCTCTTCACACGCGCGACCTGTTAAGGTAAATGAGCAACGATGAGTCATCACAGACTCACTATACACACCTTGTCGTAGGTGCAGAATACAATGTCAGTGTTGGGTCCGGCTCCGTCCTCGAGATCTTCGTCCTCGGTGTCAGAGTCATCCAAATCGCTATTTATGGCTTCCGAGTCGACCGGAGTCTGGGATGAGGAAGCCGAAGAGGACGCCTGGGGCTGCGGCAAAGACGGGTGTGCTGTCCGCGGGGCGTACGCTGCAGGAGGGGGAGTCGCCGAGTCATCAGAGTCTTCCGAGGGGCCGTCAACTTGAGGAATGGCCGGCGCACGTCCCTGGGGAGGGCCCGGCGCGAAAGACAAGACGCCTGTTTGCCCACCGGGATTCGGTCGGGCGTTGTTGATCTTCGGACCAGGGAGAGGGGGCAAGGTGTAACTTGCGCTGTTCAGCATGTATCTGTTATCGACCGGCTCCGACTTGACCTGCGAATGCGATTGGGCCTGGGGCTGCGACTGGTGTGCAATCTGAGGCGGAGGCGGGGGCGGGTAGGGGTGGTGGACCGGAGCATATTGAGGCATCATTTGCATCGCGTGAGGCGGGAAATGAGGGGCTGCAGCGGGCGGCTCGAACTCTGCCACACGAGAGGCGATGACTTTGTCTTCCCATTTCTGTTCGACCCGCACAGAATGAACAAATGCAGCAAATCGTCAGAGAGAGCGCCTACGTGCTGCAGCTCGGCCAAGACGTCTTCGCCGACACCATACTCTTCGAACTCGTGCTTAATGGACGCTATGACATCCTTCGCTCAGAGTCAGTAGACAGTAGATGGAGGAAACTCTGGAACTTTACATCTATGACCGTCCGGTAGATGTTGGGCTCAAGAAGAGTGTTACCCAGCTGCGCTACTGCCAGACGAAAATCGGTGAGTAGCTCACCACAATCTTATTGGACATTGTGCGATACGGGCAGGGCTCTTAACTGGGGCTGGGATCGACTACCTATCGACGACGGGCACTGTTTTTTCAGGACCGTCGTGATGGGAGGAATGAAGGGGTTGGGGGTTTAAATACTATAGCGGATCCGTCAGCGTCAGCCGATTGATTGATATCATGCACGTGCAGCGATTGCCGAGTGTTTCAGCGATTGCCGAGGATGGCAGCCAGGACGTGGGCCACCGGCTAGCACCGGCCCGGAGGAGGATTTTGTTTTTTTCTACGCTGTTCCACACGCGTACGCATCTAGCTAGTGGCGATACAAATTTGATGCGCACAAGATACGCGGAGAGTACACGCCCACTCCAATGACTTCATGCAAAAAGCGGAGCATCACAACGTCATTCCTCATGTTTTCTGCGAGTGTGAGCCACTCCGGGACTATAAAAGTCCCACAGTCGACTTGGAGTACTCACTAAACCAACCACCTACATCCTTCTACCTCCCGCCTTTCCCGCCCTCTCGTAAGTCCAAAAAAAAACATTTAGCAACTCAACCTGATCAACTCTCCGCAGAACTTACAATGCCTCTCTTCAAATCCCACCCCGAGCCCGAGCCCGTCGCCGCGCCCGCCGCCCGCAAAGGCAGCATCTTCGGCCGCCGCCGCTCCTCAGACGACTCGAGCCTGGGCTCAAGCAGCCACCGCGGCGGCGCCAGCAGCGTACGCAGCGGCGGCACGACCAGCGGCAGCTTCTTCGCGCGCAACAACAACTTCAACGTCCACAAGGACCCCACCATCATCGCAGCGCGCGAGAAGGTGACGTTCGCCGAGAAGGCGGAGGCCGAGGCGGATCGTGCGCTTGCGGCTGCGCGCAACATGGTCCGCGAGGCCAGAGACCATGTGCGCTTCCTCGAGAAAGAGGCCGCTGAAGAGTGAGTTTATCTTCGCTTGTGTCCGTTGGACGTCCGTCGCTGACCAGCATACCTTCCTTTTCAGACAGAAACGCGCTCGCGCCAAGCAAGCTGTTGCGAACGACGTCAGCAAAAGTGCCCGTGGCCTTGGCCGCCACGGGAATTAATGACCCTCATGATATATACCCAACTCACCCAATCTACCTTGCATTAATTACTTACACCCATATGTTACTCGCATCCCACTGTTATTGGAAAACTTGTATTTTTATTTGTTCCGATGGAAGCCAGTCCGGCGCATTCCCTATTTTCATGGTTTAACAAAGAGATCCGTAAACTTGTCAACGGGCAGCTTCGCAAAAGAGGGAGCGTCGGCGACGGTATCGAGGATCCTGAAAACAAAAGTTGTAAGAATACGATAGTGGCGAATAGTTTTGGGACCTACTTCTTCTGGTGCGCCTCATCGAAGTGGTGCGAGATGTGCCTGCGAAACAGATTGGATAAATGCCAACAAGCGGACAGAAGAAAAAAGCAAACCTCTTGAACTTGTTCATCAGGAGCGGGGTGCCCTCCGCTCTCCTCCGCTTGTGTCCAACCGGGTATTCGACCTCCACCTCGTCAAGGACCGTCCCGTCGTTCAACTCGACCAAGAGGGCATTCCCAATGGAACGCTTCTCGGGGTCATGGTAGTCAACGCTGAACTTCTTCTCCTCGACGCAGTAAATCTTGGCACGGAGAGCGTCGATGCGAGGATCAGCAGCAGACGCGTCGGTGCTTTGGATGATCAATTAGCCATCGGCCGCTGCACAAATCAAACACCTACTAGCTGTCGGACGTGAGCTCGCCGAAGATGAGCGGGTACGCGACCATGTAGTTAATGGCGTGGCTGCAAGGGTGAATAAGTACCGTGGAATATGAGCAAGTCCATAAAACGCACTCTCGGTCTGCAAAGTTGTCCAATGGGCCTTGCTTGTCGATAATCCGCACGGCAGCCTCCTGGGTCCGGATCCTGACGCTCTTGATGTCCTCGGCGGTCTTTCCGAGCGCCTTGAGCTTGTCGTGGACGATATGAGCTGCCTCGACGGCGGTCTGGGCGTGGAACTCGGCCGGGTAAGAGATCTTGAAAAGGACATTTTCCATAATGTACGAAGAGTAGGGAATTTGGAACTCGAAAGGTTTGCCCTGCGCGCGCATGAGTTGCTGCACAGAAAATATAGGGAGAGAAATACCTTGAACAAGACATCATAGAAGCCCCAGGTCTTGGCGGTGAGAACGGACGGGAGGCCCTTCTCACCCTTCTTAACGAGGAGAGCGAGGTTGACGGCGCGGGAGCACGCGTCGCCAGCAGCCCAAGACTTGCGGGGACCGGTGTTGGGGGCGTGGCGGTAGGTCCGGAGGGACTGACCATCGACCCAGGCTTGGGAAACAGCATCGATGGTTTGGTCGCGGTTCAGGCCGAGCATCTTGGAAACGACGGCGGTGGAGGCGACCTTGACAAGGACGACGTGGTCCAGACCAACTCTGTTGAAGGAGTTGAGGAGGGCGAGAGAGCCTTGGATTTCGTGGGCCTTGATCATGCCCTCGAGGATGTCGTGGACGGTTAGCGATTGTCCTTGACGAGTGAGATGATCCGCGACGGCGAGAATGGCTCCAAGATTGTCGGACGGGTGACCCCCTTCGGGATACCGTCAGTAGAGAGGTGAATTTACAACCTGCATCCCGTACATTCTGCAGCCAAGAAGCAATCATTAAAGTCGAGCCAGCGGATGATGGTGCCGATGTTGAATGCGCCGCGGATGGGATCCAGCTGGTAGTTCGTCCCCGGAACTTTTGTACCTGGAAGCCAGAGTGAACCCCTTCACCGAATTGCGCTGCACGAGCATCGTACCATTCGGAACGATGGTGCCTTCAACAACCGGACCCAAAAGTTTTGCACATTCGGGAAAGCGCAAGCCCTCGAGACCACATCCAATGGTGTCGATGAGGCAAAGACGGGCAGTCTCATAGGCGAGCTCCGAGTCGATTTTGTAGCTGTGGACATAATCTGCGATGTCCTGAAGGACCTTGTCGGGCTCCGGGCGCAGAGTGGACTCTCCAGCGTGGTTGGACATGAAGCGGATGGACCTAGGGACGAGGACGGGTGCGAATTTGTGCGACGGGAGGCGAGAAAGAGGGAGGCGTGCAGGACGGCTCAATGCTCGAAGCATTGGGGAGAGTCCAATGTCTGCTTTTGAATATCACAAGATTCACAACGTTCCCACCAAACTCCTTTCAAGTTTTACTATATGATCCTGCCGTCCCCATTGGCCACTTCGAATTCCCCGTCATACGCATTCCGTGCAAGATTTATTATAATGAAAAATAAACACGACAGAAGGAAACTTAATCGCGCTTCAAAGTTCGACGTTCAACCTCGACACCAACGACGACTTCAGCGCAAATCGCGCGTTTTAGGTCCATTCAATCCCATTTTACAGTTTTACGCGCTACAATTTCAAAGCTTCAAAGCTTCAAGCGCGTCACGACGCGTCCGCACTGTTTTTTCAGAACTTACCAAGACTGAATTGCAAATTGATGATGGGACGCCTCCGAGGAGGCGTCACCCGGCACCCTTTCCGCTACAACCACTATGTCCTCCGATGGAGAGCACGAACACTCGGAGAAGCAGGCCGGTCCTCAAAAGAGACGCAGACTTCAACGAAGCTGCGATACATGTAGACGACGCAAAATTCGCTGCGACAGTGCAAATATGCCCAATGGGCGTTGCACCAGCTGTATTCAATTCAGCGCTCAATGTACACACACCGAACCAACCCGCAAGCGTGGCCCCAAGAACAGGTGCGTGTGCTTTGTGCAGCCGAGTCGGCGCCGTTCCTTAACACACCCGCAAGACATGTCGAAGAGCTCAAGCAGCAGCTCGCGGTATTAGAGGCGAAGCTCTCCACCACTCCCACCAATGGCGCAGGAGTCGGACAGGCTCCTACAATCTCTGTGATCCAATATGCTACTCCCCCGAATGATGCTTCAACGTCTCCTCCCTCCCTTCCTGAAGAGGATCTCTCGCACGACGAGCTTGCAGAAAGATTCAGGTTCCTTTAATTTACACACCGTCTGCTCCCTTCTCTGCTAACTAATTTCGGAAGGCAATTCTCAATCAGCGCTATGAAGCACAGGTTCTTTGGCTCTTCCAGTGGCTTCATGCTTGTGAAAAATGCCATCGCGGTTAAAGTAAATTGAGCTTACTCCGGCGCGTTCCTCTGATTCATTTTGTCCAGGAGGAATACCTTGGCCGCCCTATAGTAACGACGTTCAGACGATCCGAATTCTGGAACATGCGCCCGGTCCGTGCAGTCCGCTGAATTTCCGCGCTCAATTTGAATTATTTCGTAGTGGGAGAACAAGCCAGAAGACGAACAGCCTGGATATATCTTTCCAGATCAAGATCTACTTACTTCTCTCATTGACTTGTACTTCCTTCGTGTCGCCTCCACGCTGCCACTTCTCCATCGTCCAACCTTTGAGAGATTGGTAGGAGAAGGCTTGCACTTGACGGATCCTCGGTTCGGGGCCACGGTTCTCGCCGTTCTAGCTGTAGCTTCTCGAGTAAGCAACTAGGTCATTTTCGTTCAATTATATCTAATGAGTATTCCAGTACTCGGATGACCCCCGAGTGTTTGTCCCCGGCTTCAACTCTACCCTTTCTTCCGGATGGACCTTTTTCAACCAGATTCAAGTCGTCAAGAAATCGTTATTCGATGAACCATCGATACACGAAGTTCAGACTTACTGCGTGTGTCACAATTTTTGGTCCACAAGCTTCCTTGCTCAGTCGTCTTAGCTTATAACTTTATTCACCTTGGGAACGTCTTCACCTCAGGCGTCGTGGCTATATCTCGTACGCTGCAATTTATTTCCACTTGCTCTCTGGTTATAACGACGTAACCTAGGGTCTTGGCATTCGCTTTATCCAAGAGCGTGGAGAGCATCGAAGAAAACGGGATGGCCACAAGTTCTCCCCCGAGGATGAACTATGGAAACGTACGTGCTTCAATTGTTTCCTAGATTATTTTAATTGATATCTGTGCAGGTGCCTTTTGGTCAATCGTGGTTCAACTGTTCCCCGGATTATTTTATTGATAGTTATGCAGGTGCCTACTTTCGATAGATAGGACAGTCTGCTCCTTCCTAGGACGGTCATCCGCCATTCACGTCGAAGAGTACGACTTCTCCTCGCGTTTTGAAAATCGTTTAATATTTTCTGCCTCTCAGCTACGATGTTGAATTACCACTAGAAGTGGACGACGAGTACTGGGAACATCCTGATCCAAAAATGGCGTTCAAACAACCGGCAGGGAAGCCTTCCGTCCTTACCTACTTTGTCTGCCATATTCGACTTTGTGAAATCCTGGGCTCCACTCTTCGCCGGCTCTATGCCTCAAATAAATCGAGGGTTCTCATGGGTTTAGTCGGCCCAGAGTGGGAACAGCGCGCCGTCTCCGAACTGGACTCAGCCATGAATGAGTTTTTGGGCTCCCTTCCAGATCATCGTGAGCAATTCAGCTCCCCTCCAACGTTCTTCGCTGATTTTTTCTAGTCCGCTGGGATCCCAACCGAACTGGGATCTTTTTCGATCAATCCGCGGTTCTCCACGCAATGTATTATCAGCTTCAGATAACGGTAAGCTTATCTTTTCCCAAAAACCCGAAAGACGCGCTGAGTGTATTCGTCAGATTCATCGACCGTATATCCACAAGCCCAGCATCCTTGCTTTCCCTTCCCTTGCTATCTGTACCAGCGCGGCTCGCTCTGTTATCCACGTGTCGGATGTTTGGCTTAACAGGATGCAGACCATAGGTCCTCCCATCATACAGGTTCGTCGTTTCCGTTTTTTACTCGACCTTCGTAACCAACCCCCTAGACTGGCACCTTTATATCCGGTGTTGTTCTCCTCCTCAATCTTTATGGAGTCAAGCGAGCGGGCCTCCCGATTGATGTAGGCAAAGAGCTGGCTCATGTAAGTACGGCCATGAGGATTCTTAAGTTCCACGAGGCAAGGTAATCTTTATGACACGTTTGGAGGACTTTTCTTTAACGCATGGCACAGGTGGCAAACCGCCGGTCGTCTATGGGAGCTTCTTCAGGAGCTGCAGTCTTGGGATGGCCCGCCGCCCGCCAAGTATAATAAAGACCCGAAACCTCCAGCGGTTCCCACCCCCGACCGCCATCCCGCTGACATGTGCCCCCTTGCAAGAAAGGCGCTTGAAGAAGTGGATGAAGCATCCATGTTCACGCAAGAGCCTGTGAACGCCCCGGAACCCACCCCCGAGTTTCAATTTGGGCATGTTGCTGATGAGCTCTCATCGCAACCTGATACCACCTCCCGACCAGCTATGAACCTCTGGGCCGATATGTTCCCGTCGAATTCGAATAACACCAGCCAGATGACGACTGAGCAGACTGCGGGGATGACGATGGAGCAGCTGCTTGCGGCGACGGCGGTGTACGATAATGTGACTGGGCTCGCGCAGTCTGCGGACCAGTGGAGCGGGACGACGGCGCTTGCGAATATGATGGTCGATGATGACCTCATGTCGATGTGGGCGGCGGCGCCGACGACGTTTGGGTGAGTACTTTTTGGGGTGTTTCGGTTGTGATTCGCTGAATGTTTGTGTGTGCAGGAATATGGAGGATTGGGATGCGTATATAGAAAGCAAGAATGGGCCGATAAATTGGTCTGCGAACTTCGATCCGCAATTGACCCCGTCCACTGTGCCGCCGCGGTGAGGAGGCTCCTTTGAGTTATTAGAATGTATGTATTTGTATTTAGCGAAATGTATTCCACCCACCTTTCTACAAAGTAGATCAATTTCTTTGAATTTTCATTGCAGTGCAGTCGCGTCGCGTCGCGTGTGATGCCATCATACTCCTCGCGGTAACGTGACCATGTCCCATCGGAGTTTGAATTCGAAGCCATTTCCGTGACCATTCTGTGACGGTCAGCCACTTGCGGCTTGTCTCCTCCCACCATCTGCGCTCTCCCCCTTCGAGATTTTGGACTTCCGCTAGACCTTGACCTTGACGCCGGCCTCGACTATCGACCACCAGTACCTCGACTGGCCTCAAGAGCGCAAGTTCCCAGCACTCGAAATGGTGCGTGCCATTTATTTCGTCCCATGCATGTCTCCTCGGACACATTTTCTTCTGGGAACTTGTTGCTTTTTCTTTTGTTCCTGGCTGCTATCTTGAGAGTACGTTTCTCATCTTGCAGAATTTCCCATTATCTCACATTCACACAGTCTTCTCACATTCGCTCGCAATATCAACGCAATATTGGCAACTCTTTCAAACTCGACTTGCGCTGCATCCACAATACACATCATTCAAACAGCTTGGCTGCGAGGCGCGACATCATCCTTATTCGACCGCGATATACTATCCACTCTTCAACCCGACTTGCGCGCCGCATACTTCACACAATACACATACAAATCCTTCTCCAAACGAGGCTTCAATTTCGTTGGTCTGCGAGGCGCAATATCATCGTCGGCTCTTCTAACCCCGCCATCTCGAACATCATTATCATCGTTCGCGAGCGAAGCTTCCATCTCGTTCGTCGTACTCTCCGGCTGTCTTTTGGGCCCCACATCAGCATCGCCTCTCTATGCAATGTTCCAGCGTCAGCCGTCTCATCATCGGGCTCGTCCAACAATTATGGTCGTCGTCTGCACGCATCGCGTTCGCCTTACTCTCCGCATGGGCGCAATATCATCATCATCGCTCGGACGCAAGAGTGGAATCCGCCCCGACCCTAGCTCATCGCAGTCGAAAGCACATATCACCCGTCCGATGCACCAGCTGAACCCATCGCAATGGTCGGTGCTCTCTCGTCACATCATCGTTCCTCGCCCAACCACATCACCCGCCGAGGAATCCGTCGTTTTGCGATTTATATGCCGACCAGCATCGCATTCTCATCTACTCGAACCTCCGCCGCGAAACAACCCGTTGTCTGAAAAGCCACCACATTGTCCTTGCCCCTGCAGCCCGTTACTCTTTCTGCCCGCACTCGAAACCAACTTGCCGCCGACCCTAAAGGCAACCACTACGACCACTGCCATCCAGCCCGTCCCCCGAAGATATCGGCACATAGATCCGTTAATAGATTGTCGCAATTCAATCGATTTTCGAGCAGCTGGTATGGTCGAGGATAGCCGCCGTACCCTCCCTTCAATGAGCCCCGTCCTGAGGCTATTGACAGCAACGAAGCCGTCCTCGTCGCTTTTCGTAAATTCCAGGTTCGGATCCTCGTCCATTCTTAGCCCAAAATCAAGAGACGCGGCTCGTGCTTGAATTAGATAGATCGTTGGTCGATGCTAAGCTGCTAGGTTAAGGGTAGTTTGCAGTAGGATACCTGTCCGCGCCGGACGTGTCGCAATGAAATTATTATTCTCGGTTTGTCGGACGTTGCAAAAATATACAGAGGTTGCGCCGCGGTTCCACAAAATACAAGAACGATAATACAGTAGTTTCGAGTTGCTTTCAGCTTGCAGAAGTACTCGGACCAGCGGCATCTTTGCGAGGATTATAAACTTCATTGTTTCGTAGACCAAACGCGACTTACTACCCCCGAGGACGCCCTTGGTGTCCCTTTCGCCGTAGCGCGCCTTGAGCTGCTCGAGCATCTCCATATCCTCAGCGTCCATGGCGGGGTTATCTGCCATGCGCTTCATCTTGTTCATGAGGACGATATCTGTTTTCTGTTTTGCCAGCGCGTCGCGCACGTCCTGGACGTCGAGGTCGCTCATGCTGATGAGCGTGGGGGTGCGACGGATCATGGCTGGCAGACTGCGGGGCACTAGGTGGACGTGCGGCACACAATGAGGCCTGCGGGTCGCAGTTGACAATGAAGCGCAGTGGTGCTCTATAAAGGCGTGTCCTGTTTGGTCCGACGCGATCGCGAATCAATTATCCTCTTGCCCAGAACACCCATCCTCTCCCCGCTACCCTCATCCACTCACCATGGAAGCCCTCATGCGCGTCACGGACGCAGTCCGCTCCTTCCGAGTAATTCTCCCCCTTGAATTTACACTCATTGTCCTGAGCAATAAAAAATTACAGGAAGCAAGACTCTCTGCTCTCCGCAGTCCGACCGAATTTTTCGATATCCAGCGTATTTCGCGCCCCGCCGACATGAACACGGCCACCTCAGTGTGTATGCTGCAGCCCGCCCAAGCACAACCTAATTTTTTCTGCAGCGCATATCGTACAACACCCGTTATTTCTCAGGTATGCTCGGACACGTATTGCGGCGGAGCGTACACTAACGCGGAATGCGCAGGGAACTACGGCCTCATCATCATCCTCCTCGCCATCTACGCCCTGTTCGTGCCCCCGGCTGTGCCCTGCTTCGATAACTAACGCGCCGCCGCAGACTCGAGAACCAAAAGCTCTTCTTCGCGCTCATTTTCCTCGTCGGAGGCTTCGCGCTCATCAACAGATTCGGTGCGCCCTCTCCCTAATTTACTCCTACAATTTTGCGCGCTGGTGCTGATGTACTTGACTGCGTTGCAGCTCCCGAGCCGACACAAGTTGGGGACTACGTCGTGACGCAAAAGTCGCTCTATATCACACTTTTCTGCATCGGCATCCCGCTGCTCATCTTCTCCGGACCCATCGGCACGCTCTTCTGGCTCGTTGGCTCCTCAAGCATCATCATAATAGCCCACGCAATCCTGATCGAGCCCGGTGTCGAGAGCGAGTACGCCGCCGTCGAGGGCCAGGTATGAGTGGTGAAGTAACCGCATAACGCCGGACTACGCGGGACGAGAACGGGGTCATTAGGGTTGTTGTAACAGTTGTTGAAAGGGCTGTTGAAACCCATATCATTATGTATTGCGCGGTGGCGAACGCTGGCTACTTAGATACTCTACTACATTCCTACTACACGTTTCAAGCCTTAGCTTCAACTAGGACATTTATTCGGCTCGGATGGATGGATGAATCGCTCGATACAAATTTCATGATTACAAGGCAATAAACGGTACAGTTGTGAGAAACGAGACGATAGCAATGCGATGCGAACAGTGTGTGTATGCGAGAGCCCTTCCAAAAATAATACGGATAAGATACGGTTACAAGAGAGGAAGCCATTGTCCTGAAAGGTGAATTAGTTGGTACCGCGCAGATTGAATGGAAAAAAGTTTGACGGACCTATAACTACGCTCGGCAGGTCGAACAGATCCCTTCGTATTGAAAAGCAGAACGTCGCCGGCACGGGCGCGCCGTTCGGCTTGAGCAGCACGCAATGCGAAAACACGGACTGTGTCGTGTTCTCAAACGCATGCGCGGCAAAATTCTCCCAGTATTCCACGACTGATTGATTTTCAAAGAGCTGTTAGTTGTTTTGCATGAGTGATGAATAACGAACGGTAAATTAAAAATCAAAACGGACCTCGTAGATGTACTTTTTCCGCCCCACGAGCTCGTCCATGGACCACTCGGTGAGCAGGCAGAACTCAGGCGCAACGAGGCAGATCTCGCCCGTCCGGCGCCAGACGACCGTCGGCGTCCCGTTGAAGGAAATGAGCTTGTCGAACTCCTGTGGCGCGTTGAAAGTAAATCAAGGTCGAATTAACAGAAAAAATCAATCAGTCAGTCAGTGGAGGGAATCAATCAAGCCACAAACGCCGGCGTACGAGTAATGAGCGCTGGAAGCACTTTTCCACAAAGACCTCGTCGTCGAAGGAGAGCGGCATTTGCAGGGCGATGAGCGATGGGCGGAAGATCGCGAGCGCGCGCACGATGCGCAGGATGTCGTTCTTTTCAAATCTTTTTCGAGCAACAAGGAGAGAATAACGCGGCGAGGAGGAGGATTCAAAAAAGGCGGGGCGGGGCGAAATTTACCCGTATAGAGAAAATAAAATCAGAGCTCGAGTCCCAGAGGCACTCTTTTTTTCGCACAATGACTTGATTTTGCAAGTAACACACGCACCGGCTGGGGAGGTGTTTCATGAGGAAGTGGTAGCCCTCGGTGTAGTCATAAGGCATGGTCACACGACTTTCGATGTTCTGCAGCTGCGAGCCGCCCTGGCGGGCTTGCTCGGGGACGACGTGGGCATATGACGACGAGGATGATGAGGGCGAGAGAATGACGCGCTGGCCGTTCGAGTCCTTGCCGGCGCCGAACGGCGGCGAGCGTGGCCGGTTCTCGAGCGGGAACCGCGGCTGCAGTGGGTGCAGGTCCTGCGGCCCGAACTGCGTCGAATATTGAAGCGGTACCTCTTGCTCTGGCGGCTGGGGATACGGGTACGTCAGGAAGCTTCCCGAGGGCGAGGTCGAGAGGGTGGTGTCGGAAGGTTGGACGGCGATTTGTTGCTGCTGGTCGGGGTAGGACGAGCGAAAGTCATTAGAGTTTCGCGTTGCCGTAAAGTCCATACGCTCGTCCGAGGGCCAAGAGGAAAACGGCGGGGCGGAGGGGGGCGCAGGGCTGTTGGTCGTTTCTGGGGGACTGGGGTTTCCCAGGATGGCGGAAAGAATAGAATATTCCAAGTTTGCTGCTTCGGAACCAAAGGGAAAGCTGGGGTCGAAAGGCACTGGGGTGAACATTTGATCACTTGTATCAAACGGAGGCTCTGCTACTTTTTGATTTGCCGTAAATGTCGGAGGGGAATGGGAAACGTATGATGTTTATTCTTACCTGCGGGTGTTTGTGGTGCTGGAGCAGCAGCCTGGACGGGGGACGGTTCTGCGCTGGTCTCGGGGGCGGTGGAGGATTTGCCGCGGCGAGCCTTGAGCTTTTCTGTCGGTCCACGTGATGCGGATGAGCGGCCGGAGAGGGGGTCAGCGGTGGGCGCACCGATTTCTTCCTCGTCGAGAAGATATTTTGCCTTTTTGCGGTGGCCTTCGGTACAATTGGCACCGATACCGCGCTTCACACAGCGCTGACACGGACGGGCTAGAAATAGTTTTGAGCACACGAGCCATGGGAGCGAGAGCAGGTGCGGTCTTACAGTCGTCGCAGGTGAGATGGGCCTTTTGGCAATGAACGCAAGCGCGGCTGGCCTTCTTTTTCTTTGGGCCGTCTCTACCGCGGGAACGGGGAGTCGGGTGAGCTGTGGAGGGCGAGGATTCGTCCTGGGTCTCATCGTCTGTGCTCTGGCGGGTGATTTGAGCCTGTTTGCGCTTGAGAGAAGCGGGAAGTTGGGAAGCAGGAGTAGCAGAGCCAGTGGGATGCGACTGAAGCTGTTTCTGGCCCGCCACGGCCTGCGCGGGGACAAACGCAGACTGCTGGGAGAAGGACGCGGGTCGAATGGCGGCGGACATGGCGCGCACGCTGGGACCACGGGGAGACTGTTGTGGTCAGGAGCAAGAGCAGCGGCGAACGCAGTTCACAAGTACAACCGGCAACATCGGCCCGCACATCGGACCAACTAGCCGGGTTCAAGTTGTCCCCATCCAAAAGTGAACATGACCCTCGCACTGCTCTCGTCTCGTCTGGGAGCGCGTCAAGCGGCGCTGGAATACCAATGGATGATGCGGGCAACTACGGCTGTTCCTCTCGACGAGATGCTCGCCCGCAGAGTCGCGGGAGAACCACTTCAATACATCCTTGGTGCATAACTTGACCCCCCGACTTCGACTCCAACTCATTCAATCCAGGGGACCAGCCCTTTGGCCCTCTCACAATAAAACTCCGGTCACCAGTCCTTATTCCGCGCCCAGAGACCGAGCACTGGACCATCCGTCTCGCAGAACTCTTCCGGCCGCCGACGCGTCAACTTTCTGTCCTCGACCTTGGCACCGGAACAGGCTGCATCCCTCTTCTTCTCTGCCACTTGTTGCCAGCAGGAACTGTCCGCGCACGTGGAATCGATATTTCGTCAGATGCTGTCAAGCTCGCCGGAGAAAATGCTGCTCTCTGCGGATTTTCCGCGTCTACCGCTGGCAGCGCCCGAAATACGTTCCAGCCCATCCAGGCTTCCTTCCTCGACCCTCTCTTCCCGGATAAAAATCTCGGGGTCGACCCTCCGTTCGATCTGGTCACGTCCAACCCTCCATACATATCTTGGGCCGAATATCTGGAGCTTCCAGCCTCGGTAACGCACTACGAGGATCCCAAGGCTCTCTTTGGAGGTCCCGATGGCCTCGATTTCTACCATGCAATTGCCGCTTTAGTCGCCCGCAGAGGCTTTCTCAACCCCGGCGCCGTCGTGGCCGTGGAGGTCGGCGACGGCCAGGCGGACCGCGTTCAGCAGATTTTTCAGTCCACTGCCGACCTCAAGTCCGAAATCTGGTTGGATCCATGGAAGAAAAAGCGGACGGTAGTCGCTCGATCGGCCTTGGCTATTTAGTCGTTCTTCATTTCCTCCGCGATCGTGATCGGGGGCCCCTGTGTCTCTCATTTTAAGCCTCCGCTTAGACCCCTATTCATCCACTTTCTTCTCTACACCACACCCTTCTATCCGCTGCGATGCCCTCCCTCCTCCAGTTCACCTACTTCTCTCGTCCCCGGAGCAACACATATCCTCAGGCTACTCTCATCCCCAATAACCACCGCCGGAAGCTCTCACAAAGGGAGCGCGGTCACTACTCCTACCCTGCTGGACGCATGCCCCGGGACATATGGGAGGAAATATTCCTCCATTGTCTCCCCGTCTCCCCTCAACCCGACACCCCCGGCAGCGTCCGAGCGCCCGTAACGCCGCTGGGTCTCACCGCGCCGCTCGTCCTGCTCCAAGTCTGCAGGGCATGGCGGACGGTGGCGTTGTCGCTCCCCGACTTGTGGACGTCCTTATCCGTCGTCGTCCGCAACGGACAGTCCTTCCCTCCTCTCGATGTCACTTCCCGCTGGTTATGGCGCTCAGGCGACCTTCCCCTCGAACTCTCATTATGTCAGACAAACGAGTCTGAGGGGAATCAGGAGCTCGCCGATGATGTGCTTGCTGCCTTCCTGCAGCACCTCCCCCGCTGGAAAGACATTCGGTTGGACATTGCCAATCCGATGTACGGGCGATCGCTTCAGCCCTCAACTAGCCTCCACGCACCTTTATTGGAGTCGTTCCACCTGACGACTTGCTGGCGGCTAACACCCAATGAGGAAATCATGCAAGATTTGCTGCGAATGCTCGAAGTCGCCCCGCGGCTATCCAGCTTCTCCGTCTCCCGGCTCAGCGACCTCAACGTCTCACCCACGAGCACCGTCGCCATCCCGTGGACACAGCTCATTCGCCTTGACCTCGGGTTCATCCCGTCCGTCAGCGCCTGCCTCTCCATCATGAGCGGTTGCCCCAAGCTCGAGAGCTGCAACCTTGTCGTCGACCCCGAACAGGGTCCTCTTCCGTCCCTCCCCATCGTCCTCCCCGTCCTCACCTCGCTCGAGCTGCACATCCGCGCTGGCGAGCTCGCTTCCCTCCTCGACCGGGCCGTCTTCCCCGCGCTAACGAGCATCACGCTTTACGTCCAGGACGCGTACGACAACCACGCGAACTGGCCACAGACGTCCTTCGCGGACTTTCTATCGCGGTCCAAGTGCGCGCTTGCGCGTCTGGAGCTCCATGATACGGGCGTACAACCGACGCAGTTCATTGAGTGTCTGCAGCATGAGGGCGTGCGCGGGATCAGCGAGCTGGTTATTCACGACAGCCGCGATTGGACGTGGGATCCCGTCATTACCCCACGGCTCGTGCAGCTGCTTACCCTTCCGTCGGGCGGCGCACCGACACCAACACTGGACGCGAGCGAGTCGGGCCATCTCCTCCCCGCGCTCCGGATGCTCGACCTCGGCAAGGGGTGCTGGACGTGCCCAGGCGGCCTGCTTTCGGAGATGATCGAATCGCGGTGGCGGACGACGGCGGCGGACGTTGCGCGTTTAGAGCGCGTGCACATCGACCTGCACCTTCTGGAGGACGTCTACGGGCCCGACCACACGCGGTTAGAGAGGCTGAGGGAAGAGGGAATGAAGGTCAGAATCACCTACTTCCACGATTAATTACTATCTTTAGCTTACTCCTCTCTTTTTTAGCTTACCGGTCTTTGTTTTGAGCCTACACCTACTAATACCTACTATACGCTTCCTCCCTCGTAGTCTGGTACTCGTTGTATGTAGCCCTACGGTCTTCTTTTACTTTTGTTTTGTATCGGATTCGATGAATTTGTAAAATATCAGAGCCAAACAAACTGGGTTGAACTGAACCACCATCTGAGTGGCCGTGTTGAGTGTCTATCTAGCTCCGTATCTCGCGCTTCCACGGAGGGCGCATATTGAACGGATGCTGGTTTACGTCGCCTGGCAATCTCGAACGACCGAAGCTCTGCACATCCCACTGAGTGGTAATATGCACTGCGCCCTCGCGCGCTCTACTGCCTCCCAGTTCGCCGCTTTCTTATCGACTTGAATCTGGGCCATTGGTTGCTTCCTCGGCAGCCCCGGTACCACATACACATCTGCAAACGCGTCTCGCGGTCCTAGTGATACGAACCTCTCGTATCTCGCGATATGGCGCACAAATCCCTCGTTCTTCCCAATCTGCACCCCAATACGTCCGTTGCCGTGTTTATCATGGTCAGGATTTCTTTATCGTTCTGGATGTCGTTCCTCTTCACAATGCAGCCCGGCGCGATATCGCTTATCCGCTTCCACGTGATCGTCTCGAAAATCCCTTAATTGAATTGCTCGCGGTCCGCCGGGTAACCAAAACATCTCCTTTTGCTTTCCTCCTAATCGATGGCTTTTCGACGAGTTGACCTGGACGCGTTTGCGGAGGAGTTTTCGACTGCGACTGGTATTTCGGCCTCCCTCGTTCACCGTTATTTATCTGGCGCCTGAACGAGTACACAGAGCTTTCTAGCGTTGCTTTGGGTGGTCGTGTGGTCTCGGTTTCGGACGATTTCTTTGCGGAGGCGTTCCATCTCCTGCTCGTCGAGGTGCGTCTTCTTTCTGGGTTTTTGTACGACCGAATATATTTGTAGCTTATCTGCAATGAAGCCCGCACCGAGTCTCAAAGGCCAGTTCGGGCCGAAGGGTGCGTTGTATTCTGGATGGGAGAGCAGGAGGCATAACCCGGCCTATGACTGGCAAGATCACCGCTATACATGCTATCTTTGTCTGAGGAAAGCTCTGCAGGTGTATCATCCACCTCGGGACGTCGGGATCCATTTCGGGGTTTGACATTGATACTGCGCATTTCAATGGTCTGGTGAACTGCAGTCTGCCTTACTGTCCATCGTGCTGAGGCGTTTTCGTAGGAAACGAGGCGCCGCATGTCTCCGTAGACGTTCTTTCCGGCTCGCCTTCAGAGGCACCCGGGAAGGAGGACTCGAGGGTAAGTGCACTGCGAGTATTTATGATCGCCCGCTGAGCAGCACAGTGGGTCGAAGCGCTCTCCAAACAAGCCATGGGCCCGAATTCGCGCCATCTATTCCGTATACCGGAGAAGGCTGGCGTGAACTTCGTTAAGCTCAACATGTACCCGGACGGCGGCATTGTACGTCGCATGTATATCTTTCTTTGATGTAATTGACGATTTTTTTGTGCAGGCCCGCTTTAGGGTTTACGGGCAAGTCGACGCCGTCCACCCACAGGACCCCACAGAGGTCTTCGACCTCGCACACGTGTTTTCGGGCGGGCGTGTGGAGTTCACGTCCGACCAGCACTTTGGCGTTGGGTCGAATCTGATTCTTCCAGGACGTGGGAAGGACATGGGCGATGGGTGGGAGACGAAGCGGAGCAGAGAGAAGGGCCACAAGGACTGGGCGATCATAAAACTGTGGGTCCCCGCTCGCAAATCGCCCCTTCTGGCGTCCGCTCACGAAATGTTGCAGGGGCGCACCCGGCGCGCTCGAGCAGGTGGAAATAGACACCGCACATTTCAAAGGGAATTCCCCGGAGAGCTGTGAAATACATGCGCTAGCTGCTTCAGGTGATGTCGACTGGACCAGCAGCAAGGGCGAGGGCCACGAGTGGTCGTTAATTTTGCCTCGCACTAAGCTTGGACCACATAGACAACATTATTTCCAGCTGGACAATGTGGACGGTAAACTGTATACGCACATCAAGGTCACAATCCACCCCGACGGTGGAATAAAGCGAATTCGGATTATCGGGACGAAGGGTCAAGGTAACGCCTCTGTTACGAAACCGAAGGCACAAGGGCAAGCTGCGGACGTTCCCAGTTCCACGGTTTTGTCCCAAACCGCCATTTCCGTCCCCGTACTCCCTCTAACCCCGGAAGCGTTCGCGCCTTTCGGGCAGGTCATTCAAGCATACGGGGACCACAACGCGGCTCCGAAAGGAACCAAAATCACTCCCGCGAACCAGGGATCCGCCAGCAAATTCCACAAGTTGTCGCTCCTTGCATCCTCGTATGCGCCAGAGGCGGGGGCTACGGCAGGTTTGTCGGTCTACCGGTGCAATCCGCTGCAAGATGTCAACCAAGACGGCACGGCTGACCTGACAATAATGGAGCGCCACCCTTTCACTAACCAAGGGTTTATACCCATGGGAAAGGGACCGGGCGAGGGCCTGGCTGATCCTGGATGTGCTTATCTGGTGGTCGTTGCGAAGAACGCGCCTGATGGTCGGCCAGATGTAGCGACAGTGCGGGCTTTTGTCGCGAACGCTTCACAGGGCATCGTGTACAACACGGCGGTCTGGCGTGAGTTGGAGCTTCGTATCACCGTCTCGTCGCAACTAACTTAGCTAATTTTGGGCAGATCAACCCATGACGGTCCTTGGGAAGGTCAGTCACATCAGCTGTGTTCCTGAAGATTTCCTGACGATTTTGTTTAGGCCCTCGACTTTGCGTGCGTTGAGACGCAGGTGGGAGATGGAGGGGTGGCGGATTGCGAGATTGTTGAGCTGGAGCAGGGCGTGAAATTGAAGCTCCCGAAGGAATACGGTCGTGGCAGTAGCTGAGGTTTAGGATCACAAGATCACATATTTGTCAGCTATTATCGCGACTTTGGCCTTGCATCACCTCCCTTTCTCTCCCTCTCCTTCATGGAGTCCAAAAAGCGGCCCCATGCACAGGAAGCAGACGTCTCGGTCACGAAAAAACGCATTCTCGCAGGCGCCAATGGCGCTCCATATGTCAATGGTTCCGCACCAGAAACCGAAGAGCCTTCAGACCTTGACAACCTTGAGGTATTTCGCGTTTAGCTCTCCAGTGGCCCCACAGTTCGTTCAAAATATATCCCAGATGTTCCGCAAGGAAGCCATCTTTAGGCGGATGAGGCATTATTCGCGAGAACACGACCGGAGCCAAAGTCGTATCGCAGAGTTAGAGCGACGGAAAAACACTTGCGAGGCTGGTCTGGCCGCCATGGCAGCGTGTTGGACTCAAGTTCGTGGTGCTTTCATTCCACCGATGCCGTTTTTGAGGTTGTATTGCAGCTCGTAGAGGCTATTCGGCTCTTGGCCAAACCCGAGGATTTGCCGCCAAACACTCCTAATACTCGAGGTCTGTCTCCTGCTTCCTCTCATTTGAAGCCTGTGGCTTACGCCATGCTAGATATATTCGACATTTCATCCCATATATCGGATGATGACGCCCCGGACCTCGTCTCGGCCCTCGAAGACAATATGCAAGTTACCCAAAATCTTGTGACTAAATTTGTCAGCTTGCGCGGTGGTTCTCAATTCTCTGGAGAGGATGCATATATACGGTGTCAGAAGGCACAGACTGAGGTATGCAGCCAATTTCGTGTTTGTTTTCGGAGCTCATTGGGGCGACAGTGCGCGGCTCTGCGGTCCGAGATGCAAGTTATGCATCGCAAATTGCGCGACTCTGAGACTCAGAAGGGCCAATTCCACGAGCAACTTGTAGCAGCGGAGACTGCTGCAGACCGACTTCGTAGCAAAACGGTCATAGCGATAAAACCGCGGTCAGAATCAGCCTCAGCGCAGTCCCCGACGGAGGAAGGAAGAAAGCCGTCCTCTCCTGTAGTGAGTGGCCTGGTTAATTAGTAAGAGTTTTGGCAGTTCTGATATTTTCTTTTCTAATTCGCATCTAGCTCCCTGCACCACCCTCTACTACTATTAACGGCCATAACGGTCCAATAGACATAGAAGATCGAAAATTTCTTGCAGATTTA
Organism: Mycena alexandri; assembly: GCA_029233265.1. Classification (NCBI taxonomy): domain Eukaryota; kingdom Fungi; phylum Basidiomycota; class Agaricomycetes; order Agaricales; family Mycenaceae; genus Mycena; species Mycena alexandri. Next base: position 1,096,092 of record JARJCM010000004.1, read on the forward strand.
CGAGAGAAAGAGATCGAGGAGTTGAGGAAGGAGATTGCAGACCTCACTGCCAGCAACAACGCGTATGCTCTGAATGTGAGGTTGCTGTGATCCGTTCTCTCTTTCTTCCTTACTGTTGTCCAGACGAAAGTTCCTCCCCCAGAATTCGTAACCGAATCTACCCAATACCAAGTCCTTATGGACCACGCGTCGTACCTAGCGCACGCATTAGCAGAGACTCAGCAGGAGAATATCCGGCTCTCCGAGGAGCTCCAAGCCGCGCTTGATTCACGAACCCAGTGGCAGGAGGCCGTCGAGGTGTGTTATAGTAATCCAATTCCGACCAATCGACTTGAACTCGCCTATAGACCGCAGCAAATCAAACAAACCAGGAGCTCAAAACCCTAATTGGCAAGCGGGATACCGAAAATACACGACTCCGCGATCAGCGGGAACAACTTGCCGCTGAACTGAACGAACGGAAGCAGAAGGATGGTATCAAGATGGCCTCCGCGAAGGAGCTTGAATCACTGGCGGAAGCTCGTTCGGTCAGTTATATATCGACGTTCCGTGGTCGTGTTGTCTTATTCATTTATTTCCAGGCTCGCATCGTTGTACTAGAATCTCAACTAAGTCGCTACAAAGCGCAGTTGGCTGCCAACGCAGGTAACGACGACTTGATGCACTTTTTCTTTTCCGGTGGGCTCGACGATGTGGCATACATCCAAGAGCTAAAGAATCGCGTCATGTACGCCTACGCCGCCTATCTTGCTTCCAATGCAGTCTGACCCAAGTAAAGATCGGCGGAGCAGCGTACCGCAGCTGTGGACCAGACCCTGTCCATATTTCAAGACGAATATCCGAATGTGGTTCACCATATGGAAGCCGAGGCCGATGCGCTTCAGAAGTTGGCCGCGGCCACCGTGAAGCTGGAGAAATACGAACAAACCTATGGCGACCTCTCAACACTCCCTCCAGATGTAGCGCAACTTGCAGAGAAGCTTCGGGTGCAGGAAGAGGAGATAAAGCGGCTTCGGTTAAAGGACAAGCAGTATCTCCAGGTATGGCGCTCGCAGATTGTCCCCGCGCTCGTGTGTACTGACCTTTGACCAGGAGAAGACCCCCGTATACAGCGAGTTGGACCAGCTCTCGGCTGCATGGGAGGCTCTTGATCGTCAAGTGAAGAGCAAAGTCTTTGACCTCAAAGACATGGAAGAACGCGTCTCGAAGAGCGGCCTTGATGTGCGCCATCAACCCTTATTTTCGTGTCTTGATCGTTAAACGCGTTCCCAGAAAGCGAAATCGGAGAACAAGTTTTTCGCTGCCATGCGCGATAAAGAGGCAATCGACAACGAGCGCAAGACTCTGTCGCGGAACCTGGAGAAGCAGGGAAAGGTCGTCGAGCGACTGGTGGAGACGGAGCGTAACCTGACTGGGCAGGTGGTGAGTTATCTCCAATTAAAAAATATTCAAGTGTTAAGCTAACTCGGGCGAGAAGACGAGTCTGGAAAGGGACCTTGCATTTGTGCGTAACAAATGGGAAAAACGCACCGAGGAGGTTGCGGGTCAGAAGAGGGAGTTTCGGGAACTGAAATTCCAGCTCGACGGGGAGCTGAGGAGATTGGCAGATGTGCGTTGGATTCTTTCCACATTTTTCCCCGCCTTTAACTCGTGGGCACAGTGCAAAACTTTGCTAGTCGACCGGGAGCGAGAGTTGGCTGAAAAGAAGCAGGAGCTGCAGAAGATGACGGAGGATTTGTCGCTGTCGAAGCGACAGGTAGAGAAGCAGTCGGCCAAGTTGCAGGAGAGGGCCGCTGGATCCGGCTCCTCGAGAGAGGCGGAGTTGGAGACGGAACTCAAGCAGACCATGGTGTGTGCTTTCATCTTGTTGATGATTTATTTGACCGACCACTTGAACAGAATGTGCTTAAATGCACGGCATGTAAAGGCGCAGAGTTCCGGGATACGGTTCTGACGAAATGCATGCATAGTGCGTTCCGATCCCTTCTCGCCTGGTACCCGCTAATGAATTCCCGTTAGCATTCTGTCGGTCTTGCGTCGATGCCCGATTAACAACGCGGCAACGAAAATGCCCAGCATGCGGGCAGTCATTTGCAGTCGCTGACGTGCAAACAATATACCTTCAATAACCCAAACTTTCCGGTCTTCGGCTCCTAACATTATATGGTTCCAGAGTTTGCTGTCGATAGCAGCCTGCCTTTTATGTATTATAAGTAATCTGCATCCTTTACTTATCGGTGATTTGGTAGATGCAAAATGTGAGTTTCGTTGTTTCTTGTGCGATAATAACAATGGTGAAGGAACTACCGCTTGACCCATGTGTACTGTGAAAATGCCGAGTGAGACGATGCTTTTTGGGAGGTAGAAAAGGAATACGTACCCCCTTCCTGGCTTTGGCGCGACCGGGCTTCTTCCGCTCCACCATACGTGGATCACGGCGTATTAATTTCGCTAGAAGATAGATTCAGTCGTGAAGAGCTTGCGGAGGGCGAAGAACATACTTCTGCGCAGCAAGTCGCTCAGGTCTGGGTTGTGTACCAGAAGACCCTTCGCGATGCCGTGCGACAATGCGCCGGATTGACCGGTGCTGCCACCACCGCGGACGAGCGAAAAGATGTTGTAGGCGCTCAAAAGACCCGAAATTTTGAGCGGCCGAACGACGCGTTCGCGGTCGGCTGGGACGGAGAAGTATTCGCCGATAGGGATGTTATTAATGAGGATGGCGCTCTTGGGCACCAGCTGCGGCTCGTGGAAGCGGTCGGGCTGAGAAGCCACGAGCGCTGCGGCCTCGTCGATGGACTGAACCTTCTCCAGATCAACGACCTCCAACTCCTGCTCGGGGATGGTGACTGGCACCATCCACACGCGCGCGGTGCTCGTTTTCCGCTTCCCGTACGTGTATGAACGGCCCATCTGGTCGGTATAAAGCGTTTTTCGCCGCCCTCGCGTCAGATTGGCTTGTTTTGTCGAGCTCTCGAAGATGTTAAGCAAATTCCGCGTCCGAGCTGCAAGTTCGTCGCAATTTGACGCAGAGGCGATGATGAGGTATTCGTTCAGTTGCCCGAGAAGACGGGTCATATTTCGATACCGCGAGCTGGTCATGGTGACCCCGAGGTCGCCGCCCATTTCTTCCGCGCTCTTCCAGATTGCGGGACGAACAGGTAACGCTGCACGAGCAAACGCGGGGAGGGGGAGGAGTTGGAGCATTTTGAGCGCAGAGCGCGTATGGGCGACGGCGCTCTCTATTTGAGCCAGCTGGTCGTAGTAGGCGGCGCGTCCAGAGTAGAAACTGGGAGAGGATGGAGGCTCTTTTGGGGGCGCATGATCCTTTCGTCTCTCTTCCTTTGCCTCCTCTTCCATCTCCGAATCACTTTCCTCTAGGTCCTCTGGTTCTGATTCTGGCTCCTCCGAGTCGTGCTCCCCGTCTTGGTGGTACACTGGCTCCTCTAGATCCTCCTCCTGCGGCCATTCCCGTTGAAGCTGAGCAGGGGGAACAAACCGAGGGCGATTGATTAATGTGCGTCTCGGTGCGTAGAAGATATGTCGACGCAAGGGTGCAAGGCTGCTCCGAAGGAGCCCTTGCATCGAGTAAAAGTCCGCGAAAAGTTGGCAGTGGCGGTGTCCGTGATCAAATTTATAACTCCATCGAGCGACCCAAGTTCAAAATAAATAGGGGGTTGAAAAAAATGTTATACACGGTCGTACCAACATAAACCATCAAGAACCATCACAGAACGTAGATAAAATCCTCGTTTGCCAAATCAGAAAGGTCGTCAAATGCCTGCAAGTTGTCCGCCTCCTCCTTACCATCGCGAACGGACCGAACGGTGTCCAAAGAGGTGTCTGTAATTTTCTCGGGCTTCCCAAGAGCGACGCGGCGAGCGGCATGGCGCTTATTTAGATATGCCAGGTAGCCAGCAGTGATACTATAGCGCTGTTACATGAATCCTGTGCCAGATTCGAATTGTCTTCACTCACAGTGTAACAACGGAAAGGAGAATCCAGCAGACGAGGCTATTCAATATGGTTATGCACTAGTCAATGAAACAAGAAATTTTCTTACTCGCAAACTAAACCAGGTTTGTAATATGGTTTATCTTGAGTCTTGTACACCAACGGCCCCAGGATCTGCAGTCACTGTGAGCGGCCATAAAAATAATCTGCAGAAACGCAGACATTTCCGGCACATTGCGCCACAAAAACGACGCCGGTCGTAACTGTTCGTTTAGTGTGGCCAGCAGTGTTTTGGGAGCTCCATGTGTACAGCATCGGTTCTGGATGAAATTTAGAGCAGTTCAAATTTTGAAGAGAACAGTCCTCACGCAAAGCCGTGAAGAAAGACAGCTGAATTGTGAATTAAGCGGGAATATTGTATGATTTTAAGATCCACGTACCACATAGTAGCATCCCAGCAAGGTATTCCTCAGCTCCGTCCCACGGCCCAGTGTATAGAGGGCAGTAGAACCCGCAATAGGAGGAAGGGAAGCGAAAAAGATCACAGGCCATTTGAGTTTGATCTTGGTTGAAATGGTTGCGGCAGCAATGGTGAGGATTACCTTCATTTTCTTTTCCAGCGGATTTCAAGGAGAATTGGGAGAAGGCACGTACTTGGAAGGCAGCGAACGGGATGTTGAACAAGATGCTGGGATATTTGAGAGGATGCAGGAAAGATGTTGAAGAAAGACGAACGTGTCAAATTGATTGAAACCAAATCCCTCTGAAGTTTGTCCGTTGATATTCAAGTATGATGTTCAAAAAACACGCACGAATGATCAAGGGCCCGAATGCGCCAATACCTCCACTAGGGACCTGATGGAGAATATGTGTGTGCCCGTCACGGCGAGAAAGGTAAAGGGACCCACAGCACAGAGGAATAATAGAGAAAACCATAGATATGTTTTCACATCCAACAACACCTCAATCACCTTGGGCCAAAATATCAGATTTCGAACAAATGAAGGTAGATGGAATTACCTGATCCCATTTCCATACTTTGGACTCCGTTCCCTTGAGGCAAGGTTAGATAAACGACGAGGCGTAGATTACAACCGACTTGATTATTGGCCCGCAAACGTTCAAACGCGACGATTTTTTCTTCGTGGTTGAGAAACTTCGCCTTCGCCGGTGAATCCGGTAACACGAAGCTGGCGCGTTCTCAGTATCTACCAAAGACCAAGATTGAGGGCTCAACGCACTAGACGACGGGGGAGCAGACGACAGTTAAGAGACCGATGAACAGGAAAATAATCTGCAAGTGCGAGGGTTAACGGAGAGAGATTACGTGAAAGATTTTTAACCTGATACGGATGCAGGTTGCCTCTAATATGCCCCAGACCGAATGTTAGGAGGGATCCGACCTGAAGTTTACACAACAATTAATTACGGACGAGAGGGTTTCATAACAATGAATTACCATTCCTGTGCAGCCGTTCATCGAGTACCAATATGCCAGGCGGTTTGTTTGCTCCCGACGACGCCACCACTAGACGTAGAGTCAGTCAAATGGGAGGTCACTTAAGATAGGAACTACAGACCATTTGAGTAATGGTAATAAAACAGGGAGCTGTTCGAGCTAAATAAGCTTTGGCTGAAGGCAAAAACGCGACGATACTGGCCAACAGTCGCCTCGAAAATTCCAAGGAAGAACCGGGCGGTGATAAGTCCCTTGAAGTCCGTTGCACCAGCAGTCGCAGCCACCACGACGCCCCACATGAATACGTGGAAAAACACTGCGAAATTAGTTTCGTGCATGTCAGGTGACCGCGAGACCCACAATATTTGGAAAGCGGAAGTTTGACAAGAAAATAGGAAGACAGTGGCTGCCATATCAACTGTGCCACATATACAATGCTGCTCAGCCTGTGTGTGCCAAGACGGTTATTTTTCAACTTTTTTTTGCGTAAAAGCTCCTACCACGAATATTGGGTCCCCACCAGTCCTGAACCCGAGTTATAGTAAGAGTGTTAGTTAGCGCAAAAAACCCGACCTGTCTCAGTCACGATGCCGAACACCGACGTATATGATAGAGAGGATCTGGAAGACGTTCATTAGAATAAGGAGTGGCCGAGGCCAAAGGACATACTCACTTGTCGAGTTGTTGAAGAAAATAAACCATCAAAATGACCTTGCTTAACGTGTGAACAACCTTCTTCACCGAAAATTAGTTGGCAACTAACCGGGAGTATCCACCTGTCGATTTTGCGCAAGACAGCGGCATTCTCCTCCTCGGTTATTTGGCGGCGGGGTGCGCCGTCTCCCAGAAAGTTCAACGCCACATCGCCGTGCTTCACTTGTTGAGACGGAAGGGGAGACATGGCTCCCGAGCTGGCCTTCTCGTATCTTTCCTCCTCCATCTTCGATGCGTCCACTGAGGTATCCGGGGCCGACATGGGGAGAAAGGGCGGACAGTCACGAGAACGAAACTTGCATTTATCCGAATTATATAGGATGTAGGCGCGTCACGAAGCGCGTCCCGGTCCGGAGGTTATGAGAAGAGGACCACAAGACCACAAAAGATGGACGCCGGACCCGCCGCATCTGCGAAGTAGGTCAGCGCGTCCCTCGAATGAACCCAATAATTCAAGGCGGCGTCGTTGCAAAAAGGCAAAAACCCGAAGATGAAAGGCATAATGCCCGAATGGAGATAATACCCCGCATTCATTTAACCGCGTCGATCCGCGTCTCGGGCCGTGATACCGCGTAGATAAAGGAAGACCAGATGCGAGAACGCGCGAACTTTACTCTGTCCAGATGGCCTCAGCAGCGAAACCACTCGGGGGACGTGTTGCGATTGTGGGGACGGGAAGTCGTGCGGCGATGTTCGTCCGTGGAATCATTGCGCGCCCGTCGAGTTCAGTTGTGGCCCTCTGCGAGCCCAATTCAATTCGCGCGGCGTACTACAATGAGCTCCTACAGTCTCTCGGGGCCCCAAAAGTCCCAGTCTATCAACCCGATGACTTCAAGAGCATGCTGGAGAAGGAAAGAGTCGAGATGGTGGTCGTGACCTGCATTGACGCATTGCACGATCTGTACATCGTTCCGGCGTTGGAGGCTGGAGGCAAGTCAGAGAACGGGAGACGGTGGGCGGAGAGACGCTGAAATCCTGATAGTCCGAGTGCTCACCGAGAAGCCGATGACAACCGACGTTGAAAAGTGTCGTCGTATTCTGGAAACAGTTCAAAGAACGGGACAGCATATTACTGTGACTTTCAACTACCGGTGAGCGATTAAACCACAAATCGAATTAAGCTAAACTCCCTTATGTGTACAGCTATAACCCAGTCCACGAACTCGTGAAGCGTACCATCGCGGAGGGCAAAATTGGAAAAGGTGAAAATGCTTCGACTTGAATGCACGATTATTACAACAAGAAACAGTTATCTCTGTCCACTTTGAGTGGCTGCTGGACACGGTCCACGGAGCGGATTATTTCCGTCGCTGGCACCGTCAGAAAACCAATTCCGGCGGTCTTATGGTCCACAAAGCGGGTCATCACTTTGATCTTGTGAACTGGTGGATCGACGCGGAGCCAGAAACTGTCGCCGGGTTTGGAAAGCTGGCCTTCTACGGAGACAAAGCCGGCAAGGAGCACGGTTGGGCAAAAGACTACGAGCGAGCGCGAGGAAGTGAGGAAGCTAAGAAAGATCCGTTTGCGATTCATTTGGAGAGCGACCCAGCGCTGAAGGCGATATATGCGGATGCGGAGAGTGAGGATGGATACCATCGGGACCAAAATGTGAGTGAGAACATGGCAATAATCATTTTTAATCAAACAAAGGTTTTCGCCCCTGGGATCGGTATTGAAGATGATATGAGCGTCATGGTGAATCTTTAACCTTGAAGAATCTTCGAACAAGATCTGACTCGCCTTTTAAAGGTCCGCTATAACACAGGCGCCACGATGACTTACCACTTGGTCTCAAACCCGTTTTATCGTTATTGATCGCGAACTAACATGGTTGCACAGACTGCCTACTCTCCGTGGGAGGGCTACCATGTCATGTTCAATGGTTCACTCGGTCGACTCGAGCTCAGCGTCGTCGAGTCGCAGTTCCGCGTTCCGGCGACCGACGATGGAATGGAAGGACTGATCCACGGCACTGCTGCTCTTCCGAATGCCGGGGACGCAACGGTAACGCTGCACAAGCTTTGGCAGAAGCCAGAAGTCCTCCCCGTGAAGTACGACCATGCTGGACACGGAGGAGGAGACGCGAGAATGCTGAGTGTATTGTTTGGGCCTGAACCTGGGAAGAAAGCCGAGACGGGAGATGCCTCGAAGCAAGGCGCGAACGAAAGAGACGGAGCAATGGCACTCGCGGTTGGGCTGTTGGCGAACGAGAGCTTTAAGACGGGCCAGTTCGTCGAGGTCAAGAGCCTGAAGCTTCCGTTGTAGTTACATAGCGACCCACAAGGACTCCCTGCGAACGGGAACTCATGTCCAGAAATTCGTCGCCGAAATGAATACCCACATCCTCCTCCTTTCCAAATCAAACAAATCGTAGATCTATGGTACCACTGTTATTGTATTCCTCTTCCCTCTGCGTAGTGCATAATTAACCGCAGCTGTACTGAATTCGATTTGAGCCTATTAGTATTAGAATTTCGGGATGTAAGTCGCGTCGCGTCGCGTGATGTCATCAGATCCGCCTCGCGGCAACGTGACCATGTCTCGGGTCGGAGTTTGAATTGGAGGCACTTCTGTGACCATTCTGTGACGGTCGGCCACTTTGCGGCTTGTCTCCCACCATTTGGCGCTCTCCCTTCGAGATTCTGGCCTTCAGCTCGATTTCGACGTCGACGCCGGCCTCAGCCGTCGATCACCGGCACCTCGGCTGGCCTCATGAGCGCAAGTCCCCAGCACTCGAAACGGTGCGTGCCAACTTATTTCGCCCCACGCACGTCTGCTAGCACAGACCCAGGTGTACTGGTCTGTTGCGGGGAGTGTTTTCAGACCTCAAGACGTACCCGAGTTCTCTCCCTCGACACCTCCTCAAGACGCGCCCGACGTTCTCCCTCGACACCTCCTCAAGACGGGGCCCCAGAAGACCTCGGTGGCCAGCGGGCGGTATGAAGTGTCGTGTAAGTTCTCGAGTCTCTTCCGACCTTCTTCTTACTGACCTCGACTCTCTCTCCAGCGTCCCGGGAGCCGGGCGGCGACGGGAGGCTGCGGCTGTAAGTCGTTGACCAGTCTCCTCTCATCCTCCTCATGCTAACTTGTTGCCTCAGGGTAGTGCACTACCAGCTGCCGTGAGGGAGAGCAAATGTGGCAGATATGCGGCGCTCACGTCGGCTGATCACCGGCGTGGGGGGGGCAGGGGGAACGCCTACTAACCCAAACCCATCTTCTCCCCCTCCCTTCTGTTTAGGTTAGCTAAAAGGTTGGCCACCTTTCACGACACGCGCGCGATTGATTCGTCGGTGGAAGGACAGTAGCAGGGCACGGGAATTGTGTTTGGTTTGGAGGGCAGGGCTTTGGTTGCCTTATTCAAAAAACTCCCCGCCTCGTCGTCACTGGTATGAGTTTTCATTCTGATTACCTGGCTCTCACTACAACCGTTCTAGTGTCTTGTCGCATTTGCAGTCGCCCGCCCCAACAACAGAAAACGAAACAAATAAAGAAAAGACAAAACAATATCATCTTTGGGCGCTGCACTTTCACCAAACCCAAACATACCGCCAAGACGGCAAAGACACAGATGCAAAAAAATCCCACCACGAAGACGAGGCGGTCTTCACGACGTCGGCAGCCACATAAATGAGCTATTCGCCAGCCAAACCCCTACCCACCAATGCCCGCTGCGCAGCTTCGGCTGCCGACGTCACCATCTACAATATGCGGGCTACTCTTTACAAACCCCTGCTCTCGGCCTGTTATCAGGATTTTTGGAGCAACAGAGCAGATCCGGCTCCATACACACCACCCGTTCGCCAAATCTTCACCCTTGGTGTCGATTTCATTCACACATTGCACTTGTATCTTTCATCCCCGAGGCTTCCTTCAGCGGTAAGTCTCCTCCCTTGCGCCCATAAAATCACCGATGTTGACTCTCCCCAGCCTTAGCCTCGACGCAATTGCTTCTCCCTCGCCTTGCGCACATCAGCAACTCGGCATATACGCACCACTCGCAAGTGTTCTTTCTAGCCATCATGGACACTACCGTGCGCGTTTGTCTTGGATTTGGTCCCGGTCTTGGCTCTCGGTTTCGGTCTTGGGTTTCGCTTAGTTAGAAAGTACATAAATCGTAGATAAGTCATTGGCTGTGGGGGGCGGTCGGGGACTTTGGACGGAACCACTCGACGGGAAGCATTTTCTTCTGGGCACTTTTGTGACGCAGCTGCGTCTTCTTTCTTCCCTGGCATGCCATCTTCACAGTACGTTTCTCATTCCAGTTATCTGACATCCCACAGTCTTCTCACATACGCTCGCAGTATCTTTTCGACTCTTCAACTCGACTTGGGGCTGGCACAATCAAGTTCTTGCCCGAACGAAGCTTCAATTTCGTTTGGCTGCGAGACGCGACATCATCCATATTCGCTCGTAATATCCGGACCACTCTTCACCTCGACTTGTGCTGCATCCACAACACACAATACGCACTTCTTCTCCGAACGAAGGTTCAATTCCGTCTGACTGCGTGGTCATCTTCCAGACGTCCTATCATCATTGGGCTTGTCGAACAATCATGGCGTCCGCGAGCGAAGCTTCTATCTCGTTCGCTGCCTGTCCCTTGGGGGAGCGATATCATCACTCAATGTTCCAACAACCATCGTACTCTTCCGCGCAAATCGTGTTCGACTCTCCGACTGTACCATATAACTATCACCTCCTCACCCACTGGGCTGCGGCCAAAGCTCATCGCATTCGCTACTGCATCCATCCAAGATTCCATCCCATTCGCAGCTTGGACTCCCATAATGTCTCATCAGCCCTTCATGTAAACTCATCGCATCCCTTTATCGGCTCGCTCTTACACCAAGACAATTCCTGGCTTGCCTACTTTCTGCCTCCCGGGCGTTCTTTCACCTGCGAAGACCCATTCGTCACCAAACATGTCGTTTCCTTTGCTCCAAACCAGCCCATTCACGTCTCCGCAACGCGTGGACCTCTACATACCAAATGCCCCACTCAACCCGAAATCATTCCGCCGAACTTACGCTTATCCCAACGCGCAAATGGTGCCTCCCGCTATCCTGCCCGCCCGTCGTCATGAACGTAAATAGTAAATATAAAATACACAAGGCCGATAGTTTGGTATGTACGGTATGTTGCATTTATGTAGACAATGAATTGGTATTTCTATCTCGTTTTGCTGGAGAATTCGTTAGACGATATTGAGGAACCGAAGTCGGAGGTTCGGATCAAATTGACACGGTGTCGTCGTCCACCATGACCTCAACTGAGCAGAACTTTTCCGGTGCCTTGGCCACATGGAAAGGTAGTTGTGAATGCTCTATTGCTTCGAATTCCTCTCATTCATTTCCTAGAAATAAATCTCTCTGAGCTCCAGAAAACACTCGATGCACAAGGTATCCAGCTCGTCGACAACCAAAAGGAAAGCGTAGTCGGACGGAAGGCCTTGGCCGACAAGACGAAGGGTACATAGCTGCAAGTGTGCCAAGCCAGGGCTGGTTAAATCCTTTCCTAGAGTTCAAGAAGATTCCCGATGGCGAAAAAAACGAGGCGTTCAAAGGTCTTTTGAAAGGTACGCGTATACAGCAGACAGGCCATCGACTTTCGCTGACCGTGTAACATATACGCGTCTCAGCCTACCAGACGGAGATTGACAGCCTCACGAAACGTTCCAAGGCTTCGGAGAATGCGTTCCTCGACGTATACAAAGTCTTGGCGGAGGCGCCCGACCCATACCCATTACTGGAGGCTGCGGTTGTATGACGCCCCCTTCTCGCAAGCCGGCCCCATTCGCTGAGCACTCCGCAGGATCAAACCGTTAAAGTCGCGGAGGCGCGCGACTTCGAGTCCGAGTTGAAGCGGTTGCGCGAGGAAAACATTGACCTCCGAAAACGCGTCAGCGACTTTGCCGTCGTTGAAACAGCCAAGAAGAAGGCCGATACCAAGGTGGAACAACTGGAGCTGAGGGTGCGGCGGGCTATGTTCTCTCTGTCTCCACTCACTCATCTCTTGTGCAGATGGAGGAGATGATTCTGGAGAAGGTGGCTCAGAAGGAGAACGAACTTAACGCTACTTACGACGAGAAAATGAGAAATTACGAAGAGCGGTTTGTCACGCATTGTTTTCCTCATGCTGGAAGTGTGTTAACGCTTCGAAAGGGAACAAGACCTGCAACGGCAGGTATCTCTAACCAAGAACCAACTCCGGGACCTGCGCATGTCCAACGACTCCAACCAAGCTAAACTTATTGATCATGGCCAGCGGCAAGGTCCTCACCACGACCCGCGCGAGTTAGTTTAGATGCTGACACTTCTACTGTAGATCAAGAAGTGGTTGCAAAACTGGCCGAAGTTGACATGATTGTCGCCGATCTGGAACGCGCCAATAGCCGGGTGGTCACTGTCGAGCGCCGGAATGTACGAACCCTCCAGTCTAGATACTCGACTCCGGTCTAACTCTAGTTCTAGGAGATTCTGCGTGCAGAGATTGAGTCAATGCGAACTGGGACCGAGAATTCTGATCGGTAAAATTGAATTCAAAGCCAAGCACAAGCTCTTTCTGATTTTACAACAGGGTGAAGTCTTTAGAGGCCCAAGTCGCCGACCTGGAAGCGGAATCGGAGCGTCTCTCGCGTGTCCTCGAGACGCAGAAGCAGGCGGCATCGGACGCAGAGTATGCCGGTCAGAAAAAGACGGAAGAACTGTTGAGGGACATTCAAACAAAGGTACGCAATTCTCCGTCGTCCGCTCTACTTACTTACATTCCATTTTCCCCCGGTATAGTCTACCGAGATAGATCAGTTTAAACAACGATTAAAGCAGTACGGAGACTACGATGAGATCAAGCGAGAATTGGAGATCATGAAGGTCTCCCCCCAATTCGTGTGCGAGATGAATTGAGTTGACTGACCAACCGCCAGTATGTCGAATTCGCCGGTCTCGATGAGGACGCGGATGAAGACGGCGACCAAGACGAGTCTGGGCTGCAACTTCCCAATCCAAACGCACAAAAGGCGAATGCCCAGCGCGGAAAGACTCTCGAAGCTCTCTTAGCAACAAAGAATAAACGAATTCTGGAAGAGTTGACCAAGTTCCGGGTGAGCCCTTTTGTCTTTTGTTAAAAATGTTACGTGACGATACTCATCGGTACCTCAGATTATCCACACCGAGCTCGAAGCTTCTTTGCAGACGGCGGAGGAACAACTCGCCACCACGAGCGCCGAACTAGAAAAACAAAAAATACTCAATGAGAAGCTGGAGACCGATCTCGTGTCGATGAACTCGCACAAATCGAACGGCGATCTCTCGTTGACTGAAGGAGATTCGACCGATGTCCTAGCTGGGCTAGATCTCGGTCGAAAGGCGGTACGTTCTTCGGTAGTTATCCTCCCCTTTCCTTCTCTTAACGCGCGTCTAGGAACAACCCGTTCGGACGACTCCGATCCCCTTCGCGTCTTCGGCAGATACCACGATTCTCCCCATCGTCACGAGCCAACGGGACAGATTCCGACAACGTAACGCAGAACTCGAAGAGGTGCGCATCGGCTTCCGATGTAGTTTGTGAATGCTGCGGTCTCTGATACACTCGCCACCCTCGCAGGAGTTACGCAAGCAGTTCCAAATCATCTCGGAGCTCCGCACAGAGATAAAGAACCTGCAGTCCGATAACCTCAAGCTGTACGAGAAGGTGCGGTACATGCAGAGCTATCGAGAGGAGGCGGGCTCGCGGCCGGTGACGTCGCAGCTCGATCCCTTGCCTGCGCCGGCGGGCGGCTCTGCGCGCCCGGACGACATGAGCAAGTACCGGACACGATACGAGGAGGCGATGAACCCTTTCGAGGCCTTCCGTGGTCGGGTACGTCTCCGATGCTATTTATCGCGATTGCTTCCCTTCTGATCGCAGCGCTCTTCAGGAAGCCACCAGGGCGTACCAGAACCTGAACCACATCGAGCGCGGCGTGCTCGTTCTCACTCGGGGCATCCTGGGAAACCGGCGCACGCGCGCGTTCTTTATCTTTTACGCTCTCGCGTTACACCTGCTGGTCATGTTCACCACGTACGAGTGCACGACATCATCGTCGGGTGGACAGCTGCAAAGGCAGCCTGGGCCGCATCGATGATCACAACAGACTGGCGAGGGGCTCAGTGCTTAGTTTAATTCGAACACATAGTGTAGAGTTTGTATTATTATTTCTGATACAGTGGTGGGTGGGATCTGTGCATGCGATGTGTAGACTACAATATGAGGTATAAGAATGAAGCGGACGGATGTATGGCGGAGTGTCCTGTCCTAGCCGCGCGTACCAGCGGGCTTCGGAGCTGTCTTTGTTCGGTGGAATGCAATTGCGCGGTTGGCCGCATCGAGTACTGGTTTCATGGCCTGGGCGATACATTAACATCCACCAGAAATAAAGATACAACCGAAGCTGCTCACGATCTCTATTCTGGTAGGCTCGACACCATGCTGTGGCCCGGCATACACCAGCGCATCGACCTTTTCCTGCGTTTTGGTGAGATAACCGAGCATCTTCGCAGCCTTTGCCGCACGCTGCGCGGGCGTGGCGACCGCGACAACCTGCACCTCGGCCGCAGGTGGGTACATCGACGCCCAGAATTGTCGCAGGAATTCGTTGGTGGCAGTTTGACAGATGGTCATTTGGCGGAAGAGGGCGTCGGGGATGTCGTCTGAAAGGGAAAGTCAGACATATGAAGGAGGAAAAGGGAGAGAGGCAACGGACTTTTTCGCGACTTGACGTCCAACCGCGCCGCGACATTTTTGGTCATGGAGATGAGCGCCTCGTCGCCCGCCGGACGCTCGACTTTAAGCTAAGAACCAGTAACTCGATTAACATATATCCAACCTCAGCGCGGTCCACGCAAAACGCACCTGAGTGAATTTCGTCTGCCACCCCTCCATATTGACCTTTGCATGCATTATAAGCGTCTTGATATCCACGGGCTTGTGCAAAGCGGCATCGGGCGCCGCGGTGGATATCCCGCCCTCGAAGTAACGTTGGCGGTCCTGCATTTCGAGGACGATGCCCGCGGAGGATTCGGGCTGGTGGAGGTCGTCGATGTCTATTTGGCCGTACGAGTTCTACGTGAAGAAGGTCAGTTTAATCTTGGTTGAAGTACAGGACGGGAGACACACATCGGTGTTGAGCTTTTGGCGTTTTGCCGCTGGGACTTCTCCCCTGTTCAGAAAAATCAGCATCCAACCTACGAATTCAGGGATTTCAAGGCACTAACAACGCGGAATTCAACAGTCGTTCCGAGTGTTCGTTAAATTTTCGTATAAGAGGTAGTGCACCCCGCTGTCGTCCCGCAATCATCGTTATATCCTTTTCGTTGCCCGTCTAAAAAACAATGCCTGGGCTTAAAAAAAATCTTCGCGAATGCTACAAATACACACCTCCCCATGGTCCTCGAACGTTGCGCCGAGGTCAACAAACAGCTCGACGCGCTCATTCCGTTGCCGCCGGGGTTCGAGCTCTGATTCAATTCACCGAGTCAGTATTGCGAAAGACTCGGAACCGAAGGCGCACCATCGTCGATTTTCTCGAGATATTTGTCGAGGATTGGGTCGTCTTGGACGACGTGCTGGACGGCGGTGGACCGGATGGACGCGCGGTGGGCGTGGTAGAGTTTGGACTTGAAATAGCGCGTCCAGAACTCGGATTCAGAGAGCTGTATGATTTTGAAGTCAACAAAATTAGTGCAGAAAACGACAGGCAGGCATACTTTGCTCGGTACATTCTCGCGATGCGCCTTGGCAATGACAGGATACTCGTCGAAAATGTCGTGGATCATTTGCGGGGTCATAACGATTTTCGTCTCGCCATCGACCGTCTCCGGCCTCGGGTCGACCATCTGCCCCGACTTCCCCTTGCGCTGGTTCTCCGATGCGGCAAGCGACAGGAGGAGATGCTGCGCGCATTAGCATAATTATTTCAAGGCTACACAAAAGGCAACAAAACAATTACTTCTCGACCCTCCCAGAACTCCGCTTCACTGAGCTGCCCGGTGTGCGCGACGAGTTCACGATGCAGAGCGCCGAGATCTGGGTCGCTCATGAGGACGGTCTTGCGCAGCCGGACGTCGGTGGCTGGGTCGTTTCCTGGGATGATGGTGACATTGCGCTGCTCGGCGGAGGAGACGGACACGGCGCGCGAGGGTGTCGCGGACACGAGCGGCGGGCGCTGTGGTGTGGCCGCGGGAGTGAGTGGTTTCACGGGCAGGGCCTGCAGGGGCTTGGGAGGGGCTTGCGGCACCGGGGCACGCGCCTGTGCCTCTGCAGCGGCGCGGTTGCGACTGACGATGACGGTGAGCTCTGCCTTGAATTTTTCGCGCTCAATGTGGGCCTTGGGGGAAGTAAAGGCGAAACTGTGGCCTGTATCGTCGCCGACGAGCGCAACTTTGAGCCGTACTTGGGCTGCACCCTCCTTGCTGGAAAACAGCGCCTGGACGTCTTTGTGGGCGACGCGCACAGAGGGACCCTTGCCTTCCTGGGCCCACTGGAGATGGGTGTCGTTGAGTTCTAGGACGCCAGCTAGCTTTTTATACGATGCCTTTGCGGTGCACACCGAGGTAGGCATGTAACCCGCATTTATTATTTTTCACGCCCTATTATCTTAGCTAATTATTCCACCCTCTTTCCGCCATGACTCGTAAACTCGTCGTATTCGACTTTGACTGGTAATGTACGCCGTCCGCTGGCCCGCCCCGCCTGATTCCCATCGCAAAGGTCCATGGCTGACCAGGACACGGATAGATGGGTTTTCGAAGTGAATGCACCAGAAATCCGTCGATGGACGGAAGATAATGAGGGCAAGATCCAGTTCACGGACATGATGTAGGCCTGCGCCCCATTGCGCCTTTCTGTCTATTCAACGCATCTGAAGCGCCCAGGCTCTCCGCGACGCACACGCACGCGGCGTAACGCGCGAACAGCTCGAGCATGCACTTCGTACCATGCCTTTTGTGCGCGTCCTTTGGCGACTTGCAGGCACCGTGCTAAACATCATCTAGCACCCCGCCATAGTACGCGCAATAACCAACCTCAAAGCCGCGGGCAACACCACTTTCTTCTGCCTCTCCAACGCCAACTCGGTGTACATCTCGATCATCTTAAAAGACAAGGGACTCGATTCCATGTTCACCGAGGTCGTCACCAACCCCGCCGAGTGGACGCCCGAAGGCCTACTTGTGCTCCACCGCCGCGTCGACCCGAGTGGGCCACAGCATACGTGCACAGTCGGCTGCAGCGCGAACATGTGCAAAGGTGCGTCTGTCGGCGAAATTTCGCGTAGATGAATGCATATTAATGCATATTCATTCATCGTGTGCAGGCGACGAGCTCGAGGCCTTTTTCGCGCGACACACGCCCGCGTACGATCGCGTCGTATACGTTGGCGACGGGTCAAACGATTTCTGTCCCGCTCTCCGATTGCGAAGGTGTGTTCCTATGGATCTCCGTTTTTAACCCACTAATATACTGAACAGCCAAGACCTCCTCCTCTGCCGCACCTTCGGCGGCCTACACAAACGCATCGCCAAAGACGGTGGTCTCAAATGCGAGGTCAAGTACTGGACCGGCGCGTGGGAGGTCGAGGAGGTTTTCAAGACCCTCGCTTAGATGTTTGATGGCAGTTGAGGCATTTCCGCCCATCACCGAGTCTTATTATTCCCTTGTTAAACAACACCTTTAAAGCTAGACCTGCAGTAGACCGTGAGCCCATAGATGAATATATCGCTTCTATACATGTGTGCCAGTCCTCAGTGGCAGTTAATACTGGACCCTACAAGTCTCACCATCAACGATGCCGTTTTTATTTTCCTCGTGGTTGAAACCCTTTCTGCGCTCGTTCTGCATAAATGTTTCTCACCGTCCTCCCCATTTAACTCAGGTGATAGCGCTCTTTTACTCGTCCTTGTTTCTGTGGTTCAAATTCGTTTTGTGCTCGTAAAATCCAGAAGCGATGTCACTACTCGATGGCACAAGTTGTGTCTGCTTCAGATGAGTGAGGATGTCGAGTAGATTTGAGTAGAAGATCCCGTTCGATTCGGGTGAATGTGGATTGCGCAGTTTCTGTTTTTCTTTTGGCTTTGGGTTTAACTTCCTATCCTACCTTTCCACAAAATTCAATGACGACAATGGGCACCCGATAGCACATAGTGTGCATCTGCTTGCTGCCATCAAGGAAGTACAAGCTCTATGCAGAAGGTCCTCGTTCGATTCGATACCATGCATTTTTTTGGCTTGTTCCCACGGTTTGATTTTTTTCAACCATCAACTATTGAACCGACGGAAAGGACTTTTGCACATCTAGAACATTTTACAGTCCAGTCGGTCTCCGACAGTGTTTGCGAGGAAACAACCAGCGAAGACCATGGGGATTCTGAGAAAAAACGACACGGAAGTGTGGATAAGAAACGAGACTTGGAAAATACTGATCATCTTCAGCGGTGTGGTGCATTCAGGGCTTATGAAGGGTCAGATTTTTCGTTTGAATAAAAGTATAATTATGGGAACTCCCTCGACATACAATAAGACATGTCCTCGTCCTGAACGCATATTGGTCAGTCAATGTAGGCTGAACGGCGGCGGTATCGGCCCGCTGCCTTGTGATTCACCGTGAACGTTGTAGCCGTGCCAAGCTTTTCTTCCGTCGCTCGCGCTCCTCGGCGTGAAGCCAGTGCAGTGGCCAGCGGTACCACATCAGGGTGCTCTCGAGCGACGAGTCTAGGTTCACGCGCATCGAGACTCTCGCGGCCTGAATGAGGGGATCTTGAGTCACATCGCGGACGCGCGTGAGGTGCTCCGTGTTGGGTCGATTGAACATTGCGATGGGATAGAAGTTCTCGTCCAGTGGTCCAGGGTATGGAAAGGGCGCAGGGGGGTAACTGTAAGTCGGGTGAGGAACCAATGAGATAGAAGATGCGGTAAGAACGCACCCGAAGTCATGTATGGCCGCCTATCTGCCAGTATCTGCCGGAGACTACATCGCTGAAGTTGCAGTCCGTCCACTTCTCCGAGTGTTCCGCCCCGAGGTTCCGGAAGAATGTAATGGAATCACAGACCAAGGCGAGTATGTATGTTGGAGCCGGGTGGCCGTCGACTAGCACGCCCTTTAATGGTGAAGGTTAGTCGGCAGGCCTACGGCAAGGAAATCTGCGGGCCAGGCGATAGGAGGCAAAGTCGTCCAATCTGATGGCATCAAACTCTATCATCTTCCTCCCTCTTCCTGCCCTGCGCTACGTAGGCCTAGTTCAGCCAAAGCCTCGACCCCAAATGGCCAGCCAACATGACCCGGATTTGTATTTTGACGACGGCAATATCGTCTTGTCCGCCAAAGACGGCAAGGAGCAGGCGATATACTTCCGGTTGTACAGGGGAATTCTGGCCTACAATTCACCCGTCTTTTCCGATATGCTAGCGATGCCGCCGCCCCAAATCGTGGAACACTACGATGGGGTTCCCCTCGTAGAAATGCCTGACGATGCAGATGACTTGCGAGTCCTTTTGTCCCTTTTGTTCGCTCCCCAGTGTGTATTCCCCTGCGAAATCTGCAGATGGCCTCTGATATCGCGTCTAGATCCATCTCAGGTCTTCTCAATGCTCGGGATTTCCCGTCGAAATTACTAGAGCCAACTCGATTGGCGAAGAAATACCAGATTGACTGGATTCTGCAAGCGGTGGCTTTGCAGCTGCAAAAGTCTTGGCCAACCACCTTGCTGGGCTGGGACGGTGTCATCGCAAATGAGGACGAGGAGGAAGGCCTTATGATGGGTGGAGGATGGAACCCCTTGTACGAGGATGGGACGCTTGAATCCCGCCTACTTCCTGACCCGGTCTCCTCTATCCACATCGCCCGGTTGTGCGACACCCCGGCCATTCTCCCCTTCGCATTTTACCGCCTGCTTACATGGCTTACTCCCGAGCACGAGAATTCTGAGGAAGCAATGTTTGCTTCCTGGAAGAATGCCCCTCGCGAGGAACTCATTTCTCAACAACCTGAGGACTGGCCCCGACTTGTCAAGGCTCAGAAAAGAGTTGGCAGATGGTTCGCCGACGAAGTCAGCTCCCTTCGCTCGAACCCTTGTCCGAATCAACCGCCATGCCAAGAAAAAACTAGGGCATGGTTTTCATTCAGCAAGAATGTTGGTCGGAACGGAGACTTTTTGCTGTTCTCGAAATACCACTCTGATCCAACGAATCGCTCGGAGGATAGTCTTGCTAAAGGCTTATGCCCCATCTGCAAGCCGATTCTTCAAGGACGGATTAATGCACTTAGGTGGAAGTTTGCTGGCCAGCTCAGCTATTTTTTCCAGTTAGAAGAAGTTGTGGTGTAGGAGATTTATGGATCTATGTATGCAACAAAATATGATTTTATGGCTGTACCAAATCGGGAACAACGAACGGTTCGAACTTCCAACTCTTTCAAGACAACCTTGCACGGAAAATGAAAATCTCCAAAGCGGCAAAATTGCCGTCGCCTTGGGTCAAGGACCCCTCACAAATGTTGCAACTACGCCGCCGCAAATAGGAGAATTCATATACTGCTTCCCTGAAGACCAGCAGTCGGACACGGGCTCTGCAGCAGTCAGCGAAAAAAGCTACTTTTTTTTTCTTTCTCCGCGATATCACGACCTGACTTTACCGGAGTCGTCTATCACCATGTAGCCGGTTTTCAATCTACACAGGCTAAAAAACGCCGAGCTATTCCGCGAAGACGGCCCCAAACTGCAGAGGCTCGCCGCGAGAAGGATCAGTGCGGTTGGGGCTGACACAGACGGGAGGGGAATAAGGCCGTTTTTCCCGACCACTGCTACCTCTCCCTCGACCACGCTGTAGTCGACGTCAGTTTGGTGGTGCGTCGTCGTATATAATTAGACATCTCTCATCGTTTTGTTCAGTTCAGACGTACAACGCCACACGTTGTGCTCGCACTTCAAGTTGAGCAAATCGTCCAGAGCTGTTGGCATACGAGGCGGCGTTTGAAAAGTATTACGCCGATGAGGCGACACGGTCGAGATGAAAGGTAAATGGTAACCACGTTCCTAATATCCTGTCCCCAATATCTGAGCACATGGAATCGTGCTCACCACGATTCCCAAACACCAAGAAAAGACCAAAGAGAATCACACGAAAGTAACAATAAGACCCTCTTGTGGGGAGGTGGATTCGTAGAGCAAAGATACGTAGAGCGGGATGATAGGAAGAGGGAAGCTAGCCTGAGTGTACGTATGTTTGGCAGCACCAATGTAAGTGATGTGAGTGACGTGTGGGAATGATGTAGTTAGCCGCAGGATTACACCCTCCCCGTCCGTAAGAAAAGAAGGTAACAGTTGAACATTCCCTGTGAACGGCGGTGATAGTAAACGGCCCATCAAAACGAGGCATGAACTTAGCGCATCGCCCCGTGCCCGCACGCAGATACTGGCCCCGCCGATTCTCGGTGTTCAACTTTACCCTGTCGCCGACCTTGTAATCCGGGTCCGGGGCACGGTCCTTGTTAGCCTGGTGGGCCTGTGAAATTTTAGCCGCCAGGAGGTTGTCCTGGGCATCCAGTACGTCGAGCTCGAGTTGAGCAATGATCTCACGGGCCGACGTCTCCTCTGCTGTTACTGAGGTCGTATTCGGAACCGCAATTGGTGGGATTATTCGAGGTGAGCGGCCCATGCGTAATTGGAACCCAGAATATTCGGTAGATTTGTTCACAGTATTCATTAAATGTGTTATGTCCGTGCAAATCAGTCTTTCATTTTTTCCCATTTATCGGTTCTGGTCGCACTCAATCCAACTCTGATCGTGCTCCCGTCACCTCCGGACACACAATCACGCACTACATCAGACCCCGCACCACTCCGGTAATACTCCAGCACCACTCCAGCTCACTCTGGTCGATTAACAGTTCACCTGTTCCCGGACCTATCCCGGAATACATAGCTCTTGTCCAATCATGGATTGCTGAGTACTTCTACCTTATTACCTACTTCACCTTATCTTGGCCACCTCCGGCCTCACTCCTCACCCCGTTCACCCTCCGGTCATCCTGGTTAATCCCGGAACCTCTGGACTAGTCATCCAGCCCTGACCGGTTCTCTGCGGTTCATCCATATCGCCCCAGAACATTCTACCTGAACATTCCACCTGTACTTCGCACTGGTCCTTCACTGTGATACAGGCTGTGGCACCTCCGCACTCCTTGGTACATTCCGGACTGTGATTATGTAATCACTCCGAACTCCGGTCCTCCACGTTCCTTGGTTCAGCTCCACTTCACCCACGTCGTCTCGGACCTCTGCCCCTATGCATTGGAACTCTCCTAAAGGACTGCCAACGTCCTCCGGAATGATTCCTTGCAACTGTGTCCACTCTGGCGATCCGGAGCTCCCAAAACCACCAACACTTAACACCAGTACCTTGGAACTCGTTCATCTCGACTACCAACATGCCAGTCCAACATCTGGTACAATTATGCACTATTCATCTATGCCCCATCATTCCTGCTCTCGTTCCAGTCGCTCCGGACATATCTCCGGAATCCGGAGATACCCGGAGTCACCGGAGTCATCAGACTCTCCCCGGAACGTTCGCTATTATGCCTTATCAACTCCTCTTCCATTTATGCATCCCTTATCACTTCTCATCTATTGTTTCAACGCTCTCATCACTTCTCCTTGTTATCTTTTCATATGCTTCACGCTTCCATCACATTCCCATCATTCCTCATCGCTTCTTCATCTGCCTCAAGGCAGATGTCATAGCACTTACATCTTATCACTCTTCTATCCATCCGTTCATCTATCAAACCATATGCTCCACCTTTCCCCTTTCCTACTTCCTATTATTCCTTATTCCCACTTCATCCCTTTTCCCGCATGGTGGTGTCTTCTTCCATGTGGTTCACTTCATTTCATGTTGCTTCACATTGCCTCATGTTACTTATTCCCTTTCGTACTAATTACTTGTCCCCAGTATAAATATCGGTACTTTACATCTTGTACAGTATCCGAAAAATAAAAGTTATCCATGCTTCCTTCTCATGGACTGTTGCCAATCGTCTCTTGAGGTTCTGGTCATTGCCTCTCGACGTCTCCCTCTCTATGGCCTTGCTCCCGTCTCCCTCTGGTTCCCTCTTGTGACTCCGGTCACTCCGGTCACTCCGGTTTCTGGTCACAACTCCGGAGTCCTCGCTCGGCCATACCAACAACTGCGGTTCAACTCCGGGTTGTCTCCCGTGTCTTGGATATGCCTCTAGTCCGCTCCAGCGCACTGCCTTTGCTCCATCTTCATGTCAACTATTCTGGTTCACACCGGAACTGCGCTGGACGACTACCCAACAAACACCGGTTATGCTCTTGTGTCTCCGGTCCAGGCTATCCTTGTCCCGTCGCCATCTTCGAGCTCGTACGACTCGGACCTTGGCATAGGACACTTCCCCATCTCGCAGCCCGAGGCCAGTCAGTCGGTCACCCTAGCTGAGTTGTGGTGTTCCGAGAAGTGGCTGATCTAGACATCCGTTCATCTCCGGTTCGCGGCTTAGCCCGGCTCCGGTCATATGATCGGATATTCCTTCCCTCTTGGCTCAGCGATATAACAGTATTTTTCGGATCCCCTGTCTGGCCTTATCTGCTTGCTGTGTCATCATGCATGCAGATAGTCCTCTCACCGCTGTGCTTGTGTATCTGGATTCCGGACAACAACTCCGGTGATCAACATCCATTGATCCTTGCATTTCCACTCATTCCCTCACGACCCCTTACGACTTCGCTGCACTCCGGCTGCCCTTGTGGCCCCGGGTGTATTCCGGTTGAATTCCGGACTTCCTATCACGACTTTGATCCATTCCGGTTGCCTCTATGGCCCGGAGTGAACTCCGGTGCATTCCGGAGTCTTCTCCCACGACTTCTACCCACTCCGGTCGCCTCTCTGAGGTTCCGGGTGGTTGCAGACTCTGTTTGCTCCATTTATCCATTCCTAACGACTTCTACCCATTCTGGTAGCTGCTGTGCAGCCCCAGATGGATTCCGGACTATTGTCTGGCCCATTTTCTCACGACCCTCATGACCACGGGAATATTACCAGCTTGCCGCCGGTTCACATTCCCACCCATCTCCGGTTCATCCGGGCTCCATACCCTGGTGGTGATCATTTCCTGTCGACTAAATGTCACATGATTTGCATCCCTTGTCACCCCTGCGACGTCTCCGAACTTGCAGGAAAACCCGGATCTTGCTATGTCACCGCCCGCGCTCCGTTGAGCTGCAAGGTTGAAAAGCAACATAATCCGCTACCCCACATCTTCTTTGACCCTGTGCGCGCACACCTCAAGCATAAAGCTTGAATCCTGTTATGGCCTTTCCGGTTACGGAAGGACAGTCCGGACTCTTACCGGTTGGCCCCGGTTCTACTCCGGTCGCTGTCTTCGCCATATTTTGCGACAACCACCAGTCCCCGATCCTTCTATGGATATCTTGTGGCTTTGATGCCAGCGCCCAAATCCCGGACTTTGTCCTCGGGCGTTCTTTCCGGTTCTAGGGCTTGTCAGGCCTTGTCCTCGCTCCGGACGACATTCTGGTTGCCACGGCGCTTGACCTGAACAGATAAGAGCTCACCGGAAGCATCTTCATCGATAGCTTTCCACCGCGCCTCTGTTCCGGACTTTCGCAATTCCTCCGGTCGTCACTCCGCTCGTTTCCGGAATCTCGGCTACATGCCTTGTTCCTCTCGGGCACCACTCCGGTTTGGCTAATGCCTCCGGATATACCCCGAAGCATCCCCGCTTCACCATCCTTCGACAACTCGACATCTTGTCTT
The DNA here is from genome assembly GCA_029233265.1 of Mycena alexandri. Taxonomy (NCBI): domain Eukaryota; kingdom Fungi; phylum Basidiomycota; class Agaricomycetes; order Agaricales; family Mycenaceae; genus Mycena; species Mycena alexandri. The sequence continues at coordinate 1,121,044 of JARJCM010000004.1, forward strand.
TGTTGCTCTTTGGATTGGTTTCTTCCGGAACGTCTGACCTCTGGTCCACGTTCTTATCCCCTTTCATCTTCCTCCTGTTCATCCCGCCCAGTCGATTGGTTGGTTTTAAATTCCGGTTATCGACTTGAATCTCTCTTGCAGCAACAGCTACGTTGAACAAAATGTATAAGAGCTCACCGGGGAATCCTAACCCGATTACTTCCACCGAGCCCGCATTCTCAACTTTCGCCTCGCCTTCGGAGAGTTCTCGTCACCACTCCGGTTTTCTACACCTTTCTTTTCGACTCATTGGCACCCCTTGGAGCTGGATTGCTCATACTCCACCTCCTCGTTCCACTCCGGTTTTTCCGGAGCTGAACTCCGGTTGTTTTCCGGTCCTTCGATCCCGGACCTCTGGAACTCAACCACTCCTAATTCCGGTCGCTTGCTGCAGTTCCCGCAGTATCTCCGGAACGCTCAGGTTTCAGCTGGGAGCTTCAATGTGCTCGCTGTTATCCTTTGAGCACCTCCGAAAATTTCGGACCTCTATCAGTTAGAGTTCAGATCAATTTGGACATCATCATCACAGCTCTAGGTTGCGTTATCGCTTTGCATCGGCCATATCCGGTATCTGGTGACTACAGCTGGTGATGTGTGCTTCAAATTGCCTCCAAACTCTTCATTTGCCTTCGCCAACCCTTTGGCAAAGCTGTTTCAGCGTTCAGAAAATTTTCATCCTCTCCCTTCGACCTGTTCCGTTGCCCGTAACAGTCTCCGGGTCTTATCCCATGCCCGGAGTCTACTCCGGTCCTGGTTCCCATTCCGGAGTCAATTTCGGTCCTTCGGAGTCCCTCAGGTTGATTCCCGGGTTTCATTCAGCACCATCCGCTGTTGTTTGCTCCCCTCCGGTCGCACTTGCTCTGTGTGATCAAACTCCGAAAATTCCGGAACTCTCAATTTGATCTCTGGACATCAGTCCCATGTTCCAGACGTCTCCGGACTTCTTTGCTGTCGATCCCTCCAGCAATTCTGTCCTCTTGTTCTTGGAATCTTCACCCCTCCATCGGTTCTTTATTTTTCGCTCTCGGATTTTATCCGCCCCTTTTATTCTCCTTTCCGGTGCGTTTCCGGTTGCCCATCTGGTCCTCTGGCATCGCTCCGACACTCCGCTTCAATGTCCTCCTCCTCCCTCCTCCATCCGACAACTTCAAACATTTTTCAATTTTCCCCGATGGCTTTCGCCCCTCTGTATTTTTTGGAGTCCTTACAAAACCCTTCCTGCGGGTTTTCTTCCATGTGGACTTACTTGAATTCTTCTCCCTCGAATTTTCCCACAGTCTCCGGTTCTCCGGGCTCTCCGAGCTCCGGTCAACACCGGACACCCTAGGATCAAGCACCCGCATGCATCAGTGCCACTTTGGCCTGCCCACCAACGTTCTATCCTCCCCTGAGTGGTCTCCTTGATGCCACAGTTGGTGCCCATGGAGATTTCACCCTTCCGGCCTTGATGGCTGGTCTCCATGGTGACAGCTCTTTATTGCGCTGTCGTGCCCATCCTGGACAATCCCGTCCTTGGCTGGACACTCTGGTCATTCTATTGACATTCTTCCCCCATCGGATTTTATGCTTCTTGCCTCTGGTTATTCAAAATGCCTTTGGCCCAACTCCGGTTGACCCGGACATCTTGGTTTAAATTATTTTCAACTTCGACATTTCCTCCGGTGGTCTTCGATCCTCTGTACTTCTTTGGAGCCCTTCAACAAAAACTCTTCTTAGCGAGTTTTCTTACATGTGGTCTTGCACTCCCTTCCCTCCGCCTCTCTCCCTCCAGTCCCTTCCAAATCGCTCCCCTCCTTGGTCCGGTTCCTTTCGGGGTTCCCGGCTACACTCAGTACTCCGGTATTGACCGGAAAATATTCTGGCATCACCTGGACTACTCGCTTGACCATGTGCCTTCAGTGCCAGTTCTTTGACACTGCGCGTCGACGTAACCATCCATGTCTTTGACTGGATTGGTCTTCTATCTTTGAACACCAGAGTCAGTCGCACCCACAGTTGATTCACCCTTTCATCCTTGATGGATGACCTCTGTGGTTTCCAAGACCTTCTTCGTTGAAGGCACTGTAATCCTTGAAAAGGATTGCTTCCCCCTCCGGCTTCATCCTGTCGCTCCGGAATTCCGGACGCTTCTCGTGTCGCCAAACTCGCCCGGACCTTGGCCGGTCTCATTCCCACATATGTTTGGTCAAACCTCAAGCTACTCCGGGTTCCCTCAGTCCTTTCAGCGGCCCTCCAGACGTTTTTGGACTGCTCCCTTCAATTCCAACATCCACTCCTTCTATCCACCATCCTTATCTACTTCCCTTCCACATCCCATTCCTTCTTCAACATCATTCAACTCGGCTTGCAGCGATGCGCTATTCCTTCATTCTTCGACTCAACTTCCAACATTCCGGTTATCTCTCCGGATTCCCACGCCCTCCGGCTTGTTTCATTTCACCTCCGGTATCTTTCCGGCCTTTTCTGTGCACTCCCTGCTGTTCCCTCTCCATCCGTCAAGGCCTTTAGGTTTCCGGTCGTTGCACATCAACTCCGGAATCTTTGTCATGGCTTCCCACACCCACGGATCCCTCTACTTACCCTGTCCTTCAGTCCCTTGAGGGCAAGGAACGTAAAGGGGGGATACTGTTATGTCCGTGCAAATCAGTCTTTCATTTTTTCCCATTTATCGGTTCTGGTCGCACTCAATCCAACTCTGATCGTGCTCCCGTCACCTCCGGACACACAATCACGCACTACATCAGACCCCGCACCACTCCGGTAATACTCCAGCACCACTCCAGCTCACTCTGGTCGATTAACAGTTCACCTGTTCCCGGACCTATCCCGGAATACATAGCTCTTGTCCAATCATGGATTGCTGAGTACTTCTACCTTATTACCTACTTCACCTTATCTTGGCCACCTCCGGCCTCACTCCTCACCCCGTTCACCCTCCGGTCATCCTGGTTAATCCCGGAACCTCTGGACTAGTCATCCAGCCCTGACCGGTTCTCTGCGGTTCATCCATATCGCCCCAGAACATTCTACCTGAACATTCCACCTGTACTTCGCACTGGTCCTTCACTGTGATACAGGCTGTGGCACCTCCGCACTCCTTGGTACATTCCGGACTGTGATTATGTAATCACTCCGAACTCCGGTCCTCCACGTTCCTTGGTTCAGCTCCACTTCACCCACGTCGTCTCGGACCTCTGCCCCTATGCATTGGAACTCTCCTAAAGGACTGCCAACGTCCTCCGGAATGATTCCTTGCAACTGTGTCCACTCCGGCGATCCGGAGCTCCCAAAACCACCAACACTTAACACCAGTACCTTGGAACTCGTTCATCTCGACTACCAACATGCCAGTCCAACATCTGGTACAATTATGCACTATTCATCTATGCCCCATCATTCCTGCTCTCGTTCCAGTCGCTCCGGACATATCTCCGGAATCCGGAGATACCCGGAGTCACCGGAGTCATCAGACTCTCCCCGGAACGTTCGCTATTATGCCTTATCAACTCCTCTTCCATTTATGCATCCCTTATCACTTCTCATCTATTGTTTCAACGCTCTCATCACTTCTCCTTGTTATCTTTTCATATGCTTCACGCTTCCATCACATTCCCATCATTCCTCATCGCTTCTTCATCTGCCTCAAGGCAGATGTCATAGCACTTACATCTTATCACTCTTCTATCCATCCGTTCATCTATCAAACCATATGCTCCACCTTTCCCCTTTCCTACTTCCTATTATTCCTTATTCCCACTTCATCCCTTTTCCCGCATGGTGGTGTCTTCTTCCATGTGGTTCACTTCATTTCATGTTGCTTCACATTGCCTCATGTTACTTATTCCCTTTCGTACTAATTACTTGTCCCCAGTATAAATATCGGTACTTTACATCTTGTACAGTATCCGAAAAATAAAAGTTATCCATGCTTCCTTCTCATGGACTGTTGCCAATCGTCTCTTGAGGTTCTGGTCATTGCCTCTCGACGTCTCCCTCTCTATGGCCTTGCTCCCGTCTCCCTCTGGTTCCCTCTTGTGACTCCGGTCACTCCGGTCACTCCGGTTTCCGGTCACAACTCCGGAGTCCTCGCTCGGCCATACCAACAACTGCGGTTCAACTCCGGGTTGTCTCCCGTGTCTTGGATATGCCTCTAGTCCGCTCCAGCGCACTGCCTTTGCTCCATCTTCATGTCAACTATTCTGGTTCACACCGGAACTGCGCTGGACGACTACCCAACAAACACCGGTTATGCTCTTGTGTCTCCGGTCCAGGCTATCCTTGTCCCGTCGCCATCTTCGAGCTCGTACGACTCGGACCTTGGCATAGGACACTTCCCCATCTCGCAGCCCGAGGCCAGTCAGTCGGTCACCCTAGCTGAGTTGTGGTGTTCCGAGAAGTGGCTGATCTAGACATCCGTTCATCTCCGGTTCGCGGCTTAGCCCGGCTCCGGTCATATGATCGGATATTCCTTCCCTCTTGGCTCAGCGATATAACAAAATGGAAACGCACGCGGGGTAGGGCACGGACCCATCCAGACTGGTTACGTGCAACGTGGTAACGAAGACATTGGTTGAGGGTTTTGTTCGTGCGTTCGCTCGCCCCATCAGTCTCAGGGTGGAACGCGGTTGACAGTTTGAGTTTTACGCCCGTAAGTTTGTGCAACGCAGCCCAGAATTTCGAGACGAAGAGTTTGTCTCGGTCGGAAATAATTTCGAGGGGTAGTCCGTTCTCGCAATACCACTTGTCAAAGAACAGCGTCGCGAAGTCCTCAGCAGTGATGTTCGTACGCGTCGCTGCCAGCTGGAAATCAGAGCCCATTCGGTCGGTAAAAGTTGCAATGCAGTTCTTTCCCTTGTCTTCGGGTAAGGGGCCGACAAAGTCAATGGCCACCGAGTCACCCCGTCCGTCGGGTACCGGTTGAGGGTGCAAGGGACCGGCGCATTTCGATGTGGTCGACTTGTTCCGTTGGCAATCGACACATGAAGGAATGTAGGCATCCTCCAAGTTACGCCTCATGTTTGGCCAATAATATTCGTGATTTGTACGATTTGTCAAAACCGAAGTGGCCGAGGGCGTCGTGAGCAAGTCTGTACAATGTCTCGCGAGCGTTCCCCGCGTTCGGAATGAGCAGGCGTGAGCCGATGTACCACAAGCCGTTCTCGAGGCGGAGGCCTGGGATGCTCTCCGAGACAGTATTGAACTTGGAGCACCAAGGGTCGGTTGTATAACCTTCCTTGATTGACTTCACGAATTTGTCGTCTATATTGATGGACATGGTTGCACATGCGGGCGCGCCCGAGCGTATGCGAGTTCGCGCAAGGCAGCGCGCTGCCCAGATGGGGGAGTCGGTAGTAGGGCAGTATAGGGCAGCTACAACATTTATGTCGTCCTCCTCGAAGGGAGCGGTGGCCTCGAGTTCTGCCTCCGTACTGTCCACAAAATCGGTGCGGGAAAGGGCATCGGCAACCGTATTGTCCTCGCCTTTAACGTAAATGATCTTGGCGTCGAACTGCGCCATAAATTCCATCCAACGTGCCTGCCTCTGTGAGAGGTCTTTCTGAGAATTGAAATTTTCAAGGGTGCGATGGTCGGTGTAGATATAAATTGGGGAGCCAATCAAGTCTGAGCGCCCGCATAATTGCCAGTAATTCCTTTTCATGTACGGGGTAATTTAATTCAGCCCCCTTGAAAGTCATGGAGTCGAAAGCAACCGGGCGGGCGGTCTCCCAGGTCTCACCAAAGGACAGAACAGCGCCAGAGCGTATGTTGCTCGCATCGGTTGTAACAAAAATCTTGTTGTCGCCCATGTTTTCGTGGTCGATTACTGTCAGGCAATCCGCCCCCGTTACGAGTTCCTTTATTTTATCAAAAGCAGCCTGGTGCTCCCGTTCCCATTCTGGGAAGCACTTATCCGCTTCCTTGGTAGTCAACTCTGTTAGGACCTTGGTGTGGTCCGCCAAATTGGGGAGAAATTGTGCGAGGTACCGCACCAAGCCCAGAAAAGCGCGCACGTTGGTCGACGACCGCGGTGTCGGCCAGTGCACGATACGTTCAATCTTCGAGCGATCGGCCTCAATGCCGCGGCGCGAGATGTGATGACCAAGGAAGTCAATCTCGAGCTGGAAAAGCCTAGTCTTCAGTTTGTTGCAGTAAAGCCCGTGTTTCTTAAGGGCTTCGAAAACAATTTCTACATGTTTTATGTGTTCCTCAACGGTATCCGACCAGATCACAATATCGTCGAGATAAACATGGCAAATTTTGCCTATGTGTTCGCGGAGCGCAGCGGTGACTCGCCGCTGTTGGACTGACGGGGCGTTACGAAGGCCCTGTGGCATGACAAGCCACTCATACAAGCCCAGGGGTGTATTCACGGCGGTGTATTTTACCGAGTCGGGATGCAAGCGGGTTTGAAAAAAAACTATCGGTAAAATCAATGGTGGACCAAATTTTGCCCTTCGCGCAGTCAGCCAGAATATCATCGACGTGCGGAAGGGGGAATACATCATGTATCGTGTTGGCGTTTAATTCCCGGAAATCATTGACCCATCGGGGTAGGACCAGTTTGTTGCTCTTCGGGATCAGAAACGCAGGCGAAGCAAAAGGGGAACTAGACGGGCGGATGCGTCCCGCATCAAGGTGTGTCTTTATCAAGATCTGCCAGGCTTCTTTGTACTTGCGTGGACTTTGGTAGTTACGGTTCGATATCGACTTGTAAGCATCTTTCATTTTTATTTCGCAAACAATATCTGTTGGAAGGTCATCTACGTGGGGGATGGGCTCGAAGATGTGTTTGTAACGTTTCTTGAGATCATCGCCCAGCGCCTCGTAGCGTTCGAGTTCAGACAACGTCTCAATGCGCGCACGCACAGCGGCCACGACGTCGACATCTTTTACTGTCTCGAACAAGGCACGGTCGGTTAGCGACTGCAAACGTGCGGTGCACACGGACTTGAGCTCCTTTGCCAATGCCTGATGGTCGACCTTGGTTTTCTTCAGCTTATCACGGAGTTTTACCAGTGGAGGCTTAGGCGGAGGAGGCGGCGCGGGGTTCAAAAGATTATAATTGACATGTTTGTCTACAACGGTACGAGCTTCATGATCAACAACAATATGGTTTCTAGTTAAAAACGGCAGTCCAAGGATGACGTCGGCGCAGAGGCCGGGTGCGATGAGCGCACGTACAGTATTTGTTTCGTATCGTAGGTCGGTAGAGAGTGCACGGAAATTTACATACTCAGTCAAAACAACTTCACGGGTCTTCGAGTCGTCCATCGCGACACCAACAGGTTCAGGTTTGTGCAAAAGAAATCGGCGGAGGCCCAGGCGTTCCACGGCGCGCGGGTGGATCAAGACTAGATGGGCTCCATTGTCAATCAGCCCCCGTAGGTGAATAGGGAGAGTAGAGAGGGGCCCTTCCATACGGAAGTCCCAGAAGAGGTGGGGTGGGGGGTAGAGTGGGCCTTACTCACGTTACGCGTCGACAGGTCCGAGTCGTCACCGTCCTCGATGTCGGGGAAGACAGCGGCGACGAAGTGCGCCTCGGGAACGACAGCGGCGGCGGGAGCGACGGCGGCAGAGGGGTTGCTGTTCGGGTTGTATGACTCGGCGGCGCGCAGCTGGTCGGCAGTGAGGGCCGCCCATTGCGCGTTGATGACTGCCTGCGTTACCGGTTTGTAGGTGCCGACGGTGACGGGGAAATCACAGGACTTGTTCCAGCCGCGGTGGGTTACGAACGCGCGGCGGCAACGGCGACATCCGTAATTGGCGTCGAGCAGTTTCTGCTCCTCAGCGGTGAGCTTGGGCGTCATGCCGGGTTTGGAGGGAGCGGCGGAAGAGGAGGAATTGCCGGGAGGGTTGTTCTCGCGGTTGCGCTTGTGCTCGCGCTCGCCGTCATTGGTGGCGTTGCGTTTGTGTTCGCGCTGCTCCGCGATCGCGTTGAGCCGATTGCCGGTACAGATGCGCGCGTCGTCGACGCGAACGACCTCAACGAGCCAGTCACGGAAGACCTCTTCGGTCTTGACAGCAGTGTTGTCGTCGCAGTCCTCCTGGAGCTCCGGAAGCATGTTTGCCTCCAATTGCGCGCGGAGACGTTCATCAGAAAAGAAATGGGGTGTATCGGACAGGAGGGAGTTTGTAGCACGTACTGCGGTCACGAAGCGGTGGAAGGTCTCGTTGGCACCCTGGCGGCGATTACACATCTCGATGCGAAGAGTGCGGTCCCACCCCTTGGGCAGGAATTCAGCGCGGAGGGCGGTCATGATTTCTGGAAAAGTCATAGCAAGGAGCTTCGTGCGTTCTTCGGGAATACAGAAATACTGTGTTACCCGGAAGTCCTTGAAGCACCCCAGAGCGTGCGAGGCCTGCTCTTTTGCAGTGAGGCTCTTGCGAGCGGCGAAGTTCTCGAACACGATCTCGAAATCGCGGAGCACGGCCTGCGTGAGGTCACCAGAGGTTACGACAGGGGCCTTGGAGCCCATTTCCTCGACAGTGGCTTTGTTGGACATGATATCGGTGAGGCGTTGAGGAAGACGAATGGAGTCGGAGGACGAGTCTGAATCGGAAAAAACGGGAAACGGGTGGTGGCAAGTGCAGGGAAGATTCCAGAGAGATCGGTGACGCGGCCAGTGACACAATTGGTGACACAACCGGTGACGCAATTGTCGACGTGGGCTCCGAGGGAGTGAGCGGGGGAAGGGAGTCGGACAACGTGGAGGGCGGTAAGGGCGGCTCGTGTATCGGCGAGAGACCGTTAACAGCCGCCTGGAGGCGGGTGGTCAAAGATTGCGGTGTGGACGGTAGTCGTCGCGCCAGTGCTGATGACGTGGCGGTGGAAACAGAAAAAATCGGCTAACGTTGCCTAAAAAGGCGGGCGTTAGGTCGGTAGGGACGGTAGGGGACAGTGGGGGTCGGTTTGGGACGGTTTACGGTTCACGGGCGATCTCGTACAACGAGGTTCGTCCGGCGGGGTGGATTTTTATAACACAAAAGAATTGATATTGTTAAAAAAAATGGAATCGTGCTCACCACGATTCCCAAACACCAAGAAAAGACCAAAGAGAATCACACGAAAGTAACAATAAGACCCTCTTGTGGGGAGGTGGATTCGTAGAGCAAAGATACATAGAGCGGGATGATAGGAAGAGGGAAGCTAGCCTGAGTGTACGTATGTTTGGCAGCGCCAATGTAAGTGATGTGAGTGACGTGTGGGAATGATGTAGTTAGCCGCAGGATTACAGCACATTCAGACTACAGTAACTCAGAGCTTGATTCTTTTGCGCGAACACCTGATGACACATGCCCCTGCTTCCCTTAGGCTGGTCATGCTCGTCGTATTGTCTTTCCATTGTCCTTTCAATTCCGCTTTCAATTCCACCCCAAACAGAAAGCAACTGCTGCGTTTGAAAAATTCTGCAATCAGAGGCAAGTTGAACCGTGGGAAAACGAGATTCAACCTTACATACATTATACGTGTTGCGAGCTGGAATCATCCCTTCCACAAGACGTAACTGACACACCGATGAACCTGCTGACCTTTTACGGACGCTTACAGTCTATCCGCTCAGGTTGTGGAATTTGATTTTTAATATGTATTTCTGCCAGTTGCTTCAAAGCTAAGTATATATCCCTAAAGTTTATAAGCGTACAAGCACCCGATAGCACAAGAAGTGCGTCTGCTTCAATTTTACCTGAGCAATACTGATAAGCGAAAGGTTCAATTCGGGGTCAGGATATGGCGAAGCAGCTTTTTAGTCCTTTTACTTTTGTGTTTCAATTTTATATCCTACCAAGCCCTCCGATTCCACTGGGCGTCAACCACCCGGTCGCACATGGCGTGCATCTGCTTGACTTACTACTACTTATGTTCGCCTGCAACGTTCAGCAGAAAGTCCCCGGTCCGATTCCGGGGCGGGTGAAAGTTCGTGTGTGGTGTACGTTTCTTTTCTACAGTACTTATTCAACGCGTTTTCTTCGTCCTCCTTCAAATTCAAGTTTTATTTGCAGGCCAAGGCACGCATGCTTCGTTCACGCTGGGTAGCTAGCGTGTAAGAGGGCTCTAGCTCTACGTAGAGGTACTGACTGGCATTTCCCGCTGTAATTTAAAGAATTTTATGATTGAGTCTGGGTCTGAGTCAAGCACGTTGGCGATGGTTCTCCTCCACCTCTTGCCATACAATACAACAAAAACAGAACACAACATTCGGCGCCTTCCGCGAATATCACTTCGTCCCTCCGAACGCACGGAAAATCGTCGGAGACTCAGAGTCAGTCTTACAGCATCAATAATACAGCTTACTTACTTACTTCCATCGCTTACTTCACCGTACATAGTCTGATGCTCAACACCCCCCTCTCCATAACCACAATCCAGCAATCCGGAACGCCGTGTCGACCCGCGTCGGGGCGCAATTTCGGGATATCATCATACTGTATGAGGAGGGACCGAGTTGACGCCGAGAATAGATACTAAGATAGAGTCCGGATTGATTGACAACCCGACTTTATTGGTGTCTGCTTGCGCTGCGGAAATTGGTGTTTGTTCTCCATTTGTTCACCGTACATAAGTGCGGATTCAATATTCAACTTGTATTCGATATTCGATATTGCGCGCCTGCCTGCCTGCCTGCGAGTCGGCGCCAGCGAGGGCATGACGGCAGGAATGCGAATCCGAACACGCACCGGACACGTTTTGTGGCTGTCACTGTTCATTTAATAAGTTGTTGAATGTCGAAATCTCTTCAATCTTAAAAAACATATGTTGTGCGGCATGTCGTTAGCAGCTAGCAGCGGAGTATTAGAGTGATAGTGATAGGTAATCGGCGCGACGGAGCCTGCAGGCTTGTCTTTAATCTTGCTTGCAATGGGCAGCAGCACGCGATAGATTAATATTAATATTGCACGCCGTGGAAGACCGAAGGCCGTCGGCCGCAGGAGCTGATGATTGAATGGATGGATGAATACCGGGGTAAGTCAACAGTCGAGCTGGAGTAAATGCAAAGGATCTGCGCCGTTGGAGCGTTCAGGCTCGGGGTTGCGCCTTTGGAGCGCGGTGGTCCGAGTGCAGGGCTCAGCCGTAAGTTATTGATATATCCTCCTCCACGGCACGGGAGCGGCAGAACAAGAAGGAACAAGAACTGGATGATCCGTGCAAGCTTGAAGAAGAAGACAGACGACGCGGATGTCCGAGCACAGCAACGCGGGATGTCCGAGAATCGAGATGCATCCCCATTCAAGGAGGGTGTTTGTTTAGCAGAAGACGCGGCAAGTCCGAGATGCACCCCCCTTCGGAGGGCGTTTGAGCGGTAAGGGCGTGGACTATCGGAGGAGGAATTAGGCGAAAGATCGATGGTCAGCGAGGTGGAAAGGAATAACCGGAACTCGAACGAAGAGGATCAACGATGTGCATGGGCGACGAGGACTCGTACACAGGGAGTTATGATGGTATCGATGCGCATGCCTGCGAACGCTATGGATGATAGAAGCGGAATCGGAGTTGAAACGCTCGTCGATGTAACCAAACAACCGTGCCGGGGATTGTGGTGCAGACGACTGCCTCGACTTGCAGCACGCGAACTCTAGTAACGCGAAGAACGTGGAGAGTCGGCTGCCGGTGGTTGCGGAGAATGCGCTTGGTATAGACAGAGTCACACAATTTGGCCGAAAAAGTACACCACGAGTTGCGTCGCTGGTTCAAAGCAGGACGCGTCCGGTATAAAGGTGTAATATGGCCGAAAGTGCCACGAGCGTGGCTGGGTGAATTTTGTTGTTGGTGGTGGTTATGATTAGAGAGTGATATCGCCATCGCGGTTTGGCTCCTGCAACTATGGAGGAGGACTTTTCGCTGCCCCGGTGGACGTCGCAGGCAGAGTCGGCCACGTCCCCGCTCTCGTCCACCGCCACCGCCGCCCACGCCGCCTACTATGCCCCCCGCATCCACGAGAGCTCCTCCGTTGCGCGGTCCCAGAGCCTCAACGCCAGCGCCCGTCGCAGACACCACAACCAGGACGAGCTCGACCCCGCCTTCTATCCCCCGTACCCGCCCGCAGACCCCTACCAGGACATGTACTCGTACCCCAAGCGCACAGAGCCCCCCCGCTCCCCGCTGCGCACTCCAAACGCAACCCTCCTCGACCCGTATGCAAACCAGCAGGCCCAGTACTCCCCCACCACCCCCCAGTACCCATATGGCCCCCCCCAGGACCAGCGGCCATACCCGGCCCACACACGCGCCCTGTCCCAGGCAAAGCAGGATCCCGCCGCCCCCTACACGCCCTACATCGACCCCCAGGTCCGCTCCAACCCCCCCACGCCCCTCTCCTACCTCCACCCCGCCCAGACCCCGTCCCCGTACTACCCCCAGGACGCACCCCCCATGGCCGTCGACCCCCCGCCCCAGAAGCGCCGCGCATCCGGCTTCCGCCGCGTCCGCACCGCCCACGACCTCCAGCCCCGTCTCGACGGCCCCATCGCAGGCCGTCGCATGGGCCAAGACGGCGTCTATCTTTCCGTGCGTCGTGATCGCCGCAATCAGCCTTTATCTCTCTAATGGTTTTAATTTACAGCCACTACGACAACTCACCACCAACCTGCTCGACACGTACCACATCTGCAACCCGCAGTTCCGCTACGAGTCCGCCCACAACCCCCGGCGCGTGCTCACAAAGCCCAGCAAGCCTGCGCACAACGACGGGTACGACAATGACGACTTCGACTACATCCTCTATGTCAACGACTGGCTCGGGGCAGAGGACGGCCACAAGTACCTCATCCTCGATATTCTCGGCCAGGGCACGTTTGGCCAGGTCGTAAAGTGCCAGAATATGAAGACGCACGAGATTGTCGCCGTCAAGGTCGTCAAGAACAAGCCCGCGTATTTTAACCAGAGCATGATGGAGGTGACCATTTTGGAGATGGTGGGTCCTGTCTTGCCCTGTACCTTAGTTTGAACCTAATGGCCCGCAGCTGAACAAAAACTCGGACCCAAACGACCAACACCACATCCTGCGCCTACGAGACTCGTTCATCCACCGCGCCCACCTCTGCCTCGTCTTTGAGCTCCTCTCCTCCAACCTCTACGAGCTCATCAAGCAGAACCAGTTCCAGGGCCTCTCCACCCAGCTCGTCAAGGTCTTCATGGCCCAGCTCCTCGACGCCATGACCGTCCTCAAAGACGCCCGCCTCATCCACTGCGACCTCAAGCCCGAGAACATCCTCCTCAAGTCCCTCCAGTCCCCGCAGATAAAGGTCATCGACTTTGGCTCCGCGTGCCACGAGCGGCAGACGGTGTACACGTACATCCAGTCGCGCTTCTACCGCTCCCCCGAGGTGCTGTTGGGCATGTCGTACACCGCGAGCATCGACATGTGGTCCCTAGGCTGCATTGCCGTGGAGCTGTTCCTCGGGCTCCCGCTGTTTCCGGGGACGAGCGAGTATAATCAGCTTACAAGGATTGTGGAGATGCTGGGGATGCCGCCGATGAGCATGTTGAATACGGGGAAGCAGGCGGGGCAGTTTTTCGACGCGTATGAGGTGTATAACCCGCATACGAATCAGAATGAGAAGAAGTGGCGGTTGAAGGGGATTGAGCAGGTGTGTGCGGGCTCGATAATACGCGGAAAATGCTAACGACGCACAGTACTCGCGGGAGCATAATACGAACGAGCAGCCTGGGAAGCAGTACTTCAAGGCGACGTCGTTGCCGGAGATTATCAACACCGCGCCGATGCCACAGAGCAAGACGGCGCGGCAGGGGCATGAGGTCGAGAAGGGTGCGTGCCTATCCAGGTTAACCTTGTTATTTAAATTAATATTCGCGCAGAGCTCAACAACCGCGCGTCGTTTATCGACTTTTGCAAGGGGCTGCTGGACCTGAACCCCGTTACGCGGTGGACGCCGCAGCAAGCGCGCCTCCATCCGTTTATCACGGGGGAAAAGTTTACAAAGCCGTTTGTCGTGCGTCGCGTCCCTTATCTCTTCGCGTTGGGTACAAATTACTAAAGAGCGGTTGTGCATGCAGCCCGACGGCCTCGGCGGCCCTTCTTCGCAAGGGGGCGGCGCCTCGCCAGGAGCCCTCGCGGACCCGAAGCGCCCGTACGGCGGCCTGGTGCCGTCGCAGCCCAAGGGCACGCGCGCGTACCAGGACGCGGCGAGCTATAACCAGCATTTGGCGCAGCACCAGGCGTATACGGCGCAGGCACAGGCGCAGGCGCAGACGCAGGCGAGCGGGACGTTTAGGAATCCGTACATCACGCCGCAGCAAGGGCAGGGAGGGGGGGCGGAGCGGCAACAAAGTCAGCAGCCGCCGAATGCGTACCCGACGCCGCCGGAGAGCGCGTATGCGCCGCAGGGGCCGTACCCGCCGCGGACGCTTGTGCATCAGAGCAGTGCGGGGCAGCTTGGGGGCGGGGCCGGGGGCGGGAGCCAGAGCGGGTATGGTGGGGGGAGCGCGGCGAGCGCGGTGCTCAGCCCGCCGAGCGCAGGGCACCTCGTGCCCTCGTCCGCGTCGTACTACGGCCCGCAATCCGCCGGGGGGCCTAACAGCAATAGCGGGAACAGCGCAGCGGGCCCGGGCAGCGCCGCGCGCGTGCGCGCCAACACGGTCAACCAGATGGACCCGGTGCCGCCTGCGCTTGCGCGGCTGCAGCACATGAACCAGGACGTGATCGCGGGGCGGAATGCGCTGACGCCCGTGCTGAATCGGGATGATGCGATGCGGGAGTGGGAGAGAAGGCAGGCGGGGAAGCCGGCGGCGCCGGCGCAGCCGTATCCGCAGCTCGAGTATCTGCAGCAGCAGGCGGAGCTGGCGGCGCAAGCGGGGGCGCCGACGAATTGGGCGAGGTATCAGCCGCCAAGCAAGCTGGCGCATGCGCATGCGTATCACCCGCAGACGCTGGGTGTGGGCGGGGAGGAGCGGGACGAGGCGAGTGTGCGGCGGGATGTGGTGATGTCGACGGTGCGGTCGGCGGCGGCGGCGGGTGGTGGTGGGGGTGGGGGGTACGGGGGTGCGAATTCGAGCGCAGGGGTGATTACGAGTCCGGCGC
This sequence comes from Mycena alexandri, assembly GCA_029233265.1. Taxonomy (NCBI): domain Eukaryota; kingdom Fungi; phylum Basidiomycota; class Agaricomycetes; order Agaricales; family Mycenaceae; genus Mycena; species Mycena alexandri. The sequence continues at coordinate 1,136,121 of JARJCM010000004.1, forward strand.
AGGCGTATTCGTCTGGGGCGACGACGTCGGGGAATCGGTATGCGACGACGTATAGCCAGCCGCCGCTGCCGCCGCCACAACAACAACCGCACCAGCAACAGCAGTTTGATACGGGGAGCGGGCTGTTTGTGCCGATGCAGCCGGAGCAGTACCAGCAGCAGCAGCAACAACAGCAACCGCAACTGCAATCGTACGCGTCGAATCCGCCGCCGCCGTTGAGCGCGGGGGGGCCAAGGTCGCATGTGGCGCCGCCAGCGCAGTCGGTGCCGCCGTCGTTTTATGGGCCGGGGGTGGTTGCCGCGGGGCCGCCGCCGCCGGGGCGGAATCCGTTCTCGGTGTCGGTGTCGGGGCCGGATTCTGGGCCGCCAGGAGGGAAGGACGGTGTGGTGAGGAGGGGGAGTAATGGGATGGATGCGTGGCCGCGATGAGCCGTCGTTCTCTTCCTTCTTCCCTTCACTTTCTTATTTCTTTTGGCTTTTGGGCCTGGCCACCCACCGCGCTACGTTACGCGCCGCGTACTTAACTCACTTACCACCCACCGCGCTACGCCCCTGCGACGATACGACTACGACTACGACTACGACTACGATACAGTTCCACTTCACGGTCACTCACCCCCATTCTTGTTGCGTTGCGTTGCGTCGTTGGAAAAATCAACAACTACATCCATCCATCCTCAAGTACGGTACCTGATTTGCAATGTCTTTTTTCTTTACATTTTCCTTTTTTTCGCCATCACTCTACTTTTCATTCATTCCGAGTCCCGCTCATCTCATCTCATCTCGTCCGTACTGGCACCCTACCCGCCCACTCATTTGCGTGCGTGCGTACCGCCCACCCCACCCCACTCTGCTCTATCTCATTATTTTTTTCTGAGCTAGACAGACAGTATAGTATGTATTGTACCCGCCGCGCGCATGCGCTAGATTACGACGACGAGACGGCTAGCTACTTATTATCGATCGTGGTGGGGTATTGTATGGCGGTTGGAGATGAGCAAGTACTCGAAGGCGAGAATGGGTTTGTATTGGTCTGTTTGCGTTGTTTCCCACGGTTCAACTTTTTAGTTGCGACTGTGGTTTTCCTCACAGGGGTTCGCTATCGTAAGGCCGAGGAAGTTAATTCGTTTTGTTGACGACCCAAGTAGGCATTCGAGGCCTTCTTTATCACCCAGGCTTGCGGAAAACACCGCCAAATTTCTTCTCTCTCCTTATTAAATTACGCATATCCGTTGCAGTGTCCGAAGGGCCGCGCTCTTGTATTTAATCTATTCCCTGGCCAAATCCTCCAAAATCTTCACCACCTCCCCCACCCGGCTCACAAACGGCGCATGCCCACTGTCCAACCTAAACACCTTCATCCCCGGCGTAGCGCTCACGTATCCCTCCGCCACCGCTGGCGGCATCGCATTATCCTTCTCGCACAATATGTACGCCTGCGTGCACTTCAAGTCCGCCGGCACAACGGTCGTTGGCTCCAACGCGGCACCCAGAGCCATGGACTCCAGCAGTGGGACGATGGTATCCACCTGCGCTGCCTCCAGATCATTGTAGAACACAAACTGAAAAGCCGCCTTCTCCTCGGGGGTGCCAGTGACCACGACATTGTCCGTCAGCTTTCCGTCCACCTCAAGCCTCACCATCCCCGCGGGGAGCTCCTTCCCGCACTTGAACACCGCGTCGAGCGGATAGGCGCCTTTCTGTGAGGCTGCGAAGGCGGTCATGTAGACCACGGCTTTTATCCCCCCGCTCTTTGAACCTTCCACGGCTCGCCGCTCGGACAGGGTGTATCCCTGCGCGGCCGGCGCGGCGACGAGTCCGCCGTACGAGTGCGCGAGGAGGATGATTTCCTTGCCGGCGTCGATGGCGGGCTGCATGGCCGAGCGGAGGGCGGCGACCTCGCGGTCCATCGTGGCGTTGATGACGCCGGCGCCGAGCGAGGGGTGGCGGGGAGCGATGAATTCGAAGCCCGCTGCGCGGAGGGCGGTTGCGAGTGGTTCGTAGCAGGCGGGCGCATGGGCGAGGCCGTGCGACAGGACGATGGTTGGTTTTTGGGAGGACATGGTGTGGAATCGCGGTATGTTTGTTAATGGTGTTTTGGAGACACTTTGAATAACGAATATGCAGGTCGGCGAGACATTTTATACGTTGGTGGAAGGCAGGCGGATCGCGGGTGGCGGCGTACCGACTCCGAGAACACCCGGAATAGACGGCGTACAGGCGTGGTTAGCGACGTACGGCGTGTTACCAGCGCCGATACTAGTATCTGACTTCTAAATGGTTTCACCTCGCCTTTTGCACTCAACTTACCTCTTGATTGCTTTCTTCACTCAGATTTGTTCTTAATCGCCAACCAAAGAGCTAAATAACAAGTAACTCGCGAAGGGACAAGTGAGTATTAACTTTCCAAGTAGCTGAACGTTGAAGCACTCACTCTACGTCAAATAGAACCGGTTTGTGCAACGGATTTTCCCGGGTTGCGTCCCGGGAGCCGCCGACTGAGTACAAAACGACCCGGTAATAGCCGATAAGTTCGAATCGGGCCGCTCGGAGAGAACACAGCTCCATCGTGTCTTGCCCTTCGCGGCCTCCGTCAACCCTCCGTTCCTTCCTCGAATTCTCTGGAACTTCGGCACGTTGTTTTTTCTGGCCTGAACATTCGCCGTGTCACGTTCACTTTTGGTTCAACTTGAACTGCTGCGGATTCTAATTCTCGGTGTCTCTCGCGCTGTGGGGCCAGAATCTCTGCAACGCCCCTGAGGAGATCCTTCTAATACCTCTGCCGAGCCATGAACCTGGCTCCTTGCGGTCCCCAAGCGGTCCCCGAGCTGTAGTACCACCCTCGCATCCATATCTGTCAACTTGGCCAACAACCTTCTTCCTAGAAGCTGATTCTGAGCATATCTGGATCTCCAAGATCTCCTCCCTTTCCTCCTCCTGCGACTTCCTATCAGGTAGAGATCGCGAGTCAATTCAATACTACTTACAATCATCTTGGATTATCTGATCCAACGGGCTTCCGCAGCATGCAATCCGCCAGTTACAGCTGTTCCAAGACAGCGACGGTTATCATTCTGCTCTGCTGCTGCTGTTCCAACGTGAGTCAGCTCGACACGCCGCGCAGAACATACGTGGGCTATCGTTATCCACTCACTACTCCCGCGAGCTGTATTATTTTCTTTCAGGTCCCTTGATCCATTCGAAGTAGTTAGCCTTCCAGTAGTCAACCCGCGTCAAATTAGGTTCAACCACACGCGTTTGTCGCCTGTTCCCAGTGCCGATCCTACTTTTCTTCAGTTCCATCCTCTGTCGCCTCGTCGCAATTGATGAGCTGCGACAATATAACAATTTAGCTCGTCCCTCGACTGCTCCCGATTTTTCTTCTGATTCCCGGACCGGAAGCGCATTTAGCAGATATCGCAAGTACCAGTTATTTTCCTGAGCGGCATGTTTATTGACATGTCCTCTTTCCTGCTTGCGCGCGGACGGACAGCGCTAGAAGCAAATGACGGAGTTGAAAGGCAATGGCGAAAGCGGACGAAGGAATTCATGGCAAATGTGGGTCAGAGGGACTCCAACCCAGGTTCGATTTTGGCGTCCGGCGCATGACATTGTGTTAATAGCAGGGTCGGCGCAGGGTCGGTGCGACTCGTAAGGCAGGTATTAGTATCGAGGATCGAACGAAGAAAGAAATATATAAAGGGAGACTACTTATCGCAAATCCTAGTCGAACCTTCTGCTAATTTAGGAAGGGATGCTACGAGGAATAAAATCAAGCGCACTTTGAGCCATGGAGGTTGTTCGCCTTCTTGATTTCACCCATAGGGTGAAAAGTTCAACCGTGAGAGCAAAAGAAAAAGAAAAAAAGACCGTCGCCGACCTTCAATATGGACCAGAGCCTTTCTGTTCAATAACGCATGTGATTGGAGCATACTGCCCAGGTTCTCTACCCCCCTCCGAGATGCATATTATCGTCACAGGCCACGAATCGCATGACCCAAGGACGTACGTGCAACTTCGACGCTCCGACCGCGGGGGCTCCGAAAGCCAAATTGTGTTCATTCTGTGGCCCTTTATACTGAGCTCGGTGATGAAAGAGGCAAGGTACAATCTGCCAGGTTGCGTCGAATGCAAGGTCGTGGTCATCGATACGGAAAGTAGCTTCCAAGTTGTGCGTTTGAATCCATTTCACTCCTCCTCCTTCAAACTCGCAACGATCCTCTTCTCGGCGAGCACCACCAGCCGACTCTCCACATCCAGCGCAACGAATACCTGGCTTTGAAGTCGTGTTGCTGCAGCACCCAATTAGCATTCCGTCTCCATTTATAATTTCCCTCAAGCCCGACGTCGAGTCGACCAACGTTCAGATGACCAAAGACATTGGCGCGTCGAACGAGCAGAAGGAGCGGTGAAATGGAACAGCAGTAAAGCAGGGAGTGAAGGAGTGGGTAAAGCGAAAACGCACCAAGTCGACACGCCATCCCCACCGCTGCGTCGCTCCCGCCACCCGGGCTCCGGAAGAGTGCGGTCCCGGTGCTTTCGCGTGTCTGGGGGCGCGTTAGTATTGAACGCGAAGAACCAGAGAGAAAAGAATAAGAACAGAATATCACTCGAAAAGCGAGCAAAGGACGTACTCACCGCCCCGCCGGCCGGCATCGCGCACCCCCAATCCCTTGCGACCCGCCCGCCCTCCACAGCCCGTTCCATCTCTGCTTCTTCCGCGCCCGTGCAGGCGGCCGCGAAGAACATGTACGTCTTGCCGCTTGCGCTTGAGTTGCCAGTCGAGGAGGAGACAGAATTTCCCGGCAAGACCGTCGTCTGCACCACAATCCCCGGCACCGACGCGTCGGCCGGTGGAAAGTACTTGCGGCGCACGCTAATGTTGCCCGTGGATGGAGCTGACGAAGACATTGTGTTTTGTTTACATCGAACTTTCCCTTCTGCCCATCACTGTGCTGTCTCGGTAACCCAGACGTTCTAGGAGCGCTTCCGAGCCTACGGCCCGGGATTGATCCTTGTACGTACGTTCGGGTAAATTTGATGGACGGAACTGCTCCTAGAACGTCTGGGGCACTTGCCCTGCCTTACCCCCCATGCTGTCACACCCATCTCCCGCCGCTCCCCCGCCCGCTTTTGCCCTGGGCCTTTTTGTTGCTCCAATCCTAGCATCTGAAGATGCTTTCTTTTTTTTTCCTGAATTTTCCCCGTCCAATTGGGGCCCCTGCGGGTGATGCAAAAGAGGTCGACTTTTGGCGTGGTTTACACCCACCCCGCCATTCCCGTGCTACAGGACCGTGAAATAAATTGGTGCAAAAATTGCAATGAGTTTGAAAGGCATTCAGAAGCCCATATGCATCTTAAGAGGAATATTCGGGCCCTCAAATTGACCCCCAGAAAAAAAATCGAGGGAGCGTGATGTGACAGGATGGGTGGTCCTGCGTCCATCATTTTTACCCGAACTTACGTAGCACGGATCACCGGAGCGTCTGGGTTACCGAGACAGTCACTGTGCAGGTCCAGCTCGCCGATTCTTCTTCCACCTGGCCATCGATACCCTCGCCTAATTCTCTATGATTCCTCGTGGGGCCCGGACCATCCTTACCTCAAACATTCACCCCATTTTTCACTTGGCCATCGATCCCCTCATCTGATTTCTTGACGCGCCGCGTCCATGCCCCCTCGTGCTCAATGCTCAAAGTGCTCCGATGGGATGCACTCCACGTTTCCGCCTCTTGCCTTTCTTGTGCGAATTATCTTCCACGTTGTTCATTGTTCCGTGCTGCTCGCGAGCTGTTGAAAAATTACAGCTGAACCCTGGCTCGACACCCTGAACGCATCAAAGGCGCAAATCTTGCAACCCTGCAATGATAGATCAGCCTCAACCGCTCCGAAGACCATGCACATTGCTGATCCTTTCCCTTGAATTCCGTTTATTCCTTTTCCACCTCGCTAGCCATCGATCTTTCGCCTAATTCCTCCTTCGATAGTCCACGCCCTTACTTACCGCTCAAACGTCCTCCGATGGGGATGAATGCATCTTGGACATCCCGCGTTCTCTGTTAAACAAACACCTAGACTCGGTGCCAGTCTCTATGTAGAGTAACTAGTGCTAGTAGTAGTATGCAATTTAATTTGAGTCAATCGGAGAAAAATTGAAAGAGAAAAAAAAATGTGCCTGGAGTTACTCGAACATAGAGACTGGGAGAACTTAGTACGGAAAAGGGAGATCAAACTTGTACGTAACTTAATCAAACTGACTTAGAAAAATTTTGACTTCCTCGATATTCGATCTGAATCAAACACGGTCCTGAGTCACGCAGAAGCTAAAGCAACCCTCGAAAGCTTTGCTACTGAGGTTCCCGATGCACCATGCGACGTAGTCGAGGCATAGCAAAAAGGCAGAAATTGATGGGCGGCTGTGGAATCAGTCCGCCGGCCCGTTAGCTACGATTTAAATGATTGTGCTCCAGTTGTGATGTTTTCGGTGGGTTGGAAGTTGGGGACGAGCCTTTAATACTGCCCCACAACTTTTGTACAATTCAGAACCAAATTTGAAGAAGGTTAAATATCGGAGAGACCGAAATTTTGCTAAGTCAATTTGATTAAGTTACGTACAACTTTGATCTCTGTTTTCCGTACTAAGTTCTCCCAGACTCTATGTTCGAGCAACCCTGCCGCCACTTTTTTTTTCTTTCTCAATTTTGCTTCGTTGATTCTAATTCTTTTTGCATACCATTACTAACATTGTTGCTCAACATAGAGGCTGGTTACGAGACTAACAAACACCCTCCAATGGAGATACATCTCGGATATCCCACGTTTCCTTAATCCTGCATCCGTCTGTCTTCTTCGAGCGTATCTAACTTGTACAGATCATCAAGTTTTTGTTCCCATACTGTGAATGGGACCTCTGCGGTTAAAATTCACTTCCTTCCTTCCTTCTTTCCTGTGGAGGAGGAGGCAGATCACAATGTGCTTACGGCTGAACCGTAAGTAACCCTGAACGCTCCAAGGCACAGATCTATCTCATGTTGCACCCTACCTCCCTTCCAACATCCTTCGAATCCTCGAACAACTGAGGCTCCTTGATTTCTGCCACCAAGAAATATCACACCGCTGTCGATGCATCACGGCGCCAACCTTTCAACCCTACGACTCGATATTCAATTCAACCATCAACTCGACGGGTTTCTGTGGCGTGCAATCTGTTGTGTACTTACTGTACAAGATTCAAGACAAGCCTGTGTCGCGACGATTATCATTCGCCACGAATAACGACATGCCGCAAAAATAAATATCAATATGTACATCCCTCGCGACCTTCCCCGCATCTCAAGATTGAAAAGATTTCAACAAATTATTAATTCAACAGCGACAACACGCGGCCGCTGCGTGTTCCTGCCTGCCGTCATCCCTCTCCATTCATCGCAGTCTCTATATTATGAATCGATTTATCCCTGTCGCCAAATCGCAACCACCGACTCGAGATCCACATTGGTGCTAGGGGATTTGCAACTCAAATTCGCAACTAAGGAATACCAAGAACGGCTTGAAGAAGAAAAACACTCGCTCTAGGTTGTCAACCCGGCACCCTGTCTGTCCTCGTGCGATATGTTAAGCTGCTCAACGGGACTCAGGACCTACGAGCTATGGGAGTGAACCGCTGGTTGATTATTTTGGTGCGTTCGGATGGACGGACGGATAAGTACATACTGTAGGTGGGGGTGGGGGGGCGGATGGAGAGGAAGGGAGGGCACCGAATCTGTTCTGTTCTTTTTATAAGGTGGGGCAAGAGGAGGAGGAGGAGGAGGAGGAGGAGGTAGGAATTCAACCATGGCTAATGTTCGATTTAGTTACTAGTTGATCATGGTGCTTGCAATTAACTCTTTAAATAACAGTACCTAGAACTAGAGACCACTCACAGGCTAGCTAGCGTGAATGAAACATGGAAAAAAGCGAATGACTTAGTAGAAACGAAAAAAAAACAGACTCGACACGAATCACCCGACCCGGAATCTGCTACCTGATGCAAACTTTACAACATTCCATTAAATCTAGCAGGCGCACCATGTGCCACGGGGCGGCTGACGGCCATGCTGAATTTTGGGATAGGTAGGGCATAAAATTGAACCATCTATATTGACAAGTGAACCAAAGAAGAAAGAAATAGTACGTAGAGTTAGAGAAATTTCAGGCAGACTACTTGGCGTGAAATTTAATGATCATGAAGCACACATGCCAACCAAATAAAAGGAGGAGGACGAAAACGAAGCGAGCAAGTAGAAAAAACTCTGAAGACGAAATGATCACCCGACCCGGAATCGAACTGGGACCTTCTGCTTAATGTGTATTCAATCAAATTCAGCAGAGGCACGCCGTGTGAGGTGCCTGTGCGTAGTTATAAATTTTAGGGATCCATAGTTTTGAAGCAACTGGCAGAAATAATAAAAACCAAATTACACAACGTGAACGGATAGATGGTGTCCGTAAAGTTCAGCAGGTTCATCGGTGTACTATCGATCGCCCAGAAGTGCAATTTTTTTTTTTTGATGATGCTGCTACGGCCCCAAATCTGGCCGGATTTTGCTCGGAATTGGAGAGGGGCATCCTTAACCCGCATGAAGTTCACCTATGAAAGGCGGTTCTATGGGATGTAGAGTTGAAGGTGTGGTGGACCTGCCGAGTCTCCCATCAGAAGTACCCACTTGTGCAAGAAAAGTTTTGTGTTCATTCTGAGGTCAGATTGTCCCGGTTTCCATTGCAAAGTACATCAGTGTACTCTTGGGAAGCACACCATTGGGTTCGGATTTGAGTTTGAATAAAATGGGGCCGACCTTCGGTCGAAATGTAATTTAACTTTATTTTGCACATCACGGTCATCTTGCACTTCTGGGTGATCAATAGTATCTGTTAGGTCTCGAGATTAAGGTTGGATTCATTTTTCCCACGGTTCAACTTGATTCGAGTTCTTCTGATTGCATAATTTTTTGAAACACAGCAGTTACTTTCTGTCCGGGTTGGAATCGAGAGTGAAATCGAAAGAGATATGGAATTAAAAATGGGGTTTCCATTTACCTCTCATCTCAACCGTGTCGCCTCATCATCAGCGGTATAATTTTCAAAACAACAAACACCACCTTGTATGCCAACAGCTTCTCCTGTGTGATTTCCGACTCATCTGCCAGGGATCCATATGATTTTCAAGCACCGGGTTCAAAGACTTGTCCTGGATTGAGCACACCTCGGTACACGCAGAGCAACTGGATGATTTGTTCAACTTGAAGTGGGAGCACAACGTGTGGTGTTCAATATACCTGGACTGAACAAGACTATAGATACCTAGTTGTACGCTATACGATGACGTACCACCAAGCTGACATTGACTACAGCGTAGTCGAGGGAGAGGTAGCAGTGGTCCGGAAAAGTGGCCCCAAACTGCAGAGGCTCGCCGGTGTAGTTGAGGGCTGACACAGATGGTGTAATCCCGGCCGGCTTACCACGGACCGATCCACACTTACGTAGGCTAGTTTTACCTTGTCGTCTACCTTCGTGTCCTCTGTAGCTCGCCCTTGCGTCGCTTGTCGTCAAATCATACCGTGGTCTTGTTGACATTGGTGTTGCGGTAGTGCGCACAGACGCGTCTCGCCGCTATCCGGGCCGATTAGTCCGTAGTTTGCGCATGTTTAGACCAGATCCCTACCTTGCTTCATCCCAGCACAGCGACATTGCGGGATTCTCTGGCGACCACCGAGAGACGATCCAGAGTGACTACCCCAGTGTTGTCTGTCTGGCCGACAGTCTTCCACTTTTTTTTCACTTACCACCACAGACTTTCCCTTTGACTTCTTGCCATTTTGGCAGTCTTTTGGTCTCGTTCACCACACTCTTCGACGGATTCCAGTCTCGCCAGGTCTCGCCGAGTCGTTTCGGGTCGTTCCAGGTCATTGGCGCCTGTCACCGTCCGCAGTGGCGCGCCACATCATCACGGCATCCACGTTGTTCGTCGTCCATGCACTGTCACATCTCTGCGTCGCAGCCGACTCTCGTCGTGCCTATCGCCTGCCACCGCGTCTCGCCGCTTGTGTTAGGTCGTTCTCGCCGCTTGTGTTAGGTCGTTCTCGCCCATAGCCACTGCCCATGTCCGCATCGGCCTCCCGTGCCACATCATTGCCGAATCTGTGTCCTCGCCACTGCATCGCTTCACATGCTTGCCCTCAAAACACCGGGTTCTTTTGGTTTGGGGAGATAATGTTTGGATAGGAATCAAATCGGGTCTGGCATGTCGAAAAGATTGAGATAGGTGTGCACCACTCTCTGCCACTGTTATCCCTCGACAACACAGTCATTTTGCACCGGCTGCCTCTCCATCCACGTGCACACCCACACCTACCCATCGACATGCCACATCGTCACCACACCGGACAGCTTGTGTCCGCCCTGCAGCGTACCTTGGTTCGCTGTCATTCCCTTTTGCGTGTCTGGCCGCATATGCACACACCTGTCTTCGCTCATTCCTCGCGTCGACGTGGCGGTGTTTGCGCAGCCTCTGGATTTTCCTTGCCTCCACTTTCCTGATACCATACTCCCCGCACTTTAATATCGCCTTCTTCGTTCTGGCCACCCCCTCGATTCTCCTTGGTTCGCTTTCGGTCAAGACCCCATCGCCGCACCTGTTGCTAGTCCCGTTGCAAGTTCCTGTTCGTCCTGGGCGTGTCTGGCAATTTTCGGATTCTGGGGATTGGGATTTCAATTGGTACTTCGTTATTTTTTGTACTGAATTCTTTAGAGTCGGGGAGGGTGTAATCCCGGCCGGCTTACCACGGACCGATCCACACTTACGTAGGCTAGTTTTACCTTGTCGTCTACCCTCGTGTCCTCTGTAGCTCGCCCTTGCGTCGCTTGTCGTCAAATCATACTGTGGTCTTGTTGACATCGGTGTGATCTTTTCCTCAGTGTTGTCTGTCTGGCCGACAGTCTTCCAGATGGGAGGGAAACAAGGCCATCTTCGCGGGATAGCTCGGGATTTCTTAGCCTAGGTAGATAGAAAACCGGCCATGTGGTGACAGACGACTCCGGTAAGGTCAGGTCGTGATATTGAGGAGAAACAAAAATTAGTTTTCTTCGCCGACTGCTGCAGAGACCGCATTCGACTGCTGAGTTGTATCTGCAACGGCATTTGTGAGGGGTCCTTGGTCCAAGATGACGGGAGCTTTTGCCGCTTTGGATATTTTCATCTTCCATACAAATTATCTTGAAAGATTTAAAGGCCAGAAGTGTTGTCCACGATTTGGTACAGCCATGAAATCATATTTTGTTGCACACATAGATCCATAAAATCTCCTATGCAAGTCTGGCACTTACAGCATTGATGAAACCCGGTCCAATTATTATTAACCATCTTTGATGGTTGATCCTAGTATTTAAACCTTTGATCTTATTTGATCTTCTTTATCTTGTCTTTCACTTACACTACGACAATCTAGGTTACTATTTCTTTCCATGTATTCCTATCTTGTCTTCCACTTGCACTACGACAATCTAGATCACTGTTCCTGTCTTTCTGTCAAAAAAAAAGTGAAAGGACGCTGGCAATGTGTCCTCACTGATTGAGACAGAAAGACAGGAACAGTGATCTAGATTGTCATAGTGTAAGTGAAAGACAAGATAGGAATACATGGAAAGAAATAGTAACCTAGATTGTCGTAATGTAAGTGAAAGACAAGATAAGGAAGAACTTTTTTTGACTAGTACTTGCTAGGAAGAGATTCAACGAAGAATCGCTAGTAGAACTGGGACGGTCAGAGTGATTTTCCGATTCTTGGTCGAGAATCAATCAAGAATCGGGTCAAGGCCGATGAGAATCGTTTCCAGAATCAACCGAGAATCACATCAGAATTGTTGAAAATCACTCACTCTGACTTCCCCTAATGCTATAAGTACCAGACTTACACTATTCATAGTCAGAAAATATAAAGGTGAAGGTCCAGATCCCTCCATCGATCCTCGTTGGGTCAATGACTACAGGGAACTGAACACGAATACGATCCAAGATACCTTTCCTCTGCTAAGAACTGATGATATTCTACTAGATTGTGGTTGAGGAAAAATCTTTGGCAAAATGGATATGACCAACAGTTTCTTCCAGACTCGGGTCAATCCAGATGATGTCCACTTTACTGCAGTTGAACTCCATGGACCATGGGGACTATATGAGTGGCTAGTAATGCCTCAAGGAGGTTGCAATGCTCCCTCAACTGAGATGTGTTACAGAAGCCTTTTGCCGACTCTTTCCCGAGCCTTGATAAGTCGGGACCAGTCGTCAGGTTCTCCGAGTCGGGAAAGGAGTTCCATCTGAGGGGCATTCTTCAAGGAAGCAAATTCTTTGGAAGCCTGCAGCCAGCAGGAAACACTGAGAATGCTGAATCACACCAAGATCAACATGACCACGGTATATTCAGCAGCAAGCGAGCGGGGGAGCCAGCGAGCTACAAGGAAGAGAAGACCACAACGAGGGCTGAAGACAAAGGTACGACTAGTAGTGTATGTAAGCTTGATCGGGCCGATGTAGCCGGCAGGATTACATTCTTCTTGGAAATTGTCGGGAGTAGGCCATGTAAGCAGGCGGTAAAATGCGAAGGAGAGGACAGTCGGGGAATCACAAACCCGGGCGAGCAAGATGGAGGAGACGGGCTCAGGAAACTATTTCTACAAGCGAGAAAGAAAGAAAGTTTGATGCCATCCAATGGGACAAACTTTCAAAAATTGCAAACCAGTTGCAAACCATCTTCCAACATCGAACCGTTTATAGCACCAGAGACACGATCATATTCACAAAATTGCGAGTAAAATCGAACCTATATTTACTGACCCGTTTGTTGGTCATCTTTCAGCTGGAAGAAATAATCCAGCCTGTTGAAAAACTGAGTGATGAGCCGAAAGACATCGGTCTGCAACTTATATCTGCACCCTGGGTCCCTGAGCAAGTATCGCCTGGCTCTTTCGTGACCCACGAAGTGAGCTTCAAGGCATTCCCATCACGGCCGATATCGGCAGCGATGTTGAACCATGTGCGGTAAGTTGTTGCTTCGCATCGCTTCCCGCTTCCGCATTCCTTCCAGGGATTGCCTTGGTTCGGGCCCCAGCCGGTAAACCACTTTGCGATCCTTTCCCGAGCAACAGTGAGGCGATGCCTATCACTGGGGAGGAGCAGGGATCGTCTGGGCGATACCCAAGGATAGAAATCAGGGATATAGGGATTGTCGCTCTCATCGTGTTCGAGGGGGGATCAGAGTAAATGCAGAAAAGCGAGGGGAATGATGCCTGGGACGTCGCATTCACGTGCTAAAAGAATTGACGAGACGGGCTCGGGAAGCCGACGGAGCCCGGGGGAAATGTCCTCGGGATACTCCGGTGTCCATAATTTGTAGTCGGCGCGCCAGCGGGTTTCGTCTTCCTCCTTTGCAAAAGTAGTCCATCCGACTATTGTCGACGCTGAGAGGCAACCAGTTTACAGATCCAATCGACCTGGTATTTTTTGGCCAATTGCGTTGGCCCTAACATTTTCAACGTAAAATCTTCGCCCTCGAGAATCGACGAGATACATCTGTACAAGCACTGATCAGTGAGTGCCGTACCCAGATAAATGACATACGCACTGTGGGTCGTACAGGAGTGTTATGAGCTCCCGTAATGCTTTTGCTTCGTCGGGCATGACAACAAGCGGAACACCATTGTAACGTTCCAGGGATGGAGGCGCCGGCATCGCCAGCATATCACCAAACACAGCCGAGTGCTTGACTAGTATCCCCCTGTGCAGACAAAAATATATGGTGCATCCTTCGCTGGTGTTTGCCGACAACACAAGATTACCGTCGTCAAAATACAACTCGCGATCGTGCTCGGCAACAGAGGCCACATCAAAGGCCTGTCCGGTCTAAGGTAGGGGCTGACAACCTTGAATACGATTCTGAGCAAGGCACTGTAGTGGTCCGACTTCGAGATATAAAGCGTAAGGTTGAACTTTGACTGCTCATGATCGGACCCGGGCCGGTCAAGCGCTTCTGGAATATGTGATTCAACCGTTGTCGACAATATACAGGGGTACTGTGATGATTTTACTCCATCTCCGCATCGTGAGAAAATTGGAAAAAATGAGGGAACTTTTTGAAGAAATCCACCCGCAATACTTGGATTTGGTCTTTGAAGTTTTGCTTGCACTCGGGGCAAGCCCGGATATCGTCTAAAATGAGATGCTTTGCGGCGACCAACCAAGTCATGGATAAAAAGTCAACCCCTTGAGCGATGTTATACCACAGGTGTATATATATAACATCGCAGTGTTTGCCACGCTGGCAGGTTTTGGTCAAATCACCGGTGTGAAGTGTGCCCAACCATTTTTGGATCCTTTGCTGCCCCAAAAACATGCGACGCCAATCCTCAGGGGCCAAAAGGTCTATTTGAGGAACCTTCCACCGAAGGAACTGTTCAGTAGGGTCCAATGGCCATGCAAGTATGTGGTAGAAGGCGAAGGGGAGAATAGATGTGACATCGCATTCACGCGCAAGCAAAATGGATGAAACCGGTTCAGGTAACCTGCGGAGATTGTCCGGCACAGAGGTCGCGTTCTTCAAATAACTGGAAATCTTTTCTTCTTCCTCCGCAACAGCATCCCATTCCTGTAGCGTGGTGGGCCAGCGTTTCTCTAACTGAGAAGCGACCATTTTGGAAATCCATTCGATTTGGTACTTGTTGGCCAATCGGGCCGGGCCCAAAATTCTCAAGGTAAAGTCGTGTCCCTCCAGGATGGTCGAGATGTATCTAGAAAACACGTTGATGAGGAAATCTACTCAGGGATTTATCGTAGATACGCACGGTGGATCGTAAAGCAGAGCGATCAGTTCCCGCAAATCTTTCGCGTCATCGTGCATCTCAACAAGTGGGACGCCGTCATAATCTTCCATGGCAGAGGGCGACGACAAAGTAAACATATCGCGGAAGATGGGCGAGGCCCTCGCGAGCATGCCTTTGTGCAGACGGAAGTATGTTGTGTGCGTATGGGTGCTGTCCTTCGCCGACAGGACGACATTGCCATCCTCGATGTAAAAGTCGGGATCGCGGAGGTTCACTCGAGGTTCGGGCACCTGAGAATCAGATTGTGCCAGCTCCGCCATTTCAAGTAACCGGTAAAATGCGAAAATGCGAGATTGGCGATGCAGCTCACTGTCCAGGAATCTGGACTGTAGTCAGCGGGAGATGCCCAAAACTCGGCAATGTTGAATAAACGCGAAGTTGTGGTTGAGTGCTAAGAACGATCGCTGTGGGCGTATGTTTGGCCTTGCATCCCACGCACAGCCCCGAATTAAACTCTGTCCAGAACCGTCTCGGCGAATCCCAGTCTTATTGCAGCACGGACAGGCGAAATTAATCCGGGGTCTTCCATTAAATTATCGTGGCATCTTGGGCGGCCGTGGTCTAATATCCCTCAGATTTCTCCAAGTTTGCGGTGGGATTTGAAGCTGACGGGCCACGGCGAAGAACGGGCTCCGCACACAATTCTAGCGGTGAAGAATACGCGGCCGTCACTCGAAAAATCCCGCTCTCTGGCTTCTCGCCGTTTCATAGACCGCCGGAACCGTTGTTGAGATGGTTACCGCGACAATTGACACTCGGGACTCCTTAGTGCGTTCGAAGTGGGGTTCGATTTCAGTGGAGCGGGCTTCGCAAATCTTTCTCCCGAGGACTCGAGACCACTGCTGCTCCGACGCGACAGGCGGATTTATACACCAAGACCTGGACGTTTCATCGCTGGACCTCATTTTGGGAAGGCTACGGCGTGGACGGAGTGCGGCACCACATGACGCAGGCGGTACTTCTTCATGTTATCTGTTATTCTTGGAGAGACTCTAAAGTACCACCGTTAATTGGCGTGTATCTTTCGGCGTAAATGAAGGTTGGATTGGCCGCGAAAGAAAAAGAAAAAGCTGAGTACTGGTGCTGGCGAGCTATACTCCGTGGAGATCGCCGAACCGCGGTGCTGCCCTGAAAAGAAGCCGCAGGGAAAGCAGGAATTCGAAGGAACTAAAATTTTGATAGGCTAACTTCCGCCTTTGGACTCAGTACTCAGTCATTAAATTAAACGACTTAAAAGGACTGTATGAGCGCGGCCGCTTTTCCCTTGTCGACTCTAACCCGCCACCATGTCGAGTCCCTCTCCCAGCGTGTACATTACCCGGCTACAGGCGATACCACCCTCTCTTTTCTTCATGGTCCCGGTCGCTACCATCGTCCTCTTCTTCCTAGCAATATCCCACACCGTCGTCCAGCACAGGCACGAACCAGTCTTCATCCACATCCAGCTCCTCGACCGAAGAAACCAACGCGTCGCATGGGCCTTTCCCGTCGTGTTTTCGCTTGCTCTGCTCGCGATCGTCGCAGGCGCATTACTCTTTTTGCGCGGGAGATCCAACGCCTTCTCCCTGGTCGTCGCAGACACGATTGTCACGTCTTTTTTATACGTTGAACGTACGTGTTCAGGTTCTGCGCAATTCATGCCGTCTGTCAACATTTGCTGAATTCCGTTTCGCAGTGAGTCTTTCGGTCATGTATCTCCTCAGCATCGTCGCGGATATGGGCAGCGTTCAGCCTATTTTATTTGTCGTCTATTGCATCACCCTTGCGGCATTCCTAATCTCTGGTCAGTTGCCGCCATCCTTTCTTTCAGCCGTGCACCTTATTTTTCTCTTTAGCTACTCTCGTCTCCGTACTGAGCACGTTCAAGCCGATGCCGCCACTCCTGGCTCCCATCTTATATCTCGCAATGTCCGTGCTCACCATGCCGGTCATCACTTTTAGCTTCCTTTCGACCGTGAGCCCTGAAGCAACTTTGGCACCGCAAATAACCTTGGCATCGACATGTTCGTATCCGACGTACGCGTCGGAAAAGCCAGGAATACTCGACGACGTTCCTTCGAGCCTCGAAATGTCACACACAGGCCTGCCAGCAAACAACAACACGACCCGCAACATCCCTGTATACCTCCTTTGCGGGCAGATATCGGCCGTCATCCACTTTGCGTTCACCATCGGCATCTGCATCCTCCTCCCCGATCAATCCTCACCTCCTCCGTCTACGTTAACTATCGAGGAGGTGGTAGCGGGCGTATGGGCAGAAGCTCTCGTATTCAGAATCGTTCAGACAGCCTTTCTGGTCTTTTGGATAATATGCACCATGTCCGCTTTCCTTCGTACGTGCTCCCGCTCTCTTTACCTCGTCTCGTCATGGTCAGTTAAACTAACATACCTAAAGAACTTTTTTCGCGCGTAAACCGTCGTCCGCCGGTGCGTTCCTCAACTCTCACCGCCGCATCGGACGCCACGGCCTTTACAGCCATTCCGTCGCGCTCGCACCGACCCAACTCCAAATCGCGCTCCTCGTCTTTCTCCTCCCCGCGCCCGCGGCGACAACCCATCGGATCGCGCGAAATCCCGCGTCGCCCAAGCCCGCCAGGCGAGGACTTCCAGAACCTGCACGACCCGTTCGCCTCCGCGCGCACGAGCCGCACCGCCGTCCCGCAATCGCCCACCGCTCTCACTGCCGAGGGACGCCCGACGCGGATGAGCGCGTGGGGCACGCTCCCAACGCCGATCATCCCCCCGCGCCCGCCGCCAAACGTGCTCGTGATCAACCCGCCTGCCCGACGCCTCCCCTCGCTGCGCAACCTGCGCCTCGCCTCGCGTGTGTCGGCCGTACCCTCCGTAGACAGCTTCGTGCACGTCGGTTCTCCAGGCGCGGGAAGCGGCGCTGCCTCACTAGCACGAAGCAAGTCGTTCTTTAGCTACACGACGCCGTCGGCATACAGCCAGGAGGACGGGTTCGACGACACGACATTTGATGCGGAGGAAGCGCTGCTCGCACAGCAGTTACTCCGACGGCTTGACGCAGCAGGCGGGGCAGCGGGGGGCTGGGGCAGCTCATTGAAGCAGCTCGCGCGAAACGGAAGCACGTCCAGTCGGCGGCGCTTATGACGCCGTGGTCACTCTTTCGTTCGCTGATTTCGCTTTCCGCTGTATGCACTTGAACATTGCTGTGTCGTTTACGCCCAAACCAACTGGAAATTAACTACTGTACATAATGGAAATGCCGTGTAAAGTAGCAAAGAATCGAAGGAATTTTGAAGAAAGAATGTAGAAGCGTGAGCGCACCGATGATACTGCCGCGCGGAGCGGATAGCCTACTTAGTTTGAGTTCATACATATTCCGACTAAGGGCGTAGACGCGGAAAGGTAGGATAACATAGGACGGCAGTCAATCCGCGGTCCAATAGCCGTGAGCGCCAGTCCCTCTGCGGCGAAGTTGTCGAGCCTCGCTGTGCAGGATGGCGCGTGACGACAGCATCATCCGCAACGCGCCATCGAGAAGCGATCATGTCAAAAAACGCAGGGGCGGACTCGAGTGCGTGCCGCGCATCGGGTGTCGAAGCTACCGTGACGGAGGCGCGAAGAGAGCGGCAGCGCGCCGTCGGTCACATATGTTGAAGAACACCGCGCTGAACGGGCTCTGGTGCCCAGTCTGGAACGTCTTGAGGGCGGGGCAATGGGCAAGGCTAGCGATAATAATGTCCTCGTCGATTTCATGCAAAAGGACCGTGATCTTGAGTTTGGTGATGCGAGGCGAGCACGCAAGGAAGGAGGAAAGCTGGGTTTGGAAAGACGAGTGATCGGACTGTAGGAGCTGGGGAAGAGATTGAATATCGACTTTGTCAAGGGCCGGGCAGGAGAACTTTGAGAGGAGAGTCGCAATTCTGGAAGGGGGCTTTCAAAGTCCGCCGCGCACGAATTCTGGGGGTGATACTTCAGTAGCCCACATCTCTTTCAAATGAACGAGGTTGCGCAGAGGCATCATGTCAGGGAAATCGGGGGCATGTTTTGCGCTACCAAGTAGAGCTTTGTGAGATTGGACGCGGCATGGCACTCCAGCAGGCACGAAGAAGAAAATCGCAGTTCGAGTTTGATCCAAGTTTAACATGGTTGTGTGTTTCTCTCACCGAGAATAGTGGCAGTCAAGGTACACACTTCGGGCGCGCTTCAGCCAACGCTTCGAGCTCGAGGGTGCTTCAAGAATGATTGAAAAGTGGGAAAAGCGTCGAGGTGCTTCAGCTCTGTGATGTCCATCAGTGATGCGTGATGTTTCATCAGAATGGCTCGTCGACCGGCCCGGACACTAGTTCCGCCCTCTTGGTGGTCATGTTGAATAAATTATGGTTCGACTCTGCTAACCGGAGTATTTCTCGATGGCTTCAACCAAGACGGACCATTGGCGGCTGAAGTTAGGACCCGGTGGCAGCCATAGCTGGGTGTATCTTGCCGACGAAGAGTGCGCACAGTCACGCACACTGGCCGCAATCTGACATTGATCGTTATTGGCTCGGAATCCTCGTAAGTCGTCGCGTCGCGCGATTTCTCTCCATTGCTAAATCCGTACGGGTGTAGAATTTACCTGCATTACCAACACCGAGCCATGCCCTCGACGCTGCACGCAACGGTTTTACTTTCCTAAGAAATCTGCAAGCTCCCGATGGCAACCCGATGGCCATTTCGCGGGCGAATATGGGGGACCTATGTTCCTGCTACCTGGCGTGGTTATTGGCTCCTACATTACTGGCGCGCCCTTCACAACAGAACAGCGTCTCGAGATGATCCGCTATTTATTAAACACCGCCCATCCCTCCGGATGGTTGGGGAATGTAAGATTCAAAATTTTGGCTGGCCTTGCGTTTATTCACTGTGGCCAAGCCACGTCGGAGGAGTAACTACCTGTCTTGGAACCGTCCTCAATTATGCTTCCCTACGCTTACTGGGTGTGGATGCTGAGCACCCTGCAGCCGTCAAAGCTAGAACCACGCTGTTGAAGTTGGGTACGCGTTTTTCTTTCTTCCTTCGACCGACGTTCTCAACATTTTCATAGGTGGTACCGCGGCCGCGCCTTCGTGGGGCAAGTTTTGGATGACCGTACTCGGATGTTATGAATGGGAAGGCGTCAACCCGATTAAGAGTTTTTAATTCCAACGCGTATTCGACATCGACTAAACAACTCATGGGGCAGGCTCCTGCCGAGCTGGTTACCCTTCCATCCTGGACGCTGGTGGATTCACACTCGCGTGGTATTTCTGCCTATGAGTTATCTTTACCGAGTGCGGTTTCAAGCTGCAGAGACACCGCTCACTCTTGCCCTTCGTAAGGTAGAGTTCAATAGCTTTGCTTTAGCCGCTCTTGACGCGACCCCAATCTAGGAAATGTACAAGACGCCCTACGATTCGATCGATTGGCCCGCACAATGCAATAATATCGCAGAGGGTGACATCTACGCGCCGCACAGTCGTCTCATGGATTCCATGAACCTCTTCATGAAGGGCACCATCGAGGCCTGTCCTTTCCCGCCTCTGCAGCGGCGCGCCGTCGACCATGTTTATGAACTAATCTGCATGGAAGACGAGAACACCGTGTGTTTGTTTCACTTCATGAAAGCAGTACTCTGATATTTTTCCCCCAGAATTTCCAAGATCTTGCACCCGTTTCCAAGATGATGAACATGATTTGCCGCATGCATAGGGATGGACGCGACAGCGAGGCCGTTGCGCGGCACGCCGCTGCACGGGCCGACGTGATGTGGCTCACGCGCGATGGGATGCTTGTAACGGGGACCAACGGCAGCCAGTTATGGGACACGGCGTTCGTTGCCCAGGCTTTAATCGAGACCGGCCTCGTCGACACGGATGAAAACAAGGCGTCGGCACTAAAAATGTTGGAATGGATAGATGAGGCGCAAATTCGAGAGAATCCTAAACATCACCATACGGCGTATCGGCAAGCTTCGAAGGGTGCTTGGTAAATTACCATTCTCTTCTGACGGCGTCCAACCCATCTAAAACATTTCTTCTAGGGCCTTCAGCACGAAGGAACAGGGGTACACCCTCACAGATTGCACTTCGGAGGCTCTGAAAGCCGTTCTCTTTCTCCAAAACCGATGGCAGTAAGCGACCATTCATCTTTCCTTTTGTTGCGCTTCATTTTTGTGCAGTGACTCTCCCAAACTGATTTCCGACGCCCGTATATTCGATGCCGTGAACCTCTTACTGTCCATGCAATGCAGCGACGGTGGGTTTGGAGCCTACGAGTTGACTCGGGCGCCCAAGTTCCTAGAGTCTCTGAACTCCGCTGAAGTATTCGGTTAGTCGCTTTCGTGCTACTTTGAAATCGCACACTAAAAAGGAATAGGCGACACAATGACGGAACACACCTCCGTGATCACTGCGTTGCGGATATTCCAACAATACTATGCCGACTATCGGAAGAAGGATATCGAGTATGTCCGGGAAGCATACGTCTGTCCTTCGATTCTCATCCGCTTCATG
This sequence comes from Mycena alexandri, assembly GCA_029233265.1. Classification (NCBI taxonomy): domain Eukaryota; kingdom Fungi; phylum Basidiomycota; class Agaricomycetes; order Agaricales; family Mycenaceae; genus Mycena; species Mycena alexandri. The sequence continues at coordinate 1,157,530 of JARJCM010000004.1, forward strand.
TAGTCGGACGGTTGCGCGAGCGATCAAGTACCTTCACGGCCAGCAACGCGCAGACGGGTCCTGGTACGGCACATGGGGAATCTGCTTCACATATGCCACGATGTTCGCGCTTGAAAGTCTAGGACTCGCTGGGGAAACGTATGCGAATAGCAAACGCGTTAAACGGGCATGCGAGTTCTTGTTGAGTAAACAAATGTCGGACGGCGGATGGGGTGAGAGCTGGAAGGTTTGTGACGTGATTTCTTCAATACACCAGCGCTCATTTCTCATGGGTAGTCATGCGAGGAGGAGACGTATGTTCAGCACGAAGAATCGCAAGTGGTCCAGACGAGTTGGGCGGCTATGGCGCTCATGTATGCGCGGTATCCCGACACCACCCCAATCAAACGTGCCGTGACTCTCGTGCGCTCACGCCAGCTGCCCGTAAGTTCCTTGCACCCACCATTTGCTCGACTAACCGTCTGCGAAGGATGGTCAATGGCCACAAGAGGCGGTGGAAGGTATTTTCAACAAAACATGCACGATCGTTTATCCCAACTCCAAGTTGATATTCACGGTATGGATGCTGGGGTTGGCCCACAAGTATATAGAGGGCAAGGAAGGTTGAATGAGGCCTGTAGACCGAGTAAATAAATTTACGGAGAAAATATTCATTTATCGTGGGAACGTTTAGGGTTGGGGTTACAATCGAGTCAAAGCGACAAAGAGCCTTTGAAAGCGCGCTCGGAAAGCCCTTGAACGACCTTGACCGGGCCATGTCGCCGTCTACGACAGAGGAGGTTCTGCTGAGCCCCCCGCCGATTACCGCTGGTGGCACATACACGATTCAAGTCGGTTCCCATCTATGTCTGCACCGCTGATTCTAATGGCCAGTTAGACGGTTAGCGTGGGTTGCAAAATCTATATCCGACGACCAGGACCCGATGGACAGACCGAGGAGCGGCTGGCCGAAATTCTGTCCATCCGCGACAAGCCAGTTAATGCGTACACCCAACGTAACAAGGACATCAAACAGGAGGACTCAGACGGCTCTAACCCAGCGGACAAGTGGGAGTACTTTGTTCACTGGGACACATTCAACAAGCGGCTGGATGACTGGGTCCCTGGCTCTCGTCTTATTCTCTCGCGCGACCTTGAGTGGCCACGTCCAAAAGCTTCCCCGGTCAAGAAGGTTACTCCTGCGGCCAAGAAAGCCCCGGGCAAGGCTCCTCGCCCCACCTCGCAGAACCTGCTCAAGAAGGCAACCTCAAATGCTGCCTTTGCCGCGTCACCGGCCCTTCCGGCGACGCCGTCCGCCTTTGGCGGGTTCTCCGCGTCCCCCTCACCGGGCCCTTCAACGCTAAAGCGAAAGCTGCCCCACGACGAAGAGGAAGAGGAGGAAGAGGAGGAGCCGGAGGATGAGGACGCCGACGCCGAGGGCGAGATGGACGTCGACGGCGAAGGCGAGACGGAGACCTTCGATCTGAGCCTGACAGAACCCGCCGCCGAGACCGAAGTCCCTCCCCCTCCCCTCTCCGCGTTCAGCAAAGAGCAGGAAATCGAGAAACTGCGCACCTCGGGGTCGATGACGCAGTCCATCTCTGAAATCGCTCGGGTCAAGAACCTAAATCGTCTCCAGATTGGGAAACACGAGGTCGACGCTTGGTATTTCTCGCCGTATCCCAAGGAGTACGCCCACCTCCCCATCCTGTATATTTGCGAATTCTGCCTGTCCTTCTTTCCCTCTCCAATGATGCTTTCTCGACATCGCCTCCGATGTAATATTCTGCACCCTCCGGGGAACGAAATCTATCGCTCTGAAGATATCTCTTTCTACGAAATCGACGGCAAGCGCCAATTAACTTGGTGTAGAAATTTGAGTCTGTTATCTAAATGTTTCCTGGACCAGTGAGTTTGCTTCTTACCCTTCACATGCTCAGCGCTAACACGCCGCTGTTCAGCAAAACTCTGTATTACGATGTAACTCCATTTATGTATTATGTTATGGTCGGTCTCTTTGCTATTTTTTCGGCTTCTATTCACTTTTCGCCAGGCCCAACGGGATTCGACTGGATGCCATGTAATAGGCTACTTCTCGAAGGAGAAAGAGTCCGCGGAGAACTACAACGTCGCCTGCATCCTCACCCTCCCCCAGCACCAGCGATTTGGCTACGGCAAACTCCTGATCGAATTCTCGTACGAGCTCAGCAAGAAGGAGGGTAAACTCGGCAGTCCAGAGAAGCCGCTCAGTGATCTCGGGCTGCTGGGATACCGGTCCTACTGGGCGGACACGATCCTCGAGCTGCTGATGAGTTCGGGCGAAGAGATGAGCATCGATGATATCGCGCAGAAAACATCTATCACCCACGCTGATGTCACCAACACGTATGTCTTCCAATTGGCGGCGGGATCCATACTTACCACGCCTGTAGATGCGCGACGCTGGGTCTTTTCAAGCACTACAAAGGGTCGCACATCATTTGCCTGAATAACGCCGTCCTCGAGCGAATCGAGAAGTCGCGCAACAAGCGCAAGCGACGGATTAACCCAGAGCATCTGCGGTGGAAACCGCCAGTCTTCACGCGGGATCAGCTACGGTTTGGATTTTAGTAGTTATTGCAGAGATCATATGTTATTACAGCGAGTAAACACAGCGGTTTTCGTCTCTCATCTACATACTTACACTTGGCTCTAAGTATCTTGATCTATTCCTTGGCGGTTGTTGTGGCCCTCTTTTTCCGGAAGGTGATTCCCTCGTCCACGTCTGTCATCCTCCACTCGTCCGGCAATCCCTTGCGGGTAATCGTGGGAGACGGAGGTCTCGAAGCAGCAGGGGAGAAGACACCGACGCCGGACAATTTTAAGCTATTCTCCTCTGACGTGAAGTAGGCGTGGGGATGGGAAGAAGAGGAAGGCGAGGTGAATATGGCAAGCGGTGGGAGGGTGTCAGTGCTGGACAGCATTCGTTCGCTGCCGCTGGTGGAGTCGAGAAGGGTTTCCGAGTCGTCCGTGTTCGCAAGCGACGTGGAAGAGGGGGAGGGCGTGCTGGGGTCGACGACGCGGACGAGGGGGATTTTGTTGTGGATGGTCTCCTTATCGCTCGTGGACGCTTTGACATCGTCGATTATGCCCAAGGTGCGCGCGATGCCATAGGAGGCGAGGTCCTGCGGTTGTTATTAAATGGGTAAATGCGAATAACCTACGCCGTGGGCCCATTTTCCACGCACCAGAAGAGTGAGGATAACGACGGGCATAATGAACAAGATTGCAAGAACACGGCAACCATATGCAATTCGGGAGATCCAAGAGTGGGGGTGGTCGGTCCAATTCCACAAATGGTCGACGTATAGGTTCCACAGCACTCGAGGCAGCGCTGAGATGTTGAACGAGGACGAGGAGAGGTCCATCGTCGTGAGCGTTGCAGTTACAGTAAGGTAATATTCGGATTCACGCTTACGGCATAGATATCCCACCAGAAAACACATGTCAACAATTGCGAGGAAATCCTGAGAAGTCAAAAAAAAAATCATTACAGTCTATACCAGTCTAATAACAACAACGCCGTCTCATTTCCATCCAGGTATTCATACACAATAGGTAGTAGCGGATATAGCGGGCGAAAAAACACAGCAGGACCAAAGTCACCAGCCCAGAACATAAAGTACGAACGACGGATGGGTATCGCAGAGGAGTGAACGAGAGCGGAGAGCAGGCAGGCAGGCAGGCAATCAATCATCACGGGTAGTACACATTCGACGGGAACACCACCCCATCCGAGCGAATCAATATGAGCGGCCGGCGCTTCTGTGATTGCGAGTCGGGCGGGAGGCATCCCAGCACCTCGTTACACCGCACCTCGACGAACGGCGACGGCTCCGCGCCAAAGAATACAGACACGGGGTCCGTCTTGGAGAAGTTCTCGCCGTAGACGGTGAGCATCTTGGACGCGTGCGGGTTGGGCTTGGAGAGCACGGAGCGCGCGGCTTGGGCGTGGTGTTTGGGCGCTTCGGCGGCGCGGTCGGGGGGAAGGTACTTGACGAGCCCGGGGAAGGGCGTGACAGGTTTTGAGGGGACGGGGAAGGATCCCTGAGCGTGCTGGTTGTCGAAGAGCACGGGCGGGATGTAAAAGTTATACCGAACTTGGTCTAATGGCCGACGTTGAGAAGAAAAAAACAGGCAGGGGATGAATGAAAACACGCACCGGTACCAACGATCGTCCACACGCTCGTCTCACCAATATCCACTTGCCAAAGCGCACCCGAAGCAACACCCGAGTCGCTCCCCGACCCGCGCCGCGTCGAGGTTACCGACCCCGCCGAACTCGGTCTCCTCCGCCCCTTGGCCCCAGGCTTCGCAATTCCCCCGGTCAACCCGCCGGCACTCGTCGACCCCCGCTTCTTCCTCACCCTTCCCCCATCGTTCGACAAAAAGTCCGGCGACGCAGACGGCGACGTCGGCGCGCTACCCGAGGGGTGGAAGTACTCGCCCCCTGCCGACGGCCCCGACGTGCTTGACATCGGCGACCCCGGCATGGTAGGCGAGTTGGAGCCCCCGCCCTGCGCGACACCGTTCCACTGCCTCCCGTCAATAGGCCGGTACGTGTTCACCTTCTCGCCCATGCAGGAGAGGAAGGCGCCCGACACGCCCGGGGTGCCGGGCTCGGGCATCGCGCGCGCGCCGTCGTACACCTCAAACGCAATTTTGTGCAGTTGCGAGACGGGGTCGCCGCACACCTCCGCGGGCGCGCAGTAGTGGTCCGCGACGCCCTTGGCGCCCTCCTGCAGTCCGCCGCCGACGACGGTGGTTTGGTGGTCGACCTTGCGGATGATGAGGACGGGGCTGACGACGCCCGAGGTGAGGCATTGCAGGACGACGGTCTGGTTGTAGTAGATGGGGATCTGCGACCCGTTGTTGGAGAACGGGATCGCGTTGGGCGGGGGTGAGGGATAGTCGGGCTGGGGAGGCGGCGGTGGAGGCGCGTCGATTCCGCCCGCGGGCTTGTTCACATCGACGATATACATCACAAAGGGATCTGGGGAAGATTATCAGAATTAATTTATCCAAGCGAGGTGGGAACGAAAACTAACCCCAACTAGCAGTCCGAGCGATGAAAGAGGGAGTAGTGGACCGAGTGCGCTGGTCCAGCCCCATCAGGGGAGCGCCATCCGAGCCCTTGAAGGACGAGCCCGACCCAGAAACACAGAGGTACTTTGTCGACACCGTCTGCGATCGCAGCCGATGGAACAATGAGATAGTCGAGCCGTGATTAATACAGACTATTCCCACCAGATTCAGTATTTGACAGCGGAATCAAATTTTGGCTAAGAAAAAAAAACTCACGTTCTAGATTCTTGGCGCTCTGCCGCTTTTTGCTAGGCTTGCTGATGACTTTGATGGGACGGCTCGGGAACGTTCCAATAACGCGCTCAGGCTCGTCGTCCGTTGCCGGGGCGGTGATTTTGACCAGCGCCTCGACTTTTTTCTTCTTCTCGTCCACGTCGGAGATGAAGAGCTGTTTCCCGACGCAGCGGCCAGTGTAGGTCGTTCCGGTGGGCGGGTCGCTCACATCAAAGGATTTGCCGGACGACCCTGTCCATTCGATGGAGCCTTCCTGTGGTGTGGGCTCGCCAGAAATGGAGATGACCACGCGCGGAGGGCAGAGCTTGGGCTCGTCGCCGCGACGGGTGACCTCTGTCCACCAGGAGTTGCCAATCATGATGGCAGTGGGCGGGGGGCAAAGGAAGCTAAATTTGGGGGCTCAGTTGAGACGAGGAAACGCTGAGATGGAGACCGACCGTTTTTCGGTCCCGTATGATTTTTGAGCGACCTTGCTCGACATGACAATCACGGTGCGCTCTCCAAACGCGAGACGGTTGGGAGTCCGGATGTACTGTTCGAGATACGGCCTTTTGGCGAGTTAGCCGAGTTTCGAGGTAGGAAACAAAGAAAAAACCTACCGGATGTAGGTATGCAAGTCGGTGGAGCTGCCCATGGAGCGGGGCTCGAGGTTCATTCCACGCAGGGTATCGTCGACGCTGGCAACACCGCGCCCGTTGCCCATCTCCATGTCGTAGTGCGGCATCCCCTCCGAGTACGAGTCGTGCCGGTAGCCGTGAGTCGCGTTCGGGGCGACGCTCCGCAACATATCGGAGCCATGGCCGTGAGGGCCGGGAGGAGGATGACTCGAGTGGCCGAAGCGGTTGTCGGGAGGGAAACGCGGAGGAAGACGGTCGGGGAACTGCGAGATCGAGTTACCCGGCTGGAAGGGCGGGTTGATTGTGTAGTCCTCATTAAAGTCGTTTGGGTAACTGCGACGCTCGGGAGCGAGGTCTGTGTAGTTGGGGGGGTATTCCTTTGCAAAAGGCGAAGGGTGGTGGATACCGGCGACAGAGTCAGTTGGGGTCAAAGGGGAAACCTTGCCGCCACTGTTATACGAGATATCGCCATAGTTTGACGGGTAGGACGCGTCGGGGAAAGTGGAATGGGAGTACATGCCGTCATTAGGCAGCCCGTAGCGCGGGGGCCCGAGAGAAGACCCAGAAGCCGCGTTTGGACGGTAGGCAGAGCCAAAAGCATGGGCTGGAGCTGGTTCTTGGGATTCAAAGGGGTGGTGCTGCTGGGGCCCGTCTGGGTAGTCGTCCTGGGGATACATGGGGTGGTTGTGGTGGGGAAAGTCGAGGGACATTTTGCGGTCGCGGGGCGGGGGATTGGAGGGGGGGTTGAGGATATCTGCGAGATCCCAGCGGCTTATGTCTGAGGGGGAGCGGACAGAGGCAGGGTTCATCGAGAACTGAACAGAAGAACACAGAGACACTCTCCGTCCTTTTTATAACTCTCAACGCCGCATTCCGGCATCCTTACATCCAAACAAATAATGCCCGCGGATTCCACTTTTGCTAGTCTCCTCGACATCATCCTCTGCTCCAGTATAGTTCTGCGCCAGCCTATCGGTGCCCTGGCTATTCAATATCCTACCGTTCCGAGTAATGCCCTCCTCCCGACTCTCAGGGCACAGCTCGCCATCCAGGTTGCCGTGTCGGCGGATATAGATCCTGATCTCTGCAACCGATATGTTATCGGCATCTCCCGCATCTCTTCCTCTTCCTCTCAACACTTGGCGTTCCGTCTGCCGTTTGCATGTCGCCAACATCCCCCACAACTCTCCCTCCCACCTCCTTCACCTTCCCAGCAACTTGTCTGCCCTTGGTGAATGTAGCAATATTTTCAACCACCCTTCCCGCCCCACCCCAGCCCCAGTCAGCGGAAGCATTCCTCGACTCGGCTCTATTATATTTTACGTCACTCGTCGCCTGATATACTTAGGCACGAACAGACTCGGCCTTCCTCCCGCGAACCAACAAGAAAGAACTGTCAACGGGCGCCTTCTCTCAATCACATCCCCGCTGGGTCTTTGCTGCTCAATCCGGTCTGTTGGCGGCCACCGAGAACCCCATTTCTTCAAGTGACGCAATGCTATCATCTCCACATGGCTTTTGTCTCATTCTATTCTATCGACCATCTACTTCCAAGTCCCCGTCGTCTTATTTTTGATCTAGTCCGTCCGTGTCCTTTTCGGAGCGAGATATCTTCTCTTGCTCGGGCTCAAGATTGACGGTGCACAACGCAAATCCCGTCGATTGTCGATTTACAGCGATTTACACTAACCTACACTCGGGGAGATCGCCGTTCGCCACGCTGTTTCATCTCTGCAGAAGATCGCCTCATTTCAAACGACTGTATCAAGAGAGTCTACGTAGAATTCGATTCACCCTCTTGCCCTTTCAAGCGACTTCCGAGCTCTTCCGAATCCCTGCATAAAGCGGTCGTGCTCGATCGGGCAAGACCTCCCTTGCGTAAGATGGATGGAGAACGGAGGAGGGGGCTACAACCGACCAACAAATCGAATATACGGAATGGAACGATCAGGATCCTCATCATTGATTCGAGTGTCGACAATTTGGGTATGACGGACCGTCGGCATTCCGTGCGCAGCAGGTGAGGCTGTACAAAGTCGCGTTTTGGTCTCCGTATACGCGTCTATACTAGAGTGCGGCGACCCGAGGCCATATGGTATGTACTGGGATGCGTGCATCATGAGCTTGTTTAAATGATAACAGCCTCCCCCCTTCTTATCGAAGTCGATAGATCCCTGCGGAGAACATTCATTGGCCACAAGAAAGTAGCGCCTAAAGCCTTCCTCCAATTGTATGTCGTCGGCCTTTTTATAAGTTGCGATTCAATTCCTACATTATTACATACCTTCACCTTAATTTATTTTTAAAGTCGACCCTACACACATAGGAATCTCTGATTCTCTGCCGGAATAGTTACAGGGAGCAGTACTGGCCATGACAGGCAGTTTTACTACCACCGCGTCGCCTCGCGTCGCCTGGTCTCATCTCAAATGCATTCTTCAAGTCGAAAGTCGTCCGAGCAAACCGCATTTCTCTCCCCAATATCCACTTGAACGGGCTGCAAAGGTGACAGCCAGACAGACACTCCCGCAAATTAGAAACGCACCAATGTGATCAGATTATCGCGGTGCAAAAATGCGACGCCTCGCCTCGATTAAATATACATATATGTCATATATATATCTTTCGCGATGATTACCACGCTCTAAGTACCACGTTCGCGTATGGACGCTTAAGGGTGCCGGCGGTAAGATTCAATTGCCATGGTCGGCGCGACTCGGGCGGAGCTGGGGACAGTTACTTGGCGCGACTCGGAAACTGCTCGGAATCAGTGGTCCGCGGCAGAACAACAGACCAGAACAGGACTGGCGCGATGTCGACATGATGTTTGGCGGGGTGAGGCGGCGGGAATACTACTAGTAGTGGGTGGGGGAGGAGGTGGTATCGTGCTGAAGGGAGGGTAGTAAATAATCCTTTGAACCTTCGGGCCTGCCTCTATCTTGAACGTTCGAAAGTTGGCGCCGGTTCTGGATCTTGTCTGCCTCGGAGATTGGGCTCGGAGACTAGCTAAAGACGAACGGACCGCGTCTATGGCGCGGCCCGGGGGAGCCGGGGATATGTCGGAGCGCCGGTCCCTGCCGCAATGCATGGAGGAGAAGCTCGTTTGAACCTACCCATCAGTTTTCGCGAAAGAGAAAAGAAAAAATCCAACCCCAAGTGCGATTCGGTCAGGCCAAACCGTCGTTTAAGCATAGGATTCTGAGTTGAGCCGGAGGCCAAAATTGCCGGCAAATCGTTGGGATTTGCATCAAGGATCTTGTGGATCTCAGTGCCCCAGATGGTCAGACGAGCAACACCAAGATGCGATTGGCGACTGACTCTTTGGATCCACGGGGAAAAACGGCGCATCAGAGGGGCGCCCTTAATTATTCTTACGCGACCTTACGCGCGACTAGGTTGAAACGCGCGCCGACGCGACGCGATTAGGCTGAAACGACCAACGCGACGCGACAACAGCTGCGGAGGCGTACGTAACGATTCGAACGAAATCACAAGCCTGCGGCCCGCGCGCGACCGAGGCGGACTTTTGGTGGCAAGCGGATTGGACCTACAGCGACCCACAGGAGCAGTAAATGAAGCAAATGAAAGGTTGACTGGCGGTGGGGCTACATCGATAGCATTTGCTCGAGGCTCACCAAAGGCTCACCCCCAATTTGATGTATTGGGGACGGGGTTGCTTATCGTCGGCCGAAGCTGAAACCGATGCGATTGCAATTGGAAATGCAGTTGAAAAAAAATGAAAAAAAAGAGACGCCCGTCAGGGACGCAGAGAAATGAAAGGGTAGCGGTGAGCGGCATTCGGGATTGGAGCACGGAGCGGGGATAGCGGAAAGGTGAACGGGGATGAAAGCGCAGTCGGGGTTGAACTTGTTGGGGTTTGTTGAGCAGCAGCGTGAATATTCCTAATCTGAACGAGTCGACGCCACTTTCGTCACTCACGCCTGCAGCGAGCGTCTTCTGCACAGCCAGCCGGCCATCCATACCCTCGTGTACTACTAGGGCTGTCACTCTCTTTGTGCCCTCATGTCGGGCTCGTCGTACCGTCTCGAGACCCCGCGCGCTCGCCCCCCGCCGTTACAGGTCGACAAATCCTCGTCCTACAACTCCTCCGCGTCCATCCTGGGCAGCAGCCAGCACCATTCCGAACCTCTGCTGTATAATCTCCCCACAGCGCATTCCATGTCACCCCCCGCAAGTCCCCGATCGAGAGCAGCTAGTCCGAGATCTCCAAGATCCAGGCTCACGTCCCCGACGTCTCCTACATTCGCTCGCTCGCGGACACCCGTCAATGGTCGACCGACGCCCTCACCCAGCGGTCGGAATCGCTCCGCCACGCCCCTGGGGGTCGCACCAAGTGAACTCGATCAGTTTGCAGAGTATTGTCGCGCTTGGTGCGCAACTTGCTGCTTTCAAGAAAATTCCATCCCAATCTCATTCATTGTATCCTACTAGGTATTTCAACCAGGACGACAACTCGGGCCGTCTGATGACGCAGACACTCGCGAACCTGCCGTCCTCGCAGCGGGCGCCGTATTCACGACTACAGGCCTCCATCCGATCCGCGTACCACCGCTCGGTCAACGCGCGGCGCACGGCCGAGTTTCGCGCCCACCTGAGCGCGACCCAGCCTGGGGGCTCCCTCATGCCGCACGCCCGCGCCAACCCGCAGGGAAACGTGGCGAGGAAGGGTGCGTGACGTGCCAATTCCTTATCATCCCAATCTTACACACCCTCCTAGAACGCTACGAACGATTCGAACGATTCGTTCGGTCATGGTGCACCATGGGGATGCCCGGACCACAGCCTTTCTTCCAGACACGTACGTGAATAATCGTAATAAGATTCGATTATTAAACATGTTCTTCTTCTCGCGTGTAGTATGGGCTATTATGCGGCTGCAGATTGTACCGGAGGGCATTGGAGGCGCGGGGCGGAATAAGATTCAGTGGGAGTTTGACGACGCAGGTTGGGCCAGGCCATGACTGACCATAAACATTTGACTAACCAAAATCACAGTTCTTAGGGAGACCGGGTAGGTCGGGCCGATTGAGTCAGCACTATTGACTCATCATCTTCTATTTTTAGCGGCAAGGATTTCATGGTCGAGGCTATCGACATTCTGAAAGGCGTCCTCGCGTTCGAAGAGACGCCATCGAACAAACGCGCGTCAAACATGGTCAACAACTTTCCCGACGCGTCGGCCACCGTACATTCGCGGTCAAAGTCCCAGCCGTTAACGTCTTCCGCGGTGTCAACGACACAACCGAAACGCGCGCGCGCGCCCAGTGACCCGTTCCTGGATACACCAGCTCCATCAGGATCGTCCCTCTCGTCCTCCCCTTCGTCCGGTACCTCGGCGTTGCTGATCACACCCCCGGCGGAGGAGACTCCAATACCACTACCACCCCCATCATCCACCGCGGCATTCTACGCCGACGACCCCGAGAACGCATTCGACGAAGACGAGGAGTTTCTCCGAATATGGACCTCGCCGGACCTGCCCAACCCCGAGTTCATCGACCTCCTGCGGGTCTTTCCGGGCTTCATCACGCGACGCGCGTTACCCCGCTTTCCCGTCGTATCAGCTCCGAAAGATATTGAGGAGGGTTTCGACGTGGGTGGAGAGGGTAAGGTGTTGCGTTTTGGGACAGGCACCATGTGGGTGAGCTCCATACCGCGGGGGGATGACTGGGAGGGCGGTTGGTGGGCGAGGTTCTGCTTGTGGTGGAAACAGGTGTTCTGCTAGAAGCGACCATCTTGGTTCTTCCTCTGCTGAACGTTGACCGTTTGTATTCGACGATCTGTTTGAACCGTTTGCATTCCCTCATATAGGTTCAACCCTCATTACTTATGGCATTCATTGGTCGGACATTCAGTTTGCTGGATACATCGTACGCGACCAATAACATACATTCACTCACGAGCCTCGGACTCGCACCACATTACATTTGTACTCCTACTTATCCTGACGTCCATCCCAGATGAAACATTCGCACTCATTCCCCTGTTATTCCGTTGTGAATCCCGCACGCTGACCACGTTTGTACATGGCAACGCTTATTTCCAGCGGCGTCGTGGGTCTGCCGATATTCTGCTTCATCGCTTCCACCATCTCACACCAGGCTAAAATCCTATCACCACTCGTCGGATCCGTCGGTCATTTCCAAACCAGCTCTCCGTCTATGGGCTCCGCGTCTCTGGATTGGCAATTCGATCTCCCTGGGTGTGGTGTTCCTTCGGACGGAAGACCCTCCTTCACCCGTGGCGGGCACACCAGCCCAGCCATTCCACAAATTTAATTTAGACTACGCTCCGCTGTCCTGGGACGGACGGTGATCAGCCCCGCAGATCAATCCCCGCATTAAAGCCTTGAAGGGATGCGTCATTTAGGTGTTTTTTTAGGTGTCTTTAGACTCTCTCCCTTTCCCTCGAACACGGTCATCCTCTCCTCCCAGACGCGGGGTCGCGCACGAAGCTTGGGCTCCGAAGCAGTGCCAAGACAGCTGCTTTCGCACCGGGCGAGCGCGGGGTTCCTGTGCTTCCTTTGTTTATCCGAGTCGACTGGTCAAGTGAATGAATTCCTTGATTTTTTGTTCAAAACACAAAACACCGTATGCGTTCCTGACGGTGCGGAAAAACTCCTTCTACGGGTTCCCGCAACCTTCCAGTTCCGTGGCTATGGGTCCCATGTCCATTGATTCCATTGATTGTAGCTTGCAGCGGGTCGCGGGACCGCGAATGGCAAGCGAATGGCGTCCCTCCCCTCAATACGGTATACAACACGGCTCCGCTGTACTGGGTTTGGCGTGCTGATAGTGGAGCCGCGTCGATATTTCTCGCTTTGACGCTGCGGCGTCCAGTGGTTCAAAATTCGTTTGTCAAGCTCCTCTTCTCGTTTACCCATCGGAAGTTCCAGGATTCCTGAAACGTGCCACGAACTGTTGGTTTGCTCCTCTTCGGTTTCTCCCGGACCATGACGCTACGTTGTCAAGCTCTTGCACCATTCCTCTCACACAAGAGGCACTTGCGCGACAGTGATCAGCATTCGCTCCTCTAACACCTGAATCAGAATTCAATCGACGAGCTCGGATAGAACCAAGTGCGCTCTGGTCTCCTTGGAGCAAACTCGAAGCGTCAGCCAGTCGCAGGTACATTTCGTTCCTTTCGCGGGCGCGAAAGACGACACGCTATAATTGTACCTGACTGGCCCGCCGGGCCGCGGACCATCTTCTCAAGCAACACAAAAGGGCAGAACATATGATCGCGACCATAAGGAAAATGTACTTGATCAGAGACTCTATCCCAGAAGCTTCTTTTGAGCTAGATTGCCCAGTCTTCGGTGGCGGCCGCCGGGCGGGGAGTATTTCCAGTAAAAGTCGGGAACGATCCAGTTCAGAGTTTTGACTCGCGAGAATGTCACCTTCAAGATCCCGTTTCCCAGGCTCATTTTCGCCGTCGATCCTCCCAGGTATGTGCGAACATCTCGTTCCTTCAAAGCCACATGGAAATAGTCAGCCTGGGAAACGAAATGCGGGGAAATTGCTTGGGAATTGATTAAATTTAAGTTGCTGCTCTGCGATGATCAAATCTTAGCGAGAGTTGACAGGCGGAGGCCGACCAGATTACGAGCGGTGGCAAATTAGGCGAGGTCCTAACCTTCGCTTGATTAGATCTCGGAGACTCGAGGGCTCGCTTTTGCTGGAATGCGAGCCAACCCCAAATCACGGTGCGCCTCGTGCTCGCCCGTGGTTGGTTGGGGGTAGGGATCTTATGTAGTCTGGTCATGGAGGGATGAATAGTTTCCGCGAGGACGAGAGTTAAGAACAGGCGCGACCAATGACGGCTCTTGGTGGGGATCCAATCATAGCTGTTCAGGACTTAGACAACAACGTTATTCACGTACAGTAACGTATGGACAAAACAGCGTACTCGGGGTTGATCAGGGATCCACGGTGTATGCAAAAGGAAAGGATTCCAACAATAGAAATACATTCAAGGTCGTTGAGCGAGGCTACGCTGGAGCTCTGCGTTCTGAGCTTTGAGGCTGGAGAAAAAGGCCCGTGGAAAATTAGGAAGAATCAATGAATGTGCTAAAAGTACGGTACCTATCAATTTCTTCCTGCATACGCTCCATTTTCTGTGCCTTGGCGTTATTGCTCTTCTCCGCCGCCGTCAGTCGCCTCTCAAGTCTACTGATATATTCGGGAAATTGAGCTAGTCTGCTTGCCATGCTCCCAAGTTCATCGGCGGCGGAGGGTTCCTCCGCATCCGCGGATTCAGACTCGGCCAGCGAAGAGGACGCCACAGGCCCGCGTGGCTCAGAATCGCCGGAATCTGTAGCGCTCCCCGACGGAAAGATGAATGGGTCGTCCAATCGCACTTCCTGACAACGGGCCTTCAGTTTTACATAGACTCGGCAAATGGGAGACAGGACGCCGCCGTCACGCACCCCAGACGCGCCAAGGACACTGTTGCGTATTCCATTTCTGGGACCATTGCTGTTTTCGTTTCTAGTTCTGCCGACGTCCTCTGATTGTTCGATGGGCCTCCGGTTAGGAGGCGTCTGTGGAGGCCAGTGGCGTTCCGTGCGCTCCGCCGTGGGAGGAGGGGTTAATGGGCGGAATGACGTCGCAGAGGGTTGTGCACTGAACGAACTCGGAACGGCGGGTGGGATCTGGGGGGTCTGGGGCGTCTGGGAAGTGGCGGTATTGGAGGACGATGGAGACGCCGGAACGCTAGCGCGGAGCGCAGAAGACGATGCTATGGCGCTGGCGCTCGTGCTCGCCTTAGAGGCTGGTGAATCTTGGGCGGCCCGTAATATTGCATCCAGACGAGCCTGCGATGCCGGAGAGCGTGTCGGGGTCTGCGAGGAGGTATTTAACCGCTTCTGCGCCGGACTGAGCGTATGCACCGATGCCGATGTAGCTGCGGGGCGCTTGCTTGGTGTTACAGGGGTGGATTGAGATATGTTTGGAGCTTGTGACGACTGGGGCGACGGCATGGGGAGTTCATCCTCCCATTCTATTGTATCTCGGTGGGATGCTTCGTTCCAACAAAGGGCGACAGACGTACTGAAGAAACCGCATTGCTCCATACCATCTTCGCCATCTGAGACTAGGCCATTACAACAGTAGAACGCCCTACCAGGTGATTGTTAGACGCGCAGTGAAAGAATGGAAGCTCCTCACCGGTTGGGATTTTCCTTCGTTTGACTCAATTTTCTTTCCAGGACGGTTCCGCTGTGTCGAAAACATCTGACCTCTCCATTGCGACGCACTGGCGAGGCAATATAGACGTTGGACATGGCCTAATTTGGTAGAAAGGAAAGCAACTGGCGCAAATCCTGGGCTGGGATTACTCAAATTCAACCTGAGAACTTGAAGTTGGTGAAGCGCTTCGCCGGATTTCTGACTAATCCTTGACACCCACAACATCAGTGGCTGTCCGCGGAAGCCGGCGGTCCGCACACGTCAAACCACTTCGATGCAACTTCAAGGCGGGAAATCGGCGTAGCCAGTCTACAGACAGGTGGACGTCTAATTTTCTCTAGCTCCCTCGTCTCTCGAGGTCCAGGTCTTTCGTCAATCAAGCCAACAGCCGACAACCAGTTCCGCGATGATTGCCACTGGAGGAGGCACAGCTAGGCACAGACCAGGATCCTGGCCGCCAATCTTGCCCCAAATTCCGTACAGGTTGAATATGCAACATCTACCGCCCTCTATCTCCCCTGCAACCCTCTTACCTCAGATGGCTCGGATGGATCTGCACGAACATCCCTCACCTTACCTCCGAACTGTTTATTGCTCAAGAAGTGAACCCAAACCTCACTCTTTTTGAAATTTCAGGTCAACTTCGCTCAAAAACGCCGGTATTTTCCATGCAGTCCTCTCTGATAGAACACGAATAGATGCGAATGCGCGAGACGTGAATAATCATCAGGGAGGATGCACTCCGCAAATAACTAAATTTCCGCCTATCGGAAGTTAGTTCTGACCGCCTGACGGTCCGAAGACATTTCTGTTGACCCGAAATCAGATGGGAAATGTGCCGAATATGTTGCTCCGAGACCAAACAGGAAATGGGGACTTTCGGAATGCGTTCCGAGTTCCCTGATACGGCACGTTTCGGCTTCCATTTCCGTACCATGGAAATGGGCCGGGGAACACGGTGTATCCGCGGCGCGGAAACGGCCACTGATAAGTCTGATATCCGCGGCGTGGATACGCCATCCGAAACTCGGAGTGTCGGCATGAGTTTCGGCGTGGCGGAAACGAGTCGTTTCGGCTCAGATTTCCACTCGCCGGAAACCCAAGCTGAAACAACTCGTGTCCGTAAATTTCAGCTTTGTGGAAATCTATCTGATTCGTTTTCGCTTTGCGGAAATTCATTTGATCTGTTTCCGCTTTGTGGAAATTCACGGGAACAAATTGTTTCAGCTTCGGTTCCCGGTGAGTGGAAATCCGAGCCGAAACAACTCGTTTCCGTCAAGTTGAAATTCATGCCGACACTCCGACTTTCGGATGGCGTATCCACGCGCCCGAAATCAGATGTATCAGCGGCCGTTTCCGCGGCGCTGATACGCTGTGTTCCCCTACCCATTTCCATGGTGCGGAGACGGGAGCCGATACGTGCCGTATCCGGGGACTCGGAATGCACTCCGAAATTCCCCATTTCTCATCTGATTTCGGCATAACAGATTCGGCAGATTTCCCGTCTGATTTCGGGTCAACGGAAATGTCTTCGGACTGTCAGGCGGTCAGAACTAACTTCCGGTGGCCGGGAATTTAGTTATCAGAGGAGTGATGATGATCGGGGCCGATTCGGTTCAATATCCGCTCTATCTGCCTTTTGACAAGCTAAATACGATATCCATGCGCTCCCATCTGCTTGAGATTGTCCGAATCGCTGGTTTCTTTCCTAACGGCTTTTCACCTCAGGCTGGCAATCTCCCCCGGTGGAGGAATGAAATACTCCGATCTATATATCCCGTAGGAGAAAACCGAGTGGGTTTATGTTGCTGTTTCATCAGCCTTGTTAATCCTATTCGTTGGGACCTTGACCGTTGCTCGTTGAATTACAGTAAGTTATGGCTCGGCATTGTCGCCGTGTAATCTAAGTTGTGGTCTGAGGTCTGGGCTGGAATTTTCTTCTGTTACTTACGGTGGATATTCATATGTCAGTACCTGAAGATTGGAACAGCAACATGCACCCGATGGCACAATGGGTGCGCTTGCTTCTAATAAGTTGGCCATATAATTAGTAGGCAGGAGGTCCCTGTTCGATTCGGGGTCGGGTGATGATCTTTTTCGTTCCGTTTTTATTTATTTATTTGATTTCGCTCTCCAAGTCACCCGGATTCAGACACAACTTTGCTTTCCGAACATTGTACGCATTGGCCTGATAGTTCTTGGGTTCAAAATTTTAATTGTACTGTCGAAAGCGCATTTTGCATTAGAGAACTAGATACATCCCGACCGTCGTTCCCAAATGCCCTTGAGAAAAGATCGACATTAGTTACTATCAGGGTCGTTTTAATGGGAATCCCTAGTTGAACCCGGGAAACTGAACCGTGGGAAGAAACACCAGCAAATCACCGCCGAACCTTCTCAATACACCACACGAATCGGAAAAGTGAATATTTTCTTATGAACTACCTCTCTATCCGTCGAGATGGATGGCCTAGTGGTTGGGATTCCGGCCAAAATTGAAACGTTAGATTTATCTCAACTTTACGCCCAGTTGAACCAACACTTCGAAAAGGATCTCCGTCAACTCCCGACATGGCTCAGAAATAGACTATGTCCACAAACCAGCTCGTCTGCAGAACATGTACGCCTTGCCGCATACGCTTTGCCCAACCGTTGACTGCTGAATTAGCCTCGGCTGCAGCGTCGGAGCTAGGGACTGCCAGTGGAACGATAACAAACGCAAGCGAGAACCGGCGACATGTAGTTATTCCTCGCACAGTGTTAGCGACCTCGGTGCGTCGCAATGTCTATATTTGTCGCCGAAAAACACGTCGCGCACAATCGTCTCGGAAAAGAGTCCAGGCGTCCCAGATGAAGGTAAAATTATCTCAGAATGGATCAACAGTTTGGGAGGCATTACCGAGCATGCAGAAGAGCACGACGCGACGCGACACTAGCAGGTCGCGGAGCGACGCATTGAAGATGCGACAGACGCGATGGTGAGCTGATACAAAAGAATCCGGATCAAGACGGGCCGGTAGAAATATCTTACTTCCCTAAAGGACGCGAGCAAGCCAGGTAAAATCAAGCACATCGCACCAGCCATACTGATACATTACATCTTGGAATAATACCTTACAATGCAAATGTACTCCAACCCAGAAATAGTCAGTGTAGATGCGTGGATCTCTATACGAGTTTTACTCGCACGACCATTACATGCGTGCGACCAAGGAACGAAAACAAGACGACGATGTAGTTAGATGGGGCATGATGGTCTGTCTGAGTGAGTGATGGGGGCAGTAGGTAGTCTTCGCCTGAGGGCGGGCGGGGCCCAATTAATACCTGCCGAGCGGGCAAGTTAAGTACAATATACGGTGAACGGAGGGGGACAAAGGGGACAAGGGAGGGAGGGAGGAGGGGAGCGAATCAGGACCTAGAATCGGACGCGGTTATTAGCATGTGGTTCCCACCTTTGGCTGGTCGAGGCAGAGGGAGGTGAAGAAACGAATCGAACGGGGAGAAGGGAAGAAAAGGGCGAGAGGGAGCCGGTACGCACATTTTATATTGGATGCTCGTCTCCTCATCGTCCCCCAGCTTGTGCGTGATGACGATGTCCAGATCGCGGTTGTTCCGCGTATTGGGTGCGCAGGTGAGGCGCCCGGTAATCGTCTGCCCCTTGGACAACGTGAGTGTTGTCGGGGTGTAGAAGACGGTTTGCCTGGAAAGGCGGATTATGAGGGAGAACACGGAGAGTGCGAAAACAAACGTACTTCCAGTGGGTATACTGGGCGTGGGGACCAGTGGAGAACTTGACTTTTTTGTGGGTGCACTCGAACGAAATGTCAAACCATGCGAGGAATGCGTGAACATCTACGAAGCGGATTAGGGGATGGAGTGAAAAGAAGGAACTAAGACCTACAGTCGTCCCGGGTTGCAGTCAGCGAGAAAGTCGACTCAAATGTGAGATCCTCTTTCTTCGCCGTCAGGAGATCAATATGCTGTAGCGGATGATTATGAGCATGGATGAGCGACAAAAGAAGTCAAAGGAAAGTCGTACCTTGATCATGCAAGGATCAGTGACCACTGCCTTGAGTTCGACCGTATCTACTAAAGGCTCGCGCAGCGCGATGTCTTTAATGCACGAATAATCGAAGCCATAGACATTGTCCCAGACTAGGAGACGGCGGTCATGGACGGTGCTGCACGAGAGTATGGGCCCAACGCACAGTTAATTTTCTCCTCTTTATAATCCTGGTCCTCGATGGCGGCTATGTACAATGTTGCGGTGTCGGGGAATATCAGACCGTCTTTTTTGAGGTATTTGTCGCGGGCGAGGAGGACTGTGTCGAGCATGGACTCGTACAGCAGGAAGTAACCCATCCATTCCGAAATAATAATGTCGAACTCTTGAAACGGCAATTCCGTCTCCTCGAGCTTTCCCTTCACGAGGGTAATGGCTACACATAACTTGAGTTATACGCAACACGTCGAGGCGGAAAGACCGTACTCTCTTTGAAGCCATTTGCTTCAATGATTTTTTGGGCCTGATCGATGATGTTGGACATATCGATCTATGGATGATGAGAAAAAATCAGCAATTGGAAAAAAGGAAGAAAAACACACCCCGACGACGTGCTTAGCGCCAGCCTTGGCGGCAAACATGCTGAGGATACCGGTTCCACAACCGACATCCAGGACAGTCTTCCCCTTGAACAGGTGGCCGTTGTTCACGATCGCGGAACGATATGAGCCTGTCCGTACGGAGTCCTTCAACATCTCCTCGTGGATGCCTTAAACGAAGAGTGAGCATTGGTTACACACACTGGTGCATCTCACAAACCAAAGTGGGCATACGAGTCGGCATAGCTATAGGATTGCGGAAATAAAACCAGAATCAGATTATTCTTGTGGCGAGAATGCCAAAGTGCGCAACTAGTCTCTGGAGGTCATGTCATGCGCGCCCTCTGTGGGCGCGACATGGTGGTTGGAGGGTCCAGGGTTGGCCATTGGATTTGTATAGTTTCGCAGAAGGCTCGAGATCCACGTTCAGTATTGCAGTCGAGGTGGAAGAACTGAAAAATTTCGGATCAAAAGCCAAAGAAAGAAACCAAGCAAGCCGCACCGCCACTGCCGCAGCTCCAAAACTATTTATAGCCGGAATGCATTCTTTCTTCCCTTCCACCACCACTGTCATGGTACTCCACCACCCTTTGCATTTTATTCCTGCTAACCATTCGCAGTCTAACAACTTTAACGAAAGCCCACCCGCCTACGACGAGGCTCGTAACGTCGGTAAGCCGATTTCGGCTTCCTCACTTCCAGTGGTCTCACCGGGATCCAGAACCGCCCAAGGATGTCAAGACTCCTCCGGTCATGAATGCGGGCCCCTCCTACATCCCTTACGCAGGCACATCGTCCGCCCTTGTTCCCATAGTGTACCACTACGACAATCCCCTCACAGGCGAACATGTTACATCCCTTGTGCGCCATTTTTCAATCCGCAGCAAATGGCTTGCTCATTACCGGCCTTCGTTCAGCTGCCTCCCAACCACCCCGAGATGATATGTTTGCAGGCGGGTGAGCACGTCCCGCATACCAACTACGGCTTGCTAGGTCCGTTTTGTCTCCCCTACTCGCTATCTTCCTAATATTCGCACCAGGCATCCTCGCAGCCGTCTTCTGGTTCCCTCTCGGCGTGGGGCTATGTTTGCTCGATCGCCGGGTCAAGTGCGCTCGCTGCGGACGCGTCATGGAGGATGGCCTCTGTGCTTGATCTCCCCTGGACTTTTTGTATACACGATTGTATGTTATTGTCTCATTTTGCTTAATATGACATTTGGATTGGTGGATTTGTACGCGCGGTTTGCCCAGCAAAACCAGTCGGGGACATGTTGGCCGCCCCAATCTGCTGCGCATTGAGCGCAGCCACCTGCGGAGCCTGCGCAATCAGCGCAGCTCGCATCAAAGGACAACGCGGTGCTAAACCGAGCCCGAAGTTTCCGTTCTTGGAGAGTTTGTTGACAACTCACAAATCCATTTCGATCCTTTACAGTATCCACCAACAAAGATAACGACCGCCCAGCAAGTTCAATCCTACCGCCGCGGACGTCAACTAGGTGATTTTTTGATTGGACGATTGTATTTCTAGGAGATGCTGCGTCGAAACTCTTCGAAATATCGCGCACTGCGTCCAAATGCAGTGATGGGGCGCGTTCCCGCCGAAACGGGAGGTGATACGCGCGATATGAAGAAGCTAAGACAGATCCAAGAAATATGTTCCAAACTATCGCTGCGCCATTAAGTAGCCACACCCAGAAACAAAAAACGAGGCAACCAACCGCTGTCTTGGCTCGAGGTGAACTCCGCACGTAGCCTTCGCGCCCAACCCCACCACGGGAAGGTC
Organism: Mycena alexandri; assembly: GCA_029233265.1. Lineage (NCBI taxonomy): Eukaryota > Fungi > Basidiomycota > Agaricomycetes > Agaricales > Mycenaceae > Mycena > Mycena alexandri. Next base: position 1,179,078 of record JARJCM010000004.1, read on the forward strand.
TCGGGGTACACAATATGTCTCAACATATCGACCGCTGTCTCCGCCGCGAGCCGAGTGAGTGCCCCATCGCGCGCCTTCTCCATCCACGCCCGAAAGCTCATATGTCCTCCTGCGCGTACGGTGCGTTACAACGGCCCATGTTACAGAACTTCAAGTTTACTTGAGAAGGAGTTGAGTTCATCCAGCGGAGAGAATAAGCAAACTTTTCACCTGAAAGGATGTTTTCGACTCGTAAATATGATATTTAACAACCTTGATAACTTAGGAACCAAAGAAACTCGTCGGAAGGTGTGTACGTACAGTTATGGGTAAGTGTCGTCGATGCATATTCTGAAGGTGAAGGAGCTATTGTACCGTTCGTGGACCTAATTGCTTAGATACCAGTTCTAAAAATGAAGTCAAAATTTGGTCCGTCATGGACTTGAAGTGTTCCTCCAACTCTCCGTCGTCCACCCTCTTGCTCCTCTCAGTCCATTCTACATTGGCCTCGTCGAGTAAAGCCTTCCACTGGCGCAAGAACGGTTGACACTCTGTGAGGAATTTGCCGTAGTAGGCACTCTCGAGGGGTAGGGCATTTGTGACCTTCAAAGTGACAGAGTCCCTGCCGCTGAGGTCACCACCGATCAGGGAGCGCCAACGCTGAAGCTCTGGGGGGACAGAGCTGTCGTGAAAGCTCGACTCATGAAACACTGCCGCCCATTGCGCGACGAAATATATACAGTACATGTCGTCGATGGGGGTCTGCAAGTGGTGGCGGGCGAACAGTCGGGCTTCCCGAACAGCATCGGACATAAATTCAAACGTTCCCTACGAAGAAACGATAACATGTCAGAATCAACTATATTTGAAACGATAAAGGATTAACTCACCGATCTCGTACCCACCCGTTTCGTGCCGAAATAGTCGGCCCACCGAATGGCCATGTCGCCATCGATGAAAAACCCTGTGCAGGTGTCGCTGATTCCCAATTTTTTTGCGAGGTCGAACAGAGGATCGGCGGGTGAAAAAGCAGGAAGCGTGGTGATTGGGGTCTCCGTCCAAAGAATGTTCCCTATACTGGCATCCCGGTGTTGATATCCGGATTGGACCATGTTTCGGTAACCTAAGATTATGTCAGTCTTGGAAGTTTTGTTTCCGAGCTCTATCTAGCGCACCAATAATAGCGTGTGTAACTGCCATAACTAAAGCCTCGATTGAATCAGCGCCTACTAAGGACCGACCAACAAAACTGGAGATATGGGCCCAGAGAATCCGGTAATCTGGCTCAGGTGTCCCCTGGAAGGCAGTGAAGATGTTCCAAAATGCATCGACATTGGAGGGAATAAATAGGTGGTTTGTTACTGGGACTTCGGCTTCATGGGACGGGATGAAGGAACCGTAATGACGGGGTGTCCCGAACATCCCGCTACAGTCCCTAAGCAGCGAGGCTTCCACCGCCGCGGTGGCTTTCGACACCCAAGAAGTCTTGATGATTGACCCATTCGGGAGTACATCCAACGAATTTTCGAAGACGGTGATCGCGGGTTTGATGAATTGGACACAGTCCCCGTTGGAGTAGATACTTATTGGTTCCTCTTTGGGGGATGAGCATGGTGAAAGCCAATGGGTCTGGATTCAATTCAACGTACGTGACGGGTCCGAATGCTGAGGGTCTTGGAGGTTCGGAGTCGACATCAGTCTTAAGTTGATGTCGCCGCGTCTTCTTCCCCGCGGAACAGGTTCAGTCCGTGCAGTTGTCTTGGTCGTTAAACGCGGGGAACGTCTTGGTACTAGGCCAGTTTGTGTTTGCGGGCGTAAGGGGACGACGGGAGGGAGGGGAGCAATGCCTGAGGAGACTCGAGAGACTCTGGGAGCGCGACCACGGACACACGTGCTCTCGTGTATCACTTCATCGACTTGGACCGCGATTCCGGAACCTAGCGGGAGGATCATGGCGGTGTCGTTGGACCAGGCCGGGAGCCCAGCGTCTCCACGCGACTTCCACGTCATCATGGCGACAAAAAGCCGTAAGATCTCCTTGATGTGGAGAGGGTTGGTGGGTGAGAGGGGAGTTGAAGCGGTAAGGCCGCCTCTATGAAAGACCAGAAACCTTAGTTCACATAATTTTTGGTTGAATCCCAGTACGAGGGCGTATTGGCGTAGGGGTGCAGCGCTAAAAAGGCAGCGAGCATAAGTGCCCGCCTGCCGCACCAAGTCCGCCCATCTGTCCTTCACTTCTAAAGGTACGTCGAGTCGGGGTTTATCGGGATTTGGAGGTCGCCAGTACAGCTCGTTAGGGACGAGGCGAAATGCGCCTCCGGCCAGGTCCGGTTTGACAGGGTTGGATCCGGCTACGCCGTCATTTGTGGGTTTGTCCCATATTATGAAGTTGAAGCCTTCAAGATAGTGAACACGGTCCTTCACGATTGTACGCGCAGAGGTTACGCATTCGTTGAGGAAAAGGGACAAGGCGGGATAGTGGTTCCGTTCGGCCTGTCCTGCAGAAGCTAGGTGGGGTAGAGGTATGAGATTGGCAGCGGCGGCGACGGGCCCATCGAAGGAATCGACGTCGAAACTATAGTATTCGTGATGTTCGATGGCATCGGCGGAGAATTGGGGGGCCGTTGGTTTTCGTCTCTTCGATGAGAGAGCTTGCGCTATGAGCTGCGGCGCAATTTGCCAGGTCACCCCCTCTAATTCATAGCCGATCTGCGCTTTAATGGCGTCTTGGGAGACTCCTGGCGAGGAGTTGTTATCGCTGGAAATGTGGCGAGACGCCTGCTGGCGACCAGGCGGGGCATGCACTGCCATTACTGAGTCGAGTCGGTTGAAAAGCTCTAGAGTCACTGAGCGAGCAACGTGAGTTGGGCCGGGTGGTGAAGTCAACAAAATAAAACAAATAAACGGCACGGCCCGCTTGCAGGCCGCAAAGGAGGAAGGGGTGCATTCCTCTAATGATGGCATGCCGGCATGACAACGCTTCCTGCTCAGAAGCGATCCGCGGTTTGTGCCGGGCTTCAATAAAGAGCACCTAGAGCCTTTGAAGCAACAGGGAGTGGTCTTGAGAGTATTTAGCCTTACTTTTTTGAGGTTTCGATGTGATTTGACCAATCACTCAAAGAAAAAAGAAACGAAAGAAAACTTCGCTGTCAAATCAACTGTCAATCAATCATGGCTTCGCTTTAGGATCACGCGTCGATCACGGCCTGAATAAGCCGAATTCAACCCGCCTTTCTTCAATGCACTATTCACTAAAGCATAGCCAAAGAAGACAGAAAAACGTGGAAGGAAAGTAACTTGGTATCTCTGTGCAATATGGAGGATTCCAGATCATTTTTTTAAAGGCTTTGAAATACTCTGGAGGGATAAATCCCCACAGCCCCGGCAGCCACAGATAGTCACTCTCCAGGTCGATATGTATGTCTCGGCTGAGTGTAAGCTTAAATATATGGTGGAGTTCTATTTATTCCTCATGCTGCGGTGGCCAGAGGTTTGTTGGGGACGTTGCCGTTGTGTTGCCGCGTTGCCGCTCGATGCGCTGATGGCATACAGCTTCTGGCCGTGTTAGGCCGTGTTCTGGGCCAGAAGCTGTCATGCCGGCATACCATCATTAGAGGAATGCACCCTCTACTCCCCGCAAAGCTTAAGCCCGAGCGCAAACACGGAATATCCGGCGTGTATAACCGACGGTACATAGACGTAAGAGTGAGGGCTCAACTATGGACAACTATGTAGAGTGTGGGCTCAACTATGGACAACTATGTAGAGTGCGGCCTCAACTATGGACAACTATAGAGTGCAGGCTCAACTATGGAAAACTATGTAGAGTGCGGGCTTAACTATGGACAACTATGTGGCTAGGATGGAAACTACAGACCACTACAGACCACTACATAATTCGGGCCAAACTATGGCAACTACCAGTCTCCTACCCACCCTCAGTTGCGGGGCTGGGAAGTCACAGTAGGAGGACGACACTGTAAATTCTCAGTCGAAATAATCATATGATAAATTCTGCCGTTCACACACCTGTCAAAATTAATACTACCGAACTTATGGCCCAACCCCTCCACAGAGGCTGGCCTTTAACAACCGTAAACAACATAGCCACATTTTGTGGAAATGTTCGGTTTTGAAATCCCCCTTCCCAAAATATTCCGCAATGGTGTCCAGCGGACTCCTGACGCCCACAGAAGCTCCCCAGCAATTTTCTGGAAGGACCTGGAATCAACACACAAGGTTTGCAAAAACTCAATTAAGCGGGTGGCTATGTTGTTTACGGTTGTTAAAGGCCAGCCTCTGTGGAGGGGTTGGGCCTTGAAGTTCGGAAGCAATAAATTTGACAGATGTTGCAATCAGGCTTTTACGGTATTATATTTCCACGGATATCACTGTTATAATACTACAGTGACTCCCAACCCCGTAGCTGAGGCTGGGTAGGAGACTGGGCAACTACAAGCAACTACAGTAAAACTCCCGGTTTGCTGATGGCCAGAAGCAGGAGGAATCAAGACTTGAAGAGGCGTAAGAGCGTCTGGTTTTCGCAGCTCAGCAACGAGGGGAAGAAAACTTGAAGCATGCGCCAACTACTCAAGACGAAACGAAGGGGATGGGGTCGATGAAATGGGACACTTTCCTCAAAGTACACAGCTCGTCGCACTGTTGCGCACTTTCTTTCGACCACTCCCTCAAATCTCCACCGCCGCGCAGCTTATGGGCCTTGACTACGACCCTTCGATGAATGACAGCCACCATTCTGTTCTTCGATTCGATCCTCCCGACCCAAAGGAAGGTCAAAACTGACTGCCGCTGCAGTCCATCATTTTTTACAGTATGCGACCTACAGCGCTCATATATTATTGTTGGAGTTGACTGACACCTTATTTCAGCCGACTTTCACCCCCATAATGTTGAGGGAGTTTGCGAAAAAAAAATGAACAAGAATTACGGCTGGAGCGAGGCCGACTTCCTCGCCACCACCATCTGAATCTTGGACCGATATCCACAACGAATCGTGAACGAATCGAATGCCTGTACATTCCAGCTGAAGGAGTTGCATTTACAATTCCGTTCCATCACGAAAACAAGTTTGCATTATCGAGCTACCATATCTATGTTTCTACAACTTCGCAGGGCGGGCGGGAGCGGCATCAGCGCGCCGTGGATTCCGAGGAATGGTGTGGAAACGGTTGGTTCTTCGGCTATAGCAGAACGACGATGGGTCGCCGTAATATGGTTGAGAGCGAAAGGTTGTTGGGTGGAACTGAGTGCCTTGTTCGTTGTTCATTGGGATAGGTGCTGCTGAGTAACTGATAGCGCAGAACTGAGTTGGGTGCGAATAATATGTCCATTGACCTCGATGGGTGAGTGAGTGAGTGTGGATGTCGCACGAGGTCGTTGCGGTGCAAAAGCGAAGCAATGAGATGGCGGGAGTCTAAAGGCAAGAATTTTCTGGTGGTGGGCTTGCGCGGCGGAGGAATATGACACTGTTATGGGAGATGAAAGGGCATGAAGATGTGCGTCGGTTGAATGTTGCACGTTCTCCAGAGGCAAGTGATTTTGCAATATCAGTGACCATTGCATGCAGTGGCGAATGAGATGAGTTTGGGTCGCGGCTGAGGCTGAGGTATTGCATGAAGAGGCGATGATGGTACGGTGTTGTCCCTAAACGATGGCGGAGAGTACGGCGAGCGGGATGGAAGCTTCGCTCAGCGGACGACTGGTGTTTGTTCGACGAGCCGAATGATAATTGAGCCGCGGTTGGGAGAGTCGATGATGATAGTGCACCTCGCGACCAAACGGAATTGAAGCTTCAGTTGGGAAGAATTTGAATGATGTGCGTAGTGTGGATGCGCGCGGAAGTCGAGGTGAAGAGGCGACCGTATATTGCGAGCGAATATGAGAAGACTGCGATGTCAGATAACGAGGAATTGTCTGAGAGGAGAAACATATTGTCAAGATAGCAAGCCAGGGACAAAAGAAGACGCAGCAAGTGCCCAGAAGAAAATGTTCCGTTGCGTCGAGTGGTGGTTCCATCCAAAGCGCCCGCCCGTCCCTACAGCCACCGACTATCTACGATCTATATACTTTCTAACTAACCGAAACCCAAGACCGAAACCGAAACCGAAACCCGAGACCGTGACCAAACTCGAAGACAAACGCGCACGCCAGAGGACGGCCAGAAAGAAGACTTGAGGGTGGTGCGTAAATGCATATGCAGAGCGAAACCCAAGACCGAAACAGAAACCGAAACCGAAACCCGAGACCGTGACCAAACTCGAAGACAAACGCGCACGCCAGAGGACAGCCAGAAAAAAGACTTGAGGGTGGTGCGTAAATGCATATGCCGAGCCGCTCTTGTGCACAAGGCGGAGTCGATGGACATTGCGTCAAATATGGGGGTGAGCCTGCGGAGAGTCAACATCGGTGAGTTCATTGGACGCAAAGGAGGAGACTTACTGTTTGAGGAAGCTCAGGAATAGAGAGTTCGACGCAGTAATACAGTTGCAATGTGATGGGTGAAATCGGCGCCAAGGATAAAAATTTCGCCAAGGGATAGTGCGTACGGAGCCGCCGACGCGTATGGAAAACCGCAGTCGTGGACGATGGCGAGATAATGTGTTGCGCCAAAATCGCATTGTAGAGATGGTGACGTCGGCAGCCGAAGCTTCGCAGCGGCATTGGCGGGTAGTGGTTTGGTGAATAGCATTCATTTATGTGGCTGCCGACGTTGTGAAGGTTCCGAAACACCGCCTCGTCTTGATGGTGGGGTTTTGCGTCTGAGTCTTTGCCGTCTGGGTGGTATGTTTGGGTTTGGTGAAAGTGCAGCGCCCAAAGATGATACTGTTTTGTCTTTGCCGCATTTGCAGTCGCCCGCCCCGATTCCCGTGCCCTTCTTATCCTTCCACCAACAATCGATCGCGCGCGTGTCGTCAAAGGTGGCCAACCTTTTAGCTAACCAAAACAGAAGGGAGGGGGCGAAGATGAGTTTGGGTTAGTAGGCGTTTCCCCCGCCCGCTCCCTGCCCCCCCACGCCGGTGATCAGCCGACATGAGCGCCGCATATTTGCCACATTTGCCCTCCCTCACGGCAGCTGGTAGTGCACTACCCTGAGGCAACATGTTAGCATGAGGACGAGAGAAGACTGGTCGACGACTTACAGCCGCAGCCTCCCGTCGCCGCCCGGCTCCCGGGACGCTAGAGAGAGTCGAGGTGAGTAAGAAGAAGGTGGGAAGAGACTCGAGGACTTACACGACACTTCACACCACCCGCGGGTCTTCTGGGGCCCCGTCTTGAGGAGGTGTGGAGGGAGAACGTCGGGCACGTCTTGAGGCCTGAAAACACTTCCCGCAACAGACTAGTCCACCTGAGTCTGTGCTAGGAGACGTGCATGGGGCGAAACAAGTTGGCACGCACCGTTTCGAGTGCTGACTTGCGACAGTCTTGAGGACTCTTGAGGCCAGTCGAGGTAGTGGTGGTCGATGGTCGAGGCCGGCGTCAAGGTCGAGGTCTAGCGGAAGGCCGATGAGGGAGCGCAGGTGGTGGGGGGAGACCAGCCGCAAAGTGGCTGACCGTCACAGAATGGTCACAAGTGCCTCCAATTCAAACTCCGACCCGAGACATGGTCACGTTGCCGCGAGGCGGATCCGATGACATCACGCGACGCGACGCGACTCGTCACACCGGACGGTTTTGGTGTGCGATTAACATCTGCCGCGCGTCTGCGACGGGTGTGCATTAAGCGCACACGGTTCGTGTGCGCCGGTCTTTGCCCCCGATGTCAACACTCGGTCTTGCGCAAGAGACAGACTGGGTCAGAGCACCGAGATAAGGACACAGCACTGATTATTTAGCAAGCCTAAGTACAGAGTATTAATGTCTATGTAAACTATGTCAGTTACATTATAGGTTTCACTGGGTGTCTATTTCAACTTCATTCGCCGCCTTCAACCACCCTTAACCATGAACACCCCTGCAAAACAAACCAGAAGTGAACACAACATGAACATACGCATCTCCTCCCCCGCGGGCGAGGTCTCCATGAGTATGCGCAGAATGCCGTTTGCACCTTTGCTCCGCCTCCCCGGCGCGCCCGGCGGTCGTAAGTCAAGGTTATACCGCTGCACGCGGCGCACGCTCCCGAGGCCCCAAGGCCACGCCGTCGTAGCGTTCTCGTGAACCCGCAGCGTCACTGGTAACCCATGTTGGTCGCACACGAGCGCAAACCTTGCACTAGCTTTCTCCGTCCACGGGAACGGATTATACCAGGACCAACCGCGACGGCGCGGATGCGATTCTGGATATGAGGAAGGAACAATCGAGAGCGTAAACGCGCTGAGACGCGGGTTCGCTAGCGCGATACGTGGGCCGGCGGAGCGGAAAGAGAGGTTGTTCCCGCCGCTCACAAGTGTGAGGTTAAAGGTACGCAGACGCCGGAAAGAGGGGAGCGCTTTTGCAAGCGTGTCTAGTTGGAAGGAGGTGTTCCGGATGTAGCTGAGGTGGAGATGCTGCAGATTCGAGCACGAGGAAATGAGGGCGCGCAGGATGCTGGTGCTATCGTACGGTGAATGGAGCATGAAGGAGATGTTAAGCTCTGTGAGAGCTGTCAACTGCTGCAGCACGCTCGCAAGGGCCAACGTCGTAACGTCCCGTGACCACACTGGCTCGCGGAAGGTCAGAGATTTCAGGGTCGAGTAGGAGTGTGAGAGTCCTTGGAGCTGCGAGAGAGTTCCAGAGAAGGACGTCATTTGCCTGAGTCCATCGTGGCCGAGTGAGTTGAGCTGAACAGGATCAAAGTTGTGTCGCGAAAGGCCAAGGCTTTGAATTTCGGTGTGCGCTTCGAGGAAGGTGATGAAGGGGCATTTCACGGTAGGCGAAATAGGATCCCAATCGATGGAAATATCGCCCAAGGCCAGCTTGTGCAGATTTGGCCATCGACCATCGACCAGACAACGGGCATCGGCGGGGAAGGACGAATAGCCCTCGATGACCAGTTCCTCCAGATTTGGACAGCGCTTGAATAGCATGTCCCAAAGCTTCTTACTTGGGGGCCGCTCCTCGGCTGAATAAGAATAAGCCGTGGCCGTATTGCCCGTCAAATAAACATACCGTCCAACAAGGACTCAGTGTTATTCTCATAAAACTCGGGCGTTAAAAATACGGAGAAGCCGAGGAGATCGGTGAAGTTGAATAGCTAGATGAGAATCAGGTGGGAGACTCAGAGTTGTAATGGTTGAGTGGACGACGCACATGGCTGCTTGCCGGAAAGTGTGCACCGATACTGGTACTGAGGTACCGTAGTCGGGGACAACTAGAGTGTTGTTAGATATATACACAACGGATAAAAATCGACTAACCACATGCGAAGAGCGAGCCACATTTCCTCATGGTAAGCAATCTCGTCGTCGTACCATGCGAATTTGCTGAGAGCGTCGAGGCATCTCGACGCTGCTATTTCCGCAACTGCGACCGAGGCAGCTCTCGTGCTACGAATGGTCTCATCATTTGAGTGAGACGGGCGGACGACAAGCTCGCGGACATGGCGGGCAATATCGGCGCGCCGCTTGAGCATCGCAAGCGTGGAAGTGCATTGTTTGCTCGAGTTGAGGACGACGCATTGATAAAGCGTGGGCCCCGCGATGTTGGTGAAGAAAGATTTTGACTTATGTTTATTGAATGTTAATGAGCGCGCAAGAGGTTGTGAACACTGACAGTTAGGCAGAGGCTCAGAAGATCGGCGCGGTGGTCGAGGAAGCTGGCAACTTCGAGGAGGAGATCGACCGGTGTAGACTGGAAGGCGATTGTGGGCAAGGACATGGGAGAAGGAAAGAAGGAGTGGATTTACCTCCGGCGCGGCATCACGGTGGAATTATCAAGCGGTGCTAAAGATAAGATCTTGCCGAGCTTATCGTGAACCGATAATTTCCGATCTCGGCGCTACTCGGAGGGATCAGCTCGAATTTATGGACGGGAGGAGAATGTCCTTGTTGACCCGCATACACAATCGCGGTTTTATGGCAGGAAGGATGAAAAATGACTTTTACGAGAAGTGGACGAAAAGCGGCCCTCGAATCGCCGATTTCTTGGTAAAAATACATTCAATTCATGTGCTCGTTTCATGAGACGACTTCCTCTGATACCCTCCGAATAACGTCCAAATGAGCAAGCGTCTCCGAATATCCCTCCTCACCAACATTCCTTTCTGCAAATTCCTTGAACGTCTTGACTACACTTTGCCCCACTTTCGCCTCTGGTCGGATATGGCACAACTCCACAATGGCGGGGAGCCAATGTCCGCTGACCTCGAATAACCACCAACGACGGGACGCAACAACACTGCACAGAGTCTCGAAGAAATCCGACTGGAAGAGAACGTCGAATTGAGGCTCGAGAGCGGGATGCGAGGTATTTGAGGCTTTGTACTCGCTCGTCGTACTGGCGATGAAGGCGCACATCGCGCGCAAGCTGTCGATTTGCAGTCGCCGGCTGTCGACGGCTCCCGCTCTGGCTGCGCGAACGACGGCATTAATTCCATTGCTCTCGACGAACGCTTGCGAGACAATCAAAGAGCATCGGGATAGAAGCACTTCGAGGAGCCGAACTGCCCAATTCGTTATGTCAGGGTGGGACGACGTGTCAAGTGTTTCTACGAGGGTTGTTACGAAGACGGATTGCTGAGCTTGTGAAAGGTATGCAGGAGGAAACAGGATGTGGAGGACGTCGGCGAGGATGCTGTCCGGCACTGCAGAGTTACTTTGAGGCAAAAAAAAAAAAGAATCAACCACAGTTGCTTACCGATTCCTTGGGCAATCCGCCCGTCGACATAGAGCTTAGAGAGGCTTGATCTCGCGACAATTCTCAATCGTTGAGGGAATCGTTCCGACTGAGCCACGATGGGAGACGCCAATCGGGCTAGCTCTCCGCCCACTATATCTAGCAGCGCGTCTTGCACTCCAAAACGCGCGGGAGTCTCGACGATGGCAGAAAGAGCCTCGATCATCAACTCACAGTATTCTCCGCGACGCTTTTCTTCACTCATGTACATGCCGAGGTCGACTATTCCGCCGCAGGTGACTATATACAACGCCAATGCCGCCGCGCTCCGGACTTTGGAGTTTGGGAGATCCTCGGTGAGATGGAGCATGCGCAACAAGACGGGGACGGCGCGAAGGACTGTATCTTCGATGACCGCAAGGGGCATTTCCCATCGGACGAAGCATTCACTGATACTGTCAAGAAGACAGCACTGGGTGGTCTGCGAGAGCTGCGTTTCGCCCGCACTACAGCGCGCGAGGTACGCCAACAGCTCCCACTGGGACATGTGCGAGTCGAATGACGACAAAGCGACCGCGCAGGATGCAATCGCCGCTACGTCTGGATGCGTGTTTAAATCCTGCAGCATCCATAGCGGTTCCACGATATCGAACGGCCACTGCTCGGTGGTGCCTCGCGTCAGCTTCATCCACGCTCGACAATACAGCTCAGCGCTGTCCGGGTCGACCAGGTGCCATTGCAGATCCACCGTAGTGTCTTTGTGGAAGCAGCTCTGGAACCCGTGCTCAATCAGTGGGAGCGCACCCGCATCCCGGAGGATACGGAGTGCAGAAAAGTCGCGCGGCAATCCTGCAATGGCTTGCAACGCGGCGGAAACCACGTCGTGATCGGTGGATTTGTTAAATAACCACGCCAGGGCGGTCGCATCCACAGCATCCTCGTACGTCGCAATGGATGCTCTTGATCGTGTTGTCAGTTGTGAGATGGGCTCGGAAATTTAATGACAAACCTTGCGTCATATATAACTTTAGGAGGTTCCTCTGGAGTTGCTTTGCGACTAGAATACGCGAAAATTGGCGGAGAAGGACTTGCGGAATCCGGAGAGAGCCATATCCGCAACTGATCCGTGATAGGATGCTTGTAAGGACATTCGGGATAGAATAGCGGCACCGCAATGGAGGCAAAATAGAATATATATGCAAAGGCCACAATGATCCAGGTAGCCAGGGTGATTGCGAGGTCAACTGACCAGAGTAAAAGAACCAGTCCGGCAAAGAACAGGAGGAGTGCAGCGTGGAGCAAGAGCGGAAGTGCATTGATTATTCCCGGGACGTGCCAGGCCTCTAATTGCATAAACCGAGCCTGGCGTTGGCGTGCGCGGTGCCGAGGGGAGCCAGAGACGTTTGGGAGGTAAGCCTGGAGCCACTGTTTCGCTAACATGGATATTAAACTCGACCCGAGCGAGAAGGCTAATGCAGAAAACCACAGCCCGTTGACCCAACGGATCTGCTGGAGACTCGATTGTGGGCTTTGCGAGATTGAGGGACGAGCTGTGTCATTGAATTGCAGCCCGATAAGTTCGACGAGCAGGGCATTGGTCGTGTCCGCGGCCTGCGGGAGCATGAGCTGGTATGATTGAATGATAAACGTCGTCAACACGGCGGAAAATAGTCCAGTCTGGAGACGCGTTAAGCGCGTTTTTGTTTTTTTTGGGTGGGAGGGGTGCAGAACTTACAAAGACTTGTGGATTCAATTCAGCGACTGATTTATCGATTCAAGGGGTAGATCTCACCAAGTAGGACATCGATACTACGAGACCAACCGTCCGTCATAATAGTATCAGCTTTCTGTGCTTCGTCGTTGTATACATGCCAGACGCGGGCATTTTCGGACGTCTCCTCGCCTGCTTCATCTTTTATCGCGTCCTTCTCAGGCTTTGGAGGTCCGGGAACTTTGGTGCTCTCGGACGTCGGCGCCTAGACTTTGAATTGGGGTGCTGTTGGGCCAACTTGGAATTTGAGCGCTCACATGAGTCGACTCGTGACGGTTAGATGCGCCGTGGCCTCCGATGTCCACCGTCCGTCCAGGTCTTGCGCGCGACTGGGACCGCGAGACGGGGGCAAGTTCTCGCAAGCTATCCCGGTAGGCAAAACGCGGTTTATACCGGGTGGCACTCGGCGCGCGCGAAGTGACCGGACTTTGAAAAGACCTGCGCTCCATACGTGGACAGACACAGACCTAAGTCAAACGATGGCATCGGCATCGCAGCATCAGAACAAGAGACACCCCAAAAGATGCGTAGCCAAAGTGGACATTTCCATGGGGAGGCCAGGCGAATTAGCTGGACTAGTTAGGGGCGTAATTATACACTAAGCAGCGAGGAAACGCGCAGGGAACATTGTGGGGGACCGAATATCCGCAGTGTTTGGTCCAGAAGTCGAAACAAACAAAGGTAACATCACCCCAAACTACGTTTAGGCTTTACGCGTTATCATGTCCTCGTCCTCGTCGGCCGCGACAGGCACTGGCTCCCGCTCGTCCTCGCCGCACACACCCGAACCCTCAGACTCATTGGACCCCGTCGTCGTCCAAGGCGACTTTGACTTGGGCGCCTGGTACCAGTCGGACACGGAAAACCTTTTGTCACCCCACTCCTCGTGGCAGCTGGATCCTGCTCTTCAAATGAACGCTACTAAATGCGAGGAGGACGACCAAATCCTGCATCTCGACGACTTGATTCAGCAAAACGCGTACGACGAGTGCGCAAACTTCTTACTTCTTTGCGACTGGCGTCTTACCCTTTGTAAAAGCTCACCCTCCTCACTTTTCAACTCACCGGAGCCCCCTCCACACACCGGCATTCCTGTCGGTCAAACACCCTTTGTGCCGCCGAATTCCTCGAGCTTTCATCCAAGCAGTCTTTTTACTACAACCCCAAATGATCGCGGATCCGCCACTAGACCCGCCCCGTCCCCTGCATCCCTTCCCCGCAGAGCGGAACCCTTGACCAATTCCAAGGTTGTCTATCCTCCTAAAGAGTCGTGTTACAAGTACGGCCCACCACCCCCACTGAATACTTAATTAAGCTCACACCATCTCAGTCTTTCCATCATGTTCCCCAGCTTGCCTGAAGGCGGTGCAAAGTCCCGCGTCGAGACGCAGGTCCGCGTCACCGTCGACTTGGCGGATTCCAGCTCGTCCTCCGACCCTGCTAGATACGACCGGGTGGGCTCTTGGAAGTGGTTGCAGCTGCCCCGCGGCACGGCCACCAAGCGTAGAACGCGGAAACAAGGGAAAATTGGTCTGTCCCCATCTTCGCCAACACCCTACATATTTTAAACGTGAGAGATCAGATCCAGATGCAGAAGATATTCTTCATCTTTCCGCCACTGTGACATGTGCATCTGCACCTCATAGCCGTGTTTATAGTTGTACTAGCTGCCAAACGCGAGAGGTTCGATTTTTTCCTACCCCTATTTCTCCAGCTTACGACTGAATTAGGCCAAACGAGTAGCAAAGAAGTTGGCTGCTCGGGTAAGACCTGCACGATCCGACTCAGAATCTGGTGATGACCCTGCCTCCAAAACGACAAAAGGAAAACAACACGAAGACACTACGAGCATCATACAGTTCAATTGCGCAGAAGTGCAGGACTTCTCCAGTGGCTCTGTCGTTCTTCCTCTCAGAATAACCTGTTACTGCCGGCATCATCGGGAGAAAGTCGGCTTTCATGTTCACTTCGTTCTGATGGACAACAGAGGGCGAATTGTTGGAACTGGGACCACCAAGCCAATAATGATAACAGACGATCACAAAACTCCAACGGCGAAAGGCTCTGATATGGGAGCCGCCTCCGGTGTGGATATGGAATGGTCGGGCAATGGCGTCAAAATTAAACCTGACCCCGAGGTTCGGGCACCGTCTAAACGGAAGAAAGATGCGTCTGTAGCAGCGGCTGGTGGTAAAAAGCGAGCAAAGCCCTATGATGTTGCGTCGAAACCAGGTCGACGTTCGCGGGAAACTAGCGTTGGCGACAGTCACCCATCCCCCTCGAGCTCATACGCGGATACAAGATCACCGACTCCCAATCTTGTAGCGCCGCCGGTACCTTCGCTACAACCGTCATCGCTGGAATCCGACTCATCTGGGGAGGCTCCCGCGACTCCTCCCGACTTCCCCGACATTACTATGCCCGCAGCGGAAACACCGCAGGATCCTTCATGTTTACCCTTTTCCACTCCAACCTCTGCTGAAATCATGCAGCGTGCGATGCCGTTCCTTTTTTTCGATACTCTCCAACCCTCTCAAACTCTCACCCTCCCTGTTCCTACCATACATCGTCTCATTCCCAATTCCGGTCCTACTCACGGCGGGACGGAGGTTACTATCCTTGGCGCGAATTTCCACCCATCTCTTCAGCTCGATTGCGTGTTCGGTGATGTTGTCGCCGGCTCGACACACCGGTGGAGTGATAATACCCTCGTTTGTATTCTTCCCCCAAGAGCGATACCCGGCGTTGTTGAAGTGTCGTTCACCAATTTTGCCAAGATCAATGATTCTTCCAATCCTTCAACCTCACTCTTTACCTACTCCGACGACTCCGATAGGGCTTTGTGAGTACCTTCCTCTTATTAACTAGTTTACGTTTTAAACTGTCCGTGTTTTCTAGGATGGAGCTTGCTTTGCAAGTCGTAGGATTGAAGATGACGGGCAAGATCGAAGATGCAAAGAATGTAGCGATGCGGATTGTCGGGAACGTCGGCGAAGGTTCTAGCATGGACACCACCACCAACAGCTCCGACATGATGCAAGTGACGTCGACCGCTCGCAACCTTCGCCCTCTTCTCCTCGGTCAGACTGCGGAGAACGAGGATTTCGAGACCCGGATAATCAAGTTCCTCTCCATTCTCGAGGCTCCGCTCGATCTCCCCAGCTCTCGCTCTTCTCTTTTGAGCACCGCGCTCTCTCACCCTGCTCCGAGTGGACAGACGCTATTACATTTGGCCTCGTTCCTCGGTTTCGCGACGCTCGTCGACTTTTTGGTTACTCGCGGAGCGGACGTTGATGCTCGCGACCGGAGCGGATATACCCCCCTCCACTTCGCGGCCCTATCCGGCTCTAAAGCCTGCGTCACGGCTCTCCTCCGCGCCGACGCCGACCCCGAAATCGTCAACGGGCGGGGAAAGACACCTCAGGAAGTGACGGTCTCCGGATCGTTGTTCGATGCCGATTCCGAGTTCATTGAACTCACTTCCCCCGATGTTTCTGCAGGTGGTGAGGATGAGGAGGCTGACTGGGGCGACGCGGAGGAGGACTCGGACGATAGTTTGCAAAGAAATCCGCGGCGGCTCGTCAACCGCCGGGTACCCCGGCGGGCGGCTCCGTCTGGGAAACGCACGCCTCGGCGCGTTATCACTCCCCGGTCGTCGACATCCTCGTTGACTGACCCACCCGAAATTCCCCCGCCGCCAATGGATGATGACAAGCAGGCTGCAACCCTGTTTGCGATGATCCAGCGGACACTTGCACAGCTCCCTGCCCCTCAGCTTCGCAATTTGCCCGGCTTCCCCCAGCTGCCCGAGATCCCTGCAGTGCCTTGGGGCGCGTTACCGCAACTGCCGATGGTCTTCCCTGTCTTTGTCCCTTGGCCCGCCTTTCTGGGAGGCGACGCGCCGGGCGACGTGCCGCGTGAAGGCGACGACGAGACGAAAGGTCTCGGCCTCCGCGCGGCGCAGGAGTTGCGCGGCACTTGGGAAGCGTGGGAGAAGTGGCTCGCACTTGCGATCCCTGGGACGGCGCGGCAGCCGGAGGAGACGCCGCCGCCGATGTACACCCCGCGGGAAGCGGAGCCCGAACCGACTGAGACGACTGAGTCTCCCCCAGACGCGGCCGCTGAGGTGGATGATACTGTCCCAGCGCCGGCACCGCAGGAGGCAGCCTCCAGCAGCCGGCACGTCAACTACGAGCCTCAACCCGTAACCGAGCAGGAGGTGAACGCGTACGGTTATCTCCCGGCGCAGGCGCCGAAAAAACGTATGTCCCTCGTTTTCCGTAGACATTTTCTTTGATTGAACCTTGCCCGCAGACGATCGAATGCTCCTGTTTTTCTGGCTCCCAATACTGCTGAGTGCGTTCACTTTCCGGCACCTCGTAGGCGAATAATACTAATCTCAATCTTACAGTTTCTTTGATGTGGGCGACGCACAGTGGAATTCGTATGGCGTTTCAGACGTTCAGGGCGGCCATACCGCTCAAGACCGGACTTCGGAATTGAGTAGTTTTTCATACATGTACTATCGGATAGACTTTCTTTTTGTTATACTATCAGGCTTTTATTGACTCGTTCTTGTACAGAACTCAATTAGAAGCCCCTATTCCACGGACTGAGCCGGGCCGTCAGAAATCCAGGGCCGATCACTGGCCAAGACAACTTCCATTGTGTGGCGCATTCATTTCGAACCTGAATCTGTTTATTAAACCTCCCCTATAGCCTAACAGCTACTCAGGAGTAACTTGAACATGCAAAGTGTATATAAAGCGAGATGACAGACTTCCTTTACCTCCCTCGTTCTCGAATAAGTGGCGGCAACTTGCAATGGCCACTCACATAGTAGTTCTTCTCGCGTCTTTCCTGTCATTTTCGTCTCGCGTCGTCGGCAACGATTTGGTTCCTCGTGGCCCGACTGTCTGCGTGAGTTCTTCGAACTCTTTTTTCGCCTAGGTGGTATTCAATTCGAGTTGCAGTCACACTGCCCTGCTCTTCCGGGTGTCACTGTCACCTACGACGCCGAACCCGCTGGTTATATCGACTGTCTGTCCGTAATAATCTAACTTGAGAGGACAGCAGGTCGCTAAACGTGCTTGACAGTTACTCGGACGACTATAGTCAATGCGGTCAGTAGACTCTTCACAGTTCCAAGTCCTCTCGGTTCGCTCATGTCATTTTCTCTCCAGTTTACGTGCGTGGGGCTAATGGTTTTCGTGACGGCACTCAACTAATAACGAATCCTTCAGTTTCCCTCCGACGGTGCGGTCGACCCGTACGACAGCACTCCAAATTGCCCAGCTTATTGCTGCGCCGTTGGTTACACTTTTGGTCCCGTCAGTTCAATCCCTTTCTCAAAATCGAAGGGAATAACCTTTTTCTTTTAATTCAGGGCGCTATTGGATGCGTTCCTTCCTGCCCAGCTGGTCAATACTCGTACGTAGAGATGGGTCTCTTTTTTTTTTAAACCAGCGCTCAACTTGAAGTTGTCTAGACATAACGGGGGATGTGCAACGTGCCCCGTTAATACATTTTCTGCCGCGGGTGCAACCCAGTGCACGTCGTGTCCAGGAACCAGTACTTCGTCCCCAGTGAGTTGTTCATCCCCGACTGAAACCGTTTATCTGAATGACTCGGACAGGGTTCTTCAACATGTCAGGTCCATTGCTCCGCTGGTCAGCACATATCCGGGAACTCGTGTGCGATTTGCGCAGCCGGATCGTACAGCGGCGCAGATGCCACTTCTTGCAGCTCATGTCCCGCGAACACATTCTCGAGTGCTGGAGCTAGTAGCTGCACTGCCTGTTCGGGCACGAGTACCTCTAACCCTGTAAGTTCGGTTTGCTCGAAACGACATCACCAACTCATGCGGCATAAAGGGATCCGCGTCGTGCACCCAGCACTGCGCGGCCGGTCAATTCGTTTCCAACAATGCCTGCACAGATTGTCCCTCCGGAACGTACAGCGGCGCGGATGCCACTTCGTGCAGCTCATGCCCCGCAAACACGTTCTCGGGTCCGAAGGCTAGCAGCTGCACCGCTTGTGCGGGAAGTAGTACCTCTGATGCCGTAAGTCGGCTGGTTAAATTCAGATCGCCAACTAATGCAAAGCACAGGGGTCTTCCTCATGCACTCAACACTGCGCGGCGGGTCAGTTTATAGACGGGAGTTCTTGTGCAACTTGTCTCGCCGGATCGTTCAGCGGCGCGGATGCCACTTCGTGCAGCTCGTGTCCCGCAAACACCTTCTCGGCTACCGGAGCGAGCAGCTGCTCTGCTTGTCCGGGAAGTAGTACCTCTAATCCCGTAAGCCGCGCTTGTTTGAAACCACATCGCAAACTAATGTGGGATACAGGGATCTGCGTCGTGCACTCAACACTGTGCGGCGGGTCAGTTCATAGACGGGAGTTCGTGTACAAATTGCGAGGCAGGATCGTTCAGCGGCGCAGATGCCACTTCGTGCACCCCATGTTCCGCGAACACTTTCTCAGGAGTCGGCGCTAGCAGCTGCACGACTTGTCCCAACGGCGCTACCTCTGACCCGGTAAGTCGTCTTCGCTAAACTCACATCGCCAACTAATGCGGAGTACAGGGATCTGCGTCGTGCACTCAACACTGTGCGGCGGGTCAGTTCATAGACGGGAGCTCGTGTACAAATTGCGAGGCAGGATCGTTCAGCGGCGCAGATGCCACTTCGTGCAGCTCGTGTCCCGCAAACACCTTCTCGGCTGGCGGAGCGAGCAGCTGCTCTGCTTGTCCGGGAAGTAGTACCTCTGACGCCGTAAGTCGTCTGGTTAAATTCAGATCGCCAACTAATGCAAGGCACAGGGGTCTTCCTCATGCACTCAACACTGCGCGGCGGGTCAGTTTATAGACGGGAATTCTTGTACAACTTGTCGTGCCGGATCGTTCAGCGGCGCGGATGCCACTTCGTGCAGCTCGTGTCCCGCAAACACCTTCTCGGCTACCGGAGCGAGCAGCTGCTCTGCTTGTCCGGGAAGTAGTACCTCTAATCCCGTAAGCCGCGCTTGTTTGAAACCACATCGCAAACTAATGTGGGATACAGGGATCTGCGTCGTGCATTCAACACTGTGCGGCGGGTCAGTTCATAGACGGGAGTTCGTGTACAAATTGCGAGGCAGGATCGTTCAGCGGCGCAGATGCCACTTCGTGCACCCCATGTTCCGCGAACACTTTCTCAGGAGTCGGCGCTAGCAGCTGCACGACTTGTCCCAACGGCGCTACCTCTGACCCGGTAAGTCGTCTTCGCTAAACTCACATCGCCAACTAATGCGGAGTACAGGGGTCTTCCTCGTGCACTCAGCACTGCGCGGCGGGTCAGTTCATCAGCGGGAACTCGTGTACAACTTGCCGCGCGGGGTCGTACAGTGGTGCGGGTGCTATTTCGTGCAGCCCATGTCCCGCGAACACCTTCTCGGCTGCTGGAGCGAGCAGCTGCTCTGCCTGTCCGAGAAGTAGTACCTCCAACCCCGTAAGTCGTCTTGGTCCAACTCACATCGCCAACTAATGTAGAGTACAGGGGTCTTCCTCGTGCACTCAACACTGCGCGGCTGGGAATTACATATCCGGGAACTCGTGTGTTAGTTGCGTCGCTGGGACGTATGCGCCTGCCGATTCGACTTCTTGCCAAGATTGTCCCGAGGATACCTACTCCGCCGCTGGTGCAGCAATGTGCACGAGCTGTGACGCTGGATTCGGATGCGAGCGCCGTTCTGGACCCGCTCAATGCAAGCCCAAACCGCCTCGCGGTTGTCCCGCTGGCCAATCCCTATACGGCCACACGTGTTACGATTGCCCTCGCGACACGTCTGGTGCTGGGGGTTTTGCGAAGTGCGTACCCTGTGGGCGAGGAATGCACTCATCGCCCGGTTCTTCAACATGCACACCCAAGCCAGTCCCGTCGCATCGCTCAAACCCTCGCGCTGCGCAGGAAATTGTCTCGTGCCCGCTGGATCATGTTCTATGCCCCGTTATGGCTGGCTCGGCGAGTTTTGAGTGCGTTGACACTCGGAACTCCCTCGAGTCCTGCGGCGGGTGTGTAGGCGGCTCGCCGTCTACTGGTCAAGACTGCAGCACCATCAAGAACGCGGATGCCGTGCGTTGCACCAACGGGCGCTGTGTTGTGATGAAGTGCCGCGAAAACTTCGCAATTTCGGCTGAAGGAGACTCCTGCGTGACGAGTTTGAGGGGACACCGTCGTCGTCATTGACCTTGCACACTCATCCCTCTCATTATTTACCTTCATTTGGGACTCCTCGGTCCAATATCGAAATATACCAGATTTAAAAAAAATTGTGACACCTGCTGGGTGTTTCTTTCGGCAACCAATACACAGGTCTCGATGTACGGGATATATTCGCGTTCCAATTTCAAGTACTAGTTTTTCT